>JARJCQ010000031.1:0-1230359 GCA_029281465.1 Mycena epipterygia | reverse complement strand
TCACAGCATTTTTTCAACATCTCGGATCACACGTACGGTTAACTTTGAGTCCAACCCTTACCCGTGTGACAATCGTCTTAGCGCTTCTCCACTCGCTGGGCGCTTTGCCGAATAGCGACCGCATTCACAGGCTGCCCCACCATCCAATAGTTCACCGTTCTTTGCCTCTTGTTCAACGTCCAATGTCACTTTTCCCATCATGCAATTCATCAGTTCACAACTCCATGTCCGAGTCACATTGCCGTTCATGAGTTGAATAGGTCCTACGAATACGTGGGTTTCCACGCTGCCCAAAAAACACATCCCTGACGACATTGTGGCTTGCTCCTGTGACAATTACCCCGCCTTTTTTTTCGAGTTACAAATTTATGAAAGTCCAGTCACTGCACAACTAGTGACCGTCCATGGCCTCACATTGTCCGCTCGTCGTTCCGTCCTAGTAGCGCAGTTTCGAGATCATACATGTACCAGTCTTTGCCGGGGCAACTCAATCGTTCTCTGGTCGTTCCTTTGCTACATCTGCGCACCTAGTCTCTGCTGTGGTTCCTGATCAGGGTTTTCAGTCTATAATCTTTGACAGCTTACCGGGTGATGGAATGGGCACCATTACCACCTTCAGTCTCAACTGCTCCTATGACTTCACCGACTTGGAGGAGCGCACTGTTGCTGAGACCTATTCAGGTCCACCTGGACATTTGGTTTTCCATTGCAACTTGATTTCCGCGTTCACCCAGATGTTCCTGACCTTATCTGCCGACCAACTCAACAGAATAGTGATATCACATTATATAGTTGTGCCACTTCATACACCGAAGCCCGTGGTCCTACAGCAAATAATGAACCACCATTGCAGCCCGGCGTGTACCACCAACTTGCTAGTTTTCCTGAAGAGGACATATCCTCGCTCCACACCCTTCATCAGCACGAAATCTCAGCGGTTGCTGGGCCCGCCCAATCCCTGACACTGGAGAGCATGGAGGACCTCAATGCGCTGCCCGTTCTACAACAATATTCAAGTCAATGTCGAAGATGGTGTTATGCATGTCAGTACAGTACTATTTAGTCAACTCTTCATACGACTTCTTAGAGGTCATGAACTCTGTAACTCTTCGACTCTATATCATGCTGACATGAGTCTAAAGTTCATCGCTGTGC
This sequence comes from Mycena epipterygia, assembly GCA_029281465.1. NCBI lineage: Eukaryota > Fungi > Basidiomycota > Agaricomycetes > Agaricales > Mycenaceae > Mycena > Mycena epipterygia. Next base: position 1,229,204 of record JARJCQ010000031.1, on the reverse strand, counting down.
TCCGACTTCTATGGCAAGCCTGGTATCCTTCTACCATCACCTCAACATGAAGCAGCTCGCAGATATTGCGGCGTCACACAGGGTCCACGTCCCGAAGATGAAGCCTGAATTACCTGTCAGTTTAATGATGCATGCCTGTCATGACCAATGTGTTGGCATCCATAAGGTGCTCTTGTTTTGCAGGTCTCGTCAGTTTTGAGAGGGCATTGTGATTCCCAGGACCGTAAGATCCGTGCGGCACACTGAAGAACTGCAGGTCCAAAGTCCAAATTGCAAAAGCTCGCAACGCCGGCAATAAGAAAGACGCTGGTCCGCCCCAAGATAAGAAACAGGCAGTCAGGGACGCTGAAATGCAAGCCAAGACAAACTTCCCTTATATTTGCCCGGCCGAGCGATAGCAAGAGATAGCGTTGGAGTGGCAGGCCCAGCTCGATCTGCCAGCATGGATACCTAAGCCTTGTGCTGTATGTGGTCGGAACATGGCCGTTAAAAATCTGACTCCAGCCAATCCATTACAATATGATCTGACCTTGCTCCAAAAACCCGTGTCTCCCCGCGGAGCACTTCCGGTAACGTATAAGTTTGAAGCTTACGACCGCGCTATTTTGTGTCCTTTAGCACTCCAAGATAGGATGAAGAAGGGTGTATTCATTCATGTGATTCTTGCAAGATACCTTGGGAACATGGCCAACAGCCTCCTGACGCCTTGGCAAACTTCCAGTATTATACTCGTGCAGAAACTACCGCCTGGTGTTCGCATAGCCTTTGAAACTGCTTCAATGTACGATATTATGATGGTTGCCAGAGCACGACCACCCGAATCACTCACCTGTTCAGTGAGAAGACCAAGAAGGAGCAGCCCGACGAGTTCACTGCTGTGTCACAGAGATACTCCAAAGGCAACGTTGCAATTTTCGGACACAACGTCGTTTCATTGAGGACCATACTGCTGCCGCGAAGCAGGAAATACACGAGGTGATGTGCACCTTGTTCATTGGTCTGTCAGTTGCTCTGACTCGCAAAAAAACTTAGAGTATTGCGACGCGAATTCGGCTAACGACTGCATGATGTGGTATGTCCAGGTCTCTACCCGCTCATGTGTTTTTCTGACACATTGCCCTGAGCGTGGCACGCATGGCACTTCAGTCAACCCTTTTCCCAGACCCCATAGGGCCTAACTGTTTCCAATAGTTAATGGGGTCCTATGGGGGGCAGATTTGGCAGGAGTTCCCACATTTAGAGGGAAGGACCACAGCTTCCCATATTGCCAATTTGGGCTTCCCTCTTTTGATGTGGGATGTCCCACAGGTCACATCACAGGGGCCAAACAAATTGGGATGCTGCATGCATTTCTGCATGTAATGGGCTGCAAATAGATGAATATGAAAGCCCTTGCATGCCTTAGCCTGTAGGAGGTGGCCATGTCCAATAATATCAACATTTATGCTGGCCCTATTAAATGCCCTCCCCTGCTCTCATACGGGCATTAGTAGCATTGACGCCCTGTGCAGGGCTGTACATGGTCTGTAATAGCCTGCAGGGCATGGATGGGCTTGCAGCTTGGGGCACAAGGGTAAGCATGGATTTTTGCTTGTAGCTTGGGAAATGGGTAGGACATGGGCTATGTGATCCAGGCTCATACTTTGGGTACCGGGTTGCAGTAGAGATTAATATACAGCCCCCATACATGGGTTCAGCGTAGGCTAGGCCATCTATCCAGGCTTGTTTGTACCTTAGGGTACAGGGAGTGTACCAAACCTCATCCAGGATCATACCTCTGGGACCCATGTGCAATATACACTGGGGATTCAGCATGGCTACACCATCTATCCATGCCTGTACCTTGGGGTATGTTACCATACCTCATCCAGGCCATTCCCACTTCTGGTACTCCATGGTCCGTCCACTGCAAAAAAATTGCTCATGGGGATGTCCATTCCCCTCTGGGAATTCCCAGATTAAGGCTCACTTGGGGTGTCTCACATGCGCTATGGGAATGACCACAACTACCATAAATGGCAGGTATGGTCATTCCCAGTGCTTACCATAAATGGCAGGTGTGGTCCTTCCCAGTTGCTACCATCAAGAGCAGGTATGGTCTTTCCCATTGGTACCATAAATGGCAGGTATGGTCCTTCCCAGTTAGTTCCTTTTTGGGACACTAACACTTTCTGCCTAAAAAGGAAATACTCTACATCAACTCTTCCCTTGTGCACATGTACCATCTATAATAGCCTAATTACTGGGTGCACTACATAGTTAGTCCCTGAAGTCTCAGGCCCCAAAGTCTGCTGACCATAGGGAAGAAGAAATAATATTTTTATTGTGGGCCAGGGATAGTATTTGCCCTAGTGCTTAGAATACAGCCTATCATGTCTTTGGCTAAGCATATGAACCACAATTTTATTTGAAAAAGACCAGCACCGGAGTTCAAGCTCACAAGCACAACACCAGAGATTGGTCATCATCCAAAGAAATAACAGTAAGTACGACTACGCCAGGGAACCAGTACTTTTGGTGCCATTTATGACGCAGACATGCCGACCCAACATGACTGTTCAATTTAGTCTATTTTATTTTGCATGCCTGTCTTGCACCTGTCACTGTCAAATCAACCATCAGAACCAGTACCTTTGGTGCCGTTTATGACACAGACATGCCGGTCCAACATCACCCGTCAATTTAGTCTATTTCGCATGCCTGTCTTGCACCTGTCGCTGTCAAATCAACCATCATTTATTGCCGGCTGTGGGAATTATTTTGCGTTTCATGCACCAACCAGCGGCTCTTTCCCAGAACGTCACACACCGTCAGAGAGCCCTCGGCAAGCTCTATAACATTGATTTTGACCATATTTTTAGACATGAACCACCAACTTCCTTTTGGCCACTACACCTTTGTCTCCAAAAAGGGAATTACAGTGTTTTCCACTTCCTTTGGTCAGATTTCAACCATTTTAGATGATCTAACTCTTGGGCAGGATGGAATTCACCACTAGAACATGATGTGAAGCACACCAGGAGTACTACACCTCTGTGAGAGCCCTATTATGGGCAAGGTAATACATTCACCTCTGCAGCATCATATCTCGTGATATAGCGATACAGTGTCAGAAACAACATTCCAGACTATCAATGAGTAATATAGATACATGCTTGTCACACTAGAATAGATTCACAGGAAGAAAAAGAGCATTTCTTAATCCTAGTTCATCATGCCCTCATTGCTCCATTGCCAAGTCATGCATCTATCTGGCATGTCAAAAAGCCCTATCATGGAGCAATCACCATGTGTAAAAGGATGTCTGATGGGTGTTGGCACACAGAGCTGAGCCATAAGCAAAGATTAAGTGTGTTAATGTGTTTCTATGCATTTTCACCTCATTTGCTCTACCTCCAAGGTTCAGAATGGAGGGAATGGTTCAACAAACATTCTAATGCTCTTACAAACGTCTGGATCCCAGAATTGTGCCAATATATGGGCTTAAAGATTCAGAATGTCACATCACATTTTCGCTTATTTGGTGAATAGGGCACCATCCAGAGCAGCTACTGCAAAATAAACACTCAAAATGAAAAGAGACATAATGCAAGATCAATATTTAACTGTATCTCAACAAATCTGGCCAAGTTTCAGACAAATGGTATTTCCAAGTGGATGAGTTAAATAGCAATATGAAGTCCACTTATTGCTTATGGATGAAAACACCATCTGGCCAAATCTTCACCAAAATCCTTCAAATAAAGTGTAATATCCATCTTTCATCAGGTCTGTTCTCGTTTCTGTTGTTTATATTGCACTATTAGCTCTGCATGATCCCTAATTCACCAAAAAAGCGAAAAATGTCACTTGAAATTGTGGATCTTCAAAGACAGATATTGGGATGATTCTTAGTTTTCTATGTTTGGATGCCTCATAATATTTGGTTTGAATCCATATCACACACTTTTCAATCATAGCACATGCAAAATCGGCTGAATAGTCATTTTGAGCATGTTCACCTTTAATAAGGACCTAGCAATGAACAGTTGAGCCGATGGCCTTGCTCATGTGTTTATATAGATAATTTAAAGCGTAGGATAATAAATGCAATAACTTAGCTGGCTATATACCATCACAATGAAGCCATCATGATGTTTCGGAATATGGTTAGAATGTACTCTCCTGGTTACTCATGAGTTGTTTTACTGTGTGAAGGACATGTCCATGAGATGGGGATAAATTTTAGTAGTGGTTGGATTGTATTCAATGACCATATTCCCAATATATTCTTGTTGAGAGGTCAATCAATCACTCTGCCCATTATCTGCCTCTCACAGAGGTGTAGTGCTCCTGGGTGTGCTTCACATCATGTTCTATGGTGAATACCATCCTGCCCAATGAGTTGGATCATCTAAAATGGTTGAAATCTGACCAAAGGAAGTGGAAAACACTGTAATTCCCTTTTTGGGACAAAGGCGTAGTGGCCAAAAAAGGAAGTTGGTGGTTCATGTCTAAAAATATGGTCAAAATCAATGTTATAGAGCTTGCCGAGGGCTCTCTGACGGTGTTGACGGTTCTGGGAAAGAGCAGGACCCCGGAATGTACTGTCCGAAGGCTAGGTTCCAAAAATCCACGATCCGGTAATTTTTTGTCCGGACAGGTTTCGGCGAGATCTGGGCATTTTTTGTCCGTCCTGGACCTAGCCGAGGGCTGATGGGATCACCCAAAAATGGTAATTTTAGCTCCCACGACCAAGAAAATGCTGTTTTTTTTTCTTCCTGCTCTGTTTTTGACCTCGTTTTCGTCAAATTGGAGCGATCAAACGAGTTTTCGCACCGAAACAAGTCAAAGTAGGTGGGTTTCGCCAAAAATTGTTGTACCAAACCTCGGCCAGATCTCAAATTTTGTCCGGACGGGACCTAGCATTTTTGCGTTCGACCCCGAGATTTTGTCCGTCCTGGGCCTAGGTTTAGAGGCCAAATCGTGGAATTTTTGTCCAGCACCAGACCTGGCCTCCCAGAGTATATTCCGGGGTCCTGAAAGAGCCCCCGGTTGGTGCATGAAACGCAAAATAAATTCCCACAGCCGGCAATAAATGATGGTTGATTTGACAGTGACATTGCAAGACAGGCGTGCAAAATAGACTAAATTGACGGGTGATGTTGGACCGGCATGTCTGTGTCATAAACGGCATCAAAGGTACTGGTTCTGATGGTTGATTTGACAGTGACAGGTGCAAGACAGGCGTGCAAAATAAAATAGACTAAATTGAACGGTGATGTTGGGTCGGCATGTCTGCGTCATAAATGGCACCAAAAGTACTGGTTCCCTGGCATAGTCGTACTTACTGTTTATTTCTTTGGATGATGACCAATCTCTGGTGTTGTGCGCTTGAGCTTGAACCCCGGTGCTGGTCTTTTTTTCTTTTTTTGGGTTTTGAGTATCAGTGGGCTCATAAGCCCCACCCAACTATTCTGGCCAAATAAAATTGTGGTTCATATGCTTAGCCAAAGACATGATAGGCTGTATTCTAAGCACTAGGGCAAATACTATCCCTGGCCCACAATAAAAATATTATTTCTTCCCTATGGTCAGCAGACTTTGGGGGCCTGAGACTTCAGGGACTAACCATATGTAGTGCACCCAGTAATTAGGCTATTATAGATGGTACATTGTGCACAAGGGAAGAGTTGATGTAGAGTATTTCCTTTTTAGGCAGAAAGTGTTAGTGTCCCAAAAAGGAACTAACTGGGAAGGACCATACCTGCCATTTATGGTACCAAGTGGGAAAGACCATACCTGCTCTTGATGGTAGCAACTGGGAAGGACCACACCTGCCATTTATGGTAAGCACTGGGAATGACCATACCTGCCATTTATGGTAGTTGTGGTCATTCCCATAGCGCATGTGAGACACCCCAAGTGAGCCTTAATCTGGGAATTCCCAGAGGGGAATGGGACATCCCATGAGCAATTTTTTTGCAGTGGGACGGACCAGATGGAGTACCAGAAGTGGGAATGGCCTGGATGAGGTATGGTACACATACCCCAAGGTACAGGCATGGATAGATGGTGTAGCCATGCTGAATCCCCAGTGTATATTGCACATGGGTCCCAGAGGTATGATCCTGGATGAGGTTTGGTACACTCCCTGTACCCTAAGGTACAAACAAGCCTGGATAGATGGCCTAGCCTACGCTGAACCCATGTATGGGGGCTGTATATTAATCTCTACTGCAACCCGGTACCCAAAGTATGAGCCTGGATCACATAGCCCATGTCCTACCCATTTCCCAAGCTACAAGCAAAAATCCCATGCTTACCCTTGTGCCCCAAGCTGCAAGCCCATCCATGCCCTGCAGGCTATTACAGACCATGTACAGCCTGCACAGGGCGTCAATGCTACTAATGCCAGCGTATGAGAGCAGGGGAGGGCATTTAATAGGGCCAGCATAAATGTTGATATTATTGGACATGGCACCTCCTACAGGCTAAGGCATGCAAGGGCTTTCATATTCATCTATTTGCAGCCCATTACATGCAGAAATGCATGCAGCATCCCAATTTGTTTGGCCCCTGTGATGTGACCTGTGGGACATCCCACATCAAAAGAGGGAAGCCCAAATTGGCAATATGGGAAGCTGTGGTCCTTCCCTCTAAATGTGGGAACTCCTGCCAAATCTGCCCCCCATAGGACCCATTAACTATTGGAAACAGTTAGGCCCTATGGGTCTGGGAAAAGGGTTGACTGAAGTGCGCACGGCGAGTGGAGACAGAGCTTGGCTGGGAGCGGTAGAATTGTAGTAATAGCATAATTATGACCCACAGCTGTAACTGCTCCATATATTGTTACTTGGTGCGATGTCTGTCTGGCTGTTAGATACCGCCCACAGTGCGACCTGCGTCACAGTCCTGCACGTCTCGACTTCCAGGAATTTGAACTGCATCTTGTAATATAGAGTTGATGATATGCCGGTTACGGGGCCCAGTAGCACCCGCCCTCTGCTGTTACCTCCTAAATTGCAGACAGATAATACACATTGAGTGTATGTAGTTCTACATTGAGTGTTTATATGCCTTGTTGGTGTTTTCGTTTAATCCAGCGCTTCGACTTTGGCGTATTGCATTAAAAGATAACTCGGAGCATCAGGGGTCGGCTGTTGAGGTACCAGGGGCGCCCAGAGGGCCATATGAATGGTAATGCTGCGAAGCAGGTGAATGGTGCACTTTATTTAATTATGTCGCTTGAGGAACGCACTAGTTGTATTTATTCCACCACGGGATATATCGTTTCTTGATAAACACATTGAAGAGGTAGCCAATGGGGACGGCCGGCCAGACGTTGGCCATACTGTACGGTGCCCAGATGAGCCCACCCATGAGGAACACTGGGAGGTGAAAATATTCCAGCACTTTGACCTTCCTGCGCAAAAAATAAAACGGAATGGGTAGAATGGCACCGATCAAGAAGCACCACAGGAGGCCATTGTACCCGGCGGCCCCGAAAATCCGCTTGGGTCCAAGTGTTCCCTGTATGAGAATTTTTCCGCCTCAGATTTTGAAGGTATCTAGCATAAACGGAGAAACAGTGTTACCCATAGTACGCTGAAAGATATATGTTCAGTTGCGAAACCAAAGGACCTGTGCCGCATCACAAACCTGGCCGTGAAGAAGGTATTGATATTTGGACAAGTGAAACGGTGCACTTGCTCGGGCGTACAAACATCGGGGATTGTAGTCATTTGGAACAGAGTGCCTGTGCAAATGAATGTAGAAATGATGGTTGCATAGATTTGGGCCCAAAAAGTCAACCTGAGATGCCCAACCTCGTCAGGGATAACAGTGAGTACAGTGGTGAATTTACCTGGGGTTGATGTGACAATAGTGAGCCAGCTTGAGGTCGGATGCGAAACTGATGGTCTGGGAGGTGGTGACGAAGCCGTACGACTAGAGGACAGTTCAGATATAACTTTTTATACGCGGACATCATAATCACTTTAAAATAGTTCATCGTTGTGGAATTTCCTGGAAACCAGAGTCCACCTGAAAGGTGTAAGTTCCGCACCAAGTGCCGGGGATATGATACTGACCTAACATCTCTGCCAGGGTGATCTCCACGTTAGTTGTCGCCTGAGGCCCGAGGGGTGTGAGTATTCGGGTATAGCCGAGCCATGATACCCACTGCAATGATCCCGACTGGGACGACGAAGATGATCGCCAGGAACACTAACGTTCACCATGAGCAGGGTTTAATAGAGATATAGATGAGCTACCTCCATACAAGACCACAGCTGGGGAAGTTTGTGTGGGATAAGCACCAACTCCCGCAGCACCAAGTGCGATCGCAAACACCAAAACCCTGCGGCGGCGGATCATAAATGGACACGATCTCAATGCAAATGAGTGGACTCACATCCCATACTGCCACTCCCGGATTTCTTGGTAAGATTCCATTAGGCGAACATGAATACATTTGTGTAATTCGGAGGTTTTACGCCTGCTAAAGATGCTCCGGAGTCCATGTAAAATTTCACGGCGGTGGTAAAGCAATGCGTGGCTGAGGGTCGCAGTGTAGAGCGCAACTAACGCAAATGATCATTAGACGTACTCAGGTGTCTAAAATCACGCACAAAATACCCCGTATAGCAGAGCATTCGATGCAGACATATACGCCGGGGAGTACTCCTCGTACAGAGTCTGGTTAAAAAGTGTGTCGCTACCGATTGCCCTGGTCACGTTGTAAGGGCTCCCTGTATTGTCAAATACACTCTGCAGGAAATGAATAGGGACATGCGCATTGCGTATATAGTGGGAACATAAACCATACATTTGTATTGATTGGCAAGTATCCAGTTTGCCAGGTATTGCTGTACCAGAGCGCGGCGATGATCGGGACAGTAAATAACGTCTAGAACAGAGGTGAGTGGACCATAAAGTTATCTGAACCTAGCTTGCATACTCCTAGGAAGAACTAGGCGCAGAGGTTCTGTCAGCCAAGATTCAACATATTTTCCAGCAACCGACTTACATTGAATGTGGTCTGCAAACGAAGATCAATATTCCGGCATCCCTGTGGGCGGCGGACTCACAAAGAAAGGAGTAATCAAGGGGTCCACGAGAAATTGATTCCAATCGAACGTAGGGAGAGGATTCACGCCGAGCCCAAAATTGCCCGTGATGGCGGCCAAGTTTACTTCGTCAACCGAGTTCAGTCAGTGGTCTGATCCGATGCTTCCGGCGTACCATTATTGGGACTGACCCAAGTCATCCAGTTGAAAAATGATAGAGCCTGAAAAATAAAACTAGCAGGAACGTTAATGGTGATTGATGTGTGGAATATAAATAGACGTACTCCGAGAGAAAAAAGTAGACTAGCATACTGCAGAAGCAATAAATGAACCAGCGGAGCTATGATGAAGCATTCACTCAACGTTCGTGTAATTTACCCGTGAAATCCGCCATCCATTGGCGACAGTGACTTTGTCATTGTGGAAGGCCCTCTGGAAACGAAATGAGGATCCATATCGACCTAGTATCAGGCCACCTATATTGATGACCCATAGGGGTTAATTTTTCATGAAGAAGAAATACCCCAAAGGGGGTCTGTGTAGGTGGTTGATACCACTTGTATGGGACGTCCCTCCCATTACATCAATCACTGTCGGGACCTCCCACAGGGCAGTACTTTTGACCTCCCACCCGCCGTAGGCGGGCCGATTTTTTTCCCTCTAACCCTAGCATGGGACCTCCCATCAGGGGTGTCCGGGGTCCTACCTGGGGGCCAAATTAATCTTTTTCGCCCCTCAATTCTGCGCCCACCCAGCAGCCCCTCACACACTGTAGCCTGGCCAGCTGACCCCAAGCACCTCTCTTTACATCCAGCCATGCACCCTTCATCTCAGACCTAGCTGCCATAAATGGGGGGTCCAATAGCCCTGGACGCTTACCACCCCTGGTCAAATTAATTGTTTTTGTTGCTCCATTCTACACCTCCCGTGCACTGTAGCTGAGCACCCAACACCCTGCTGGAGTCCCCTAGCTGCTGTAAATGAGGGTCCAACAGCCTGCCACCACTGGCGAAATCAATCATTTTATTTTTGGCATTCTGTGCTATCCAGCTGCCTACCACCACTACACATTTAATTATCTAGGGTGACTAATTATGTGCCCTCGTGGCCCATCAAATAGATACTATACCACTAGCCAAATAAATATTTTTAGCTGCTCTATTCCACACCCTCCAGTTGCTTACTGCCCCTCCCAATTTTAATTATCTTCAGTCACTCCATTACATGCCCTCCCAGCTGGCTCCATCACTAGTCAGACTAATTAATGTTCTTTTGCCATTCAAATATGTGCCTTCCCAGTGAATGGTTACGCATATGCCATAACATTCTTGTAGATCAACTGGATTCTGCTCAAGTATTCCCTGTGCCAAATGAATGGCAGTGGGGTGGTTCGCACCTCTGCAAGTAACTCTATCACTCTCAGCAAAGAATCAGCCATTCTTTGGCACTTGTCTGCCTGGTCCTTCCACCTTGTTCCATGTCCTTTTCTGCGACTGGGTTATCCCACCACATCTGGGTCATCTGACCCCATCTGGGACTTCCCTTTGTTTTTTTGCTGCGACTGGGACGTCCCACCTCATCTGGGACTTCCCTTTGTTTTTTTGCTGCGATTGGGACGTCCCACCTCATTTGGGACTTCCCTTTGTTTTTTTGCTGCAACTGGGACATCCCACCTCATCTGGGACATCCCTTTGTTTTTTTGCTGCGATTGGGACTTCCCTTTGTTTTTTTGCTGCGGCTGGGACATCCCACCTCATTTGGGACTTCCCTTTGTTTTTTTGCTGCGGCTGGGACATCCCTTCGCTTTTTTATGACAACTGGGACATCCCATCCAAACTGGGACCTCCCTTCATTTATTTGGCACAACTGGGATGTCCCATGATTATTTTATCCAACAGGGACATCCCACCATTATTTTATCCAACAGGGACATCCCACCATTATTTTGTCCAACTGGGACATCCCACCATTATTTTATCCAACAGGGACATCCCACAGTATTTTTATCCAACAGGGACATCCCACAATATTCTTATCCAACAGGGACATCCCACAATTGTTTTATCCAACAGGGATGTCCCACAATTTTACTGGGGCCAAACACCAGAGCACATGAAAACTAAGTGCGTTAAACACACTCGTACGTTTACAACTGTCTCCTCTTACCAATTATTTCTTCTATGTCTTACCTCTCAATTCAAATGGAAACCTCCATGTCTGTACAGCAGCTAAAGCCCACACCCAATACCTGCTGCTTGCTACCATCGACTTGTGCAGCCATCGGTGCTGTGTGTGAGGTGTCACAATGCACGGGGAGCACAAAAATCCAGCACTCGCACATCGAGCAGTAACATGTGCCATTCCCGCCGTTTACAATTTGGTCGGAAGGAGGTGCCACAAATCTGGCGGTAGATCATGAGCGAGGTGGGGTACACAGTGCCCATTCAGATTTGAGCCCCCAGCATCAAGAATGAAGCGGGGCACACTTGCGAACAGTAAGGACCAAAACATCATAAATGTGGGCTCAGGTGTGCGTACAAGTCGGTACAGTGCATTGGGTACACAACGATGCAGTGTCCTCAATCCTGAGTGCGTATGCACACCGCAGCCCACGTGAATTGGGTCTGATGGGGGCAGTGACCTCACATAGCAGAAGGGGAGGGCGGAGGAAATTGGTTTGGTCCTCTCTGTGGATGCCTAATATAATATGTTGGTTAACTGGCATGAAGCGCACAATGCTACTGGTAACCCCGCTGAGAAATACTGTAAGTTTTCTGTGCATGAGCTTGCCTTTTACCTCCCAACTTTTTCTGCAGGTTTTCCGAGTCGAGCGCACTCATCAGTGCATCAAAATGTTTCCCACGACCAGGTCAAGAAATTCTACATGCGATGAGAATTTCTGCGTTCTTAGGTATTGTCGTGCGTGCAATAAATATATGCTGTTTATACATGTGAGAGTCAAATGCGAGCAGAATGTAATTGTCAGTCCACAGATTGAATTGGAAAGTACAATGTTTGTCGCTTGCGCGAGGAGGTGGAGGTACTGTAGTATGTCAAGTGAAAAAAGTTGTTTGTTGCGGAGGGACAAAAAAATATCCTCAGGGCGGCATCGAACACGCGGTCAGTACAAAAGAAGGCAAAAAGCATGATAATCACTGCATAATCGGTCCCCGACCGAAGCATTGCTGAGTCTTCCCACCCATCCCTTATATCCAGCACCACCCGAGTTTTTGAATAGACAACATAGCACCAGAGCCCAGGCACATTGGCCAGGGTTTTCTGCTACATTGTCATTTTATGGTATAACTAAGCTACCACAATTACTTGATGTCTTACCATTCTTCACAAGCAAGTCGAGTTTCCTTTCCTTTTCAAGCGTGCGAACAAAATAAGTATATAGCTTTATTCCTTATAATTTTATTATAATTTTAAAGTATTTTAATGCCTTGTCTAACTGTCTAACTACACCGCAATTATTATGTTTATTTCTAATTGTATTATAAGTTTAAAGGATTTTAATGCCTTGTCTAACTACACTGCAATTATTTCATGTTTATTTATGTACTACTCAAGGAAGACAACTCAAAAAGACAACTCAAAGAAGCGACGGAGACAACTCAAAGAAGCAAACAACTCAAAGAAGCGGCCGAGATAAAAAAAGCTCGGATCACTTTGCAAGCTAGTCCAAACAACTGCTACGAGGCGAAAAAGGAAAGTACTGCTTGAGTGCATAAAATAACGTTGAATAGAAAGACGCTGAGGCCGACATAAGACAAAGGAAAGAAATATAAGTCCACGACAGTAATTAAAAGAACTAGCAAGGAGAAATGTAGCTACTCAGACGACGCAATAAACAACTCCACCATATCCGCCACCTCGAGACGCCTCCATGCCGCCCCGTGCAGCGTGCCGTCAGGAGCATAGATAGGGGTTCTATCAGTGTGAATCTAGAGAAAAGTTAATACTGGGCGGAATAACACAGAGGAAAGACACACCGTCTCTGGGATAAGTAGCAACCCGTGTAGCGTTCCATCCGGCGCATAGATCGGAGTGCTGTTGGTATGGGCCCTGCAAAATGAATAAACCATTTCAATAATATGTAATTAGAAGGAGGAATAGAGACTCACTGTGTCGTTGAGATACGACCGATAACAAATGTCGGTGAACGCCTTGAGTGCCTTGCGGGCTGAGACCCAGGCGTGTTCGACTGTTTCCGCATCGGCAACGAGTGGGGTTGGGTCCCTGATGGTCATGTAGAGAGCTGGGTGGAAGTCGTCGGCGGCGGGGACTGCGGGCCAAAATTTTTCGAAGGTCTCTCCATACACGATAGGGTGCGCAAGCGACATGGTAATGGAGCAGGGCGCGGGCAGAACAGAGACGACAGCGATGCGGCGGCGGCGGCGGCGGGGCTTGATCGAAAGATCAAAGGGGCAGGGGGGGAGACGCGGCAGCGTCTTAAGGGAGCGCCGGGCTTTAAATGTTACAGACATGGTAGGGCAGAAGTAGTTTGGGAGGGCGGATGAGTGTGGGGATGAAGGAGGGAGAGCTGGATGAGCGCACCTTTATATTAGAAGCCAATGCCACCCACCACAGTAACAATGAGGCGATCACTTACCACGAAGAGAAATCTCGTCTCCTGCCACTGGAATTCGCCCCTTTAGGAAACACACCCACAATGCGCTATCAAAGCATTTGATCATGCATTTAATCACTCACCGCATAAAAAAGACAATGCGCTATCAAATCAAAGCATGCCACGAATTAGCCTGTGACCACACGCTTGCAACGATCGCTCACTGAGAAAAAAACAGGGTGAAGTCGCGCCAGAAATCGCGCCAACAGGGAGAGAGACATAGAAAATGATAGTCCGCATATACATAACATATTTATGTAAAACAAAGGAGATACTACAACGACGACTACTTAAGAGTGACCATAAAAGACGGCCAGCGCGATGGTCGGCATTTCCAGGGTGCCTGTGGGCTCGACGCCTGCGCGGCACTGCGCGGTGTACACTCTGTCCCACATCACTTTGCGTACAGTGCGGCCTACAAGTAACAGTGTGAGAGAGTGCGAAGACGGATGTGAAGGAAGGGACGTACGATAGCAGTGGTAATTGAGGCTGCCGCTGGTGCGAGCGGCGTATGGGTTGTTGAGCTGGAACAAGAAGGTCGGGTTGTCCACCGTCGGAGGGAAGGCTCTATCGTTGTGGAGATCGAAGCGCGCTTCCACCAACACCCGGCGCACTGCAAAGCCATATATCAGAAGGTGCGAGGAGTAAAAAAGCAGGTGAATTTACGCATCGAATCGAACGCGAAGCGCGCGTCAGATCCAGCGGGGTAGGGGTTAGGAGCGACGAAGGCGAAGTCCCTGGCTGCGATGGCATAAGCCTTGGTGAGATCGCCGCCAGTCTCCTCCATCAGATATTCCCACTCCCCAAGGGCGGCCTGTCGTCGCACAACCCTGTCGTCCAAGCCGTCGTGGGATCGGAAGGGACCGAACTCGCTCTCGAAAGCGTCATCTGTGTGAATGTCAGCTCAGCGATGGAGACAAAGTCAGAGGCGGCGACGTACAAATTTCAAAATACGCCGCGATTGTGGCCGAGTCGGTCGCTACCCGGCAGTACTCTGTCGAAATATTTAGCGAGTGGCGGGGAAGGGTAGGTATCATCGAACGTACCAAGATCCTGGCGCATATCGTACAACATTTTGGAGAGCCCCCTCTTGCGGCGCATGACAGTGGCGGCGTCCTCGTCAGGCACGAACTTGCCGTAGGCGTCTTCGTAGTCCTCCTCTACAAATGATCAGGTTAGGGATTACTTATGCGCAGCGTCGGAAACGTACTAGCATGTTTCCAAGCCAAAACTTTTTTATAGTTGTGCATGTCGGCATTGGCGATATCGCGCAGGCTGCAGACGACTCGGTTCAGCTTCACGCGTTCTTCTTCCTCGGAGTCATCGTCGCTGGTCGGAGGGTCGCTGGAGGGCGGCAGGGGGGAGGGGGGAAGAAGGCGCTCAGGGAGGAGAGGCGACGAAAAACGGGGGGCGCGAGTGCGAATTGGCGGCATGATGGGCGGTGTGAGTAGTAGGGAAATATAGAGCTTTCAGCACGCACCTCTTATAGCACTGTACGGTGGCATTTATTGCCCCTTTCGTATTCATTGTCCTCGCCGTTTCGTATGTACCCCGATTATCGATCATCCAGTGGCCACCGCGCAACGCTATAAGCGAGGGCCACCCATTGTGGTCTTTTGATCATTCGTCCCTGCACCGTGGTGTTCCTCTCTCATACAATGTACTGTAATTACTATTTGGTCGCGACCTGCGTGCGCCCCCACTCCGTCTTCCTTTTCCCCACCCTAGCGTTCCTGCGACATATATGTGTATTACTATTGCCATTTCTATCTTTTAAACAATTCTACCTATCTACCTATGTGGTGTGACTTCAGCGCTCGCTGCTCCCGACGCACCAGCCATTTCGACATGGTGGTCAGGAGCAAGAGGCAAATAGGCGCCGAGACAAACAAGCCCCACACTTGATGGGGCGAGTTTCGGCGAAACCTCGGTACGCGGAAACGGGCCGAGGGCCTAGCGCCTGCACCGCATTCCAAGCGCCCGCACCGCCTCCTGTCAAAAGCTGTCAAAAGGCCATGGCTCATGTCAAACGCGTTCCCTTCACGCGTCTGACGCGCTCTGACGCGCCGTAGTTCAGAATTCACGCGTTATAGTGCAGTTAAAAGTAAATTATATATAATACTCGTCGTCTTCAGTATTTCTATACATATCTGCGGTCTCTACCGCGTCCAACATCCCAAAATCTTCATCCTCGCCACCAGTTTCAGTCTCCTCGTCGTCTCCATCGCCGCCCTCGTCCTCTGATTCGTCATAATACCTGTCTTCTCCACGGGCGGGCAAGTGGGCGTCATAATGCCTGTCTTCTCCCCGGGCGGGCAAGTGGGCGTTCAGCATACATGTGGCAAGTTGCACCGCACTCGGACCCCAAGGTGGCAGCGTTGTCTTGTCAACGCCAAGGTCGGGGAGCCACTTCTGCCACATTGCGCACAAGACGACGAGTTCGTCACGCCGCAGTTTGAGCTGATATTCATCGCCAGCGGATTCTGAGACTTTCGTTAGTTAATCCTCTCGAGCTCGAGCCGTTCTAGGAAACGTACCAGCTCGCATGATGGCCTCATTGACGATCTTCCACTCCTCAGCAAACCAGACTTGCAACGCGCACCTCTCCTTCTTCAATATAGCGTCCTCCTCGTCGCACCGATCGAGTTCCAGCATCGCCTTGATTCCAGTGCGAACCTTCTCGTCGCTAAGCCACAGTGGTGGCTCTCCAGCGGCGGCTTCAGCATCGTCCTCGTCCAAACCAACATCCTGCCAGATTCCGTCGTCAACGTCCAGTTGCCACAATTGTTTAGGCGCGATAGGAAGCGGAGGCTGAGTCCCCGGTGGCGCCTGGCCGTCTTTGATGATCTGAGCGAGATCGGCACAAAGTTTGTTGTACTGGAGGTTGAGTTTGCCAATTGCGGGCTCCCGACGTTTCACGGCTGACTCCGTGTGCGAGTAAAGTTTTTGATCTGGGGACGTTTCAGTTGACGTATTGTTCGTATTAGAGATGGACTTACCATTAACAAGTCGTCGAAAAGAACGCTCCAATTTGTCGAGTTCGAACTTTCTCGAGCGCAGGCGATCCCGTATACGCCGCTTCAAGGCGCGCGCGTTCATGCGGAGATTTAGATACTTACTTTTGCCCAGCTTACGCAGTGATTGCTGCTTGTGCACGCCCAAGGCCTGTTCCCTCTGCCATAGTTTTCTTTCAGCGGCGTGCAGCGCCTCTTCTGCGGCGGCGACCTGGGCTTGATAAACCGCAGCGCCGGGGTCTTCATTCTGGACGGCCTCGAGAAAGCACGCCTCCAGCTCTGTGATGCGCTTGCGCCGAGTCGTCACCGCCGCACGGAGGAGGATCACCGCCGCTACCGCTTGCTGACCACGAGTTTTGGAATGCCCTGCCACCGTATAAGTCGGATATAAACGTAATGCGAGAGTCACGTACTCGGAATGGGTTTGGTTTGAGCTGCCACCTGCAGCTTCCATTGCTCACGCAGCAGCGTGATCGCCTTGCCAC
The DNA here is from genome assembly GCA_029281465.1 of Mycena epipterygia. Lineage (NCBI taxonomy): Eukaryota > Fungi > Basidiomycota > Agaricomycetes > Agaricales > Mycenaceae > Mycena > Mycena epipterygia. The sequence continues at coordinate 1,212,022 of JARJCQ010000031.1, read as the reverse complement.
ACTCGGCCAACGCTTTCTTAGCCTCGTCCCGTTTCTTGGCACAATGGACTTGGCGGCGCTTGATCCATTCGCCCAGGCGCCTGAGGCTGGACTCATCCGCGTGTTCGATTTGCGCGTCCAACGTTTAGAGTCGGTTGTGGTACTGTATACGGTGTTAGACTTTATCCTTTCAAAGACGTTGACAACGACTCACCCCGCTGATACGCAAATGCGCGATTAAATGGCTGATTGAATGCCAGAAGCGTTCGCAGCCTTCGCCGTCTGTGAGACCAAATCCAACGCGTTTCCGAGGATGGAAAAGCAGCTGACAGGCCCACTCGTGGCCGAAAGCATGAAAGACGGAGACTGCGAACACTAGGCGATCCAGATAACGCGAGAGGAACCCCCACTTCCTACAACTCCGCTCCAACGCGCAGGCCACGTCGTACAGTAAACCGACGACTGTCCAGACCGGAAGATGCTGATAAAACGTCTCTATCAAGGCGAGGACATTGAATTGTTTCTCGCCCACGGAGTGCATGTTCACGAGCCAGAGAACTCGATCGTGGCGACAGAGGAGCGCCATGATCGCGGTGTCCTCGAAGAACTCGGTACTGGCTTTCTCGCGCTTTTCATCAGCGGCCTTGAACGACGCCTCGCAACCGTCGAGCACGGAGCGCGGGAGCCGCAATTCGGGGTGTTCGTAATCATCATCTTCTTCCTCCTCATTTGCAACGGCAGCTTTGCGACGCTTGGTGGCCTTCACGTTACGCACGTCGTTTACGTAGTCCTCCGTCTGGACGGCCACATCTTCGGGGATGAAATGGGTGTTCGGATGGTACTTGGGCGGATCTTTGGGAGACTTGCGCTTCTTTTGCGTGAAGCAAGCGTCTATGCAGCCCTTGACATCTGATCTGCATCGACTGTTAGCACGTTTGAAACCAGGATGAGTACAAAGACTTACACTGCGGATGGGTCGTGCTTGAAGTCGCCCCCGAAGCAGGCGGGGCATCGACGCCACAGATATTCGCTTGGGCGAGTTCGAGGTAAGGGTTCTGGGAACGGCAATTGAGGTTCGGGCGTCGGTTGGCGTGAACGTTTACGTGGCGGCGCACGCAAGCTGTGCTGATGTTTGCGCCGCTCGCCATCAAGCCGATTCAAGTGAGCTCCACTCTGTTTGCTTCCAATATTAATGGTCCCATTGTTATAAGTTAGTATAAGTTGGGGCTTTGTTATAATGAATTTATCTGGTCACTGACCATCCCTCCCGGCTCCCTCTCTCTCTCTCTCTTCCTTCAACAAAAGAAGGGTGGACTCATGGAGGCATGGCACTAGTTGCACAACATCAAGCCAAACAACGGTGAACAATTAAGCGATGTCGATCTTTCTGGGCAAACGTGGGAGTGATTGGTCGTCACTACGGTGAAGGAGCAGGCTGGAGCAGGGTGGGGGCGGCAGGACAGAAGTTGCCAGCCGCCAGACACCCCACAGATGTGTGCTGACCTGTGTGGATCCACGTCGACAAGTTGGGGCAGACACATGTTCTACACCGACCCAGACGAGAGGGGAGGAATGATAAGTCACAGTGGAGACTGTGTGTCCATAAGCCACCACATAGCATTTTACTTACGTGACTTGCACATGAACAATAACTGCTTGTTAACTTGAGATGTTTGTGATGATTCGTAGGAGATATGGAGAAGGTATTGATCAAGTATTGTTGTCCATCAGCCACCACATAGCATTTTACTTACGTGACTTGCACATGAACAATAACTGCTTGTTAACTTGAGATGTTTGGTGATTCATAAGGGATGCAGCTAAGGGTTTGGCACCCCACGGATGTTTCACTGCTATACAAGAGATATGGGACGTCCCACAGCTATTTTACCGACATATAGCAAATATGGGACATCCCACAGGTATTTCACCGACATATAGCAAATATGGGACATCCCACAGGTATTTTACTGAAATCCAGCAGATATGGGATGTCCCACAGGTATTCCACTGACATGCACGAGATATGGGACATCCCAGCAATATTTCAGTGTATTTGGGAGGTCCCACCCAGATTTGAGTGCATTTGGGAGGTCCCAGCCAGATTTCAGCCGATGTGGGAGGTCCCAGCCAGATTTCAGCCAATGTGGGAGGTCCCGCCCAGATTTCAGCCGATTTGGGAGGTCCCACCCAGATTCCAGCTGATTTGGGAGGTCCCACCCAGATTTGAGCCAATTTGGGAGGTCCCACCCAAATTTGCGTGAATTTGGGAGGTCCCACCCAGATTTGAGCACATTTGGGAGGTCCCACCCAGATTTGCGTGAATTTGGGAGGTCCCACCCAGATTTGAGTGCATTTGGGAGGTCCCACTCAGATTTGAGCTGATGTGGGAGGTCTCATCCAGATTTCAGCACATTTGGGACTTACAAGCTATGGGTGGAGAAATTACACAGGATAAAATATTTTGTTTCAATTGACACTCAGAAATGCATAGCAACCGGTATCTTATATATACAATTGAGCCAGATATCATCGCCCTTCCCTACAGCAGAGGGACAGCATGGAATGGAGTGGCCAAAGACAAGTAAATATCTATTAATATGGTCAGTGACGGTGGACAGCCAGGATTATTTTATGCAGGTGGCCTGGCTACAGTGTGGTGGGCAGATAGAGGCATAGAATAGAGCAGTCAGAATAAATTAATATGGCCAGTGATAGTAGGCAGCCAGGATAATTTTACACGGGTGGCCCAGCTACAGTGCAGTAGGCGGATGGAGGTGCAGAGTGACCAAAGATAATTAATATGGTAGGCAGCTAGGATTATCTTATGCAGGGGGCCCAGTGACATGGTATCTATGCCTGGAGGTAGAGCAGCAAAGATAATTAATTTGGTCATTAATATTAGCAGCTGGGGGGCCTACGTGATAAGGAGTGCATGGCTGGATGTAAAGAGAGGTGCTGGGAGTCAGTATGGGGGCTGCTGGGTGGGTGCAGAATAGAATAAATTTGGCCAGTGGCGGTAAGTGGCCAGGGCTATTGGCCGCCCATTTATGGCAGCTAGGGGGTCCTATGATGAAGGGTGCATGGCTGGATATAAAGAGAGGTGCTGGGGGTCAGCTGGCCAGGCTACAGTGTGCGAGGGGCTGCTGGGTGGGCGCAGAATTGAGGGGCGAAAAATATATATTTGGCCCCCAGGTAGGACCCCAGACACCCCTGATGGGAGGTCCCATGCTAGGGTTAGAGGGAAAAAAATCGGCCCGTCTACGGCGGGTGGGAGGTCAAAAGTACTGCCCTGTGGGAGGTCCCGACAGTGATTGATGTAATGGAGGGACGTCCCATACAAGTGGTATCAACCACCTACACAGACCCCCTTTGGGGTATTTCTTCTTCATGAAAAATTAACCCTTATGGGTCATCAATATAGGTGGCCTGAAGTGTATCACGGAACATACGTTCAGTGCGATCGTCTTTACAAGCGCTTAATGAGTCGCATGAAATTTAGCGATGGACAATATTTACCGCCAAATTTCCAGGCCTGGCGATAATTTCTTTTTAAGATAATACATTGATCAAACATGGAGAGCGTACCATATCGCATAGGCTGGGTACACAATGAACCTTCTTGTGATTCCGGCCAAACCGTATCCCATCAGATTCGTTGATAGCGCAACCATGACTGTGTTTCTATTTCAGAGACATCACGCCGCGTCCAAAAAAAAACTCACTCTGGTACCCGAAACTGCGGGCCCAAGGCTGTATATCTGAATGAGAGCTTGGATCGAATGGGCTAGAGACGAACCTGATTGAAGTATAGCGGCAGGTATTGAACCCACACGATCTGTGTCGGAATGCATCGTCAGCCATCACGGCATCACATTGGAGGGTTAGACAAATCCAACATTGGCCCTATTCATAATGTAACGTGTGAGCATCAGTAGTGGCATGAGCTCAATGCACGTACGTATACGGTGCTGAAAACCCTACATTGGCCATGATCTAAGGGGTTGAGCCGACTGTTTGTTCGAAGAAGCGGTCAGCTCACGGTGATCAGCATGTGTTCCTTCGGATTGAAGGGCCCGCTGCAGTGGAATCCTTCAGAATCATAAAGGCAGCCAATCATGGAGCGGACGCACGGGTTAAGGGACCATGTATAGCCGAAGGTAGTGTGCTCTGTTGTCGGGAGGAGCTCCATCACTTTAGCTAAGGGGACGGCACATATCTGTGCGACGTTAGGACCGAGACTGATATTCGGGAACCTGTGGTGCGCTCAAGTCTTTGTTGGATAATCGATTGAAATGGACGCTACCGATTGCTGAAGAACTGATTGGCAAAACCGCTGTATCGAGTTGCACAAGCCCAGACAATGGAGAAAAAACATAAACGCGTACCCCATGCACACAAAGATTGACCCTATTACCCAAGTGCGGAATGTGCCTGCCGGGAGATGTATATTGTCGTGGTTGTCGACCACTGCGCGGACCTCTGCGTAGGGCGAGTCGATGGAAATCATGACCGCTTCGATCTTCAGCTCTTCATGAAGACGTTGGTACTCCTCCGGTTTCTCTTTTAGCGCGGTATCGAATAGATATCGACTATCAGCCACAGTTAATTAGGAGGTAGATCCTGGTATTACACTGACGAACTTGGCGGCATCGAGGACAGCAGGAGGAAAGTTCTTAGGATTTCAACTGTTTAGGAAACACTCGATTTGCGAGAGATCACATACAGGGTCATCACTGTGCTAGAGGAAGTCATAATCTGAGCGCCTAGAAGCGAGAAAAGGTTGAAATGTACCTCTTCCACGATCCGCCGAATAGCCGTTTCGATGTCCATGGTTTGCCCAAGAGTATTGGGTCGTGGAGGGGCTGTATCGTATTTGTGGCCTGCGGAGATCTTGGCGGGAGGAGGGAAAATTCAAGCGACGTTTTCTGTCATAAATGGAAAATGCCCTTGTGATGAGAGGAACAAAAATGGTAACCTCGGATCAGCGCGGAGTTTGACAGATAATTCACAGCTAGCTGCTAAAGGCGAGCCAACTTCAACCAGATATCCATCTCCCTGCCGGTGGTCTATATAAGGCCGTGCCGATCGCAGATATGGGTCTGTGATTCGTGAAGATCTTACTTGGTGGAGATCCGGGAAGCTGGATGTAGCGGATGAACCACGAACAGCTCGATGCTAAATGCGATTAATTGATCAATTCTCGATGGTGGGCACTGGTAAATCTCAGATTAGAACGCTTCTAGAATTTCGCGGAGCCCAGATTTCGCAAAGAAGATACAGTGCGGAGGAATCCCTCTTTTACAGGAGGAGCGTGAGCCAGTACCGGATGTACGATTTTGGGCCTGCTGTTTTCAACGACAGAGTGGTTTCATCACCATCGTGTTATAAGTAGATTCTGACGTATTAATTGCCATAAGATGAGCACTAACCTTCTCCAATACATTTGGGCCAAAACATTTTGCCGCCGCAGCGGTTGGCGCTGGCTGCGGTAATTTCAGGAGGAGTTAAGTCATGCAGATGGCATTTTCCCGATATGATCGGATGAAGGAAAAAGGGTGGATAGCGAGACGCCACTGGAAACGAGAACAGCGAGAGGGACCACTTGGGCAGAGGGTTGTGTTACCACCGCTCCCGAGCCGCCGAGGTTTATAATACCTTGTTCTCACCCACTGTCGCCTGAATTTGAATCTACTGAATCCGAACAGGTGACGAGATAAGCGCAGCAGGATAGCAAGATGCAGCAGCCAAACAGCAGCCGTTTCTGCACTCAAGTAGCCGGGTGATGATCAAGAAAGAGGCCTCCATGCGGATAGTCGTTCGAGGGAGTACCCAGAGGTTCAGATTCCGAATGAAGAAGTTTCGCAGTTGATATCTGTGTCAAGATAGAGTCCGAATTTATGGGACGAACGCCTGCCAGCGGCCAGTAGATCGATAAAGAACAGATAAACAGATAGGGAGCACGAGTTCGTATATCGTTGCAGTATGGGACTGCCGAAAAACACGATGTTCCTCGGAAGGACCGTGAATTCAAGGCTCGGGGATGGTGCCAAGATGGTGCCCGAGTTGCGCCAGAGAACGAGGACCTTACATGATTCATGAACCCGCGGAACGAGGCTCAAGTCGGACTGCATTGCGGTGGTCATTGTCTGAGTGCATGGATACGCGGAGTGTGGTGAGTGCGGATCAGTCGTCGTGTATCGCCACCACGGCGACCTTTTTTCCTTCTTACTCTCCCATCAGTACTGGCTCAACATAGGCGGACCTCCACCGTGGAGCGGGACTTGTTACCTTGGTGTGATTCATCGGCATCATGTTGACTGAATGCACTAGATTTTCTTGACTTGTAAAAAGTCAAATTTACGTTCACGCTAGGTTTACGTCATGTCCCACCCCCGAGTCGAACGAGGTCCTTCCGCTCTACTCCGCATGTATGGAATGATGTTGGGCGGAGGTGCACAGTGCACCAGCAGGACTTTCTTCCTTGGGTTGAATCTGGGTTATACTACCGTTTATTTGCCCCGAAATGCCTTCCAGATGAGTGAACCTTTGTTAGCACGAGGCAGTGGGCACTGTCGTACTTCTCTCTTTAATTGATTTCGGGGCGCATGGTGAGATACGAGGTTGGATGTGGGATTATGATACACGGGAGAAAATGGGTTGAGCGATACAGGATTGCTATTAATGAGGCCGGGGACGGGATATAATTGTGGACCGAGGCAGCCGATGGAGCGGTGGGTCGGGAACACGATGTGATGTGAGCGAAGCGATGTGGAAGGAATTCAAGAAAGGATATGTACGAGAAAGGCGGAAGTAAACTTGAGGTTGATTGCGCGCATAAAAAAAGAATCTGCTACTGTGCGGACACAACCATCATCCGCTGTCGCGTACATTCTGAAGGTTCGGGCGGTTTCTTGGGGATTTGGCTGTCTCAGCACGCGGCCTGTTTGATACCCGAGTCATCGGGGCGAGGCAGGGTTGAGGGGCGGAAAAAAAAAGGCCAGAAATTGGCGATCGTGTCCCATCACCGAGCCGAACGGGCCTTCCACTTTACTCCTTCATCAGTACTGATTCGATATTGGCGGACGTACACCGTGCACGAGCGGGGCTGGCTGCCTTGGTTCCAGCCTTTATCAGACCACCGTTTAGGGAAGTGACCTAAATTATCAAAAAGGCACTGCCTGAGCCTGCGATCTCATGTCCCACCCCCGAGTCGAACGGGGTCCTTCCGCTTTACTCCATCAGTACTAATTCAATATTGGCAGACGTGCACCGTGCACCTGCGGGACTTTCTGTCTTGCTTTGAGCCGGGCTTATACCATCGTTTATTTGCGTCGAGACGTGAGTGTCGTTAGCTCGAGGGGTTGTACTTCTCGCTTCAATTGATTTCGTTGTACGTACGACATCATGCAAGGAGTTTGGATGCGGGGATGGATTAGATGCGAGCGAGACCATGGGGTGAGCACTGAGCGATACAAGATAATGACGCTGGTGAGAGCAGGGAGTTAACGAGAGATGGTGCAATTGGAGGGGGGATCAACACGATGGGGAAGGGTGTGTGAATTCAAAAAACGGCGCTGCGAGACTTGAAATCCGCTGCGGTGCGCAGGAACTCAGAGCCCGCTACATCGGAATCCTGCGCACATCGCCCTCGCAGTACACAAAGACGGACACGGACGCAACGAGGCGCCAGGATATGCCGAGTAAGTGTCGAAAGGCGAGGTGAACGCGGAGTGCATCGAGAATGGCGAGGCGTAATGCGCGTTCCAATCCTGGGCGGACGGTGCTAAGAAAGGCGATGCGGAGGATGTCAATGACAAAGGCGACGCGGAGAATGGAGACAGGGTCAAAGACGCGTGAGGTCCCTGCGGTGCGACGTAAAACGGCGACGCCTCCGAGACATAGTTCCGAAAATGCCACCGCATATTGGAGCTGACGTTGAATGCGCGGCCGCAGCCGGGATGCGGCATGATCTGAACGCTGTATCATAAATATGACTCTCATGAGCATCCAGGGAAATGAAAATTATGAATGAATTCGGAGAACTCACTCACGCGTAGCCCCGGTATGGGTGTTGGCGTGGATACGCACGTTGCTGCCAGTGGGGTGATTGAAGAGCTCGAGGCAGGTGGAGCACACCTATTTCTTCCAGATTTCTTCCCTTCACCATTTGCACTACCACCCAAATCCTCATCCGCGTCCCCGTTCGAAGACCCTGAGGCGGGTGGCCCGCGCCCGAGGGCGAACAGAGCGGGTGACGGCCAGCTGCGGGATAGCAGTGACGTCTGGATCGCTCCTACGAACATTCACGCTCCTGGGGAGGGTCAAGCATTCGTTTTTACGCGCGGGGGCACGCAGCGAGCGCGCAACATACCCTAGAAAGAGATCGTGGATGCCAGTTAAAACGAGGTGCTGGGGTCGAGGCCATCGATTGGCTGCAAGGGAAGGAGTGGGGAAAGGGAGGACGAAAATGGGCCCAGCCACTCCGATGGGGCTGGCGGCGGGGTGCGGGTGGGTCATTCAGTTATTGATGCTGTGGGCCTGGAACGCGGTTCAGCGGCTGCACGAGGAGAATGAGTGCAAGACGCACCGGTCGGCTGCTCGCAGGCGTCTGGGGCTCGGCAGCAGGTGTTGCATCCCTCGACCGCGCGTCCATTCTCATTGCATTGCTCACTCAGTCTCGTAGTCAATGCGCACCAAAAATGCCTCCTCATTGCACGCCAAAAATGAAGATGAACGGGGAGAGGTAGAACGTGAGCAACGACGCCGCCGCGACGCTTCTGAGCGCCTTGAGCCGCGCCGCGGCGGGGCTCGGGCAGTCGCGGGGCTGCGGATGAATTGGGCGTGTATGGATTGTGTATTAAGGACGCGGCGCACCTGGTGTCCCTCGACGCCACAGACGGCGCAGAGCGTCTCCGTGCAGTCTTTGCGCTGGTGGCCGGCGAGCCAGCCTACATGACGCCCAATCCGGTTAATCCTTCGGTATTCGGTCGGGGTCGGGATGAGACGTACAGTTCGTGCTGAGGATGAATTTAAAAAATTACGTTAGTGGGAATGGAGGAAGGAGTGGAGAAGAGGCAATGGCAGACCAAACGTCGGGTCGCAGGTGGAAGGCTCGCGGGGCGGGTGAGGCGGGGAGGCGGAGAAGGGTAGGGTGTGAGGAGAGCGGGCCGGGGACGCGGGTGGAAATGTAAGTGCGCAGGAGGGGCGGGGCGCGGCGGAGCATGGTAGTAAGTGGAAAGAGAGAGTCACGTCACGGTCACACACCGCCGCGATCATGTGCTGATCGAGTCGCGTCGCGTCCTTGGGTGATGCGGCTTTCAGCTGAAGCCAGATTATATGAGGCCGCATTTTAATCAGGCTGGGTGGATTCAACCTGGATTTGATTCAACCTGGATTCGTGGACCGCTCGGTTAAATAAAAGAGAACCCAAGTGTCATAAGGTGCATCACTCACTGGTGGGTGTCTGTTGACTGCGTGTAATTTGTTTGCCTCATGGCGTACAAAAAAGGACAGAGAACATGAGCCTTGTATGTCCAGCCACGAGCCGAACGGGGTCCTGCCACCTCACCCAATATTGGGCGGACGTGCACCGCCCATCAGCAGGACTTTCCCCCTCAGCTTAACATGTCACCAATTCATCACGTCATCCATCCGCCCTGGAAATGCCCTGGAATAAGGGGAACTTAGTATAACTCGAGGCATAAAAATACAGTTAGATTAACGCTGCATGTCCCACCCCCGAATCGAACGGGGTGCTTCCGCGTCACACGGGGGAAATCATAAATTGAAAGCGGATGTGCACCATGCACCGGCGGGACTTATTCTTTGAGTTGGAATCTGAGTGATACCATCTTTTTTTTGAACGCTGCGGGGTCCTTTCATTATGACTAGCCCGAAACGAGACCAAGCTAGTTTAAGGACCAACGGCACTTGTTCTCTCATACCGTCGTTTATTCCAGTACTTACTCCGTGGGCGCTTTGGCTCGTACGGGTCCAAATAGAAGGAATCTTGGCCTAGTACATGCCAAGATTATCATCCATCTTTCGTTGAGTTGATGTCGGTTGAATGCACCGCACCAGCTTTCAAAAAAAGAAAAAGAAACACATCAAGATTCATATCATGTCCCACCCCCGAGTCGAACGGGGTCCTTCCTCGTCGCATGCACCCTGGTCATATATTGAAAGTGGATGTGCACCGTGCACCAGCGGGACTTCTTCCTTGGGTTGAACCCGAATTAACCATTGTTTCTTTACCCCGGAAAAGGCCGTCCAATGCAGTGAACCTCGTTAGCTCGAGGTACGGTTCTGTTTCTCCCACTGTTATTTATGTCGCGGCATGTACGATAGAATACAAAAACACGAACTTGGATGCAGGATGAATGGGTTTGTGCACTATAAGGTTGCCATTACACTCCCCGGATTGTTTCGAACCATAAAAAAACACTTGAGTGGATTTTGAGCCCATGTCCCACTCCCGAATCGAACGGGGTGCTTCCGCGTCACACGAGTGAAGACATAAATTGAAAGCGGATGTGCACCATGCACGAGCGGGACTTAATCTCTGAGTTGGACCCCGAGCGATACCATCTTTTTTTTGAACGCTGCACTCGTTATGAGTAGCATGAAACGACCAACGAGAAGTTGCTAGCCGTCAAACAAAAGGGATCACTGGTCTCGTACATGCGAAACTTATCATCCACCTTTCATTGGGTTAATGTCGGTTGAATGCACCGCACCAGTTTTCAAAGGAAAAAGAAACGTATCAAGACTGACACCATGTCCCACCCCGAGTTGAACGAGGTCCTTCCTCGTCACATGCACGCCAGCAATATATTGGATGTGCACCGTGCACTGGCAGCGGGATTTCTTCCTTAGGTTGAACCTGAATTATACCATCGTTGATTTGCCCCGGGAAGTGCCTTCCAGTTGAGCGAATGTCGTTAGCTCGAGGCATGGTTCTACTTCTCTCTCTATTATTCATGTCGCGGCGTGTATGATAGAATACAAAAACACGAGCTTGGATGCAGGATGGATGGGGCAGATATCAGCTTTCCCTGGATCGCTTAGAGTCATAAAAAAACACTTGGGTGGATTTTGAACCCATGTCCCACCCCCGATCGAACGGGGTGCTTCCGCGTCACATGTAGTAACACCTATCATACGTATTGAAAGCGAATGTGCACCGTGCACGACCGGGACTTGTTCTTTGAGTCGGAGCCCGAGTGATACCATGTTTTCTTTGAACGCTGTGTGGTTTCCTTTCATTATGACTAGCACGAAACGAGACCAAGCTAGCGTAAGGACCAATAGAACTTGTTCTCTCATACCGTCGTTTATTCCAATACTTACTCCGTGGATGCTTTGGCTCGTATAGGTCAAACAAGAGAAATCCTAGCTTCGTACATGCAAATTGATGGCGGTTGAATACATTGGATTTCCATTGCGGTATAATAACAAAAAAACAATCTCTTCGCTTCTATGTCCCACCCCCGAGTCGAACGAGGTCCGTCCACTTCACGCCTAAATGCACAAGTCAATGCTGCGTGGACGTGCACCGTGTACCAGCGGGACTTTTCCCTTTGGTTTAATCTCGGGAAATGCCCTGGAATCGAATCGAATATACTTTGAGGCACGGTTCTACTTCTCTCTTTAATTGATTTCGTGTCAGGTACGATAGAATACAGCTGGAACGTGAAAGGCCGCGGAACCGCTGGACACAAGCAATACAGGATAATGTCGCGGGGTGCGGTGGGAAGGGAAGTAGTCGAATAACATGATCTTGGAGGGAGGAAGGGTGCGGCTGGCCGCGATGCAGAGGGATAAACGCAGGTGAGAGACATGATGGGCACGCTACTACCGGCTGGTGCGCACGTCGCTTTCGGAGGGACCCGTCATCCGGTTGGGGTCCCAGGAAGAAACGGGTGAGAGATCGTCAGCGTGCGCGGACGCGGGCGACGCGGGACTCGGAATGTAAGAATATGCGTACGTGGGACGTGGAGCCGAGATAGGTGCCAATGGTGAGGCGTCCTCATTCCAGTCCGACGCGGATAATGCTGTAAATGGCGACGCAGAAAATGGCGACAAGGCCAAAGAGGCGTGAGGTCCCTGCGGCGCGACGCAGAACAGCGACGCCTCCGCCATATGGCTCCGGAAGTGCCGCCGCATATTGGAGTCGATATTGAAGGCGCGGCGGCAGCCGGGATGTGGGCATCGGAACGCTATACCATTCTAGTGAGCATCTAGAAAAAAATATGAAATGACTGGGGAAAACTGACGCGTGGCCCCGGTATGCGTGTTGGCATGGGTGCGCAGGCTGCTGGGGCGATCGAAGCGCTTGAGGCAGATGGAGCAGACATATTTCTTCCGGCTTCCTTCCCCTTCTCCATTCCCACTACCGCCTGGCTCCTCATCCGAGGGTGGTACACGCTCGAGGGCGAACGCGGAGAGGTGGTATGAAGGGCGGATGGTGAGCTGTTGGATAGCAGTGACGTCTGAATCGCTCCTGGGGATGTCCAATGGGGTCAAGAATTTGTTTTTAGGCGGGGTAGCCTGCGGTGAGCGCGGGACATGCTCCGGAAAGAGGCTGTAGATGCCGGGCAGGACGATGTGCGAATTGGGTGCTGAAATCGAGGACATTCAGCGGAGTGCTCTAAAGTGAAAGGTGGAAGGCGGGGGAGAAGGGCCAGAATGAAAGTAGAGCCGGCCGATCCGCGATTTGTGTCCGCACTCCCGATAGGGCTGTGAATGTCATCTGTCCATCGTCATCCACGGATGAACAACGGATGGCGGTTTGCGGGAGCGGCTTCCCTGCACTTCCGGTATAGCCAGTATGGATGTGTAAAATGTGTGGTGTCGAAACCAAAGCTCCAATAAAATCGAAGGTAAGGGTCAACCATGCCAGGCTACATCGAGTACGTTTGTTAGCATCTCCTGGTCGTGTGGGAGAAGAATGGACGAGAGGAAGCTCAAAATAACAAGAGCACACATCCATCCGTGAATGTTCCGTTATCCGTACGGATGTCATCCGGATCATCCATGCCATCTCATCATGGTTGACTTTCGATGGTCCTGATAATTGAATACAGTTGCGAATGGATTTAGATTCGAAATCCCCATATAAGCTTACACATATACACTTACGCAGGCGGGCATCCGGCCCTTGCTGGGCTATCGCCCTCTCGCCCCGCTATGCATATTCAAAAACAAGCGCTTTCGCGTGGGGCCTAGAACCCATGTAGACCCGTAGACGTATTATCATTATACTGTGAAGCAACTGATTAGTTGCAACATGGATTCTTGAGGCGGACATGCAGATTTTAAACACCAATACAGGTAGGTTCGATTTTGCCGCACGCAGCACTGATCGGCCCTTGCCCCTGCTCTTAGGTGTTCCGTTCAAAATCCAAGCTGGGGTTTGTTCCCAGTTTGAACAGCAAGCGCCTATGATAATGTTTCTTATGAATTGAATGGCACGGAAATGCGGATCCGCGGGCGTGAAATGTATAGGTGGTATGTACAGAAATATTACGAAGTTGAGTTTTGTCTTGAACTACGTACAAAAACGCACTACAAAATAATGTCCCGCCCCGGAGTGGAACCGGGTTCTTCCGCATAACCGGTGCGTATCTTTGGCGTAGAAATTGCGTGCACCGTGCACCAGCCGGACTTATGCCTTTGGATTGAGTCTGGGTTACACCCTCCACTCATTCTTCCGAGTATCATAATAAAGCTAGAAGAAGGGGCAAAAAAGAACGACCACTTTTAGCAGCAAATGTCCCGCCTGCGTACCCTAAGGTTGACGCGGTACACCAGCAGGACTTCTTCCCTCAGATTGAGCCACCACCACTTTACTGAGATCTCGAGTCATAATCACTCTCAATGTTCAGTGTTCAGTTTACGTCATCGTGGGCAAGCTGGACTGCCTCGGGTGGTGTATACCATCATTTAATGCGGTACGATGAGGGTGTTGAGTTCTACAATCAAAGATGGCACGGGAATATCCAAGTCGAGATGACGGGCTCTTTCCGTGTTTCAAGCTCACCAACCATCTCTCATATCCCGCGGACGTGCACGACGCGCCACCAGTTCTCCACTTATTTCGACTCCGCATAATACATACCATCATCCCCGATTGAAGTACTGTGCAAAAGAAGAAAACAGTCTCAACACATGTCCCACCCCGAGTCGAACGGGGGCCTTCCGCTTCAGATCATCGAGTATCACGAATTTTATGCAGATGTGCACCGAGCACCAGCGGGACTTGTTCCCTTGCCTCTGTCGTGCCTGATACCACCATTTAATGGAGTGCCCGGTGTGTGCACGGTTTTATTCGAGTTGAATAAGAGGAAACATCTTACCTGATACATCATGCTCGTTCGCGATTTCGCTTCATAATGCGCCTTGACAGCGTGCACCTATTCGCTCGAGGCCGAGAAAAAAAAGAAAATTCTACAAGACTTACGTCCCGTCCCCGAGTTGAACGGGGTCCTCCTGCGAAATTCTGGTTTCATGAAGATTGAACGAATGCAGAAGGGAAACTCGGTCCGATGACCGAGCAGGCCTAAACTGATCATCCATCAGTGGCGGTGTCGCCGTCTTTTCCGTCATCGACTCATCTTCCACCTGTTTGCGACGCGTTAAACATGCGAAGCACCGATATTCTTGACCTGGCGGTGTTTCATTGCTGAACTCAGAATCCCGATGCGTTCCGTAGGCTCGGGCACGGAAAATAGCCCTTGAGCTTGAACGGTCGCATTGCTGAGGTTTGTCTTGGGCTTCGCTGGGCATGATTGCCAACTTGAAGCTTGGTGGACGCATGGAACCTCCTAATTGCGGTTTCCCGTGGTTCATTTGACTTCTGGGTGCCGCTAAATAAATAAAAAAGATGCTCCTCTACTCTAAGCTTATGTCCCACCCCCCGCATCGAACGGGGCCCTTCCGGCGGATGCTTCTGTTCTATCCGGCGGATGTGCACAGCGCACCAGGGGGATTCATTCCTTTACCTTGATCCCGCCTTGTACCATCATTAATTCGAGCTTGGTCCACAGGATTAATAGTTATCCCAGAGTTGACTCCCACAACACCTTCACACATCATACATACCTCCCTTCCGTGAGTCGAGAGCTTTTGGAGACCGTGACCTTGAAGTTGCCTTGAAGCCGGGTGCTGTGAAAATGCAGGACCACCATCGAGCACTGCGCACGTCGCTCTCGCAGAGGACCGTCAAGGGAGATGGACACCACCGAGAGGTATGAAAGAGAGCGGACCCGGGGCGCGGGTGCGCAGGAGGGGCAAGGCGTGGGGGCGGAGCAGCGGTGGTAAATAGAGGGTCACGTCACAGTCACACGCCAACGCGGTCATGTGCTAATGGTGACCCATAGTCGCGTCCTTGGGTAATGCGACAACTTCTTGTAATTGAGCGTGGAGTTGACCCGACAGTATCTGATACTGGGTCAATAATTACATGCCTGGACGACTCTCTCTTCATAATAGAAAAGACAACCTACGCATCTCTGATTGTGGTGTTGGTGTTATGTGCAATTTTACCCAGAGGAAATGTGGAAAACGATGCCCAGTACCATATCTACCCGCCCCCGAGTTGAATAAGGTCCTTCCCTGACACACATCTTCCTGTGATGCTACTTACTTAGGTTGAACGGATGTCCACCGCTCACCAGCGTGAATTCCTCCTCTCATGTGTGCCCTGCTCGCACTTGTCTCCACTCCAGTGTGATAAAATCTCCAAGTTCAAAAAGAAAAGAAAGGTATTCCTTATTGTCCCACCCCCAGTCGAACAGCGTCCTTCCGCTTCGCCATCGTAAGACGTGAGATGTATACCTCACCAGTGGGACTTGTTCCTTTCATTTTGGTCAAGAAATATACTCGGGGTGGCTTCGAATATCTTCCAAAAAAAAGTCACACCCGTCTGAGCCATGTCCCACCCCTGAGTCGAACGGGGTTTTTCCGCTGACACTGGTTTTGTCATCTATATTAGGTTGAGCGAATGCGTATCATGCGCCAGCAGGACGCCTTCCTCTGTTCTGAGCTATGGCAACATTTATTTCACGCTTGATAATGGACCAGGTCTTTGGATGTACGTTAGCAGGAATAAAATAAAATGTGTGCCTGGTTGAATAAAAGACAAATATCGCCCAATCATGAGAAATCGAACATATCCACGGCCAGTGGTGGCTTTCCCCAACGCCTGTCCTTCGTCTGTCCTACTTGATACCAATCAGCCGCTCGTACCCGCATCTGTATCTGGATCCTGTAAAGATTCGACTCGCAAACTCGCAGGAGGATCAAACTAGAATGAAATATTGGTCTCAGTTATGCGTAGGCATTAACTCTAATATGTACCTAGAATGAAATATTGCTAGCTAATGGTAAGTAATAGTGGATAGGTAGAACGAAGGCACTCACGTCTCAGTTATGCGTAGGCATTAACTGAGACATGTTTGTTTATCCGTGAGGCTAATAGATCGCGGTAAGTAAACATAAGTAAAGTAACAAGATAAGATGAGTTCCCGCTGATAGCGTGTATCTCAACAGATCCTATAACATACTGCATCTGCATAATAACTACGGTCATACGACACCACGCGCAATTCATGTCTTTAATAAAGCAGAGATACCATCCAAGTTACTCTCCGAGAATGAGTCCCGCTGGTGTACGGCGCACGTCTGCATACATTTCAGGAAAGAGTGGTGGAATTTCGCAGGAGTACCCCGTTCGATTCGGGGGCGGGACATAAGACGACGGAAGAGTCCTTTTTCTCTGTTGTTCCACGAGTGTGCTGAGGAACATGGCGCGATACAATTGATATCCTACGTTTGGAAAATTGGTTGATGTAAACACACCGCCTCCCGAGATACCCCACAGAATTGGATCCAGCAACGGCGACCAGGTTCGTGGCCATGAAACAAGGTAAATTATTACAAGAATCTGTCCCGCTGGTGCATGGTGCACGTCTGACTTCAGTTCAGGGTCAGAGTGAATTCGCAGGCAGACCCCGTTCGATTCGGGGATGGGATATGGCAACGGAAGAACACATATTTTGAGAAAGGAACTGAGCAGCCACGCTCAGATTCATAGATTCATACGTTGGGCGGATGTGCGTCGTGAACCAGGAGAACTCTTTCTGTTGGCGGACGCCCGCCTCATACTATCATTTATTCCGACTGATCTAGATGATCTGCTCCCGAGTTGAACAAAAAGACTACCGCCTAATACGCCCAACTGGCACGACTCTAGCACTTGGAACTCAGTTTTACCATAATTTGCATTACGATCCGCCCCCGAATTGAACGGTGTCCTTCCGTATTGTACCCCGAACGACCCACACGCTAGGCGGATGTGCATCATACACCAGCAGGAGTCCTTCTAGGCCAGCCTCATACCATCATTTATTCGATCTTGGCGCAGAGCATTTTGCCTGAGTTGAATCATACAACACCCATATAAACACCCACAGTCCTTCCGTGATTCGAGCGTTTTTAACTCATCCGAATCGAAGGTGCGCTAGCCGTGTTATATAAAAAAGGTCGACAATTTTTTTGGACATGTCCCGCCCAGAGTCGAACGGGGGTCCTTCCACTATAACTTCCATAACAATCCATATTGAGCGGACGTGCACCGTACACCAGCGAGACTCGTTCCCTTATTTTAACCCCGCATTATATCACCGATTATTTGAACGCGGTGAGCACCCTGCAAAAAAATGCCAAGTGGTCAAGGAATGTCCCGCCCCCGAGTCGAACGGGGTTCTTCCACAATAAGCATATTGTGAACATTTCACTTTGAGCGGATGTGCACCGTGCACCAGCGCGACTTCCTCCTTTACCTTGACATTATACCATCATTTATTTAGAGGTGGGGAGGTTCCCTCCCAAAAAGAAATTATGAACGCTTTGCCCTCATCTCCCGCCCCCGAGTCGAACGGGGTCCTCCGCAAGCGTGAACATGCATTTCGATGTTCTGCATATTGGACGGATGGGCGCCACGCCAGCGAGACTTATTCCTCTGGTTTGAGCCCACCTCACACCTTCCTGTATTCGATTTTTAATTCAGCGATTTCATTGTTATCATCAGTTCTATGCATGGTATGGTACATACACGAGGGATATACACGCTGTTTGGATATACAGACAATTTCTATGGATGGTACATTTTTGTTTTTGGATGTGGGACGGTACAAGATGCTGATGGGGCTTGGGGAACAGGGACTCGGTGGGGAGAAGGAGATCGGTGGGGTGGTTATGGGCGCGATGAGGGAAATAGACTGATGCGACGTGGAGGGACTTGGAGGGAGGATTGACGAGACGCGACGCGGAAGAAGATCAGGTAATCGAACGAAGCGGGTGATTGTATATGCTGCAACGTGACCGTGAACTCGAGTGTTCTGAACAGACATCTACCGCCGCCCGCTGCCACTCCCACTGCGCACGTTGCTCTCGAAGTAGCCCGTAATCGCGCCTCGGCTCCACGAAGAAACGGAGATAGGCGAGAGAGGCGGTGATGCTACAGGCGCGGAGATTGTTGAGAAGGTGGGGGAGGCGGATTGAGTGGCGGGGCCCCAGTAGGTTGCGGAAGCGGCAGGGAGCGGGGAAGAGTCGAATATGGGTGTGGTGAAAGGCGGGGAAGCCACGGGGGACGTCAGAGACACGCCGCGCTCCTGGCGCTCCGCGTCTTGCACATGGCTCCGATAATGGCGATGCATGTTCGATTTGACGTTGAACGCGCGCCCGCAGCCGGGGTGGGGGCATTTGAACGCTGACGGAACATCACCATCAACTGAGGCATCGAAGAAACGATACTGGGACTCACGCGTAGCCCCGGTATGTGTATTCGCGTGGATACGCAGGCTACTCGGGCGGTTGAAGCGCTTGCGACACGTCGGGCATATGTACTTCTTCGCTTCTCGACCCCCACCTCCGCCCTCACCGGCATCGTCCGCATCGTCCGCATTGTCGTTCGAAGACCCAGACGACGAGTGTGAGTATGCCGAATCGGAGCCTGCGGGCTTAAGTGCGAAGGTGGAAAGGGAGTACGCGGGAGCGAAGCAGGGAAGGGCGAGCTGTTTCAGGGCTGGATATGGCCTGAGGACGTGCACGAAGGACTGGGGCGGGAACGCGCGTCCGGACAGGGTGGCATGCAGCGAGCGCGGGATGTGCTCGGGAAAGAGCTCGTTTATGCCTGGAAGCACGATGGGCCCATTGTCAGGATACGGGGTTGACATCGAAGCCCTCGTGTGTAGAGTCGCCATGAGTTAGCGAGTGTAAAAAGCGGAGTGTAACGTTTATAAGTTAGATTTCGTCAGGATGAAATGTCGTGTGCGGCCTTTCAGAAATCGTTTTATGTAGGAGGTAGAGACGGGGATCTGGATGCGGATTTAGGACGAGGAAGAGTGAAGAGCGAGCGGAAAAGAAAGGGTGGAATTAACCGGCCACAGAAGCAAACCGCCATCACAAGTGCTGCGCACGCCGATCGGAAATTTGCGTTGATGGAGTTACAATTTCGGGTTGAATTCAGAATGAATTTGCGAGAAACAGTATGAATTTATTAGATTTGGAGGTATATTCAGCTGTCCCTTCATCCATGTTATTCCACAATTTTCCATTTCTCTTGGACATTCACATCACCTCACGGCACCATAGACAACACCCAGCGGCCTGCGGATCACGACCGATTTTGGGGTTAGGATGTGCGCCACCCGTCCGTAAACGATCTGCTCCCGTCGGCTGTTCAACTGCTCTTCCGCAGTGCGTGTAATGGCCTCCACGTCAGCAGGATTAAGTGATGGAGTACTCAATTGTCTTGGACTGTCTACGTTGGCCGAAATCTAGACACTGGTGGGTTATATAGCTTGGTATATTCGCACACATATAAAGCGGATTACGCATGCCGGGAATACATCAATGTATTGAATACAACGAGCTTTTTACGGATATAAGGGTCATATGGCTTAGATGCTGACTCACTGGACGTAATGGCTGACATCAAGGTTATATTGTCAACGGCCCTACATCCATCATGAGACTTGGAGGTACGCAGAAAAAATGATCCGCGGGGTGTTGCCCTAGTTAGGTTCTGATCGTGGTTCCTCGGCTGTATGTTCATGAGTACTTACAGCGGAAGAATCCAAGGAAGCACGAATTGGGCTAAGGCGACCAAAGACAACTGGGCAGTACAAAAAAAGAAGGCAAAAGCGTTCACTCTTGTCATTGATGTCCCACCCCCGGATCGAACGGGTCCTTCCGCATCATGTGACACAATGCTCCGCTTACACTGAAAGGTGACGTGCACCATGCACTAGTGGGACTTTCTCTCTTTGTTTAAGCACGAGATATACCACAGTTGTCGATGTGTAACAAAAAAAAATCGAAAATCTTTACCACACACGTCCCGCCCCCGAGTCGAACGGGCTCTTCCGCATTAAAGGATTTGGATTGGTATATTACTTTGAGCGAGCATGCGCCATGCACCAGCGGGACTTATTTCTTTAGCATGACTCCTCGGTATATCTACCAAAGTCAGTTTTAGCCGGGTGGGTTGCCTCGCAAATGCGTTGAATAAACAAACGATTTTGGCCACATACACAGGGGCGCGGTCGGTGTTAACGGTATATTAGGGAATTATCTTTGCTTTGAGCGATAAAATAAAAAACTGAACATAGATCGTACGTCCTGCCCCCGAGTCGAACGGGATCCTTCCGTGATGAAGCTGAAAATCGGCCAGTAACGATAGGCGGATATGTACCATATCCCGCCCCCAAGTCAACTGCTGAAGGTGGAAAGGTCATTAATCGAAAACGGACGTGCGTGTACCTGGCCTTTTTTTTTTGGCCTAATTCATGAGTATAGGGATTTCCGTTTGCTTCATTCGGTTGAATTGTTCGTCGAAAAGCCCTTTCTTTACACGGGAATAAATCCGCTCGCCCACCGCACGGCCCGTGATTCGGATGCGATGTAAAAAGACAGGACTAATATTAGTGATGTCGGCTGGAATGAGGAACAAGAAAAAAAGAAAAACGTCCCGGCCCTGGATCGAACGGGGATAAGACTCAGGATAATAAAATTTCTCAGCTAAGTCCTCTTTCGGAACGTGCTGAGTTGTAGTTATAGTACATCCGGCCTATGAAATGTATTACCACTACACCACAAATCCCATGCCCTCGACGAGCTCGCTGCTTTTAAGGCTGTAGATCTCGGGCATCTAACCTGCAGTCGATTAAGATTACTCACCCAACTATAGCTTATTTCTCGTCCTTCCGCATGGATCGAGATAGAGTCAGCCATTTAAGCGGATATGCGCCGTACACTAGCGGGACTTGCTCGGTTGGTGGCAGCCCATGTCATGAGAGCGTTATTCAAGGGATTAGTTGGAATGATGTGGATCGAGTGTCTTTAAGTACCTCCATGTCTGGTTGGTACGTTCTATGAGAGGGAAATGCACCAATTTTGGAGGCGAGATAAGCACCACTCATGACTTTTGTGCCTCGATGCACGAATTACAGATGAACGACATTGACATTGCCGCATTGGTCAATTATCCAAACGGGAGGATCTGTGCTTGGGCTTACACAGCAACCAGATCTTCCCAACCAGCTAGCTATAAACGAGCGGCGATTTAGGTACCCACCGGACAACGTCCCAAGCTTGTGATGGTAAGCAAGGACGTGAGATTTGTGGCGAGATTCGCGATGGTTGGGGTGTTCATCGAGTTGCTTGAGGCCGTACGGCGGGGATCTTCGTTGTGGTGAACGGACCTTACCTCCGCCGATATTCCTGACGGCCAATCCTTACCCCAAAGGAATTGATTACGCTGGTTCAGTATTACGAAAGATGAATCAATACCGCGTTACAAAGAGCAAGGCTCTCCAGAGAGCTTCAGACGAAACTTGAAAGAGAATTGTGCACAGGAGCACATTGCGATACTTCCAACATCTTATCCAGTGCAAAGCATAGATCTCTAGATGTGCGGAGGAGAAGAGAGCATTTCAAGAGCATTCCGGGGAGAAACAAGAAGACATGCGGCCCACTGGACTTCGAGCGGTTTTCAAGATGCACCCAAGCTAATCATAGCCCAAGAAGGACTAGAAAGGATTGAAAGGTCGAAAACCTGTGGACCTCGAGTGACTCGTCACCGGGAGATGGACGCTCAGGTCAAGCGCCCGGGCCAAGCGCGTCTAAACCGGGCAGGCCGCCGAGTCGCCACGTGTATCGACACCGCCTCCCACTTGCTTGCAACCAACAACTCGCCACCGTCGAAACTTGATTGAAACCCGCGAAAGCGGTAGCGTTCCGTCTCTCCTTTTCCAGCTGGATTTGCAATGAATTGTCTTACCTCGCTCAGCTCAGATCCAGTGCATTCGTGTAGTACTAGGTACGAAGGTTGACGAATCGCGGAGCCTCTGCGCTCCATGGCTTCCGTAGACCTGGGGTAACTAAATGAATTGTTTTATAACAGGTTCTATTCCTCAATAGTAGTGCCTTGAACCTTCTGCTGGATTTTCGATGCAGGCTCACCAGGGCCCACCGTTCACGCTGGGTCGAGGAAGCGAATATGACTCGTAAGGCCTCGCCGTCGGATCGGATGCACATACGGGGTCTTGCATTGGTTTCGAAGTATTTCAATCTTCCCGAAGTGCCCGTAGCAGTTGATAAGACCGAGGTGAGTCACAGCTCAAAAAAAAGATCATTTGCCTCGCCGCTAATTTAAATGTGGGTACAGTAGGCATAATGGATAACTTGGGAGACATTATACGCCCTTTCAAGCAGAAAAAGAGAACCTCGTTGTCGGGAATATCCAGCGGTTCGATCCCGCTCACTGCCACTGATCCACGATTGTTTCCGCCGGACGTGCACCAGGTTTGCATAGCCTCCACCCCGGCACAGCCCAACCACGCCGTGAAATGCTACGGGTCTGTGTCGATGACCAGGGTTTGCGGGTTCAAGCAATGCCACCCGTCCCCCCAACGACGAGACATGAAAGCACAAGTAGATGAACACACATTTAAGGTGCGTCTAACGTCCTACTCTTGCTACTTCAAGAGATCACCTTCCCACTTCCTCACCTAAGATGTTCAATTACAATACAGATGCCACCGCCGGTTCTTTCGGTAACACATCCTCGTCGGCCGCGCTATCCTATCCTTCTCCAGCACCACCCTCTGCCTTCGTTACATTCCAATTCACCTCATTCAACCCAACGCTCTTAGACACGATTATCATCGGCCCAAGTTCGCAGCTGTACTTCCGCGTCTCAACAGCCTCGCGCCCTCTCCGATACACGGCGGTCCGCGATTCCACGAACGAGGCGGTAACCGTCATCGAATGGCTCAAGCACCCCGTTATCGAAATTCGCGACGCTTTAACGAAACGAGCGGTCTCTCAGTGGCTGATGCTCTCGTCCGATAAGAGGTGTGATATATCTTCCTTCTGGAACGCGTTGGCCCGCTCACGCTCTTTTCTGCGACCTACAGCTACCGAACAATGAACTTCGACGGCCGAAGTTTCGTGTGGTCCCCAGAGGGGAATTATGTTTGCGTGCGTACATCATTCAAAATCCATCATTCAAGCATACTCAAGACGACCTTATGATTATTTCAGTTATATTCTACCGGGCTTGAAGCACCGCCGCGGATATACGCGCGTATATTCCGTGACGCAAATGCCCTGGCGCTCGACCTCACGGCAGAGGCGATCAACATGGGATTGCTGGACGTCTGCGCCGCTGCTGCGCTTGTGCTTCAATCCGGGCGAAATATCGACTGATTAATGCGAAGTCGCCGTTGCTTCTCAAATACTAATGGAAAGTGCTGCTTAACGTACTTGGTCTAATTCTCGTACATAGTTTCACACGCTTACACGGACGCTTAGGCGACAGTAACTCATATTTTCTCGTCAATGACAGCGGAATATATCGATAGTTAGCCCTCCATACTAGACACAACTTGCCTTGAAATACTCCCGGGTTAATGATAACATGCATACGACCATGCAGATACGTAGGTACGTACGAGAGTCTCACCAAGTTAGCTGCGCGCGGTCCCAGAGGTCAGTTACGGTGAAGCGCTTGCAGCCCGGGACGTTCTGCTTGACCTTGTGCGTGTGTATCTGCATTGCGAAGAGCGCGATGGCGTGCTTCTTGACGCGGTCGGGGTGGCATTGTACTGCACCTGGACACCAGATTGCCTATTTTGTTGAAATCGGGGGGAGCTCGTCGAATATGAAGAATCAAAGAGAGATGCTGGGCGAGAAGAGGTCCCATAGCTGCCAGACGGGGTTCATAGACTGGGTATTTCGCCGCCAGAGCCGAGTAAAAAGTAGTAGGTTGGGAAGCGATCTGTATGAGGCGGGTGCAGAGGGCGGAACATCGCTGATAGAGGGAGACGGATTGGTGGAGTTTATCGAAAATGCGAGACACTATAGGCTTAAGTGCATTGCTAAAACATCCGACTTGAAGCCGCACGCCGACGTCGTTGATCATTGAGCAACCACTGAGTTGCTGTCTGCATTGCATGTGGGTCCCGCGCATTTGGTTCGGTAAGCTTGTCGATGATCAGCCGGACAATATGCTCATGGCCAAAATGTGCTGCTGTCTCCATTACATTTCCGTATGGCCCGCCCTGTGCCGTCAGATTGGCGCCCTTTGCAATAAGCAGCCGAATGATCTTCTCATGGCCTTTGGATGCTGCTGCATGAAGTGCGTTACCATATCTGCCATCTATCGCATTCACAGTGGCACCATTCTCAACAAGGAGGCGAACGATACTCTTGTGACCTCGGTACGATGCTTCATGAAGTCCACTCCTGTACTCTCCACCTTGTGCATCGACGATGGCACCATGTTCAACAAGAAATCGTACAATGTCTTTGTGGCCGTGCGAGGATGCTACTTGCAGTGCAGTGCTGTATTTCTCTCCCTGCCTATTCACATCAGCACCATTGGCAACAAGCAGCTGTACAATATTCCCATTGCCCACAGCAGATGCTGCCTGAAGTGCACCACCATATTTTCCGCCTTGAGCATTCACATCAGCACCGTCCAGGATGAGGAGTTGGGCAATCTTCTCGTGGCCGTAATATGATGCAGCCTGAAGTGCGCTGCCATAGTAAACCCTGAGCATTGGTGTTCGCACCCCGTTCAATGAGGAGTCGTACAGCCTCCTCATTGCCGCGAGACGAGGCCATCTCCAATGCGGTGCTTCGCGGAGTCTTATGCTTCAACTCTGCATTTACATTGGCTCCCTTGGCAAGGAGTGTTCCAACAATATTCATGTAGTCTCTGGACAATGCTACTTGAAGTGCACTGCCGTATTCCCCACCCTCAGTGTTCACATCGGCCCCACACTCGATAAGCAGCTGAACGATCTTATCTCGGCCATGATATGATGCTGCCTGAAGTGCACTGCCATACTCCCCACCCTGAGCATTGACATCAACCCCTCTCTGTAGGAGGAGTCGAATAATCTGCTCATGGCCCTCAGATGATGCTGCGTGAAGTGGTTTCCAATCCTCATCGATGGCATTCTCTTTCTCAATTAGTAATTTGACCATTTCAAGATGTCCTCGGTATGATGCCACATGTAGTGCATTGCTGCTCTCTCCCACATCTGCACTTTGGAATTGATTTTCCACCAAATAGCTTGCTATGTCAAGAAGATTTGATGCTGCAGCGACCCACAGTGGTGATGCATATGATGGCCAATCAGGAGAATTCCAAGGAGGAACCCTCCATCTCCAACCTGCAAAATTCTTCCATATATGGGCCTGTTCCAAAAATTTGATAAGAATGTCCTTGAGCGGTGCTTCTGGTTTTCCAGCTGCATGCATGAGACAATATTGACAGTAGTCAAAGAGCACAGGTATACTGTCTTTCTCCACCCCGGATGGGTCCATATCATTATCGAAGTTCAAAAGTGTAAGCAGACTGCAAGCTATGTTTGTTTGTGCATGTGGGAATCGACTTGCTTGGATGCTGTCTAGATAGTTCTGCGTAGTGTAGTGCACAAGCCGGACAACATGGAAGTACCATGTCGGACCGGATGCCTCTACAATGACTAGGCCGGCACAGACAGAGAGAATGATTTCAATATCTAAAATATTGTCCTGATCAAGCTGTTTCGCTCCTGGTTCAATGGCCAGAGCTTCTCGTAGTTCTGGAACCCGCAGTGGCCGTTTTACATTTGCAACCCAGGTCAAGGTCAGGTGAGCAATTCTTCTGTCCTCTTCGTTCTGGCTGTCGATTCGCTGCATTGCATCCTCATAGGTATGTTCCAAGTCATTTGGAAGCCTTTGCAGCGCTTCCCGGACCGCCTTGATAGTGCTCTTTGTGCTGAGAGAATCCATGTGGAGCTTGGCAAGTAGAAACCTGGAAAACATCAGGGATTTGTTTCTCTGGTATAGTATCACTACTCACATTCCATCCATGCTGCATGCAATCTGTGTTTGAATTTCTTCTCGCAATTCTGGGCGGGTTCGAACATGTTTGGATAGTCGGGGGGATATCTGGATCTGTGCATCCACATATTTCTGAATGTCTACCTGTTTTGCATAGATCTCTACTATAGCATCAACGTTCATGACCGGATCGTTGAATGTAATATGGGGCCGTGAGGTCAGCAATAGGTTGACAGTGGGGCCCATCATGGCTAGCCTTTTGAGGAGGATTAGACGTTGGTGTTCCGGATATTCATCAAGGGCATCAACCACAATATAAACCTTCGACCATTCGGGGATTATGGACCGGAGCAGCTCCTCGGTTTCATCGAGGGAGGGTCTGGTTTGCTTCTCGGCATGCCGCTGATATAACCTCTCAACAGCTGAGGTTATGTTTTTGCTAAACACAAGCTGCCTCCATAGACCCGAAAGGAGGTTGGAAGGAGTTTGTTTTCCCGTTTCAATATGGTTCAGATATACACATCCTATGCCAAGATTCCGGTTCTCGGATTGCGCGTTGAGATGGTCGACAACCATGGATCTAGACAGCGGGTTTGATTGATTGGAGTCGAGAGAACAGATCCTGCACGTACGCAAGTACAGTCTTCCCCGCACCGGCTGTGGATTCAAGATTAGCGAAGCCGGAACAAATTTTTTTGAGTGCGTACGTATTCCACGGCACCATAGAGTCCGTCCCGAACCAGATTCCCACTGTTGAAAACGACTATCGGCAAGGAGCCATTCTCCGGTTCCCGGCTGCCGGGCAGACGCAATATCGGCCTGTCGCAGGAAGAAATTGATTGGAGATAACCAGTCAATTATTTTTGTCCGCTGTTCCGCTACATGGTGTCGTGGTTGGACGATATAGCACGCATGATATGCGGCTTACCAGTGATTTGTTGTCGCTGCTCGTACGTTGCGTCACTAATGCTGGTAAGAATCCCTTTCCCAATAACATTAATGTCTACTCGATGCAAGTGAACTGTAACATACGATTATGAGCTCTTTGCTGATCGGCAGCGTCATTCACAGATATCATTACGCCTGCGTCGCTCAGCGAAGTCAGCTTGAATCGGTCCGGCGGAAACTCCCAGTGTGAGTGACACATACGATTCTGTGCGTGTTCTTGTTGTTTCGCCGCAGCAGTCATAGCTTCGAGAATTTCTTGTTAAACACAGAGCATTAGTTAAGTGGTCAATGATAGGGAAAACCACTTACTATCGTGATCGCGCCGGTCCATATCCCTGTATGTTAAAATCAATCTGTGAAATGTAATGCAGACTGAAGCTCTTAACGAGATGTCCAGCAATAACCAGGCATTCAGCAAACTCTTGAACTGCTCAAACTTGCCTAAATATTCTTTGCTCTCCGTTTTATTCCACAGTGCCCATGTGAGCTGCTTCGAGACTCTGGAGAACCGCCCGTCCGGCGATCGCAGCTTTTCTGTGAACCGTTCCATCGTCGATTTGAACGCGTGGAGAGGATGTTTTAGCTGGTCGAGCATGCGCCTTGACGAGCTTCCAGTTATTCGACTTTGGAGCTCCACGAGCAACGGGCCAAGGTCGTCGATCTCCGAAAGGAGTTTCTGCTGTTCCTGGGGGGCGTGGCGGAAGTCTTGTATGTATTCACGGACTTTCAGTGCGGTATCGACGAGTTGGAGAATGCTAGCGATGGTGCCGAGGGTTTCCGCCATGAGGTGGGAGGGTAAGATGATTTGGAAACAAGCTGTTGACGTGTAAGCTGGCAGCTGGCAGCTTGAACGAAATTAGATGCTCACATGATTACAGCTGTTCTCCGAAAAGCCTGTCATTGTGAGAAATTCTTTTGGTGACGCGCAACTTTTGATGCAAAGCTAGTCTAGACTGTCTAGGCTACTGTTTTGGATGATCCGGTCGGCAAAACCCCCAACCGGCGATACTTGAGTTCCGAGTCCCATCCCAATTGTCTCCATGTCCTCGTCCCACTGCCCCCCTCCATCCCCTCCTCCCGCGTACGTAGGTATAGCATTACACTGGCGGTCCCACTTAGGAACGCTGGTAATTGCCGCCATAGTAATATGATCTGGCCCCCGAGTCAACTGACGGTCAACACTGTTGACATTGCGACCAGTAAGTAGGGCTTGTTGTTTTAGATTTAAAGTGGTTCATACTATGCTCTTATTCCAATTGTGGTTGAGGTTCGCAAAAAATTGCCACGAGAAGGTTGAACAGCCTCAATACACGGAAATGAGACACTCGCTTTTTGGTCCGATGAGGCTTCGAGGACGCGAGAGTGCATATTTAAATTTGTCAGGAGACATCGAGCGCACGGTGGGGTACGTGAGCTGACCACAGCCGGAGAAAGGAAGCCGGTCACTGAACACCAGCGGGATATGTTGCTTCGATTTTATGGCGCATCCAATCCTCCATTCGAGTGCGGGGAGTCTCGAGCAATAAAAAGACTCAGGATCCCATTCAACATATGTCCCACCCCCGAGTCGAACGGGGGTCCTTCTACTTTCCTCATCTTCCAATGATATTTTGGACGAATGTGCAGCGTGCACCAGCAGGACTTCCTCCCTCAGTTCGAGCTTGTGCTATCGCATTAGTTCCTAGTGGAACAAAAAGACAACCCTGGCCTCAATGCTCACACCCATCATCCCTCCCCGTTCAGGTTGGAGTTGGAAGCAATCAAGGCTGATGATTCCGCGGGATACCTACCCTCCATGATTCAAATGCGGCGGGGTTTGAAGCCAGCAAAAAAAGACAATAGAATTCTTCAGAATGTCCCGCGCCCGAGTCAAACAGGGTTCTTCGTCTAAATGTGTTTGTTCCCATAATATTGAAACCGGACGTGCACCATACACCAGCGGGGCTTTTCCCTCTTCATTTGGCCTAGTTCATACAGGTATTGCCATTTCTTTCATTCGGTTGAAATGTTGTCGTCGAACACCCATTTACACTTGGATCAATGCACCCGCTCCACCCCACGGATATGAGAGCATAATGTATCAGGGCCCATTCGTTCCGTTGGACAAAAGTTAATCTTAAATTCCGCAGCGGGGTTGGAGGAAAAAGCAAAAGAATGTACCATCTCCGGATCGAACGAGAGTCGTTCCGCACCAAATGATTGCATCCAGCGCAACACTGAGCGGCCGTGCGCCATACACCAACAGGACTTTGCAGTGGGTGCGAGCCCGCGTGAAGACGTAGTTCAAAAAAGACAACCCTTGCCTCATAAGTACCTACCCTACCATCCCTGCGCGTGATTCAAGTTTGAGCCAAAACAAGCAAGGCTGGTGATCCCGCAGGATACCTACCGTCCCTGAGTCAAAAACGGGAGGGTTTGAAGCCAAGAAACAAAGACCACAGAATTCCTGTGAATACCCCGCCCCCGAATCGAACGGGGTCCTTCCGCGTGAAAACTTCTATCGGGTTTAGTGCCGTCGAAGAGCGAGATGCATGTCCAACCCACGCTGAGCACGGGATAAATCTGCGTAGGTAGTCGGATTGCCTCGTGCACAATTAAAAGCTGGCGAGGCGCATAAGTTAATTAAAACGGAGGGGACAAAAGGCCTAGGCAGAAAGTTGCACAAATCGGATCAAAAAGATGATTCGTTGTAATCACTGTACGTCCGCCCCCGGATCGAACGGGGTCCTTCCGCGTGAAATCGTCGATACGTCAGTACTCAGCGAAGGCGGAAGTGCACCGTACACCAGCGGAGCTTTCCCCACTCCATTTGGCCTATTTCATACAGGCATTGCCGTTTTGCATTCTGTTGAATTGCTGTCGTCGAACAGCCCTTTACACGGGTCGAATGAGCAAAATGAAAAAGCATGCCCCGGATCGAACGGTGTCCTTCCGCCGAACTTCCATTCTATACTTTTTATTGAAGGCGGACGTGCACCGTACACCAGCGGGAGTTTTCAGGTGGTTTGACTCCGTGCGTAATAACCACATTTGTACTGCGTAAAGCATGGGTAATCGTCCTCGTGGGTGTTCTCGTATTTGTTGAGGGATGGGATGCAATTGGGGGTGCTACTAAACCCGTGTATAATGAATGTAGCAGCGAGGCGTATAATGAAATCGGAGGGGAAGATGACCTAGGCAGAAAGCGACGACTACATATGTACATTCGATTTAGCCAGTGCGGTTTGGATAAACAAAACCCTGGTCTGAGCATTTGCGTCGGGTGCACAAATTAAAAAAGATGAGTCGCTAAGATCATACAATGCCCCGCTCCCGAATCGAACGGGGTCCTTCTGCTGATGTCCCTGTTGTATCTTAACTTATTATCGAATGCGGACGTGCACCGTACACTAGCGTGGCTTCCCCGCCTTGTTTCAACCCGGTTCATAGTACATACCGTGCGATTCTGAATTCATCAGGTTGAGTTGTTCTCGTCGAAAGCCCTTAAAACAAAATAAATCCGCAAGCTCCGAACCGGCGGCGATTCGGATGCTGGAGTATTAGAGGCGAAAGAGGGGGACTCGTTGCTTCCATTAGACAGGAAGCTGCACTTATTGCAATCCCGCAGTGCAGTGCTCGAGTGAGGAAAAAGAAAAAGAATGCCTCGCCCCCGAATCGAACGGGGTCCTTCCACTGAAGTCCTCGTTACATCTTATCGAATGCGGACGTGCGCCGTACACCAGCTGGGCTTTGCCGTCTTGTTCTAACCCGGTTCAGAGTACATACCGTGCCATTCTAAATTCATCAGGTTGAGCGTGGTCGTGGAAAGCCCTTGAGGCGAGATAAATCCGCCACCGGAGGCGACTCAGATGTTGCAGTATTAGAGGCGAAAGAGGAGGACTCGTTCCTTCCATTGGACAAGAAGCTGCACTTATTGCAATCCCGCAGTACAGTGCTCGAGTGAAGAAAAAGAAAAAGAATGCCCCGCCCCCGAGTCGAACGGGCAATTTATTCCAGACGGAGTAGGAGAACATCTCCATCCGCTGAGTCGCTGACAACTTACAAGTGAAGCACCGCAAGAGTACCAATTATTAGTAGGAGGAAACTGAATTGGGTTGAAACCGAATTATGTGGAATGAAGGAGAGATCACTGAGTTTGCCCGTGGGGTGTCTGAATAGGACTTTTAAAGAATAAACATCGCTGTCCACCAAAATGTTCACCGGTTTCGACCGGAACCACGGTTCCGAGGATACCGTGATGTACATGTTTGCCATCGGCTTCGCGTGCTCTATCATCGGGTCATCGGGACCCCGCTGCTCATCTACCACGGCTGTCGTGCTTTGCTTGCATCTTCGGGACACTCGCATTCCTGAGCATCTCTAATCACCAAATCCTCCACCCGGATGGCGCCATTCAAGAACCGACGATATTTGGATTGCTCCCGCCGAGTGCGAGACGAAGTGCCAGCAATGCGTCTGGTTACTCAGCGAGTCTGGTTAATCAGCTTCGGAAGCCTGATAAGGCAGACAGTTCGCTAGGATGTGATATTCACCATCCTTTCCATGTCCAAGCTTTTCGAGCCCCTCACAGTTGGAACGGTGGCATTGCAGCACCGGGTTGTGGTAGTGCCGATGACGCGCTTGAAGGCCAGCACAGAGCACGTCCCATATCTCCCGCTCGTGTCCGAGTACTATACCCAGCGCGCGAGCAAGCCTGGAACTCTCTTGATCACGGAGAGCACGTTCATCGCCGCACGCGCTGGAGGGTCCGCACATGTCCCCGGGATATGGAGCCCGGAGCAGATCGCGGCGTGGAAAGTGGTGCGTGTGCTGTGTTTTCAACCTCATACCCTGACTGAATCTTTCGCGACCCAGGTCACCGAATCTGTACACGCGAAGGGCTCCTTCGTCTTCATGCAACTCTGGGCGCTCGGGCGCTCGGCGAACAGCGAATACCTGGCTACTCAAGATCCGACATTCCCGTATGTCTCTGCGTCAGATGTGCAGCAGACGGGAAAGGACAAGCCCCCGCGGCCCCTCACAGTGTCCGAGATCAAGGAGTACGCCGGCCTGTACGCGCAAGCTGCGAAGAACGCCGTTGAGGCGGGATGCGATGGCGTGGAGATTCACAGTCAGTACTAATCCCTATTCTACAAATCATATCTGACGGTACCGGTCAGGCGCGAACGGCTACCTACCTGACCAGTTTCTGCAGGACGTGACGAACAAGCGCACAGACGATTACGGCGGGAGCATCGAGAACCGCGCGCGCTTTGTCCTCGAGATCCTGGGTGCTGTTGTCTCCGCTATCGGCGCGGAGAAGACCGCCATCCGGTTCAGTCCATGGAGCCCTTTCCAGGGTGGGTCCTTCCTTCTACCCTTTCCCTCCATTAACGTACATAATCCGGGGCAGGTATGGGCATGGCAGACCCTGTAATTCTGAGAGTGGTGATTATACCTGGATTTCCACAGATTCTGCTGGAATCACTCTTCGGCCAATTGATATTCCCCCCGATATATCCACGGCAGGTCTTCTGTCCAGCCCTTTATCTGATGTTCCGCCGGGCACATCACAGATGCTGCATGTTAAATCATTGCTGGTGTTGGGAGCTGGAGAAGACTTGAAGTCTGTTGTCAAGTCTGGGAAGGAAAAACGGAAACTCCCGGAGAATTTTGAGGACGATGAAGGTCCAGACACGGTCATGGTTCAGATGGTATGGTTGATATCCTCAAGTTACGGCGAAGTACCAGGAGAGGCTGTTGACAGGTCAAAATCTCCTCTACCCAGAAGACACATTTAATAATCCATTTAGAATGTAATTGTAGCCTTCTTAGGGACCAATTCCATATCTTGCATCCTAACTGGTAATTAACTTGTGCGTGAGGCACCAACTTGGCGGTAACTGATGCCATCTGATGGCATAAGTTACTTGTCTTGATCTAACTTGGCGGGCAAGTTCACTGTAAGTTAACTTGCAGCTAACTTGAGGCTGACTTGAAGCTAACTTAAGTAACACAAAGCTAAGCAAGTAACCTCATATGCGAGTGTAACTCCCAGCTGATAGTCTCTCTAGACAGACGCTGTAACAATACCAGCTCGTTCCTCGCTTGTTACAGTCTGTTAGTTACCGCGTCTGATAAGCGGCGGTCGACCTTATTATGTAATGATGGGAGATGCGCAACCAAACAAGCCATTTATTTCACGCGTCTTGGTATTATTTGACGCGAATTTCAACGTTAGATGGCATGAACAAGGTCTATCATTGTTCGGGGAACAAACAAAAACCATGGGTGGCTTTTATCTAGGTAATTCCCGTGTCAGACACATTCTTCAACCGAATTGGGCGATAAAAGGCTTTAAAAAGGTGAGTTGCCGGTACCGTTCCAAAATATCCCACGGAGAGGATCAGAGGCGCCGTTTAATGTATTTCAAGCCACCCAGCGCCATTTTACATGGGATACACCCTCTAGGCTACCCTTGACGCGTCAAGTCGCGTCAATGTAGCAGACATGTGACTTCCCAATCGGGTGCTTATATAATAAGGTCGACCGCCTACTGCGATGGCGTGGTAACCACAGGACTACCCAGCTGACGCAACGGAACATTATCAGTCACACTGTACTCTTAGGTGCAATCAATTTACTTGAAGCTATTTCGATGGCGAGGTAAGTAGCACTGTGCCCTGTGTCTATTAATATAAGTTCCTGTCTGGCTGCTCTTTGTGATGCTAATGGATTTTGACACCAGGGATGCAGAATCCAATCACATCATATCGTGTGACAGTAACTTCCAATCCGGGTACTGCGACCATGTGGGGGCATATCATCACAGTGTTGTGCAAGTCACTGACTAGTCAGTGACTAGTCTGCAAGTCACTGACTAGTCAGTGACTAGTCTGCAAGTCACTATAGGAAGGTCAGTCAGGTCACCGAAGCGACCTGACTTTCCGACCTGTCAACTGCGAGCGATGGGAAAAAGCCACGCACAGCCGTTTCGTTGGAGTTCTTCCAACATGGGACATGCGAACACTTTACATGGCCCGCGTTGACCCATATCTCATTGCAGGCTGCGAAGTTTGCCTTGATGTACAGCCGAAAAGCCTGAAACTGTTAGAAAAAGTTCAACACAAATTCTTGCGGTGTATGCTCGGTGTCGGCTCCCGCTGTCTCAAGGCAGTGTTATTCTCGGAGACAGGAATATGGCCGATTAAATATTGTCGTGTTTATCTGGCCCTCAAGAATCTGTGCTACCTGCTGGGCCTCAAGGACTCGGGACGTCCGGTTTGGAATGCCCTCCAGGAGTCAATTGCTCTTGCCCGTGACAACAATATCTCCTGGATAACAGATCTTCGCATCGTACTGTCCCGGCTCTATATACCGGTCGATCTCGACATCACAGAAGACCTCGAGGTCAACGCTGTGGAAGCGGCCATGAAGGCGGTCAAGAAATCCATGGAAGCGTGGATCGACAATCAGATCGAAACATCATCTAGGACAAAAGATCTGCTCACGGGACGCCTCGAGAAGGACAGTGACACCGGCAGATTGGTCAAGAAATCACTGGACTTTCGTCACTATCTGAGAGTCAAGACTTCTGATCATCGACATGCGCTAACGCGGATGATTCTCTCAAGTCATAGTCTGGCAGTGGAGCGACGCCGATGGACCGAACGTGGCAAGTCAATCGTCCCACGTGAGTGGCGGCTTTGCAGATTCTGCCGGGAATCGGTGGAAGACCCGGCTCATGTTTCTCTGTGATCACCCAGAACTGATGCAAGTTCGCGAGCCCTTCCTCCAGGCACTATATGCGGAAATTCCTGAGTTCAAAGGGCTTTTCACAGATGTGATGACCTTTTTCAAAGCGGTTCTTGCACGAAGGGAAATAACACCCGTCCTCGCTAAATTGGCATCCAATGTGCTCAAGATTTATGATGCTGTGCCCATCCTCCTGGTGGATCCACCAGTAGAGGAGCCTTGATGGCTTCTTCCATGCAATTTCCTTTGGCAAATTCGGTTGCCCGCTTCTGTGCAAATTATTTTTGGTTGTTGGCTCCCCGCATGCATGCTGCAAAGGGACAGACATACGACAACTTTCTGTGACTGGTGGACTCCAGGGATTTATACCTGGGAAGAGAGAACTTTTCCCGCACACCAGCATATCCAGTTGGTGGTCAGGTCCCATGGGGTTTTAACTGGAGGTCCTGCCTGTTCAAGGCCAGCCAGTTCACAGTCTGTGAGCGTCTTGTGTGATCGACCCCCTGGAATGGTGTGTGCTCCGTTGGCATCTTGTAGATCTATGTAAGGATAACCACCCGTACATACCTACATGTTTGTCTTCGGTAAACTCGTAGTTCAGACTGTGGACCACGCGAGTATAATATACCCCCCCCCCCCCCCCCCCCCAGCCAGCCGAGCTAGCCGAGACGTGGGAGTCCCCAGCTCCCTAGCAACGCGCTGGCAACAGCTGGTTAAAAGGTCAGGTCGGTTGCCCGACCTAACGACTAGTCACTGACTAGCCAGTGACTTGCAAAAATGACTAGTCAGTTCAGGCCACTGACCCGACAACACTGTATCATCGGACTGAAACCAAGTAATTATGTGAGATCCCTCTTCCCTTCCCAGACTTCTTCAATATGGCAAGCACTACTTACTAATATTCTCTGCACAATCTCTGAACGGAGTCTAGCATGTTCATCTTCTGATGTGGAATGGAGACCGACCTCTTTGAACACCCAAAGTGTGATATCTAAGTGGCCGAGTCATGGAAGAGTCGCTACAAATTAATTGAGGGAGGAGGGGCACTTGGTTCCGAACCGTCTAAGTAATCAAGGGATTAGATAAGAATAAGTTACTTTTGCCACGCGTGGGAAAAGTTAAGTAAAGTTCGGCCCCGCGAAGCCGAAGGGGCAAGTAAAGTTAAAAGTTACGGTCACAAGTTACTTTATTCGGACTCTTAATAATCAGAGCAACGCGGAACCACGGATGTCGTGTGCTGTCCTGGTTGTCGTGTGACCAACCTATCACGGGAAAGCTCCGGCAGTGTCCGACCAGGGGCGAGGACGAGAAACTTTCATCCAATTCGAAATTGACTTGATAATGGACGTATTTGAGATTTTCTTTCTTTTTCAGTTCAGTTCAGTGTAAATTTTGAGGAAACATTGATGGAGTGAACGAGGAAATAACCACCTTTGGTTGCTCTTCATAAGACGGAAATTGGGACATGTGGCGCAGTGGGAATGTTCGGAACACGGTTCATAGCTTCAAGCTTGACTTCAAGTTCAAGTTGTCCGGGCTGTTCAAAAACGAGAAGCGATATACTGGATATTTTTCCGTGTAATTCGACAGCGCTTACTGCATCGTGTCAACTCACACGTCACCCGGGTTCACTTTCACCTTCTGGTCCTGCTTCGAAACTTAGTTTGAAAATGGACATTTTGCTTTTTGTTAAAAAGGTCCCTAGGTTTCCCGTCAAAAGGTGCCCATTGGCACCACAGGAATCCTGTAGCGGCGTTCAACCTCCATGTCTACGTTGCAAATTTTCTAGGTTCCACTGCAAGCTCGGTTCTTGGGTTCTCATATATAGCCACCTCCTCCGTACGATGTGTGTAGAAATGTGAATTGGTCCCGCTTTGAAGTGAATGCTATTGGTTCAATTAGTTCAACTAAGCGTCCCCGTGGCGAATTTGACGAAACAATGAACATAATATGTCGAATTGAACGAAGAAGCACAGAACGCGAGTTCGAATATTGATTCTGTTTCACAGATGAATATATTCATAATTCCTCTACGGACATTCTCCAGATCTTCGTTTCCTCTCGTTCATGCTGAACTCCGGGGAATCCAACCCATCGCAGACGTGAATGCCTAAATTCAAGCAAGCAGGTAGATGAATGTATCAAGACGAGGTGGAATTCAGGACGGAAATTAATTAAAGTTTGAGGGCTAATGATCCTGAGGAGAAATCAGGTAGTGGGGTCACGACGATGGTGGAACTTCGACTTCAACATCAACTATCGTCACAGTAGGCGTCTGTCTACGAGAAATTAGAGTCGGATGGGAATTGCACCCAAAATGTTGATGTTGATTTACGCGCTCACTGGTGTATACGCATCGGCAGACCCTTGCATCCACAGCTTCATCTTAAAATCCCAGCGAATCTCTTATGCAATGACAATAACAAGGTCAATTCGAGGCATTCTAAGGCCACAGGAAAATACGGAAAGAAGCAAGGAAGCAGAGCTCATCTATACGGCACAACGCCTACTCAGCGAACGGATAGTCCGTGTACCCCAGAGGGCTATCCTCTCCTACGAGATAAAACGTCGAGCGCTCGTACGTCGTCAAGGGGATATCCTTCTCCAGGCGCTCCGGCAGATCGGGCTACGAGCGCGAATTCGTCAACATAAAAATGTCAGACGGACGGAGAGGACACATACATTCGAGATGTACATCCGCCCGAACGCAACGAGGTCCCCGCTCTCCGCTGCCTCGATCGCACCCTCTCGCGTGAAGCCTCCGGCGCGCACAAGTGGGCGCGGGGCCCAGAGCGCGCGCAGCGCGTCGTTGGACTCGTGCGCGCCGACTGCGTCCTCGCGCGCGCCGCCGCCGGAGATACGGGGCTCGACGAGATGGAGGTACGCGAGAGCCGGGTGCTGCGTAGCGAGCTGGGCGACGACGTAGGAGAACGTCGGGATGGGGTCTGCCATGCCCATACCTGCCCCGAATTAAATTAAAGGAAGGAAGGGAGTAGAAGGAGGGACCCACCCTGGAAAGGGCTCCATGGACTGAACCGGATGGCGGTCTTCTCCGCGCCGATGGCGGCAACAACCGCATCCACAACCTCGAGGACAAAACGCGCGCGGTTCTCGATGCTCCCGCCGTAGTCGTCCGTGCGCTTATTCGATACGTCCTGCAGAAACTGGTCGGGTAGGTAGCCGTTCGCGCCTGACCGGTATCGTCAGATATGATTTATAGAATAGGGACTAGTACTGGCTGTGAATCTCCACGCCATCGCATCCCGCCTCAACGGCGTTCTTCGCAGCTTGCGCGTACAGCTCGACATACTCCTTGATCTCGGATACTGTGAGGGGCCGCGGGGGCTTGTCCTTCCCCGTCTGCTGCACATCTGACGCAGAGACGTAGGGGAATGTCGGATCTTGAGCGGCCAGGTATTCGCTGTTCGCCGAGCGCCCGAGCGCCCAGAGTTGCATGAAGACGAAGGAGCCCTTCGCGTGTACAGATTTGGTGACCTGGGTCGCGAAAGATTCAGTCAGGGTATGAGGTTGAAAACACAGCACACGCACCACTTTCCACGCCGCGATCTGCTCCGGGCTCCATATCCCGGGGACATGTGCGGACCCTCCAGCGCGTGCGGCGATGAACGTGCCCTCCGTTATCAAGAGAGTTCCAGGCTTGCTCGCGCGCTGGGTATAGTACTCGGACATGAGGGGGAGATATGGGACGTGCTCTCTGCTGGCTTTGAAGCGCGTCATCGGCGCTAGCACAACCCGGTGCTGCAATGCCGCAGTTCCAACTGTGAGGGGCTCGAAAAGCTTGGACATGGAAAGGATGGTGAATATCATATCCTAATGAACCGCCCGCCTTATAAAGCTTCCGAAAGAGTCGCTGATTAACCAGACTCGCTGAGTAACCAGGCGGTCTTATTCAGCCAAGTTCAACAATGGCGGGCACTCGGAATTATTCCCTGATCTCCGCTTCAGTCTACATAGTTCGGTGACAGATGGATGCGGGTTTCGGGGGAGTAAATGGCTACAGGGTAAATAGCTTTGCCATGTCGTACATTGCGGAATCGGCCATGTCACGGTTGTTTCATAGCCTCGGAATGCAAATAAGATCGAGCATCAGGAGACAGCGGTAACCCACCTCTCATGTAAAGTCGAATTGAATTTCGACGAACGGATGAGGGATAGGGGCTCGCATCTCGACGCGTCCGCCACGTGCTTCATGTGAGTCACACTGTCACACGCGCCGTCAGCAGAATCTCTTTGCCACAAAATTGGTACTTACGGAATCTTGCAACACGAAGTCACGAAGAACGCTCTCTCTAGGCATTCAACCACCTAGACCCCGTCTGAATGTGCTCCCGATGCCGCTCAATCCTGGATTCCTGAAGCAGAACGGCGACACGGCGTACCACGGCGTGCTACCAAACGCCCGTGCTCTTCTTTATCAACACGATCCTCGGAAAAGATCTTGCACTGAAGAATAACGCGCCCGTTATGAGGGGACCATGAAATTTATCTGCTTCGCCAAACACACTGACGACTCGTAGGAGCATGCTGCATTCACTGCATTCAGCCACCCAATAGCCACGGCCACGTGTCTGCACGTTATGGCTATATTTAGTCTAGGTCACGGTATAGCTATATAAATAGCCAGGGTAGCTGATGCCGAGCTCGCATAGTCGCATCGTGGGTAGCCCTGGGTAGGCTGCAATCAAGACTGCTTCCACCCGCCCTCGCCACACGCAAGATATGTCTAAATAGACTAGCCATACCTGACTACGCCGGCTAGCCGTAGCTCTGGCTATGTCCAGCGAGGCGTTAGTCTGGCTATCTTACTGCTGAATGCAGTGATCACTCGTGACGTGTGATGTCAGCTCAAGGATTCATGCGCAGCCTCCTAACATCCACAGAAATTCTCGAACGCACTCTGTCTGCCCTATCACAGCCTATCAACCGCTATTTCGGACACCGTGGTGCGGGAAGATTTCTGACATCACTAGCACCCAACTTGATTCGTACTCTGTTCAAAATTGTTGCACAGGGCGTTGATTGTATCTTTTCTATGTACACGCCTTGTCGTCTCTCCGTCAGATAACCCTTCCTCTCATACCGCTGCGGCCTCTGCTCCCGATCCGATGTGCCGTAATTCACCTTGAGCTACGTATTGACATCTGTTCAAAATTGTTGCACAGGGCGTTGATTGTATCTTTTCTATGTACACGCCTTGTCGTCTCTCCGTCAGATAACCCTTCCTCTCATACCGCTGCGGCCTCTGCTCCCGATCCGATGTGCCGTAATTCACCTTGAGCTACGTATTGACAGAGAATCTACTGTCATATGTAGTGGCATTTCAGCGAGCCACACGCTTCCCATTTGACACATAAGTACGGCCTGGGTCACGCCGGTTCCGCGTGGCTTTCAGGCTCTGCCACACTTTAAAGCCAGCGGCCTCTCGCTTGCTTCTCGCACTTCACTCCCCCCCCCCCCCCCCCCTCCGTCCCTCCATCTGTCTCCCCGGTATATAGTCGAAAGACATGATCAGCTACAGCTCTACTTCTGCAGCTATTATTATTACCCTGGTATTCTATTTTGTCCTCCGACGGCACAGCACCGTCCGAAATATAGTGGGGCCTTCATCTCCATCATGGATCTTTGGTTCGTCTTCGGATCCATTCCCATCTGCAAGCACTAAATATGCTTCAAGGCAACATGCTCCAGTTGTTTCTCGCCCCGGTGTACGGCGAGCACGAATTCAAGTGGCAGAATTTGTATGGCCCCATATACCGATTGAAGGGGTGTTTCGGGGTCAGTTCGTTCCTGTTCCTTATTCATTTCCTCACAGTCATCACAGCAGGATCGCCTTATGGTGACAGATCCACTTGCCCTCCAATTCATCCTGAACACTCCGAATTTTGAACATTCGCCGCGGTTGCAACAACTGGTCGACTGGCTGTTCGGGAGGGACAGTGTTATCTGTCTCATAGGTGGGCCATCATTGTGGAATCGGCATCTGCCGCTGTTGATTTTCTGCTAGGGGAGGGCCACCGGCGGGTCCGTGCTGCGTTGAGCCCCGGATTCAGCGCATCCGCGGTACGTGGTTATCAACCAGTGTTCGAAAGGGTGGCGCAGACAGTGAGTGCATTCCCCAAATACAGCCTTCATAACCCGAATTCCTCCGGCCGAAGATCACTGCACAGTTGGAAAGTTCCTCCGCGACGTCGATTGATATGTGTCCACTCCTCGGTACCGCTACTCTGAGCGCAGTGAGCGAAGGTATGGTGCCCAATCTCCCGGTTTTCGTTGTCTGAAATGTTTACAGCCGTGCTCGGATGTTCCACTGACCATCTAGGCGAGGAATTCATCATGAATAATATACAGATCGTGTACGTCATCCAACAGCACAGAAGAAAACAATGCATCCTGAACTGAGGGCCCAGTGCAATGTCATCTACTCAATCCGCAACTCAGATTCTCGCTGACGCCATAGCCGAGCGGCTCCCGGTTTGGCTATTGCGCACGGCGATCTACCTGCCCACAGCTGCCTTCAAAGCCCTACGACAGGCAAACCACGTTGCGAAACAACTCGGGGATCAGATCGTGCGCGAGAAGCTTCAGGAAGCAGAACAGGGACTGGAAATGAATACCGATGTGTACAGTCTTCTTCGTGCGTGTCGTTCTTTGTTTGTCAGCATCGCTCTATTTTTACCCGAGGGTACTGCTGCAGTGAATCCAGATAAGTCGGAGAAGACGGGGAAAGGATTGACTGACGACGAGGTGGCGGCCCAGACCGCAATTATTCTTGTTGCTGGGCAAGATACCACGGTGAGTTGTTCATTAGTGAGGAGTCATCCTACCACTCACTCACTTGCGCGGAACGCGTAGAGCAATACGTTAGCCTTCGCGTTGCTGGAGCTCGCCAGGCACCCGGAGTTCCAGGACAAACTACGCGCCGAGATTCACTCCACGCTCAGCGGCGGGCACGGTAACGTCGCATACGATAACATGCCATTGTTGAATGCCCTAATCAAGGTGGGGGTGAAGCATTTTGGCGGAACTTATTTGAATATCATTGCACAGGAAACTCTCCGGCTTTACTCTGCGGTGGCGATTCTGGACCGCACCGCTGTCCGGGACACGGTCATTCCACTCGCTGAAAGTATCACCACCGTCACGGGGGAGCGTATCCGCGAGATACCTGTTCAGAAGGGGCAGCTCGTGACGTTGGCGCTCGCTGGCTACCAAAGGTTTTTTTCCTTAGTAATGTTGCTTTTCGCTGCCGTATTGATTTTATCCACAGGCAGGAGTCACGGTGGGGACAAGATGCTCATGAGTTCAAGCCATCCCGCTGGATCGAAGGTACACCTTACCAGGGAGAGGCTGTTGGTCCTTATGCGAATCTGTTGGTGGAATTTCAATTGTCGTCGAGGAATGGTGCTTATTTAAAGTATCACTTCGCAGCCTAAGTTTCATTGGTGGTCCACGCACATGTCTCGGGTAGGTTCTTGTAAACGGGAAATGATACCACTACGCAGCACTAACATTGAGCCGTGTGCAGATGGCGGTTTGCGTGAGTCACTCATTCATTGGTACTTTGGATGCCTGGTTGATTTTGCGCAGGATATTGGAGATGCAGGTGATTATCTGCGAACTGGTGGGAAAATTCTCGTTTTCCCTGCCGGAGACAGATCCTGTGCGCACGCGGTTCGCAAATACGCTCCTGCCCACAGTACGCAGCGGGGAGAAGGGCGCTCCACTGTGCATCACGCGTGTTCTATAGCTTTCCGAGGGTATGAAACAATCGTGACATGGCCGATTCCGCAATGTACTACATGGCAAAGCTATTTACCCTATAACCATTCACTCCTCCGAATCCCGGATCCATCTGTCACCGAATTATGTAGATTGAAGGGGAGATCAGGGAATAATACCGAGTGCCAGTATTTATTGAAGGCTGAATAAGAACGCCTGGTTATTCAGCGATTCAATGTACGACATGGCCCAGCTCATAGGTCCTTCCGCTGAAGAACTGCTATATCTCCATCGAAGGCGGAGGTGCTCCGTACACCAGCGTGGCTTTCCCGTCTTGTTCTAACCTGGTTCATACCATGAGATTCTAGGTTGAGTTGTGGTCGTCGAACACCCCTTTACACTGGAATAAATCCACCCGCCCCACCCCACGGATATGGGAGCATAAGGTCTAGCAGGACTCGTCCCTTCCGTTGGACAAAAGCCAATCTTAAATTCCGCAGCGGAGTCGGAGGAAAACGAAGAGAAAACGTCCCGCCCCCGGATCGAACGGCAATCCTTCCGCAGGACATCAAATGAACCGTCGGAACATTGGGCGGACGTGCGCCGTACACCAGCGGGACTTGTGCGGTTAGTAGGAGGCACCGTGATGATAGCGTTGATTCGGGCTGTTGGTTGGAATGATGTGGACAGAATATATTTACGTCGAGATATGTATACTCATAAAGGATCCTCATAATCCTCTTGTCAGTCATAGCGTCTCACAGCAATTTCGCT
This sequence comes from Mycena epipterygia, assembly GCA_029281465.1. Lineage (NCBI taxonomy): Eukaryota > Fungi > Basidiomycota > Agaricomycetes > Agaricales > Mycenaceae > Mycena > Mycena epipterygia. The sequence continues at coordinate 1,168,441 of JARJCQ010000031.1, read as the reverse complement.
CAAGCTCACAGTAACAATTGCGTTGCGTGCGAGTTCAAAAAGTGGTCCTACCACGTGACACCTCGGGAAGCGGTCCGATGGGCCGAGACAAACACGACCACATTCGCTGTCTTTCTTTCCAGCCACCATCATGCGTTCCCTAGCTGCGCGCAGACAGCTGGTTCGCGAATTAAAAACCGTTACCCTTCCCTACCATTCACACCTACGGTTCCCTTCGCCCATCCACGCCTACAACCCGATCTGTTAGATGCACCTTGAAGGTCCTTGCTTTGATTTCAAGCTCACAGTGTGCGCACAGTGTACCACAGTCCACATTTTGAATCCCTTGACACTGTATTTATTTTTAGGTCCGCTCGCACTTTAAACTGCCGGGGCTAAATCTTCGGGCTCAATCCCCTTGTCTCATCACATCGGATGCAGAGCCTCGAGTGTTTCACCGCACGGCCACGACATCCTTCAAAACAAAGGCCACCTGGACTTTCAACCACCTCACGTTAACCCGGCTAATAACCAGTGTGCGGATCCGCGGTCATGTGTATCTGATTGCTTGCCGCCTTTACTCATCTCCCGCCTGCGGTTTTCGGGGGTAAATTTATTCGCAACGCAACGATGGATGCTGTGCGTCGTCAAGCTTCAGCAACACCCAGACCTGATGCGGATCAGGTATCTCAACGCGCGCGCCCAGTGCATCGGTTCTGCGAGTGATGCCAGAAGCGACGGGCGCCTCGTCCTCCTCAGGGTCGAGGACAATGTGAGGGAGCATCTACTTAATGCAAGTAACGGTCCATTGCGGCAATTTTGATCAAATCTCCGAAACAGTGGTGGCGAAACGCAAGCGAAACCGACAATCTGGGATGGCTGTCAGATCAGATGGGGTGTACGCGATATCATCAGTCACGCCAATTTTGCAGCTCTCTTGCTCCCGTCATGTCGACGTCTGCTGGCCGCCAAAGGTCCATCATCTCCGCAGCTGGCCTGTCCTTCGACGAGTCGGCGCCCCCCGTCCAGAACAGCAACCTCCTCAACAAGGCCGCCTCCCAATCCGTCTCCCTCTACCAGCGATGCTCCGCCCTCCGCGCCCGCCTCATGCAGATCCGCGGCTTCCCGCACTACTTCTCCCTCGCTTCCGCCTCCAACGGCGAGTCCACCGACCCCGTCGCCCAGCTCTGGGATCTCTTCTCGCTCGGCATCTCCCTCTGCTTCATATTCGACCAGCTGCCCCCCGACTTCAAGAAAATTGACAACTCCGCGTTCGACCAGGCGAAGTACGATGCGAACCCCAAAAAAGCGAAGCAGCACGCTATTGCTATGTTTGCGATACAGATGCATACCGACAAGGTCATGCAGAACATCCCGGGCTGCGAGCGGTTCACCGTGACCGACCTCTGGGACCGCAAATCAACCGATGGGCTCGTCAAGGTGCGTGTAACTCCGACTTTCCGATAATTGCGGACTGGAGCTGATGAGCACAGGTCGTCGAGACCGTGACGGCCATCGTCAATTACCTCCCCAGCGATGCGTTCGAAACGACGTCGCCGTCCTACGACGCGGACAACCCCGCCTTCGCCGCACCGGCCAGCGCCCAAGACGCTGAGCGGAACAACGGCGTCCGTGAGATAGTGGAGAGCGAGCGGAAGTATGTCGAGGATCTCGAGACCATGCAGGTGCGCTTGTTGCATTCATCGATTCAATCCCCCCGCTCACCCGCGCCTCCCCAGAAATACGCGACGGCCCTGGCGCAGGGCAACCTGATCGACCAGGACACGATCCACCTTTTGTTCCCCAATCTGAACAAGCTGTTGAACTTCCAGCGCACGTTCCTCATCCGCCTCGAGAGCACCGCGGAGCTCGCGTGGCAGAACCAGCAGTGGGGGCAGCATTTCCTGCAATCGGTGCGTCCCTTTTCCTCCTTCCTTCTCCTCTATAAAATTGGCGGCTTAAAAGGGGAATAGGAAGAGGAGTTTAGTGTGTACGAGCCGTACTGCGCGAACTACACCAACGCGTTTGAGCTAATGCTCGCGAATGAGCAGAACCTCGTCGTGAGTAATAGCGCCCAGAGGCTTCTTAATTGACGGATGCTGATTCTGCCGCAGCCGCTTAACTACCTGATCAATTGCAAGACTGAGCTTCCGGCCTTCCTCATCAAGCCCATCCAGCGTGTGTGCAAGTATCCGCTTTTGCTCGACGTGCGTTCATTCATCAGTCTTGATATATATATATACATATATTAAAAACATTCATAGCGGCTGATCAAGGCGTCGTCGGCCGAAACATACCAGCACTACGACGAGCTGAAGCTCGGGTCGGACGCGGCGAAGCGCATCACGGACAAGATCAACGAGGCGCAGCGCCGCGCGGAGAACCAGCAGACCGTCAAGGCCCTCCGCACGCGCGTGGACGACTGGAAGGGCCACCACATCGAGAACTTCGGCGACCTCCTCCTCACGGGCGTCTTCGTCGTCACGAAGTCAGACATCGACCGCGAGTACCACATGTTCCTGTTCGAGAAGATTATCTTGTGCTGCAAGGAGGAGATACCGCCCGAGAATAATAACAGGAGGAGCAAGAGTAACTCGATCCTCAGTAGGCAGAGTACAAGGGCGTCGGCGTCGCGGCCGCCGTCATCGTTTGGTGGTGTGCAGCCTGCGAAGAACGCGACGAGGCTTATTCTGAAGGGACGCATTTTTCTGGGGAATGTGACGAGGGCCGTGCCCGTCCCACCGCGGAATTCTACCGGTCCGTTTCCCTCCTTATTTTATTATCGCGCGCTGACCCCAACCGCAGCTTCCGCCGGATCCGCATCACAGCAGTTCCCGCTCGCGGTATGGTGGCGCGGGGACAACGACCTCGAGTCGTTCACGCTGCGCTGTCCACGGGAAGACCAGATGCGGCAGTGGGAAGCGCAGATCAATAGGCTCATCGAGGAGTCCGCGCAGAGGAGGAAGGACGAGCGCAGCGGGACGCAGTCCTCCCAGCAGCAGTTCTCGAATAACACGCAGCAGTTCCCGAACAGCACGAATCCGCGGCAGCCCGCGCCGTACAGTGCGTTCCGCCCGGGATCCAACTACGTGTCAAACTCCAACTACGTGGGTGGCGGGATCGCGGAGAGCGTGTACGACCGCGGTAATGGGCGCGCGGAGAGCGTGTACGACCGCAACCGTGCGGACAGCGTGTACGACCGCAACCGCGCGGACGGCGTGTATGACCCGGCCGGGGGCCCGCAAGGGTACCCCGCGCACGACGGGTTCGAGCCGGACGAGGAGGACTTTGAGGACTACCCGCCGTCCGCCGGCGCGTCGGGCGCCGCGTATCCGAATTCACAGCCATCGCCCGCGGCGTATCCGCAGACGGGAGCCGGGTATTCACAGACAAGCCTGGGGATGCGGCGGGTCGAGGTGCAGAGCATGCCGCCGGAGCGCGACGCGGTGCCCGGGTACGACGCGCCGCGCGCGCAGACGGAGGACATGAATGGGTCTGTCATGGCGCAGTGGCGAAACAACAACCTCATGCCCCCGCCGCGAAACCCCGACCCCGCCGCCCGCACGCGCATGCCGCGTGTCGACTCGAACGCGAGCCTATCGAGCTCGGGGTACGCCTCGGAGACAAGCGGCGGCGGCAGTATTAGCGCCGGCCGCCGCTCGCGCCCGCCGCTGCGGAGCCAGATAAGCGCGACGAGGGTCGGGGCGGCGTACGACGGGATGCCGCCGCCGGGGGGGCCGAAGATGACGCGGGCAAGGAGTATCAGCCAGCCGCGCGCGTACGTGCCCAAGACGGTGGCGCCGCCGATGCCCGCGCTGGGCCAGCAGTGGGACGCGCGCGGGAGCTTCTCGAGTCAGTCGACAGACAACAGCTCGGACTCGTACTCGCGCCCCGTCACGCCGTTCGACTCGGCGGGCGGGTACCCGCCCGTCAAGCTGAAGGTGTATTTTGCGGAGGATATATTCGTGCTGCAGGTGCACCGGACGACGGAGTTCGACGAGCTGGTGGAGACGATTGAGCGGAAGGTAAAGTTGTGTGGGCCGAGAGAGAACAACGTGCCACTGAGGTTCAAGTACCGGGACGAGGATGGGGATATGGTGTCGATGACGTCCACGGAGGACGTGCAGATGGCGTTCGACCAGTATCGCCCTGGCGGGCAGGTTGCGCTCTATGTGACATGACTCATTTCCTCCCCAACTCACGATTAGACGACGCTACACGCGCGCTCATTTCCTCGCTGTATTCCTCACATCACGGAACTAACCTTGTATTTATTCCTGGTACGCCATCTAGTTATTATTTTTTACCTGCTTATGATTCCGCACAAATGAATGGATTAGAATGCGTTACTGTAAAAAAGCAGGTGGGAATTGTGAACAGTGCTGGTGCGTACGCTTGCCTGTCTATTTTAAATCGCCGCGCAGTCTATTCTGGGTGTTATCATTGTCTATTACTCGTCCATCTGGGCTCTCTAGGTATTCCTGGTATTACATGGAATCGCACAGCGAAGGTGTGGAGAACAAGTTTGGATAGGATAAAGATTCTTCGCGATTTCCCAGCATGCTCGAAACGCAACTCCGGGCGCTCCGAAAGTGGACCGGGCTGCGATAATTCATTATCCGGAGTCTTATCCATTATCTCTGCCGAAGTTTCTTCAACGTTAACGCAAATAGTCACGTTAACGCAAATAATCCAGCGCAACGTGAAGGGGTGTGCGATGGTACCCCAAACAAGATTCCGTTCACGATCTCTCTGGATAAAATGTATTGCCACGCACCCGCTTTTCTCTTCTGGGCCTTCGTTCTGGTTATCCTTAGGAGTTCCAACACCCTCGAACGCCAAGATAACGGCGCACTGGTCGCGAATGGGCTCCCTCGTTACAAGCAGTGCCTCTGCCGGCAGCGATTGTGTGTGGCGTATGCGGGCAAGGTTTTGGCCTTTGTGTTGGACATCGAAAAATTCGACACCCTCCGTCGATCCGTCGGTATTCAAATTCGTGACGAATGCCAGTATCTCCTCACCACAGGTTAGAGCATGCTACCGATGAATGTGGTTTTCTTGTTACTTTCCTCCCCGAACTTGAAGTCGGTTCCAATTTGGCGTAAGTCAGTCCGAGACGTTCGAGTATCGAGATCGTCATGAAGCGAGCCCGGTATACGCGAGAATATGAGGATGGGACGGAGTGGTATGTGGACAAGTGCTGGTCGAAAGGCCGGGAAACGAGGATGGGAAGGAGTGGTAAGTATGTGGACAAGTTCTCGTCGAAGGGATGCCTTAAGTAGCCGGTGTGGGTGCCGCCATATTTTTAAAAGCTCCCAAATGCTATGATGTCGCCACAATCCGAGGCACTATTATGAACCTTGCCTAATATGGAGTCTCTTGTCTGTCGGCGTGGATCGTGCACGTCATGTTCGACTAAGCAAGGAACAAAATCGATCAATGTTCAAAAGTGGTCAATTGGCTGGTACCCGCTGGTTAAATTTAATATATTGTGCCATGGCTTGGTACAAATTATCATCGCCTGTGTTCGTACGACAAGCACGCTGATTACGTCCACCAGCAATTTCCATCGTAGTTTAAGAAGCACGGCGCTCTCGCATCAATCAGTCGATATTCAGCCCGGATTGCAGCACAAGCGCGGCAGCGACGCAGACGTCCAGTAATCCCATTTTAATGGCCTCCGTGGTGAGGTCGAGCGCCAGGGAGTTATCATCGCGGAATATACGCGCATATATCCGCGGTGCTTCTAGGCCGGTGGATATAACTAAAATAATTATAAGCCGTTCGTGAGAACGATGGGATTGGAAGTGATGTGCGCACGCAAAGGTAATTCCCCTCCGGCAACCAGACAAAACGTTGTCCGCCGAATTGCATTATGCGGTAGCTGTGGGCCCCAGAAAAGAGCGTGAGCAGGCCAATGCGCTCGAAAATATATCACACACACACTTCTTATCGGACGAGAGGACCAGCCATTGAGAGACCGCTCGTTTCGTTATAACGTCGCGAATTTTGATAACGGGTTGCTTGAGCCATTTGATCACGGTTACCGCCTCGTTCGTGGAATCGTGGATCGCTGTGTACCGGAGAGGGCGTGAAGCTGTTGAGACACGGAAGTACAGCTGCGAATTTGGGCCGAAGACGATCGAGTCTAAGAGCGTCGACTTGAATACGGCGGTGGTGCTGGTAGATGTGATAGCGCGGCCGGCGATAAAGTGTTACCGAAAGGCCCTGCCGCAAAAGAGGAGCCATGCGAATTGAACATCTCAAGGTGAGGTATCGGGTTGTATTTTTGTGCGGATATGATGGGAGAAAGTGGGATATGGACAAGAGGTGGTCGAATGCTCACCCTTAAATAGGCTTTGTGTGTGCCCTCCGCCACATTTCTTTAAAGCACCCGACATCACCTTGGCCTCATGCTCTGATGTTGAGACAATCCAAGTCACCATTAAAACCCTCGTTTCTTGTCTGCAATGTCAGCGTGGATCATGCATGCCTTCGACTAAGCGAGGAACAAGTTCCGAACAGCATTCAAAAATGATGCAACTCACTGGTAAATAGATCAAGCCTCTTGAAACCCGCGGATTCATTTCAGATGTTCCACTAGCGTGTGGCGTACAAGATATACATTATTTTCGCGTCAGTTCCCGTTATACGTGTGTTCAACTACGAGAATTATACCAAGTACGTCCATCAGCAAGTTCAATTTCTATATTTAAGAAACAACGCTCCCGCATCAACCATTCAATAGGGATTTCGCTCGAATAGAACCACCAAAGCACCAGCGCAGCAGCCAGAATATGGTCGCCTTAAATAACCGTTGTGGATGTCCCGCCACATTTTTTAGAGACACCGACATCACATGCTATGATGTCAACACAATCCGAGTCAGCATTAGGGTTCCTACATGGAGTCTCTTGTCTGCAGTGTCGGTGTAGATCATGCATGCCTTGTTCATGTAGGCGCCTTTCCGGACAGAGGAACGATCAACGTTCGAAAGTGATGCACCTCAATTCGCTTCAAATGTCCAAGTGCTCACGCGCTTGTTGGAGTTACAACTGCTGTGCACGCACTGCCCACTTCAACAGCTCGGTTCAACAGCATTCTCAACAGCTCGCTATTTTTCGTTCCTTTCACAGTTCTTTACAGCTCTTTAACAGCTATTTTAGGTATATATTTGTGTACATGTTTGAATGAATTCCCCGCGCGTTTGCAACGAGTTACTTGGAATCTCTGACTTGAAATCAAACAGCGCTCCCCTGTGGCGTTAAATCATTATTCCCTTGGTCAACGTCTGTGAAATCAAACCGAGGGACTATCGAAACGTAACCTCAGCAGTTACATGGGCTGGTGTATAAACGAACTTTTGGCACAGAGTGTACTAAGCTGTGCAATATATTATGCGGGTCGAAATTATCCCATTAGGGTGTGGAGAGGTTGTTGGCAGTGTGCTGTCAATTTGAGACTAGGAGCTACCCGTACGCGGCTTGATGTTGTTGCCCTGGGACGTCGCTACCATCTCATACGATTCCATAAAATCTCTTTTCTCACTGCGTTCCCACCCCCCGTAGACAGAGGGTTCATCTACCCCCGTACATAAAGGGTAGACGAACCCCTTTGTCTACCTGTGTCTACGATATGTAGGCACAGTTGATCTACCTATGTCTACATTAATCTAAATTGGTCTACTCACCTAGACTGATGTACACGCACGTGGACCGACGTGGCCACACACAGGCGGACGTAGACACATGTACCCCAAGCCTACAGACAAGTGAAATCGTACCATGGCCACGCGGCCTCACGACGTCCAGGGCTGATGAGCAGAGCGTGGCCCCACAAAGAACGGTGTTGATGGTCGGGCTGATCCCGGAAGCTTATTATGTGGAGCTCAAAGACCGAGGCTTACCGGCATGCCTGCAGAATAGTCAGGAGGGTAATGCCTGACCTATGCCATAGAGCGACGGAAATGACCCTAAGTCGAGGTGCGTCTAAGTGCGTCGACGGCGTAGACACAGGTCGACTTATGTAGCGGACGGTTCGTGTACGGCATGTAGACGGCATGTAGACGGACGTAACATAAGCGCGCCGAACATCACGGCGTACACACAGGTAGCCGTGTATAGCCTCATGTCGCCGCATGTCGCCACTACGTCGCCGCATGTAACTTAAGGTAGACAGGGGTCAGTGTACATGGGGTCGGAACGCAGTGTCTCATGTCCGAGACTCCTTCCGCCACATTTTTAAACCCCAACATTACTCGGGCCTGACGATATGCCATCGCCACAATCCGAGCCACTATTATGAACCTATTATGGACTCTCTTTTCGGTCTGTCAGCATGGATCTTGCTTGAACAAAATTGATCAACCTTCAAAAGCGGTGCAACTCACTGGTAAATAAGGTTCAAACACGCTACTTAGTCGAATTTAAATGATCGTGGAGGACCATGTATAAATTACTACCGTCTGAGTGTCCGTGTCCGTGTGTGCATGCGAGAATTACAGCAAGTACGTCCATCATCCATATTTAAGAAGAAACGCCCCAATCAGTCGATATTTCGCCCAGATTGAAGCACCAGAGCAGCAGCGACGCAGACGTCCAACATTCCCATGTTAATCGCCTCCGCTGTGAGGTCGAGTGCCAGGGCATTCGCGTCACGGAATATACGCGCGTATATCCGCGGTGCTTCGAGCCCGGTAGAATATAACTGAAATAATCATAAGGTCTTCTTGAGCATGCTTGAACGATGGATTTTGAGTGATGTACGCACGCAAACATAATTTCCTTCCGGGGACCACACGAAACTTCGGCCGTCGAAGTTCATTGTTCGGTAGCTGTAGGTCGCAGAAAAAAGCGTGAGCGGGCCAACGCGCTCCAGGAGGAAGATATCACACCTCTTATCGGACGAGAGCACCAGCCACTGAGAGACCGCTTGTTTCGTTAAAGCGTCGCGAATTTCGATAACGGGGTGCTTGAGCCATTCGATCACCGTTATCGCCTCGTTCGTGGAATCGCGGACCGCTGTGTACCGCAGGGGGCGTGAGGCTGTTGAGACGTGGAAGTAAAACTGCGAGCTTGGGCCGAGGACGGTCGAGTCTAAGAGCGTTGGGTTGAATGAGGTGAACTGGAATGTAACGAAGGCCGGGGGTGGTGCTGGAGGAGGATGGGATAGCGTGGCCGGCGAGAATGTGTTACCGAAAGAACCGGCGGTGGAATCTGCGTTGTAATTGAGCATCTCAAGGCGAGGTATCGGGAGGGTGAGCTCGTGAAATAGCTGAGTAGGACGTTAGGCGCACCTTAAATGCGCGTTCCTCTACTTGTGCTTTCATGTTTCGTCGTTGGGGGGACGGGAAGCATTGCTTGAACCCGCAAACCCTGGTCATCGACACAGAGCCGTAGCACTTCACGGCGTGGTTGGGCTGTGCCGGGATGGAGGCTATGCAAACCTGTCCGGCCGAAACAAGCCTGGATCAGTGGCAGTGAGCGGGATCGACCTACTACATTGTACTCACTTGTGCCTAATATTCCCGACAATGACGTTCTCTTTTTCTGTTAGAAATGGCGTATGATGTCTTTCAAGTTATCCATTATGTCTACTGTACTCACATTTAAATTAGCGGCGAGGCAAATGATCTTTTTTTTGAGCTGTGACTCACCTCGGTCTTATCAACTGCTGGCTACGGGCAATTCGGGAAGATTGAAACACCTCGAAACCGATGCAAAGCCCTCCATATGTGCATCCGATCCGACGGCGAGGCCTTGCAAGTCATGCTCGCTTCCGGCCCAGCGTGAACGGTGAGCCTGCATCGAAAATCCAGCAGAAGGTCCAAGGCGCTACTACTAAGGAATATAACCTGTTATAAAGCAATTCATTCAGTTAACCCAGGTCTACGGAGCCTAGCCATGGAGCGTGGAGGCTCCGCGACTGGTCAACCTCCGCGTACCTCATACCAGACGGCGAGTGCACTGGATCTGAGCCGAGCGAGGCAAGACCATTGCAAACCCAGCTTTTCACCATGGTGAGTTGTGGAAAAGGAGAGACGGAACACTACCGCTTTCGCGGGTTTCAATCAAGTTTCGACGGTGGCGAGTTGTTGGTTGCGAGCAAGTGGTCGGAGGCGGTGTCGATACACGTGGCGACTCGGATGATTCCGGCCGCCTGCCGGGTTTAGACGCGCCGGCGCTTGGCCCGGGCGCTTGACCTGAGCGTCCATCTCCCGGTGACGAGTCACTCGAGGTCCACAGGTTTTGACCTTTCAATCCTCTCTAGTCCTTCTTGGGCTATGATTAGCATGGGTGCATCTTGAACACCGCTCGAAGTCCAGTGGGCCGCATGTCTTCTTGTTTCTCCCCGGAATGCTCTTGAAATGCTCTCTTCTCCTCCGCACATCTAGAGATCTATGCTTCGCACTGGATAAGATGTTAGAATTAATGTGCTCCTGTGCACAATTCTCTTTCAAACAAGCTCTCTGGAGAACCTTGCTCTTTGCAACGCGGTATCGATTCATCTTTCGTAATACCGCACCAGTGTAATCAATTCCTTTGGGGCAAGGGTAGGCCGTCAGGAATATCGGGACCATTCACCACAACGAAGATCCCCGCAGTAGGGCCTCAAGCAACTCGATGAACACCCCCAACCATCGTGAATCTCGCCACAAATCTCACGGCCTTGCTTACCACCACAAGCTTGGCACGTTGTCCGGTAGGTACCTAAATCGCCGCTCGTCTATAGCTAGCTGGTTTGGAAGATCTGGTTGCTGTGTAAGCCCAAGCACAGATCCTCCCGTTTGGATAATCGACCAATGCTGCAATGTCAATGACATTCATCTGTGATTAGTGCATCGAGGCACAAAAGTCATGAGTGGTGCTTATCTCGTCTCCAAAATTGTTGCATTTCCCTCTCATAGAACGTACGAACCCGACAAAGAGGTGCTTAAAGACATTCGATCCATATCATTCGAACTAATCCCTTGAATAACGTTTTCATGATATGGGCTGCTACCAACCGAGCAAGTCCCGCTGTTGTACGGCGCATATCGCCTAAAGTGGCTGACTCTATCTCGATCCATGCGGAAGGACCCCGTTCGATCCGGGGCCGGGACGTTTTCTTTCCTTCTTTTTCCTCATTCGAGCCGACATCACTAATATTAGTCCTGTCTTTTTCCATCGCATCCGAATCACGGGCCGTGCGGTGGGCGAGCGGATGTATTCTCGTGTAAAGAAAGGGCATTTCGACGAACAATTCAACCGAATGAAGCAAACGGAAATCCCTGTACTCATGAACTGGGCAAAAAAAAAAGGCCAGGTACACGTACGTCCGTTTTCGATTAATGACCTTTCCACCTTCAGCAGTTGACTCGGGGACGGGACAGGGCTTCTTTTTATAATTCCCGGCAAAGCGGGTGAGAGGGGTGACCAAACCAAAGGAATAAGCCCCGCTGGTGTACGGTACATATCCGCCTATCGTTGCTGGCCGATTTTCAGCTTCATCGCGGAAGGACCGCGTTCGACTCGGGGGCGGGGCGTACGATCTGTGTTCAGTTTTTTATTTTATCACTCGGTAAAGATTTCCGATTTTTTTTTGTTACACATCGACTCTGGTATATCTCGTGCTTAAACAAAGAGAGAAACCCGCTAGTGCATGGTGCACGTCCGCTTCAATGTAAGCGGAGGATTGTGCCATATGATGCGGACGGACCCGTTCGATTCCGGGGGTGGGACATCAATGACAAGAGTGAACGCTTTTGCCTTTCTTCTTTTTTTGCACTGCCCAGTTGTCTTTGGTGGCCTTAACCCAATTCGTGCTTCCTTGGATTCTTCCGCTGTACTCATGAACATACAGCCGAGGAACCACGATCAGAACCTAACTAGGGCAACACCCCACGGATCATTTTTTCTGTGTACCTCCAGGTCTCACAATGGGTTTAGGGCCGTTGATAATATAACCTTGATTTCAGCCATTACGTCCAGTCAGTCAGCATCTGAGCCATATGACCCGTATATCCGTAAAAAGCTCGTTGTATTCAAGACATTGATGCATTCCCGACATGCGTAATCTGCTTTATATCTGTGTGAATATACTAGGCCATAGAACCCACCAGTATCTAGATTTCGGCCAACGTAGGCCGCCCAAAGCAATTGACGTGGAGGCCATTACACGCGGTTGAACAGCCGACGGGAGCAGATCATTTTATCGACGGGTTCCGCAAATCACAACCCAAAATCGATCGTGATCCGCAAGGATCCGCCGGGCGCTGTAGCTGCCAGGGTTTCATGTGGTGACGTGAATATCCAAGAGAAATAGAAAATTTGTGGAATAACATGGATGAAGGGACGGCAGAATATACCTCCAAATCTAATAAATTCATACTGTTTCTCGCTGTAATCTACATGCTGCGCGGGAGAAAGACACGGTGCGGGTACTCCGCAAATCCAACCGCAAATCCATTCTGAATTCAACCCGAAATTGTAACTCCATTCCGATCGGCGTCCAGTGCGCAGCACTTTTGATGGCGGCTTGCTTCCGTGGCCGGCTAATTCCACCCTTTCTTTTCCGCTCGCTCTTCCCTCTTCCTCGTCCTAACTCCGCATTCAGATCCCCGTCTCTACCTCCTACATAAAACGATTTCTGAAAGCCTGACGCACACAACATTTCATCTCACCGACATCTAGCTTATAAACGTACCACTCCGCTTTTTACACTCGATAACTCATGGCGACTCTACACACGAGGGCTTCTATCGCAACCCCGTGTCCTCTCAGTGGACCCATCGTGCTTCCAGGCATAAACGAGCTCTTTCCCGAGCACATCCCGCGCTCGCTGCATACCACCGTGTCCGGACGCGCGTTCCCGCCCCGGTCCTTCGTGCACGTCCCCAGGCCGTATCCAGCTCTGCAACAGCTCGTGCTTCCCCGCTCCACTCCTGCGTACTCCCTCTCCACCTTCGCACTCAAGCCCGCAGGCTCCGAGTCGGCGCACTCACACTCGTCGTCTGGGTCCTCGAACGACAATGCGGACGATGCGGACAGTGCCGATGAGGGCGGGAGTGCGGGTCGAAAAGGAAAGAAGCACATATGCCCGACGTGTCGCAAGCGCTTCAACCGCCCGAGTAGCCTGCGCATCCACGCGAATACACATACCGGGGCTACGCGTGAGTCACAGTATCGTTTCTTCGATGCCTCAATTGATGGTAATGTTCCGCCAGCGTTCAAATGCCCCCACCCCGGCTGCGGGCGCGCGTTCAACGTCAAATCGAATATGCATCGCCATTATCGGAGCCATGTGCAAGACGCGGAGCGCCAGGAGCGCGGCGTGTCTTTGACGTCCCCCGCGGCTTCCCCTCCATTCACCACACCCGTATCCGACTCCTCCCCACTCCCTGCCGCCTCCGCAACCTACGCTGCATTCCTCGCCCCTCAATCGGCCTCCCCCACCTTCTCAACAATCCCCTCATCCGTAGGATCACCGCCTCTCTCGCCCGTCTCCGTTTCTTCGTGTGGCCCAGGCGCGATTACGGGCTACTTCGAGAGCAACGTGCGCAGTGGGAGTGGCAGCGGGCGGCGGTAGATGTCTGTTCAGAGCACTCGAGTTCACAGTCACGTTGTAGCATATACAAGCACCCGCGTCGTTCGATTACCTCAACTTCTTCCTCGTCGCGTCAATCCTCCCTCCAAGTCCCTCCACGTCGCATCAGTCTAATTCCCTCATCACGTCCATAACCACCCCACCGCATCCCTGTTCCCCAAACCTTCAGCATCTTGTACCGGCCCACATCCAGAAACAAAAATGTACCATCCCATACAAATTGTCTGTATATCCCAAGCGCGTGTTCGTGTATATCCCTCGTCTCTGTATCATACCGTGAATAGAACTGAAAATAGAATAACGCGCAGTTCACTTAATTTGTTAGAAAGGAAACGAGGGTGTGAGGTGGGCTCAACACAGTCCCGCTGGTGCACGGTGCACGTCTGCTCTCCATGCCATATCGCGACCTCCGAATTTTGCGGAAGAACCTGTTCGACTCGGGGCGGGACATTGCTGAAAAGTTGTTGAATCTTTTTGGGAGGGAACCTCCCGCGCCCAAATAAATGATGGTATAATGCGGGGTCAAGGTACGCTGGTGCACGGTGCACGTCCGCCTAATATGCGAAAGGATTCATGAGCAGTTTATTAATCCGAAAGAACCCGTTCGAGTCGTGGGTGTGACATGCAACGAAAGGGTGGTCCTCTTTTTTTGGGAAGGAACTCCCCGCCCTCAAATAAACGATGGTATAATGCGGGGTGAAAGGTAGGCGGGGAGAGTCCCGCTGGTGGTCGGTGCACGTCCGTTCAAAGTAAGACGTTCAAAATGTTCCTTGTTGCAGAAGAACCCCGTTCGACTCGGGGGCGGGACATTCATTGGCATGTTGGAATTTTTCTGCAGGATACCTGGCCGCATTCAAATAAGCGTTGATATAATGCGGGGGTCGAGATAAGGGAGCGAGTCCCGCTAGTGTACGGTGCGCCCGTTCAACATGGGTCATTAAGGAACTTACAGCGGAAGGACCCCGTTCGACTCGGGGGCGGGACATGTCCAAGAAATTGACGACCTTTTTTATATAACACGGCTGATTCAGATGAGTTAAAAATACGCGAATAACGGAAGGAAGGTGGGTGTGTACAGTAAGTATGAGGGTGTTGTGTAATTCAACTCTGAAGATAATCCTATGCACCAAGGTCGAATAAATAATGGTATGAGGCGGGCGTCCGCTAACAGAACGAGTTCTAATGGTGTACAACGTATATCCACCCTCTGATCGGCCGACGACCAGTTCCTTTTTCAATAAGTCTGTTCTTGCGTCGTCATCTCCCACCCCCGAATCGAACGGGGTCCATGTGCGAATTCACGTCTGGCGCTCGACTGAAGTCAGACGTGCACCATGCATCAGCGGGACAGATTCTTTATTGATCTACCTTGCTTCATGGCCACGAACCCGGTGGCTGGAGCTGGGTCCAACTCTGTGGGTATTTCGAGGCAGGTAAACGGTGTATTCACTTCAACTGAGATTTTTTAAACGTAGGATATCAATTCTATCGTGCTATGTTTCTCAGCCCACTCGTGAAACAACAGAAAGAAAGGACTCTTCCGTCATCTTATGTCCCGCCCCCGAATCGAGCAGGGCCCTCCTGCGAAATTCCACCACACTCTTGAAATGTATGCAGACGTGCGCCGTACACCAGCGGGACTCATTCTTGAAGTGTAACTTGAATAGTATCCCTGCTTTATTAAAGACATGAATTGGCGCGTGGTGTCGTATGACCGTAGTTATATACAGATGCAGATGTTATAGGATCCAGATACAGATGCGGGTACGAGCGATTGATTGGTGTCAAGTAGGACAGACGAGGGACAGGCGTTGGGGAAACCCACCACTGGCCGTGGATATGTTCTATTTTTCATGATTGAGCGAGATCTGTCTTTTATTCAACCAGGCACACATCTTATTCCTACTAACGTCCACCCAAAGACCTGGGTCCATTATCGAGCACGGAATAATGGCCCAAAACAGAGGATGGTGTCCTACTGGCGCATGATGCTCGTCAGCTCAACCTGATGTACGACGAAACCCGTGTCAGTGGAAGAACCCCGTTCGACTCGGGGGTGGGATATGGCCAGACATGGCTCAAACGGGCGTGGCTTTTCTTTTGGAAGATATGTGACGTTCGAATGCGCGCTCGTATATATTGACCATAGGAAGACGTGTCCACGTTCAAAATCTACGAGAAAGTGCCCCATTACCCAAGGACGCGACGCGACTCGATGGGCTCACCATCGGCACATGACCGCGTTGGCGTGTGACTGTGACGTGACTCTCTTTTTCCATTACTACTACCACACAATGCTACCGCTGCTCCGCCCCCACGCCTTGCTCCTCCTGCGCACCCGCGCCCCGGGTACAATCTCCACCCTCCGCGCACCTCTCCGTTCCTTGTCCTCCACCGCCCCGCGGGCTTTGCCACGCTTGCACACGGGGCAGAGCCCACGCTTGCACACAGGGCAATGTATCAATGTCTGGTCCGTCGTTTTTTAACACTCTTTCCTCCATCCACGCTAAGTAACTCCTCTCATCTTTTAGCTTGAACTGTACGTACCATCGATGTTCCGACCAAATACTGACACTGGGTCGGACGGATGCAGGCTGGCAGGAAGGGCACCTTACCAAAGACTGCAAGGAGCCGACGATTTGCATCGCCTGCGGTGTGGAGGGACACCAGGTGCGCAGATGTACATCATACACGTCACCACCCTGACTCAACTCACCCGCAGCGCGACGACTGCCCGAGCCCCGACCCCGCACGGCTCCAAACACTCGAATCCTTCGGAGACCTGCTCAAGACCGTAAACAAGACGTGTCTCTGACCTCGCCCTTGGTTTCCGTGTTTTTCAACGGACCCTTGGTCGCCTCCTCCCCGCTTCTCGCCTTCTCAAAAAGTCCTGCAACCGCCGCATATCCATCGTCTTTCAGTCCCGCTCCCGTGTATGCAGCCTCTCCCAAATCCACAGCCATCGACACCTACATCTACCGCCTTCTCAACATTCTCTGCATCCACACCCTCGGCGTCGTTGCGTGCCGGTACATGGGCCCCGCCCACGAAGCACCTTCACCAACGCTACCCGATTTAACCGAAATGCACACCTCTCTCGTCGGTGGCCATCCCCGTTGATGGTCCTCTGCGAGAGCGACGTGCGCAGTGCTCGGTGGTAGTCCGTGCATTTTCGCAACACCCGGCTTCAAGGTCACGGTCTCGCTTTTACACGCCGTATGGTCCGGCGTGTCATCGCGTTGATTAATCGTCATACGTCTACGTTGCCTTCATTCCTCAATCCACCCACCACACCGATTTCCTTCTCCCCACATCGCTTTTCCTCTCGCATGAGCATCCACGCATCCACGCATCCTGTACCACCCCATCCCCTACAAATTGTTTGTATGACCATCCCCTAACGATTATCCGTACATCCACAGCGCGTGTATATCGCTCGTGTCTGATTAAAACTGACGATAGGGATGAAATAATTATAATACGCAGGTCACTCAGTTTTTATTAGAAAGGAAATAAACGAGGATGTGAGGTGGGCTCAAACCGGAGAAATGAGTCCCGCTGGTGCACGGTGTACACTAAGTGGACAAAAAGAATGCTCTATGCGTTCTCAACAATGAGGGAAGATTTCGGCCTGAAAAAAAATGCCACATTGCTGGGCAGGGCGATTAAAGGTGGTATCCACTTTGATCGCATCAAAATTCCCTTGATGCGCCATCCGAATGCCGAAATCCGTGTTCTTTATGTTTTCTGGCTCAACAGATAATTTTTTTGAACATAATCTGAATAGCTCAAATTGTAGTCTGTGGAATCCCAATCAATTCCACAACTTGAATCATGTAGAAATATACAGGCGTTAGAGCGCTAGAGCGCTGGCAAACTGACCATTTCGGCCACATTTGGCTGATTTTGAGTCAAAAATGGTTATTTTGGCCACTTTGCGGCCGCTGTAGCGTCCGAACGCCTGTATATTTTTCAATGGATGAAGTTGTGGAATCAATGAGGAGAGCCCCAACTCTCATTTGGGTGATTCAGATTATTCCAAAAAAACTTACCGGGCAACTTGATTTTCTGTTATTTCCCTTTTTTGTTGATGGTGATAGCACATCAAAATACTTTGATGTGATCAAAGTGCATACTGCCTCCATTCGCCTTGCCCAGTAATTTGACATCTTATTTCAGGCCAAAATCTTTTCTCGTTGTTGAGAACCCGCATAGAGCATTCTTTTTGTCTACTTAGTGTACATCCACTCAGTATACCGGGATCACGTCTCTATCGCGAACGGAAGGACCCCGTTCGATTCGGGGGCGGGACATTGGTCAACGAGCATCGCTTCTTTTTTGGGAGTAAGCAACCGCACTCAAACAACCGCATTCAAATAAACGATGGTGTAATGAGGGGTCAAGCTGAGGGAATGTATCTCGCTGGTGCACGGTGCACATCCGCCCAACGTATGATAGATGTTATGCGAAGTTTAATGCGGAAGCACCCCGTTCCTTTCAGGGGCGGGACATTCGTCGATGAGACCAGATTTTCTTCGGAGAGAACTTCGCCGCACTCAAATAATAGATGGTATAATGTGGGGTCGTTGTAAGGAAAAGTGTCCCGCTGGTGTATGGTGCACGTCCGCCTAGTGTGAAATGGACTATTGAGATCACCATCCAAGTGGAAGAACCCTGTTCGACTCGGGGGGTGGGGCATTAATAAGTGTTTTTTTGAGAGGAAATAAACGATGGTATAATGCGGGGTCAAACCAAAGGAATAAGTTTTGCTGGTGCAAGGTGCACGTCTGCTGAAAGTGGCAAATGAGCAGCGCGCTGTATTAGTGCGGAACGACCCCGTCCAATTTGGGGTCGGGACTTTAAGAGGATGTTCGTCTTTCTGGAAAAAAACCTCAAGGAAGACCGAATTTTACAGAAAGACCCCGTTCGACTCGTGGGATATGGACATTCTAGAAAATGTGTCGAGTCTTTTTGGGACGAAACCTCACCGCACTTAAAGATGGTATAATGTGGGTTCGAGTTAGGAGACAAGTCCCGCTGGTGCACGGTGCACATCGGAGGTAAATAAATAAGTCGCGTTTGTGGACATATCTAACGCGTACCTTTTCAACGCAACCGCACGCAAATGAACGATGCTGTAACCATGATTACACCAGAGGAATGAGTTCCGCAAGATAATAAGGTGACCCCAGAACATACCGAGCCCTAAACGCTCGAATTACCGAAGGGGGGTCTGTATGAGGTTTTTATTACCACCGAAAATCAGGTAATTAGCATATCGGACGACATTGAGAGAGGTATTAAATAGATAGAATTGAGGCATATATGTACAAAAAATGTTTCCATTATCATCATGGCCCATGTACAGTGCTGGACCCGTGGTGTGAAAGGATCCTTTGTTATGTGGGTCGCCGTGTCGGGGTACTCAAGGTTGTATTGCAATTATATGTTCGAGTTTAGCATAGAAAGGGTGCAGTTCTGGAGATCTTTTCATGGCCAGGAGAAATCCTGAGACCAGGCAAGAAGAACGAGCCCCTGAAGTCGTAGATTGACCAAGAATTGGTGGAGAAATGAGCGAGACGGCCACTCGGAGTTAAGAAAATGATTTTCTCACCCTTCGGCCCGCAATCAAACGCGCCACAACTTTCGATCAACTCATCATTTTGCGTCCAAATTTGGCATACATGAGCGTCAGAGGTCCTACTCCCTCCCCCGAGTCGGAGCGCTCAACATTCAGCAGTATTCATGCTTATATTTAGCAAGTGGCCAGCTTCCCAGTGTGGCCAGCTTCCCAGCACGTGATAGTAGAACAAGCTCGAATAAATGATAGTATAATTCAGGGTCAAACTGTAGGAAGAAATCCCGCTGGTGTACGACGCACATCCGCCCAACGTATAGCGGTGTTATCAGTCCAATGCGGAAGGACCCCGTTCGACTTGGGGGCGGGACATACAATGTTACTTACCTCTGTTCTTTTTTGAAAGAAAAGGGAATTCTGGTGCAGTGAACCCGGAACACACCTTCAATGAGTTCCAAGCTCTCGAATGACTGACGGTGGGTGAGGTGAGGTTTTTGTGCGATTCAACTCGGGGGGAGATTCTCTAGACCAAGCTCGAATTAATGATGGCGAAATACGGGATCGGAAGTTAAGGGAAAGAGTCCCGCTGGTGTACAGTGCACCTCTGCCCGATAGCATGCAGCGGAAGGGCGACGTTCGATCGGGGGCGGCACACATAGAACATGTTTTTTTTCTGATGGCGGCCAAGAAGTCGAATGAACACTAATATGACTCAGGGTCAGCCCCAAGTCAGAGGTTCCACTGACCTCCATATTCCCATCAAGCTGCAAGTAGGCAACCATCCAGAGCGAAGCCCAAGACAGACCTCAGAGATGCGGCCGCTGAAGCTTAGGGGCTATTTCCGTGTGTTGGAGATTAGCAATCCAGCACAAGCCCGAGGCAAAGCCGAGGTCGCTGACTGATATAGAACTCGATGGAACTTGCCGGAACATTTGGGATTTTAGTATAAATACAGTACCTACAGTAGAGCTCCTCATGAGCTTGTAACCTAAGGCCTCACGGCCAAGAGTGATATCTTACTAGGTTCACGAGATAAAACCAACACCGTGCCCTAAGCCTAGGGCTCTAACCCGTCCGTCCCGTAAGACGGGACGGGCCTTTACGGCCGTTTTTTTGGGCTACCCGTTCCGTACCCGTCCCGTAGAGCTGAGTCCCAGAGGGTTCTACGGACGGGTCCCGTCCGTGCGACGGGTGACGGCCGTTTCTACGGGTCCCGAGGGGATTTTTATGTTGAACAATTATTCCAGCCTAAAAACCGCGCATAAACCTCCTTAAATGACCCTTGCTTGGCCCATGAATTTTATGTTGACATGTTCCACGCACCAGAGACGAGAAGCTTCACTGTGGATCATCCTGGATGGTCTAAGCGAGCGGCCATCAATATCTCGCAGAATGCCGATCATTGCAGAGCCAATAAATCAGCAAGAAAACAATGATTTCCGCGGTTTTCATCCCCAAACTGGATCGCTTAACCTCACCGGACACAACCGAGCCGTTGCCGAAGCCTTTTGACCCCGTTTTATCCCATCGACCCGTAGACCCGTTCACGGCCGGGTACGGGTTGCCCGTAGACGGCTCGACCCGTCCCGTACCCGTTCCGTAAAAAATCTCTCCCAGATCGTCCTACGGACGGGCCCGTTCCCGTAGAAACCGGCCGTAGACCCGTCGACAACGGAAACGGATGAGAGCCCTACCTAAGCCTACGGAACACAGTATCTGTATTTCAGAGATGAGATTCCACTAGCTGAATAATCTCGGTGCTTCGCATGTTCAACGCGTCGTAAACGGGTGGAGGAGGAAAGAGACAGCGACCCCACTGATGGATGATTAATCAGCTTGGTTCCGCTTGGTCGCCGGGCCGAGTTCACCCGATCTCTTTTTTTTCTCCTTGCTCCCACACCCGCTTGTTTCCCGGGTCCCCAGGTCATTCCTACTGGAAAATGGACCCCGCTATCGGCATCCTCGCAGCATGCAATACGCCTGGGCCGTTTCCTCCGAACGGCGTTCTTCCATTCCTAGTGGCCCAATAGTGGCCTTTGCGGCTCTCGATGGGCTGAGTTTGATATTCGTCACTAATTCTGGAGCGCAATTTCGCCACAGGGCGGGATCTAGAACTCACTATCTTTCCCAGCACTAGTTGTTGCTGCAAGTGCCTCGATCCCAATGGGTTCTTGGTGCGCTGGACGTACTTCCTCAGTGATACCAACTTCGCCATCGGAATTTCTATGATGTTGCTTTTCGCTGGGCAATAATCGTTCTCAAGCTCTTTCAAACCTTCACGTTCACGGTTGTGGGGCGGTTAAATTCAACACACAGTCCTCAATTTAGCCCACAAACCTCGTATCTGTCTGCCTCACAACATCCAGTTCGCCACTCGTATCCTGCGCCGGGATCTCCGTAGCTCAGACCCCATAGTCTCACTCGTAGCCTTAGGTGCAAATTCGGGGAGGGCCTGGGCTCAAAATAGGAACCCCGGGGTCAAAGTTTTCTCCTATCCTCTCCTACTTGTCAGGTGGCTGTCCGCAGTTATGCTTTGATTCCATCCCTGGGCCCGCCACCTCGAGAATTCTGCCGACGCGACAAGCATGAAACCACATCTCCCTGTCATTTGGTCATTCCTTCTGTCTCGAGCGTTCTACCGACGGTCTAGAGCGCCTCCGCAGTCGTAATTCTTTTCCACGGACCACCGGTGCGTCAATTAATCCCTGCTCCATTTGCGCTAACATCCACACGTAAAGATTAGGTCCCATACCTGATTGTCGAACTCTATTGCGTTCTCAGGGGCGCGTGAACCTTGCAACGAGTCGCCGAGATGCGTTCCCGTGAAACGTCTGACGTCGAATCGATGGATCAGAGTCGGCCAGAAGATTGCCGTTCGACCAAAAATCCAGCGCAAAAGCGGGCCTTAGACGGAAGGGTTTATTCATCCTTTTGCCGGATGGGCTGATATTCCCAAGCGTTCCGATAAGCGCAGAAGCTTAAAACGCTTCGTTCGGTGCTCCTCCGTCTGGACTTCTCATCCAGCTTTCCACCGATGGAATCACTATCCACTCTGCGGCTCCTCGCAAACATCATCCTCGATGGGGTCGACACCATGGAACGCATATATCTCGAATCAGGGACGCCTCTCCCATCTCTTGCCCACCCATTCGACCCCGAGGACCCGGCCGAGGCCTTGAGAAAGAATCCGGAAGTGAACGTCGCAATTAAGAACATCGTCGCTGCGGCCGGTCAAATCACAGCGGTCGTATCAGACCCCGTTCGACTGGTTATCAATAGCGCACTCGCGGTAAGCCTTTCAATTGCGAACATATTTATCCATCATTGAATCCAACCAGTTTCATGTTTCCTGTTGTCTGCGTGCTGCATCGGAGATCAACGTGGTTGAGATTCTCCGCGAGGCGGGACCGCAGGTACCGTACGTTGCAGCGTGCTAGAAAATCAACTGATATCAGTGCATAGGGCGTCCATGTAAAGGAAATCGCAGCACCGAGTAAAACTAGTCCCCCCTTGATTGGTGAGCCTCGGGAAAATACCTCTCGTAAATTCAACCTGATTTCGGTGCAAGCCCGGATTCTCAGACTTTTGGCAACACATCATATCTTCAGGGAGGTTTCTCCCGGGGTCTTCGCCAACAACCGGATATCATCGACACTCGACAAAGGGAAGCCTTCCTCTGTACTATTCGGGAAGTAAATACAGTTCGGTTTATTCAAGATGTCCACTCTGCTGATCAGGGTTAAGTCGTGCAGACAGGCTGGTGGGAACACCCGGAACTGCCGCACTGGCTGAATACTCGTCAGTATCGATTAACTGACCATTCGATGTATGCGGCTTACACGCTGCAGGGCGGATATGGTACTCAAGGCGTCCACATTCCTCGTCGACACCCTGTTGGACCCAGCAGCACATAAACTGCCCTATAATCTTGCATTTGCGACGGACGACCCCGTGTTCGTCGAAATGCAACGACCTGAGAACGACTACGATCGGAAGCGATTCGCCGCTGCGTTGCGGGGCACGCCGGATCCCCTGGAGACTAGTCTGCAAGGTACGTTTGAACTTAAGTGAGCCGTTGAGTACCGTCTAACATTTGGCTGATTAGGTTTTGATTGGGACTCACTGCCAAAGGGGGCCGTCGTCGTTGATGTCGGCGGAGGCATCGGCCATGTGTCACTGGCAATCACTCTGAAGCACCCGAAATTACACATCGTCAATCAAGATCTTGGCCCGACCATCGAGTTATCGAAAGCGGTGAGAATTTCCCGGCTTTACAGTAGTGAGCATTCATTTAGGCCTCGCAGCATTGGAGGGAACACTTTCCCGCCCACGTCGACAATGGACTCGCTGAATTCCAAGGTAGATTATATTCTCATGCTGAACTTCCTTGACTCTGATAATTCAACCCAGTGCACAATTTCTTCCAGCCTCAGCTTGTCAAAAATGCAGCTGTATTCCTGCTACGGCATATAATTCACGATTATTCCGATCCACAAGCTATTTCAATCCTCCAGCGTCTCCGGGAAGCCGCCACTCAGACCACCAAACTCGTAGTGCTCGACAAGATCGTCCCGTCCGTCTCTGCCGACGACTTGACGCAGGACATCCCCGGTGCCGCTCGTCCGTCCGCGCCGCAGCCGTTGCTCCCTAATTGGGGAGTTGCGTCGGCAGAAATGTATACGTATGATCTTACTGTGAGTGCCTTCGGCTGCAGAGTTGCGACAGCTTACATGAATATTCATATGTAGATGCACAATATGATCGGTGGTGTTGAGCGCACTATCGATGAGTTCACCGCCATGCTCGCACCGTCAGGGTGGAAGTTGGTTCAAGTTCATCACTGTCCACCATCGCTCGTCAGTCATCTAGTCGCGATGCCAATGTAGATCTACCGGAAGTGTGGTGGACGCAGAAGCAGAGGACGAAGAATAAGAGCCAGTGAGGGGCTAACCTAACTCTGAAACCTACTGGTTAAATTTAATGCATTCCGCTGTCGCGTGAAGGAGAAAGTATGAATTATTATCGCCCATGCATCCATTATCCGTGTGTGCATACAATAATTATAGTAAGTACGACCACAATCCATGTTTAAGAATCACCACGTCAATCCGTCGATATTTCACCCAGATTGGAGCACCAGAGCAGCAGCGACGCAGACGTCCAATAATCCCATATTGATCGCCTCCGTGGTGACGTCAAGCGCCAAGGCGTTCACGTCACGGAATATGCGCGTGCACATCCGCGGCGCTCCTAGACCTGTGGAATATAACTGAAATACAATAAGGCATTGGTGATCATGCTTGAACGATGGATTTTGAATGATGTATGCACGCGAACGTAATTCCCCTTCAGTGACCAGACAAAACTTTGCCCGTCGAAGTTCATTGTCCGGTAGCTGTGGGTTGCAGAAAAGAACGTGAGCGGGCTCCTGACGAACACGGCCGAGGAGAAGGAGGATATATCACACATACACTAACTGACCAAAATGATTGACCGATCAGTTTTTCGATCATATCTCCACATTAAGACCATATTTTTGGGTCAACCAAAGCACAGGATCATGGAGAAGGATCCTCCCGACCGTTCTGCACAGGTGATGAGATCAAAATATACTGATGTGCCATCACTTGGGGCTAAATACGGAAAAGACTGAAAACGCGAATTTTCAAACTGGAGCCAGGATTTTTTTGGCACAAACCGAGTGCACTAGATTGTAGTTCGGGATGTTATATGCTATCTCCCATTTTGAATTATGCAAAAATACACAAGGGATAGTGAGATATTCAGCCTGCAAAACGGCCATTTTCATGCATTTTTGGCTGTTTTTGCCCGATTTGGCTTATTTTGACCGCTTTTTGACCATTTTGCGGGCTGATTATCTCGCTATCCCCTGCATATTTCTGCACAATTCCAAATGTGGGATGGCATAGAACATCCCGAACTACAATCTAGACCATGCAGTTTGTGCCAAAAAAAATCCTGGCTCCAGTTTGAAAATTCGCGTTTTCAGTCTTTTCCGTATTTAGTCCCAAGTGATGGCACATCAGTATATTTTGATCTCATCACCTGTGCAGAACGGTCGGGATGATCCTTTCCCATGATCCTGTGCTTTGGTTGACCCAAAAATATGGTCTTAATGTGGAGATATGATCGAAAAACTGATCGGTCAATCATTTTGGTCAGTTAGTGTACCTCTTATCGGACGAGAGCACCAGCCATTGAGAGAATTTCAATAATGGGGTGTTTGAGCCATTCAATGATGGTTACTGCCTCGTTCTCGGAATCGCGGACCACTGTGTAGCGGAGGGGGCGTGAGGCTGTTGCAACGCGGAAGCACAGCTGCGAATTTGGGCCGATAACTGTCGAGTCTAAGACCATTGGGTTGAATGAAGTGAATTGTAATGTAACGAGGCCAGGGAGTGGTGCTGGAGGAGGATAGGATAGCGCGGCCGGCGCTACAGTGTTGCCGAAAGAAAGTGCATTGTAATTGAACATTTCAAGGTGAGGTATCGGGGAGATGTCTTCTTGAAATAGAAAGAGTAGAACTTTACATGCACCTTTATGGGCGATATACTGTGCAACAATTTGCAGGGTTTTCGGAGACAACTTACTTCAAAATCCAGCACTTTTGGTTACTGGTTACATCTTTCCGTGTTGGTTGCATCTTCATCCTTGGCTTACAACTATGAACAGTTCACATCTCTACCAAAGTTGCATGTGTTTGGATTTGATCCACATCAATTCGGCTACTCAGCGGTCTGCTCCATGTCCGTGAATAGGAACCTGAGAGCCCTGCAGAAGCACCGGATGATGTATTTCAAATTTAGAACTGTCTTTTAGGCCAGAGGCAGGCATCGTTGGCAAATTATCCCTGGAAACTACTGAAATTGCAATGTTCTGCTCCATGAACTTCCAAGAGGGCTGCAGAGATAAAGGTCCCATTGCTATCATGATTATTCATAAGTATCAATTGGAACATTGTATTATATGCAAGGAGAAGTTATTTTGGTGCACTATGGCGCTCCAATACAGAGAATTCAGCCGACTTCCATTTATGGATCTCGGCATGGGAGTAGCATCATTGTTCGAATCATCCACATCAAAAATTTGAAAATCTACCAAGACTAAGTCCCCAGAAGCAAGATTTCCTAGGTGTAATTCATTGAATGAAGTCCTTGCAACCACTGCAAAAAAAGATGTCTGCAAAATCCAAGTTGTAAGCTTTTTTGCAGTTTTGCAGCAAGTTGCAACCCAAAACCCTGCTTGCACTGAGATGTAACCAGCTAATAATTTTTGCACGTTATATGTGCCATACTTTTTCTATGGCGCGTGATGTTTCTCGTGTCTCAAATCATATATTAAGCCTACCCACATTTAAATTAGCGGTGAGGCAAATGTTTTTCGAGCTACTCACCTCGGTCTTCACCTCGGGCTACCAATCGCTGGATCTGTGCATCGGGAAGATTGAGACAACTAGAAACCGGTGCAAAGTCCCCGTATGTAGATACGGCGATACTTTACGAGTCGTACTCGCTTCCGCTCCAGCATAAACGGTGAGCCCACATCGAACATCCAGCAGAAGGCGCTACCATTAAGGAATAGAACCTATCGTAAAACAACTCATTCAGTTACCCCAGGTCTACGGAAGCCGTGGAGCGTGGAGGCTCCGCGACTCGTCAACCTCCGCGTACCTTATACTAGACGGCGAGTGCACTGGATCTGAGCCAAGCGAGGCAAGACCACTGTACTATTTCAACCAAGTGCGCAGGGGTTGTGACCTGTGACCGCAAGTGTACACCTTGTAAAGTGCACAGCCAGCGATGGGACCTGTGACTGGCATTCTAAGTGGCAGGGGGCGACCTGTCAAGCGGCATCAAAGATGGACCCTGTGCAGTATGTTGGTGTTTGTCACGGTCATTGATCCCTCTGACAGGGTCACGTGTAGGCGCCTGCGCGCCATTCTGCGTGCCGTTCTTTCCGCGTATACGTCCCTAGGTTGCTCTTTCCATGTCAGAAGCATGTTGGGGAGTAAACTAATGCAAAATAATACATTCACATGTGTAATCTACCTTGTTTAGCTGTATGTCCTTTGTTCCTCGTTTGTTCCTCGCGTTGTTGTAGATATTACTTATATCCCGTGTACATCGGTTATGCGGTGGTGCCGTCAAGCGCAGGTTACATTCAGAGACGTATACGCGGAAAGAATGGCGCGCAGAATGGCGCGCAGGCGCCTACACGTGACCCCGTCAGAGGGATCAATGACCGTGACAAACACCAACATACTGCACAGGGTCTATCTTTGATGCCGCTTGACAGGTCGCCCCCTGCTAAGTGGTCACTTGTCAAAGTGTACACCTCCAATTAGCGAGGAATCAAGGCGGTGCTTGATGATTCGCGAGTAGCCAAGGAGGGCCAATGGGGCATTCCAACGCCAAGTGCATGATTTTGGGACCCAAGTTGGGTCCCCCTTTTTTTTTCAGCGCAGGAGCCCGACGCCCACAATCATTCTCCTTCCATGCCGCCCTTTGACAGAAGCGAATGAGTCTTCGATGGCGGACGAGGAACTCACGTACAGTGACGAGAGTGATGTCCCCATCCAGGTGGTCATTGACCACGTCCTTTCGCGTGGACTTGGCGACCTTCCAGCGGGATTTGTGATCAGTACCGACGGCGACCTGGTACGGTTTGGAGGCGCTGAGGACCTTGAGCTGGATGTTGTCGCAGGGACCTCCCTCTCTCCCTTCGTCGCCCGAAGTGTGCCACCAAAAACACCACCCGCTATGGAGGTGATAACAGGCGGGAGGAGAATTGAGTAGCCCAGATTCCCAAATTCATATTAACTTCCTTATTTTTCGGTCTGCGTGTGCGTAGATAGACTCTAGAGCAACAAAAGAAGCCTTAGAATACCGAGAGCACGGGAAAATTTTGATTTTCAGCCTTTTGGCAGAGGCAAAACGGTCAAGTGTACAGGCCCTCCAGGTGACCTGTGACATATAAAAAAAGTGTACATGTACAGCCCTCTCTGTGACCTGTGACCGCGCACTTGGTTGAAATAGTACAGCATTGCAAACCCAGCTTTTCACCATGGTGAGTTGTATAAAAGGAGAGACGGAATGCTCCCGCTTTGACGGGTTTCAATTAAGTTTCGACGGTGGCGAGCTGTTGGTTGCGAGCAAACGGTCGGAGGCGGTGTCGAAAACGTGGCGATTCGGATTATTCCGGCGGCCCGGCTTAACCGGGGCGCTTAACTTCAATCTTAGTACTGGCCCTTTGACCCTTCGTTCTTGGGTTCGTCTCAAGTCCATCCTCAAGTCCACCGAAGTCCTTGGCTCGCATGTCTTCTTGCTGCTCCCCGGAATGCTCTTGCAATCCTCTCTTCGCACTCCGACCTACTCCGAGACTCCGACATGCCGTCATCTCCGACTCGCTCCCCAAATCAAGCACAAATCTATGTTTCGCACTGGATAAGATGCTAGAAGGATCGCAATAGGCTCCTGAGAATACACCATCAAGATTTAGTCGTCTGCGGGTCAGGAGCACTTGTCAAGCAAGCTCTCTAAAAATTCAAATGTTCGGACGGTTTCCTTCACGCCGAAAGCATCACGGTAGTACGGAGTCCAGTGTCCGTATGAGATCTGACATTCTCCATTTTGTCTCCTCACATGTCTTTGTAGTTCAACCTGGCTCTTGTCTGGTCCGAAATCAAGTATAACTACGTGCGTCGCACTAGATAGGATGCTGGAAGGCCTGGAAGTATTGCAATAGGCTCCTGGCACAGCATCACTTGCCAAGCACTAAAGCTCTCTAAAGACCCTCTTTCTTCGCTATGCTGCCAGTTTTAATTCATGAAATGTCGGGACGGCGTCTTTCATGCCGCGAATAGCACGGCAAGTGCCGCGTAGTGTCCGTATGGGATATGTCCTTACCCATCTCTTCTCCTCTCACGTCTTTCATCGTGCACCCGCACCAAGATCGGCCGTCAGGGAATAGCGGCGGAAGTATTGAAGGCCTGTCCACCACTTGACGAATTCGTACCTAAGCTTAACTGCTAGCTCTAACGGAGATCCCCGACTTACACCCTCAAGTACACCTTCGAGCGCCCAAGCATCACGAAAATCTCACGTCGCGGAGGCTTTTCTTCTCCGTCCTCTCTGACTATCATAATCTTGCAGCTCGGCACGTCGTCCGGTGGATACCTAAGTCGCCGGCCGTCTATAGTTAGCTGATTTCGATGATCTGGATAGATCTGGATGCTGTGTACGCCCAAGCGGAGATCCTCCCGTTTGGATATCGGCCAATGCGGGAATGGCATTGTCCCATTTATATGTGATTTGCGCCGCTAATTTTATGGCTGTTTGATACTCATCTCGCTTCCCGAAATTGATGCATTTCCCGCTCATCTAACCCGCGAACCTGACGTACTAGGTCCACGGAGTTCCTTACCACGCAGCAACCACCGAATGCCTTACTAATTCCAATTCAATCGCGATGCCGGCCTTCTGCAAGAATACAATATGTATAGATGACAAAAGATCCGCTATGGTCTGCCCTTCGCCCAGTACGTTATTCTTTAGGATTCTTCCCACCGATGACTTATTCCTCTCATTTTTCTCAGAGATCGTATTGGAGAGATCTTGCGTTGATGTTCTCCGCACTTTCGCGGCCTCTACATCTTTGCACGGCGGACTTCTCCGTAACTGCCCAAGCCCTTGTTTCGGTCTGTTACGGTATGAAGAACGGGTCTCACATTCGCAAAGCTACCAAGTAGATCCCCACGCGATGTTTATGTCTGTTCCATGATTGTGCTATCAATTACACGAAAACTGTGCGGAATTTACTCGGTTACAAGGCATCTCTTCACTTGGACAGATTTGCATTCTACTTCATTCTTTCGCCCCCGGTGTATTGGAAACATTTCCTGATAAACAAGCCTTACCTGGACTGGTATTGCGGGAATCTGCGAGTGGTGGAGGTCGAGGTAGACCATATTGAGATCGTTACTCGCGACGAGCTGGTTGAAAAACTACAGAAGATAGTTAGGGCATACAATGATGGTGGCAGCACGTACAGCAGACGAGTCTGAATGCCCACCGCCAGAGCATTTTCTCTTTTATTCAGCAAACAACTGAATGCCTTGAAAGCGGTTCCAGGAGCCCCACTGCGCAAAGGATTTTTTTGCCGTTGTGTCGCTGGCTGTCGCGGCGACACTTTCCGCACACGCGAAAGTACTAGCTGTGGTTGGACCTGCGAATCCAATTGCGCCCGGCTGATGCACCTCGCTACAGACTTCGAGACCCAGAGCACTGCTGTTGTACCGCATAAGCAACCTCTTCCGCATATGTTTCGCCCCGTCTGAATAGAATCCTCATAGACACCTATAAATTCGCCTGCGACGTCAATTTCTCGACCAACGCCACGACCCAGAAGAGTACAACCGCTTCGTCGGAAATCAAGACAACTGGTATGTGACCTTTCCTAATTCAATTATTTTCTAGACGCTAACCGCATGACATCTGCAGGGGCAATGAGTATTCTGCAGCGCAGGAGGAGATGAACCTGCTGGGTGTCGACAAGAGCATCCTTACGGACTGCAGCGAGATTTTGCCTCTGCCCATCGACTTGAAGAACCTCGCCATCTCGTCAGGATCGGGGAAAGTGCCCACGGATCCCACCATCGATCCGGTCAAACTCGAAGCCGCGATCCAGCAGTACAGGTCCATCTCAGTGGCATATGGCTTTGAGCAATGTGCGGGTTTGAGGTTTTTTGGTTCTTCTAACCAACTTGGGGGCGTTTCAGTACACAGTTCTAGTTCTATCGGATTATTTTGGGCTTCATAAAATATTCATTCGAGTAGTCCAAGCGTAACTTCCAAGTCGTCTCCTACCTGTAACTCGTGGGTTGAATTTGATTCCCGACAATCCCGCCATGTATCCGAGTTTCGGGGCTCCCGTATGGGCCATATACTGTCCAATAATTCAATTCAAAAACCCAAAAAAAAACACACCTCAAAAGGGATTATATAAAAAAAGTACGCCACAAAAATAAGCACACCTTCAGCTTTGACAAAAATTGCGATGCAACCTGGTTTTTTTTGCCAAAAAATGACACAGCACCTGTGGATGCGAAATTTGCCACAGGTTGCTCTCCGCTTTTCATACTACAAATGATTATGGACCAAAGTTCTATCACGATCTAACCCCCCCCGGTAACAACAAGACTAGAAATGAAGGTACAACGGCAACGACATGAAGGGGGACGGTAATAATTGCCCGGAGATCGGAATGGCAGCATGAATGGACAAAGTGCCGAGTAAGGAGACTGAATGAGGCAGCAGATGGTAATCGAGTGTGCAGGAGCACGTACAGTTGGATATTCCATTTCAATCAGCTCAATGCTTTTGCCATCTTTCTCCATTATCATACCTGTCTTTTGCTTGCATCCCCCTCTTCTGCCATCCACAGATGGTGCTCACCCCCAATGACCCAGGGAAATGGGTTGTGTTTCTTTCTGCTCCATTTCCAGGCTGTGTAGTTTCCCTCTCTCGGTTTCCAGTGTGTGTCATTTCATTTGTTCGTCTTTTTTGCAAGGTATGTCATTTTAGGTCCTAAACACCAACTGTGTCTAATGTTGCGCTCAATGTGCATGTGGTGTTTTTCTTTGGAGACCATTTTGGTCAAGTTGTGTCTTTTATCCTCACTTACCTCGAAGTTGTGTCGTTTTCATTCAATTTCACCCTAGTCGTCGTTCTCTTTAATTATTGGACAGTATATGTGCCATAATTCAGTTCAAAACCGAAAAACAAAAAAAAACACACCTCAAATGAAACTATAAAAAAATCAACACACCTCAATCCGTCACAAAATAAGCACAGCTTCACCTTCGATGAAAAATTGCGACACAGCTTGTCTTTGTTTGCTAAAAAATGACACAGCACGTCACTGCTGATACGAAATTTGTCACACGTTGCTCTCCGCCTCCATCCAAAATGACACTGCTCGTTGAAACACACAAGTTGGACTAGTACTCTGGACAACGAAATTCCCAATTTCAAATCGGGCGGACCTTACGGACTTTCAATCGGCTAAACGCTTTGCCATCTTTTCCATCGCCACATCTGTCGACGATGAATTATGGGCCTCGATGTAGAAATTGTGGATGTCGTGCGCCATACTTAATGCGAGTCAGGGGCGTCGTCCAGACTAAATATTTATAATTATCCTGTCGGATCATTGATGTTGGCTCGGTCGGCTCATTGATGTATCACCGGAGCACAGAGCAGAACCACTTTGTCGGAAGCGTCTTTTTCCCTCCATTTTTTTTGTGCGGGGGTGTCTTTTTATCGGCTCCATTCCAGGCTGTGTTGTTTTTCTCTCGCAATTTCCAGGATGTGTCGTTTTTCTCTCTCGATTTCCAGGGTGTGTCATTTTGTTTGCTCGCCTGTTTCGCACGGTGTGTCATTTTAGGGCCTAAACACAAACTGTGTCTAATATTGGGCTCGATGTGCATGTGGTGTTTTTTTCGGAGACCATTTTGGTGAAGTTATGTCTTTTATCCCCACTTACCTCGAAGTTGTGTCATTTTCGTTGATTTTCACCCTGGTCGTCGTTTTTTAAAATTATTGGACAGTGTATGTGCCATACTCCCGTTCAGCCTGAACTTTGCGTGCGGGTCCAACATCATATTCCGTGGTCTCTGGAGCCAATCTCCCGCCGAAATTGCCGGTTTCTAGTGTGGAAATCCTCGGAGGCGACAATCTACTAGTATTACAATGGTGCGCGATTCCGCAAAACAATTTTGTTCGTAGTATCTGGCTCGAGGATAAGTCCAGGAGGCCACCATGTCCTCTCGATGCCGGCCCGGTGCGGTAAACGCAAGAAGAAGTGACCGGCGATCATCATGCTCAACGGGAGTGGGAGTTGAGCAGCACGCGCATAATTATAATTGTAATCTGTAGAACAAAGAATACATCCCTCTACTGTCTCTCCATGTCAACACTTTACAGTTAGACTGTGACAGAAGAGCGACTGTGACCGACGAGCATAGTGTCCCGATTAGGGAGTTCCCTGGGCAGGAGTTCACCAGGTTCCCCAAGTTCACCAAGTTCACCGAGAATTTAATTCAGTAGCAGGATCCAAGTGAAGGCGTTCTAAATCCATATTAGTAGCGTCAGTAGTGTAGTAGACGTAAGACTCACATGCCAACTACTAGTCCAGTGCCTGTACTCTTGTACTATGTATACCACTGTGATAGTGGTACCGTGCTACGGCGATGAAAAGCTGAATGCCCGAGCACCTGAGCATGGGAAAACGAGCGCCCAAGAGCAGGAGACCGAGATCACGGATGGGCGCTCGAGCGATGTTTAACGGCAAAAATAGGACGCGAGTGAATATTGCTAGATTGCGTTCCTGGGCGCGAGAAGGTGAGATAAATGGTGGCGTTGGATGGATGGGATGCAGGAACACGTATGAGCGGAGACCGCGGGCAATAATATCACACAAGATTCAATGCAAGCGGCGAGCAAGTGGGGATGGTGGCGTTGGCGTGAGATTGAGTTAGAATTGGCCTGCGAAACAGTCTTGGCTTTCGTCAAACTCCAAAAATTGGGAGTCAAAGTGCGCAGCTCAGTTCAAAAAGGATCAGCACCCGTCGCAACGACCGCACGTATGCACCGTGCCATAGGGCGGCCTCAGATTAAATTGGGAACGGGGTGTCGTCCCTTGAATTAATTTAGATCTTACGCTTGACAGTTTCGTAACGTCGCAAGCGTACCTTATCAACGACAGCAACCGGAGCGCAAATCACAGCGAAATCGGAAATCACCAAACCCATCTACCACATACAGGTAACTTGCAGGTAATAGCCATCAGGTCCTCTCGCAAATCCCACGGAGGGAACGGCGGCGGAAGTGGAGTGCCCTGCCGAACGTTGCCGCTGCCATTGCGTTAATTGTTCTACGCGGCGTCGCGGCGGGTGGGTAGAGTGAATCCAATCCGGCTCGGAGAACAGAGTTTGGTGCCACCGACCTCATCACAGATGATTTGGGTATCCGAATCGGATTTGAACGAGCGTCAACAGCGCTTCTCCACGTTGTTTGAAAAGAAAACTGTGTCCCTGACGAAGCCCTGGGAATACATGTGTTGCAATGACAGCAGCATGCTGCATGACGCCATGTAAATCATCCGGCAATAGCAGTTCCGTGGTAATGGCGATCCGATTTGACATGAATAGGTGCGTCTTTAGATGAAGGGCCACGGAGTCAATTTAAATGTCGGATAACATCCAGAATGTGACATCTTCAACGCCCTCTATAACCATACGTCGGCCATTGTGCAGTCGGCGGGATACGGGGTTGAGGAGTGCACCAATGCTGTGTGGGAGGGGTGAGAAGCGCGCAAGGCGGATTTTACGGCCATTTATCCCGTAATTCCGCTGTAGAACGAGCGGCGGCAGATGGGCGTAGTCAAGTGCCATAGAACCTGCAATCTGTCTGAGTGAGAACATACTAGCTGTGGACAGGCTGACTTGCGCATGACCTATCTCGGCGATAGACGGGAATGAGGCCTACAGACAGGCCTCGTTCAGACTTAGACCGCCGGTTTTCCGACAGCGGTAATCGACTTTGGCGGAGATACTGCGTGGGTCGCATGTATGATGGAACCACCTTGAAGCTGTGTGGCGGAAGATCTCCTGCGAATGGAGTCGTTACGGCAGTAAGACTTCCATGAATAAAGCCGAATACAGCACATTCGGAGGAAATTAGAGTTACTCCGGAGTCGCGATCAAAATAGAAAATAGAAAATAAGAAATAGATTTTGGTGATGTGATCAAAAAGTGGATAACCGGCTGATACGGCAGCTTGTCACGGCCTGCTTGACAACGGGGACGTAAGCACGAGCCAGACGCACTGAACCCAAAGTCTTATTCATATTCCAACCATTCTTATCATTGTGTTGTATTCTAGACTTGCAAAATACACGTCTCTGCTAGTTATCTCTACGAAAAACACGAAATGGAAGAAGAAACACGTCCAGTGTCTTTGTGATATTTATTTTTAGTACAAAACATGTGTGACTCGTGAGTCTCAGCCGAGGCCGCATCAACGTTCGCTTGTTTTTCTATTTTGATCGCAACTCCGGTTATCACGAAAATCTATTTCTTATTTTCTATTTTCTATTTTGATCGCGACTCCGGAGTAACTCTTATGTCACGTCTTCCTACACTGGAAAGATGTATGTCTACCCGAGATCCAGATGAATGTCGCCGACAACATTGATATTTGCATCGTGTTGAGCCTACTCAGAACCGAGAACCCGGAGTAGATCTTTGTTCGTGGATGACCGCTTGACAACGTCATCATGGTGGAAATAGAAACAAATTAACGGTACAAAAGCCTCCATAAAGTGTGATTGGATGGAGGTTCAAGTTTTGCCGGTATTTCGGGGGCACAACGCAGTGACTGGGATTTGAAGCAAAATTTGAAGAAGGTAACCTGGGAGTCAGGAGAAGTCCGCGGAATTCGGTGAGTTTGCGAATTACACTATCTGGACAATGTCGAGCCGGTTGTGTCCTCCTGTATCGACATGCCGACGCCGATTCGCATGTGTCGTGGTGAGATAAGAGGGAAAGTGGCAGCTGACAAAGCAGTAATGCGCAAATACGCCACGTGTTATTGACAGAAAGGCCGGTTCAAGTTCAACCTTGCACCACCGTTTGGGCCTGTTGAATATTTTAGGAGCAAACTGATCAATTAACGCGTTACCGATTCCAAATGGCCCACTAACCGATCATTACTCATCCAGCCAAAGTAATTAGTCTGGTTAGCGGACGTTTACTTAGCCTAGTCGGTAAAACTTATTGGTGGAATGCGACACTTGACTTATTTTTCTCCTGCAACCCCCGTTCGGGTCTCGATGAGTTGCCGGCTATGTGTACCATCTCTCCTCGATATTAATGCCGCGAGGCTAGGGGTCGTAATCAGTACGGCCTACATTAGCTTCCCGCGGCGTGCGTACATCGGAGCTTCACACAAAGGGATATTTATCCAAGCGCCACCTCCTGCAATCAATCAAAATACGTTCCGTTTATATAATCCGGCGGTCAGTTAGGCTTTTCCTTGAGAATCTGGCGTACACGCTAGAATCGCGCTCGAAGCCAGAGGTTGAGATTGGTATGAATTTTCATCTGGCTGATTTACGAGGCCGATCAGTGGCGACGTCGACTACTTACATAAGTACTCTAAACCCAGGGTAGGCGACTGTGGCCGGCAATATTAGAGGCTGCAATCGCAGGAACTGGCAAAGAAAGGGTATAATCAGATTGCCAAATACACTCGTGCACCGAGACTGGGGTCGCCAGATGAATATAAGACTGGTCAGAAAAATCGAATAACGTTGGCCAAGGAAGTTCCCGGAATTTGATGGAATCCATGTTGCGCGGACAAAGCCGAGCCACCCTCAATCCACTATGACTGGGTTCCAAGTTTGTCCGAATACACCGCCCCCCCTCGCATCTCCAACGCGAGTCTAATTCCGCGACGTTCCAGCTGCTTGTATTCCGCCGCCTTTGATGACACTTCGCGGGCCTTTCGGTTCTCCATCCCCGCACTTACGAGCCTCGCATGAGACCGTGTCGGCCGAACTGCAGTCTAATCCGTGCGCGGGCTGCTCACTCAGCCTATTTTAGGCTCTCGTCCTCCGAATTATCTTCCGTGCCTTTCTTCTGATCTTCAATTGGCGTGCTCCCCGATCCAAAACGCGCCACGCCCTACTTAAGCCGAGTCACATCACCGCCGACACAATAAATAGATGTCCGTTCAACAGACTGTTACAGCTTCCTGCCAGCGGGATGCCGCCTTGGGCACGGCTCCAAGGTCGAAATCCGACATGGGACAGCGGCCTCTTGCAACCACTTGTACCCATACAGATATTCCCAATCTTCTCGGGCGGCAAATGCGGCGTCTACATGGTCTACTCGGGTTGCAACTTTCCCAAAATTATCCCCATCCTGCTATTCGTTGATTCTTAGCGCCCTCCATCTTCAGCATCTTTGTGCTGTGCTAACCCCTGGCACATGATACTCAGATGGGTCCGCCGGCGGCCAAGTCGCTGTCGCACAGTTCCATCTTGTTCTCAATTACTAGGGCTCGAGTGTCGATCAATTTCGCACGAATGGAGACCAGGTATTTCCGTTGAGAGCGCTAATCAGGCCAATCCGCACATCGCAATCTCGACTGTCAGCTACTGTCAAAGATAAGACAGAGGTACGGCAGCTGAACGTCTATGTATCGGCGCTTTTGCCTCCCAAAGCGGAAGTCTTCCCCGATTGGGTTCCCCGCCGGTGTTTCAATAGTTCCACGACTTCCGTGCTCATCGCAGCACGCGCAGATGGTGCACACAGAGAACAACGGTTTTTCTGTTGGGTGGCGTCGTTACGCTGGGGTAGGTCTCTTTTTCCAGTTGGACGAGAGAAAACTGCGATTGGTCCCGGTACTCTGTTATGTTGTACGCGTTTGTCGGCGACTCGGGAGCATTCCTGACGTCACTTTTTTTGAAGGTAGTTATTTGTCGCAAATTATATCGTGTTCAGCTGGTCCACCGGCCCCGCTGGACGCTCGATGTGACCTATTGCAATTGATGGAGTAGGTAGTGGTTGGTAGACTATGACCTCGGAACTTGGATCACCGGCGTTGATCTGTCTTCAATTGCGTCGGCTTAAATAGAGGAATCGTTATGAAGGAGGATCCCGTTCGACTCGGGGGCAGGACATGCCAAAGTCTGTTGCTATTTTTTTTTCCCGACAGGTGCGAAGTCTTGTTCCAATATTAATTTGAGGATAGCCTGAGCCAGGCAAAAATGAACATAAAAACTGACACCCTCGGAGTGATCACAATGATTGACCTACATTTCAGTTGAATGCATCACAATGAATCAAGGCACCATTATCACTAGGAACGAGTGCTGCTGATGCACGGTGAACATCTGCTCCATAGACATATTAAGCATGACTAGGTGCAGACAGACCCCGTTCGACTCGGGGGTAGGACATTGCTCGTGTTAGACAACCCTTTTTAGGGGTCCATAAGAGCGATGGTTTGCTTCCATAATGATCTGGTATCGCGTTTGAATTCATCAAAATAAATACAGGTAGCATTATAAAGGTAAGAACTGCTGGTGCACGGCGCACAGCTGCCTCATTATGATTTACGAGACGAACATCTGCTTATGATCTGTAGCAGGACCCCGTTCGACTCGGGATTCTATCCCTATTTTTTTTTGTCCATAGCGGTGAGATCTTTTGAGGTACAACTATACTGGATAAGAAGGCCTGCTGGTGCGCCGCGCACCTCTGCTCCAAATAGTCAAAGCTCACCTATAAATGTGCAGACGCACCCCGTTCGACTCGGGGGCGAGACGATCATTATTTTGTTTTATCTTTCTTTACCATTAGACGCTAGACCAGCCCCTTAATTAATCTCAGTCGGTTTACCTCTCCTCCGGGAGCAGGAGGGAGCGTCACTGGTCATTGCCGAAGTTGGCTAAATAACTTATGGTCCGCTCCCGAGGCTCGACGGTTGTTCGCGCCGGGCCGAGACCGTGGATGGACGAAAGTCGCGCGACGTGGGGCATGCATGCGAGCAGTTCGTCCGGAGGGTGAAGTCGCCTGCGCCACACTGGAATGACCCGTCCCCGTCGCGCCCTCAGAACCATATCTATTACCGCCGGCGGGCGCTACTGGAATGACCCATGATCTGTATTTCGACGTCGGTGAGCTTAGTACGCATCTACGACCCCTGGAGTCGCCATGGCAGCGGCGACAGTACATCGACAATTGGAATTGTGTGTGAGAGCAGGCAAGGGCTGTATTGGAGCTGTCTACGAAATTGACGGCCGGAATACGGTAAGACGGCTGGTGTTGAACTGTTCATTTATTCATTGATTCAGCTTTCATTTTACGTATCGGCGGGACAGCCCCACGCAAGCCCATCATATCTGCCGCGGTGAGAGCAGACCTATCTACCGCGCGGTGCGAGGAGACTGGGCCTGGGGGGGAAAGCCGGCGAGCAATTAGGTCGCCGCGTTCCTGACGAGGCGGACGCAGATCGACTCGGAGAAGCGCCCAAGATTGACGACTGATTCCGCGGTGCAGTCTCCTCTGCCGCGTCGTTCTCGTCCAGCGCCCTTCTCACCAGTCAAAAAGCATCCTTGTTGTCTGTGAAAGGGGAAAAAAGCGGCAGTTTAGTGCTAGAATAATGTCCTGTCTCGAGGCGAACGGGGCCCGTCTGCATATATACCTTTAATGAAGCGCTCTACGGTGTAGAGTAGATGTGCGCCGTGCACTGGCAGGAGTTTTCTTAGCTATAATAGTTGCTGTATTTGTTAGCAATGAATTCAAGCAGATCGAGCCGATTGATTCAACCACTTGCCCAAATGATATCTGAACATTCAGGTAGAAGTTGACGGGATTCTCATATCCGTGGTATATGTGCCGGAGAAGAGAAAATGGGAAATGATCCCCCGAAAAATGTTCTGCCCCCGCGTCAAACGGAGGTTCTTCTGCACAATAATTTGATCATCAACAATCTCAAATGGAGCAGATGTGCGCCGTGCACCGGCAGGACCAACGGTTCTTGTATTATGGCGGAGCGCCATCGCGGAGCCACGTTCGCATACTAGGCTCGACCGACAGGCTTCTAGTCCCCGGGGATTTTATAGTTCCTTAGCTTGCGGATTGACGGCGCAAGCCTCTCCGACGAACTGAGGCTTAGTACTGCTTGATCTGCACGCTAAACAGATATTTGGGGAATCAGGAATCCTCGCACCATAGCATAAAGAACTCCCATTCTGGCTTCACATTGACAATCATTAATCATGGACCCTTCCGCCCGATCCGAGGATTTGCAGAGGGTAAGTAGTAGACGTGGCTGATGGACCTGGGAATCAAACTTTAACTAGCAGGTAAGTTCGAGAATAAGGACGTTTAACTAGCAGACGGGTTCGAGAATCAGGACGCCGCATCTATGGAGTGAAAATAACGCACCGAGCTCTGCGGATGCCGGTGCATTCGGTTGTGAGAGCGCATGGGCTGCAACGAACAATTAGATGCCTCACTGCTGGCATTCCTCATATCGAGGCCATGGCGTGAGGGCGTAAGAACAGCATCGGCCTCCAGTACACATCGAGACATTTCCTTTCCCGAGCCGATGATTCCCAAGTCGTCCCATCCGATGTGGGATGTAGACCAGCGCTTAACAAGCGGAAGCGCACCCCTGAATAGTTTACGTGCGACAGCAACAGGTAATAGGTGGAAGGGTCATTCCTGCTGGGAGCCGGAGTTTCCTATGGCGCTGGCAGGAGGAAGGTCCAATGACCGCGGCCGTACGTTCTCGTCCGGCAGGCACAATCGGTTAGATGACAGGGCGCTGCTACCCCTCTCTTCGCTCGCCGCTCGGTCCAATCCTCGGCGCGAGATAGATTAATGATTTAGCTCGCATGCAAATCAGGGATTTGGCAGGGCCACAGGAGGCCTGATGAAGGAGACCAGCTGGAAGGATGAGATCGTCAAGATTGAAACCGAGGGCACAAGCTGGTAAAGATATGAAGATTCGATATTGGTAACGAGTGGGGTGGATCGCCGGCCTCCTGGTTCTAATGCCTCGGGTTATTCAAGAAGGCTCATCGCGCATTTGTGAGCTCGTGAGAGATCTAGCTGTAATCTGGCTTGTCGCAATAATAGTGTTAGCATTAACTTGTTCTTTTGCGGAGAAAGAGGAACCTAGGGGCCGTGACAGCCCAGTAGATGGGGGGAGAGGATACGAAGAAGAAGTCCGATTGGTGCGTCCGCTGGCATTCCGTCCAATTCAATTTTGGCATGGGTCGAGTCCTGGATTAAAACACGTGGTTACAGGTGAGAGTGAAAATCAACACCTCCCACAGCTGATGCGAACCGGCGGTGAAACTGAAACGCCCGCGGTGAAATTAAAAACACCCCTGCGGAGTCTGTTATGCTGTCATTCACCCCTGCATGATTTTTCTGCGGCGGCTGCAGTACGGCTCCATAACAGAGTACGAACATGGGAACCCATGAGACTTGACAAAACTCGGTATTAGTTGGACAAATCGTCCGGGCCGACGGCACTCCTGGACTGGATGCTAACTTCCATAGGTCAGTCCCAGGGAAATCGTGCGAACTCACAGTGCATTTTTGACCCGCTCCCGTTCGGAGCCGGCAAAGGTTCAGAGATCATAACACTGCTCACCGCAGTACTGGGAGTGTGTTTCCCTGGCACTATCGCATCGAAAGAACATAGCCGGGATTCCACCCTCAATTCTAAAAATCGAATTATGAAAGCTGCATGGTGCATCTTTGCTGCAGACATGCATTGCGTTCGGAAGATCCAAGGCGGTTCCCGAATCGTGTCGGCGGCCAGTGAGAAACCCTATGCGGTATGCCCGCGAATCAGCTGACGCAATAGCCTCCGCATTGCTCCCGTGTGGATTGGCGGTTCAAATATAGTCAGTTAAGGTGCTCTCCCATACGCAAGAGACGTGACTGGCGGCGCGAGTGTCCAGTCAGAGTTGACACTGGCCTCTGGCTGCCCCCTTTTCGTCGCACAGAGTCTGATGTTCGTCCGATCCGCGATGGCAATGTGTAGAATCTGAAATACTGAAATGATGTACACATACCAGCGGCGAAGAAGCGAGTATGATAGGTCGCTATTGTGGAATAGTTCATACCTTCTGGCGGTGCACCGAGCCGAGGATAAAGCGGTTGTAATGCAGATCTCGGTACGGATCCCCGTCACAGAGGTCAAGGCGGGATACCGAGGAAAGTCTGCTGCACGGAGCGTGGACTAACGGGTAACTAAGGGCCTGCGTGAGAGGCAGATCCTTGACGGTTCCTATGGACTCACCCACTTCGACAGATAGGGGAATCAATTAAGGACCGCGGATCCTGAAGTCTGGATAGGTCTGGATAGAGAGGCACCGGGATCCGCGACTGGTCACTAAATCTGCGTGAAATAAACAGGCGACAGGGCCGGCAGAGTCCGCAGTATGACAATTGGAATGTTGGTTCATGGGAAACGGAAGATTCTGGAGAATCCGACCCTGCATTATAGTAGTACTGTTGAGAGGTTAATCGTTACAAGGAAGGACAGGTCAATGAATGGGCTCCCAACGTCTGGATCGTTGAGGTGCACTGTGCTCGAGGATCCTGCGGTTTGATTCAGGAGGTAGGTAGGAACCGAAATGTTCGAAACGCACGGATAGTTAGGGTCGCCCGCCGCAGCGTGAGGTCCAAGGTTTGGCTTTCTCGCCGCATGGTACTGTCACACGAGAAGGCGTCTGTTTCGGGCAACGACACACGAAAGAACCGCCGGGAGAATCCGCGCCACAGAATGACAACGGACGGGATTCGCGGTAGGTGACATGGGAGAATTCTGGCGCCGATCGGCGGGTTCTCAAACTAAATCAAATGGGACCTAGAACTGAGCCTGCATACGATGCCGAGTCACTGTGTTCGATAGGTGTCTTGAACCGATATAGATTGGTGTGTAGATAGGGTGTTTCCGAAGGACGGGATTGTGAATACGCGGCGCGGATATTGGACGCCGCTGCGGGACTTACAATGCTCCGGGCTTGGTGAATCAGTACGCCCTCAGAAATCTTGATCTTTGGCTAATGTTCCAAATGAGGTGTTGCGGGACAGCGTAATGAAGAAATACACCGCAACAAAAGCCTTCAGGGCAGTTATGGGAAGGTTGTGGGCCGCTGAGTTCGGGGCGACAAGGCTTTGCTGCGGAGTTTTCGCATGGAAGTCTCTTGTTTAACGACACTCAAGAGAGAAACGGGGTTGCTCGCCGATTGCGGTTGTCGGCCTGGATGAGAAAAGATGCCGGGTGGCCTTGTTCCTTGAAAGCAGGTACGTCACATCCTGTGTCGACGATCACCGTGGATCGGCGAGAGTAACCATTTGTATGTGAACGGGGTCGCGATTTAGCCGACAGGATGTCATACCGCATTACAGACAAATGAACGGAGATCTTTGTCCACTGAGATGTGTCGAAGGATACGGCATTTGCGGAGACCGAAGAAAGGGCGCCGAACGGAAGAACTTCTAAAAGGCACTGATTCCAACTTGCACGTTGCACAGATATTTTCGTCCTGGATCAGATAAGCATAAACCCTTGGAGGATCGGATGTTCTTACAGGTTGTTACCCAGCTCAATTTCTGATTACCGCAAGGCAGTTGAGCGATAGGTAACTGTGAGGTTTCCAGGAGAAGACTGCAGGCAAGCGCTGGAAACTTTATCAGCGCCGGTGTGATTATCATCGGCAAAGTCTCCGTTATCTGTCTGTGCAATAGATTCCAATGAATGGCACGTCTAACCACGGGTCACACAGCAATGTAAACATACCGGGATGACAACGTTGGACGAGGATCAGATCGTCTCAGGCTATTCACAACATACAGGAATATGACCGATATCATGCCGAGGCAAATTTGCAGCGTCATCTTGGCGTCATCCCTGTATCGCACGAGATGCTTACACTGACTGTGAATGGGAGATAGTCTCCCTCGATTTCAGATCTAGGGTAACGGACGTTGTCCTGGTAAGACATTGAGGTAAAGTAAGAGGTCAGGAGAGAGGTTTGCATGAGTTTGGCGGAGTTTGGCGCTGATTTGGTTTTGATGTTCTCACGCTTTTTCTTCTTTCGCGACCAACAAATGCCTTTTCTTGCTTGTGTTTACCTACCGCTTGTTTCTGAACAAATGGGTTCCGGTCCAGGTCTTAATTCGCTTACAAAAACTTGTTTCAACCTCCGTCCCGATTGGCACCGTAGCTCGAGTAGAAGTGCCAGGGCCCAGGATTCATCGCACTCCATATGATTTGTCTTTCCTCGCCAAATGAAGCCGCCAATGTCCAGGTTCCGGTTCTCTCGAGAAACCACCTAATCCGCCCGCCTCGACCTATTATTACTGTGACAGAAACAAACCCGCGACAACGAAGATTTGGCTGCTGCTACTAGTTATCTGAGTTCTTTGACCCGAGAGGAGGCCTCCCTCCTCTCGATCTGCGCACTCGTTTCCCATATCCAGCAGTCATTTACTTGATCCCTGCTTCCCATCTTAGCGGTCTCACCCACCCTTCTAGACGCCCCACGGGAACTAAGCATCTGCGGCACGTCGATTTCATCGCATGGTCTGCGGCGTGTTCCCTGCGGCGCTACGCCGATCAGGCCTGCCAATCCCCGATTTGCTGTGAGCTAAACAATATGAACCATAGCGCTAATCTAAATTCCTGCCACGGATTAGACCGGGGACTTAGACCGAGTGGCAAGCGAAGAGAGGGGTGTGTACATGTAACAGCCCCCGCGTCCGCCAGCATCCT
Organism: Mycena epipterygia; assembly: GCA_029281465.1. NCBI lineage: Eukaryota > Fungi > Basidiomycota > Agaricomycetes > Agaricales > Mycenaceae > Mycena > Mycena epipterygia. The sequence continues at coordinate 1,123,909 of JARJCQ010000031.1, read as the reverse complement.
GTCGTCTGCCTGATTTTCGCCGTGCCTGTCGCCCGACGTCGTACATCCGCGGTCATTGGCTTCCCCGCGCCACCCCAAACTCCGGCTACTCGTGATTCCTGCTATTCCTGCTTAGGACATGCCCTTCGAGCCGTCCACTCATTAGCTGTGGCTGTCCCTTGTAAAACCTAGGGGCACGTTTGGCTGGTTCCAGTGTTCTACGTCTTATGGCCGTTAAATCAGAAGGGTCGAGTTTACAATGGTGAGCACTTGCGGAGGTTAGGACTCATCTGACGATAGACCTCAATTGAATATTCAAACTTGGCTTTTCAAACAGAATCCGTCCATCCCGGGATCCGACAACCTTGGTGCATCATTAATATTTCACTCCATCTGTCTCGCCTCCTGATCTTTCCTGCCACTTAGATCTAGAGTTTGATTCCCAACGGCTACTACTTACACACCTGCAATCCTCGGATCGGGCGGAAAATTCATGTCACCAGAGTGGGCGAGGTACACATTTCTACGTCATCTTTCGGAAAGTGGAATATAAAGTTCCCGAGGATTAGAAGCCGCCACGCCGAGCCTAAAACGCCTGCTCAGCGCTGCGCCTTGGCTTACTAACCCTAAGATGGTACGGTACGCGCACCAAAATGATCCGCGACATCGCTCGAAGCTCGCCAACTAACGCAATCTCGGGCGCGGTAACTTATGGCCGCTATCGTCGGTAGTGTACCAGTAATTGGCTCGCGCCATATTGGAACCAATTGTGCAGCGGGTTTTAGCCTCCTCGCGTCACCGCGGGCGTCAGTCGATGGTGCACCGTGCCACTGCTGAATCTCCTCAGTCATTGGGCGTCCTACGGGGTAAACCAAATTTATTCCGCCGCCATTTTTTTGGAACAGCGCTGACGATATGTGCTTACCTTAGCCTCGCCTCCGCAGCAATTTTCGTCATTCGTCCCACTCAATTTCGCAGGTTGCCAGGATACCATCTTCGTGGTTGCCACAATGCATTCGGTTCACTCCTTCGGAGTTCGAAATGCGAATACTCGCCTTTGGCTGCTGCCTTCGTTACGGATCCTGTCGTCCATTCATCAAACCCCATACCTTCGTTTTTTACTTATCTGCGTACGTTCGAATTCCTGCGGTCCATCGGCGAGGGCCCGGTTGAAAGATGATATCGACTCGGATGGAGAGCCGTTGCGGCGCCGATGGTCGTGGGTCCGTTTGATATCTTCATCAGGATGGTAGTTGCTCTATGCTTCATGCCGTATATCAATGGGTGGATGAGGCCAATAGACTCATGGCGGTATGAATATGAATCCGTGTTCAGTTTGTCGAAGGTAGAAGTCCTGCTGGTGCGCGGTGCAGCTCTGCTTCAAATCAGCTGTTCTTTTAGCGAAAGCCTTTATGCAGACCAGCCCCGCTCGACTAGGAGGCAGGACGTTCCTGGTGATTGGAGCTTTTTTTTATCATTTTCAGGGGCATATTAGGACTTACGGATCTGTATTTAATCCATCCACACAAACGCTTGAAAAGTCCTGCTGACATCAGGGTCGAGACATTTATGCAGACGAGCCCTGTTCGACTCGGCGGTGATAGTGATAGTGATAGAATTATACACGATATGGTCCAGCCTCTGAACACCGTGTTTCCAAGATTATCCCAGCGCGCACAAGCTCCTCGCGCCTTCGCCTTGGACCCCAACTACCCTACTTGACGAGCTATTCGCTATCAGAACGTCTATCAAAAGCGGTAGTTGGCCGTGTCTTCAGTTCTATTCTCTGATCGACAAAAGTGTATTTTCTGTCCAACTCCTTGAGTTCAAGACATCTCTCAAGAGACCTCAGTACATCAATGGGCTAGAAGTATAAATTTATCTTGTCACCAGCTTCTTTTCCCCCAACAAGAAGAGCTGACAGAGAATACCTACAATTTCCTCAGAGGTGATGTGGTTCAGAAGCATCCTTAAATACATCAATCGTAGGTATGAATATCACAACCACTTCAGAGCTAAAAAGTCGTGCTGGTGCGCGGTGCTCCATTCCATTTGGGGCAGGCATTAGTCAATTCCTCCCATTAGGGTGCTTCAACTATCCTATTTCGAACCCAACTTGGGACCCAACTTGGGACCCAACTTGGGACCCAACTTGGGACCCAACTTCGCCCGCTCGATTTGGCCCGTTCATTGTGCTTCCCGGGACCAAATCCCGAAAAATGATAGCCCAAGTTGGAGCCAAGTTAGTGTCGGAATAGAGTTTGAAGTTGATGGCGAAATAGGATATATGAAATACTATGTTAGGGCAGTGGTTTACTGGTAGGGTGGATGAGATGGTGCACGAGTCACTGTTGAATTCACCTTATAATACAAAACAATTAAAAGCGCCGGGGCGGGAAAATCAAAGATGGATGGATATCAGGGCGCCCAAGAAGCTCCAAGAAGACAACGAGATTTGCGCGTGAATCTTGGCGAATGTGAGAGAATTTGATTTGGGCGGGCAGGTTCTTTTATTGTTGGGCACGACCATCAGTTCTTATTTCAAGTTGAATAGTTCACTCGTATCCATTGATGCCCTCCTGTGAAGAGCGTGAAGTGCATCCGCTCAGATCCGCAACTCGTTGTGGAATCAAGGCAGCGAGCGCTAATATAATCGGGCGCTAATAATACAGTGATGGTGATGGGATCTGCATTGGGACTCGGCGAGCGTGGACGTGGGCTGATATGTTCGGCGTGGATCTGCATCTTGTGGTAATATGACCCCTTGTACTCCTGTAGTCGCCATAACAGCGGTGACAGTGGACAATCAGAATTATTTGTGAAAGCTGTACATGTAGATTTGTGACGTCTGGAATAGGTGATGTTGACAAGCGACAGAAATTATCCTACAGACATTTTATTCAGCTTATTGCGTTAATTGGCGCGTGTGCGTATCACGGCCAATCGACGGCGCTCCGCAAGGCTATCTGCCGCGGTGCGAGGAGATCGGGGCCCGGGGGAAAGGCGGCGAGCAATTGGGTCGCCGTGTATAGCCGTGGACGCGGGATAATGCCGAGCCGCGTAGGTCCATTTAGCTGTGAATCCATTTGGACGCGGACGCAGATCGACCGATGCAGCGCATGCTGATGTTACGTTAGAGAGCGCCGAAGATTGACTCCGCGGTCGAAGTGCACCCGACGCCACCCGCGTTTAATTCTGCCTCGATGCCATTCCCCTTCCATCCGATCCCCCGATACATAAACGGCGAACGAACCTCCGCCTTCTCTTCGAGAAAATCCCCCCGGTGTCTAGTTCAACCCCGTGCATATAAGAAGCAACTCTACTCCTCGCACCCACACTCCCATGGCATCGAGCTCAACCGCACCCCGCGTTGTCCTCCCCAGCATTCACGAGATGTTCCCCGAACACCTCATGCCCCACACTTCCTCTCGCCCCCGAGCCGCGCCCATCCCCGCCTTCTCACGGACCCACTTCGTCCCCGTGCCACCGCCACCCCCGAGCTTCTCGTTCGACGTCCTTAAGAGCGACCCGCGCGGCGCATCGTTGCAGCACATCGCCTCGAGCCGTCCAACCCCCCGCGTGCGCATACAGCACTCGTCGTCGGGGTCGTCCGATGGGGATGATGCCGAGATGGACGATGTCGAGGGCGAGGAAGACGGAGGCGGGCCCGAGGAAGGCAAGAAGCATGTGTGTCCGACGTGCGCGAAGCGATTCAACCGGCCGAGCAGCCTGCGCATCCATGTCAACACGCATACAGGTGCTACGCGTGAGTTCCAGAATCCAGTTTTGTCCTCCTGCTCCCAATTTCCATTCCTCCCCTTCACACCATGTAATCCTCCTCCTATCTTTTCTCGTCAATCCCATATTATTTCCCCCATTATTTGTTCCCTACGTCAACATAATCAACGCTAACATCCATCCAGCCTTCCGCTGCCCACATCCCTCCTGCGGCCGCGCATTCAACGTAAACTCCAATATGCGCCGCCACTTCCGCAACCACGCGAGCGCGCCGCCCTCCCCGTCCTGGAGCGTCTCCTCCGCCGCGTCCTTCTCGCCCACCACGCCCCTCACGCCCTTCTCTCCCGTGACGGCTGCATCTCCCGTCTCGCATACATCAACTGTCTCGCATACATCATGGACGCCGCCGTGGGGCTCGCCCGGCCCGTCGTCGCCTGTTTATTCCGAGAGCGACGTGCGGAGCGAGCGGCGATAGCGCTTTGTTCGTCTATCTTCTTACCGTTCCCCCTGCTCTGTCCACACTCATCTATCTCCGCCCTGCATATCTCCCGCCATATATATATATACTAGACCACCCCCGCACCCATTGTATCTCTGTAGCCACTATGCCTCCACTGTATTTTCAAACTGCAATCACATCAGTCTTTCTTGTCGATCTCAAGTAGAGGCGAAACGGGACAGCCGGCTTTTCTACATCCGCGTTTGCGAAGTCGAATGTCCACCGGCCGGATATCCAAGATATTCACGCATGTCGAAGTCGTAAGCGGACGTTGCACAAGTATCGGGAGTCACCCCGGGCACTGTTACTGTTGATGACGATCACCTCCCCCGCGCCATGATCTGTCAGCGATGTCCGTTCGTTCTACATAAATTCTAAATCAAATATCTTCTCGCTCAATTTATATTCTTCTGGTCCCGTTAGTGTGCCTTGATTTCTTCGCAAGCTACATTAACAGCTAGAGGAGCGATTTTTAGCCCTCGTTGCATTTGTTTCGACATGTTTGTACTACACCCATCTCATTCATTTTATTGAGGATTATCTAGATTCGAATGATAGAAAGTGAACTCGAAGTGAAAGCTAACACCACAAAAAACAAAAGGAATGAAAAGCTGGATTCTATGGTAATGTCCCGCCCCCGAATCGAACGGGTCCATCTGCACACAATGACTTGGTCGAATTTGATGTTATATAGAGCAGATGTGCACCGTGGTAGCAAGACTCTTTTTCTTCTGGAGTGGTTCTTGTATTGCAGTATTCAACCAACCAAAAGTCTGAACTTGGAATGTCATATGCGAGCTCACCACTTATATTTAAGTGTTCAAGTTGTGTTTCCAAGATTGATCTCAACCATCTGGGATTGATCTTAACTATTCACCTGCATGTCTTGAAATGACGGTGATAAGTCATGTAAATGGATACATTAACATTATATTCTCATGTTTTAATGAATTACACTTGTTCAGCACACATGCACTCCAATACAAGAAACTAGCAGAGCTCCAATGCATAGTCTACCAAGTCATATAGCATAGGACCTAAACATCTTAAAGCTCTTATCTTGATCTCCAGAAATGGGATCAACTAATGATGCTTCATATGACTGGGTCCGAATATCATATCAGTACCTGTTTTAATATGGAAGCACTGAAAGCTAGACATGGACCAAGGGGATGGGAAGGAATATTATTTATCACATACAGGCGAATCAAGTTGTCCAATGTAATAGACTTGTCATTTATTTGTCATTGTTTCTCTGTTCCAACAGAACACAATTGATCACATGGGTTCTGGGCCTCGGCTCGAGCCATGACACCAAATCACGGACATATCGGATAATGGGTATTCATAGCTCCGACCCAGCCAGGTGGCTGTTCCACAGATCTGTTAACTCCGGCAGATTACGTAGAATATCAAATTAGTTGAACTCTGGTTCAACTTCTGGTGGTTACACTTTTATGGTTGACAGGCTGTCTGGAGAGTACAATTAACTATGGGGATTCACAGTTCAACATATGCAAGCAATGATTTCAAGGAAAACAGACTCAGCAGTGACAGAAGCAAAGACAAGTTAGTGCCCACCAGGTCTGACAGGAAATGATGCACAGGCAATGACACAGTCAATTCTGTGGATTTTATGTTTTTAAGAGAGCTGTCTGAGATGGAATTATTCCCTATATCATGCCATTTCCGAGAAGGTTGCTTGCGATGATTCCACTGTCACCTGAATCAATTGAATCAGTGTAAGACATACTGTAGACCAGTGTTCAAAAGCAAACAAGTATTCCAGAATGGTTTACATGTGACACCAACATGGAAAGGTCACTCCTGTGAAGAGCCGGAGTTTCTATGGTGCTGGCAGGCCTGATGATGGACACCATGCTTACACATTGCCCAACCTGGTTGATTTGGAAGGGTGAGATCACTGAGATTGAAACCGAGGCCACAAGTAAAAAATGTTGAAGATTCAATAAGTGGTAAATCATGGGGTACATCACCAGAGCATCTTGTGTTCGTCAATGACTGATGCAAATGCCTCGGGTTATTTGAGAAGGCTCGCCACCTTGACCACGAATTTCTGAGCTCATAAGGCCTCTTAGCTGTGATCCGCGTTGCAACAGGTATGTTGCAAACCATTAGCTTCTTCTTTGCAGAGAAATAGGAACCTCAAGACCATACTGAGTGAATCCTCGCGGCGGAACTGGATCCGGAGCTGCCATTGATGTAGGCTCATGATATGTAAATTTGGCGCGAGTTGAGCACGAGGAAGCGAACAACATTTTTTATCCGAGAACAAAGCATTAACGAGAGAGGCTGTCAAGTGATTTGAAAGACTAAATAGGCTTTGATCAAATTTGACCAACATTGATTCCAGTGCGCAAGGGTTAGGCTGCAAGTTTCCCCCTGAGAGATGGCGAAAGAAAAACATGACATTAGAAGCACGTGGTATCCGCATCAAAGTGTCAAGCTGGGCCAAGCAGGAACAAGCTCCAATCCTCTCCTAACTTTCACCTCCATTTTCACCATCGCTTTTTCTGACCCACTGGCCCTCTGAATGAACACGCCACGACATGCTGGCGAAATAATTCGCTGAAATCTATGGGGCCCCCACTGCACGATGACTGCTTGTGCCGCCAAGACTTCTTCCGGGCTTGACGGTGGCACTTGGGTGCTTCCAATGTATGCATTCCACCGCCCAGATTCCGGGAAACCCGGTATATCGGGGATATCTATTCCCCTTCCACGACATGCGTAGGTATCTAACGCGGCACATAGATAACGCTGCGATTCCCGCGCGGGGATGTCAGCCGCATATTTCTATGTCAAGCGGCCAGATTCGTCCACAAACTACGGGCTGTGCATGCCATGATGGTGGAGTCGATCTGATCCTCGTTATATAAACCATATCCAGGTATGTTTTCCCTAGATTCTGTGTCATCCGGCCCGCCAGCTGGCCTGCCTTTGTCAATGTGTCTTGACACATCGTGGGCTCCAGTGAATCGCATCAGCACCCATAATAGTTTCCTACTTAGGCGCCGCTTTTCCATTCATTTATTCCCCCATGGTCCTTCTGATCCCTGCCAGGAAATATTCTACGCAGCCAAATGGCAAGCCAGTACTTTCATTCGGGTATCTCATCTTTGCCCTGCTATCTATCTTGATCATCGGACAATCCTTAAGGGACGGCGAATCTCCGTTGAATCTGAGTACGACATCCCGTCGGTTACATCTTGGCCCCGTTCGCTAACATTTTCTTACCAATCTCCAGTCCTGCGCAATCCTGCTTACTCCTGCGGATCCCCCACGCTCGGCGATCGTTAACATCAGGTGTTGACGTACACTTTCAAGGAACCCGGCATTCTTTCTCATGCCAGCGGCCGGCCGAAAACTGCGAGACCTCTTGGGTACCTTTACGAAGGCTCCGCGGCTAGCGCAGCATCAACGTAGCTTGCTGGTGCAGCGGTGCGTCGGCCTATTCTGCACAACCTATACTTATTCATTCAATTTCAAGGCACCAGTGGAAATGTTCAATATCTGGAAGTGTGCTCCAGAAATAGGAGTCTTCATGCCTCCTTCAGATTCTCCTGATCCTGAGTTCTATTCAGCCCTCGATGTCATGTGGGTTGAAAGGACGCCAAACCGACGATGCAGATTCTCCATATATGTAAGTATTAAGTAGAGTCACCTCCCTCGAATCTCATCCGGTGGCGCAGATTTCTCCGACTTGGGACGACCTATCGGTACGGTCCACCGCAGTCGTTATTTTTGACCGCAGTGCGCGTGTGGGGAATTCGTTGCTCCGTAGCAGGAGTCCTGAACCCACCAGATTTCACGATCGCCAGCTGCAGCCCATTTATCTGCAACGATTACTCACCACCCCCGCAGGTGCCGGCTTGCATTCGCGTGGGCTCCGTGCCGGCTTTGAATCTCCCGCTTCCCACGAATCAACATTCCACTTGTCATCCCGCCTGCTTCAATTTCACGCCAGTGTCTAGGGGGATCCCGGTGCCTATAGGTGCCTATCGTCAAACTCATGATCGGCGGTCCTTAATTAAATCTAAATCGGTTTGTATCTTGCCTCCACTCTAGGTAATGTACCTATTTTCCTTCCCCACACTTATGCTCACAGTTGCCTTCGCAGACGTACTATCACATGCATGCAACGGGATCCACAAAAAAATCCGCATTGCAAGCGAGTCCTCGGCTCAGTGCACCTCAGAAGAAGCTATCATGCATATGTCTTCTACAATAAGGTCCTATCACGCTCTCTGCTTCTTCGCTGGCATGTGCATGACTACTTATTCTTAGATTCCCTTGCAGAGTGCGTCGGACAAAAACCACATAGCATGCTGGAGTGTGGCGAGAAAGGGAAGAAGGGCTCAGTGCCCGTTCCGCCTGGATACCTGACACTAACTACCACCGCGCCTTGCATCTGTGAGAGCACCGAACGTAGCACATCCAGTGCGCAAATCCACACGGGAGCAATGCGGACCTTATTGCGCCGGTCGGATGATTGGCGGACAAGCTGCATATGGTCCTCGACTAAATATACGTGCGGAGCTTATGGTGTAATAATTTCGGATCCAAATCAGCCTGGTGCGCACTTATCTTACTCATTTCACAATTGAATCCTTCATCAAGACGTTCCCAAATTAACTCAGGGTCGAGTGTTCAGCTATGTATGTTCTCCTAGCTCCGCGACGGCGGACGCGAGACTGCAAGCGAAATGATATACCGAATCGACTGCGACACCACGATCCTGGCATAGTCAATGCAGGCACCGTAGCGTACAGTGCATCTATGGACCTAGCAGCAATCAATGCGTCGAAAATTCGCATCTGAAACTGTTCATTCACGCCCCATCCCGAGAAATTCACCTGGAGCTGATTTGTCCCAGGAGCGCACCTCCGGATCGCGAATCATCCGTCTGATTGTTCTCACAACAGCAACGGGATGGCAAATGTCAACCCTCACGACCCTGAATGTCCGTCACCGTTTCCCCTCTGGGAGATGGAACTCATCGCCGATTTATGTGTGTACAGTTGCGCTGTCTGGTTAGGATTACGAGAACCATCGCCGTTACATCGCTGGAAGTAGTGGGTTGACGTGGGAAGGCTATAATTTTTCTAACGTGCACATAGATCCAGCGGACGTCCCATGGGTGGGTGTCCTATTCCAACATAAACGACACGCGCGGGGACGTATCCATTTCGGCACACATTAAAAATAGTCCAAAGCGCAAAGCGCAATGGTCACCCGGTTCATGGGCGTCAATGCTTCAATTAATTCCGATCTCCCTCCAGATTCTCCACAATATCCACCTTGAACCACCACACATGGCGTAGCGTGACCGGAAAGCCCGCATCGTTGACACTCCCACTCCGCTGCACGAACCCCGCTCCTAACCTCGTCGCGCGCCTGAACAGCGGCCGCGGTTCCGACGCACCATGATCTTCGTCGTCAAAACGGTCTGCGATAACATGCCTGTGCGCTCGTCAGATGCAAGTGCACAAGATCAATCTCCCGCGCGCGGTCCTGTGCATTGCTAGCGATGACCTCGCGCGAGGACAGGTTGAACGCCGTGACGGCGACGCCGAGCGCGAGGAGGGCATACCCGTACGTGAGCGCCAGCACCAAACACAGCGGCGCGAGGGGGGTAGCGGCTCACCGTAGCGGAGTCCACCGTCTCACCAGTCGTTGCGTTGCCGCGCTCAGTGAGTGGTGCGGCGTATGCCAGAACGCCTTGCGACAGGTTTCCCGCCAGGGAATCACTGAGAGCTTGGGAGGTGACGTTCAGGATCCCTGGAGCGCCGTGGTGAGATGGGACGCCAGGGTGGCGGAGTAGGCAGCATCAAGCGCGCCGAGGAGGGCAGAGGTCGTGTTGAAGTCGGAGCGGAGAGGGTTTCGAAGGTGGGGGAGCAGCCGTTCGACCCGGCACTGTACAGGACCGTGATATTCCAGACGTCGAGCATGCAGCTGCTGAGGTAGAGCGCGTACGGTACCGGCGTGCTCTACGGTTACACGCCGCGAAAGCAACCATCCAAGGAGAGCTGAAGCAGCCCCAGCGGCTATCAGGGACGTCAACAGGGCGGGAAGGAGGACGCCGAAGTTAAATCGACGAGAAGGACCCAGGTGAACGGTTGCGGAGGGGGGTTGTCTCCAAGCATGGGCTGCTCCGAGTCATCATGCTCCAATGCCTTGACCGGTGATTGTTTTGTGGGATCAAAGGTCTCCAAATAGGGCCGCGACAGAACACTTGAGAGGCGGGCATGGAAGAAAGGGAGCAGAGCTCCCGAGATGGATCCAGGATCGTTTGCGGTCGACTTGGAGCTCAATCGTACCATTTCGTCTGTCGTGCGGTTCATGGCGGGTGGTAGCGAAAGGCAGGCTGCTGAGAGGCGAATTCGTGAGCCTCAAGGTGCGAGTCCTGAGACGCTGAGGCCGAGGTAAAATAAACACTGTACATAAAAACAAGTTCCTGATTCCCATAAACTGCCAAAGAGATCCGAGTGAGCGCTCTCCGAGTGGACACGCTCCCGTCGTGAACGAGCCTTCAGGAACGCATCACGGAGTGCGCGAGGGTACTGTACCATTATGACCAAGTATTCAGGTGACGCGCGACAGCCAATTTTTTTCCAAGGTTTTTAAAAATCACCATAAATCAAAGAAAACTTATCGGCCATCTCGGTGAGTGAAATTTCCGAAATTGTAATAGTGCAGTAGTGAAGAGGCGTAGACCGGTGACTAATCTCCGTATGAAGACAAATCATTCATGTTCATATGAGAGATTGGTTACTGTATAATTTCATTCAATTCAACCGTCACGTGTCATGCACCCCCTGGTCGGTGTCGAATATTGGTATCGGGTCACGTGTCACGCACCCCTGGTCGAACCTAAAATCTGTCATGCTCAAAGATGCCAAAATTTGCGCCCGTGACGTGAAAAACCGAAATTTCGTTCCGGTGGTCGAAAATTTCGCTTGTGTTACGCAAAATTTCAGTGGTGGTCGAATGTAGTCTTGTGTTTACCGCGGGGGTCCGATCGACTAGCTCCGTTATTACGCAATCTCGGAGTTTGAATTCAAGTCGCGTACTCTTTTTCATACAGAACTGCTTGTTTCATGATATTTTGACATAGAATGGGTTGCCTGAGCTGTGCCTCAATTTATGTCTCCTCAGAAAATAGAAATGTGGCCTACAATCCGTTGTGCAAAAAGCGCGACTCAGTCACGTGTTATTTCGACGTCCATTCTGAAAATACTCAAAACTGCCTCAAAATGGACGATGAAAATTTGCGAATTTATATATGAGGTACGAATTCTTTTTATATGAAGGTTGCAGGTCAAGGGAGGGGATAGAAGGCCACAAATACCAGTGTTCGAGCATTCACCCACTAAATTTCAAACTCCGAGATTGCGTAATAACGGAGCTAGTTGATCGGACCCCCGCGGTAACAACAGACTTGAACAAGCAAGGAACGAGCTCAGTTATGTTGAAGTGTCTGTCACCAAGAGACTAGGTCGAATGGTCGAATTGGTAATTTAGGTCATGCATCACGCCCCAGGTCGATTTGATTGAAATAGTACAGTACTGGTCTAGAAGAGGCGAGGATTTCAGTCACAGTGGTGGTGCTCCAAACATATGGCAATGATCCACAGTTGGTGCTTAATCTGAGCACTTATCTTCAGGTGAGTATCCTAAATCCTGTGCATCCACCTTGAAACTCGGGTGTCCCTAATTTATAAGGCCGCTTGTCGGTTGATACTCAAAATTGGTGTTAACCATTGGTTGAGAATTTCGAATTTTTGATTAAAACATTTAAAACATTTTCAGCATTTTCTTATTTTATTTGAATTTTTCACCTTGAATCGAGAAAGTGCTGAAAAAAGTTTAAAAATTTTCACTTTCTTCTGCAGTAAAAAATGTCTGAAAAATAAACCACATTTTTCACCAATTCTTTCACTGAAAAATTTGAAATGCTCAACCAGTGGTTGGCACTAGTATGTGAGCACTGATCTATGTATCAGCTAGCTCAAAATTGATGCATTTCCTGCTCATGCACATGAGCAATCATGGAGATTTTTAGTAAACTTTTTTGCCATGCACTCATGCTCAGGGTCTTGAGGACGTTAGTCTTCATCTGAATGGTTATCAAACGGGTCTATGATAGTACTCCACAGTTATCATTGGACTTGTTGTTTTGGCACATTTATTCCATGGGCATTCCGCGACTGGACTGAAACATCCGGAGAGGGTTGCTTCGTCCGGATTGTTGTTACTGCTACGTCTCCAAGAAGCTGAGTGCAGGAAGCCGCGCCTATTTCACGTTCCGCCAGTTGATATTTGTTCCAGGATTGCAAACCGGCACGGGAAGACCAGGTGTTGAGAATTCTATCATCAATGGACGTCTTGTTTGAAGGAGCCTAATCCTACCTACTCCTGCGCGGATTTTACATTCTACTCCACGTGGCACGCTTGCGTGTTTTGATCGGGAAAACATAACTTCTCCGCAGGGCCGAAGGGAGTCCACGCCATTTTCGTCACTTCGTTACTTCGCGTAGCGTTGTGAATCTTCGTAACTTTGATGGGAATGTGTGAAAGTTCGTGAGTTTGATGCTATTCTGTGAAAGCTCGTGAGTTTATATTCTGGGCTTGTCCAGCGGCAACTGTCCGGCACAGCACGGAGTGATGGGAATTAACAGGTTGCCGAAATTGTCAGTTAGGTTTGGGTTAGCAGGTTAGTGGTTAGAGGTTTGGGTTAGTTGGTTAGGGGTTAGTGGTTAGTGGTTAGAGTTAGAGTTAGTGTTAGGATGAGGGATCTATATATAAAAAACACGCCCGGCTTGTGTGAAGGAACAGTGATGGCCGATCTTAGTCGAGGTGACGAGCTTTCCTAGCTATTTGCGGAAGTGACGAGCTTTCACGCTTTTCCATCAAAGTCACGAACTTTCTTGTTCCTAAGCGAAATAAGCGAAATAAGCGAAGTAACGAAGTGACGAAGGTGGCTACTTACTACTCGGCCGAAGGTGGACAAGTTGGACTACAAATTTATAGTCTGTGGCTATCGGGCCCCCTAACCACGCGCCTGAATCCGATTTCGGGATGGAAAAAGGGATGCAACGAGGACCTGGGCGCGTTCGCCTGAGCGAGCGATACCTCTAAATCCAAGTGCGAGACCCAGATGCCGAGTCACTCATCCAAAGTCAGAACCAAAAAACAATTTTCAAGATTACCAATGTCTCGCCCCCGAATCGAACAGGGTCCTTCCGCATAATGCCATACAAACTATTCATCGAAATTAAGGCAGATGTGCACCACGCACCAGCGGAACTTCTTCCTGCTTGAAGCTTAAAGTGTCATGAGTGAGTCGTCCTTTGCTGGAAAAGACGGTTTAATAAATACGCAGACGGGAGTCTGGTTCATATGTATTTGATACTACAGGACCGGGAAGGATAGGAAGCCCGACGGCCCGCTAGTCATGAGTTACGACCAGGCTGCTAACAGAAAGGTAAATGATAGCTGTATCATGGCAACCTCCATCGCACTAGTCTCAAGAGCTAAATTGAATCCCCAGGAGTCCAACATGAGAGCCATGGCGGATGGATTGCCGGCCGGAGAACAACGTTGAGGGGTGAAAATTAAAATAGGACGATACCGGAGCTTACGAGATTAGGGGCATGCGCGCACGAGAAACTGTGATGAAAGTATGGATTGGATGAAAACACTCCCGAGTGCGTGAATGAATTGCTGGAACAGGTATAGTAGCTGGGTGGATGGGGCGAAAGAACGGGCGAGCGGCGCCAATATTAAGCAGCGGAGCCTCTGCGGATGGAAAGAATCCAAGCCACGAGTGGCGTGGGTGTGGGATTGAATTACAACTTTTCCCTACTCCCTGATTTTCATTCCCCTCAAAGAAACAGTTAGGTCGCATAGATATCGGCGATTCCCACTCCAAAAGAAGGGCCGTGGGCACAATCAAGGGTCATCGCAGCCGCAGCAACCCGCAGATGTGCACCGAGTGCATGCTACTGGCGACCCTGGGGTGATTTGAGAACGAGGTGTCGTCGCAAGTCGTCGCCTTGAGTTAATTGAGATCCCATGTTGATCCCATGTTCGGCAAAGTCAGTCCAGTTTGGTTTGACAGCTTCGAAAGTGTCTGAAGTGTACCCCACCGTCTCGGATTAATTGCACCCGGAGCGCAAATCACAACGCAAATCACCACCCATCCCAACCATATAAAGGTCGCAAATCCCACGAGTGGAACGGCGGCGGAAGTCGCCATCCCTGCCGAGTGTGCTTCCGCTGTCATTGGGTTAGTTGTTCTACGCGGCGTCTCGGCAGGTGGTCCAATCAGGCTTGGTACAACAGCGTTTGACATCGCGGAGATCTGAGGAAGCAGGGGGGCGGACCGAAGAGTTCGAGCGCCGCACACACCTTCTTGAAGTTCACGGAAAGACGTGGATATTCACTAGTACCTACGGAAACTGCTTTCGGCTGAGAGCGGAGACTGCCATACGTGCGTGCGCAGAAATCAATGATATTGACTCGCGCATGTTACTTCTCGCACCAATTAAAACATCAAGGGTGCAGTCGTTTCTGCTGGGGGGTGCTTCGAAGACCATACATGCCTGCATCAAACGAAACTATTTTTTCCCATGGCAATCTGGAGCTGGGAGGAGCTGAGTACATCCCAACTGAAACACCCCTCGGCGAATGTGGTCAGCTCATAATTGATAACGATCAACTTTCATCAGACAGATTCAACTCACCTCAGCCCTGAAAACCGACACGAAACTCTTCGCGATGTTTGCAGTGACAGGAGCATGCTGCATGACGCCGCCGCAAATCATTCGGCGACAGCTTTCGCATTGCTTCCATCGGTCATCGGTCCGATTTGACAGAGATGGCCCCGAGGTGCACGAGACCGGACGGGACGCGGAATCAATGTAAATGTCGGAATGTGCCCTCTTTCAAACCTTCTACACTTCAGCCATAGCGTCCAAGGTTAGGATACGTAACGTGAGGAACCTAAGTCCGCAATCCGGATCTTTGGTCATTTCTCCCGCATGAATCCGATAGAGGACGGAAGAGCCGGCGGAGCTGCGTGCCGTCGAATCTGCAACGTGTCTGAGAACATATTGGCTGTGGACAGACTACATAACTGGCGACTGACATACCGCGGCGATAGATTGATATCGCTGGGTTGAATTAATTATGGGCCGTTGATCCTAAACCTGGGACATTACTTGCTTAGGCTACTGGATGTCTGACGAGCGTGTGAGGCGGTACTGCGGTAAGAAAATAGGAGTTGAAGACCTAGACTAGGCCAAGAATCCGGACATGCCGAATCTCGGGAAAAGAAGAACCGGAAGGATCGGCAGAAAGTTAAGCGAGTCGGGAGGATCGCTCGCGAGCCAATGATAAGCATGGATGCGGACCATGGGATGAACCGCGCTTAGAAAGGTACATCCGAGGTGTAGAACAACATCCTCCGGTCGGCACCAGATCGTGAACAAGTTGCGGAGAGAAGGTGGCAAAGGATGAAGGACGTACTGTACTAGCAACAAGCTGGTGGCAGAAAATAACCCGTAAGCCTATAATGCGGAATAGTTATGCGGCGGCGGCGAGCGGCCAAGAGCAGTATTCGGACATATAAGCCCATGGAGGAGCGTGAAAGTTTTATCTGTGAAGGGATCCTTATGTCGCGCATTCCTTCTATGTCAAGATGAAGGTCACCTGTAGCGTCGACAAGCGGCGTCAATAGTATATTTGAAGCAGCTTAGGAAAATGGTGAGGCGTCATCCTGTGGGGAATAACTGCAATAGATTTTGAACGGAACAAGGATCAGTGGATTGGTAATATTTCTTGGAGCTCTGGCGGCGCACAACTTGGTCTGACGAGAGTCATCAAAAGTCCGCCCAAAGTCCACCCGAGTCCACCAAGTGACAAGTCCGTGAATCTCTGGCTGGGTTACACTGCCGAGAAGATTTCGAGAATCCATCTGAGTCCTTCATTTGGGATGTGCGCAAATCTGCATCTGACTTCAATTGGGACGGACGTCCAGACTCCAGTGCTAAATATTGGGGATTAAGATTTTCTAGCGCCATCGCGATTCCCAGCTCACTGAATGTCTGATTATTACTCATCCAGCCAAATAGCCTCACATTTCTGGCTAGTTTAGACTGTAGGTCTGCTACTAGGCCACTAGTAGTCTACAAAGATTACTAGTCGAATCCGACTTCCAGCTCATCGTTCTCATCCAGTCCCGCCTCCGGCCTCGATGACTAGCCGGCCATGTGTCTCTTCTTCGCTCGATCCTAACCTTATTGATGCAGCGAGGCGCTCTAACTATCGTCCCGCGGCATGCATCTTAGCAGCCCCGACGAATTTCCAATCCGTACATGGCTCTCGAACAATGTTTCTGTCAAGTCCGACAACCGGAATGTATTCCGTTTACTCTGGCCTTCGGTTAGCCTTTTCCTTGAAAATCCGGCGTATACGGGGGATCACACCGCAAGCCCGAGGTTGAGGCTGATAATAATTCTAATTCGGCTGTTTTGCCACGCAGATCAGCCGCGGCAACTCTTACGCACTGACCCAGGAAATGAGCTTCAAGGTAGTGCAGCGAGGAATATTACGAGCGTTCAAAGGTCAGCAGGTCAGTAATGCATCCTTGTATTCGTAGGCCTGTGTGGCATTGAAATGAACAATCGTTGTGCTGAGCGGGACAACTTCATAATCGTTAATCTTGTGCTTTTGTCAAGGATCCTGTTAATCCCCAATTTGCATGAGTCGATTGATCAGTGCTGCATACTTAATCCCCGAGGATTAAAACATCCCGTGAATACAGTAACCGAAGTGAAGGGTGCCAAAGCATGGAGCTTCCCGTAACCTGAACGCCGTTCCCTGTGCCTGCGCTACGCCACCGTGCCCCGACCACAAATTACTTGAAATTATTTGCGGCCCGACGGCTTTCTGGAAAGAATTCGTCCGGTGCCTCGGCGCGCGCTCGCCGTGAGCTTGAGAGACAACAGCCAACTGTTTCTCAGCCCCCTGCATGATTTACGTTTGAGGGCGCCTGAGGTCATGCACCCGTCGGCCGAATTGCGTCAAATCCTGGTGAACTGCTTTCTTAGCGGCCTATTTTCGGATTCTTTGGTCAAAAATATCTTTGCGTGCTCCGTGTAACCTCGATCCCCGCTTCTGGCCGTCTTCTGAATAATAGGAGTTCTCCGTGCTCTCCGTGTACACGTATTGGGCTCGACCAATCCCAGTATTACTATTTACTTCACGAAATATAATCACCGTCAGCACCGCATCATAAATAGGGTGCCTTTCATAAAAATTCTTCTTGGGTTCAAGTTGTCAATCGACATATTTTCTTGACTGTACCTCATATACCCCTGGACCCCCTCCTCGATCAACTGGGTGGCGGGGGAGAGGGGGGAATATTATACTAAATGGCGACCAGGTATTCCCGTTCAGATCGCCAATCCTCCCATCGGGGGCCATATCGACTGTCAACCACGTTCAAGAATAAACAAGGGGGAAGTACGGTAGTTCCCCGCCGGTTATTCAATTAATCCACGAACTGCGAACACATCGCAGATTTTGCACATAGAGAAGGATGGTGAGCACGTTGAACGCAATCTGTCCCGCTCGTGCAGGTTCATTCTTCCAGTTGGAAGAGAGAAAACTGCCGCTGGTCCCGGTGCTCTTGTATTGTGCGCACCCGCCGGAGGGATTGCTGGATACTTTGAAGATCCTGAGCTCTGTTCGCGGCGTCTGCCGGCTACTCCACATGAACAGGAAAAGTCGTACACATCTGCTCCACAATCGGTGCCGTAAGCAGAGAAACGACGGGAGGACATTCGGCAGACGAGATCTTCCCCTTTTTCTCTCTTTGCACGGATGAGGGATGTGTTGTGACTATTCGGTTTTCCGGTAGTTCTGCAAACGTGAGGCTCAGATTAATCCAAGGCGCGAAAATCAACAAGCCAAAAGTACAAATCTTTGTTTGAAGATAGGAACCAAGATAGGAACCATTATAGAATGGGCAAAGTCCTGCTAGTGCACGATGGACATCTACTCTACTTCAGAAGTTGTTGACCTTTTCTCTCTCTTTTTCGCATCCTGCCAGTGTCTTCCGTAAACACACAAACACACGTCCGCGAACTTCTTTCATTTGCACTTGACGTTTTCCGTCGCAGACCAATTCTAAATAATCGGTTGGGGCCGGGAGGGCGCATCTTTCCACCCGGATCCACATCGCCCTCCGAGCGTCGCATTGGTTGCCAGTGCCTCCCCGAACCTAGATCCACGTCACCCCGGGCCTCGGCCAAGCCTCGACAGTGTTTCAAGTTTTGCAACCTCTGTCAAATGTCAGCTCCTCCCTCCGCGGGCGTCGAAGTCTTGGCAGGTCTCGGCGCTGTTTCCGCCATAGGTCCGAACTTGCGACAATCCCAGCCGATAGTTTGGATACGCGCGCATTAATTAATCTTTGGACATTCCGGACGGATTGCCTGATTTCCGGTCTATAAATTGCGTGAACAGGTAAAAATACATACACACTGACAGGATGGGATTCTCGGATAATGGATCAGCGGCAGGATGGATTAACGGGAGTCGCTGATCTTATAGACCCTGACCGAAAGGACAACCAAGATCGGCGGGAGGAAATCAGGCCAGGCACTGGATGCGTTTCGGAGCGCCACATTCCGCTTAATTGTTGATCAAGAGAATATTTATTCCACTTATGGTCCATTCGGCCTGTGAAGCTCGTTGCGTTGAACGGCGTTTAAATGAGACATACAAGAATTCATTGGCTGCTTAATATCGACAAATATGAGGGGATATGATACACTAGACTACAGGGACAAGGATACAGCACGCGCGGCCGCGGGAGTGTTCTAGGTGAGCGGGCGGGCGGGGGGAGGGAGAGGTATGTGAAGCAACGATCAACGCAACCGGGCGAATTGCTACCGCCTCTCGCTCCGCACATCGCTCTCTGAATAAATCGGTGACGCGGGGCCTGGAGAGCCCCACGGTGGCGTCCATGACGTATGGGAGGCGGAGGAGGCAGGCGTCGTGGGAGAGAAGGGTGTCCTGGGCGATAGCGATGAGGCGGAGTTGGACGGGGTGGGGGAGAACGGCGTGGTAGGTGAAAACGATGTCGCAGAAGAGATACTCCAGGATGGGGAGGGTGGCGCACCGCCGAATGCAGGACTGGCGTGGTTGCGGAAGTGGCGCCGCATGTTGGAGTTGACATTGAATGCGCGCCCGCAGGAGGGGTGGGGGCAGCGGAAGGCTGGGTGGGAGTTAGCACTGAATCGGATGTTGAAAGAGGGAACAAATAATAGCGGAAATAATGGATGGGATTGATGAGAAAAGATAGGTGACGGATTATATGGTGTGAATGAAAAGAACGGGGAATGGAGATTGGGTGGGCGGGGATGCGGACGAGAGAAAAGATAGGTGGAGAATTATGTGTAACAGAGTTGGATGAAAGGAGGACGAAAATTGGATTGGGGCTCACGCGTTGCACCTGTATGGGTGTTGACGTGGATCCTCAAGCTGCTCGGCCGGTTGAACCGTTTCGTGCACGTCGGACACACATGCTTCTTCCCCTCCTCGGGCTCACCACCCTCTTCCTCGCCTTCGACATCGTCCATCTCGGCATCCCCGTCGGACGACCCCGACGACGAGGGATGGGTGCGCACGCGGGGCGTTGGACGGCTGGAGGCGATGTGCTGCAACGATGCACCACGGGGGTCGCTCTTGAGGACGTCGAAGGAGAAGCTCTGCACAGGTGGCGGTGGCGGCGGCGCGGGGACGAAGTGGGTCCGTGAGAAGGCGGCCATGGGGGCGGCCCGGGGACGAGAGGACGTGTGGGGCATGAGGTGCTCGGGGAACATCTCGTGGATGCTGGGAAGGACGACGCGGGGTGCAGTTGAGCTCGATGCCATTGCGGGTGTGAGTAGTGATAGTTGGAGGCGAGTTGCCTATAAGCACGGGGGTTGAACTAGACACCGGGGGGGATTTTCTCGAAGAGAAGATGGGGGTTCGCCCGTTTATGTAGCGGCTCAATGGAAGGGGAAGGGCAGACAGAATTAAACCCGGGTGCACTTCGACCGCGGAGTCAATCTTCGGCACTCCCACGTAAGCATCACCATGCGCCGCATCGGTCGATCTACGTCTGCGCCCCGATGGATTTCCACCCAAATGGACCTAGGCGGCTCGAGTACGACGGCGACCCAATTATTTGCCGCCCTTCCCCCCGGCCCCGCTCTCCTCGCACCGCGGGAGACTGCGGTAGATAGACTTGCGGAGAGCTGCGGAGGGCCGTTATACCTACACCCGCCAATTAACGCAATAAGTATGTCGGAAAAACGTAAATGCTCTTATAATAGACTTCTAAGAAAAGAACCGCTTCTAATGGCCGCATAAGGCCCTATAAGAGGTCTTTCCTCTGGTAATTGGGCTATCGGAGATTTTGGTCCTTTATAATGCCGTTACAATGGCCTATAATGAGAAATAAGAGCTAAAACCTATAAGAGCATTTACGTTTTTCCGACATAGAATCGAATGAGCATAATAATTTCTGTCGCTTGTCAACATCACCTATTCCAGCCGTCACAATATTAATCTAGTAATACAAGAATCTACAGCTTAAATAACTCCGATTGTCCACCGTCAGCAATGTCATGACGACTCCAGGAGTACAAGGGGTCATATTACCGCAAGGCGCAGATCCACGCCGACATATCCACGCATGCCGAAGTCCCAATGCAGATCTATCATCCCATCACCATCACTGTATTATTATTAGCGCCCGATTGTATTACTGTAGCGCCCAGCTTGATTCCACGACGAGCCGCGGATCTGAGCGGATGCACTTCAAGCACCTCGCAAGGGAGCATCAACAGTATGATTCAACTTTGTTGAGCTAAGTATTCAACGTAGTTGCGCTGGGCCGGGAAACATGAATTTATGATCGTGCCACAACAATAAAAGAAGCTGCAAGCCCAAATCAAATTCTCTCGCATTCGCCAAGATTCGCGCGCAAATCCCTTGTCTTGTTCTCTTCTTGAGCCGATTCGGGCGCCTTGATATCCATCCATCGAAGGCGATTTGATTTGGCCGGCCCGGCGCTCGTACTTGGTCAACCATTTCAACTCCTGTCTATGAAATGTATGCCTACTAGCTCTCCGTGATCCCTTCGCCCAACAGCACAGATGACTACAGAGTCCTTTGGATACGAGCCAAAGACTAGAAAGTTCGAAAAATCCACAAGGACACGGGGGAAAATCGAGCAAGGAAGGATTGGAGAAAACGGAATAAATCAGATCTTATTGATCTAGTTCAGATGCTACTAGGACCTTGAGTGTGCGAGTAGTACCATATATGAGTGGTTTTGCGAACTGTTACTGTGTGTTGTCCAAGGTCCTGCCGCTATGTTATAACTCAATCACTGATCAGAGCTTTCGATCATGATGGTATCAATCCCCATTCTCGAATTCTAATTTCTCGGTTCTGGGTCTAATCGCGTCGCTTGTAAACAAGGTTATTATAGGTCCTCTGAGGTCTTGAACCTAACAGACTGAAAAGAAAAGCCACTCAGTCGATCAGAGAAAAAACACGGCCAACTGCCGCCGATTCGAAGTCACTGAACACGGTGTGAATTGAATATATTGGTCCTATCCAGCAAATGATATATGGGGTGAGGTATAGAGTAGACACCTCCCGTACTGATGAAGACATCGAAAGGACCCACGACCATCGGCGCCGCAATTTGCATCCGCGTCGATATCATTGTTCAATCCCTCGCCAATGGACCGCAGGAATTCGAACGCAGGTAGGTAAGGAAATGTCTGATCATGCATAAAAAAAAGAAGGTCTGAGATTTGATCAATGGACGACAGGATCCGTGTAGCGAGGGCGGGATTCGAAGGTAAGTGTTCGCATTCGAATTTGAACCGCGCATGGACTTCACGGAGTGGGAACCGAGTGTCAACCACGAAGATGGTATCCTGGCAACCCGCGGAATTGAGTGCGACGAATGCCGGGAATTGCTGCGGTCGTCGAGAGACACGGGAAAGTGAGGTTAAGGGTATCGCGAAGAGGCATATATCGTCGCCGCTGTTCCAAATGTTCGGACGAATAAATTTAGTTTACCCGATAGGGCGAGAAGTGGCTGTCGATTGGCTGAGCAAAATTCAGTAGTCGCACGGTGCACCACCGGGAACGAGCTAGCACCCGCGGTGATTCGTGAGGAGGCAAAAGCCAGCTCCACAATCGGTTCCTATGTGGCGAGAGCCAATTAATAGTACACTACCGACGATAGCGGGGATAAGTTACCGCGCCCGAGGTTGCGTTGGTTGGCGGGGTTCGAGCGATGCCGGTATTGTATGCCCCGCGGATCGTTTGGTGCGAATATTGCGCCATCATAGGGTGAGTTAACCAAGACGTAGCGGTGCTGCAGGCCTGTAGGCTCGGCGCGGCGCCTTCTAATCGGGAATTTTATCATCCACCTTGCCTCGCATAGTCAAAATCTATCGCCTCAAAGCCAACGCCGGAAATACCTCCCCCACTCTGGATCCATGTCGACAATCATGAACCTCTCCGCCCGATCCAAGGATCGGCAGGTGTGTAAGTAGTAGCCGTGGCTGATTGACTTGGGAATCAAACTCTAAGTAGCAGGAAAGATCTGGAAGCGAGACATCGATACATAGCGCACCGAGGTTACCGGATCCCGGGACGTACGGATTCTGCTTTTAAGAGGCAACCTGGAATATTTCGGAGAGGATCGAAGTTTGAATATATCGTCAGGCAAGTTCAAGAGCAAGGGCCGGAGTAGTTCTGCCCATTCTTGGAAATTAACGACCGTAGGAGCAAAATACCCGTGAGTTGTACGAGCGACAACCAGGTGGATGGGGCGAGGGGCTCGTAAGCAGGCACGCCCCCTCTCTTCGCTTGCCATTCGGTCTAGTCTAAGTCCCCGGTCTAATCCGCGGAAAGAATTTGGATTAGGGCGATTATTGATATCGTTTGGCTCACGGGAAATCGGGGATTGGCAGGGCCATAGGCGGCCTGATCGGCGTCGCGTAGCAGGGAGCACGCCGCAGGCATGCGCGAGGAAAACGAGGTGCTTAGTTCCCGTGGGGGTCCAGAAGGCCGAGATCGCTAAGATGGGAAGCAATGCCCAAGCAAATGAATGCGGGATATGGGAAACGAGTGCGCAGATCGAGAGGGTGGATGGCCTTCTCCCTCGGATCATCCAAAGAGTAGTAGTAGCCATGATCTTTGCTGCGGGTCTGGGTCTGTCACAGTAATAATATTTCGAGTGCGGATTAGGTAGTTTCTCGAGAACAGCAGTACCAGGACATTGGTGGCTTCATTTGGCGAGGAAAGAAAAATCATATGAATCCTGGGCCCTGGCACTTGTACTAGAGCTACGGTGCTAATCGGGACGGAGGTTGAAAGAAATTGTGAGCGAATTAAAGCCTGGATTGGAACCCATTTCTTCAGAACAAGCGACGATAGGTGAACGCAAGCAAGAAAAGGCAGTTGTTGGTAGCGAAAAAAGAAAAAGCGTGAGAACATCAAAAGCAAATCAGTGCCAAACTCGGCCAAACTCACGCAAACCTCCCTCCTCTGACTTTCCCTCAATGTTTTTCCGATCCTCTGACGGACAACGTCCGTCAGGGATGATCGATGACCGTCGCAATTCCGGCTTCGGTATGTCGACAGACGTAGATTCGTTCGCCAACTGCATGCTGTGCATGCCATGGAGTCGATCTGATCCTCGTGCAACGATCCCGGTATGTTTCTCCAGTCAAGCATCTCGCGCAATACAGGGATGACGCAAAGATGACGCTGAAAAAATTACCTCGGCATGTCGACACCATACTCTTTCACTCGATATCGGTCATATTCCTACATGTTGTGAATAGCCTGAGTCGATCTGATCCTCGTCCAACGTTGACATCCCGGTATGTTTCCATTGCTGTGTGACCCGTGGTTAGCCGTGACATTCATTGAAATCTCTTGGACAGACGGATAACGGAGACGATGATAATCACACCGGCGCCGATAAATCTTCCAGCGCTTGCATTCAATCTTCTACTAGAAAGCTCACAGTTACCTCAATCTTCTACTAGAAAGCTCACAGTTACCTATCGGCCTACTGCCTTGCGGAATAATCACAAATTGAGTTGGGTAATAACATTCACTGATTCTCCTCCAAGGGTTTATGCTTATCTCTGATTCAGGACGAAAATATCTGTGCAACGTGCAAGTCGAGAATCAGTACCTTTTAGAAGTTCTTTAGTTGGGCGCCCTCCGCAAATGCCGTATCCTTCGACACATCTGTGTGCCATCTTCGCCGCGCCGCCCAGGGGACAAAGATCTCCGTTCATTTGTCTGTAGTGCGGTATGACATCCCTGTCGGTTAAATCGCGACCCCGCTCACTTACAAATGGTTACTCCCGGTGGTCGTTGACACAAGATGTGACGTACCTGCTTTCAAGGAACAAAGCCACCCCCGCATCCTTTCTCATCCAGGCCGCCAACCGCAATCGGCGAGCAACCCCGTTTCTTTTTTGACTGTCGCTAAACATATCAACAGACTTCCATGCGAAAACTCCGCAGCCAAACCTTGGTGGCCCGTAATCTAAGCGGTCCACAACCGTCCCATAACTGCCCTGAAGTCTTTTGTTGCAGTGTATTTCTTCATATGCTATCCCGCAAACACCTCACTTGGAACATTAGCCAGGGATCGAGATTTCTGAGGGCGTACTGATGCACCCAGCCCGGAGCACTGTAAGTCCCGCAGCGGCAGCCAACATCCGCCGCGTATTCACAATCCCGTCCCCCGGAAATTGACTCCAGTTCTGGATCCCATGTGATTTGAGATCCCATCGGCGACCCGAATTCTCCATGCCACCTACCGCGAATCCCGTCCATTGTCATTCTGTGGCGCGGATACTCCCGGCGGTTCTTCCGTTTGTCGTTGCCAGAAACAGGGGCCTTCTCACTGTGACAGTACCATGCGGGTGAAAAGCCAAACCTTGGACCTCGCGCTGCGGCGGGCCGCCCTAACTATCCGTGCTTCGAACTTTATAGTTCCTACCTCCTGAATTAAACCACAGGATCCTCGAGCACAGCGCACCTCAGCGATCCAGACGTTGAGAGCCTATTGACCAGACCTCCCTTGTAATGATAAACCTCTCAACAGTACTACTATAATGCAGGTGCACATTGGTCGGATTCGCGAGGGTTCTCGCCGACAGAATATTCCGCTTCTCACGAGTCAACATTTCAAAGCGGATCCTGCCGGTCCTATCGCCTGTTTACTTCAGGCAGATTTAGTGGCCAGTCGCGGATCCCGGCGCCTGTCTATCCAGACCTATCTAGACTCATGACCGGCGGTCCTTAATTGACTCTGCACAGGTTTCTATCTGCTGAAGTAGGTGAATCCATAGGAACCGTCAAGGATTTGCCTCTCACGTAGGCCCTTAGTTGCCCGTGAGTCCACGCTCCGTGTAGCGGACTTTTCTCTGTATCCCGCCTTGACCTCTGCGACGGGAATCCGCACCGAGATCCGCATTACAACCGCTTCGTCCTCGGCTCGTTGTACCGCACAAGAAGGTATGAATTATTCTACAATAGCGACCTATCACACTTGCTTCTTCGCCGCTGGCATGTGCATGATCAGGCCAGTATTTTTAGATTCTACACAGTGCTATCGCGGATCGGAGACTCCATGCCCAAGCAGCGGCGAAAAGGGAACAGCCAGAATATGACGGAGGGACCAATTTCAACTCTGACTGGACACTCGCACCGCGAGTCACGTCTCTTGCATATGGGAGAGCACCTTAACTGACTATATTCGGACCGCCAATCTACACGGGAGCAATGCGGAGGCTGTCGGATGATTCACGGGCATACCGCATAGGGTTTCTCACTGTGGCCCCCGACAATATTCGGGACCTAGTTTCCTTCCTAGGTTAGTGCAGTATAGTTCGACGCATATATACATATTTGATGACTGATTTCCCAGAATTGCGATGGGTGGTGGAATTCCGGCTATGTTCGCCGTTCTGGGCGGACGCTACGCGATACTGCAAGGGAGATACACTCCCAGTACTGCGGTGAGCAGTGTTAAGATCTCTAAACCATTGCCGGCTCCGAACGAGAGCGGGCCGGAAATA
The DNA here is from genome assembly GCA_029281465.1 of Mycena epipterygia. Lineage (NCBI taxonomy): Eukaryota > Fungi > Basidiomycota > Agaricomycetes > Agaricales > Mycenaceae > Mycena > Mycena epipterygia. The sequence continues at coordinate 1,097,482 of JARJCQ010000031.1, read as the reverse complement.
CACTGTGAGTTCACACGATTTCCCTAGGACTGACTTGTCGAAGTTGGCATCGTGCCCAGGAGTACTGTCGGCCCGGCGATCCTGACTGAATGTCAAGTCTCACGGGTTCCCACGTTCGTACTCTGTTATCGAGCCGGACTGCAGCCGCCGCAGGAGAATCGTGCAGTGACGAATGACAGAATAATAGACTCCGCAGGACATTTCAATTTCACCGCGAGCTCGCACCCACTGTGGGAGGTGTTGAATTCTACTCTCACAGACTGTAGCCTCGGAGCACGGATCCTGCGCACGTCCCGCCTCTCCGTCTTTTATTCTCAGACTCGACCCATGCCAAAATTCAATTGGGTGGAATGCCGGCGACGCGCACCAGTTGGACTTTTTCTTTAGATCTTCTTCCCCATCTACCGGTCCCGAGGTTCCTCTTTTTCCGCAAAAAAGCAGGTTAATGCTAATAGTACTATTGCAACAGGCCTGTTGCAACATAGATCACAATCAAGATCTCTCACGAGCTCACAAATGCGCCGCGAGCCTTCTTGAATAACCCGAGGCATTAGAACCAGTCTTTGGCGAACAGGAGGCGTGCTCCGACGATTTACGCATTCGTTCCCACTATCGATTCTCAAATCTTCATATCTTTACTTGTGCCCTTGGTTTCAATCTCGGCGATCCCATCCTTCCAGATCACGCAGGTCGTATAGTGTGAATCATGGCAAACTTTCTCGGGAAAGGAAATGTCTCAATGTGTACCGGAGGCCATAATCTTCTCGATACTCTCCTTACGCCCTCACGCCAGCGGTGATGGGTCTAATTGCTCATTCAATTGTATCCCATGTACGCTCACAACCCAAATGTACCGACATCCGCAGAACTCGGTGCATCATTTTCGAACTTGCCCCCAGTTAGATGTGATTCTTGAACTTACCTGCTAGTTAAAGTTTGATTCCCAGGTCCATCAGTCACGGCTACTACTTACCCTCTGCAAATCCTCGGATCGCGCGGAGGGGTCCATGATTAATGATTGTCGATGTGGAGCCAGAGCGGGGTTCTCTATGAAAGGTCTGTTTAGCATGTAGATCAAGGTCCAACGCGCGAGGTACGAGCTCATATTGTTGAAGTGTCTGTCTACGAGAGACTATTCTCCCTTATGGAAGCAATGATGTCAAGGAGAACGACAGAAGCACAAGGAAAAGTGCGACAATAGGCCCCAGTAGCGACGCGGCCTAGCGCCCACGCGCCTAGTGTAGATACGACAGGTAACCCCAAAATCGATGGCGCGAGCCAGTTAAGGCTACACTACCGACGATGCCGGCGATGAGCCAAAATTTATTGCCAGCGCCCGAGGCTGCGTCAGTTGGAGGCGATGACGTTGATGTATGGCCGCGGATCGTTCGAGCGGAGGACCTTGCAATTATCGGGGAGGGGGAGCTAAGGCGTAGCGATATCGCGGGCCCACGTTCGCATACTAGGCGCAACGGACAGGCTTCTAATCCTCGGGGATTTTATAATTATAATTCCCTATGGTGGGGATTGACAACGCAAGTCTCACCGACTATAACGAGCCAAGTCGCTTGTTGAAGGGAGAACCAGTATAGAAGAGGAAAGTACTGCTGGTGCCGGCGCACATCTGCTCCACATTCTAGGTTCATAAAATTAAGTAGAGAGACTCCGTTCGACTCGGGTGTACGATATTAGCTGGATAATTGTTCTCTCTTTCCTTCCCTCGGTAGATAAGCGAGATGCTGTTTCAGAAGGACGCGCTGGGCGAAAATGATGCGGCGGAGAAGACTGCACCGGGGAATCATTTCATTCGTCAATCTTGGGCGCTTCTCTGAGTCGATCTGCGTCCGTATTCAAATGGATGCCAGGAACATGGCGACCTAATTGCTCGCCGACTTACCCCCAACCTCGCACCGCGCAGTAGATAGGTCAGCTGTCCTCACCGCGGTAGATATTATGGGCTTGCGTGGGGCTGTCACGCCAAGTACGTAAAATAAAAGCTGAATCAATGAATAAATGAACAGTCTAACACCAGCCGTCTCGCCGTATTCAGGCCGTCAATTTCGTAGACAGCTCCAATGCAGCCCCCATCTGAAAATTCCGATTGTCGATGTCCTGTCGCCGCTGCCATGGCGACTCCAGGGGTCGTATATTTATATTGAGCTCACCGAGGTCGAAATACAGATTATCACTGCATCACTGACAAACGTGTAATTGAAGTAGCGCCCGTATTAGCGCGCCCTGACCGAACCTGATTCTAGACCGCGTGCGACGGGGACGGGTCATGCCAGTGTGGCGCAGGCGATTTTACCCTCCGGACGAATTGCGCGCATGCATGCGCGACTTTCGTCCATGCACGGTATCGCCCGGGAACGAATAACTGTCGGGACTCGGGAGCAAACTGAATAAAAACAAAAACAACAAAATAATGATCGTCTCGCCCCGAGTCGAACGAGGTTCATCTGCGTGCGCATAGACTGATACGGTCAGAGGCACCAGAATGACTTGTGTATTTGTAGCTCAACTCAGTGATGAAAAAGTTATCCAGTGAATAATACCACCTCAGAGTCGATTGTGATGGATTTGAAACACTTCCTTGCTGCGCACATTGTTGAGATCGTCAAAAGAACCAATGTTTGAACCGAAACATCGCCCACTTTCGGGACAAAAGAAGCAGCATTGACACACTACCCAATGTCCTGCCCCCGAGTCGAACGGGGTCCGTCTGCATATTTATAGGTAACCCTAGACCACTACTTGGAGCAAAGGTGCTCCGCGCACCAGTAGGGCTTGTTAAGCTGTATAATTGTATTTATTGCAATGAATTCAACACAAATGTAGATCAATAAATGTGAATGATCCACACTTCAAAGTCATTCTCATTCCTGAACCATTTGCCTACCGAAGGACCTCAGTTGGATCTCCATTCCACGACTATTTCCTTCAGCGGATGCGAAAAACATCTCTCCGTTGCCGGGGGGGAAATGGAACGAAAATAGTGCAATTCCCCGCCCCGAGTCAAACGGGGTCCTGCTACAGATCATAAGCAAATAAATGAGGCAGCTGTGTGCCATGCACCGGCAGGACTTCTCACCTTTATGGTAGTTGAATTGCCATAAAAGGCGAATTTGTAAGCAAAATGGGCATCTGCCCACTGTCCTCGCCGTCATTCAGTGTCCAGCACGGTCGGTGCACCAGCTAAAATCGGTATAACCAATCGCAGTTTCCTCTCGTCCAACTGGAAAAACAAACCTGCACCAGTGTAACGCCGCCACCCAATAGAAACACCGTTGTTCTCTGTGTTCACGATCTGCACCTGCTGCGATGAACCAGGAGTTCGTCAAACTATTGAAACACCGGCGGGGAACCCACTCGAGGAAGACTTCTGCTTTGGGACGCAAAAGCGCCGATACATAGACATGCAGCTGCCATATCTTATCTTTGACAGTAGTTGACAGTCGAGATTGACCCCGATGAGGATTGACCTGATTAGCGCTCTCAACGGAAACACCTGGTCTCCATGCGGAATCGATCGACGATAGGGCCGGGGTAATTGAGAACAACAAGAGGCAAGTGATCTGCTGATCTGGCACACAGATCACAACACGTGAAAGGACCCTCCCCCCCAAATTGGGACATAAATCCGAAGGCAACCCCCCACAGGTTGGAACACAGTGTGTCCTCATCCACTTTGGCAAGAGTATAATAACATCCCCACTCCTAACTATACCCTCAAACAATTTTTTTTGTCAAGTGCATCTCGGATTTATGCCCTAATTTGGGGACTTCACATGTTGTGATGTGTGCCAGATCAGTAGATCGCTCGCCCCTTGGAGAACAAGATGGACCTGTGCGACAGCGACTTGGCCGCCGGCGGACCCATCTGAGCATCATGTGCCAGGGGTTCTCACAGAACAAAGCTGAGGATTGAGGGCGCCAAGAAACAGGGAATAGCAGGATGGGGATGGTATTAGAACTTCAACCTGGCTGTAGACGCCGCATTTGCCGCCCGAGAAGATTGGCACCCACGCGGAATATCTATGTGGGTACAAGTGGCTGCAAGAGGCCGCTGTCTCATGTCGGATTTCGACCTCGGAGCCGTGCCCGAGGCGGCATCCCGCTGGCAGCAAGTCTATTTATTGTGTCGGCGGTGATGCGACTCAGGTTAGGGCGTGGCGCATTTTGGATCGGAGAGCACGGCAAACGCGCCAATTGAAGATCAGAAGAAAGGCTCAGAAGGTAATGGAGAACGCGGGCCTAAAATAAGGGGGCTGAGCGCAGGGGTTAGACTACAGTTCGGCCGGCACGGTCTCATGCCCTTGTACGTGCGGTGGATGTAAAATCAAAATCCGCGACGTGTAATCAGAGGTGGCGGAATCCAAACCCCTGGCACGCTGCGGACTTGGACTGATTATTGCGCCATGCTTTCCGGAGATTCGAAGGGTCGATGAGGACTGAGACGAACTTGGACCTGAGTCATGGTGGAAGTAGTTCAGCTTCGTCCGTGCCGCCACATTGATTTCATCAATGTCGGGAACTTCCGGTCTCTGCCAATAGTATTCGATTTGTTGCTCTTCTGACCAGCCTTATATTCGTCTGGAGATCCCAGTCTTCCCGGTCAACGAGTGTATTTTACCATCTGAGTATACCCTTTATTTGTCAGTTCCTGCGATTGCAGCCTCGTAAATCAGCCAGATTAAAATTCATATCAATCTCAGGCTCCGAACGCGATTCCAGCGTGTGCGCCGGATTAAACGGAATATATTTTGGTTTTTATTGCTCCGGATAGGAACATTATGCGAGGGCTAGGCCTGCAGGACGTAGTGCTTGGGCACATATCCCTCTGTGTGAAGCTCCGATGTACACACGCCGCGGGAAGTTAGTGTAGGCCATACTGATTACGACCCCTAGCCTCGCGGCATTAATAAGGTTAGGATCGAGGGAAGAACTTACACATGGCCGGCAACTCATCGAGACCCGAGCGGGAACTAAGGGAGAAAAATGAGCTAAATGTCGTATTCCACGAGTAAGCTCTACAGATTAGCCTAAGTACACTTCCGCCAACCAGAAATGTGAGGTTACTTACTTGGGCTTTTGCTTTAGCTGGATGAATACTGATCGGATAGTTTGTTAGCCATTTGGAATCGGTAACGCGTTTACTGATAAGTTTGGCCTCCTAGAATATCGGAAGATTGAACTTGGCCGAACTGCACAATGACACGTGGCGTATTTGCGCATCAATATTTTGTCAGCTGCCACTTTCCCTTTCATCTCAGACCGCGAATCTGCGCTGACATGGCCATATCAGGACACAGCTGACCCGACATTTTCTGGGTGGTGTAATCTACAAAATCAACGAAGTCGGCGGACTTCTCCTAGCTCACTTCAAATCTTTGCTTCCCAAAATCCCAGTCACCGCGTTGTGCCGCAGAAATTCCGGCAAAACTTAAACCTTCATTCAATCACAATTAATGGAGCCTTTGTACCGTTCAAAACTGCGATTTGTTGCCATTTCCACAAGGATGACGTTGCCAAGCGGTTATCCACGAACAAAGATCTACTCCGGGTTCTAGGTTTCAAGTGGGCCCAACTAGGTGCAGATATTTTCTGGTATTACCGTTATGGCCGACATTCATCTGGATCTCGGCTCGATATCAAATCGTCCCAGTGTAGGAAGATGTCCTATAATCTTCTCCGAATGTGCTGTACTCGGCCTTTGTTCAGAGTGAGAACCATTTGGTGCCAGAAGCCTTACTGCCGTATTGACTCCATTTGAAAAGATTTCCCGCCATACAGCTTCAAGTCGGGCCCATAATAAATGCGACCCACGTATCTCCGCCAAAGTCCATTACCGCTGTCGGAAAAACGGCGGTCTAAGTCTGAACGAGCCCCGTGTCTGTAGTCATTCCCGTTTATCGCCGAGGTAGGTCATGCTCAAGTCAGCCTGTCCACAGCCGACATGTTCTCACTTAGACAGGTTGCAGGTTCTACGGCACTTCTCTACATTCCTCTCCCGCTGGCCGTTTTACAGTGGACTTGCGGGATAAAGGATAAATGGCCGAAAAATCCGCCTTGCATGCTTCTCACCACAGTACTGGTTCTTCGTCTCCTCGGCGACTGCACAATGGTCGACGTGTGGTCATAGACGGTGTTAAAGGAGGTCACATTCTGGATATTACCCGACATTTAAATTGACTCCGTGGCCCTCATCTCAAGACCTGCCCATTCATGTCAAATCAATTTCACGGAACTGCTGTTGCCGGAGATTTGCGTGGCGTCATGCAGCATGCTGCTGTCATTGAAAGACATGTAGAGTGTGTGCAGCATTCCCAGGACTTCGTCAGGAACACAGCTCTCTGTTCAAAGAACCCGAAGAAGCGCCGTTGACGCCCGTCCAACTCTGATTCCCGGACCGCATGTCCGATACCCAAATCATTCGCACGCACAGACACGCACCCACCTGCCGCGACACCAATTACAGCCGTTTGCAAAACATGTACGGGTTTTGATGGAGTAGAGCTCCTTGATTTTTGCTTACCTTTGTTTGATGGTGAGTCTCCTCCGCTCCACACTTCCGCTTCATGGCTGTGCACTTGCTGCGATACGACTCACTACGACGACTCATGGGCACCAACAAGGTCATTTCCAACGACACGAAGAAACAATTAATACATTTGTATTGCAACCGCCGCCGCAAGCAAGCCGATATTGCGACGTGGGTTGGTTGTTATTTGATAGCATGAGGACTTTTACAGTGGTGAGAGAATATGACTGGAAAGAAGATAAATTGTGGGTGGTGGAGTCACACCACCGTGTTCGGGGCTATGAGTAGTAGTATGACGCGGAAGTGTGAAGCAGAGCAGACTCACTGTCACACAAGTGTAAACAAAAATCGAGGAGCTCCACTATATCAAAACCTATACATGTTTTTGCAAACGGCTGTAACGCAATGGCAGCGGCAACGCTCGGCAAGGCACTCTACTTCCGCCGCCGTTCCCTCCGTGGGATTTGTGAGAAGATCTGACAGCTGTTGCCTGTATGTGGTAAATGGGTTTGGTGATTTGCGCTGTGATTTGCGCCCCGGTTGCTGTCGTTGATAAGGTACGATTCGAAACTGTCAAGGATCAAGATCACGACCACACCCCGCTCTCAATTCCGAGACATTCCTGTAGTAAAGTGCATCCCTGCGGTCGTTGCGACGGGGTTGATATCGTGTTGGAACTCAAGTCCCAAATTTTGATTTCGAAAAAGCCAAGACAGTTTCGTAGACCAATTGTCACTTAATCTCACGCCAACGCCACCATCCCCGCTTCCTCGCCGCTGGCATTGAATCTTGCGTGATATTATTACCCGCCGTCTTCGCTCACGCGTTCTTGCATTCCTATCCATTCAACGCCACTCATCTCACCTTCTCGCTCCCAGGAACGCAATCACTCAATATTCAATCTCGTACTGTTTTCATCTTTCAACATCGTTCGAGCGCCCATCCATCCGTGATCTCGTTCTCCCGCAGTCTGGGCGCTCGGGGATTCAATTTGGCTTTCTATGGCCGTGGAGTGCCACGGTATTTCCATTGCTGATGTACACAGTACTTATAAGGTTGCTCTGCTGTTCGGCGCTTGGCCATGATTGCATTGTGAGCCGCCGCGACCAGTTGGCATGTGAGTCTCATGTACTACACGCCGACACTGATATGGAGCTAGAATACCTTCACTTGCGCGAAATGGCCCTCGCTGTTATTTGTTTTCCGCCGAAATGGGATCCCCGTGGCCGTAATGTTGCAACTGAAGTGGATTTATCATTTCATGAGTCAGTTGTAGAAGCCTTCGCGGATGGCGGCCACTGATTGGAATCTCAAGGCACTTGTCAGTCCTGCTCGGCTGTATTGGCACTGCGACGCACTCATCACTATCCTGTTCCCAGATTGGGTTCAAGTTCTCGGGCCCATTCGACGAGGACGAATACTTCTAGAGAAGTTCGTCCATCCATGAACGTATATGGAGAACCTCTTTAGCATCTGCTTTTTCGAAACACTCGCACGATTATTCATGGGCGTAGACATTTCCAACCTGATAGTTGACTGGGACCTCGCAGAAAGAAAGTTGTATTCAATTCGGTGGGTATGAATTCAAGTCATAGTTCGAGAACACTTGCACTGGGATTGCTTTTAACCCCACAGCTGAAGGGTAAGGTCTATAACTCTGTTTTTCGTGTGAGCACTCGACATGACTCCATTTATATTCTTGGGTTCAACCTCATTCTTTTGAACTAGGAATATTCAGGTTCGGTTGCATTAAGGAATAGCCTGGGCCCATGGAACAACTGCACCACTCTCAAGATCTCCTCCCGTGCGGGGTTGCAATCATGCAGTAAACATCAACTGGCAGAACATGAAACAGGTCCACCTTCGCTTGCCCATCTCCCTCTAGACGTAGCAGTAACAATGATCCGGAGGAAGCAACCCTCTCCAGTTTTAGTCCAGTTGCGGAACGCCCGCGGAACAATGAAAGTGAATGTGCCGAAACATGCAAATGCGATGATAATTGTCCTAGACCCGTTAGTGATAATGGGTCTGATGGCAAGTCATTGTGCGTTTACCCATTCCTCTTCGGATAGTAGAGCATAGTATGTAAGTAATTCTATGACGACGGTGTATCATTTTTTCGAGCATTTGAACCAAGAGGCTCGAGAGTGACGAAGATGCCGGTGATCTATCACTGCGTTCAGCGTGTTACTAGCCAGGGCCGGCTAGACGATGAACGCTGTGGCTAGGTCTTGATAGTGATGATGGTCGCCACCTAGACTATATATAGCCACAGCGTTCATCGTCTAGCCGGCCCTGGCTAGTACACCGCCGTTCGGTTGAAATGTTCTGTAAATGTTTGGCGGCTGATCGATCAGAGAATGTTGCTCACGATGTTCCCAAAATAAAAAAGATCAAATCCCTCAAGGCTTCCACAACATGGTATTTTGGGAATGTTTCGAACAATATTTTCCAGAGCTTCTCTGGACATTTGACCAAGGTTCCCAATAACATTCAATTTTGGTTCCCACTAACACTAAATTTCCCTTACAAAAAATCATCGAGCAGTCTTTGCAGAATCAAGTGAAATGATATTAAAGTTCTACGAATACAAAAATATGGCCCAAAGCTCAAAGCGAAATTGGTCGTACCGGGACTCAACTACGTTGGATCAACACAAGAATGGTTGCGTGGTGGGCCAGAGAACGCACCGTCGACATGGCTATTTGAGCACACGATTGGTGGCAGGAGAGACTGTAAACGAGGTGGTGTTGGCGTCGTTGTGCGAGCTCGAGGGCCGGGTGCACTTGATTGTATTGATCAACGTCGCTACTGTGCGAATGTATTGAGACTTGACTGGTGCGATATTCAGCAGCTTGCGACCGCAGAGTTGCACATTTGTACACCCAAATTCCTTGAGGACACCGATAAACTTGGAGTTGAACCCTCGAGAGCGGTCGAGAGAGGGAGAGAGATGAGGTATCATTGTCTTCGCGGGGATATTGACCGCGAGTAGGTGGTGAGTTGACAACGATGGAGTACTGACTTAGTCCCCAGCACTCGGAAGCTTCGGTATTTGAATGTTGTGGGTTTGCTCTTGGCGTACTAGTAACAAAGCACATTCGACAGTTCGACGTCGACGGACGGGGGTTTCTTGCGTTTGACTTGAAGTAGTAACGAGCCCCGGGCATGTCCAGCATGGCTGAGATGGTGTGGGTCGTTGAAAATATGGGGGTCGAGCGTGCATAAACCTCGCAGACGTGCAGCTTCGTGAGTGAAGGAAGAGAGACAGAATGCATTGTGGGCGCACCAACATTGGCTCTGTTTGTTCTGATGCGCACGGACCTCGCGTGACATGACTTATACCGCCGCCGCTCGAAAGTCAATTATCATTGAAGCTAGCTTCGAGGTTGGACGGTGTACGATCTCTGCCTTCCAGATTTTTTTAGCAGGATGTGTACAGCTAACTTTTCTGGTTCTAGGAAGAAGACTCCAAACATTCCAGCGAAATATGTATATCCAGTGTTCTGAGAAGGTTATTATGAGGTTGCAGAAACATTATAAAAATGATTTGCCTCAAATGTTCTGGAGACACTGAAGCAACCTACGTGAGATGTTTTGAAATATGCTTTCGAAACATCAGGATTGAATATTTGAAAAAGAAAGATCTCGATTGGCGGTGTAACACGCTGAACGCAGTGTATCCACTTTGAGCCCTCAAGTGATAATTTCGTCTCAGTGGCCAAAACATCTTTCTGATCCAAGGGAAGATCACCTATGTGTTGACTGCGTCTCATATATGTACCTAAATTTTGAGATTCTAGAGGCCAGCAAAAAGTTAGAGGTTGAGTGATAATTCGCATGATCAAACAACAACATATGGACTTGTGGGGTTTTTTCCAACCACGAATCTTGCTCTCTCGCTCTCAATTTTTGAATAGGCCATTTGTATAGCATGTATGTATGTCGAGGTGCTGGCATCCGCGTAGACCCGCCTACAATGTGTTGAGTCTAGGCAAATATAGAAACCTAGCCATATATAATGTGCCTAGCCGCCGTATCAGCGGAACTAGACATCGGCTGGTCTAGGGACCCTCTGAACGCAGTGACTGTCTATGATAGTAATCAGAGCCCAGATTCTTAAGACCCTGAACGTGATTGCATAGTACTTGAAAGGCTCCTTGATTGCTCTCGTATATGAGCGGGAATGCATCAATTTTGAGCTAGCCGCTAGATCAGTACTCATGGTGGTCGGCAACGCTGTGCCAAATTCAAACTCCGACACGCGCTTGCGCCGTGGTCATGGACAATTCTGGCCTGTACATCCACCGGACAGCCAAGTTTATATGGGAAAATATGATGACCTGCGGTCCCTATTTAGAATGTCTGAAGTGGAATTTTTATTTGTCCCCCGTATGCACCTCAATCCGGGGTTGGTGACTACAAATCCCTCTCTAACTACTCTGACTAGGCAGATATTAAAATTTGACTTCAGTCATTTCGATCTAGGATAAGTACCACATATATCCCGCACTGAGTTCTTACCCGGGACTGCCTGTGTAGGCCTAGATTTTCTAGAGGAGCAGTGATGGGCTGCTGTGCCATCTTTCATTATTAATGACTTTTACTCCTCAAATTGGGACTCAAGCAAGACCTTTTGAATGTATATAATATTTAGATGTCAATTTACGACCCTCTGATACCATAAGAGGGTGTTCTGAGCAAAAGAGAGGTGGAAATAGGGGGTACCTTCCAAATGCGGCAATACCAGTTTTCGCATCACTGATTTCCGGCAGGGTTGCCGACCACCAGTACTCAGATCAAGCGCCAACCGTGTGAATATTGCCACGTGTTTGGACGCCTTGGGCACGGTGTCCGAAGTCCTCGCCTCTCAGAGTTCCCCTCCGCGATGCGCTCCCGAAGGCCCACTCACTTCGGAAGAGTGCCACTCGGATCTCTCTGGCAATGTATGGCAACGAGGTTGATGTGTTTATTTTAGATGGACGTCAGCTGAGCGCTGAGGACTCACAGCTTGAAGCTCACGACTTCGGCGCAGAGCATCCTGTCTTTCCCCACCACCCGCAATGTACCGCGCGCCTGACCGATTAGGCTCCAAGCAGACCGCACATATTCCTGGATCCACCCCGTGAGCTCTTCTTCCTTCCTTCCATGCCCGCCGCTCCTCTCAAATGTTCTGTCGACACGTCAGCGAGTCGCCTTCTGCCGCCGAATTCGATCCCTACGCCGCGGACCCGCTCTTGCCTCTTAGGCTCTATTCGGAGACCCTTAATTCCGCAAAACAGCCACTGATTGAGTCATTGGAGCATGATGACTCGGAGCAGCCCATGCTTGGAGACAAGCCTCCCTCCGCAACCGTTCATCTGGGTTCTTCTCGTCGATTTAACTTCGCCGTCCTCCTTCCCGCCATTTTGACATCCCTAATAGCTGCTGGAGCTGCCTCGGCTCTTCTTGGATGGTTGCTTTCGCGGCGTGTGATCATGCCCGGCAGTACCGCGTTCAACCACGCGCTAGTTGCGGCTGAAAGCCGTTTAAGTTTCCTCGGCCAGACATTCAACTCCCATGATAGTACTGGAACTACTATGTATGGTCTCGCGTTATCCTCTCTCGTGGTGCGTCAATAGAACCCTACCATTTTACCCTCAAGTCTAACGACCTAAACTTCATTGTAGGTGCACTTGGTTCCGCTCACGACCCCATTTGTGCTGAGTGTTTTCGCGTACTTGCTTGCAAGCATGTGGTTGAAAAACCAGAGGCGCGGTCACATAAACTCTCTACCGACACCTACGCAGTACGGGCACCTCGTGGGTTTATGCGGTTCATTTGGCCTCCCAAGCCTGTACGACACAGGCCAGTATCTATCATCTGGGCGTAAAGAAAGACCTGCTGCAGCAACGACGTTGGTTGCGGCATTCATTGCAGCGTTGGTCGCGCTGGTCATCAACTATGCGCTGTCGTGAGTTTTTAAGTCACTCCCTCCGTTATTCGGGATTGCTCAAAGGCTCTGATACAGCCTGTCGGATTTGTGGCTCCATACCACAGCGACAACATTCTCCTATCAGTTTTCTACGCCTATAGCGACCACTTTGCTGCCTGCCATGGGTAGCCGGATTAGCACGACAATATGCCCCGGGCCATCGCGTTATCTCCTCGAAGATCCCACCTTGTACAGTAACTGCCAACACTCGCAAACTAGTGAATCTGGGCCAGACATGTTCTGGGGAAACCCAGAGCTCGTCAATGACGGCGCTGCTGTGCTCGGTAACACCAGCGTTTCGTCGCAGATACAGATGATTGGAAATGTTGCGACACTGCTACCCAAAACGCTCCCAACTGGCGTCCAGAACGTTATCTTCAGTACGATGGCAATGGAGGCTACGTGCCAGCCACTCACTCAGTGTCAAATGGATGCCACTCTTGATGGAACGAATAGCAGCTACTTCATTCTCTGCCCCAGCTTCACGCCGCCCTTCGCTGTCCTCAAGGAACAACCTCCCGACGCGATGCCGATGCTCAACCAGTTCGATCCCACCAACAATGCCCTCATCTTTCAATCGGGTACCCCCGATGTTCCTGCGGTCGGTGTAGGTCCCCAAGGCCACATTTCGAGCGCAGGATACGCGCTGAATGCCACCCTGAATCCGGCGGGCGTCCTAACCGTCCTCTACTGGGACGACGGGGAGCTGGCCCTGCCGAACGACATCGGGCCGTCCACGGGGTGGTACGCGCAGGCCAGCGCGCCGGTACTGTACGCGTTCTACCTCAGTAGCTGCGTGCTCGATGTCTGGAATATCACGGTCTTATATAGTGCCTCGTCGAACGGCAGCTCTCCCACCTTCGAAATCCTCTCCCCCAAAACCCACTCCGACTTCAACACGACCTCTGCCCTCCTCGGCGCGCTTGACGCTGCCTACTCCGCCACCCTGGCGTCCCACCTCACCACGGCGCTCCAGGGATCCTTGAACGTCACCTCCCAAGCTCTCAGTAATTCCCTGGCGGGAAACCTATCGCAAGGCGTTCTGGCATACGCCGCACCGCTCACCGAGCGCGGCAACGCGACGACTGGCGAGACGGTAAACTCCGCCACAGTGAGCCGCTACCCTCTCGTACCGCTAGGTCTGGTGCTCGCTCTCACGTACGGGTATGCCCTCCTCGCGCTCGGCGTCGGCATCGCGGCCTTTAACCTGTCCTCGCGCAAGGTCGTCGCCAGCAATACGCAGGGCCACGCACGGGAGACCGATCTCGTGCACTTGCGCCTGACGAGCGCACGGGCGTGCATCGCAGATCGCTTCGACGACGAAGATCATGGTGCGTCAGAGACGTGGCCGCTGCTCAGGCGCGCGACGAGATTGGGCGCGGGATTCGTGCAGCGGCGTGGGAGTGTCGACGATGCGGGCTCGTCGGTCACGCTGCGCAATGTGCGGCGGTTCAAGGTGGACGTCGTGGAAAATTTGGAGGGAGAGCGGAATATTAATTGAAGCACCGACTCCCCAGGAACCGGATGGCCATTGCGCTTTACGCTTTGGACTATTTTTAATGTGTACCGAAATAGATCCACTGCACGTGCTCGCGCATGTCATTTATTTTAGAAGGGCCACCCACCGACGGGACGTCCGCTGATCTGTGTGCACCTTGAAAAGATTATAGCAGCGACGCACCGGCGATAGTTGTCGTAATCCTAGCCAGACAGCGCAACTTGAATTTCTTATGCAGAATCGGCGATGGATTCCATCTCCCAGAGGGGAAACGGCGGCGGACCTAGAAGGCCGTGAGGGTTGGCATTTGCCATCCGGCCACTGTATTGCGGCGGTATATTACATACGTATACTCCGGCTTGATAAGAGAATGAATACATGCGAACACGAGAACGTATGGGAATTGAGGATCAGACGGATGATTCGCGATCCGGAGGTGCGCTCCTGGGTCAAATCAGCTCCAGGTGAATTTCTGAGAATGGAGCGTGAATGGCAGAAGAGTTTCATGTTGCGAATTTTCGACGCACTGTATGACGCTGGTTCCGCGGATGCCCTGCGTGTTACAGTGCTTGCATTGAATATGCCAGGATCATTCGGTATATCAGGTATCGCGTACACCCTCGCGGAGCGGAGAGAACATACATAGCTGAACACTCGACCCCAATTGAATTTAGGAACTTCTTGATGAAGGATTGAATTGTGAACGGAGTAAGATAATTGCGCATCAAGCTGCTTTGGATCCGGAATTCCCATACTATACACGACGTTTGGAAGTTCCGGATCGTATATCTGGTCGGGCGACGGGAACCACAGCGAGCCTGCGAATCATCCGAACGGCGCAATAGGGCCCGCATTGCTCCCGTTGTGGGTTGGCGCGCCGGATATGCCAGGTTCGGCGCTCTCCCAGGTGCAAGGCGCGGCAGTCATTATCAAGTATCTAGGAACGGGCATCAAGCCTTCCTCTCTTTCTCGCCACACCGGGCATGGTGTGTGTTTCGTCCGACGCACTCTGCAAGGAATCTAAGAATAAGTAGTAATTGGAAATACCGGCGAAAAAGCAGCGAGCTGATATGACCTTATTGTATAAAGAGATATGTATGATAGCTTCTTCTGAGGTGCACTGAGCCGAGGATTCACTTGCAATGCGGATTTTCGTGCGGATCCCCGTTGCATGCATGGGATAGTACGTCTGTAAGGGAGCATAAGTGTGGGGAAGGAAAGTAGGTACATTACCTATAGTGGAGGCAAGATAAAAACCGATTTGGATTTAATTAAGGACCGCAGATCATGAGTTTGACGATAGGCACCGGGATCCGCGACTGGCCGCTGCTCCTAGACAGTCGCGCGAAATAGGAAGCCGGCGGGATGACAAGTAGAATGTTGATTCGTGGGAAGCGGGACATTCAAAGCCGGCACGGACCCCAAATGCGAGCCGGCACCTCCGGGGTGTGAGTAATCGTTGCAAGTAAATGGGCTGCAGCTGGCGATCGTGAAATCTGGCGAGTTCAGGGCTCCTGCTACGGAGCAACGAATTCCCCACACGCACTGCGGTCAAAAATAACGACTGCGGTGGATCGTACCGATAGGTCGTCCCAAGTCGGAGAAATCTGCGCCACCAGATGAGATTCGAGGGAGGTGACTCTACTTGATACTTACATATATGGAGAATCCGCATCGTCGGTTTGGTGTCCTTTCAATCCACATAACATCGAGGGCTGGACGGAACTCAGGATCAGGAGAATCTGCAAAGAGGCATGAAGACTCTCCTATTTCTGGAGTACACATCCAGATAATGAATCCTATTCGCAGCCTTGAGCAGCCTTGAAATTGAATGAATAACTGTAGGTTGTGCAGAATAGGCCGACGCATCGCTGCACCAGCGAGCTACCTTGATGCTGCGCTAACCGCGGAGCCTCCGTAAAGGCACCCCAAGAGGTCTCGCAGTTTTCGTTCGGCCGGCATGAGAAACTTCAGAAAAAAACGCCGAGTTCCTTGAAAGTGTACGTCAACATCTCATGTTAACGATCACCGAGCGTGGGGGATCCGCAGGAGTAAGCAGGATTGCGCAGGACTGGAGATTGGTAAGAAAATGCCAATGAACGGGGCAAAGATCCAACCGACGGGATGTCGTACATACTCGGATTCAATGGAGATTCGCCGTCCCTTGAGGATTATCCGATCATCGAGATAGATAGCAGGGCAAAGACGAAGTACCCGAACGAAAGTACTGGCTTGCAATTTGGCTGAGTAGAAAAATTCCTGGCAGGGATCAGAAGTAAGGACTATGGGGGAATAAACGGATGGAAAAGCGGCGCCTAAGTAGGAAACTATTATGGGCACTGATGCGATTCACTGGAGCTCACGATGTGTGACAAAGGCGGGCCAGCTGGTGGGCCGGATGGCACAGAGTCTAGGGAGAACATACCTGGATATGGTTTGAATAACGAGGATCAGATCGACTCCACCATCGTGACGTGCACAGCCTGTAGTCTGTGAACGAATCTGGCCGCTCGACATAGAAATATGCGGCTGACGTCCCCACGCGGGGATTGTAGCGTTATCTTTCTGCCGCGTTGGACGTCTACGCATGTCGTGGATGGGAATAGATATCGCCGCCATGTCAGGTTTCCCGGAATCTGAACGGTAGAATGCATGCATTGGAAAATTTGCCACTGGCATCGTACCACCGTCAAACCCGGAAGAAGTCTTGGCGGCACAAGCAGTCGCGCAGCGGGGGCCCCATGGATTTGAGCGAATCATCACCAGGAGGTAGTAGTGTGTTGGTTCAGAGGCGATGTGAAAGAGAGAGGAGGTGATGTTTGTCAGGATTTGTCCCAGTACTTTGATGGCATTCAATGTCACGTTTTTCTTGCGTTTTTCGCCATCTTCTTAACTTTGTGCGCTGACTCTTGCTTACTGTCCGGCTCTCCCGGTTTACAGGTTCATGCAACTGGCGTGATTCTCGTCACCGACTTCCATGAGAAATTGGCAGCCTAACCCTTGCACGCTCGAATGGAATGTACTATCGCCAGGGTTAGTTAGTCGTGTCACAATTTCCCACCAGCAGCCTGTTGTCCTCCTTGAAATCATCGCTTGCATACAGGAACCAGAAGGGAGGAGAAAAAGTCCTGCTACTGCACCGTGCACATCTTCTTATACGTAACCCCTACTTGATGTATGCAGCGTCCTGGCGGTGATATTGGAACACTTCGTCGCATCACGCCCAGCCATGGACTCCCGCGAGAATGCGTTAATGCTATGCAGTGTCTCACAGCGTTGGAGATCTGTTGCCATTCTGACATCCGGCCTCCTGTGGACGAGTCTGGAACTAATTGTTCGGCCTGCCGTTCGAGGATATGCTTGAAGTTGCAGGTAATCGTCCTTTGTTCACGAGCGGTAATTTTTTTTTGAAATTGCGAACGGGTTGAGATCACTCCCGAAAACACAACAAGTTCGACTTGAATGCTCGAATATAAGTGGTGAGCTTACGAAAGTTCGGGTTCGGACTTTCGGTTGGTTGAATTCATCGGACTACTATAAATACAAGAACCACTCCAGAAGGAAAAAGTCGGGGGGAGGGACATTAGTGTGAGAATCTGGGGTTTTTATTTTTATTTTTATTTACTTCTCCGCTTTCCTCTCCATTTCACTTTCTATCATTCGAATCTAAGATAACATGAGGTGGGAAAGGCCCGGATGGGCGTAATAAGCGTGATGACAAATTCAACGTGGAGAACGGCGTTCCTGATCCTAAAAATAGCTCTTCCAGTTGTGAAGATATAGGACTGGATTACACACCAACGGGACAAGAAGGAAGCGGGAGGTATAAATCAGCGAGAAGAAGCGGGAAGAGATCTGATTTTAGAACGAACGGGCGTCGCTGACAGATCGTGGATCCCCGCGCGCGGGGGATTATTATCAACAGTAATCGTAGTGACTCCCGAGACGAAACATACGTGCATTGCAACACGAGGGAATCCATCCGACTCAAATTTCGCCTCCATTCGCCGCCCTTCGAATTCGCGCCGGCAGAGTTTCGTTCTATTTGAGATCGACAAGAAACACTTGATACGTGATTGCGGTTTGAAATACAGTGGAGGCATAGTAGCTACAGGGATACAGTGGGTGCGGGGGTGGTCTAAGTATATATGGCGGGAGAGATGCGGGGCGGAGATGAGCGTGGACAAGCAAAGGGTGAACGGCACGGAGACAGACGAGTGAAGCGCTACCGGCGCTCGCTCCGCATGTCGCTCTCCGAATAAATAGGCGACGACGGGCCGGGTGAGCCCCACGGTGGCGTCCATGATGTATGCGAGACGGGCGACGCGGGCGTCATGGGAGAGGCGGACGTCATGGGAGAGAAGGGCGTGAAGGGCGTGGTGGGCGAAAAGGACGCGGCGGAGGAGATGCTCCAGGACGGGGAGGGCGGCGCGCTGGCGTGGTTGCGAAAGTGGCGGCGCATGTTGGAGTTTACGTTGAATGCGCGGCCGCAGGAGGGGTGTGGGCAGCGGAAGGCTGGGTGGGTGTTAGCGTTGGATTGTGTTGACATAGGAAGCAAGGAGTGGGGAGAATGATTCGACTCGGCGGTGGGGATGGGGAGAAATATAGGATTATACGGAGTGGCGATGAATGAATGGGGCCGAAACGGGATGCGGATGATAGAGAAGATGGAGGGAGAATTATACGTAGCGAAAGGAGGACAAAAATGGATTGTGGGACTTACGCGTAGCGCCCGTATGGGTGTTGACATGGATCCTCAAGCTACTCGGCCGGTTGAATCGCTTCGCGCACGTCGGACACACATGTTTCTTCCCTTCCTCGGACCCACCCCCGTCTTCCTCGCCCTCGGCATCGTCCATCTCGGCATCGTCCCCGTCGGACGACCCCGATGACGAGTGCTGGGTGCGCACGCGGGGGCTTGGACGGCTCGAGGCGATGTGCTGCAACGATGCGCCCCGTGGGTCGCTCTTAAGGATGTCGAACGAGAAGCTCGGGGGTGGCGGTGGCACGGGGACGAAGTGAGTCCGTGAGAAGGCGGGCATGGGGGCGGCCCGGGAGCCAGAGGAGGGACGGGGCATGAGGTGCTCGGGGAACATCTCGTGGATGCTGGGGAGGACGACGCGGGGTGCGGTTGAGCTCGATGCCATGGTCGTATGGGTGCGAGGAGTGGAGTTGCTTCTTATAAGCACGGGGTTGAACTAGACACCGGGGGATTTTCTCGAAGAGAAGATGGGGTTCGTTCGCCTGCTTATGGATCGAGGGATAGATGGAAGGGGAAGGGAGGCGAGGCAGAATTAAACGCGGGTGGCGCCGGGTGCACTTCGACCGTGGAGTCTATCTTCGGCGCTCTCTCACGTAACATCAGCATGCGCCGCATCGGTCGATCTGCGTCCGCGTCCAAATGGATTCAGCCAAATGGACCTACGCGGCTCGGGATTGTCCCAGGCACGGCGACCCAATTGCTCGCCGCCTTTCCGCTCTCCTCGCACCGCGGTAAATAGGCTTGCGGAAGGCCGTAGATTGCGCGGGATGCGTACACCCGCCAATTAAAGTTGAATAAAATGAACACGATACTGTAAATTTAATTTCTGCCGCTTGTCAACATCACCTATTCCAGCCGTCACAATCTACAGCTTTCATAGATAATTCCGATTGTCACTGTCAGTGCTGTCATGGCGACTACAGGATTAAAAAGGGTCATATTAGCACAAGGCGCAGATCCCATCACCATCGGTGTGAGTATTATTAGCGCCCGATTAAATCACGACGAGCTGCGGATCTGAACGGATGCATTTCACTTTCTTCGCAGGGGGGCATCAATACATACGAGTCAACTACTCAACTTGAAACAAGAACTGATGGTCGTGCCCAACAATAAAGAACCTGCCCGCCCAAATCAAATTCTCCCACATTCGCCTAGATTCGCGCAAATATCGTCTTGTTGTCTTCTTGGGCGCCCTGATATCCATCTATCAAAGACAATTTTATTTGCCCGGCCCGGCGCGCTTTTAATTGTTCTGGTATTATAGGGCGAATCCAACAATGACCCGTACACCGAGTTTGGGGTAAATCATTATGTAACAATTTCTGAAGATCAAGTGGATGATACTTACATTTAGTGCAATAAACTAATGTTGTTTGTCTGTACCCTAACCCAGAACAAAGACTCGGCTACTTAACACTTTCCCGGAAACCCGCCCCAGCTGGACTTCTTAACGCTCTCTGAGCTGCTTCTGGTACTCTCTCATGTCGAACGCAGTGAATCATGACGGATCCGAGTGATCTGAACCACATCACGTGTAAAGAAGGACATTATACTAAAATTAATTTATAGGTCTCCTCCAACGTCCGTTGAACCTGAAAAGTCGAGAATAAATATGTTTTTGTCAACCAGAGGCTGAAAATACGGACTGTGAACCCTCATGCAAATGCAAATGTGGAGCAGAGGTAAGTATCAGCAGGACTTTTCAAGCGTACGGTATATGTGGATGGATTCAACACAGATCTGTGAGTGCCGGCAGTCCATGTATTCATGTAGATGGACAAACCGAACCACGGTGTGAATCGAATATATTGAAATACCTCCCGTCCTGATTCCTGATGAAAACATCAAACGGACCCACGACTACCCACGACCATCGGTGCCGCAACAGATCTGCATCCGCGTCCATAATACATATCATCCTTGTCGATGGACCGCAGGAATTCGAATGTAGGTAGGCAAGGAAATGTCTGATCACACATAAAACAAATGAAGGTATAGGATTCGATCAATGGACAGGATCCATGTAACGAGAGCAGCATTCGAAGGCGAGTGTCCGCATTCGCATTTGAACTGCGCACGGGCCTGGACCGACTGACAACTACATCGAAGATGGTCTCCTGGCAACCCGCGGAATTGAGTGGGGCGAGTGACGAGGATTGCTGCGGTCGTCGGGGGACGCGGGAAGGAGGTTAAGGGTAAACACATCTCGTCAGCGCTGTTCCAAAATGGCGGAGGAACAAATTTGGTTTACCCCGTAGGAAGCGCAATGGCTTTAAATTCAGCAGTCGCACGGTGCACGATCGGAGGCGTGCTAGTGGCGGCGCGTGAGGAGGCACAAACCCGCTCCAGAATCAGTTCCTATGTGACGTGAGCCAATTAACGATACACTACCGACGATAGCGGTGATCGAGGTTGCGTTAGTTGGCGGGGTTCCAGCGATGCCGGTAATTTAGGCCCGCGGATCGTTGGTGCAAGTACCGTGCCATCATAAGTAGGGTGAGTGAACTTGGTGCAGGCGTATGAGGCTCGGCTCGGAGGCTTCTAATCCTCAAGAATGTTATCATTCACCTTTTGGCAAAGTCAAAACTCATCTTCCGAACGAAAACGCAGACATCCAGGCCACTCTGGATCCACCTCGACAATCATGAACTCCTCCGGCCGATCCGAGGATTGGCAGGTGCGTAAGTAGTAGCCGTGACTGATTGCCTGGGGAATCAAACTCTAACTAGCAGGAAAGATCAGGAAGCGAGACGTCGATGGAGTGAGAATATTAATGATGTACCGAGGTTGTCGGGTCCCGGGAAGGACGGATTCTGTTTTTAAGAGCTGACCTGGAATATTCGGAAAAAATGGAGGTTTAAATCTCCAAAAAGCAAGGGACGCGTAGTTCTGAAGTTGTTCCTTGAGATTTCACTGGCGTGAAACGTTGAATAGCTTTCACCAGCCAAACGTGCCCCTGTGTTTTACAAGGGGCAGCCATAGGTAATGATTGGATGGGTTGAAGGACATGTCCTAAGCAGGAATCCTACGAGTAGCCGGAGTTTGCGGTAGCGAGTAGCGTTCGGGTACCCAATATCCAATGCCCGCGGCTGTACGATGTCTCGCGCAAGGCACGGGAAAACCAGGCAGACGACAGGAAACTGGCGGACGCGCGGGGACCTGCTATACACCCCTCTCTTCGCTTGCCACTCGGTCCAAGTCCCCGGTCTAATCCACGGCAAGAATTTAGATTAGTGCCATTATTAATATCGTTTGGCTCACAGCAGATCGGGGGCTGGCAGGCCTGATCGGCCTAGCACAGTAGGGTTACACGCCGCAGGCATGCGAGAGAAATAGTTCTCGCGGGGCGTCCAGAAGGAGAAGATCGCTAAGATGGGAAGCAAGGCTCAAGTAAATGAATGCTGGATATGGGAAACGAGGGCGCAGATCGAGAGGTGGATGGCCTTCTCTTTCGGGTCAAAGAACCCAGATAACTAGTAGTTGTAGCAATCTTCGTTGCCGCGGGTTTGTGTCTGTCACAGTAATAATGTGTGGGGGTTGAATGGATATTTGAGCAAATTGAGGTCAAAACTTGGGAGTGCTTGAGCGCAAGAGTAATCTCGAAGTGAGTCCCCTGGGGAACACAAGCAAAACAAAGGTTGGTGAAGGGCAAGTGAATTTGTGAGAAAAAGCGTGAGAACATCAAACCAAATTAGCACCAAGCTCTGCCAAACTGATGCAAACTTCCCTTCTGGCTCTTACTTTCATCTCGATCCCTTGCACACTCGTGAATCCTCTGAGAGGCAACGCCCTTTATTTTTGACCTCACATTGAGGGGAGATCTGTTCCCATTCACAGTACGTGTAAGCATCTCGCGCGATATAGGGATGGCGCCAAGATGACAGTCCAAATTTTGCCTCGGCATGTCGACACATCCATACTTACACTCGTACTCCTTCCCTCGATATCGGACATATTCTTGCATGCTGTGAATAGCCTGAATCGATTTGATCCTCTTCCAACGTTGTGATCCCGGTATGTTTCCATTGCTGTGTGACCCGTGGTTTACCTGCCATTCATTTGAATCCCTTGAACAGATAAATAACGGAGACTTCGCCGATGATAATCACATCGGCGCTGATAAAGCTTCCAGCGCTTGTCTTCAATCTTCTCTTGGAAAGCTTACAGTTACCTATCGGACAACTGCCTTTGCGGTAATCACAAATTGAGCTGGCTAAGAAAATTCTCCTCCAAGGACTTATGCTTATCTCTGATCCAGGATGAAAATACCTGTGCAACGTGCAAGTTCAGCATCGGTACCTTTTAGAAGTTCTTAAGTCGGGCGCCCTTCGGTCTCCGCAAATGCCGTATCCTTCGACACATCTGAGTGTGACAGCTTCGCCGCGTTGCCCAGTGGAAAAGATCTCCGTTCATTTGTCTGTAATGCGGTATGACATCCTGTCGGCCAAATAGCGACCCCGTTCACTTATAAATGGTTACTCCCGATCCACGGTGATCGTTGACACAAGATGTGGCGTACCTGCTTTCAAGGAACAAGGGCACCCGGCATCCTTTCTCATCCAGGCCGCCAACCGCAATCAGCGAGCGCCCCGTTTCTTTCTTGACTGTCGCTAAATATATCAACAGATTTCCATGCGAAAACTCCGCAGTAAAACCTTGGCGGCCCGCAATCCCAGAGGTCCCATAACTACCCACAAGTCTTTTGTTGCGGTGTATTTCTTCATTATGCTGTCCCGCAAATACCTCATTTGGAACATTAGCCAGGGATCAAGATTTCTGAGGGCGTACTGATGCACCCAGCCCGGAGCATTGTAAGTCCCGCAGCGGCGGCCAATATCCGCGCCGCGTATGCGCAATCCCGTCCTCCGGAAACACCCTATCTACACACCAATCTATATCGGTTCAAGCCACCCGAACACAGTGACTCGGTATTCGGGCGAAATTGGATCCAGTTCTGGGTCCCATGTGATTTTGTTGAGATCCCACCATTCGGCGACCCGAATTCTCCATGTCACTTACCGCGAATTCCGTCTGTTGACATTCTGTGGCGCGGAGTCTCCCGGCAGTTCTTTGGCTTGTCGTCCCCAGAAACAGGGGCCTTATCACTGTGACAGTACCATGCGGCTAAAAAGCCAAACTTTGGACCTCACGCCGCGGCCGCCATTTGGGCGTTTCGAACATTTACAGTTCCCACCTGCCTCCTGAATTAAACCGCAGGATCCCTGTCAACGATCCATACGTCGGGAGCCAATTGACCTGTCCTTCCCTGTAACGATTAACCTCTCAACAGTACAACTATAATGCAGGTGGTGCACATTGGTATCGGATGCAAGGGTTTTCGCCGACAGAATCTTCCGTTTCCCACGAACCAACATTTCAATTGTCATACTGCGGATCCTGCCGGTCTTATCGACTGTTTACCTTGCGCGCATTTAGTGACCAGTCGCGGATCCCGGTGCTGTCTATCCAAACCCATCCAGATTCATGATCGGCGGTCCTTAATTGACTCCCCACAGGCTTCTATCTACCGAGGTGGGTGAGTCCATAGGAACCGTCAAGGATTTTCCTCTCACGCAGGCCCTTAGTTGCCCGTTAGTTCACTAGTAGACTTTCCTCAATATCCCGCCTTGACCTCTGCGACGGAGACTCCGCACCAAGATCCGCATTACACCCGCTTTGTCCTCGGCTTGCTGCACCACACAAAGAAGGCATGACTTACTCCACAATAGCGACCTATCATACTTGCTTCTTCGCCGCTGGCATGTGCATTATCGTTTAAGTATTTTCAGATTCTACACATTGTTATCGCGCATCGGACGAACATCAGACTCCATGCCCGAGCTGCGCCGAAAAGGGGGCAGCCAGAAGTTGACGGAAGGGTCTAGTGTCAACTCTGACTAGACGCTCGCGCCGCCAGTCACGTCTCTTGCATATAGGAGAGCACCTTAACTGACTATATTCGGACGGCCGATCCACACGGGAGCGGAGCAATGCGGAGGCTATTGTGTCGGGTGATTCCCAGGCATACCGCATAGGGTTTCTCACTGGCCCCCGACACAATTCGGGCACTAGTTTCCTCGCGCGATGCATATTCCTAGGTTAGTGCAGTACAGTTTGACTATATATACAAATTTGATGACTGATTTCTCAGTATTGCAATGGGTGGAATCCCGGCTATGTTCGCAGTTCCGGGCGGACGCTACGCGATACTGCAAGGGAAATACACTCCCAGGGCTGAGGTGAGCAGTGTTATGATCCCTGAACCCTTGCCGGCTCCGAACAGGAGCGGATCGAAAATACACTGTGAGTTCACACGATTTCCCTAGGACTGATTTGTCAAAATTGGCATCGTGCCCAGGACTACTGTCGGCCCGGCGACCCTGACTGAATGTCAAGTCTCATGGGTTCCCATGTTCGTACTCTGTTATGGAGCCGTACTGCAGCCGCCGCAGGAAAATCGTGCAGGAGCGAATGACAGCATAGCAGACTCCGCAGGGCATTTTAATTTCTCCGCGGGCGTTTCAATTTCACCGCTGGCTCGCACCAGCTGTGGGAGGTATTGATTACCACTCTCGGGGCACGGATCCCGCGGACGTCCCTCCCTCCGTGTTTTAATCTAGGACTCAACCTATACCAAAATTGAATAGGGTGGAATGGCAGCGGCGCGCACCAGTTGGAATTCCTCTTTATATCCTCTCCGTCCATCTACTGGACTGTAACGGGTGCCGAGGTTCGTCTTTATCCGCAAAAGAACAAGTTAATGATGCTCACTATATTGCGACAAGCCAGATTACAGCTAAGATCTCTCACGAGCTCACAAATGCACGGTGAGCCTTCTTGAGTAACCCGAGGCATTAGAACCAGTCTTTGACGAACAGGAGGCCGGCGATCCACCCCATTCGTTACCATTATCGAGTCTTCATATCTTTACCGCCTTGTGCCCTCGGTTTCAATCTTTGCGATCCCATCCTTCCAGCTGTTCTCCTCCATCAAGCCGCCTGTGACCCTGCCAAATCCCTGATTTGCATGCGAGCTAAATCACTAATCTATCTCGCGCCAAGGATTAGACCGAGCAGCGAGCGAAGAGAGGGGTAGCAGCGCCCTGTCATCTGCCTGCTGCTGGACGAGGACGTACGGCCGCGGTCATTGGACCTTACTCCTACCAGCGCTATAGTAAACTCCGGCTCCCCGCAGGAATGACTTCCACCTATTACCTATTGCTTTCGCACGTAAACTATTCAGGGGTGCGCATTCGTTTACTAAGCGCTGGTCTGCGCAACCCTTAAATCGGATGGGACGAATTGGGAATCATGAGAAGCAACGTTCTCGGGAAAGGAAAATGTCTCGATATACGGGAGGCCAAAATTTCCTCGGCACTGTCCTTGCGCCCATGCAATGGCCGATATGGGAATGCCAGTGATGAGACGTCTAATTGGTCATTCAGTTGCATCCCATGCCCATGCGCTCTCACAACCGAATGTACCGGCATCCGCAGAGCTCGGTGCGTCATTTTCACTCCATCGATGCGGCGTCCTGGTTCTCAAACCTGCCCGCTAGTTAAACGTCCTGATTCTTGAACTCGCCTGCTCGTTAAAGTTTGATTCCCACCACGGCTGCTACTTACCCTCTCTGCAAATCCTCGGATCGGGGGGAAGGGTCCATGATTAATGATTGTCAATGTGGAGCCAGAGCGGGGTCCTCTATGCTGTGATTCCCCAAATGTCTGTTTAGCGTGCAGAGCAAGGTCCAACGCGCGACTTGGCTGGTTAATATGGCGGAGTTCGTCGGTCAGGCTTGCGCCGGCATTTTGCAAACTAGGGAATTACAAAAATCCCCGAAGATTAGAAGCCTTTTCCGTCGAGCCTAGGGTCCGCGATAGCGCTACGCTTTAGCCCCCTCCCCGATAATTACAATGGCCCCCGCTCGAACGATCCGCGGCCATACAATAACGTCATCGCCTCCAACTGAAGCAACCTCAGGTGCGCTGGCAGCAAATGTTGGCTTATCGCCGGCATCATCGGTAGTGTAGCCTTAATTGGCTCGCGCCACCCAGGAACGGATTTTGGGGTTGCCGGTCGCATCTAGTACACTGCACTAGCTCGTCTCCGGTCGTGTCACTGCTGAGTTTCTTTTTTCCAGCCTATCGTCGCGCTCCTCTCTGTGTTTGTGTCTTTCTCTCTTTGAAATTATCGCTTGCATACAGTAACCAGTATAGAGGGGAAAAAGTCCTGCTGGTGTGCGGCGCACATTCACTCTAAATATGCAACCCCGTTCGACTCGGGGGCAGGAAATTCTTCGACTCTGTGGCCACTTTTTCCCCCCTGCCGTCCGTAGAGAGGAGGAATGCCTTTCCCCCCCTTTTCTAACTCGTTGCTGCTTCAGTACTGGTGATGATCCAAAAACAAAGCAAGTTCAGTACAATGCTCAGATATCTATAGGGTCGGATATAGAGGGGGAAAGCCCTGCTGGCATGCGCACGTCTGCGCTATATTCGAAGTGTCTCCACTGAACTATTCAGACGGCCCTCGTTCGATTCGGGACCGGACAACATCCCCTGATCGTTGTTTGTTCTGCGATGGATGGCTAACTACACTCTGCGAAGCCGTAGAATTCTTCGGCATGCCCAGAGTCGATCTGCGTCCGCGTCCAAATGCCAGG
The DNA here is from genome assembly GCA_029281465.1 of Mycena epipterygia. Taxonomy (NCBI): domain Eukaryota; kingdom Fungi; phylum Basidiomycota; class Agaricomycetes; order Agaricales; family Mycenaceae; genus Mycena; species Mycena epipterygia. Next base: position 1,070,046 of record JARJCQ010000031.1, on the reverse strand, counting down.
AACATGGCGGCGGCTTTCCCTCAGGTCCAATCTCCCATCAATTCATAGACAGCTCCAATACAGCCCCCGCCTGTTCTCACACACAATTCCGATTGTCGATGTACTGTCGTCGTAGTCATGGCGAGGAGTCCAGGGTTCGCCGTATACTGAGCTCCCCCAGGTCGAAATGCAGATCATCACCGCATTACCGACGAACGCGTCATAAGTAGCGCCAATAGCGCCCGCGGCCCGCCGGCGATAATAGGTTCTGGGTCCAGCGCGGGCGCGACGGGGACGGGCCATGCCAGTGTGGCGCAGGTGACTTACCTTCCGGACTTGCGTGCATGCATGCACGACGTCGCGCGGCCGGGAGCGAATGACTGTCGGGACTCGTGAGCAAACCATAAGTTATTTAGCTCAGTTCAACAATGACGCTGTCTCCTGCTCCCGGAGGAGAGGTAAACTAGCTGGGATTCGTCAAGGGGCTGGTCTGCCGTCTACAGGCAAAAAAAGATAAAAATAAAAACTAAAATAAGATCGTCTCCCCCGAGTCGAACGGGGTTCATTTAGTATACCGTATAGAGATGCGGGCAGAATGGCACCGTGCACCAGAAGGACTTCGTATCCGGTCTATTTGTACCTCAACAAAAAAAGGTTACCCAGTGAATGATACAACTCCCGAGAATTGCGACGGGTTTGAACCGCTTCCCTGCTGTGTACATGGCCGAGATCCTCAAAAGCAACTGATGTTGGAACCAAAAACATCGCTCGTCTTTGGGACAAAAGGAGCACCGATCAAATCACAAATCTCTTGCCCCCGAGTCGAACGGGGTTCATCTGCATCTGCATATGCACTAGAAGACCATTTGGAGCAGAGATGCGCCGCGCACCAGCCGTATTTATTGACATACTCGCTTCAAATGTGGATTAATCAATGTGAGTGATCAACACTCCGAAGTCATCCTAATACATTCGAACCACTTGCCTTGGTTGCCTGACCTGAGAACCTTGGCTGGATCTCTAGAAATATTTGATTAGTACTTCAGCAGGTTCGAAAAACATTTCGCGCCGCCTGTCGTGCAAAAAAATGTTCACAAATTCTGGAATCTCCTGCCCCCCGAGGCGAACAGGGTCCACCTGCTTACCTTCTATTTCTACAGAAAAAGCGAATATGGACGTGGAACTTGAATTGAATTGCTCACGTCCGTTTCCTTACCTCGAATATGCACACGCAGGTGGAACATCAGGTCAGCCGGAAGAAGTAGAATACGGCGGCAGCAGAACTCGAGTTAATTTAAGATGAAGTCAACTTAGCGGGACCAATCCGCAGTTTTCTCTCGTCCAACTAGAAAAAGAGACCTGCATCATCGTAACGACGCCACACAGCAGAAAGACCGTGTCTGTGGGCACGATCTGCACGTGCTGCGATGAGCACGGAATTCGTTGAACTATTGAAACACCGGCGGCGAACTCAATCGAGGAAGACTTTCGCTTGGGGACGCCAAAGCGCCGACTCGGATATGTAGACGCACAGCTGCCGTACCTCTGTCTTATCTTTGACAGTAGTTGACAGTCAGATTGCGATGTGCGGATTGGCCTGATTAGCGCTCTCAACGGAAATACCTGGTCTCCATTTGTGCGGAATTGATCGACGATGGAGGCCCGGTAATTGAGAACAAGATGGACCTGTGCGACAGCGACAGACAGCGACTTGGCCGCCGGCGAACCCGTCTGAGCATCATGTGCCAGGGGTTAGCACAGCACAAAGCAGCTGAGGATGGAGGGCGCCAAAAATCAACGAATAGCAGGGTGGGATGGTTTTGGGACTTGAAAGTAGGCCATGTAGACGCCGCTTTGCCGCCCGAGAAGATTGGCACTCACGCGGAATATCTGTGTGAGTACAAGTGGCTGCAAGAGGCCGCTGTCCCATGTCGGATTTCGACCTCGGAGCCGTGCCCGAGGCGGCATCCCGCTGGAAGCAAGCCGTTGAACAGACATCTATTTATTTGTCGACTCGGCTTAAATAGGACGTGGCGCATTTTGAATCGGAGAGCACGGTGAACGCGCCAACTGAAGATCAGAAGAAAGGTACGGAAGAAAATTCCCGGGACGAGAGCCTAAAATAGGGGGCTGAGTGAGCCGCCCGCGCAGGGATTATATTGTAGTTCGGCCGACACGGTCTCATGCCCTCCGAGTTGTCAGTGCGGTGGATGGAGAACCGAAAGGCCCGCGACGGGCATCAAAGGCTGCGGAATACAAGCAGCTGGAATGTTGCGAAATTTGGACCCACGTATTACCCGATCGTCTACGGAGATGCGAGGGGATTATTGTAACTGAGTCATGGTGGATTGGGAGAAAGGTAGTTCGGCTTTGTCCGCGCTACATTGATCCCATCAATATCCGGGAACTTCCGGTCTCTGCTAATATTCGATTTGTTGCCTCCCCGGTGCACGAGTGTATTAGGCCATCTGATTATACCTTTTATTTGCCAGTTCCTGTGATTTTAGCCTCGCATTATTGCTGGCAACAGCCGCCTAGTATCCTGGGTTTAGAGTGTGTATATAAGTAGTCGCCGCGACTGATCGGCCTTAGTCTCTTACAAACAGACGCTATAAACGTTGATGCTCGTACCTCGCATTTTTGTATCCTGGTAAATCAGCCAGATTAAAATTCATATCAATCTCAACCTCTGGCTTCGAGCACGATTCCAGCGTGTACGCCGGATTCTCAAGGAAAAGCCCAACTGACCGCCGGATTAAACGCAATGTATTTTGGTTGTTATTGCAGGAGGTGGCGCTGGGGCAAATATCCCTTTGTGTGAAGCTCCGATGTACGCACGCCGGGGGAAGCTAATGTAGCCCGTACTGATTACGACCCGTAGCCTCGCGGCATTAATAAAGTTAAGATCGAGGAAAGAACGTACACATGGCCGGCAACTCATCGAGACCCGAACGGGCTGCAGGAGAAAATGAGTCAAGTGTCGCATTCCACCAATAAATTCTACTGACTAGGCTAAGTAGACTTCTGCTAACCAGACTACTTACTTGGGCTGGATGAGTAATAATCTGATAGTTAGTGGGCCATTTGGAATCGCTAACGCGTTTACTGAGAAGTTTGCCTTCCTAGAATATCGGAAGATTGAACTTGGCTGCACTGGACAATGACACGTGGTGTATTTGCGCATCATTGTTTTGTCAGCTGCCACTTTTCATCTCAGACCACCACGGCACACGCGAATCTGCGCTGACATGGCCATATCAGGACACACCTGACCCGACATTTTCTGGGTGGTGTAATCTACAAAATCAACGAAATCGGCGGACTTCTCCCGGCTCACTTCAAATCTTGCTTCCGAAATCCCAGTCACCACGTTGTGCTGTAGAAATTCCGGTAAAACTTGAACCTTTATCCAATCACACTTAATGGAGCCTTTGCACCGTTCAAAATGCGATTTGTTGCCATTTCCACTAGGATGACGTTGTCAAGCGGTCATCCACGAACAAAGATCTACTCCGGGTTCTCGGTTTCAAGTGGGCTCAACATGATGCAAATATTTTCTGGTATTACCGTTGTGGGTGACATTCATCTGGATCTTGGGTCGACATCAATCTTCCCGGTGTAGGAAGATATCCCATAATCTCCTCCGAATGTGCTGTACTCGGCCTTTGTTCATATCAGAGTGAGATGCATTTTGTGCCAGAAGCCTTACTGCCGTATTGACTCCATTTGAAAGAGATTTCCCGCCACACAGCTTCAAGCCGGGTCCATCATACAGCAGTATCTCCGCCAAAGTCCATTACCGCTGTCGGAAAAACGGCGGTCCAAGTCTGAACGAGGCCTTGTCTGTAGACTTCATTTCCGTCTATCACCGAGGTAGGTCATGCGCAATTCAGTCTGTCCACAGCCAGCATGTCCACAGACAGGTTGCACGTTCTACGGCACTTCTCTACACCCTTCTCCCGTCGACTATTCCTTGGCTATTCCGCTCTGCAGTGGATTATGGCATAAATGGCCAAAATCCGCATTGCGCGCTTATCTTCCCACAACGTTGAGGCACGCCTCAACCCCGTGCCGCCGCCGATGCAATGCCGGAGGGGGCGTTAAAGACGTCACATCCAGGAAGTTACCCGACATTTAAATTGACTCCGTAACCCTTCATCTCGCTCATGTCAAATCAGATCGCCAATTTCACGGAACTGCTGTTGCCGGATGATTTGCGTGGTGTCATGCAGCATGCTGCTGTCATTGAAAGACATGTAGAGTGTGCACCATTCCCATGGCTTCGTCAGGAACAGAGTTCTCTGTTCAAAGAACCTGAAGAAGCGTCGTTGAAGCTCGTTCAACTCTGATTCCCGGACCCCATGTCCGATACCCAAATCATCCGTGATGAGGTCGGTGGCACCAAACTCCTGATTGGATTCACTGCAGCCACCTGCTACACCGCGTAGACGGTAGAACAATTAACGCAATGGCAGCGGCAACGCTCGGCAGGGCACTCCACTTCCGCCGCCGTTCCCTCCGTGGGATTTGTGAGAAGATCTGACGGCCGTTGCCTGCATGTGCATTGTGGTAGATGGGTTTGGTGATTTGCGCTGTGATTTGCGTTCCGTTTGCTGTCGTTGATAAGGTACGATTCGAACTCGTTCGAAACTGTCAAGGCTTAAGATCTAAACTACTTCACGCGACGACACCCCGCTCCCAATTCCGAGGCAGTCCTGTGGTAAGGTGCGTACCTGCGACGGATGTTGATATCGTCTTCGAACTCAGCTGCGCACTCGGAGTCCCTATTTGAGTTTGAGGAAAGCCAGGACTGTTCGCAGGCCAATTCTAACTCAATCTCACGCCAACGCCACCATCCCCACTTCCTCGTCGCTTGGATTGAATCTTACGTGATATTATGGCCCGCGGTCTCCACTCACACGTTCTTGCATCCCATCCATCCGACGCCACCATTTCATCTCACCTTATCGCGCCCAGGAACGCAATCTCGCAATATTCACTCTCGTACTATTTTTACCCTTTAACATTGTTCGAGCGCCCATCCATCCGTGATCTCGTTCTCCCGCTCTGGGGCGCTCGGGCATTCAATTTAGTTTTTCATCGTGGTGGAAGCTGCCACAGACCACCATCACGGTACAAAACTACAGGCGCTGGACCAGTTGGCATGTGAGTCTCACGGCTCCTACACGACTACCGACACTGATATGGATTTAGAATACCTTCCCTTGCGCGAAATGGCCCTCGCTGCCCTTTGTTTTCCGCCGAAATGAGATCCTCGTGGCCGTTGAATTTCATGAGTAAGTTGTAAACGCCTTCGCGCATGATGACTAATGATTGGAATCTCAAGACACTTATCAGCCGTGCTCAGCTGTCTCGACACTGCAACACGCTCCCGGGTTGTTGATCATAAAAGAAGTTGCACTGACCCTAGATATTGGTATGAATTAACGGCATAGCTCGAAAGAAGTGCTCTTCCATAGGTTTCAACCCCACACCTGGCTATAGATATCGATGAGGGTAAGTTCTATACCTCTGTCAATGAAGGTCTTTGATTGTTTGATCCTTGTGTGCATAGGACTTGATATCGACTTAATAATGTACAGTAGTGTTTTTGTTTCTTGGGTTCAACATCTCGTCAGTCCTTTTTTAATTCGGCAATACCAACGTTTCCAGGCGGGTTGAAAGCGACTTCAAAGAATATCAGAACAAGATGCAGGTGGGACATTGGAGAATGAAATTCAACCGGGCTAGAGAAACTGAATTAGGAATGGTTGTCTTTGGGCGTTTAGTCTTGCTCTGACTTCGACGGCACATGCTCGAATAATGACCAAAAATAATATTATAAAACCCAAAATAATCCGATAAGGTAGGCGTCGCGCGCATCCGTCGAGTCACGTGTAACGTGACTGACGTGTGACAGTAACGTGGGAAAGCGCGAACTTCTGGATCGTTTTTTTAAAAAACTTGTATTTCGACTATCAGGACAGTGTAAATATTTTTCAACTATGAAATACCCTTCCGCCTTCGTAAATCATCACGAAAGTGGGGAGGTAAAGTTCTATGGCCCCGATATTTCTTGTTTGCTCATGCTGCATCTGCTCCATCGAGCCCGTGGAAATATGCGTCGGCAAACCTTGATGATCGGACAGCAAAATGGTGCATAGAAGCAAGCAGAACTGAATCAAGCGCTTCTAACATATTCTTTTCCAAGTCCTCCTCCTTTGATGATGCTGGGAACATGCAATAAATCCGCTTCGCATATCCCCAACATTGTCAATACACCAAGATTTTTTGTTCTAGATTGTTTTTTAGTCTTGGGCATGAGCAAAATGTGTGAATGTCGCGTGAAATCGGCGAGGAGAAACGCGGTGGCAAGGAAAAGAAACGAGAAAAAGGGCTGACACATAGGTCATGTGATACTGATCCGTGATCGGAACTTCCTTATTGGGAGGCACGAAATTTTGGCGACAAAAAGTCAAGTTGCTGTGAGCGTTCTCCAATTCACATTTGGGGCACTTTCTAAAAAAAGTGGTAAAAACGTTTTTTTGAGACTATACTTGAAATCTGAGACCATAGGATTGTTCCCAAGGTCAATCCGAGTCTTTCTATGGTTTTAGATTGTTCCAAATGTGGCGGGATCAAGTAGTACAGGGCGGAAGGCGGCGTCACACGATGGGGCACGTGATTCAATGAATGCGTGCGACGCCTACCTTAGAAGTGTATACTAAATCGCCCTTAAGTGAAACAAAAGACCCAGAACCATCGAACCCGCGCACCGCTCAGAGCCAGATGGACCTGTATTGCTGGATCGCGGCCTCGAGTTTGACCGGGTCGATGGTGGGATCTGTGGGCACTTTCCCCGATCCTGACGAGATGGCGAGGCTCTTCAAGTCGATGGATGGGCAGCGGCAAAATCTCGCTGCAGTCCGTAAGGGTGCTCTTGTCGACACCCAACAAGCTCATCTTCTCGTGCGCAGCAGAATACTCATTGCCCCTGCAGATGTCGTGCGGTTAGCGTGTATTGGTTGGATTACGAAAGGTCACATACCAGTTATCTTGATTGCCGATGAAGCGGTTGTAATCTTTCTGAGTCATGGCGTTCGTCGAGAAATTGACGTCTCTGGCGAGTTTGTAGGTATCTATGAGAGGTTCAATTCAGACAGGGCGAAACATAAGCGGACGAAATTGTTTACACGGTACAACAGCAGTGCTCTGGGTCTCGGAGTATGTAGCGAGGTGCATAAGCCGGGTGCACGGTAACTGAGAGGTTGAAATGCACATAGAAACGAACATCCCAAACATCAGGAGTGCTATCGAACATTGTCTCCGTCGGCACCGCTTGGAAGCGCTGCTTGCAGGTGGAATGAGCACCGATGAGTGCCATTAGCTCGCGGATGCTGAAGCCTTGCCCGCCGCTTGCAATGCGAGCGAGAAGGTGCCTGCAAGACAATTAATTCAATCTGTCTGTGAGACTATTGATTCATACACATACCAACATCGTGAAACGCGAGGTGGATGGAAGCACGAGCAGCATCTCCACAGCGGCCTGTAACATTCATATACAGTCGAAGCTGTCTTAACCCATACCCATTGGTGGACGGTCCAGGGTATGGGTTATCATGGCGTATGGATTAACACAGCGTGGGAAATGTTTCGATTATATCCGAAGCCCATTTCGAGGTGGTTTTCAGCATGGAAAATAGATGTCTGAAGAGGCTAAGCTAAGTAAAGTGTCACTGGGGATGTTGTTTGGAGCTTTTGAAGCTGTTATTCTGTAAAACGTTCCAAACAAATGAGCCATTGAGGTTGAACTGGGTGGGTCCCGGCTCCCGCCATTGTCCCGGCTTGATGCGCTGTGCACCTGGCCCACAATTGGGTTGAAATGACTTACAGATCAATGTATACAGTTTCACTCCACCAATTTCTGCCACCAAATTCCATGAGAAGGCTCTCAAAATCGCAAAAATGTATGGGTTTTTGCCCTCCAAAAAGTATGGATTATTGAGTATTACAGATTTATGGGTTTTAATTAGGAATCACCTTGGTGGACAGTCAAAACCTAATGGGTTGTGGCAGCTATGGGTTAAGACAGCTTTGACTGTAAGTTCAAAGTTTGCCACCGGAGGTTAATGTCTGCTCTCAAGAGAGCGGCCTGCTAGAACTGTGACATTTCCTCTTCTGCTGAGCAGCTCGTATTCGCGTGTGGTATTCTGAGTCGCTCCTGAGTGCGGTTTCGCGGAAGGACGTTGGAAGATCCAAAGCATCCCCTCCCAAGGATGGAGTGCGCGTAACCTAATCCTTGAACGCTGCGGGTCGAGAAATGTGTCCTGAGCCTGTACTTCGTTCGTGCCGGACGTTCAAACGCGGTTCCGGAGGCGTAGGAGGACGAATGGGATTGTGTTCGTGTGGGCGGAGTTTCAATTTGTGCCGTGGTGCCGGGATAGGGGCAAGCAGCGGGTGGTGTGTGCGTAACAGTATTCACACCGCCAATTGCCAAATTTAGGCACGCCGGAAGTGCTATTCGACATGCAAAGTTTCGAATAGCACTTCCAGCACACTGAAATCTAAGTCGACATCAATCATTTAGGTTTACGCATAGGTCCAACTGAAAAGAGTTGAATCAGATTGAATTTCAGATTGCCTGAAATACATTTGAAACATTATGTGTCGGATTGTAAGCCGAAACTGTTGCTTGAAACTAAATATATCAGGACTGAAATAAGGGTAACTGATATTACCTGTATCAGCTTGAATTTCAGAGTAAGCTGAAATCTGAACCATTGCTTTCAGCCAGGCTGAAAACTGTTTGGTAGGTCCAACACATAGTGCTTCAAATTTATTTCAGGCAATCTGAAATTTAATATAATTTAACTCTTTTCAGCTCGAACTATACATGAACTTAAACTATTGGTTTAGACTTAAATATCAGTGTCCCGGAAGTACTATTCGAAATTTTGCGTGTCGAATAGCACTTCCGGCATGCCTAAATTTGGCAATTGGCGGTGTGATTGGCGCCGATGTAAAATGGGGAAATTCTATTCTTGTTACTGCAACAAAGGTGACAAAGGCTCGTAAGCATGTGCACGCATTCCGGACAAACTTTGCACCTGGACCTCGCCGTAATTTGGAACCTATTTTGCGGGAGATAACGACATATCTTGAAAGAAAATAACGTACTGGTATCCCGCGAGCTCGGTGCGTCACTTTTAAAAATTAGATTCCCAGATCCAACTACAGCTAGTACTTTCGCGTGTGCGGTCAGTGCCGTAACAGCCAGCGACACAGCGGCAAAAAAAAACTTTTGCGCAGCTGGGCTCCCGGAACGGCTTTCAGGCATTCAATGTTGCTAAAGAAGAAAGAAAATGCTCTGCCGGTGGAGATCCAGGCCTACTATAATATCTGTTGTACCTGCTGCCACCACCACTATACTCTAACTATCTTCTGTAGATCTTCAACCAGCTCGTCGCGAATGACGATCTCAACATGGTCCACCTCGATCTCCACCACTCGCAGCTCCGCACAACACCAGTCCAGGCCCAGCGCCCACCACTCCTTCTGCGCATCAGGCGCAACACCCACGACGACTCCGTGCGAAGCCTTGTACAGTGTCACCGGCGCCTTCACCTCGCTCATCCACGCAATGATCCCGCGCACAACGTCTGTATACACCCTGCGCTCGCCCGCAAGGCTCAACGGGAACTCGAACGCCTTGGCCGTGCCCTCGATGAGATTCTCGTATATCGTCGCCATCAGCTCCGACATTTCTTCCGCTCGCATACGGCCATTCCACCGCTCCCACGCGCAGTCCGCAAACTCTCGCCACCACGGGTCGTTGTACCCGCGCATCAATTTGCAGAGCCCGCGGATACTCCGGTCATGGTGCGCGCGCAGTGTCTCGGGATCGGCGAAATCCGTATCGGCCGTATACGTGTCGACGGCGCGGGGAGCGAGGCCGAGGAAGGGCGAGTTGTCGATAAGTGCGAGTTGGATGACCTCATCGCCACCCGCTTCGAGCAGCTTCGCGATGCGGCACGCCATAAACGCGCCGGCGGAGTACCCCCCGACGCGATACGGGCCCGTCGGCTGCGCCTCCTGCATGCGATGGGATCGCATGTCAATCAATCGTGCTCAACGTAAATTCTACGCACCTTGATCTTCCGATAGTAAAAGTCCGTCTGCGCGATGAAGCTCGTGCGCGGCGTTTCGGTCGTGACCTGGATCGCCCAGAGCCCACTGCGGAAGTGCGTCTGCATGTAGGCGAAGGAGTATATAAGGCCGCCGCCGCCTGAGTGAGAACGTTAAGTATTTAAGCACAGTGCTTGCACCGCACGCACCGTGAACAAGGATCAACGGCGGCTCGCCCGCTGTGGGCTCGCGCAGGCGCACAATCGTGCTGTCCTTTTGGTCGAGAATCGACGCGGGCACGTTCTTGCCATACGTTGTTTCGCGCATGTGGGGCACCGCCGACGCCCCGACGCCGACACCGTAGACGAACGACGCGAGCTGCGCGATTGTGGGAAGCGTGAAAACGAGCTCGTTCGGCAGCACGACCGTGTCGGGAATTCGCTCTTCGAGGGCCTGCATGATGCCAGTTCGGATTCGCGCCGCGAGAAGACTACCGTATGGTGGACGTTCAAGGCAACGATACGGCGGTGAGCGACGGTGCGTACCTGTCCGCCCCGGCATCGAATATGTTGTCGTGGTCGGAGATGTCGGACCTGACGTTGGTGTGGACGTGTCCACGCACGATATCCAGCGCGTCGTCCATCGAAATTTCTCTGCCCACCTGGGTGCTCGCTACCGGCGCCGGACGGTCGAAAGCAGCATAGGCCGCGTCGATGTCCTGTGCGTAATCCTCGATAATAGCTTGTCGGCGTGGCGTGCCCTTTGCTGTCACCTGGAAAGGCCGCGACGGCGTGGCTAGGACTATCATCTATGCGTGTCATGGTGGTCATGAAGGACTCGAAGTAACGATTCATCCACGTACATCTTTGAACAACCGCGAATGACTCGGGGCGGAAGCGTTTGCTTGTTCGACGGTGGGCCTACAGATAATGCTTGTCTTCCGTGTATGAACTCAAGAGGACATTCACCACGTACCAGATAGCGTCTCGGAAGGACTCCAAGTCAAGGACATTTTCGGATGGACTGACGATTACACCGGCGTGTGGCCGCTCACGACCGAACATGATAGCAGCCTTGACGCACGGATCTTGCGCAAGAATTTGTTCTGTAACGCATGGTCACCATAGCCCTACGACGTGCGGAAATACCGCGCACCAATTGGCCCGGGATTGGTCTTCTCGCCATTCTACACGCAAATTCGGTAAATTGAGGCCCGGGAAGAAACTAGGCGTATTCTCACAGAGTGCATAATCTGGTCATCTGCTCGATAATGGGAATCCCAGCATAAACAGTTATATATGCCAAACGCACCAACACGCCCATACACCCTGTACAGTGTCGGAATTGTCGGGTGGCGCTGGACGATATCCTTTCACTGCGTTGAGACCCCCTGTAGACAGACCTCGGGCTACCTTAGTGTACCTTAGTGTACCCTCTGTCTACCCGGGTAGACATATGTGTACCACGACATGTAGACGTAAGTTAGTCGACCTCGGTGTACCCCTGTCTACCTCCGGCTACCTAGGGTGGACAGCCTTCGGCTACCTCCGGTTACTTCCGTCTACCTCGGTCTCTGTCGGTACACTCACCTCGTCCAAACTTACGGTGCTAATTTGGGCTCACCTCGGCTTTTCCTGTGTCTGGGTGCCTCTCCTTTGCTTTGCACTAGTTCTGGCTTGTCTTGGCCTGTGTGTGCGAGCGATTATGTAACCTGTGGGGCTAGATGTGCACACACATCACACACATTGACAGCGGTGGTCATCGGATCAAACAATCACTTGATTCCCCACTTCAACAGTCGTGGAAACTCACTTACAATTCACTGTCGACTGCTCGTCAACCTGGGTTGAAAGTTCGCTGGCGAAACCCAGCGTTGATGTCAGCCCGATCATGTCTGCTTCGGTCTACCTCAGTCTACCTCGGCTCAGGTCTGTGTACCTCCATCTACAGGGTAGACAGACAGTAGACTCAGGTGAACCGGGTGTGTGTACGCGACATGGACTTAGGTAGCCAGACAGGTCGGTCTACCCTCGGTCTACCCGGGTAGACCGACCCTCTGTCTACGGGGGGTCTAAACGCAGTGTTTGTGTCGAATGCCAGGACACCGTCAACTTCCGTGTTCGATACCGCGAGACAGTTGGTCGCACATTGCTACTTATGTTCAATGGGTATTCACAATGCAAGAGCATGCGGCACCTTGATTATGAGCTGGAATAAAGACCCTGTGGGGTCAGCTTCCAGGGGGACCAGCACCGGCTCGGTCGATGTCGGAAACTGCAGGGCCAAATTCATGATTGTGGCAACAAGGGCGCGCATAATACGCACCTGAAAGTATTGCCAGCCGTTGCCGTCTGCTGGCCCTAAGACACGCCGTCACCAGGTCTAGGATAACACCAACGACCACACCTACACGTACCTATCTGCGATATGCCGCCGATCTCGGTGCTGCATGCAACATAGACGCGAATTATCCCACTGATGAGGTCTTCAACGTGGAATGTAGCACCCACATTCCATACACGGTCGTCAACTTTACACCATTTCTCTCCAGAGCATCGCCAACGGGCTGGGCGAGTGGACCCCCGGAGAAAATCTGCAGCATGTATGATGAGGAGAAAGCGGTGGGCCTAGCTGGCAGAACGCACGACGTTGGAGAAGGTCCGCAGTTTCTCGACACTGTAGGGATCTTGTGCCCAGTTCTGTGTATGATGAGCGGACTCGGCATTAAGTTTCATGCTAGGAAAGGTAAAGAGACCTCGAGGAACATGGGCGCGCACACTATCGTCGTGCTCTTGGTTGCCAGCGCGGAGGCCAGCACTCGTTCTGGTGTGGCAATTACGGCATGTGTTGTAGGCGGAAAGAGCGACATGATCATCCCGGAGTAGACCTAAGAATTGACATCAAAATTAGTTAAGGTCGGAGAGGGTATTTACAGCGCGTATAAGGGAGAGGAATCCCATGGCGTCTAAGCCGTTGGATTAATTCTATGTATGAATAAAGCGGGGGAGGAACATACGAAACATGGCGCTACCGTGCGATGATTGTACCCTGAAATCACCCTGGCCTGGACACGAATACAAATGCATTAATCGTTGAGGCGCGTCAATGCAAACCGACGTACGCGTTCCACCGAATCTGATGCAGTACTTGTGCGTGAGAGGAATGACCTTGGGGAATGATGTAGTTCCTGCTGAGCGTTAAGCATAGCTCAAATGGTTGTACCGTAGTTACCGGAGGAATGTGCAATTATTAGAACGCGTTCATCTTCGATAGGCTGCAGCGGGGGAAGGGCGTCGAGATCCGCATGCTCGTTGGCAGATATCTCCTCGTATGTAGGGATCGGGATCATGTTGATATGAATGTTTTTCGAATGAAGTATGTTGTTTGCTTTACGGGCGACTTCCTGCATGTGCGTGTCTTGGCTGACCAGCAGGTACTTGATACCAGACTCAGCGATAAGGTGCGCGATGGCGACATCGGAGTTTCGGGTCGACAGGGGAAATACAGTGCATCCTGCACGTAAGGTGCCGAAGATCAGGGAGGCGTATAGGATAGCACCTGGAGGATAAATATAGGCACCTTGATAGCAGACTGAGGGGATGTGGACGTACCGGTAGCCGCGAGGATTCCCACTATAGGTGGAGACGTATGGTCGACAGCATCCCCGAGGCGACGTCGAATGATCTGAGCGGTTGTATCAAACATCCTGCCTGCCTGGCGCCAGGTGATCTCTTCATAGCCCTCGCGCGCTGAAGCAGAATCGTATCTGAATAGCGTGTGATCTGGATTCTTTGTGGCATGGAACTCGACGACTTGCAGCAGGGATAGGTCAGCGCCAGGGAGCGTGTAAATGGGCATCGTGGCAAAGCAAGGGAAGCAGTTTCTACAGAACTCTCCCCTCCTTTTATAGCCAGAATCTGTTCGGAATCTAGGACCGGCATCCGAGTAAAACTCCGCTCAGGCCTAAATCTCCACTAATGAAGAAAATTTCAGTGAGGGCAGTGAAAGGCAATGAAAAGAGATCTAAGTAGACGCGTCGTAGAATGATTTAGATACCTTCCACTGACAGTCGAGTATCCAGAGTTAGAGCATACGTCATCCACGAATCGGCTTCTCGTCTGTCAGGTGTTGTCTTCGTCTGTCGGCCCGAGCATTAGGTGGCTTCTTCATCCGTCAGGTGGTCGTCGGAGAAGGAGCAAGAAGCGCCGGGGAACATTGCTAACAGGATAGCCCAACGCAAAGTCATGGTCGATGCGTATCTGAGTAGGTTGAGTTGATCTGAACGAAAGAACAATGCAACAGAGTCGGCCCTTCGTCGTGACTGCGTAACATTTCTTGGACCACGCGATTCACGAATTTATCGCTCGTTGGACTAGTAACTACACAACCCAGAAGATTTCGGGCAGTCAGCAGGACCCTTCGATGTTGAAGATGCCGGCGCGGATTCGCCAGAGTCTGCTGGTCGACGATGAGGGCAAGATGGAAGGGATTTTCCTCAGATGACAAAGCAGTGATGCGAAACATGTGGCCTGTCACTATTATCACGAGGTTCAACCCAGTTCAACCTTCCACCGCCGTTGGGGACGGCCGTCCAGTGCTAAATATTGGACTTCATAGCGATTTCCAGCTCACTGGATATCCGATCATTACTCATACAGCCAAATTTGAGCCAAATACTACACATTTCTAGTTTCTGGTTAGTGCAAGTCTACCATTAGGCTAGTCTACAAAGCTTACTAGTGGAATGCGACACTGTGTCCCTTCTTAACCTTGTTGATGCCGCGAGGCTACCAGCCCGGGTTTCATTATTTTCCCGCGGTAATGCGTACCCAGGAGTCTTGCAAGTTGCCACCAGTAATTTTTCGCCGATATGCAATTGTCACCTCGGTCTGGGAATGCTCCTCGAATAATGCTACTGTCAGGTCTGACAACCAGAATGTATGCCGTTTACTCCGGCCCTCGGTTACTCTTTCCTTTGAAAATCCGGCGTGCACGGAAATCACATCGCAGGCCCGAGGTTGAGGCTGATATTAATTATAATTTAGCTGATTTGCCACGCAGATCAGTCACGGCAACTACTTACGCACCCAATGCCCAGTGGAGGAGGTTCAAGGTAGTGCGGTGAGGAAAACAGCAGGGCAGTAATGCATCGTGGTCCAGCCAGAGCGTAGGCCTATGGGGCGGCACTGGAACAAACAATCGTGTGATGATCCCCATAACTTCATGCAGTGGTTTATCTTGTCTTTGTCTTTGTCGCACTACGTGTCTGCCTAGGGTCCTGCTGATCCCCCATTCGCATCTCATATCGGTGGATTAATTAAGGGGAGTAGAACGTCCCATAACCGGAATAACCGAAGAGAGGGTGTCGAAATATAGAGCCGACCGACGTTTTCTGAATCCGTGCCTGCCGCTAGTACACAGTGCCACGGCTACAGTTTACTTTAAATCATTTGCCGCGCACCGAGGCTTTCTAGAAGGGTACAGTAAAATCCATCGGACGGCAATGGGATCATCGGCGCGTGTTGCTCGGCGTCCTTCCAGGTAACGTTGAGATTCTTGACTGTGGTAGCCTGAATCTGCTCATCCCGCAGAACAATCGGCTTATCCCGCAGAACAATCTACTTATTAAAGGGCCCGAGGCAGCCCGGAGGTTATGAGCCCGTGACGGCCGAAGGGCAACGAAATCCTTGCGGGCTGCTCCTCCGCGAGCTATTCTAGTATTGTTATGTGTGCGTGCTTCCTATAACCTCGATCCCCGTTTCTGCCCGTCTTCTATTACGATAGGTGGGCAATAGACGTTCTCCGTGTTTTCCGTGTATACTTATGCTTGCCTAATCCCAACACCAGTCATTTAACGGAACGAAAAGTCACAATTACTCGCATCACCGCCAACAACCTAAATAGGTTTCCTGTTCGACAGCCTGCGGGATCCCATCTCGGGATCCTCCCCAAAGTAAATACCCGTTGGTGATACAAATTCGCCATGCGATGAAGTTTCCCAGGAATCAAGTCCTGCTGTTTCAGTCGCTTCACTCTGTCCTCATAAATAATACCGGGATCCCGGGAACTCCCGGGGCTCCATTCGCATCCGTGTGTAAATGGGGACGAGGTATTCCCGATGCGATCGCCAATCTTCCTATCGGCGACAATACCGACTGCCAACTACTGTCAAAGATAAGGAAGAGCTACTGTACCTGGGCGCCTCCGCATCGGTAATTTCGTGTCCCAATGTGGGCTATTGGCCCGCCGGTGTTTTAACAGGTCCACGAAACTGCGGACTCATCGCAGATCTTGCACACAAAGAAAGAACAGGTCCCGGGTGGTTACGTTGAACGGAGGGTGTCCGCTCGTACAGGTCTGTTTTTGCAGTTGGAAGAGAGGAAACTGCGATTGGTTGTATATTGTGCGTATCGGCCCGGGACATCACCTGGATTCTACAGCTAAACTAGTGCTCTCTTCTGAATTATACCGAGTTCTACTGATTACGGCGTATTCCGACTTCTCCCGCCGTCTTGATGTTTCTCTATTACTATTATCGATCGCCTAGAAGTGCAAGATATTTCTGATGGCACTATTGTGCCTTCAGTAAAGACTTTGGTGGTGTCGGCTTCGGCGAGCAGTATTTCCAAAGTATGAACAGGAGGAATCCGAATTGGCTTAATATCTGAGGCCGAGTTGAACGCACAGTGAAGGCACCGAAGTACAGCCTCTTCCTCATTGGGAATTTTACACGGAAGTGCACGACGATCAAAATGCCACTGTTGATTTTATTCTGGCCGCACATCCGCCGTGAGTGCTTGAACTACTATCTAGGTACTATTGGGACTTCCACAGAACCATCCTCCTTTTTTTTCACGACTGTATTGACCCAGAATTGAGGTCAGTGCAACAAAATCTTGCACTTCACCATCATCTTGCACTTCTAGTTCAATCAATAGCATTCCGGGACAGGCAGTGAGCATTTTAATGTTGTCATCGATGAAGGTTTTCCCTTCTCTGGTTGAACGAAAATCCATCATCCTCAGGATCCTAGCTCAATGACGAGCTCGCAGGCAATGTCACTTTTACTATGATAGAGTTGAGGCGCGTCAATGTGAATATCGTGTCTCATGCTGAATTCATCCAAATAAGCACAGATATCATTAAGAGAAATGTCAAGGATGCAGGGGACCCTGTTCCACTCGGCGGCAGAACATCACCCTGTCATTTTTTTTTTTTTCGTTCGTAGAGACGAGGGACATTTTTTTGGCCTCTTGATTCTGAATTTCAACTGGAGTGCCCCGACATACGTAACTATTAGTTGAAATCAATAGCCTGGAGTTCCACAATAGAACATCTATTAACAGGGAGAGAGAATCCGACTGGTGTATGCTACGTAGTGAAATCAAAGACGGTTCGCAGTGGCTCGAAGTAAACTCTCTCGCAGAGACAGTCCTGCAAGTGAACGAGGTACATTTGCTCCACCTTCACCTTGGATGCTAGTTCCAAAATAAATAATAACTCGACAAAACCAAAAAAAAAAAGACCAGGAAAAGCTGGTACCCATCGGGGCACAGAGCCTCATCACCTTGCGGTTATGATGAGCCTACCGCGTCGACCTGCCGCGCTACGCCGGCGCCGGCTAAACTCCAGCCAGCCTCGCACGTGCAAGCACCAGCGCTGAACTCTTGGCAGGCCCCGGCACGAGGCGAGATCAACATCATCCCAGCGCTCACTTTCCGGCCGCCTTCTCATTCAAAACAAGTATCCAGCTGCCGATACTGTATTTCTGTATTGACAAGAATCGCCACGATTTAGACAGCGGGAAAGGTACTTACGATTGAGTGATACCCGCGATTGCATGCGCAGTTCAAAGCTGTAGAATAAATGGAAGCTATAGAAATAAATAGAGATGGACAGAAAGTACCCGGAATTCACACAGGAATAACTTGCTATGACTCAGCAGGAATAAGTTATTATGAATCATGGAGAAGTAGCGGGACGAGAAGTGACAGTGATCGGGTGTCGTTGACAGATCGTGGATCCTCGACGGGACGAGATCAAGGCGGGCGCTACGTTCGAACAGCGCTCGTGGAGGCTCGTGGTGGTAACACCCGATGGGTGGTACTCGTACGTGATTTTAATTACTAATCACCGCGAGGGTTGGAGTTGGACATCTGAATTCCAGATCATCACGTTCGTTGACGTTCAGTGAAGCTCGTGGAGGTGTACAAGAATTTATTGTATATTGGCTGCATTGGGGGATACGAGTGACATATGATACAATAGGCTACAGTCTGGACAAGGATACAAGAGGACGATGGACGAGAATGGGTGGGTGATGTACTGCTACCGCTGCTCGCTCCGCACGTCGCTCACGGGCGATGCGGAGCCCCAGGGCGGCGTCCACGCGCGGGGGGACGACGATGACGAGGCGGAAGCGGGCGTTGGGGGCGAGAACGGCCCCGTTTTCGGAGATACCAATGAGGACGAGGTGGGCGAGAAAGGGAAAGGAGAGGTGGGCGAGAACGGCGTGGTAGGTGAGAACGACGCGGCGGATGAGACACTCCATGACGGCGACGGCGGCGCACCAGAGAATGCAGGGCTGGCGTGGTTGCGGAAATGGCGCCGCATGTTGGAGTTTACGTTGAATGCGCGCCCGCAGGAGGGGTGGGGGCAGCGGAAGGCTGGGGAGTGAGTGTGAGCGGTGGATACATAAATAAATGAATGAATGGAGAAAAATGGGTTTGTGCGGGGAAAGGAAAGGAGGAGAGAGAAGGGAGGAACTCACGCGTCGCGCCCGTATGGGTGTTGACGTGGATCCGCAGGCTGCTCGGACGGTTAAATCGCTTCGCGCACGTCGGACATATATGCTTCTTCCCCTCCTCGGGCCCACCACCCTCTTCCTCGCCCTCGACATCGTCCATCTCGGCATCCCCGTCGGACGACCCCGACGACGAGGGATGGGTGCGCACGCGGGGTGTTGGACGGCTCGAGGCGATGTGCTGGAGTGATGCGCCCCGCGGGTCGCTCTTCAGGACGTCGAACGAGAAACTCTGCGCAGGTGGGGGTGGCGGTGGAGCGGGGACGAAGTGGGTGCGTGAGAAGGCGGGCATAGGGGCGGCCCGGGGACGAGAGGAGGTGTGGGGCATGAGGTGCTCGGGGAACATCTCGTGGATGCTGGGCAGGACGACGCGGGGTACGGTTGAGCTCGATGCCATGGTGGTGTGGGTGCGAGGAGAGGAGTTGCTTCTTATAAGCACGGGGTTGAACTAGACACCGGGGGGATTTTCTCGAAGAGAAGATGGGGGTTCGTTTCGCCTGTTTATGTATCGGGGGATCGATGGAAGGGGAAGGGCATTGAGGCAGAATTAAACGCGGGTGCACTTCGACCGCGGAGTCAATCTTCGGCGCCCTCTGTCACGTAACATCAGCATGCGCCGCATCGGTCGATCTGCGTCCGCGCCCAAATGGATTCATGACCAAATGGACCTAGGCGGCTCGGGATTGTCCCAGGCACGGCGACCCAATTGCTCGCCGCCTTTCTCCGGGGCCCCGCTCTCCTCGCACCGCGGTAAATAGGCTTGCGGAAGGCCGCAGATTGCGTGGGATACGTACACCCGCCAATTAGAGTTGAATAGAATGAACACGATACTGTACATTTAATTTCTGGCGCTTGTCAAATCACCTATTCCAGCCGTCACAATCTACAGCTTTCACAGATAATTCCGATTGTCCACTGTCAGCACTGTCATGGCGACTACGGATTACAAAGGTCATATTAACCCACCCTAATTTCGAGCACGAGATCTACGCCCCGCCGCACCCACGCTTGCCGAGGTCCCAACGCAGATTGAACGCAGATCTATCTTCACATATCTTGCATCTACATCACTGGATTATTGGCGCCTGATTATATAACTTGGCGCCGACTCGATTCCACGACGAATGTCGGATGCACTTCAAGTGTTTCACAGCGACATCTCAACAAGATTCCAACTATTCAACTTGCACTGTACCGGCAAGAAGGAACTGATGGCCCGCCAGCACAATCCAATTGAAATTCGCCAAGATTCACGGGCAATCTTTTTGTCTCCGGCCCATGAATGATGCAGGCTATTTGACTCGCTGTACTGTCCGGTACAAAGAGTAGCAGCAGCGTGTTGATATCCTGCCTCTGAGTCAAACGGCAAGACTTGCACGTGCATTATCGTCAATCCCTCGCCGATCTACCGCAAGGATAGGATAGGATAGGGTTGCCGACGCAAGAATACGAAGGTAGGCAAGGAATGTGCAAAGACGAAGGGTATATGATGCGACAGTAACGAGGGAACTCGCCAAGGCGGGGGGGGACTTCGAATTTCAAAAAGTACCCTGAACGAATACGCATGAGCTTCGCGGAATGTGAACCACGGAAGAGGGTGTATCATGAGGATTGCTGCGGTCGTCGAGATGCGTGAGTGAGAGGAAAAGGGGAATGCGTGGTGAATGATTAATGTAGCTCGACCTCGAATGAATTCAGCTTAAGTATCGAGCGACGACTGAGCGAATTTACCAGCCCCAATCGCACGATGCACCCCGCCGACGAGCTACTCAGCGCGCGGTGCGTAGGCTCCACCGCCCGTAGAGTCCTACAGTATGTGGCGCGCGCCATGGCCAATTGACGGTATTACACTCTGACGATGGCGGCGATAGGTGATAACCCACTGTGCGCGCCCGAGGTTACGGTTGCGTCAGTTATTAGTGGGGTTCGGATGCCGTCAAATGCTGCATTGACAGCATCCAGAACCCCGATGCATGGCCGCGGATCGACTGGAGGGAGTATATACCATACCGGGCGCGATTTCGGGACCAAGGTTCACGTCGTGCTGTGATTTTCTTTTTTCCGCCCGATCCGAGGATTGGCAGGTGCGCAAGTAGTAAGTAGTGCCGATCGACCTGGGTATGGGGATCAAACTCTAAGGAGCAGGAAAGATCATCGATGGAGTGAAAATGGCGTACCGCGCGCGCCGGATCCCGGACACTGCGGAAAGTTCCAAGTTGGAGTATTCTGCAAATCGAGGAGGCGTCAACCCACCGTGAGTCAGACGGGTCCGAAATCCCAGAGGCGCCGGAAGTTCTGATCGTGTCAAGACCCTTCCGATTCAACGGCCGTAAGATGTAATCGTGTAGAGCACTTGAACGAGCGAGATATGCCCCTGAGGAGTACATGTGACAGCCACAGGTAAAGGGCATTCCTAGGCCGGGATCCTATAGTACGTTTGGTGCTGGCAGGATAAGGGTCCGCGGCTGTACACCGTCTGACGGCAAGCGACAGGAGACTGGCGGACGCGCGGGGGCCTGTTACATATGTACATATCCCTCTCTTCGCTTGCCACCAAATTATCACTCGATCTAGGTCCCCGGTCCAATCCGTGGCAAGCGTTTAGATTGGCGCCAATGTTAATAAGTATCGATATCATTTGGCGCACACAGATCGGGGATTGGCAGGGCCATATTAGGCGGTGCAGCGGGGTACACACGCGAAAGAAATCGACGTGCCGCAGATGCTTAGTGCCGTGGGCCAGAAGGACAAAGATCGCTAAGATGGGAAGCACGGCCCAAGTAAATGAATGAACGTTTCGATGTGGGAAATGAAATTAATGAAAGCTCGATGTGGGAACCGAGCGCGCAGATCGAGAGCCTTAATCCCTCGGGTTATCCAAGAACGCGCCGGATGGCGGACAAGTAGCGCAAATAGACACACAAACAGGATCTTCGTTGCCGCTGGCGGGTGTATCTGTCCAACGTCAGACTTTATCACAGCATGTCGCAGGTGGTTCGCGAAAGAACAGCAGTACCTGGATATTGGCGGCTTCATTTGGCGAGGAAAGAAAAAGCACATTGAATGCAATGAAAGCTGGAGCCTGATACTGGGGTTACGGAGCCAATCGAGACGGAGGCCGAGGTTGAGGGAATTTGAGGGAATCAAATTTGGCAGTGGTGCTTGAGCGCAATAGGGGTATTTCCGAAGCACACAGACATTATTCCACGTCCCCGGGTATTGCGTCAATCCTTACGACAGGTTGAGCACAAGCAAGAGAAGGGTCCGCAAGAGAAGGGTCCTGGTGGTGGAGGTGAGAAATATCAAAACCATATCAGCACCAAACATTGCCAAACTCGTGCAAGCTTTCATCCTGATCACCTTTGACACCTTGCTTCCACTTCGATCTCTTACTGACTCATGCATCCTCCGAGAGCCATTCTAGAACCGACATTGCAGAGAAATCTATTCCCCATTCACAGCGGGTGTAAGCATCTCGCGCGGCATAGGGATGACGCTGCAAGTTTTGCTTCGGCATGTCGACAGATTCACACCCATACTCCTTCAATCCATGGCGGGCAGATTCCTATATGCTGTGCACGACATGAGTTGATCTGATCCTCTTCCTTTATCCAGGTATGTTTTCCCTGAATTGCTGTGTAGCCCGTGGTTAGACATTCATTCGAACCCCTTCCGACGGACAGATAACGGAGGCTTCGTCCGTTCTTCTCGATGATAATCACATCAGCGCTGATAAGGCTTCCAGCGCTTGAAATCAACATTCTCCTGGAAACCCACAAGCATCCATCGGCCAACTGCCTTGCGGATTAATCACAAATTAAGCTGGGTAAGAAATTCACCGAGATCCTGCTCCAAGGATTTACGCTCATCTCCTCCATGACCAAACTCTCTGTGCAGCGTGCAAGTTTAGGATCAGTAACTTTTTAGTTGGGCGCTCGTTCTTCGGTCTCCGAGAATGCCGTATCCTTCGACATCTTCGCCGCGCCGCCCAGTGGACAGGGATCTCCGCTCATTTTATTTTTCTGTAATCTGGTATGACATCCCGTCGGTTAGCGACCGCGTTCACTTACAAATGCTTACTCCCGCCGATCCACAGTGATCGTTAACATAAGGCGGTGACGCGCATATTTTCAGATACTTCCAAGGGACAAGGGCAACCGGCATCCTTTTAATCTCGGCGACCAACCGAACGCGGCGACCAATCCCGTTTCTGTCGTGAGTATCGCTAAACATATAAACAGACTTTCATACGAAAGCTCCGTGGCCACCGCAGCAAAATAGTAATCTTAATCTGCAATCGCCCACGAGACTCGCTCCCTCCGTGCGACACTTGAAACCTCAATGTTCTTTGCTGCGATGAATTCTTGATGCTATCCAGCCCGCGAGCACCCCACTTAGAACATTAACCAGTGAGGGCATGCCGATGCGTCCAGAACGGAGCACGGTAAGTAGCGCAATGGCGGCAACATCCGCGCCGCCTAATCGCACTGCCGCCCTCCGGAAACAGCCTATTCTACACATATCGCACGAAACTTAGGCACCAATGTACATGTCGAACACACTCAGCATCGTGTTCGGGTGGCTGCGGGGACGTGAAATATCCTCGTCCTTGCTGTATTTTGCTTTCCAAAGCTAACTTTCTCTCCAGTTTAGGTCGGACTCCCATGTGATTTGGCTTGAGATGACGAATTCTCCGTGCCACCTACTGCGAAACCCGTCCATTGCCATTCGGTGGCGCGGATCCTCCCGGCGGTTCTTTGGTTTGTCGTACCCGGGGCCTTTTCAGGTGACAGGTACCATGCAGGAAAAAAATCAAACCTTGGACGACCTCTCGGTGCTGCTGGCCAACACTGAATATACACAAAATTTGCAGTTCCTACCCACCTCTGGGATAACCCTTTGCGGACGCAGGAATCATACTTCATTTCAACGGTCGACAAATCGTTGAGCCCATCTCTTTGCGTATATAACCTCTGAATATTACGATGCAGGTGACATCGGATTTGTGCGGGGTCTGATACCGGCAAAATCTTCGGCTTCCCTCGAATCAACATTCCAATGTCATACTGCGGATCCTGCCGGCCCCGTCTCCTTATTTCACGCGGGTGGAGTGCCCAGTCGCGGATCCCGGTGCCTTTCCAGACTCATGATCAGCGGGGCTTAATTAAGCTTAAGCGGGTTAGTTTGTGACGGGGATCCGCACCACGATCCGCAGTACAAGCGCTTCGTCCGCGGCACACTGCACGGCACAAGGTACGAATCATTCTACAATAGCGGCCTATCATACTTGCTTCCTAACCGCTGGCATGTGCATTAACATTCCACTATTCTTAGGTTCTACCGAGCGCCACCATCCGAGTCGGACGAAAATCACACACCATACCCGAGGTTCGGCGGGAAAGGGGCAGCCGGAAATTGGCGGAAGGGTCCAGCGCCAGTTCCGACTGGACGCCTGACACTGTCGCCGCCGCCAGTTGGATATGGCAGAGGGCCTAACCTGGCCATATTCGGACCGCCAATCCACGGGAGTAATGCGGAAGCTATTGCGTCGAATGATTCGCAGACATGCCGCATAGGGCTCTCACTGGTCCCCGACTACACAATTCGGAAGCTGGTCTTCCGATTGCCTCAGATGGGAACTTCCTAGCGCGATCCAAAAGTCTTGGTTAGTGCAGCAACTATGATCCCAAAGATATGACCCAGGATTCAGGAATTGAATTTGGTGGCACACCGGCTATGTTCGCAGCTCAGGGACGGCGGACGCAATCCTGGCAGCCAAATAAACTGTCAATACGGGAGACTCAGAACAAAATCTTCTTCGCCGTTGCCGGCTTCATCCAACGTCGAATGAGAACGGGTCGAGAATACTCTGTGAGTCCCGATGATTTAACACCGAGTCAGACTGGGACTGACCTGTCAATATCCCCCCCAGGAGTATGGTGATTCTGAAAATCTTCCAACTGATACCGAATTGAGTATCAAATTTGGGTTCTCACGTTCTCATGCTCATACTCTGTTATGGAGCTCGACTACACACGCTCTGCAAGAGGATCGTGCAATGAGCATTGACAGCACAACAGACTCCGCAGGGCATTCAATTTCGCCGCCCGCTCACACCAATTGTGGGAGGAGTTGATTTCCGACCCATTCATTCTCAACCATTCAACAATCTCACCTGCAACTTCGGAGCACAGATCCTGCGGACGTCCCGCCGGTGCGTGATTTATTATAAGCCATTCCCCGGCGCGACTATTGTGTCCGTGCCGCACGGCCTGCGCGGTTTGTCGCGGACAGATTCTTGTATGGTGTAAGTGCTGATAAGATAGCATCACGGAAATCAGTGCGCCACACCACACCATTGGCGGGTGCCCCCGGATATATGCTGCTGCGCACTTCATGCCGCTGGATCCCGCCATACGCGGTCACATGCGCATAATTTCAGACCGCTCTTGCGTGGCTTCTTCCCGCCATGTGTGGAATGGTCCATGATGTTGACGCTTAACCACTGCTATCCATCCTCTGATTCATTTCCTTTCTGTTCGGGGACCCTCCAACTCCGAAAGTTGCATTTCCCGGTCCCGCCGAATATCCCGTTTCAGAGGAGGAGTCCCGACCGTCTTCCCCATTGGCCTAAAATATACGTATTCCGTCTAACATATTTCGGCACAGCCGATAACGTCGCCGCGCCTCTCTTCCATGTTCCTCTCCTTCCTGCTCGTCAGTCTGTCGCTCGCGTTATCCCTTCACTGGTGGAGACATCAACAGCGGACTCTCCCACTCCCTCCGGGTCCTCGAGGAAACCTATTCACAGGTATCAAGTCCCAACTCCCGAAGTCGGAGCCATGGAAGACATACGCGGCATGGGGCACGCATTACGGTGGTACGTCCTCGCACCAACTCGCTTGCAACTCGCTGAACTGACACAACCCAGGTCCAATCATCTCTTTCCGGGTCTACAATCGCCTCACGGTGGTGCTTAATACCCACACCGCTGTCCACGACCTCCTGGAACGACGGGCGGCGATGTACTCGGGGCGCCCGATGTCATGGATGTTCCAGGTGATATGCGGCCGGGCGAA
Organism: Mycena epipterygia; assembly: GCA_029281465.1. Classification (NCBI taxonomy): domain Eukaryota; kingdom Fungi; phylum Basidiomycota; class Agaricomycetes; order Agaricales; family Mycenaceae; genus Mycena; species Mycena epipterygia. The sequence continues at coordinate 1,044,060 of JARJCQ010000031.1, read as the reverse complement.
CACGGTGTTCAACATCTCCGTGGTCCATCCGCGGCATAGGATATATCGGCGCCTCCTGCAACGGGGTCTCAGCGCAGATGCCGTGAAGCAGTATTTGCCTATCCTCGAGGATGAGGCGCATGTATTGATCTGTGGGCTGAGAGACGCGCCTCAGGAATATGAGCAACACATACGCAGGAACGCCGCGGCTGTGATCATGAAGGCGAGATTGAAACCTACGTATTATCTTTCTCTTCGAACTGACGATTTGAGGCAGGTTGCATTCGGTTATTCAATATCCGACGGTGAAGACCGTTTTATAGCGTTCGTGGGTGCCCGCCGTTCTCTTTGCAATGGCTGAGATATTTCCCAGTGTCGCGGAACAATCATCTAAGATTTCGGGATGGGCCATGGCGCCCGGCCGGTGGCTCGTGGATTATTATCCAATTCGTGCGCCTTCCTGTTTATTATGCTTCTGAATTTCAGAACTTAATGCGTTTCGTTCAAGTTCGATTCATTCCCTCCTGGTTTCCGTTTGCAAATTTCAAGAGACAGGGCGCCGAGTGGCGCTCGGTTCTCAATTCGGTCTCAGAGGTCCCGCATACCTGGGTTAAATCACAGATGGTGAGTCAAGGCTTGGTGATCGATACACGCTTGCTAACTGGTGCACAAGGTGGCCGGGACGCACGCGCCATCCTTCACCTCCCAGCTTATGAAGCCTGGAATGACCGAGGAAGAAGAAGACATAGTTAAATGGTGTGCAGGTGCACTGTACGCCGGTGCTGCGGACACGGTTTGCCTGATTCATTGTGCCATACTCTGGATTCATTGAAAAGCTTGCTCTCCAGACAGTGTCCGCAACTATATCCTTCATAATGCTGATGGCACTACATCCCTCTGTCCAAGCACGGGCACAGGCGGAACTCGACTCAGCAATAAGTGGACCGCCTCGTGTCAGAGATGTCTCCCACCTCTCGTATCTCCTCGCAGTGATGAAAGAAGTCATTCGCTACGCCCCGGTAGCCAATATGGGTACGCATCTTATTCACTTTACTCTTTACCTGATCCCAGTTGATACCCCGCAGCCCTGCCGCATCAGGTCACTCAGGACGACACCTACGCGGGGTATCACATCCCGGCGGGTTCTACCGTGGTCCCGAATGTTTGGGCGATATTGCACGACCCGGAGCTCTATCCGGATCCGTTCGTGTTTGATCCAGACCGCTTTGTCGACGCGTCGCTCTCGTTGCCTCAGAAGATCAGCGCACAGCCAGATCCGGGGCTATACTGCTGGGGATTTGGACGTCGTACATGTCCTGGTGAGCCCATCCACAGATATCTGGGTAATTTGGCTGAATTGTTATTTTCATAGGAAGTCGATTCGCGGAGCCAGCGCTGTTACTCAGCATGGCATCTATTCTGTATAATTTTACTATCGTTCCTGAATCTTCTGAGGTGGTCACAGTAGAGTTCACAACCGGGATTACCAGGTGTGCGATCCCCCTCTCCCTCTTGATTCTTGTGCTGATTATAATTCCACGACGGGAAGTCACATCAAGCCATTTGGCATTCACATCACGCCTCGCCGTGGTCAGTTGTAAGAGTGAACTACAGGTATACACCTTATTTAATAGATCCTTAACTATATTACACTACTGCTATTCTTTTCGGGCCAGAAATTCACTTGAATTCCCGCCTATATTCTGCCACCGAATCCGACGGGGTCGTCTTTGTAGATCATTGAAAATTGGATTGAGCGTAGGCGTTCATCATCAGGATTCTTCTCGCCATCCACTCCGCTCTTACACCTACTATCCATGCGGAAATGTAGTTCAATCATCTTCAAGTCCCAACAAAAAAGAAGGCAAGGCACTACCTGCGTGTGTCAAATTCCGAGGAAGATGATCGAGTGAGACCCGCTTGTTCAACTATTTTTGGATCTCAACAAAAAGCTAACGCCACGCGTATGGCCTGCCCCCGAATTGAACGGAGTCCTCCTGCATCAATATTATTCATTTCCTAGATTTTAACCACAGGCGGCGCGTTAATCGATCGCGCCGAGTCACAGTGTCAGATAACGTGACACCAATTAGCAGAACTTGTTCAAATTTTCTGGCGTGTCCAAATGGCAGGAGGAAGATTCTGAAGAGGCCGAAGTCCTCGAATTGGATAATGCTATCGATAGAGGGCATAAAATATGTATCCCAGGCCACTCACATTCCTGAACTGGGTCGAATTGGACCAACACGAGATTGCGTCTACGAGGCACGGTATTTTGGATAATAAAATATGGACTCATTAGTGTCATTCAAAGTTGTCCCTATTTGACTTCCTGTTTGTTCTCCTAGTTGCTCCCTTTTTGCACTTTTGGCAGTAAAATGGGCAAAAAGGGACGAAGTAAAACTCAAGTAGGAGTTAAAAAGGAGCATATTTGAAACCCCAGGGGCGGGTTTTTGGTACTAGGAAGCAAGTAGGAGAGTTTTCCTACTTGTTTGAATGCACTCAAGCAGAAATAAAGAGGGAACACAAGGTAGGGTAGTGGTGTGGGCAGTAGTACGATTTGTGGGCAGAAAACATTATTTGCGAAGCAGAAATTTAATTTTGTTCAAGCAGGGGCGCGAGAGCAAAATCCGAGTAGGAGCACAAATAAGAGGATTTTGCAAAAAGGAACTACATGTGCTCGTGTTTGCAAATTTCTCCCTACTTGCTTCCTTTTGCATCTTCTAGTTGCCTCCCTGGAAGGAAACAGGAACGGACCAGGAGTGTAAAAAAGGACCAAGTAGGGGAACTTTGAACAGCACTATTTCTGTATCACTCTCTAGGCATATAAATAAGGACTTCGCCGCTTAGAGTTTGGAATTGAAGGAGAGACGACATTGAAAAATGTCTTCAAAAGTCCTCGCTATTTGATTAGTTTGTCCCAAGCCTCTTTCCGAGATTGTCCAGCTTTCCATACCGGAGACAGGCTTGCTCCGAACCTAGCGATGTATTGTGTGGGTGTAGATTTGTGACGGCAAGCCACGCCGCTTCTTCAAATTCGCGGCCTGTTCAGGGTCCACCGCATCTATCACTGCATGATCGATGGCATCGAAAGGGGCGCGCATCGAGGTCTAAATGTAAATGAGTTGAAGTAACCTTGAATAGCTCAGTTGGAGTGTACATACGGTATACATGTCAAATCAAATGGCTCGCCGTAGACAGAGAAATTATAATTGTAATGGGAGCCTAGTTTTCGAATCAATACTGTAAAAGGAGGGAAATAAAATGAAAAAATGCATCAATCAGTGGTAGAAGAAATCCATCCATTGACACGTCAACGGCTCCTATCCAATGCTCAAACTGAGCTTTACAATGTTAGGCGCAGAAGGAGACGACATATTGTCAAGGGAGGGCTGACATTGCATTGGCAGCTTCAGGTAGAAGTGACAAGTCAGGCAACCGTGATAAGAAAGCACAACCGGACGATGCTTACCTGGAACCTGGAATCCATGGAAAGCCGGAGCACCACGCTTTGAAGCAAGTGATGGGATCAGATGCCGAGTGATGGCCGCCCAACCACCCAAATCGGACATGGCATTAAAATGCGTGAATTCCGCTTTGTTGAACCTGAAGTTCACATTTTACCGTTCTAAATTGAACCCAAACCAACCCTGCTACCACTGAATGCATAAAATGGCAGAAACATTGCGCTAGGGCAATTTATCCTGATTTTCCGCAGGATGAAGATGAGGAATATGACTTAGAGATGTTCAAAGACTCAGCTGATAAATTTAATCCTTGCATTTCACGTTGCACGAGATGCCCATAAATATCAAAGTGAGGCTCGGGCGACAAAACAATCGACAACATTGGATTTTTCTACCGCAGGACACTTAGTTGTTGTATGCTAGCCTGTGGGAGATCATTGCCTGTTTCCTGACCAATTGAATAATCAGGCCGGCATGGGATCAGGGTATATATGTGTGGTTGAATTCTGTCTTTTAGCCGGAGTTGTTATATGTGAGTGGGTCAGGGAAATGGGAGAACGAGTCCCGGACCATGAAAGGACACCGGTAAACAACGTACACCCTTGTACACCGGTGTCCACCACTGATCTTCGGCGTGATCCGATGAATACAAAGATTAGATATTGTCTACCGGCCATCGCCGTTGTGTGTCGGCCCCTGTCCACTGTATTTCACTGACTTCATGTATTGTGTCCATTGGCGTCCACTGTACATTCGAAATTCAAATTGTGGTATCGATGCACATGACAATGGTCGAACACACACTTCTCGGGCATTTAATACCGAAAGGGGCGGAGCAGTTGAATGCATGGCTCAATGGTTATGAAGCTTGAATTGACAGTAAAGCAATGTTTCCACACTGGAACATTCAATACAGTTAGAAAGGAAGTCATAAAAATTTCGGCTGCAAAATGGGAGTCAAAGAGCAGAATTTACAGCATGAATCCGCGAAAATCTAGAGAGGCTGTTTATGCTCGAATGTCTGATTTCAATGGCGTCTATATATCCAAAAGTGACTGCAAACCCAGGAAGGGCTGTGGAACAGTGGCAAAAATCGGTGTTCCCAGCCTTTAAACTCTGGAATTTGTTCGAGCAAGGTCATCAAGGTCTCGGGTGTAGTCCGAAATATCAAAAGGTAGAGTTAATCACTGTAGCAAGTCAAAGAAATTGGCGCCTTCTCCTCACCCGTTCCCTCGGCGCAATGGCGGCCATCACACAGAAACTGATATCATCACTTGTTTCAAAGCGCAGTGCTCCGGCTTTCCATAGGAATCCAAGGAATGTTAAATGGTGCATCGATGCCCATGTACCATTCGTTCTGGGAGTCAAACCGATGATGTTGCCTGGGACATTCGGTATGGGTTCATCCCGCGATTCGGGCGGGGTGATGGAAATAGAATTAAACTATCGGGGAGCTGCGTGGATGAAAAGGAAAAGGGAGGGGTCAGTGGGCAAAGTGAGAACGTGAAGAACTTGATGGTTGCATCCTCGTTAGTTCGTGCATAGTGATGTAGGAGTAGATATTGAACGTTCAAAGCTGCAATGGAAGATGTATTGGTACACAAAATCCGGCCTCCACGGGTCGGAGATCGCACGCAGAAGACTAGGGAACCAGCGGGGAGAAAAGTGAGAAAGCTGCAGGAGGAGACAGTTGAGTTGAACTGAACTGCTGCTGAAGAGACGCAAGTCGGATGGAAAAACGAAGACAACGGGAGGAGAGGTCGGAGAACAAAGCGGGCGTGATCGGCGCCCGGTGAAATAATGACACGACTGGGGCCGTATTTCTCTGCCCTTTACGCTTGCGTTTATCTCGTACTTACCCATAAGACGAAAAAAAAAAGACGACATTGCTCTCCTCAAGAAAGCGGACGGTGGAAAGGCTGGCGCGGTCAGATACTACGACGTGCGGCGCTGAGAGCTAAGACTAGCTTATTGAGGCAACGCAGCGAGTGGTGCGTTCCTCGTTTATTCTGTGGGAGCGTCTCGCGCTTCTTATTCTCTCAATCTTGCTTTGTTTCTCTGATAACCGCGCTGGCATGGCCTACGCGCAAAGCTACTTGCGTGCCGAGTGCCTGTCGCCCAGCGCAGTCGTGGTAGTTCTCCGCGTTCCCCGGGTTGAGCATTCCGTGGAGATGAGTTTGTCGGACTTGAGGAGCACCGCGTCTAATCTTGTGTCTCGGCTCTCCCGGGCTGGCCCTCCCTACCCCTGATGCTAAACACAGATTAAACCTCGCAGTACCGTCTAGCCACTTACTCTTCTCGGCGCCTGATATGCTCCAAGCTGCAAGTCTTTGAGCTGACATCCTCAATTTCCTCGGCCTATCTCGAGCGACTAGATGTCTTTTGTTATCCAGACTCAGCCCAAACTTACTGGGTGGACTATAGAATCGGATGCGTCCAGAGTGGGTGCAGAAAACTCAGTCGAGGGTGGGTTGAATAGGGTTAAATCTCGCTTCTCCCTTTTTTCGCGGAGTCTCGCTGTTGAACTGAGATATATGTACTCAGAATTTCAAAGATGACTTCGGCCCACGACCACTACATAGGAGTCTCGTTCACCTCCAACGTCAACACATTCAAAAGTAGATCAAAACAAAACAGAGGCTTCAACTTGTTAATCGAAAATGCAGCTGTGAACGCCGTTGAGTATCCAGTACACAGGGTAAATGCGACTCCTCACTGATACGAAGAAGCGGCGTTGTCGAAATTCACGTCCCCGAGATTGGCTATCCCCGGGGATTTGATATTCATGACCTCGTCGGTAGCTGTATTGAACGAGCTACACCCGTGAAACCTGTGGAGGCACTGGCCTTCAACTCGGACCCTCCTTGGAGAACAACCACACGCACCGCCAAAGGAAGCATGTTTGGCCCACATCGGGCCCGAAACTGGAGACGAATTTGTCCAGGTCTGGACCCAGATCGACGCATGCTCCATTCCGCTCCCCGGTTATCAGAACGCAGTAGTTACTGAATCCGACGCCGGTGCACAGGTATCTGGGTGCACCAGTAAACACAGAGCTTTCAACCGGATGCATAGTACGTATGAGTTTCCGAGGGTGCGCTTGTCGACATTCGATTCCTGAATAGTAAACCTTTCAGCAAATGGGCCCCAGTGCACGTCGTGCACAACATACAAGGGCAGTAACATTTCCCATGTACGAAGCAGCGTCGATGACCTTGTCCACCTTCGGGGGAAATACGGCAGGAATCGAGGAGGCGAACGCCGCAGCAGCACAAAAGCTCGCAAGAACGAAAGATCGCAGGGGAAGCATCGTACAGAGCGTGGTAGACCCCAGAGCAATGCCCTTTATAAATGTGTCTTTGGGCCCTGACGCCCGAATCAAAAGGGGAACTTGTTTAATCCCCGACCTCCGTTCCTGGCAGCGCTATTATCTATATTCCGAACAAGCCCGTGTAATTGGAATTGGGAACTTTCGGCCCCCACTCCGTCCTGAAAACCCCGCCGCCCGCTGACCATGAACCGATTGTTCGTTATCTTAACGAAATCTGCTACGGCTTTGACATCCTTTCCACATCTTTGCCCTCCTCCCCATAATTCGTTTTATCTTGAATTTGCACCGCGTCTTCAACCAATCTTCAGCATCATGCCAAGCCCGACGGAGATGGAAGTCGCCGGTCGGAGAGAGTCGGAGATCAAAGCGGACGTGATTGAGATGCCGGTTCGGCAGACCGGCTCTTCTAGCGCTCAACGCTCATTGATTCTGCACTCGCCTCGCCACCAGTTCTCAGTAGCATTGGCAAGCCCTTTGTGTATTGGTCAGACCTGAACTCCACTGTACTACGTCGTCCAGCCAAAAAAACCGCCCGATGCGGCGAAAAAAAATACGTTTCTCCCTCTAGCCTGACGCGGCTCAGACCCGAGATCACCTTTTTCATCCCTGCCGTTCGACCGAGAACAAGGATAACTGATTGGAACACGGAACAACAAGGGGGATTTTCCGCATACCAAGGCGAATACGGCTTGGCAAGTTGACAATGGCAGCAGAAAAAGATACCGTTTCAGGAGGTTTATGTGGATTATCCGCGAGCAGCACAGCGGCCCCCCCTGCATTTCTTGTTCCCCGTCGCGCCCGCCGGAGGGTCTATCTGCCATGTGACCCCATTTATACCGACAGGGGATGAAGTCGGATAATTTATAGGCGCATTCCGTCCTCAATCATCCTTTTAGCATGATGTGGGCAACCGCACTCGTTCTTCTTGTCTGGACTCCGCAATCTTTTGCATCTCTCGTCGATCTGACCTCCGCCGATCGTCGTCCTCGTGTTCCTGGTTTACCGGACTGGACTCAGGTCGGATACGAGGAGGGCCTGCAGCCTCTCCCCGGCGACTCATTGGTGGCAAAAACCATCACAGTAGCGCAACTCGCATCCGTCTATGGCGTGATAGCGAACGACGGTATCGATGATACAGACGGCCTTCAGAAGGCGATCAGCGGTATATTTCGTTGTCCCAGCTTGACGCCGAAGTCTGACCGATTTCTCAGATAATCCAGGCAGTCCAGACGCGTTCACTCTCATTCAGCTCCCCGCGGGGACCATCAATCTTTCTTATACTATCTATCTTTCCTCCAATTATCTTATTTTACGAGGGGCTGGAAACGACCCGAGCAGCGGCAATGTCCTTTCATTCAGTCCGGACAGTAATACCCAATACGATGTCCTCACGAAGCCGGGCGGAGATGAGGTACATACGCGTATTTCACTTGGTTCCCTTGCGGTTCTGACCCAGCTTGTAGTGAGATCTCGATAACACAATCTTTAATTGGGCATTCAATGAGGCGGGGGACTCAAAGACAGGGATAAAATTGATCTCGGGCAATGCAACGGGAGGATGGTGTGTTTTCAGTCGCTTGTGTGTTCCTGAGTTATACTCAGATTTTGCAGGTTATGGCCTGGGCGATCCGTCTTTCGGGTTGGAACTAGAGAAATCGCTGACAAATTCGTGAAACCTGCGTCTATGGCGCACGCCAATCGGATCGACCTTTTCTACGGGAGTGCGAATTACCATTGACGGTCAGTTCATTAAATAAAGTGGTCTCTGCCTCGCTAATCATAACCTATAGGAACGATTCGGTTTGCCTTCTCCAGTGCTGATATAAGACTGTATTCATCAAGTTCGTTCCCAGAAGGTCAAAGGATACATGGCGGACCAAACAATGGAAATCGCCGGCTTCGAGGGGCACGCAAACATATTTCGTGTCCTTGCCTGCCGATGTTGATCGCCTTTTTCAGCACACGAAAGGTGTACATCGACACGCAAAACAGTTCCTGGGATGCCGATGTAGGTCAAGACATCTGGATCGGTATGTTGCACCTCAGGTTATCATGCCATTACTAACACCATCTGTCATCCTCAGGCGCTCCGGTGAGGTCGTATGGTACGTACTGAACGGCCGGATAATGGCGAGTCTGGTTAGATTGCTGACACTACGAATAGACTACGATGCCTGGCAAGTTCAGGACAAGGACTATTACCAGAACGAATACATGTTTCAGGTACGTCGCGTCTACAATCGGGATGGTTCCTCTTTCTCAACTCGTTTCCATCAGGATTGGTTCACAGCAACGGGCAAGGGCGACGACGACCTCGGCCATTACATCGAACTCGATCACGATCTGGAGTTCGATGTATACACGAGCTCTGTCACCGGTGGGTCCCCGCAGATGCAAGGCGAAACGTACTATACAAAAGTACCGCACAGTCCTTTGTCCCGTCGCCCGATGCTCATCTGCTGCAGGTCATGCCGATCGACGAACCCGTCCATCATGTTGGCATCGAGAACCTGTACATCACCCAGCCTATGCCCTCGTTATTGGTCGCGAATGGTACGTGTACCTCCTTCTCGGTCTCCGTATCTGATATCGTGCTTCAGCGACGGATAACTACGGTAACATGGCTCCAGAAGCCGCGATGCATGTACGATTTTCCCATCTGCTTCATATCTCGCCTCTGATGAATTGCAGGGCATTGTATTCCGCGACGCTCGTGATTCATGGGTCAGAAACATCCGGACATAGTAATATTCTTTTGATGGTATCGTACAGCATTGTCTGATGTCCTCTGGTTTTCTTAGCATGACGGGCTCCCATCCAATTGCGACAGAGGTAGACCTTCGTCACCGTCGAGATCTTCTTTCCTGACACGATTCATCGAAAGCTGCACGCTACCTTCAGATTCAAGACAATTACTTTGACGGTGCGATTCTAACCACTGGCTGAAATATTCGTGGCTGATCGTCGTTTAGGCTCTTGGAATAAGGTTCGTATTTTTTCCTTCCGGTTGCTGAGATTTAATAGGATCCAGGGTGCCGGAGGAAACGGCTACGTTCGGGGAAGTCGTGTCTGGGATAGTTTGTATTACAACAACACCCTACGGTACGTGTTCATTCATGCCTCTCGAAATTCGATCCCATCCTCAATCCTCTTCCCAGTAATCTCCGGCATTTCACCTTCCAGTGGTACGTCTCACAGTATTCTCGTAATCTACCGCTCACCTCATTCTCCAGGTGTGCCATGAGGAACGTCGCCACCATGCAGAACATGACGAACGACATGAACATGCATGGCGGGTACGAAGGCCATAATTTGCTGGAGCTCAATTTCGTCTCCGTACCGTATAGTCACAGAGCAGGGAGGTATGTCGTTGGTCTGAATTTACGATTTCAGTGACTGAATGCCATAGCTGTCTCGACCATTGTGGCGGCGAGGGGACATTTTTCCCGCCATTTTCGGTGTCGTCCCCGTTTAATACCCCTCTTCAGGCGGCAGCTCAGATCTAGACGGCGGCACTTGGGCGCCGATATATTGGTTTGCGAAATTTATGTTCCCCCGTGCGGAACCTCATGTTTGATGCAGGTCGACTGGCAGCAAAGCAAGTAAATGGAGTGGTAGAAGAGAGAACGTCCGATCTGTAGAGGATTCATCCGGATGAGATCCTTCACGACCTTCACGACCGGCCACATTCCTGCAGGGGTAAGAGACCACTTTCACGACTTACATAATCCTTCACGAAAATTTTCATCCCTTCATACCTTCCAACATATCCTCCATGGATTGAGCAAAACCTTCACGGTGTAAGTAAGACATTCACGGTATCATTGTACGTTCAGGACAGTCATCATCGTGCAGGGCCTTGAAGCTCCTTCATGGTTTAAGTATTCATTCACGGAAACCAACACCGTTCGGGGACTTCAGGCGCGTTCATGTCCGAGGCAACGCACGCGATGTTTGACTGGAATTGACAACCCAAGGACGCATTCCGTACCTCCGCGGATGTCTTGGTGTTGTGACGGTCTGTCGCACTCCTCCTCTTCACCTCACCCAGCCTGATCCGTGTCACACAAGATAGTAGGTCTAATGTGGCAGGGCGATGTATACGGGCCGCCAGGGGCATGCTCCGAAACGGCTCATCCTGCCGCCGTAGACGCGTCCTGCCATCGCGACAGCAAACATGTTCTAGCCCTCCACGCCACACTAGAACTGCTCAATGCCGAGAGCCTCGTCAAGGGACCGCCACGCCCCTTCCCGATACGAATCCGACTGGATAGTGGTTGAACGAGGTTGAGAGAAGCACTACTTACCGTATTCTGACTCAGGAATACGCACGCACTTTAGTAGTGAATTCAAATTGGGTGTCGTCGTAATGGATGTAGCACACGACCAATTAGGCAATCGATCCAAGTTTGACGTAGAAAACTGCCCTTTCGCGGGTGTAACACAACAGCAATCGGTGAACAGTACCACAGATCGCATTCCCGGCCACCTGCAAACCAACTTACTATAGATGGATGTTGCAAACAGGGACGGGACGAAACTTAACGGATATGATTGAAAAATGTTGAACTTGTAGTGGACTGACAGCGTTCACGTATGGCAGGTCCGGGCCTGAAGGTACGGCGTGATTTGAATGTACTGAAGGGTCTCTCGCATCGTGAAGGATGGGACATTTCGTTCATGTCTTGAAGGTCCCGAGGATCCTTGCAAGATCAAAGTCCACCATGAAAGGGCAGTACGTGTCGTGAAGGACATTTGGTGTCGTTCAGGCATATAGCAAAATATGAACATTCAACACACTCGTGAAGGGGCCTGAAGGGTGGATGCACACCGTTAACGACCGCAATTTTGACTTGAAGGCGAGAAAGTGTGACCGTGAAGGACCATGCAAGGCCGTGAAGGAGGCCATATCTACAGGTGAAGGTCGTGAAGGGCCTTATCCGCCGGAAACGGCGGATCCGGCGGATGGATCCTCTACACATCGGATGTTTATCTAGAAGAGAGCAAAAGGAGAGGGATGCACGGAGATCGGAGATCAACGCGTCAAATTCCCAAAGGGAATATCGGATACGGGCCGGTCTCCCCGGCCACTGTCGCTCCTGCCACTAACAACTCCCTCTGCGCCGTCTGCACCTAGTCCACTCCGCATCTGCCCTCAACATTGCTGTACCCGCTTGCGGACCCCACTGAGGTCGCAGTAATGCGCCGGAGGTGCGGACACTCGCGGCGGATGCCATCCTGGCACACACTGCGCAATGCGCAGGCGCTCGCAGATGTTATTCTGCACGTCGCGCGCGTCCGCTGTCGATCAGCCTTCGGACGACCATCCGGCCGAGTGCCCACACGTATTTTTCTTCCAAGGAGGATATGCTAGGCGTGCGGCCATTATCGGGGCGCGGCTTTCGAGAGTAGGCGATTTCTCGTGCGTGTACCGTTTTGTTCTGCATTTATGGTGTAATCCATTGTCTTTTTCTACCTGATCCTTTCCTTCGGTCTTTCCGCGCGTCTATATCCCGCCTTCTTTCTGCGCCTATCTATCCGAGTCAATGGATCCGTATAGTACCATCCTTCTTTCCTTTACGTCCTCGCCCAGTCCACAGCAATCCAAGCACTCTCCCGACCTCTCGTCTACGTCAGCCCAATCATTTTCTCCTTCTGCCCACGTTCTCTCGTTACCTTTTCCCTCCAGCTCCCATCCTCCGTTCCGCCTCCGCGTCCTCTTTCTCCCGCGCCTCCGACGATCGCTCGCACGCTACTCTATATCTATGTCATCTATGCAGCTATACTTTTACCTCATATGAATGCACGCCGATCGCCCGCGCCGTCCTCCCAGCTTCCCATCCCAGCCACAACACTCTTACCACCTCGCCCTCCTTCGTCGATGAAATATTACGCTAACCTCCCCCCTTCCTTCCAGCGGAACAGACGTCATCTTCCGCACGGTGGTGAGTGAGCACTCGATTACGAAGTTGGTGCGTGATGTGCGTTCCCTTTTTCACTCTGATTATTTTGGCAGAGATGCGGACCCGGTTCTTGATTTTTCCTCCACATCACTTCTGTCTAACGCTGCGCGGGGAGCGCCCGCGATGCCGCTTCATGTCCTTCCCCTGACCGTTGCACCCGTGACACCCCACGGAACCGAGATGATTCTCATGCGCTCAACGTCGGAGAGCGGCGCGTGTGCGTCGGGCTTGCGCAGAGATCGAGGGCGTGTCTCATCAGACTTCCCCTTCTTCGTACTAATGGGTCGAGCAGGTCAGACTTGGTCTCGTCGGTCGAGAATCCTCCGAGGCTGCTTGCCCTTCGGCTGAGTCCTCTCGGCCTGCGATCCTCAAACTGCAAGCCTTCAGCGTGAACTCGATATCAATTTTCCTTCCCCAGCTTGGTGGAACTAACTTGCTGCCGTTGAGCGATAAAGGAGTGCCGAGCTTCAGAAGTTGTCTAGGTTAGGTGAGCGGATACATACACTCGTGTGAAGGCCGCATTAATCTCTCCTATGCAGACGTTATATGTTGCTGATGACTCGTATATTTCCTCGGCGAGCCCCAATACCTGGATAATTCGGCCATGCGATTAATTTGGAATGCGTGCAGCTGAAAATTGCGAATTGAATCTTGTTCCAATAGCAAAGAAATCCGCAGTATCGTGGGCCATGCCATGGCGACCGCCTCCAATCGGTCTGACGTTGTTCGATATATTTGCAATGACACAGATCCAGGTACTGTACGTGTTGAAGCGGTCTCAATCACGTTTGGTTTATGTTGGTTTCATCTGAGTATATTCTGGACTCTACATGGATGGGCGAGTTCTTCTGCGGCGACATTCACTAGATTGACTTCATTCACGGGGACTTTGGACGCATCGAGATTCAATAGAACATTGGGGATGGGGACCCTTGACTTAGTGCAGTGAGCTGCGTTCTTCCAACGAGCAGAATATGATCCGAGTCCCCGGGTATATGCGATGGTTTTCTCCGCTTTTGTAAACAAAACCTTCAGTGGGTATCCATTTATTTCTAGGTGCACATCGAACCGAGTGTTCTTACCCGGCACGCACGGGGTGGTCGCTCGAATCACGGACGGTACGATGAAGGGTCGAATGGGGACGAGGCCTGGAGTTCGTTCGATGCCGACCCCGCGCCTTCCTTTCCGTCCGGTCCAAATAAGACTGATTGCCCCTCGTAGGGCTGTGTATCTATATATACGTGGAAAGGAACATGATCTGCTTGCATTCGCCGTTTCCCGACCTATTCCACTGCTGTTTGCACAGCATAGAATGAATTGAAGAGTGCATAGTGTTCGGTTCCCGGGCCGCAGCGTCCGAACGTGTCCGCTAGCGCTACAACAGCGACTGGGAGCTGCATCATGTTGCGAGTTTGGTGCTTTTTGAATCCTTCCACCTTATCGGCCGCCGTCTCGCCAGAGCTAATTTTAGCGACAGCCAACACGTGGACCTCGCGTGTCCAGCGCTATCGCGCCTTTTGAGAGCGTCTTTTGACACACTGCTTCCGATATGTTCCGTGATCATGAGAACCACAGCCTCATGGGACAGATCGAAGCTGTGACTGACAGCCTGCCGACACAGTAATACATCTTGCTTCCTTCCCTCATGGCTGAAGCAATGGCCCTTATCGGGCTCGTCGCCAGCGTCCTCCAACTCGTCGATACCGTCGCAAAGGCAGGGACTTTCATAAAGGATCTTCACAAGGCCCCCAAAGAACAGCAACAGCTCCTCTCGGAGATTACCTCCCTCCAGCCGCTTCTCACCGCATTGCAGGATCGTCTGCTAAGCAACAGCAGTGCTGCTGCGAATCACATCAAGGAGCCTTTATCCCACTTCGAGGACACAATGAAGCGCTATACTGGCAAGTTGCAAGCAGGTGGGGTATTCAGCAGGGTTTCCAAACCAATATCTTGGACATTGTGGAACAAGAAGGAGGCAAAGGAGGATCTCGATCAGGTGGAGCGCTTCAAGAGTTTGCTCAACACTTGGTTGACAGTGGACATTTGGTATGAGCCCCCTACCTTGCCTAGCATTCCTCCTATTTATTCACCCACCAGGGATGTGGGCCAGCAACATGACAGTGAGCAGAATCACACAGCATGGATGTGCATTCTGAAGATTTTCTTGGAATTTCAGCTATATTGAAGTCTGTGGAGAAGTCAGTGGTGCTTGTAGCACAAGAGCAACACCAGCATTTCGATGGTGAGCTTTGCATATATTTCACCGCTTTAAACCTCTAACCATAAATGTGTATGGTTCTTGAATTGCAGGCATCTTGAAATCTGTAGAGCTTGTTGCCCAAGAGCAACAGCAGCATATTGATGGTTAGCTATGCAAATTTCCACCAACTCTAAAGTCTAACTGCCAACAAAGATGCAAAGCGTGATAAAATCCTCGAGTGGATGTCGCCACTCAATTCCTTTCAGCGGCAAGCAGATATTTTTAGCAGATGGCAGCCAGGAACAGGTGGTTGGCTCCTTACAAGTCCTGAATTCAGGGACTGGGAATCTGATTGTGGAAAAAGCTTGTGGTGTCATGGCATGCGTGAGTCTGACCTGACATTGGATTCAACCTTTTGCACTCATCTAAAATAAACAGCTGGTGCGGGGAAAACTGTCCTTGCGTGGGTAATTTATATCTACACTTATGCTGATTAACATATATTCACCCTTGTAGCTCACTGGTTGTCAACCATCTTGAGAGTCGAACTCACAACGAGAACATTGGTGTAGCATGCATCTATCTCAACTACAAGGAAGCAGAATCCCAGACTCCCCAGAACTTGCTGGGATGCCTGTGGAGGCAGCTTGTACTGGGGAAGCCTATTCCCCCTGCAGTGCATGCCTTGTATGAGAAGCATCGCGAAAGAAACACTAGACTCCCCCTGGATGAGGTTCACACAATCCTGACATCCTCAGTCGCTCCATATTCAAAGGTCTATCTCATTGTTGATGCTGTGGATGAATACCCAGAAGAACAATGTACTATACTGCTCAAAGCTCTAGGTGCAATTGGTGTCAATGTCATGCTGACCTCACGTCCTCACATTGATCCTGATTCTTTTATCTTGCCAAACTTGCAATTGATGGAGATCCAGGCAACCGAGAATGACATGAAGCAATATATAGACACCCAGATTTCAAAATCTAGTCGCCTCTCAAAGCATGTTCGAGGTCGGCCAGAATTATCTAAGGAAATTCGGTTCAAAATCCTCACCAATGTCAATGGAATGTAGGTTCTGGAATCAATCCCGACTAATGGTTGTTAACTCAGTTCAGGTTCTTGCTTGCAAAACTGCACATTGACTCTCTCACTACCAAAAACACCATCAAGGCAGTGAAAGAGGCTCTCCACCAGTTGCCCAAGGATCTAAATCACACATATGATGAGGCCATGGAGAGGATTGATCACCAGGGAGAAGATGACAAGCAACTGGCACATTTGACCCTGACCTGGGTTGCAAATGCAAAACGGCTATTATCGGTTGGAGAGCTTCAAGAGGCTTTGGCTATTGAAGCAGATGCTACAGACTTGGATCCAGACAATCTCTTGGATATCAGCATTATTCTCTCTGTATGTGCTGGCCTGGTTATAGTGGATGAGACAGCTTCAGTTGTGCGCCTTATACACTATACCACACAAGACTACCTCAACAGTATACAGTCACAGCGATTCCCAGATGCTCAAACTGAGATCACCTCCAGGTGTTTGACATACTTGTCATTCAAAGAATTCTCTGCTCTGCCAACTGGATATGACAACACCAGAAATCTTGTTCAGGAACATCCACTGCTTGAATACAGTCAGTATTGCCTTGCACATGCTGTGGGAGAACCAGAACTGGATCTTCTGCAAAGAATCATATGCTTTCTTGATTGTGCATCGGTATGGAAGGATTTCTGGTGGTCTTCCTTGGATTACCATTCCCTGGTAATGCCATGGATGATGGTCAAGCATGAGTGGCCAGCACTGCCATTGTGTATCTCAGTGGCAAGCAACCTGCAAACAATCTCAGAACACTTGTTGACCAAGAAAATACCAGGAGAGACCCTGAGCTATGCATTGCAGACAGGCTCATACTGTGGACACTTATTGATGGTTCAGCTACTCACAGACCATGGTGCTGATGTGAATTTGGTGCAAGGATATTTCGGAACACCTTTACAGGCCGCATCACACTGTGGACATGAAACAGTGGTTCAGCTACTCCTTGATCATGGTGCCAATGTGAACATTACAGGAGGAGAGTATGGAACGGCCCTGCAGGCTGCATCTTACTGTGGAAATGAGGCAGTGGTTCGGTTGCTCCTCAATCATGGTGCTGATGTGAACACCCTGGGAGGACGTTTCGGAAATGCTCTGCAGGCTGCATCACACAAAGGACCCATTGTTGTAGTCCAGTTACTCCTTGATCACGGTGCCGATGTGAACATTACAGGAGGAGAGTATGGAACAGCCCTGCAAGCTGCATCATACAAAGGAAATGAACCAGTGGTTTGGTTGCTCCTTAATCACGGTGCCGATGTGAACACAGTGGGAGGAAATGTCGAAACAGTCTTGCAGGCTGCATCATACCATGGAAATGAGGCAGTGGTTCAGTTATTCCTTGAACATGGTGCCAATGTAGATATTATTGGAGGAGAGTATGGAACAGCCTTGCAGGCAGCATCATTCTGTGGAAATGAGGCAGTGGTTCAGTTACTCCTCAATCATGGTGCTGGTGTGAGCATTATTGGTGGGAGGTATGGAACAGCCTTGCATGCTGCATCATACCATGGGCATGAAGCATTGGTTCAGTTACTCCTGAATCAAGGTGCAGATGTGAACATCCTTGGAGGACAGTTTGGAACAGCACTCCAGGCCACATCATACAGTGGACATGCAGCAGTGATTCAGCTCCTCCTTGATCATGGTGCCCATGTGAACACAGTGAGAGGAAATTATGGAACAGCCTTGCAGGCCGCATCATACTGTGGCAATGAGGCAGCAGTTGAGTTACTCCTTGATCATGGTGCCAATGTGGATATTGTTGGAGGAGAGTACAGAACAGCCTTGCAGGCTGCATCACTCTGTGGAAATGAGGCAGTGGTTCAGTTACTCCTCAATCACGGTGCTGATGTGAACATCCTTGGGGGAGAGTATGGAACAGCACTTCAGGCTGCATCATGCATGAGACATGAAGATGTGGTTAGGCTACTCTTGGATCATGGTGCCAATGTCAATATGCAAGGAGGGAAGTATGGAACAGCCCTCCAGGCCGCATCATACTATGGAAATGAGGCAGTGGTTCAATTGCTCATTGAGCACGGTGCCAATGTGAATGCACAGGGAGGAAAGTATGGAATAGCACTGAAGGCTGCACAGGTCAAAGACCACAAACTGGTGGTTAAACTACTCCTTGAGAATGGTGCGACTCCCAATGTACCATCAGATGTGGAGGAGGAGGGGGATGTCCCTCTTGTCCAGTAGATATATGTAGTTTTGTAGTTTTCCATGTCCACCTCGTAAGACTTTTGTACTAACACCTGTCCCTTTTGCTATTCAAATATCTTTCAAATAGTGGTGTAGAAAAATAACCATAAGTAGCCACACGGATCTTAGTCTGCACTGCACAAAAAAATGTGGACTGACCCACCCAAATTTCTGTGCGCAGATGTTCACCCCTATGAGATCATGATATGAGAGTGACATGTTGAAATGTGCTTTCCAGTACTGTTGATTAAGCTTCAGTTTGGCCATGGAGGTCGATTGTGAATTTGGAGAGAAGGTTGCCCTATGTGACTAAGACTGGGCTCTGACTTGAAGAGATATATTTCAGTCTCATTGATCTTCTAAATGAACCATTAATCCTCTGAGTCGGGGGCTATAAATCCAGCTTGAGGCCAACTTGAACCCTGCTGAGTTCAGGCATTCTAGGACCAGTGGCTAAAGTTGAGTGATGCTCCTGCCTGAGCTTGAGAATAGATTTGAGTTTTCCCTGTCCATGTGACCATCCAGTTCCGGGTTACAATCAACCAAGTTTCGTTTCAGAGTTGGCCTTGTCCTGGCATTTTTGGTCTCATAGCTTCTGTCCTTCGTTGTCCAATCAGATGTTGATAGCATCACCCTGGCCTAAAGGTATGTCAGTAACAATATCTGTATGAATGGAATACACTTGCCTGCACGCAACCATAGCTGACCATGGGCCCAATCATAGTGAGCTGGCCATGTGCCTGTGCACTGCACGTTGGACTAAGCCGCTCTTTTGGATCCATAGCAGAGCTGGACGCAGTCCATAGATGATGCAATACCTATTGAAGCACAGATTCAGGGATAGATGCGACACGCGAAATGTGGACTCACCCTTGAAAGAAACGGACTCCGGAATAGTCCACGCTCGGTGTCCGTTGGATCATATGTGTGTGTTGTCTGCGTAAAAGGAAGAGGGATATTTGTTTTCAGTCAGGGCTGGTTTTCCATTCATCAATTTACCGGTCATGAGTGCTTTGAGTGCACTGTGATCTAAACAACGTCAGTTGAGGTGAATATATGCACATTAAAATGTGTCTCGTAGCTTCGGGGGTTGCTTGAGGCTCTTCCAAATCATCCACCTCATTGATTTGGATACACAGGGGCCAAGGGATGATCACGTCTCCCAACATTGGATGGTTGATACCGCAGTCTGACTTGGATGCAGATTCGCTGAGTGCAGGGACGGGATTGCACGCGGGTCGGACAGAACATATTTGAGCTTATGTTTCAAGCTGCTCGTGTCATTCTGGCGCGCACTAGCGGCGGCTTCACGGAACTGAGAGAGGGTGGGATGGGAAGAGTGGAAGATAGTGAGAAAGATGGGAAGATGGGCTTACCCACTTGACGGTGCACGACCATTGCTTGTTGTCCTTATAGAACTCTCGCAGGACATCGAGGGAGTCGGGTGACTTGGCCATCATCTTGTCGAAGGCGTCGACATGCCACTTTTGCTCTGCTCGTTCGCTGAGGGCTAAATGTAAGTGGTGAAGGGGAGCGACAGGAACTACACACGATTCAGGGACCGTCATCGAGTTACTGGAAACAGATGGTGCAGGCGTGGCCCAGTGAGCCTCGGAGCCGTAGAAGAGGACCAGCCAAATGTCCATGAATGGGTGGACACACCAAGTACTTGGCCAGTGATAAGAGCTTCTCCAGAGGGCTCTTAGTTTTGCTGGAGGAGACATGCATCAGTGGAGACATAGATGAGGTGTAGTCATCTTACAGGGAATCTCTTTTAGCTTGTTTGCCAATGACAACGGGAGGGGCGCCAAGAAGGTCCAAAATTTCGTCGTATTTGCATTTTGCTGCGGAAGGTACAGGTACTGGACCAGGAGCTGGATTGGCCAGGGCAAGAAGAGTTGCTGAGGCAGCGGCGGCGGCGTCAGGAGTCGGCATTGTGGTCGTGGACAAGAAGCGCGTCTTGAGCGCCGTCGCTTTTAAAGTCCGATTCGCGATCACGTGCACCTCACGCACGGACGCCAAATCACTGAATTTCGAGATTGCCTGGGGTAACTTCAATTTAGCAGTGAGAAATAATGTTTTCTGGCCTTTGAATTATATGTTACAAATTATCATATCCCGCAGCCTCAATCAAATCCTCGTCTGTCTGCTCATTTCCTGTTCCAGCTCCCTCCGTCTCGCCATCATTTTCTTCCTCCGAGTCGCTGGATTCAGGGAACTCTGAGCTCGAACTCGAGCCTTCTGGGTTTTCCAGTTCATCTGGTCCTGGTTCTTCGTCAAGGGGCCGTGAATCGTCCTCTTCTGCTCGATCGACATCCATTTCATCATCTGACTCGTTTTCGGTTGTGGGTGCGAGTGAGACGGTTCCTCTCCCTGTTTGATGACCCACAGCATCGCTGGAATAGCGCATGAACATATCGCGGTCAACAAAGTGGCAAAAATTGATGAGATCATGTATATGTAGACGAACGAGAAGAGTTTACGAGTTGACATAATAATACACATAGTCTTCGTCCTTGTCGGCATCAGAATGGCGTGCTACTGACATAGTGGAAGGCAGGAACCAAATGAGCACCCCGTATAATTTCCGCTGGATCCAAAAAGCCGACGAAGGCAGAACTTTGAAATACCTTGATCATAACATCAAGCAATGGGCGATATGAGTCCTGTGACCTCGAACTCAGCCGCATCCTCCTCAGGAATGCAGAGCTTGGATGCAGGCAGCTTGATCTTGATAGACGCTGTCTTCCATCTGTCGGGTGCCGATGGGGGACCATCGGTGGCAGGAGCAGCTGCGTCATCTAACCGTTTATTTTCCCGGGCAGCACTGAAATTTTCAAGATGGGCGCGATCGAAGTTGTCCTACAGGAGTACATTTTCAACAAGGGAATCCAGCTCTGCAATAGACTTGAGGGTGGATCCCAAATGGAACCAAGTCATGAGCCGAGCTACTGTCGAGTTCAAGAATGGGTACTAAGGTGATGGCGAAGATGCAATAGCAGGGATTTTTGGTGAAACAAGAAGTTCTGACGATTTGCAGAGGTCGTCGAGGGAGACTGCATCGTCTGGATTGTGAGTAGGTTGATTCGGAAATATTTTGTATAGGATATAGCGATTCGGCTCTGTTTTTAATCATTTCACAGGAGGTGCATTTGTGACAGGCTCGACAGGGGGGGTTTCAACAGGTATAGGTACTGCGGGAGGTTCTATAGGAGTGGGAGGGGCGGGGGAATCATCCCGATAGCGCGAGTTCGGCGGCGTGGACGTCCGCCAGGACCTGGGGGTGGGGGACTAGGCGGCACAATCCCGGGGGATGGTGCACGGACGTTATCCTGTCAAAGCAAAGTCAATGAAAAGCTACAAGCTTTTTTCCGCGAGTAAATAGACTTGCTGCCAAATTTGCTTGCATCGGGTCGAGAGGGTTAGGCTGGTCCGGGACGAATGCCGCAATGGCTGCAGCCTCTACCGCCGTATCCACCGCGATGGCATGACTGACGCCTTCCACGTGCCTGGCCTGGAGCACCGGACATTTGTTGTAATGGTTTGAGAGTCCTTCCCCCTCCTTGCATGCAACGCCGTAGGCGAAACATTTGGCCATCAGTACGAGAATAAATAGAATGAGATGCACAGGCTGCATGCACTTGTCCCAGTGGCGATAGCTGGTGCAGAAAACGGCGGCTGGATGTCGCGTGGGTAGGAAATTGGGACAGCCTTAGAGGGGCTTGGGAAGGAGGGTCAAGGCTTGGATATGTCTGTTGAGCCTAGATGCGTGTCGGAAGGCTAGTGAAAGCTGGGCCAGCGGCGGCGCGCCTTGAAGAGCCTTTTAAGCGCCTTGCGTGACGCGTTCAAGGCTGATCGGCCCTTGCCGAGGTCACGAGGGGCTTTGATGCGTTCGAAATTTGGTGATGTGAGAGCACGGAGATCACCGCGTCAAATTCCCAAAGGGAATATTACGGGCCGCTGTCGCTTCTGCCACCAACTAAGGCTCCAACCATTTCCATTTGTAAACATTTTCAAATGGTTAAAACCATTTTTATTTCCGTTTAGTTTGCGAATTCTGGTAAACGGTAAACAGTTAGTAAACAAACGGTTCAAACGGTTGAAAAGCTGAGTGACCTGATATGGGTTGTGTAGTGTGTTTCCAGCAACAAATATGACCAAGAGTGCTCCAGAATATTAAGCTACAGGGACAAGGAGGATATCCAAGTACCCAAGGGTATCGTGGGCGGGATCGGAGGGCGGCAGCTGCTTCCTGATCGGGTAATTCCGTGCATGACTGATGGCATGCTTGTGGCGCGCACTGATTTCCATCCCGACCTCATGCCGCCTCTGAATTTGAGACCCCAGTCCATGAGGTCCCTCAGCGAGAATAAATGACTTGTAAGTCCATCTATAACCTTGATTCCCACTCGGAAGCCCACAGAAACTGATTCCAAAGGTGCCCTGTCAAAATTACTGTTTATAAACTGTTTTAAACGGTTTACAAACGTTTTCTAACCGTTTCTGTTTGGTTTGCAGTTTTTCACAAACAGAAACTAAATGGTTGGAGCCTTACCACCAACAACTCTTCACCGTCTGCACCCAGTCCACTTCGCCCTTTCTGTACCCGCTTGCGGACCCCGCTGAGGTCGCAGTAACACGCCGGCGGAGGCACTGAGAATCGCGGATGCCATCATGCACGTCGCGCGCGCATCCGCTGTCGAGCAGCCTTCGGACGACCATCCGGCTGGGTTCACAGTGCGCCGACGCACTTATCGTCCAAGCAAGATGTTCTTCGTGCGCGAGAAGACCACGGTCATT
This sequence comes from Mycena epipterygia, assembly GCA_029281465.1. Taxonomy (NCBI): domain Eukaryota; kingdom Fungi; phylum Basidiomycota; class Agaricomycetes; order Agaricales; family Mycenaceae; genus Mycena; species Mycena epipterygia. The sequence continues at coordinate 1,021,008 of JARJCQ010000031.1, read as the reverse complement.
ATCGGGATGCCGTTTTGGATGGGTGACTTCTCGTGAGTTTTCCATTTTGTTCTGCATTTATCGTGTAGTCTATTTTGTATCTCTCCCCTACCTTCCGTTTTCTCTTTCTACACCCATCCATCCATGAATCCGTATAGTACCATTCTTCTTTCTCTCCCTCCCGCCCCCGCACCAGTCACCCTCCCAGCCTTTCGTCTGCGTCTGCCCAATCCTTCTGCCCTCGTTCTCTCCTCCCAATCGCCCACCTTTATATATCTAAACGCTCGTTCTTATCCTCCTCTGGCCCCACCCCATCCTGCGTTCCTCGACATCATCTCAATCTCATTACCCATTTCCTCCAGCTCCCATTCTCCGTCCCGCCTTGCATCTTCTTCCCCCCGCTCCTCCCCGATCGCTCGCACGCCGTTCTTCACCCATAGTATCCATTCATCAGTAATTTTCGCTCATATGCATGCACGCCGCCCCCCCGCGCTCGTCCTCCCAGCTTCCCATCCCCACCCGCAATTATGTCTCACCAGCCCTCCCCCTTCCTCGACGAACATTACGCTAACCTCCCCCTTTCGTTCCAGCGAAACTGACACGCTGCCGAGCACGTACTCAAACTTGAAGACAGCGGCCTTTTATTCATTCGTTCCTTCGAGTTCTTTTTCGCAGGGAAGATCATTTTTCTTCTGTTTTACATCGATGCACGGCGAGCGCGTCCTCCCCTGGCCGCTGCACCCGTGACGCCCCATGGAACCGAGACGATTGTCCTGCGCTCTAACATCAGAGAGAAGTGCGTGTGCGTCGGACTTGTACCGACTCAGACTTTCAGCAACGCGCACCGTCCCTTGCACCGCAATGAATGAGTCTAGTACTATCTCGGGCATGCTCTCCTCTTAGGCGCTGAGGGTAGCGTGTCCCCTTTTTTTTGATGTCTGGTTTTTTAAAATTGGAAACATTCGAATCCAGGTCTCTCTCTTTTTGTATTCAACTCCTTCTTCTGCCCCGCGGAACCACGATGCTTCTCCTCGCGCGAGTGGCAGGCATTCAACGTCGGGCCTTCGATCCTGGGTCGGACCGCCATGACACATGCGGGGTGCGCTGACCCTGCGGCGGGTGATTACTATGGGGGTAATACTGTCTCATAATTATACCAGTTTTGAGCAAAAAAAAACACATTGCTGCTCAGAAAAACACATAGGTACCCTCACCCCAAAAAACACACCACTTTTGTGGAAATCCAAATATACACAGGTCCACGTTTCTCACAAAAAAACACACACCCCGTGGAGCATAGTTAAATACACCGGTGCACCTCACTCCTGTTTTTCAACACACCCTCTTTGGAGATCAAATAATTCACCACCTTCCTGCCGAGACAAAAGAAACACTGCCTACCTTGCAGCCAAAAATGCATCACTGGTCATCTGTGTACCAATTCAACATGCACCATCCTAGAGGATATACTGATGCTGCAGCCACTATCTTTCTTGGAACATGCGCTCATCAAGCTATCAACTAATATAGGTGTGCATTGAGGTCCAATGAAGCTCTTGTCGTGGTTTTAAAAGTATCTCATCGTGGATCCCTACCGGCTCTCTGCCTTTTCCATTGCTACAGCACCAGTTATTTGAGATTCATGTCCGGGACTGGACCCGATGTCTTCTGGTTAATCACAACTTGTTACATTCATTATCATGCTCAAGTCCGAACGAGATCCACCTATTTATTCTGAAAGTCCAGTTCAACTATTCATTTGTCTGAATGACTGATGTTGAATAATTTCAATTGTATCTTCACTTCAACTTGAAACTTTGATGGCAAAGTTTCAACACTATCACACTGGTTGAACATTTCAAGTTTTTCACTGGAAATATTGGTGAACAACCTCCTTCATTTTTCACCCATCTTTCATAGAAAAAAGAGGTAGAAAATTCAAGCTTTTTTCACTACTTTTTTGACTGGAAACCAAGGTGTAAAATTTGGAATAAAGTTGGTGAATTTATTTGCAAGAGGAACAGCCATAATTCATGCACATTCACACCTGAAAATGATGGTGAAAAATTCAAAACTTTTTTCACAACAATTTTCGCCACAAAAACCACAATAAAATGTGTGAATAATGTTTGGTGAAAATTTGTGTAAAATTTGAAACCCGGGATGTAGGGTTTCAATCCTTTTCCACCATGTTTTTTTTTCCACTTTTTCACTGGAAAATGGGGTGAAAAGATACCTTGTTTTTTTCACATTTTTCGGTGCAAATACAAGTGAAAATGTCAAAATATTTTCCTGGCATTTCCCGCCAGCAGTCAAGGTGAAAAATGTGAAATAGGGTTCAAGACTTTTCTTCCGACATTTGAGAAAAAGCACAGAAAATAGCTTTTGAATTGGTCACTGGAAGATACAGAGAGTTTTCAATGAACAGTTTGGGTGTAAAAGGGCTACCGTAGTGCTGGAGACTTTGAGGCTATAATGGTGTAAAATTCCGAACATCTATGCCAGGTATTCAAGACTTTTAATCCACGAAGCCCTGAGCCAAGCCAAAACACTTGTCAGCCACTTCGAAGTTGCACGGATATAATATCCATGGCCAAACTGAGCCAAAATCGCAACTTTTCCTCCCCAGTGAGGCAACAGTGGTCAAACTGAACCAAAATCACGACTTTTGTGGGCATTTCCTCTTTGCCAAGGCGACGGGGACATATATTTCTGGTCTGTGACTTGTTTCACACTCACACGGATCCACCAAGCCTTGAGCTGAGGAAAAACATCTGCCAGCCACTTCGAAGTTGCACGGATATAATATCCGTGGTCAAACTGAGCCAAAATCACGACTTTTGTGGGCATTTCCTCTCTAGCGATGCAACAGCAGCATGGATTTCTGATCTGTGACTTGTTTCACACTCACACAGATCCACCAAGCCTTGAGCCAATCCACAACATCTGTCAGATCAAAGTCCCACGGATATAATATCCGTGGTCAAACTGAGCCAAAATAACGACTTTTCCAGGCATGGATTTCTGGTCAGTGACTTGTTTCACACTCACAGGGATTCACCAAGTCTTGAGCCTAGCCACAACATCTGTCAGCTTTTTCAAAGTCCCACAGATATAATTTGTGGCTCAGTTTGGCCCCGGATATTATATCCGTGGGACTTTGAAGAGGCTGATGGGTGCTTTGGCTTGGCTCATGGCTTGGTGGGACCATGTGAGTGTGAAACAAGTCACAGACCAGAAATCCATGCCACTGTTGCCTCGCTAAGGAGGAAAAGTTGTGATTGTGGCTCAGTTTGGCCATGGATATTATATCTGTGGGACTTTGAAGAGGCTTATGGGTTTTTTGGCTTGGCTCATGGCTTGGTGGATCCGTGTGAGTATGAAACAAGTTGCAGACCAAAAATCCATGCCACTGCTACCTCGCCAGAGAGGAAATGTCCGCAAAAGTCATGATTTTGGCTCAGTTTGACCACGGATATTATATCCATGGGACTTTGAAGTGGCTGACAGGTGCTTTGGCATGGCTCAAGGCTTTGTGAATCTGTGTGAGTGTGAAACAAGTCACAGACCAGAAATCCGTGCCACTGTTGCCTCGCTGGGGAGAAAAAGTTGTGATTTTGGCTCAGTTTGGCCATGGATATTATATCCGTGCAACTTCGAAGTGGCTGACAAGTGTTTTGGCTTGGCTCAGGGCTTCGTGGATTAAAAGTCTTGAATACCTGGCATAGATGTTCGGAATTTTACACCATTATAGCCTCAAAGTCTCCAGCACTACGGTAGCCCTTTTACACCCAAATTGTTCATTGAAAACTCTCTGTATCTTCCAGTGACCAATTCAAAAGCTATTTTCTGTGCTTTTTCTCTGAAAATGTCTGAAGAAAATTCTTGAACCCTATTTCACATTTTTCACCTTGACTGCTGGCGGGAAATGCCAGGAAAATATTTTGACATTTTCACTTGTATTTGCACCGAAAAATGTGAAAAAAACAAGGTATCTTTTCACCCCATTTTCCAGTGAAAAAGTGGAAAAAAAAACATGGTGGAAAAGGATTGAAACCCTACATCCCGGGTTTCAAATTTTACACAAATTTTCACCAAACATTATTCACACATTTTATTGTGGTTTTTGTGGCAAAAATTGTTGTGAAAAAAGTTTTGAATTTTTCACCATCATTTTCAGGTGTGAATGTGCATGAATTATGGCTGTTCCTCTTGCACATAAAATCACCAACTTTTTTTTCAAATTTTACACCTTGGTTTCCAGTCAAAAAAGTAGTGAAAAAAGCTTGAATTTTCTACCTCTTTTTTCGGTGAAAGATGGGTGAAAAATGAAGGAGGTTTTTCACCAATATTTCCAGTGAAAAACTTGAAATGTTCAACCAGTGTCAGTCTACTTAATATATATTCCGATATAACGGCGAATCTGACTGACTACTACTACAGAGACTACATAGTTGAGCGCCGCGCTCAATGTTCAAATTCATGGGGACATGAACTGGGTGCACTTCAATTTCTTTGGCTGTATTTCATTCATCTTTGTATTAGATCCTCGCAATTCAGGATGTTTTGCATGCAACTTGAGTCTATTGGGTTCCTTTTCAGCCCCGAACTTGGGGACCTAGAGGTATCTTGTTAGGTAATTACACCGCTTAGTTCAACACTCCCTGATTTCTTCGTAGATCCCTCCACTACTCAAAGCCTGAAACTGAAACTGTTGAGTTGTGTGTTTCAATCAGAAAACTCGCCAAGTACATCCAGTATTTTCGTCATAAATTCAACTTGAGTTCAAGGGAATTTGTGTGAAGTGTTGCGCAACGGCCAGTATTCCCTTTCATTTGGAGTGCAATTTGAGCAAGATTTATCCAAGTATCCAACTTCATCCTTTGCATGGTTTGGATTGCCTTAGTCCCCACGTTCAGAGTTGAAATTTAAATCAGATATACAGAACAATAGCTCGGATGTTTAGTGACATTTGGGAGTCTGTGAAGGCCAGTACATGGGACACAAGAGCAGTCTCAAACAGCTGTATGCTACATTGTGTCAGTATACATACCGCCTCGAGTGAACTGTCCATCATGGTACCTTGCAAACTCCACTCGAGGGCCATTGAAGTGATTCTTGCCTTCCTAGTGGCTGTCCTCTGGCCTAAGGACCAAATCCGCTAGGTGGTGTTTTTTTTTTTGTGGTCGGTGCTTGGAACCTGGGAATTATTTTACGGCATATTAGCCGTGAAGAAAAAAGGGTTTCGAGGGTGAGTTTAATTTTGTTCTGATTAGGGTGGTGAAATTTATTAATTTTGGACGTGTGCACTTTTCTCAATCGTTATAGGCAGTGTGTTTTTTTGATTTGGGAGGACCAGGGTATTTAAATGTTGCAGCGGTGTGGCTGAGTACAAAAGCATGGACTTTGGCAGAGTGGTGTGAATTTTCGTTAAGACATGGTAAGGTGGGCAAGAATAGGTGAAAATATGGTCAGTGGTGCACCAAGTAATTATGAGACACTATTACAGCCATAGATTACCGGCGGGGAAGCGCAGCCCGTGCACTGGTCGAACGCATTTACGAGGCGAGCACTGCGACCCTCCGCACATGAACGCTGCGCGTATTCCTGTGCGCTACCGACATATTGTGTTACCGACGTATTTGCATTCCTATCGGTGGGTCGTATGGGGGTAATACTGGGACGTTATTATTGTCAAAACCACAGAATTTGCACAGGTGTTTTCCAAATTTACACAGGTGCCATTCTAAACAAAATACACCAGTACAAACCTGTCCTGAAAGATGCATACGTTGTTCTGTTTGATAAGTTACACACCTCCTTATAAACTCACCACCGGAGATGATGTGCCTATTTTTCACACCCTCCTGTTCAAAAAAAAAAATCAGACCTGGTTCAAAAGCAGAACAAAAAAAAAAACACAGGTGCCAGGAATCACTTAGTTTCACAGGTGATTGAACTTAGCGATAATCCAGCCCATTGGGCGTGACCGCCTTCCCCATTGGGTCAGGCTTTTGGTAACAATTTGGTTACCGGGGTCGCCGTTTACTACCTGGCAGCGGTCACCGCCCATTCGCACTTGATCGTCGGGCTCCTCGCCCCTGGGTCGTTCATTTGATTTCTTGGGTCTCTGCCTTATCTCCCTCAAAAGTGTGATCGGCCTCCGCTCGGGTTCAGACTCGGTAAATGCCTAACCTTCGGCAGCCTCGGCATGTTCGAAAATGGTGGTTGTTTTAAACTAATGCCACTATCTCTGCAACCAAAATGTTCTCTTACCCACAGCAACTAGCCCATTCAACCTGGAAAACTTTATTTTAATAGAGTTGATCTCCAAATGCTCTCCAGAATCCTCTGTACCTTTGCATTGCCTGTATCCTTCTCCTGAGAATCAACGCCAAGATTCCACAGTCCCTATGGTGTGAAAGATTTGGGGTTAGATCAGGACAACAGAATGCAAGGATGATGTGGATAGCCATGGCCACGTAACCTAACTTCTCGACGGCGGTGACTTTTGGAGGACATTTCAAGACTGTGTATTGGTGGCGGTACTAAAAGAACCGGTGTCTGTGATGGATAGGTAGCAGTGAATATTTTTGTTCCCAGCTGGAGGGTGTGAATGTTGTTGATTGCCACCTGTGCATTTTTTTGCACCCCGATGATAAGCAGGCTAAATGGCCAGCCGTGAAATTCTTCAATTTTACAAGTGTTGTATACCTATTAGCTAAAGAAACTGCTATTTACATATCATTACCAAACGCGAGCTAGTGTGAGATCCGAGCATGTAGCTAAGGAATTACACGTGTGCCGAAGTCTGGAGCTTCATATAGAGGACGGCCGCCAAGTTGGTCAGAGTTTATTGAAGATACCGTTCTTTAGCTAAAGAGTTCCCAACCATTCTATAATCGAATTGGGGTTTCTCCGCACGTTCCTATCAAGGATATGGTCTTTATTATCCGTCTATGAACTACAACAAGTACCAGGGAGGGCCCAAGAGCACGAAGGACCAAGAGGAAACAGTACAGGCGTTCCTACGGCTAGATGGTTCTAGAAGGAAACCCGATTAGGCATCTGAGAACGAACCATGTGTGTTACACTTGGCATCGATAACATCTCGAGGCCGCACATGATGAACCAGAGGTCTGGGTCCTTGCCGAGGCCCGGCAAAGGCTCGCTTTGACCGATGTTTCGGATAAAGTCGGATAGGCATGCTAATAATAGATGGTTGCATGGCCTTGACTGCGGAAACAAGGCGTTGCGATAAGGATCGCATGTCTTGGCGACGATAGGCTGATAAACCAGGGCGAGACCGCATGGTTTCTGTCCCAAATATACCAATTCTTATATTTCTCAGACCTATTTATTAAATCTCTTCCATATTTATCACAGAATGTACCAAGAATCAGTTCCGTTTAGCCGTGGGCAATATATCTAGCCCATAACCATACCAGATAGAGTATTATTTCGTTTGTAACATTATTTCCGTATATGGGTTCCTACGTAGTATAAATACCCGTAGGATTTCAGTAGGACGCCAGTGGATTCTCCCCTTTCCTGCCGCGCTCACGCTGAACCAGTGTGCCGTCTTGGAAGTGTTGCATCTATTCGGAATACTATTGGGAAGCCTATAAAGTTTCTTTTGTGTGTTATTGTTCAAATATACGTTTTGTTGGATATTATTGCGAATGACACGTGTTACTAAGGTCTATAAGGCCTGATTTACATGTGGAACAAGTGAGAATAGAATATAAGGCGCATTAGTTCACTGCAACGACGTCCAGTCAGCATTAGCTAAATAATCATTGAACAAGACAGATACAAGTTCACCAGGTCTCCAAGGTCCTCTGACCGTCCCAATCGAATCACATTCCATTACATTGCATAAAGACACTTTCCTAAGGTCGATAGATCGCGTAAAGCGCCTAGGACGGACTTAGATTGTCAAATTGTGTCATTAGCTAAAGAAGTTACATAGATAGTAAAACCTCAAATTGCAACAGTCTAATACTTGACTGGAACCCCGAACCTCGCACGTTTGATAGTGGTGTTGTAGTGTTGATTTGGTGTATTTCTGATACTCATTTTGAGTATTTGTGATATATCTTTCACCTGCGGGATTATAGTCAGCGTTTCACCGAATATCGGGCTGTGTATTTTTGAAATCCCCTAAAGGAACCTGTGTTTTCTTTCAAAACATGGGGTGCAAGTTATTTCTCTCTATGGCTGGTGAGCTGTGAATATAAACCAAAATTGCCTCCAGGCCGTATATATTTCGCGAAAAACAGGTCAGTGGTGTACTAAATAATAATGTCCCACTATTACAGCCATAGGGTCGCATCCGAATTTCGCAATCTTTTTCACATGTAGAATCCGTCGAATTTGCCTCTCCCTCTCTGATATCCTCTGAGTCCGGCCTGCGATCCTGACACTGCAAGCTTTCAACGTGACATCTTCAACTTCGTTTCACTTTTCTTGGCCCTGCTTGCTGGAACTAACTTGTTCCCGTTGAGTGATAAAGCAGCGCCGGGCTTCAGAATTTAACTAGGTTAGATAAGTCGATTCACCGTCGAGGTTTATTCGTCTGAAGGGCGCAGTAATCTGGATGGATGGAATAGAATTATCCTTCTACACAGAGGTTCCATGTCGCTGATGGCTCGTAGTGGTATCTCTCCTCGGCGAACCCCAGTAGCTGGATAATTCCCCCCGGCGATTAATTCATTCAAATCGCCGACTTGCATGTGCTGAGATTTGGGAGGCATGTATCTGTTGCAGTAGGGTGTTTGGCCTTGCTTGGCCAGAGCATTCGAGGTTTCGGGCAGGTTTCAGCGGAAGATAGATTACATACGGCACCCTTTTCTGTCTTTTCACTCGATCATCTCGCGGGACTCGACAGAGTATCGCGACTGCTAGCCCACTGTCCGGGCCGAGTTACGCACAGGCGGTTCGGGTTTGTGATGGAAAGGCTTGCGAAGGAGTTATGTCAATAAAACAAGTTCAAGTTCAATACCTACGGTGAGCGGGTCGCCGGGCACGAGTCGACTAGCAGAGGATTTGAGTAAGTGGATAGTAAATGGCAGAAGGCAGACGCATAGTCCAATGAGCAGTAAGCGAGCTAGACGATGAAACAAGGTGTTACGCATGGCATCGGTGTAGAGGCGTCCTATATACTTATCATCATAATCTCATTTTAAGGTGCTGGCATAATCCAGAGAGGTTCCAACTCCGGTTCGGGTCTGCAGTATGAAGGCTGCTTGTGATATCTGCACGGACGCAAAGAACTATGCACAAATGAGATGCTGACGTAGGCACGCTATAAGTATGTACGCACCCCGAAGGCCTGTTGTGTTATTTTTCGTTCTTTCGTGCAGAATTGTGTCGTTCAAGGGAGTACCTGGACAAGTGGTGTTCAGTCGGTTGCAATAAATTTTGGATTGAGGTCAAGGCTGTTGCGAGACGACTGTAGAGACTTTCGAGGTGGAAAAGTAATTCGGGTGGGAGGGAGTGAAGGCAAGTGTAAAAGATTTTGAGGTGAAGGTACCAGTGATACTGAAACTGAGTTCAATTAGGATTTGAGCGATAGTGAGAAGAAAATAAGGTGACAGGAATTCGACGAGTATCGGCTAGCATGGCGACGTTTGAATTGATGGGTGCAACCAAAACGAGAGTATGTACATGTGTTGATTAGCAGAATTGTTAGAAAGGAAGTGGGAATTGCAAATGGAGCTGTAGACAACAATTGTAGCGCGCTTTGTGGCAGAGCCCACTAACTGTTCTTCATTATTCTTATTTTATTGAACCGTGTTTCATCTCAACAACAATAACACAATAACACAAAGAATAAAGTCAACCAACGACTAGAAATAACAAACCCGAAATATGGCTCTAGAGCTCAACATCAATTTGGTAGCTGTTGCAGAATGAAAGTCGTATCACACCTGCATAATTAGCTATAGCCATTTAAGGAAAGCAAAGACTCACCTCAGGTACTATCACGGATCCTGGCCACCTTAGCTCTTTTGGTCATTTACCAAGAGTGTGGGTGGAGATCCCTCGAGCCTGATCAGTTCGAAACGAAGGCATACATTCTGCAAAGAGGTTGAGCCTATTTTCAGCAATTCCGGTGACGTTCTGGCCTCTGGGTGAATTTATTTCGGTCGAGAACACCGAAAAGGCAATTGATGGGGTACCTGGCCACTCGTCAAAATCCATTGTTAGCACCTTGGTTCGTCGTCTCTGAGTGTATAATAATGTTCAATGATTTCATATGTTGTATTTGAGATGTTCAAATGTTTGATTTGACACATCCGAGTGGTGAAACAAAATGGTATTAACAAGAGGTGAGGGCAGCGAGATCGATCCCGACAGTAAAACGAGGCTTATGTGGCAGTCAGAGTGAGAGGTTGCCCAAACCAAGTCTATGGAAGATCCACAAGATGTTTGTGAACATTCCTAGAGTGATCACTTGACTCTTGGGTCTCGCCCCTGAGAACCCGACATTTAGACATTGCTACCACCCAAATAGGGTGATTTTGCGTTCTGGGCAATATCAAGAGAGGTACAGAATATAGAGAGCGTTGGAGTACATTTCAAACTTCAGTCAAAGGTATCATAATGGACCATGCAACACACTGTATCCCTAGTGTTAACAGGTCGTTTGATATCGGAGCCACTCTCTTGTGCTCATCGAGGTTGGATTTTCCTCGTTTGTGATGGTTAAGGCCAGGGCGAATGGATATGTGCATGCCTGGTGATTCTAGAAAAGGAGCCTGAAATCAGGGGAACAAAATGAGCCTATGAAGTCGTGAGTCGACCAAGAATTGGTGAAGAACGGGGCGGAATGGCCCCTCGGAATTAAGGAATTAATTTTCTCACCCTCCCGCCTGCCATCAACCACGCCACAGCTGTCGATCAAGCCATCACTTTCATCCAAAAATTGGCATAGACCAGCCTCATAGGTTGCATATTATGAAGTATCCCGGCAGAAAATTGACAAGTGGCCAGGTTCCTAGTGTGGGCAGGTTCCCCATCAGAGATAGTAGGCTTAGGGAATTTGAGGCCTGTCCAAGCAGTCAACCACTTTATTCCCTTGAAAGCGAGGCCTTCAAAAGCAAATATACCATCAAATTTATCAAGGAAAAGACGAAAGGATGGACTGTTGGTCCATATGATTTTGTGGGGCATGGACAATCCATTCATCACGGCAGCCAATCATAGCTAAATATATTGTGGATTTCCGTATCATTGAGCGATATTTTTCACAGGTTTGTCGGTCTCTGCTTCTGGCATCCAGATCTGCCAGCCAGATGCTGACTATACAGGCATCATGGGATGCTCGAAGTCATTATCCTGCAGGCATGCAAAAAAATGACTGCTGAACAAATAAAAGCGGAGAAGACCTGGTGGAGCAAAGTCAAGTCAAGCATAGTGAAAGAGCCGGGAGAGGCTGCAGCTGCATCTGCATCCCCTGATTTCTTTTCTAGAGAGATTAGACTCCGAAGGAAACAAGAAAGAAACAAACTCAAGAAGAAAATCAGGTCTCTCATGTCTGATGATGGCACGGTTGTTGGGACCCAAGGACTCTGCGCAGGTGAAGAATGGGTCCCAGATTTCTTCAATGGGACATGAATGGAGAGAGCTGGCAATGATCCCATGTAATTAATTCTCACTATGCATTCAAATATTACTTAGCATAAACTTGATAGTACACCAGTACGTTCACAAAAATTAAATACTGTACAATACAGGTACAATACATGATACACAGACATAGCACACCTCAATGTCGATGCCCCACCAGCTTCAATGGAGGCAGCAAGCATGTGAAGAGCTAGTCAGAACAATGAATAAGCAAATATGATAAAGATAAAGATTACACATACATGCAAGTGACGAGCCCACTGATAAGAGCAAGGGTGTGGTGGCAAACTTGAGAGGGGACGAGTGCTTCCTATTGCAGAGCTGAATGCGAGGGAGGACGTAGATATATGGAGCAAGAACGTACGCGACTCCATATCAGTGACATGTCCACAGTTGGAGACGGAAGATGAGATGTTCAGAGAAGCCACTGGGGTAAAAAGCATGCTGAGTAAGAGGGAAGTTCAGGGTAGATATAACTAACCAGAAGCAGAAGCATGTAGATGGTCGCAAACATCAAAGCCATTTGCCGGGCTCAGACCAAGCCCAATATACCACTCACGCAGACTTGATTTCCAGTCCAGACCAAGGGAAACATCTGTATCTGAATCCAGAGTAGAAGACACAGCTCAATCTAAGATGGATGGGAAGGAACCGTGGTGTCCTTCATTGATTGAATGCGTACAACGAGGACGGATGGGACGGAAAATGTGAGTTGACAAAATGGCGAGTTAAAACAGATTGAGCAGAGGTAGATAGGGTAACTCCGAGGTGTGAACTGAGTCGACAAAAATAGACATGGAGAAAGCAGGGTGAGCAATAATGGACATTGTGGAAAGAGGTTGAATGAAAATTTCACTGACAAGCACGCAATAGAGTGTATTAGTTTTGGTTTTAACAGTGTTTTTTTTTTGAACGAGATGCACGTGAGATTTTTTGAGAATCTGCCCCACACCTGTCTATTTTTGGTGTATCCCAAGGACTTCACTCCTCTCTGGTAGCCCTAATCCATCAGGAAAAGGCGAGGCAAAGACCAGGAATATTGGTGCATGAATTCAATTATGCAGCAGAGCTTTGGGATTGCTTTGGGAGAGGTTGAGGGAGGGTTCCACTGAACGGGACATCTGGAGTTGTCCGTGGAGTACATCATTTTTTGAAACTGCGTTCATATTAACCGAGGAAAGTGGCATTTATCCAAAACTAACACATTCTAATACGTCCGGCTAATTCCGGGCCCGGCCCCACCCTCAAAGCCGATGGATGAGTAATGCTCAGTCCAAGTCACGAGGACAATAGTAAAAAAAAGACCAAAAAAACGGACATTGGGGGACTCGTTCGGATGACCGCAAAATGCCCAAATGGCAGGCGACCTATGACTTTAGTGCACCACAGGACCCACTACCTAAAGTTAGTGGGCATACTGTTTTTCTTTGACGGGCGGTGAAGATTACGAGTCCTATTTACATTTAGACTCTGTTGGAAAAGAACAACGGATTATCGAGGGCAGAAGGCCCGGAAATGGCCCGAGAACTCATGTCACAGTCACGATAACTTGGAAGACATATTTGGAAGTGATGGAATTGACAGGCGAGTGGAGAAGGACAAACATATTGACAGAACAGAGAAGACCGAGTTTAAGGCAAGCGCCGTTGGAGGACAAATGGAACTGCTGTCGTAGGGGATGATTACATACGGCGAACGAAACAAGTTCAAGCACACCGTCGCTGGGGCGAACGGCAGCAAGGGTGCGACTCCGCTCCCCGCCTGCTCCGGCATAGTGTCTCCGGAGGAGCGCAGGACTGCCACCATGACTGCACTCCAGCTCCCACCTCCATCTCACTCTCCAGCACCCCCCGCCTCCCTCTGCCCCAAACAAAGAGAATAATAAACGAAGACTCACCACCCTCCGCTCCTCCTCGAGCACCTGGTCGTACTCGCTCAGCGCCGTGCAGAAGATGATGCCCGTCACACTGGGAAGGAAGAGTCAGCGTGTGAAGAAGACGGGGTGGGGGGAAGGAAGGGGAGGGACTAAGAACGAGAAAGAGAAGCGAGGAGTATCGCCGAGCAACGACGAGGGCCAGCGTCCACGAGAAGCCGCCCTACACGGGAAGGCCCAATCGCGGAGGGAGGAAGGCGCAGGAAGAGTGGACAAAGCGTGTACGCGGAGCGCGCGCCACGTCAGGTCGCGTTCTTTACCGCAAGCGCAGGTCATCTTCACCAAAAGACCGAGGCGCGCTCCCGAAGACAGAACGCGATGACACTCGCGCTGTCCCAGCCCAGCCCGTAAGCTCCCCATGTCACCGACGTACGTCTTAACGGCTTCTGCGCAGGACTAGCAACGCCGCAGCCCTCTCACGAGGAGCGCCCATCCGCCGCACGCCACCAACGGCAAGATGCATCGCCCAGCCACCCCACTGAGCACACCTCCCCCTCCATCCACGAGGACGACGCGCTCCAGGACCGGGGCCGTGCACATCCCCGATTCCAGCGCGCCGCTGCAGGATGTCGACCAAGACACGCTATCCGTCAGCACCACGCGCGTCAAGACTCGTTCGGGCGGATCTCATCTACCCCCACCGACGCCTCCGCTGCGTAGGCTCGCGAGACTCCGCGTCTCCATCGACCACCTGCCTCCGCACGAGGGGCGTCTCGCGACTGGCCCATCTCCTCCCACCACCGCGGGCGCGCAGATATAGGTACGCATGCGCGGGACTGCTGCCCCGCATCTGGCCCCTCTCGTCACCGATACCCCCGCCCCGCGTCTGCACCTCTGCAGCCGCCACCCACCGCAGACGCGCGTCCAGTCTCCTCCCTCGGGGACGCGGAAACAGAAACGGGAGGAAGGCCCAAAGACGGGCAAGAACGCGGTGGAAATAGAAACAGAAATATGAAGGACGGAAGGGCGGAGCGAAGGATGGATGGATGGAAGGAAGGCCCACCTCTCGAAACAGTGGATCCACTTCTTCCTCTGAGCACTGTGCGCCGACGTCGGGCATGTGGATCCTGCGTGGATGTGCGTCAGTAAGCGATAAAGAGGGAGGGGGGAGGAGGAGAGGGAAGGATTAAGGTGAGGATGATGATGGAGTTTATAAGCGGAGAGAGCGAGATGTGAGGTAAAATAAGGAAGGGCGAGGAAGACGGAAGACGGAAGACGAAAGACGAGGGAGGGCCGGATGCCGGATGATGAGTAGGGACGGGTGAGAGATTGGAGGGAGGCAAGGACGCGTCGAATGGGGGGAAGTGGGTGAAGGACAAGAACAGAGGAGCAGACGGAGGGAGGCGGGACAGAGAGACGGAGAGTGGGATGGAGATGCGGCACCAGGACCGAAGAGAGGGGCGCAAGAGAGGGATAGAAACGGCGGAGCACCGTGGAGGCGGAAGGAAGAGAGGGAGGGGCAAGGAACCGGGGAGAGGCGGAAGGGACGAGGGATAGGGACGCGGGGGAAGGAGGGGAGGGACGCAGTATGTGTAGGGAAGAGGGAGATCGAGTACAAAAGAATCGGGAAGAGTTGGAGTGACGATGGGGCTGGGGAGGCGGGGAGGCCCGGGGGGGAGCAAGGAGCACATGGATAGGAAGCGAGAAACGAAGATATCAATGCTGCGGCAGCTTATATATAGGGATACGCAGGGACACAGGAGGAGTGGGTGGACGGGGCGCTGCAGAAAGAGAAATGTGGGCGGGAATGGTGGGTGTATACATGGCGGGTATAAGACACGGAAGGAAAGAAAGCAAAGGATTGGGGAGGAAATGGATGGGGTATAGATGGACGCAGAAACGCAGACAAAGATGCGGACTCACGACAAATCGCCCATCCAAAACCTAGTCTCGATAATGGCCGTGCTCTTAGCTCGCGCGCGCTGCATGTGCTCCTCGGAGGGCACGTATCGAGGCGCTGCGATGCGACGTATCGAGGCGAAAAGCTGCCCCCATTCATTAGCATCCTCGCCGCATAAGAGTGGACTCGGACTCACTATAACGCACTATCCATGAGATAGAACTCTATGGCGTCCGCGAACGCATGAGTGAGCACCGCGTGCGTCTGCGCCAGGACATCTGCTGCAGGTGTCGGTGCCTCCGCCGTCCCAGGGCGCGCGCTCACCCTGCCCGTCTGGATCCACGCGTGTAAAGGGCACAGGATCCATCCTCACATCGACATCGCCCTCCTAATCGCCGTCCCCACCGCTAACAGCACCGCGCCCCACTTCTCCCTTTCCCCGCCCAGCAATTTCACGCCCAGCCTGCGCACCACCCTCGCCAACGTCCCCGCCGAGTCCAGCACATTCTTGTAGATGATCGTGCGGTTCTCTGCGCGCTCGCGGTCGTCGAAGCCTGCCTGGTGGATGATCTTCATCTGCTTGATGATGGTGCTCTTGCCAGACTCGCTCGATGGATAAGTAGATGAGACAGAAAAAAGCAAAGAAGAGATCGCTACAGATCGGCGATCAACGCGGCAAATTTAATATCGCGAGCACGGACCGGGCTTCCGGGTCACCGTTGTCTCCTGCCACCAACTCTGCGCCGTCTGCACCCGCGGTCTACTCCGGGTGGCTGTACTCGCTTCCGCCCCCACTGCTGTCCCAGTAATGCAACGGCGACGTCCGCAGCGAATGCCATTCTGGCAAGCTGGCACGCTCAGCACTGCGCTCACGGATGCCATTCTGTACACCGCGCTGTCGAGCAGCCTTCGGACAATCATCCGGCGGAGTTTCACTCGATGGATACTGCACCGATGTAAGTGTCGTCCCAGGCGGATGTGCTGCGCGCGCGCGCGAAGACGACGGTCATTATCGGGGCGCGGTTTTGGACGGGTATTTGTCGTGAGCGTGCCGTTTTGTTCTGCATTTATCCTGTAATCCATGGGCTAATTCTCCCGCATCCTTTCCTCTAGTTTCTGCCTCTATATCGCGCCTTCTTTCTCTATGAATCCCTATAAGTACCATCCTTAGCGCCCCAGTCCACACCAGTTACCCTTCCAGCCTCTCGTCTAAACCATTTCTCCTTCTGTCCGTGTTCTCTCCGCCGAGTCGCCGCCGCTGGTTCTCATCCTCCTCTGAGACCATCCTGCATTCCTCGCCATCATATTAATCAGCCCGCCTCTCGTTACGCATTTCCTCCAGCTCCAATTCTCCGTCCCGTCTCGCCGTCCTTCATCCGTGTCATCCTTACTTGTGCCTCATATGCATGCACGCCGACCCTTGTGCTCCGTCCTCCCGGCTTCCCATCTCCACCCGCAATTCTGTCTCACCACCTCTCGTCCTCCCTGGTCGATAAATACTATGCTAACCTCGCCTTTCCTTGCAGCGAAACTGACACCATCGTCTGCACGGCGCCGAGCACGTACTCAAACTTGAAAACAACGGTGGTACGTTCCCTTTATTCAGTAGTTCTAATCATTCTTCGTAGGGAAGATCCGGACGTGGTCCTCAATATTTTACATATCCCTTCTGTCTCAAGATCGGCGGCGAGCGCGATGCTGCTTCGCATCCCTCCGCTGCACCCGGGACGCCCCCGGATTCTCCTGCGCTCCAACGTCGCCGCCGGTCGGAAGCAGCGCGTGTGCGTCGGAGTTGCGCAGAGATCGTGTGCGTGGCTCACTAAGCTCACCCACCTTCGATGATATCGTACTATGTTCCTTGCTGCAATGCGCACCGTATCCTGCACGAAAATCAAGACAATACGGTAGCGCTGAGACTACGGTGCGTTTCCTTTTTTCATCCTTTTTCGCTGGGCGAACGCTGCCTCGCAGAAGCGAGATGCTTCTCCCGCGTACGAGTGGCTGGCATTCACTGTCGCAGCCTCGCTTTGGAATCGTACCCTCGCTCGGAGTCGCACGACCCTGGGTGAGAACACGGCAGATGGGCTCCGCTGACCCTGCGGCGGGCGATTGCGACCGGGGACGAGTGCGCGCAGCGCGTTTGAAGCTCGGATGCATCTCTGACCTGCCAGGCAGGCTAGCACTGCGACACGAACGGCGCACATCGGTACCGATGTATTTGCGGTACCGATGTATCTGCGGTACCGACGTATTTGCGTTCCTACCAGTGGCTCCGTATCCTCGTCCTGCAATCCTCGAACTTCAAGCTTTCGGCGTGAGATCTTCAATTCGATAAGAATGTCTTTGCCCAGCTTGGTGGAACGAATTTGCTACCGTTGATAAAGCAGCGCGGGGCTTCAGAATTTGGTTAGGTTAGATGAGTCGATTCACCGTAATGGTTTATTCAACTGAAGGCCGCATTATACAGACGGTATGCGTCGCTGATCGCTCGTAATAGTATCTTTCCTCGGCGAGCCTCAATATCTGGATAACTCCGCAATGCGCTCAATTTATTCAGTCCGGCACGCTTGCAGATGGAAATTACGATTTGAATTTGGTTTAAATTGCAAAGTAATCCTCATTTTCGTCCGCCATTGCCGCCTCGAATCGACCTGACGTTGTTCGATGTCTTTCCAACGCGGAGATGAAGATTTAATTCATAGAGCGACGCACGGGGTGGTCGCTTAAATCGCGGACGGTACGACGAAGGATCGAATTCAGAGCGAGGCAAGGAGGTGAGGGGTTTCGTTCTATTCCGAGTCCGCACCTTCCTGTATTTCTCCTGCCCAAGGATTATAACAGTGATTGCCCCTCGTAGGTGCTGTCTTATCTATACGAGGAAAGGATTAATCTCTGCCTGAATTCACCGTTTCCCGACCTGTTCCACTGCTGTTTGTGCGGCATAGAATGAATTGAAGAGTGCATTATCTTTCGAAGTGTTCGGTTCCCGGGCCGCAGCTCTATTTTAAAGTGTTTCCCACGATGTCGGCGCCCTGTCAGACCCGAGCGTCTCTCGTCACAGCTTTCTAATTTTAACCACAGCCAACACCTTTACGTCCGAACGTGTCCCCTAGCGCTACAGCAGCGACTGGGAGTGGTGGAATCCTCTTTGTGTTCATCATGCTGCGAGTTTGAAGCTTTTTGATTCCTCCACATTTTCGGTCGCCGTCTCGCCAGAGCTAATTTTAACGACAGCCAACACGTTGACCTCGCGTGTCCAGCACTATTGCGCCATTTGAGCGTCTATTTTGGATCCAGGATTCCGTCTGTGTGGTTACGGTATGTTCCGTGTCCACGAGAACCACAGCCTCGTGGGAGATGACGTTGTGTCAAGTGACAGACAGCTTGCACGACACAGCAATACATCTTGTTTCCTCCCCTCATGGCTGAAGCAATGGCCCTCATCGGGCTCGTCGCCAGCGTCCTCCAACTCGTCGACACTGTCGCAAAGGCCGGGACATTCATAAAGGACCTGCACAATGCCCCAAAGGAACAACAACAACTCCTCTCCGAGATCACATCACTGCAGCCGCTTCTCGTGGCATTACAGCAGCGTCTCTTGAGCAACAGTAGTGCCGCTGCGACACACATCAAGGACCCGTTATCCGCCTTCGAGGACATGATGAAGCAATATACCAGCAAGCTGCAAACAAGTGGTGCGTTTATCAAAGTGCCGAAAGGGATATCTTGGACTCTGTGGAACAAGAAGGAGGCGAAGGAGGACCTCGATCAAGTGGAGCGCTTTAAGAGTTTGCTCAACACATGGTTGACCATAGACATCTGGTACAGTCATTGGTTTCACCTACCAGGAGTTCTCCCAACTTAATCCACATGGCAGGGATATTGGACAACAACATGACAGTGAGCAGACTGACCACCGAAGGGCATGGATATAAATTCCTCACAATTTGTTCCAAATTCCAGGTATCTTGAAGTCCCTGGGGACATCCGTGGGATCTGTGGAGAAGTCTGTGGAGCTTGCAGTAAAGGAGCAACAACAGCATTTCCATGGTAAGTTATGCATTTCGCCCCCTAATTTAATTTGTAATTGTGTTTCAGGCATCTTGAAGTCTGTAGAGACTGCAACCCAAGAGCAGCAGCAGCATATTGATGGTTAGCTATGCAATTTTCTACCAACTGTAAAGTCTAACTACCAATGAAGATGCAAAACGCGACAAGATCCTCCAGTGGATGTCGCCACTCAATTCCTTCCAGCGTCAAGCTGATGTTCTCAGCAAATGGCAGCCAGGAACGGGTGGTTGGTTCCTTACAAGTCCTGAATTTAGGGACTGGGAATCTGGTTGTGGAAAAAACTTGTGGTGTCGTGGCATGCGTAAGTCTGACATTGGATTAATCCTTCTGCACTCATCTAAAATAAGCAGCTGGTGCGGGCAAAACTGTCCTTGCGTGGGTAATTTATATGTACAATTATGCGGATTAACATAGATTCACCCTTGTAGCTCACTGGTCGTGCATCATCTGGAGCATCAATCTCAGAGCAAGAACATTGGTGTAGCATGCATCTATCTCAACTACAAAGAAGCAGAATCCCAGACTCCACATAATTTGCTGGGATCTCTCTGGAGACAACTCGTCTTGGGGAAACCTATCCCTGCTGTGGTACATGCCTTGTATGAGAAGCATCGCGAACGAAACACCAGACTCCCTCTGGATGAGGTTCACACAATCCTGGCATCCTCAGTCACTCCATATTCAAAGGTCTATCTCATTGTTGATGCTGTGGATGAATATCCAGAAGAACAACGCACTATGCTGCTTGAAGCTCTAGGTGCAAGTGATGTCAATGTCATGTTTACTTCACGTCCTCACATTGATCCTGACTCTACTGCCTTGCCAAATTTGCAAATGGTAGAGATCCAGGCAACTGAAAATGACATGCAACAATATATAGACACACAGATTTCAAAATCCAGTCGCCTCTCAAAGCATGTTCGAGGTCGGCCAGAATTATCTGAGGAAATTCGGTCCAAAATCCTCACCAATGTCAATGGAATGTAGGTTCTGGAATCAATCCTGACAAATGGTTGTTAACCCACTTCAGGTTCCTGCTTGCAAAACTGCACATTGACTCTCTCACTACCAAAAACACCATCAAGGCAGTGAAAGAGGCTCTCCACCAGTTACCTAAGGATCTACGCCACACCTATGAGGAGGCCATGGAGAGGATTGATCATCAGGGAGAAGATGACAGGCAGTTGGCACATCTGACCCTGACCTGGGTTGCAAATGCAAAACGGCCATTATCAGTTGGAGAGCTTCAGGAAGCCCTTGCTATTGAACCAAATGCTACAGATCTGGATCCTGAAAATCTCTTGGACATCGGCATTATTCTATCTGTCTGTGCTGGCCTGGTTATAGTGGACGAGACAGCTTCTGTTGTGCGGCTTATACACTATACAACACAGGACTATCTGGACAGCATACAGTCACAGCGATTCCCAGATGCTCAAACTGAAATCACCTCCAGGTGTTTGACATATTTGTCCTTTCAGGAATTCCTGACTCTTCCAGATAAATATGACTATGAGGAGATGAGAAGGCTGGTTCAGGGACATCCACTACTTGAATACAGCCGGTATTGCCTTGCACATGCTGTTGGACAACCAGAGCTGGATCATCTGGAAAGAACTCAAACCTTTCTTGATCGGGGTTTTGCGTGGAGAGATTTCTGGTCTCATTACTCTGCATCCAATTCGGTGGTGGTCATCCCCTGGATGTTCCAAGATAACTATTGGCCAGCTTCGCCATTATGTATTTCAGTGGCGAGCAACTTGCAAACAATATCAGAACACTTGTTGACTGAGCAAATACCAGGAGAGACCCTGAGCTATGCATTACAGGCAGGGTCATACTGTGGACACTTATTGTTGGTTCAGTTACTCCTAGATCACAATGCCGATGTGGATTTAGTGCAAGGATACTTTGGAACAGCTTTACAGGCCGCATCACACCAAGGACATGAAATGGTGGTCCAGCTACTCCTTGATTATGGGGCCAATGTGAACATCACTGGGGGAGGTTTCAGGACAGCACTGCAGGCTGCATCATACAGTGGAAACGAAGCAGTGGTTCAATTGCTGCTTGATCATGGTGCTGATGTGAACATCATTGGAGAGAGATACAGAACAGCACTGCAAGCTGCATCACACACAGGACATGAAGATGTGGTTAGGTTACTCCTCAATCATGGTGCAGATGTGAACATCACTGGAGGATATTATGGGACAGCACTGCAGGTTGCATCATACAGTGGACATGCAACAGTGATTCAGTTCCTTCTTGATCATGGTGCTGATGTGAACATCACTGGAGGAAATTATGGGACAGCGCTGCAGGCCGCATCTTACAGTGGTCACAGAGCAGTGGTTCAACTACTCCTCAATCATAGTGCTGATGTGAACATCACTGGAGGACGATTCGGGACAGCATTGCAGGCTGCATCATTCAACGGACACAAAGTGGTAGTTCAACTACTCATCCTGCATGGGGCCAATGTCAACATGCCACCTGCTCTGAATGAGCAGTATGCAACAGTAACAGCACTGCAGGCTGCATCATACAATGGACATGAAACAGTGGTTCAGTTGCTCCTTGATCATGGTGCTGATGTGAACACTGTTGGAGGATATTCCAGGACAGCATTGCAGCTTGCATCATATGAGGGGCATGGAGTGGTCGTTCAGTTGCTCCTTGATCATGGTGCCAATGTGAACATCATTGGAGGGAGGTATGGAACAGCCTTGCAGGCCGCATCACACAAGGGACATGAAGCAGTGGTTCAATTGCTCATCAAGAATGGTGCCAATGTGAATGCACAGGGAGGAGAGTATGGAACAGCCCTGGAGATTGCACAGGCTAAAAACCATAACTTGGTTGTTGAACTACTCCTTGAGCATGGTGCAAATCCTAGTGTACCATCGGCTGTGGAGGAGGAGGGGGATGTCCCTTCTGTTGAGTAGAGATACATAGTTTCATAGTTTATCCATGTCCACCTTCAATGATTTTTGTACTAACACCTGTCCCCTTTGCTATGCAAGTATCTTTCAAATAGTGGTGTAGAAAAACAACTATAAGTAGCCGCAGGGATATGAGTTTACACGGCAGAAAAAATGCAGAAGTCCCCTGTGGAAGTTTCTCTGCGCAGATGTTCACCCTTTGAGAATCATGATCTGAGAGTGACATATTGAAATGTGCTTTCCAGTACTGTTGATTAAGTTTCGGTTTGGCCATGGAGGTTGCGAATTTGGAGAGAAGGTTTCCCTATGTGAGTAAGACTAGGATCTAGCTTGAAGGGGTATATTTCAATCTCATTGATCTCCTAAATGAAGCCCTTAATCCTCCGAGTTGGGGGCTGTGAATCCAGCTTGAGGCCAACTTGAACCTTGCCGAGTTCACACATTCTGGGAACAGCTGCTAAAGTTGAATGCCGCTCTGGCCTGAACTTGAGAATGTGGTTGAGTTTTCCTCGTCCATCCAGTTCCAGGTTGCAATTGACGAAGTTTCGTTTCGGAATCGGCCTTGTGCTGGGATTTCGGTCTCAGTTTCATTGAATGCATTTGTGCAAAAATACCGATCCTAGCGAGTATACATAGAATAGCTAGGGGACCTGACGATGGCGCAGAATATCGATCTGCATCAAAGGAAATTGAGTCAGGATGGAAAGGGGAAATAAAAGCAATGAGGTGGACATGAAGACCAAGCCGATACCGAATTGCACACAGGAACACTAATTAATATCCGTATCTGACATCTATGGCAGAGATGCCGGGATGAATACCTACATCCTATACATCATCCAATCCCGCTTTTCAAAAAGGTTGTTTGCGAGACCAGTGTAGGAAGAAATGAAATTTCGTAGTGGTCATAGGAAGGACACACCCTCACCCGCACGGAATTTTTTGGTGCACATGATAAGTTGTCTACAGGGTTGGGATCCGCAATCAAACAGCTCGAGCCCCCGCGACGAATAGTCGTGTTGCGAGACGAGGTTGGGTGTCGCAGTTAATCGGTTTGTGAGACAAGCCGGTTGACGGTGTTGTATAGTCGTTATTATTGCATGAGGCCTGAAGGATGATTTATGGCAAAGAATGGTAGCAATTCGGAGACACTTGAACGGGGTTGGAAGATGTGTGAAGAACTTGAAGAGAATCCCAGTTATGTGCCAAGCCAGCGAGACGATTGGATGGGTGGAGGGAATCAATTAATCATGGGGGGATTCCTAAGACGATTGCGAAACTTGAAGCCAGTCAACGAGAAGAACGACTTGCTTGAGTGTTGCAGATAAGGACGTAATCAGCGAGGCCGAAAACAACCTCAAGGAGGTAGGACACTTGATGGATTCTGCAGCCAGAGGGACAGCTAGAGAATCTGGTTGGTGGAACAGAGAAGAATGAATTCCAGAACTATGTAAGCGAGGAATCCAATTGCAATTGACAAATGTTGGAGCTCGAGTGATTGGGATGCATGAAGAATGCTGAACGAGAGAGACAAGCTGACCAGAGAGAGAGATACAAGTTGGATTGAGGTGAGCTCAGTAGCGAGAGAAAATTCTTTAGTGGACGAGCAAGAAGAGAGCAAAAGGAGAGTGTACGGAGATCGGAGATCAGCGCGGCAACTTCCCAAAGGGAATATTACGGGCCGGTCTTCCCGGGGTCGCGATGTCGTTCCTGCCACCAACAACTCTGCGCCGTCTGCACCCGGTCCACTCCGCCCTTGCTGTACCCGCTTGCGGATCTCACTGAGGTTGCAGTAACACGCCGGCACCGACGATCGCAGAGGATGCCATCCTGGCAAGCGGGCACACTGCGCTCGCGGATGCCATTCTGCACGTTGCGCGCGGCGCGCCTGCGGTTGAGCGTCTCCTCGACGAGTACCCGACGGAGTTCTATCTCATGGATAGTACGTTATAGTGAGTGCCCGTCCATTGTATACCAAGCATGCTGATGGTGGATGCAGCTATTTCGCCTTGATACATCACGCCGGCGTGCGTGCCCTCCGAGAAGAACGTGCTGCGCGCTCGTGCGAAGAGCACGGCAATTATCGAGACTAGGTTTTGGATAAGATTTGTCGTGAGTCTGCATCTGCGTCCATCTATGCGCGATTCATTCCTTCTCCCTGGCTTTTCTCCTCTGCGTCTACGTACCCCGCCGTCCTATACACCATCCATCCATGTCGTTTCCCTTCTTGCCTTCTCTCCTCCTCGTATCCCCGCTTGTTCCTCCTCTCCATTTCCCTGGCTCCTCGTGCGGCATTCCATTTCCATCCTCCGCTCCCTCGCCCTGCTCGTCTATCTCCTCGCCATCTCCCTTTGCGTCACGTCACCCGCTCTTCACGCGTCCCTGCGTGTCCTTTCATCCTAGCCCCCCTCCGCGTACATTTCCACCCACACCACCTGTCCGACGGCCCTCGTCGTCGTCTCGCCTTTTTTCCTGTTCCCGTGTCGTTTCTCTCCTCCCCTCGCAGCCATTGCGATCCTCCCATACACATCGTTCTTCATCCATCGATATACACACCCACTCCCTCACCTCCATACTCCGCGATCCATCTATTCCAATCGTCCTCATCCCTTGCCCTGCGTCCCGCATCCGTATCCGTCTTTGCATATTCATCCCCGCGTCTCTTCATCCCTCCTACCTACTCATCGTGTGTCCTCGCGTCTCCCTTCCTCCTTTCACGTCCCCGACCCCGTCCAGCTACCCCTCCCCTCTCGACTTGTGCACATCTTTCTTCCTGTCCCTCGGCTCCTGCTCGCGCGTCCTCACTCCCTTCTGTCCGTGTTAGTCCCCTTCCTACATCTCCAGCCCGCGCTCGCGCCATCCGCAATGTGATCTCCCTTCCTCGGGTATTCTCCCTTCCTGCGACATGATTACATCCTCGCGTCCGCCCCCCTCCACTTGCCCCCTCTCCTTGTCCTGCTTATCTTCTTCCTTCCTTCTTCCTGTCCCACGAGATATCGCGCACATATCTTTTCGCTCGGCTTCTCCCCGTTCCTTAACCCTCTTTCCCTCCCTCCTCTCTCGCTACCGCTTGCTGACGCACCTCCCCGCCAGGATCCACATGTTCGACATCGGCGGGTAGCGCTCGGAGCGGAAGAAGGGGATCCATTGTATCGAGAGGTGCGCGTCATGCTCCATATCTTTCTTTCTCTTTGTTTCGTGTTTCGTGCGCGTTTCGCCACTTTTTCCTCGAGGGCCGTTTTTTCTTCTTTACTCCTTTCTTCGCATCTTCCGCATGTCCCTCGCTGGACGGCGGGACACGGGACGTCTAGGACGCTGTGCACGGAGCCGTAACGGAGGCGAGGGCGAGCGTTGCTGGGGCAGAGATGCAGGCGCGCGAGGATGATGCAGCGCGACGAGCACGGCGGGTGATACGGCGCGCTGTTGGTGGTGGAGCTGGCGATGGGGATACGTTTCTGCAGCGGGCGGCGGATGCAGGTATGCAGCTACGGGGCCCCGCGAGCCGATGCAGACGCAGGACGGAAGCGTCGCAAGCGAAAGTAGTGCGACACGCGCGGGCGAGCCTTGACGCATTGGCGTCAGCCGCGAGACGCGATCGCAAGGCAATGCACACGGCCTGGGCTCCTGCGTGCAGAAGCGTCGCTGGCGGGCATACATGAGGGCGCAGGCGAGTCTTGACGCGGCGTTGGCGTTGGCGGGCGGTCGATGCAGACACGGGGTCCCATGCGCAGATGCGTCATTGGCGGGCGGTGAATGCGCAGACGGACTCGAGCAACCGGAGTGTGGCAGCACCTCTCGCTCGCCATCGCGTACTGCGTTCGGGAGCGCGGCTCCGACACGACCTGACGTGAAGCGGGCTCCGCGCGCACGCTTGCAGATAGACCCGACGAGGAGTGCCGTCGCGGCGGTGGCCCTGCGCGCGGGGGCAGACGGGGAGTGGAATCGCGCTCGCTGGGGGGGAAGGACCTCCTTGACGGAGTGCTGCTCTACCCGACGGAGTGCTGCTCTACCCGGCGTGAGCGACGGTGCGCATGAGGGTGTGCATGAGAGGCATGGCGTGGTGTACGGAGTCGGGATCCTAATCCATATAGATCTACGATATGGGCATGACCAGTGGCAGGATGAATAAAATCATTTATGCGCACTCGACAATTGTCGCAGGGCCCCCTCACACTAAAGAACTTTAAGAAGACTTTGTTGAACGGAGATCAAAAGCGCAATTCCAAAAAGGGAAGACCGAGGCCTGGGCTGTCGCGGCCGATATCTCCGACACTGCCACCACCCCGTCTGTTTCCTGCGCGACCTTCTTCTACCAAACGTCTGCGCCGTGTCCGCATGTCTTACTGCGGTCCACTGCTATCTAGGAACACGGGCATCCATGGCCCGGCCAGCCGGGCGCCCTCGGACGCCATCGACTCGGACAAAGAAGACTCCATTGGGTACTTCGCAAGATCCTCCTCGACTCATCACGCCTGCGCTTGCGGACACCATACTGCATGTCGTACACGTGGGTTCGCTGTCGACGTCTGTTGGACCGTGGACAAGCATCCGGCCCAATTCCCTGATAGTGCAATGCGGTGAGTGCTTTTGGGTGCGGTAAAAGGATGCTAATTATGTTGGCTATTTTTCTTTTTCTCTTTAGATTCAATACACCGCATCACAGCACTGATCTACGTGCCGTCGGAGGAGAATACGCTGGTGAACAGCACGGGTATCAATATACGGTTTTAGATGGGCTATTTTCTCGTCAGTCCCCCGTTTATCGTCTCGCATTTACAGCCATCCTTCTCTCATCCATCGCCTCCCACGTCAATCGCTCGCCACGGTATGTGCTTGGGTCCATATATCCATATCCGCCGTCCCATTCCCCATGCGCTCCACCCTGGTATAAGCCTGTCCGTCCTTCTCTACCTCCTTCCCCCTTCTCGTTCTCTTCCTCTTCTCTCCGTATCCCCGGCTCGTTATCGTTGTCCCATTCTCGTTCCCTCCGCCTCCCTTCCTCGTCTCTCTTCTCCGTGATTCCGTCCCTCCTGTGCTCCTGGCCGCGCTTCCTTTAAGTCGAAGCGTGCATCTGACCCCGCCCTCAGTCACCCACCCCCTCGTCTCCCATTCATTTTTCTATCTTTCTTGCTCTTTCTCCACTTCATCCACTCATATCTTCCTCTCTTTCTCTTCCTCACATCAGCCGCCACTGACCATCGCGCCTCAGGATCTACGTTCCGAGCGAATTCTAGCAGCTGATTCATTTTGAGAGGTGCGTCTTGCTCCTTCTTTTCCTTTTTTCCTTTCTTTCCCCCGTCCTTGCTTGCATTTTTCGTCGTCCCCCTCCTCTTGTCTCTCTTTCCCCAGGCAGGGGACACTGAGAGGCACGCGATGCGGCACTGCTGTCGAGTAGTCGCGCGAGAGTGCTGGTATGCTGTCCGCACGGGGATGCTGCGCGGACGGAGATACGCGCGAGCGAGTCTCAACACGGCGCGCGGACGATGCTGAGACGCGAAGCAGTATCGCGACGGCGCGGGGCATAGGATGGGTATTCCCCGTGTCCTGCGCGTCCGAGAAAGCACGTTCCTCCCGCTGCTGGTTCTGGGAAGGCGCGATACGTGTCAGGAGCAGAGGATTTGGTCCGCGAGCGTAGATGGGACGGTGTTATTACGGCGGGGAGCAGTCCGCGGATGGGTCGTCGTGCATCGGTGGCGGGAGGAGCGAGTCGTCATGTATACGCGCAGGGATACGTTCGTGATGGGCAGTGCGCGCCGGCGGTGGGAGATACGGTGCGCGGGTCCGAGCTGGCTGAGGCCTCGTATCATACCGTGTGCGTGTACGGCTCGCGTGTCGTCCTGCTGGAACTGGAGAGTAGATCCTCTCTCGCTCCATCTCCCCCCCGTCCATACATAGACATTAACCGCCGTTCTCCTACTAGTATCATCCTCTAAATGCTGGCGGCTGAGTGAATATTCCGCAAGACCGCTGGTGCGTTGCTCTTTCTATTATTTCTCGCTTATTTTAGAGGAAGATCCAAATACAAGTTCCCTTTCCGTTATTCAATTCGCTGCCCGATACTGAGACGCTGGGGCGAATGGTGTCTAATTTCTTCACCCTCGACGCGCCGCGAAATCGGGACGCTTCTCCTAGACGCTACCCCTGCGTGTCCGTCCACCCTGCGGCGGGGAATGCGATGAGAGGGGCGTGTAGTGACCCAATCCATCTCGTGCTTCGGCGGGGATTGGGTCATCACCCCGTTCGCTGCGGTATTAACGTTCCTACCAGCGGGTTTGCATGTGCCCGTCTCATTGCCGCGCCGTGGCGGGGACGCGAGGCGGTGTACTCACGCATCGTTCTCGTAGTTTCGCGCTCGTCAATATCGAGCTCGCAACGGAGGCGGCCGGTGTGGTGAGGGGAGTGCGGGGGGATGCACGTGTACTCAGTGCTGTTCTTCCTGGGCACGTCTTATGGCTGGCGTATCCTGGGACCGTTGGCACATAGCCCTGTGGACTATCGAGCGTGCCCCGCTCGTGTTCCTGGCGTACCGTGCTTCGGTCGTGATTGATGTGTTTTCCGGTGCACGTACGCGCCATGTAATCAAACCGGTCAATTCATTTCACGTTTTTGGTGAAGGCAGGTTCGACATGGCCCCATCCTTCGAGTCTCCTCTTCAACTTTCTCGATTTCCTCTTAACTTCTTGTGCCACAACTTGACTGGACCAAATTTGCTCTCAGTTGAATGGGCCTGCAAGTGACAAAGCAACCCTAGAGCTTGGGTATTTGCCTGGATTTCACTTATCCCCGCGCATTTTATTCGGTTGAACGCCAGGCGCGAAAACACAAGAACACCAGTGCGGATTTCTCGCTGCTGGTAGGAAAATGTGTTCTTATCCTGTCATACAGATTCAGATGGTCAGTCTATCATTCAGCCCGGAGTAAAATCAAATTGCGGTTGCGACTCAAATCTGGTGCAAGTAGCAAATCAACAAATCGGCTGTTACGGAGACCGAGGACAGAACGCGTTCAGCGCAACCTTTGTAGGACATGGCGACCGACTCGAATTACCTAATGCTGTTCGATGTAGGATGTATTTTCAACAAGGGGGTAATAGTTCGTCCTTCTGAGGCATATGATTAACACGGCGGGGGAGGATTGAGCGTGGCCTCTATACAGATGTGCGTGTCTTTGTCTACTCCCACATTTGTAGTTTTCAGACTGATCCAATTGCCGTGCACTGCTGGACAACGGGTTTTTCAGGAGATGACAGATGTATGAGTATACCTTTTTATACTCCGACTCGGAGGTGTGGAGTTTCCGTCGTGTGTATATTCTTTGTTTTTCGTTCCAGGACGGGCCACAGCTCTATTTTTAAATCCTTTCCCACATTCTCGACACGTGTCCACGAGCGCTATTCTCAGCCGCCCTATGGGCGTCTCTTTTGAAGCTGCTTCCGTTATGTTCGGTGGTTATGAGAATGCACAGCCCCGGTGAATGAATGATGGACAGATCGAAGCTGTGAGCGACAGCTTGCACGACACAGCAATACCTCTTGCTTCCTCCCCTCATGGCCGAAGCAATGGCAGTCATCGGGCTCGTCGCCAGCATCCTCCAGCTTGTTGACACTGTGGCTAGGGCAGGAACATTTGTAAAAGACCTGCACAATGCCCCCAAAGAACAACAGCAACTCCTCGCGGAGATCACATCACTCCAGCCGCTCCTCGCTGCCTTTCAAGATCGCCTCCTGAATAACGCTTCTAGTGCCGCTGGCATGCACATCAAGGATCTGTTATCTGCATTCGAGGACACTATGAAACGCTGCAGGAGCAAACTCGAAGCAGGTGGGGTATTCAGTAAGGTTTCAAAACCGATCTCTTGGACGTTGTGGAACAAGAAGGAGGCAAAGGAGGACCTCACTCAAGTCGAGCGCTTCAAGAGTTTGCTCAATGATTGGTTGACCGTAGACATTTGGTATGGTCCCCAGTTTTGTCTGCGATTTTTTTCTCCTATTTATTCCACATGCCAGGGATGCTGGTCACAGTGAGCAGAATGACTGTTGTATCCTTGCAGATGTGCAGTGCTCATGCCTCTTCGAATTCTAGGTATTTTGAAGTCTGTTGATGGTAAGCTTTGCAGGTTTCTTTTCCGCCCGACTTACTCACTGATTGTTGTAGATACACAGCGCCAACAGATCCTTGAGTGGATGTCGCCACTCAATTCCTTTCAGCGGCAAGCAGATATTTTTGGCAGATGGCAGCCAGGAACTGGTAGTTGGCTCCTTAGAAGTCCTGAATTTAGGGACTGGGAATCGGCCTTCGGGAAAACCTTGTGGTGTCGTGGGATGCGTGAGTACAGCCAACCAGTTCTCAAGCCTCATCCAAAGTGAACAGCGGGTGCTGGAAAGACTGTCCTTGCGTGGGTAATTTCTGTCTATGTTTTTTCTGGTAAATAACAGATATGTGCCATCATAGCTCACTGGTGGTGAACCATCTCCAATATCAATCTCGCACCGAGAACATTGGAGTAGCATGCATATATCTCAACTACAAGGAAGCAGAATCCCAGACTCCACAAAATCTGCTTGGCTGTCTCTGGAGGCAACTTGTACTTGGGAAACCCATTCACCCTGAAGTCCATGCCTTATATGAGAAGCATCGTGAACAGCAGACCAGGCTCACCTTAGATGAAGTTTACAAGACACTCTCACTGTCTGTTGCTCAATATTCGAAAGTCTATCTCATTGTGGATGCTGTGGATGAATACCCAGAGGAGCAGCGAACCATCCTGCTTGAATCTTTGGCTGCAATTGACGGCAATGTCATGCTCACTTCACGTCCTCACATTGATCCTGACTCTACTGCCTTGCCAAACTTGCAATTGGTAGAGATCCAGGCCACTGAGGATGACATGCAGCAATATATAGCCACACAGATCTCAAAGTCCACTCGACTCTCAAAGCACATTCGAACTCGGCCAGAATTGGCTGATGAAATCCAATCCAAAATCCTGACCAATGTCAATGGAATGTAGGTTCTCGAATCAATCCTGACAAATGGTTGTTAACTCACTTCAGGTTCTTACTTGCAAAACTGCACATTGACTCTCTCACTACCAAAAACACCATCAAGGCAGTGAAAGAGGCTCTCCACCAGTTGCCCAAGGATCTACGCCACACCTATGAGGAGGCCATGGAGAGGATTGATCACCAGGGAGAGGATGACAGACAGCTGGCACATCTGACCCTGACCTGGGTTGCAAATGCAAAACGGCCATTATCGATTGGAGAGCTTCAGGAGGCCTTGGCTATTGAGCCAGATGCTACAGACCTGGATCCTGACAATCTCTTGGATATAAGCATTATCCTCTCTGTATGTGCTGGCCTGGTTATAGTGGATGAGACAGCTTCAGTTGTGCGGCTTATACACTATACTACACAAGACTACCTGGACAGCATACAGTCACAGCGATTCCCAGATGCTCAAACTGAAATCACCTCCAGGTGTTTGACATACTTGTCATTCAAAGAATTCTCTACTCTGCCAACTGGGTATAACAACACAAGAAATCTGGTTCAGGAACATCCACTGCTTGAATACAGTCAGTATTGCCTTGCACATGCTGTGGGAGAACCAGAACTGTGTCTTCTGGAAAGAATCACATGCTTTCTTCATGGTGCATCTGTATGGACGGATTTCTGGTACTCTTCCTTAGATTACCGTTCCCTGGTAATGCCATGGAGGATGTCCAAGGATGAGTGGCCAGCATTACCCTTGTGTATCTCAGTGGCAAGCAACCTGCAAACAATCTCAGAACACTTGTTGACCGAGAAAATACCAGAAGAGACCCTGAGCTATGCATTAAAGGCAGGCTCATACTGTGGACACTTGTTGTTGGTTCAGTTACTCCTAGATCACAATGCTGATGTGGATTTGGTGCAAGGATGCTTTGGAACAGCTTTACAGGCTGTATAATGCCAAGGACATGAACCGGTTGTCCAGTCACTCCTTGATCATGGGGCCAATGTGAACACACTGGGAGGAGACGATGGAACTGCTTTACAGGCTGCATCTTACAGTGGTCATGGAGCAGTGGTTCAACTACTCCTCAATCACAGTGCTGATGTGAACATCACTGGAGGACGTTTCGGGACAGCATTGCAGGCTGCATCATTCAACGGACACGAAGTGGTAGTTCGACTACTCATCCTGCATGGGGCCAATGTCAACATGCCAACTGCTCTGAATGAGGGGTACATAACAGTGACAGCACTGCAGGCTGCATCATACAATGGACATGAAACAGTGGTTCAGTTGCTCCTTGATCATGGTGCTGATGCAAACACTCTTGGAGGAGCATATGGGACAGCATTGCAGCTTGCATCATATGAGGGGCATGGAGTGGTCGTTCAGTTGCTCCTCGATCATGGTGCCGATGTGAACATCACCGGAGGAGAGTATGGAACAGCACTTCAGGCTGCCTCATCTGAGGGACATGAAGGGGTAGTTCAATTGCTCATCCAGAATGGTGCAGATGTGAATGCACAGGGAGGAGATTATGGAACAGCCCTAGAGATTGCACAGGCTAACAACCACAACCTGGTGGTTGAACTACTCCTCAAGCATGGTGCGAATCCTAGTGTACCATCAGATGTGGAGGAAGTGGATGTCTCTTCTGTTGAGTAGAGATATGTAGTTTCGTAGTTTCATAGTTTGACCATGTCCACCTTCAATGATTTTTGTACTAACACCTGTCCCCTTTGCTATTCGGATATCTTTCAAACAGTGGTGTAGAAAAATAAACTTAAGTAGCTACACAAATATTAGTGTGTGCTGCAGAAAAAAATGTGGACTGACCCGCCCAATTTTTTGTATGCAAAGGTTCATCCTCTGAGAATCCTGATATGAGGAGTGACATATTGAAATGTGCTTGCCGGTGCGGTTGATTAAGCTTTTTTTTTGACGATGGAGGTAGACTGCAAATTCCGGAATAAAATCGTCCCAAGTGAGTGAAAATGGCTTCAGTTTTGGGGGTGTATATTTCCGATCCCCTTGAACTCCAAAGTCAACCTTAATCCTTTGAGTCAGGGCCTGTGAATCCAGCTCGAGGCCAACTTGAACCTTGCCGAGTTCAGACATTCTGGGAAAGGCTGCTGAAGTTGAATGAAGTCTCTGCCTGAGCTTGAGAATAGGTTGGAGTTTCCCCCGTCCATC
This sequence comes from Mycena epipterygia, assembly GCA_029281465.1. Classification (NCBI taxonomy): domain Eukaryota; kingdom Fungi; phylum Basidiomycota; class Agaricomycetes; order Agaricales; family Mycenaceae; genus Mycena; species Mycena epipterygia. The sequence continues at coordinate 987,417 of JARJCQ010000031.1, read as the reverse complement.
CAATCCTGGGTTACAACTAATGAAGTTTTGTTTCAGAGTTGACCTTGTGCTGGGATTTTTGGTCTCGGTTTCGCTGAATGCATTTATGCAGGAATGCCGATCCTAGCGAGTAAAATAGCTAGGTGAGTCGACGACACATGAATATTGATCTGCATTGAAGAAAATTGAGTCAGAATGGAAAGGAGAAATAAAAGCAATGCGGTGGACGTGAATACCAAGCCGATACAGAATTGCACACAGGAACACTAATTAATATCCGTATCTGACATCGATTACGGAGAAGGAGATGAATACTTATATCCTATCCATCATCCAATCCCGCTTTTCAAGAAGGTTGTTTGCGAGACTTGCACAGGAAGAAACAAAATTTCGTAGAGGTCATGGGAGGGACATACCTCACTCATGCGGAATTTTTTGGTGCACATAATAAGTTGCCTACAGGATTGGGATCCAAAAGCAAGCAGCTCGAGCCCCCGCAACAAATAGTCGTGTTGCGAGACTAGCCGTTGGGTGTCGCAGTTAATCGGTTTGCGAGACAAGTCGGTTGAAACTTGACAGTGTTATATAGTCGTTATTATTGCATGAGGCCTGAAGGATGATTTATGGCAAGGAATGGTAGCAATTCGGAGACACTTGAACGGAGTTGGAAGATGTGTGAAGAACTTGAAGACAATCACAGTAATGTGCCAAGCCAACGAGATAATTGGATGGGTGGAGGGAATCAAATACTTAATCCTGGGTGGATTTCAAAGGCGATTGCGAAGCTTGAAGCCTGTCAACAAGAAGAACGACTTCTGGCGAGTGTTGTAGATATGATGGATATAATCAGTGAGGCCGAAAACAACCTCAAGCAGGTAGGACACTTGATGGATTCTGCAGTCACAGGAACAGCTAGAGAAGCGGGTTCATGGAGAAAATAGAAGAACAGAGAAGAACAAATTCCAGAACTATAATCCAATTGCAAATTTCCAATTGACAAATGTTGGAGCCCGAGTGATTGAAAATGCTAAACGAGAAAAACAAGCTGACCAGAGAGAGAAAAATAAGGAGGATTGGATCGAGTTCAGTAGCGAGATAAAATTGTTTCTGCGGATAGACGAGAAAGAAGAGAACAAAAGGAGTACACGGAGATCGGAGATCAACGCGCCAATTTCCCAAAAGGAATATTGGACACGGGCCGGTCTCCCCGGGGTGGCACTGTCACCAACAACTCTGCGCCGTCTACACCCGGTCCACTCCGCCCTTGCTGTACCCGTTTGCGGACCCCACTGAGGTCGCAGTAACACGCCGGCACCGACGCCCACGGCGGATGTCATTCTGGCAAGCTGGCACACTGCGCATTCTGCACGTCACTCTGCACGTCGTGCGGTCGAGCGTCTCTTCGACGAGCACCCGGCGGAGTTATCTTATGGATACTGCGTCCTGTCTGTTTGTATACGTGGTAAGTATTCTAATGAACGCGCGCAGCTTTTCGCGTCAATACGTCGTATCGCAGCGCCGACATACGTGCCCTCTGAGGAAGACGCTTGCGCGAAGAGTACGGCCTTTATCGAGGCGAGATTTTAGATGGGGATTTGTCGTGAGTCCGCATTGTCTGCACTTTTCTGCGTCCATCTATGCGCCATCCATTTCCTCCTCCCTTGCTTTTCTCCTCTGCGTCCGCCGTCCCACACGCCATCCATCCATGTTGTTCCCCTTCTTGCCTTCTCTCCTCTTCCCACTGCTCCTCGCATCGCCGCTTGGTCCTCCTCTCCATTTCCCTGGCTCCTCGTGCGGCATTCCATCTCCATCCTCTGTTCCATCCTCTTCCCTATCTCCCTTCGCGTCACGTCCACCCGCTCTTCACGCGTCCGTGCGTCTCCTTCCATCCTAGCCCCCCTCCACATACCTTTCCACCCACACCATCTTATTTCCCTCGCGCATTCTGTCCGACGGCCCTCGTCGTCGTCTCGCTCTTATCTCCTGCTCTCGCTTCGCTTCTCTCCTCCCCACCTCGCAGCCGTTGCGATCTTCCAATACACATCGTTCTTCATCCATCGATATACACACCCGCCCCTTTCACCTCCATACTCCGCGATCCATCCATGTCAATCGTCCTCATCCTCTGCCCTGCGTCCCGCGTCCGTATCCGTCTTTACATATTCATCCCTGCGTCTATTCTTCATCCCTCCTACCTACTCATCCTGTGTCCTCGCGTCTCCCTTGCTCCTTTCATGTCCCCGCCCCTCTCGACTTGTACATCTTTCTTCCTGCCCCTCGGCTCCTGCTCGCGCGTCCTCACCCCTTCTGTCCGTGTTAGTCCCCTTCCTACACCTCCAGCCCGCGCTCTCGCCATCCGCACTACAATCTCCCTTCCTGCGACATGATTACATCCTCGTGTCCGACGTCGTCTTCTCCCTTCCACTTGCCCTCTCCTTCTCCCGCTTGTCTTCTTCCTTCCTTCTTCCTCTCCCACGAGGGACCACTCGCTTATCTTTCTACTCGGCTTCTCCCCGTTCCTTAACGCTCTTTCCTTCTTCTCCTTCCCTCTCCTCTCCGCTCGCTTGCCGCCCAGTACTGAAATGAAACCCAGGATCCACATGTTCGACGTCGGCGGGCAGCGCTCGGGGCGGAAGAAGGGGATACATTGTATCGAGAGGTGCGCGTCATGCTCCATATCTTTCTCTCTTTGTTTCGTGTTCCGTGCGTGCTTCGCCGCCCTTTACTCGAGAGCCATTTTTTCTTCCTTACTCCTTCTTTCTTCGCGTCTTCCGCATGTCCCTGGGGCGTATGGGGACGCTGTGCACGGGGCCGTAACGGAGACGAGCGCGAGCGCTGCTGGGAACGGGGGACGGCAGATGCAGGTGCGCGAGGATGATGCAGCGCGACAAGCACGGCGGGCGATATGCGAGCGGAGGCGGGCACTGCTGGTGGTGGAACTGGCCACAGGGATACCCGTCTGCAGCAGGTGGGGTATGCGAGCATACAGACGCGGGATCCCGGTGCAGGATGAAGGCGTCAGTCGCAGGAGTGGATGAGACATGCGCGGGCGAGCCTTGACGGATTAGCGCCATCCGCGAGAGGCGCTCCTCGGGCGGAGGCGGGCGGTCGAGGCCACGCTGGACGGAGACGTCGGATGCGCCGGTGGCGGCAGTAGATGAGACTCGCCCGGGCCAAGGCTCAGAGGGCGTTGGCGCTATCTACGAGACGCTGTCTATGCGGAGAGGCGGCGATTATGCAGGGGTGTCCTGGAAACAGACGCAGGGCGGAGGTGTGTTGGAGGCGGAGGTAGATGAGAGTCGTGTGCGCGAGCCTTGACTCACGGGCGCCATCCGCGAGAGGCGCTCCTCGTATGGAGGCGGGCGGTGGATACACACACAGGGTGCCGCGGGCAGAGGCGTCGGTGGCGGGCGGCGGCGTTGGCAGATGGAATCGAGCGTGCGGGCTGGCCTGGGGCAGCACCTTCCGCTCGCCATCGCGTCCTGCGTTCGGGAGCGCGGCTCCGACACGACCTAACGTGACGCAGGCTCTGCGCACACGCTTGCAGATAGACCCGACGGGAGCGGTAGTGGCCCTGCACGCGGGAGAAGACGGGGAGTGGAATCGCGTTCGCGGCGAGGGATGGACCTCCTTGACGAAGTGCTGCTCAACCCGGCGCGAGTGACGGTGCGCATGGGGTGTACATGAGAGGCATGGCGCGGTGTGTGGAGTCGGGACCCTGATCCATATAGGTCCACTACGATATGGGTATGTACTCCAGTGGCAAGGATGAATAAATTATTTATGCACACCCGACGATTGTCGCTGAGCTCCTTCACACCAAAACACTTGAAGAAGAAGAATTTGAGGAGAATTGTCGCCAGAAAAATATAATTACGAGCGAACGAGATAAATTCAAGTAGAGACAAGCTGGAAAGCGAAAAAGACAAGTAGGCGGATAATGACATGAGTTCTAGGTCGAAATTTGCGTCCGTGCACAAGATAAGAAAAGGCGAGAGGGAGAAAGCTGATCACAAGTGCGCAAGACTTCCCAAAAGGGAAAGACCGAGGCCTGGGCCGTCGCGGCCGATATCTCCGACACCGCCACCACACTGCCTGTCTCCGACCGCCAACTTGGTCTCCTTTGTGCTGGTGCTGCCTACTGTCTGCACCGCGTCTGTCTGCATCCCATTGCGGTCCAACACTTCTATCTGAGGAACATCGGCATCCAGGGCCCGGCGAGCCGGGAGCCCTCGACACCAGACTCGGACAAGGAAAACTACAATCGGTACTTCGTAAGATCCTCCTTAACTCATCACGCCTGCGCGCGCAGACGCCCTACATCTCGCACGACGCACGCGCGTGCCCGCTATCTATGTCTTGTGGACCGTGAACGATTATCCGACCGAATTCTGTGATAGTGCGTTGTATCGAGTCCGTCCATTCGTATGCGGTACTAATTATATTGGTTAGTTTTTTTCCTGTTTCGAGATATCGCATCGCAGCGCACACGTGCCGTCGGAGGAGGATACATGCGTGAAAAGTAGTACGGCCAGTATGAGATACGGTTTTGGATGGGCGATTTTTCGTGAGTTCCTCCGTCTCGGCATTTACATTCATCCACTTTTTTTATGCCGTTCTCTCATCCCAATCGCCACGTACCTATCGATAAACCCGCCCGTCCTTCCCCACCCCGATCCCTATACATTCCTCCTTCAAGTTCGCTCATCATTGCCCGCCTCACCCGCGTCCTGCGCTCCATTAATTCACGTTCATTTGCATAACCGCCGTCCTTCCTCCTCAACTTCCCTCCCCCGTTTCGTTCTCTTGTTCTTCTCTCCGTATCCCCCTGGCTCGTTATAGTTTTCCCATTCTCGTTCCTTTCAGCCTCCCTTGTTGATCCCCTCCGTGATTGCGTCCATCCTTTACTCCTCCCCGCGCTGCCTTTTCGTCCCATCGTCCATCTCTCGCTACTGGCCCTCGATCTCCTGCGTTTCGCATTCCTCTCCCTATCCTATTACTCCTCCCCACCGCTTCTTCCTCTCATATTTGACTCTCCCTTTGTGTCTTTCTCATTCCATCAGCCGTTACCGACAAACAACCGCACCCCAGGATCCATATTTGCCGCCCAACGCTCCGAATGGATGCAGTTTTCAGAGGTGAGTCTTGTTCTTTTCTTTTCCTTTCTTGTTTTTCCACCGTTCTTGCGCGAACTTTCGTCGTCATTCCTGCTCTCCTTTCTGTTTCCATGAGAGAGGGGATGTGTGATGCGGCGCTGCTGTCGGGGCGTAGTCGCGCGAGTGCGTGCTGCGTCCCATCCGCGTGCGCAGGCTACTCGGGAAGGCTCCGCGGGCGGATATACGTGCGAGCGAGTCTCGACACGGCACACGGACGATGCTGAGGCGCGGGGCCTAGGATGAGCACTTCCCTTGTCTTACGCGTCCGGAGATGCGCGTCTGTCCCGCTACTTGTTCTGGGAAGGCGTGATACATGTCGCAGACGGGAGATGTGGCCCGCGCGCCCAGATGGGACGGCGTTATTCCACCGGGGAGCAGACTACGCAGGATGCCTGGACGTGCATCTGTGGTGGGAGATAAAACGCGGATGGTGTGCGCAGCACGTAGTCGGCGATGGGAGTATCTGATACGCGCTGGGACACGCTCGGAGTGGGCGGTGCGCGCCGGTAGTGGGAGATACTGTGCACGGGTCCGAGCTGGCTGAGGCCTCGTATCATAACGTGTGCGTGTACGGCTCCCGTGTCTTCCTGCTGGAATTGTCATCACTCTCTCGCTCCATCTCCCCCTATTTTTCGCCCCGTCCATCAAATAGCCATCAACCCCCCCGTTCTCCTACTAGTATCATCTTCTACACGCTGGCACCTGAGCGAGTGTTCCCTAAGACCGCTGGTACGTTGCTCTTTCTATTATTTCGCGTTTGTTTTAGAGGAAGATCCAAAAACAGGCTTCCCCAAGTTCTATTTCCGTTATTCACTGCCTGATACTGAGACGCTGGGCCAATGCTGCCCCAGGTCGTATCCAATTTCTTCGCCCTCGACGCGGCGCGGAATCGGGACGCTTCTCCGAGAGGCTGCCCCTGTGTGTCCACCCGGCAGCGGGGAGTGCGATGAGAGGGGTGTGTAGTGTCCCAATCCATCTCGTGCTTCGGCGGGGATTCACTGCGTTCCGACCGGCCCTAACCACAGTTTGTGCAGCTTGGCTTAGCTCTGCTTAGCCGGCGGCTAGGTCTGTGTAGGCCGCTAAACAGACCCTGTTGATGGCAACTAAGCCGAACTAAACATAGCTTCGGTTAGCTTGGCTTAACTCTGCTTAGCCGGCGGCTAGGCCGTCTAAACATAGTCTGCGGATGTTAGCGCAGCTCTGCTTAGCTGAAGGTAGGTGAGCCTAGCCTACCTATACTCAGCTGGCCCCAGCAACACATACCTCAACCTGGTCCTCTACGGCGCTGCTTGTCTCAGCGATAATTCCGCGGCGCACGTTAACCAATGGGGATGCAATGTAGGCTATTTTGGGAATATCATACATATAGTAGCCGACGTCCTTCTGCCGCCAGGGTTGGTGCAACATGGGACGAGGCCTCGCAGAAATAAATATTCCAGAATGAGAAATGACTTGGAGGACAACATGGTAGGTAGTAGGTAAATGTAGGTGTGGCTATGGTGTGCACTAACCTCTGGTTATAGCACTAGACAGACCTACACAGAGGTAAGAATACCTACGCAGACCTACACAGAGCTAACTACAGTTAGCCAGACCTACACAGACGTAACCATGGTCTGTGTAGTCACCCTAACCACAACCCTCTGCTTAGCTCTGTTCAGGGCTCCCAACTCAGGCTGTGGTTAGGAGGGGTCGGAATGCAGTGATTGGGGCATCACATACTTGACATTCCTACCAGCGGGTCTGCATATGCCCGTCTCATTGTGCGCACCGAGGCGGGGCCGCGAGCCGGTGTGCCTACGCGTCGTTGTCGCAAAGTTCCGTGTTCGGGAATATCGAGCTCGCAGCGGAGCCGGTGTGGTAAGGGGAGTGCGGGGGGATTCGCACACACTCAGCTCTGTTCTTCCTGGCATGTCTCACGGCTGGCACATCCCTTGGAACCGTTGGCCCTGTGGACTATTGAGCGTGCCCCGCTCGTGTTCCTGACGCACCTTGGTTCAGTCGTGATTAATTGTTCTCGAGTGCACGTACTCGCCATGTAATCAAACTGTTCAATTCATTTCACGTTTTCGGTGAAGGCAGGTTCGACGTGGTGCCATCCTTTAAGTCTCCTCTTCAACTTTCTCGATTCCCTCTTGCTCTGCGACTTGACTGAACCAGACTTGCTCCTCAGTCGAATGGGCCTGAAAGTGACAAAGCAACCCTAGAGCTTGGGTATTTGCCTGGATTTCATGTAGGTGAACTTATCCCTGCGCATTTTATTCGGTTGAACGCCAGCCGCGAAAACACAAGAACACGAGTGCGAATTTCTCGCTGCTGGTAGGAAAATTTGTTCTTATCCTGTCATACAAATTCAGACGGTATGTTTCCCTGATCGCCCGGCGGACTATCAGTCTCTCATCTAGTCCGGAGTTAATCAAGTTGTAGTTGCGATTAGTGATCACCAGGGGTACAAACCCCTGGGGGTTTGTACCCTTACCGCCAAGGGTAAGGGTGAGGGCACAGGTTTCCGGACCCTCGACAAACCCTTACCCTTCTGAGGGGTATTGGGGGTATTCAGTGGTCCCTGTGAGGGCCTTTCGCTACTGTTTGCAAGTAGCTTGGATGGATTTCAGCTTGGTAGAGCATGGTTATAACTATTAATGTGCATTGAGTAACATTCTGATTCATTTTAGATACTACACAGTCAAACTGTACCAATAGGGGTGCTCAATTCTTAATCCGAACGGGTTCAGTTCGGATTTTAATTCAATATTTGCGGGGACAAACAAAACTATTTATATCTCACTGCATTCCGACCCCTCCTAACCACAGCCTGAGTTGGGAGCCCTGAACAGAGCTAAGCAGAGGGCTGTGGTTAGGGTGACTACACAGACCATGGTTACATCTGTGTAGGTCTGGCTAACTGTGGTTAGCTCTGTGTAGGTCTGCATAGGTATTCTTACCTCTGTGTAGCTCTGTCTAGTGCTATAACCAGAGGTTAGTGCACGCCATAGCCACACCTACATTTACCTACTACCTACCCTGTTGCCCTCCAAGTCATTTCTCATTCTGGAATATTTGTTGCCGCAAGGCCTCGTCCCATGTTGTGCCAACCCTGGCGGCAGAAGGACGCCGGCTACTATATGTATGATATTCCCAAAATAGCCTACATTGCATCCCCATTGGTTAACGTGCGCCGTGGAATTATCGCCGAGACGAGCAGCGCCGTGGAGGACCGGGTTGAGGTATGTGTTGCTGGGGCCAGCTGAGTATAGGTGGGCTAGGCTCACCTACCTTCAGCTAAGCAGAGCTGCGCTGACATCCGCAGACTATGTTTAGATGGCCTAGCCGCCGGCTAAGCAGAGTTAAGCCAAGCTAACCGAAGCTATGTTTAGTTCGGCTTAGTTGCCATCAATAGGGTCTGTTTAGCGGCCTAGACAGACCTAGCCGCCGGCTAAGCAGAGCTAAGCCAAGCTGCGCAAACTGTGGTTAGGGCCGGTCGGAACGCAGTGTCTCTGTCCCAAACGCAATTAGCCAGTTGAGTCGGATGAGCAGGAGAAATGACTGAAATGATTGGATGTAGGGAGTCCACGCAAATTAGAGAGGACACAAAGAGGATATGCCTTGAAAATACCTGCGTTTCTCGAGCGGGGCATGTTTGTTTCGTACAAATATTGAATTAAAATCCGAACTGAACCCGTTCGGATTAAGAATTGAGCACCCCTAATTATAGCCAATATGTGTTGTACCCTTGAAAAAAACCCCAGGGATTTTATACCCTTGGATACCCCTCTACCAAATGAGGGGTTACCTCTACCCCTGGCCAGGGGTAGGGGTTTTGGAGGGTAAGGGTAAGGGTAGGAGGTTTCATACCCGGGGGTTACCCCTGCAGATCACTAGTTGCGATTCAACTCTGGTGCAAGTAGCAAATCAACGAATCGGCCGTCACGGAGACCGAGGACAGAACGCGTTCAGCGCAACCTTTGTGGGACGAATTACTCAACGATGTAGGATGTATTTTCAACGAGGGGGTAATGGATCGAATCGTTCCGCATATCTGGTTTTTCCTTTGCGCTCCTTCCAGTTTACTCGCAGATCCAGGTGCGAATTCCAACTACTCTTACTCAGGCTTTCCCTACGCTAATTTAATTTCGTTGGAATATACTGGCCCCCGATGGATGCTTATCGGGCCGCGACTTCCTGACCTATGGTGTACTTAACGAACTTACGCATCCTGGTCTGCACTTTCGCAATAGACACGTCATAAAACCAAGACCCCGCAGCAAGGAAATGGTCGAAGTCCGATTCCGTGGCATAGTCTGTTTTGTGTTTCAACTTGCCTTGTTCATCCATCTCATTCTAGGTGCACATCGGACGCAGGGTTTCGAAAATTTTGATTGTGAACGGCAAAAATCTGATGCACAGGTTATTGTCCCTCGCGGATAGTCTCGGATTTATATGAGAGCAGCACGATCACCTCAAATTGTTGTCCTTCTGGGGTATACAATTGATGCGGCGGGGGAAGGATTGAGCACGGGCTCTATACAGATGTGTGTGTCTTTGTCTACGCCCACATTTGTAGTTCTCGGACTGATCTAATTGCCGTCCACTGCTGGATAAGGGGTTTTTCAGGGAATAACAATGTAAAAGAATATAACTTTTTACAGTACTCCGACTCGGAGTTGTGGAATTCCGTCGTGTTTGTTTTTCGTTCCCGGGTCACAGTTCTATTTTTAAATCCCTTCCCACATTCTCGGCGCGTGTCCACGAGCGCTATTCCTCTGGGCGTCTCTTTTGAAATTGCTTCCGTTGTGCTCCGTAGTATGAGAATGCACAGCCCCATTGAATGAATGATGGACAGGTCGAAGCTGTGAGGGACAGCGTGCACAACACAGCAATACCTCTTGCTTCCTCCCCTCATGGCCGAAGCAATGGCAGTCATCGGGCTCGTTGCCAGCGTCCTGCAGCTTGTCGACACTGTGGCTATTGCAGGGACATTTGTAAAGAACCTGCACAATGCCCCCAAAGAACAGCAACAGCTCCTTGCCGAGATCACATCACTCCAGCCGCTCTTGGCTGCTTTTCAAGATCGCCTCCTGAACAACACTTCCAGTGCTGTGGGCAAGCATATCAAGGACCCTCTGTCTGCATTTGAGGATAAAATGAAACACTGTAGCAGCAAGCTGCAAGCAGCTGGTGCATTCAACAGAGTGTTAAAAACAATATCTTGGACCCTGTGGAACAAGAAAGAGGCCAAGGAGGACCTTGATCAGGTTGAGCACTTCAAAAGCTTGCTTAACACCTGGTTGACTGTAGATATTTGGTATTCTCAATGGTTTTCGGATCTGATTCCTCAAACTTATTCATTTGGCAGGGATGTTGGCAAACAGCATGACAGTGAGCACACCAGTGTGCACAGATACACATTCCTCACAATTATTGCAGGTATATTGAAGTCTCTGGAGACATCCATGGAGTCTGTGGAGATGTCTGTGGAGCTTGTGGCACAAGAGCAAAAGCAACATATGGATGGTGAGCTATGTAGATTTCCACCAGCTCAAAATCTGACTGCCAATGAAGATGCAAAGTGTGATAAAATCCTTGAATGGATGTCACCACTCAATTCATTCCAGCGGCAAGCAGATGTTTTCAGCAAATGGCAGCCGGGAACAGGTGGTTGGCTGCTTGCAAGTCCTGAATTCAGGGACTGGGAATCAGCTTCTGGAAAAATCTTGTGGTGTCATGGCATGCGTGAGTTTATCTTAGCATTCAAGACTCTTCACTGATGCGGGAGTAAAATAGCCGGTGCAGGAAAAACTGTCCTTGCGTGGGTAATTTATATCTATAATTATGCTGATTAACATGTATTCACCCCACAGCTCACTGGTGGTGAACCATCTCCAGTGTCAATCTCACACCGAGAACATTGGAGTAGCATGCATATATCTCAACTACAAGGAAGCAGAATCCCAGACTCCACAAAATCTGCTTGGCACTCTCTGGAGGCAACTTGTACTTGGGAAACCCATTGCCCTTGAAGTGCATGCCTTGTATGAGAAGCATCGTGAACAGCAGACTAGGCTCACTTTAGATGAAGTTTGCAAGACACTATCATTGTCGGTTGTTCAATATTCAAAAGTATATCTCATTGTGGATGCTGTGGATGAATACCCAGAGGAGCAGCGAACCATCCTGCTTGAATCTTTGGCTGCAATTGGCAGCAATGTCATGCTCACTTCACGTCCTCACATTGATCCTGACTCTACTTTCTTGCCAAACTTGCAATTGGTAGAGATCAAGGCAACCGAGAATGACATGCAGCAATATATAGACACACAGATTTCAAAATCTAGTCGCCTCTCAAAGCATGTTCGAACTCGGCCAGAATTGGCTGATGAAATCCGATCCAAAATCCTCAACAATGTCAATGGAATGTAGGTTCTGGAATCAAACCTGACAAATGGTTGTTAACTCACTTCAGGTTCTTGCTTGCAAAACTGCACATTGACTCTCTCACTACCAAAAACACCATCAAGGCAGTGAAAGAGGCTCTCGGCCAGTTACCCAAGGATCTATGGCACACCTATGATGAGGCTATGGAGAGGATTGATCGCCAGGGAGAAGATGACAGACAGTTGGCACATTTAACCCTGACCTGGGTTGCAAATGCAAAGCGGCCATTATCAGTTGGAGAGCTTCAGGAGGCCCTGGCTATTGAACCAGATGCTACAGACTTGGATCCTGACAATCTCTTGGATATCAGTATTGTTCTCTCCATATGTGCTGGCCTGGTTATGGTGGATGAGACAGCTTCAGTTGTGCGGCTTATACACTACACCACACAAGACTTCCTGGACAGCATACAGTCACAGCAATTCCCAGATGCTCAAACTAAAATCACCTCCAGATGTTTGACATACTTGTCTTTCCAGGAATTCTCCACTCTTCCAGCTGGCTATAATGAGAGAGAAAAGTTGGTCCAGACACATCCATTCTTTGCATACAGCCAGTATTGCCTTGCACATGCTGTTGGACAACCAGAGCTGGATCATCTCAAAAGAATTCAAACCTTTCTTGATCAAGGCTTTATGTGGAGAGATTTCTGGTATTCCCACTTTGGAAATAATTCTGCCATCCCCTGGATGTTCAAAGACAATTATTGGCCAGCTTCACCAATATGTATTTCGGTTGCAAGCAACCTGCAAACAATATCAGAACACTTGTTGACCGAGCAAATACCAGGAGAAACCCTGAGCTATGCATTACAGGCAGGGTCATACTGTGGACACTTGTTGTTGGTTCAGTTACTCCTAGATCATGATGCTGATGTGGATTTGGTGCAAGGATACTTTGGAACAGCTTTACAGGCTGCATCATACAGTGGACATGCAGCAGTGGTTCAGTTCCTCCTCGATCATGGTGCTGATGTGAACACAGTGGGAGGAAATTTCGGGACAGCACTGGAGGCTGCATCATATCATGGAAATGAGGCAGTGGTGCAGTTACTCCTTGATCATGGTGCTGATGTGAACATCCTTGGAGGAGATTTTGGAACAGCCTTGCAGGCAGTATCATACCAAGGGCATGAAGCATTGGTTCGGTTACTCCTCGATCATGGTGCAGATGTGAACATCACTGGAGAAGATTTTGGGACAGCTCTGCAGGCTGCATCATTCAATGGACATGAAGGGTTAGTTCAGCTACTCATCCTGCATGGGGCCAATAGCAACATGCCAAATGCCCTGAATGAGAAGTATATAACAGTAACAGCACTGCAGGCTGCATCATACAGAGGACATAAAGCAATAGTTCAGTTCCTCCTCAATCACGGTGCCAATGTGAATACCTTGGGAGGATCTCGCAGGACAGCGCTGCATGCTGCATCATATGAGGGACATGGAGTGGTCGTTCAGTTACTCCTTGATCATGGTGCTGATGTGAACATCATTGGAGAGGAGTATGGAACAGCCTTGCAGGCCACATCATTCTGTGGAAATGAGGCAGTGGCTCAGTTACTCCTCAATCATGGTGCTGATGTAAACATTATTGGAGGGAGGTATGGAACGGCTTTGCAGACTGCATCATACAGAGGACAGGAAGTAGTTGTTCAGTTACTCCTTGACCATGGTGCTGATGTGAATATGCTGGGAGGAGACTATGGAACAGCCCTGCAGGCTGGATCATACTGTGGAAATGAGGCAGTGGTTCACTTACTCCTTGATCACGGTGCTAATGTGAACATCACTGGAGGAGAGTATGGAACAGCACTGCAAGCTGCATCTTACAGTAGACATGCAGCAGTGGTTCAGCTACTCCTTGATCATAGTGCTGATGCGAACATCCTTGGAGGAGAGTATGGAACAGCCTTGCAAGCCGCATCATACCATGGAAGTGAAGAGGTGGTTCAATTGCTCATCCAGAATGGTGCGGATGTGAACATCACTGGAGGATATTTTGGAATAGCACTGCAGGCTGCATCATGCTTTGGAAATGAAGCAGTGGTTCGGTTACTCTTCAATCATGGTACTGATGTGAACATCACTGGAGGAGATTTTGGGACAGCCCTGCAAGCTGCATCATACATGGGAAATGAAGCATTGGTTCATTTACTTCTCAATCACAGTGCCAATGTGAATATCATTGGAGGGAGGTACGGAACAGTGCTGCAGGCCGCATCATACATGGGACATGAAGTGGTGGTTCAATTGCTCATCCTGAATGGTGCAGATGTGAATGCACAGGGAGGAGAGTATGGAACAGCCCTCAAGGCTGCACAGACTGAAAACCACACACTGATTGTTGAACTACTCCTTGAGCATGGTGCAAATCCTAGTGTACCATCGGATGTGGAGGGGGAGGTGGATGTCTCTTCTGTTGAGTAGAGATATGTAGTTTCATAGTTTGTCTGTGTCCACCTCCAATTACTTTTGTACTAACACCTGTCCCTTTTGCTATTCGAATATCTTCCAAATAGTGGTGTAGAAAAATGACTATAAGTAGCCCCATGGATCTTAGTCCACACAATAGAAAAAATGCGGACTTACCCATGCAAATTTCTCTGCGCAGAGGTTCACCCTTTGAGAATGACACATTGAAATCTGCTTGCCGGTACTGTTGATTAAGTTTTGGTTTGGCCATGGAGGTCGAGTGCAGATTCAGAGAGAAGGTTGCCCTATGTGACTAAGACTGGGCTCTGACATGAAGAGGGTATATTTCAATCACATTGATCTCCTAAATGAACCTCTCAATCCTCCGAGTTGGAGCTTGTGAATCCAGTTTGAGGCCAACTTCAACCTTGCTGAGCTCACACATTCTAGGAGAAGCTGCTAAAGTTGAATGATACTCTTGCCTGAGTTCAAGAATGGGGTTGAGTTTTCCCTGTCCATCCAGTTCCGGGTTACAATTAACAAAGTTCCGTTTCGGAGTCGGCCTTGTGCTGGGATTTTCGGTCTCAGTTTCATTGAATGCATTTGTGCAGGAATGCCGATCTTAGTGAGTCTATTTAGAATAGCTAGGTGAGTTGATGATGGTGCAGAATATCAATTTGCATCACAGAAAATTGAGTCAGGATGAAAAGGATAAATAAAAACAATGAGATGGACATGAAGATCACACTGATACGGAATTGTACACAGGAACATTAATTAATATCCGTATCTGACATCGATTATGGAGAAGGAGATGAATACTTATATCCTATCCATCATCCAATCCCGCTTTTAAAAAAGGTTGTTTGCAAGACCTGCACAGGAAGAAATGAAATTTCGTAGAGGTCATGGAAAGGACGCACCCTACCTACGTGGAATTTCTGGTGCACATAATAAGTTGCCTACAGGATTGGGATCCAAAACCAAGCAGCTCGAGCCCCCATGACAAATAGTTGTGTTGTGATACTAGCCGTTGGGTGTCGCAGTTAATTGGTTTGCGAGACAAGCCGGTTCATGGTGTTGTATATTCGTTAGCAGTTTTATTGGATGAGGCTGAAGGATGATTTATGGCAAGGATCATATTAATGGGCAGCAATTTGGAGACAATTGAACGGGGTTGAAGATGTGGGAAGAAGAACTTGAAGAGAATCCTAGTTATGTGCCAAGCCAGAAAGACGATTGGATGGGTGGGGAGAATTAAATAATCACGGGGGGATTCCTAACACGATTGCGACGTGGAGGAAGAAGGAGTGGAATGAAAAGAGACCATCTGTAATAAAAAATAACCGGCAAATGAAAAAAAGAAAGGGACAGCAGAAAAAAGGAAACGCACCATCCTCTACTCGGGTCCTCTCAGTGCCGTATTCGCTTAGCGCAGTGCAGCTTACGGTACATGTTGCTGCAAAGGAACGGAACGAAAGCTAGTATGGCATACATCGAAGGAGGGCAAGCCTGGTGAGACATGCACCCGATCTCCACGCAACCCCGATGCACACGAGCTTGAAGCCAGTCAACAAAAAGAATGACTTGCTGGCGAATGTTGCAGATGAGATGGACGTAATTAGCAAGGCCGAAAACAACCTCAAGCAAGTAGGACACTTGATGGGTTCAACAGCCACAGCGACAGCTAGAGAATCGGGTTCGTGGAGAAGACAATAGAAGAAGAGAGAAGAACAAATTCCAGAACTATAAAAGTGAGGAGGCTAATTGCAAATTTCCAACGGACAAATGTTGGAACCCAAGTGATTGGGATGCTTGAAGAATGCTGAACAAGAGAGACAAGCCGACCAGAGAGAGAAACACAAGGAGCATTGGGTTGAGTTCAGTAGCGAGACAAAATGCTTTTGCAGAGGGATGGTCACAACAAAGAAGAGAGCAAGCAAGATGATAAAACTGTACAGAGCTCAACGCGTCAAATTTCCAAAGGGAATATTGGTCATGGGCCGGTCTCCCCGGGGTGGCACTGTCGCTTCTGCCGCCAACAACTACGCTGCCCTGCAGAACCATCTCTGCACGAGTGGAAAGAATTCTGCGTCGGACCCTCGATCCTGGCTCGGAATCCCATGACACGTATGGGGTGCGTTGACCCTGGGGCGGGGCCGAGTAAGTGCACTCTGCACAGCGCAAGCAACTTAATGCTTGGACGCATACACACCGATCCTTGTGCTCTGTCCTCCCAGCTTCATCTCCACCTGCAATTCTGTCTCACCACTACCCACCATCCCTGATTGATGAATACCACACTAACCTCCCCCTTTCATTCCAGCGAAACAGACACCATCGTCTGCACGGTGCAGAGTGTGCACTCGAAATTGAAAACAAGGGTGGTACGGTCCCTTTTATTCATTCGCCCGTAATGATATATTCGTTTGAAGGCTGTATAAATCTCTCTCCTATACAGTCATTGCTCGTAGTGGTATCTTTCCTCGACAAGCCCCCATACCTGGATAATTCTGCACTGCGATTAATGTATCCAGTCCGCAATGTTGCAGATGGAGAGTGTGATTCGCATCTGGTTCAAATACCAAAGTAATCCGCATTTTCGGGTGTCATTGTGGCCGCCTCGAATCGGTCTGACGTTGTGCGATATATTTGCAACCAGGGTGGAGATTTAAGTCATATACACCGATGTAGGGTTTTTTCTATTGCCCAGTCGCCTCATGATTATTCGCAGATCCAGGTGCATGTTCAAACGATCATAGTCACGTTTGGTTTATGTTGATCTCGCCGGAATGCATCTCGGACTCGACATGGATGGGTGATGAAACGGTGTGCCAGGGTGTAGTGGTGAAATCTAGTGATTTATACTGAGAGACGAAGTCTACTCAAATATTCAATCACTACACAACAACCAACCAAAAACTCAACAACTGTGTATTGTATTCAGGGAGGTAGGTCACACATCAACCATCAACTCAAAGACAAACTTCCGTGCTCAAATGATCAAATAGTCTATTTGGGGTTTTCAATACAACTGGGTTGGATTGAGTTCAACGGTGAGCCTATTACAGCTGCGCCGGGGTCTGGGATGCTCTTATACATTGGCGCCGCAAGTCACAAGGACAATTGGACTTATTAACAACAGTGGCTTTGGAGCAGGTTTGGTATACTGAAGACTTAGTCAAGGTATGTCGGAAAAATATAAATAGCCTTATAAGCCGGCAGCCTTATCATGGCATAATAAGGCCCTTAAAAGACACTGGGCGGCCTTATACAGCAATTATCCGGCCAAGGCCGTGCATGATATGGCATCAAAATCCATGCTAAATGCGATTCTCTTCTGACCTTGCCGCCGTCCCTGCAGAATTCATCTGCCACAGCCACAGATGCTTGCAGCATCGCCGCCTTCGCCCCGTCTCATCTGTCCACCACCCTCCCACGCTCCCACCTCCTGCAGCACCTCACCGTTGAAACGGTGCCTCTGGCTATGCCTATGAAATATGACTTGCTCTGCTAATGCACAAAACAACCACACAACACACACACACACTTAATGCATAACCAAGGCAAACTGAGTTCGGGGTCTTGTCGTAGTATGCGACTAAGATTGAATTCTCTGACTTTGAGTTGGAAACTCGCACTCCGAAGTCTAATAGACTCAAAAGAGGGCCTTAGCAGTGTAACTGACTGAGTTGTCCACCTAAGTACCGAGGTAAGTAGGGTATTTGGAGAGTTTTAGGGTTCTGCAGAGCTAATTATAGCCAGCAGAGGGTTCCGCGGGGGCAGCTGTATGTCCCCTTGGTGGGTATAGGTGCTGAACCGAACTCCCTAACGAGACGTTTGAACAGTGGACTCTGGCTTTGTTACCAAAGTACCTTTGGGGCACTGTCACCACTACGACGAGCCTGACAGCAGACTTGGGCTTCGTTACCCAAGTGCCTTTGGGGGCAAAGTCACAACCATGACAGGCTTGACAATGGACTCTGGCTTCGTTACCAAAGTGCCTTTGGGGCAAAGTTCTCACTCAAAGAGGTTGAATGATGGACTTGAGCTTCGCTACCCGAGTACCTTTAGGTTTTGTACATGGACACCTCTTACAGTGAACAACGCGAGCTTAGTTGCCTTAAAGCTAAATAAAGAGCCAACAACCAAATCTCCGTTAATGAGCAACTACAAACGAAAGATTGTATGATAAAAAATCTCCGTGAAGCTGACCAGAGAACACCAATGCCGTATAAGCAACCTTTAGACCGTAGTCACAGCAATACTGGGGGCAAGGATGAACTGAGGCATTGCGGGTTCTGGCAGGCCTTTTATACTACTTCTGATAAATACATGATAAACTGATAATGACTAAATGAGTAGGGATATTTGATATGCGGCAGCCACGTAAACGGATGCCGAGTTGCTTGGTGATATTCTGAAGCCGAAAGAGTCATCTTGTTTGACTTGTTGACTTATAAAGGGTATATTTGAATTGCCCATGGAGCTGCCGACGCAATTTGTGTATTGCCGTCCTGATGTTTCCTGCCGGCCTGGTTGGTAAGTGTACCAAGCCCTGATAAGCAATAGCTGCTAAGTGGGTCCACAGAGCCGTCTGGCCACGCATACACTATGTCCCAATCTGGTTTCCTGCACTAGATCCGAAATAGATCGATCGTGCTTGTCTTTGTTGTCTGATCTGAGCGCATCTGTTTCATCACATGTGTTCTAGGCCCTGCTAGGTATCGACTGTGTTTGATCCTCGCAGTTCGCAATCATTATGAATAAGATAAATCAAGTTGGACATTGAACTATGGGTCCGCTGTGCTGCCTGAGCCTTCTGCGGGCTATTTATAGCCTCCGCGGAGCATGCGTTCCATGTATCTCGACTTCCTAGCCTCAGTCTTTCCCACAACTCTGTAGTTGATAGTAGATTCAATCCTCGTCTTCAGTCTGGGCTTTGTGTTTATATCTCCTTGGTAGGTGTCTAGCCTTTGCAGCGCAATCCGCCCCTACATATAGGTTGTGGACTGAGTCTGACAGTGCTTCCTAGCACATGACAGTGATCCCGACCCCCAATTGGTAAGGGCCAAGAGTCCCACAAACATACACTGATTCACACCTCTCGCATGATTAATACTCAATCGTAGCTCGGAGCTCACTCTGACTCTCTTATGTATCACCGAACAGGGGTCCACAGATGCGCAATTTCACGGTTGGACTAATCTGGGCCGTATCACTGTGTCCCTGTGCACACTCTGTGACTGCCGCCGGCCTGCCTTCCTATCCGACGCATGCGCTGGCTATTGCGCCCGCAGACAAGGATGTCGGCGGCCCACATGCGATCCTCCCTATGCACACCGTCGTGCTCGCCACCCACTGTGCTGCCCTCCCACACCTCTCGCACCCTGCCCACTCCTCGCATGCATCTTCCGTGACACTCCCCATGCTCCCACTGGCACTGCCCTCCAACAGGTGTTCGTCATCTGTGAAGCACGGAGTTTCTCGGTTGAGAAAGTCGTGCACACAGGAATCTTGGTCTTGAAGATTTGTTGAGACTGATGAAGTTGAGTCGTGCAAATCCTTGTATTGAAGAAGACTGCCTACTCTACAGGTAATCTACTGTATTTATACTGTCTAAGGGTCCGAATCTATGACTCCTAATGAGTCATACTGAGTCCTACTGAGTAATATAATGAGTCAACTAACTAAAAGAACAGAAAAGGAGAAGGGATCACGAAGTGATCCCGGATCATAAGTATTTCAGCACCAAGAGCTGATGCGCAATCCTTACATCATCCTTGCCGCCCTCCTCCCCTTCCCACCTGCCTTCCTCACCTTGCTCGAGCACCCCTCCCACTCCCACTTGCAGGATGCAGCCCACGCTGCAATCCTTGCCAGCACCGCACATCACACCCTTGCCGCCCACCTCCACACTGCCTCTGGTGGTGGCCTGATGGTGCTCATGGGCCATGCTGGGCATGTGAAGGAGCCGTGGCAGGACATGGTCATGCTGGGGCTGTATGACGTGCCGCTCTGGGATGCGCTGGATTTGGGGTGGGAGGTCATTGCTGGGGGGCGTTGAATCTGGCTGTGGTGCAGTAGGTGCGGTGCGCATTGTTTTTTGTGTGCTCAATGTGCTTCCATGCAGCATGTGGTGAAGCAGGTAAGTGTTGATATCCTTGTACCCAAGCACCATACTCATTGATCACTAGAGCTCTGGATTTCCTAGCAAAAAACATTGATCCCTGCACTCTCTAGTAATTATATAGAGTTACTCATCTCATGCATCAGCCATTTGACAAATAACTTGTGACCTTTTGACCTTTTTAGGCCTTGCGAGCTTGTCAAAAAAAATTGACCCCTGCTAAAAATGCAAAACATCGCCAGGACAACCCTCCAGAAAAAAAAAATTGGGAAAAATTCTGAGCTTGTGAAAATTTGGCTTAGCTCGTGACCTTGTGAGCTTGCTGCTCGTTTAGCCTGTCTTGTGACCTTGTTTGACCTTGTACAAGCTCACAAGCTATCTATCAAAAGTCTGATGTGTGCATAAATATATAAGCAGAAATTTATTAGGGCGTGATGATTTTCACCCACCGGGGGGTAAATATTGTCGCGTTCATCACTCTCATGGGACTTGGTCACACCGCGAACCATCCGCGGATGGTTTCGCTACACAGCCTTTGGCTTTGCCACTGGTGGCCAGAATTTGGCACTTGAAAATTGTGCCACATCAACAGCCCTGAGCACGACCCAAACAAGCTGTGCTATGCTTGCCACAACACAATCATGTCCTCTCTCGCCGTCGTCATGGCTCCCCATAAACCTCATCCAGCCCGAGATTCTGTGTCTCAAAGTCTATGAGCCTATTCTCGTTGTCGGTGAAGACATCCATGGCCGGGTCAATGCTGGAGGGCCCACATTCCAGGTGTATGTCATCCTCCAGGCCATCGTCAAGGCCCTCGTCGCATACCACGCCAAATACATTGACACTGCACACACCATGAACCTCATGAAAACCCTCTTCAACTAGGACAGGACGATTAGGGTTTAGCGTTTTACGAGCGTAAGTCAGTAGTAGATACTGAAGTCGTGAGTGATGTTTTTGTAGTTTAGCAAGTTAGTCGTAAGTCGTAAGAGCGTATCTGAGTAGAGCAGATAGCAAGATTCGTAAATTCTCAATGCGAGTGAACTCAAACTTAAATCAGTCAAACAGAATCACACTACACGGGTGACCTTGTAACTCAGTGGGCAGCGGCTTAACAAGAGTATACAAGGCACTAAGTTCCTTAGGCAGCAAGGCTAGGTCTTAGTTTGAATTGGCTATAGGCTATAGAAGCTAGCGTCTTCGAAGTTGTGTGCAGAAGTGCTACATGATGGATTGAAGTAAAGATGTGGTGTGATACATGGTATAAAACTTGTAGTTATATACTAAAGAACAGTAAACTTCTAGAACATTCTCCATAGCATTGGAACATTCCTGAGAAATGCTAGAATGTTCTGTCTGAGCTCAGAATGTTCTTCAGGTAAGGAATATTCTACAGAGTTCTGTGGATGTTCTAGAATATTCTACAGAGTTCCATGGATATTCTAGAATATTCTCTGAGGCTCAAATAATATTCAAAACACCATTAAAAAGTAGGTAAAATCTATATAAATTGGCCATGTGACAACCATAAGGGTTGACACGTAAGAAACACATAAAAAGTATGTTATAATGAGTCTACTGGCTCATTAAAGGATAATCCCAATCAAGACAATAATCATGGAGAAGTATGTCTGCACTTGTAGATGAGATGAATAAGGAATGTGAGTAGGAATAGGAGAGTATTCACAGATATACAAATATCCATAACAGGACCCTCTTGATTGCTGATCCTAGACAGATGGGGCCCAAGAAATTCGGTCGTAGAGGTGCCTGTGCTTGCAAGCAAAAGAGGTATGTTTTATTTGACTATGTCTGCTACTCGGTCCTGATGACTGCTGCAGTTAAGCGGTGACTTGTACCTCTCTGTGCTCATGTTGTCGTCGTACTTAGGAAGGACTTCAAATTTTCGTGTCGTGCACACTGGGCTAGTCTCACACCTGTAGAAGGAAGTAATAAATTCAATTATTGTTACACTTCATGATGCCAGGGGTACAAGCTCTTTAATCTATGCGACATATCAGGGTTACTCCGGCAGCAGATTTGGATTCGGATTTTGGCTGGATTTGATCGGATTTGGATTTGATGGTGACTGATGGTGACTTCCATCAGTCACTTACGTCTGGACCGGTCTACCGGGGCGCCAGCTCATCGTCTCGTCGGCGTTGTCCCGCCATCCCCGCCCCTTCCCGCCTCATCCGCACTTGAAGTTGGTGACCTTGTTGCAGCGGACTAGCTGAGCAAAAGTGTCGCAACTACCTAAATACATTGTTTTGAAGGAACCCGGTCATCCAAATGTGAGAATTGGCTCGTTGGAAGCAAGTTGAAAGAGCTCGTTGTCGCCGCCGATGAGCGACAATGTTGTGTCTACGGTGTCCAGAGATTTGTTGTTTGCCCTGATGGCTGATTCAGCTGTGATTTACATAACAGAACCAGCTCCAAATCCGATCAAATCCAGATCCAAATCCACTCCCGGAGTAACCCTCAGTGTCTAAAATGTTGAACACTATGAACTCGCTAAGTTTGTCAAATTCTGGCACCAGGACTGCTCCGCGAATGATGGAATGTATGGAAATAAATTCTGAACTTTTCCTGGGTTTGGCGTGGACCCTATGAAAGCGCAATAAATTGTCCTTCCTTCTCAGATTACCACCGGGAGTATCCAATGGCTGGACAAGTGCGAATGGATGTGACTTTTTTTCCACTGTACAGGAAAACAGGTAGACAAGTCGTGCGAAAATGGGCTGTTGCACAGTTTTGACTAGGACACAATCGTAACGTGGGTGCCCATGGAATTTGGGGTTGCATCTTAGATAGTCCATTGATCAACAGGGAGAAGATGATAAGTAACTAGCACATCTGACCCTAACCTGGGTTGCAAATGCAAAGCGGCCATTATCAGTGGGAGAGCTTCAGGAGGCCCTTGCTATTGAGCCGGATGCTACAAGCCTGGATCCCGACAATCTCTTGGATATCAGTATTATTCTGTCTGTGTGTGCTGGCCTGGTTATAGTGGACAAGACAGCTTCCATTGTGCGGCTTACACATTATACTACACAAGACTACCTAGACAACATTCAGTCACAGCAATTCCCAGATGCTCAAATGGAAATCACCTCCAGGTGTTTGATATACTTGTCCTTTCAGGAGTTCACAAATCTGCCCATCCACAGGAAGGAGCAGAGGAGGCTGCTGTTGAAACATCCATTCCTTTCATACAGCTGGTACTGCCTAGCACATGCTGTGGGCCAGCCTGAAGTGCATCTACTCAAAAGAATTCAAACCTTTCTTGATAGGGGCTTTGTGTGGAGAGATTTCTGGTATTATTACTTTAGTAATGATCCCATCCCCTGGGGGTTCCAAGACAATTATTGGCCAACTTCACCATTATGTATTTCGGTAGCAAGCAACCTGCAAACAATATCGGAACACTTGTTGACCAAGCAAATACCAGGAGAGACCCTAAACTATGCATTGCAGGCAGGCTCATACTGTGGGCATTTGGAGATGATTCAGTTACTCACAAATTATGGTGCTGATGTGAATTTAGTGCAAGGATATTTCGGAACAGCTTTACAGGCTGCATCACACCAAGGACATGAAAAGGTGGTTCAGTTACTCCTTGACCATGGTGCTGATGTCAACATCACTGGAGGAGAGAATAGAACAGCCTTGCAGGCTGCATCATACAAGGGGCATGAAGTGGTGGTTCAATTGCTCCTTGATCATGGTGCTGATGTGAACATCACTGGAAAATATTTCGGGACAGTGCTGAAGGCCGCATCACACAATGGAAATGAATGGTATGGAACAGCTTTAAATGCTGCATCATTTCAAGGGCATGAAGCAGTGGTTCGGTTACTCCTTGATCATGCTGCAGATGTGAACATCACTGGAGGACGGTATGGAACAGCACTGCAGGCCGCACAATGGTCAAGAAGCAGTGGTTAATTTACTCCTTGATCACAATGCTGATGTGAACATCACTGGAAGGTATGGAACAGCACTGCAGGACGCATCTTACAATAGTCATGAAGCAGTGGTTCAGTTACTCCTCAATCATGGTGCTGATGTGACCATCCTTGAAGGAGAGTATGGAACAGCCCTGCAGGCAGCATCATATCATGGAAATGAGGCAGTGGTTCAGTTACTCCTCAATCACGGTGCTAATATGAATATCCTTAGAGGAGAGTATGGAACACCACTGCAGGCTGCATCATACAACGGAAACAAAGAGGTGGTTCAATTGCTCCTCAATCGCAGTGCCAATGTGAACACACTGGGGGGGAGGATATTTCGGAACAGCCCTGCAGGCTGCCTCATCTGAGGGACACAAAGAGGTGGTTCAATTACTCATCCAGAATGGTGCAGATGTGAATGCACAGGGAGGAAGGTTTGGAACAGCCCTGGAAGCTCCAGAGGCTGAGAACCACAACCAGGTGGTTGAACTACTCCTCAAGCACAATGCGAATCTTAGTGTACGGAGGGGGAGGTGGATGTCCCTTCTGTTGGGTAGAGATATGTAGTTTCGTGGTTTGCCTATGTTCATGTCCAATTATTCTTGTACTGTACGGACATGTATGGGAGCAACGGTCATGGTCACGGAGGGGTCCGTTGCGTTGCCCAAAACCTTCCATATCCTAGTCACAGTAGGGCCGTTGCTTAAAAAAACACCGTGACATTTCAAAAATTTGGTGAAAAAAATCGAAAAAAGCCTCCCCAATAATTTATAGGTGCAGACACACTATATTTCAGCTCTCATAAGTATTCTATCCCACCATTGTTCAGTATTTCCTCATACAACTTGAACATTCTTTGGTGGCCGTTGCACAATCTGGCAACCGTCACGGTCACCGAGAGCCCGTTGCCTTGAACCACAAGGCAACAAAATGTTGTCTCTGGGCCGTTGCTCCCATACATGTCCGTACAGTACTAGTGCGTATGCTTTTTGCTATTCAATTATATCTCATATGTTTCACATAATGGTGTAGAAAAATAAACATAACTAGCCACAGGGATATGAGTTTACATGGCAGAAAAAATGCAGACTCCCCCGTGCAAATTTCCGTGGGCAGATGTTCACCCTTTGAGAATCATGGTCCGAGAATGACCTATTGAAAAGTGCTTGCTGGTACTGTCAATCAAGTTTTGGTTTGACCATGGAGGTCGATTGCGAATTCACAGATCAGGTCGCGCTATGCGAGCACTGAGTAAGTCGTCAGACTTGAGGAGGTATATTTCCGATCTCATTGATCTCCAGAGTTGCAGCTCAATGCCAACTTGCACTTCACCGAGCTCGGGCATTCTGGGAACAGCTGCTAAATTTGAGTGATGCTCCTGCCTGAGCTTGAGAATGGGTTGGGGTTTCCTCGTGCATCCACTTCCACATCACAATTGGTGAGGTTTTATTGCGGACTCGGCAATTTTTTGGTCTGTGGGATTTACTTTTATTGCTGTATTCGGAATGCATTTCTCCAGAGAGGCCTGCCCTACAGTGAGTGGAATAGCTATTCTTACAGGCGATCCTGATTCAATGGTGGGACGTAACGAGACAAACTGCGACAAAGTACTTGATTGATATTTGCGGGATCGAAATCGAGATTCAGAGACAGTTGAATGGGGTTGGAAGATGTGCGAGGAAGAACTTGAAGAGAATCACAGTTATGTGCCAAGCCAGCAAGATATTGGATGTGTGGAGGGAATCAACTACTTAATCACGGGCGGATTTCAAAGACAGTTGTGACGGTCGAATCCTACCAACGAGAAGAACGACTTGCTGGCAAGTGTAGATAAGACGTAATCAGTGAGGCCGAAAACAACCTCAAGTAGGTAGGACACTTGATGGACTCGGCAGCCACAGCGACAGCTAGAGAATCGGGTTCATGGAGAAGACAATAGGAGAACAGAAAAGAACGAATTCCAGAACTGTACAAGCGAGGAATCCAATTGCAAATTTCCAATTAACAAATGTTGGAGCTTGAGTGATTGGGATGCTTGAAGAATGCTGAACGAGAGAGACAAGCTGACCGGAGAGAGAAACACAAGGAGGATTGGGTTGAGTTCAGCAGCGAGACAAAATGCTTTTGTGAATAGACGAGAAAGAAGAGAGACTTGAAGATGAGAGCACGGAGATCACCGCATCAAATTCCCAAAGGGAATATTACGGGCCGGTCTCCCCAGGGTGGCACTGTCGCTCCTGCCACCAACAACTCTGTGCTGTCCGCACCCAGCCCACTCTGCCCTTGCTGTACCCACTGATGTTGCAGTAACACGCCGGCGGAGGCACAGATAATTGCAGATGCCATCCTGCACGTCACGCGTGCGTCTGCTGTCGAGCAGCCTTCGGACGACCATCCAGCCGGGTTCATCAGGAAAATCTGAAATGCTCTGAGAGACACATAGGTGGCTATCATGGGCTATCTGGGGCTATGGCAAGCTATGGTGAGCTATATAACTGACCTGATTGGCTATATGATGCTATGGTGAGCTATGGTGAGCTATATAACTGACCTGATTGGCTATATGATGCTATAGTGAGCTATGATGGTCTATAGAGCTGAACCAATTGACTATATGGCGCTATGGTCATCTCTAAGATTTCACTAGTATAAATAGCGGAAAGTTAGGTAACACAATGGCAAGTAAACTTATGGCTGTCACGAATGGTTATCTGGACCAAATCTTCCTTGCTACCAGATGGAACCTTCTGGGAATTCATTTTATGGTTTGCAGCAGGACAAACCCCTTAGGCAAAATCTGTCCCTTGACAACTTTTGTTGAGCATTTCGAGCTCTACAATTTTGGTTTGGGGTTTATTTTTAGCTACTCGTAAAATTATGGCCTCGCCAGCCACTACCACTTCACATTATATGTAGTAAGTTACCACAAAGTGAAGGCAAAGACAGAGGGAGGTGGTAGGTCAGTGCCGACCCTACTAACATGACTTTGATTCTACATATCCTAATGTCTCTTTAGTCTCGTGGTTATTTTGTCGCTTCTCAAATTTTAGTTGTACGCGCGAGGTCCTGAGTTCAACTCCCCAAGGTGGTCGCATTTGAATATACTTACCCTTGCTTAATGTTAATTAGCTTCTCTGTAACCTTGACTTCGCACCCCATTATCCTAGTAATGCAACAAGAGAACAATACATTATGACCTTACAATTGTAACATCCCATTTTTTTTTTGTGCTCTGACCGCGACCATTATCATAGAAAACACTGTGACTATGGTGAGCTATGGTGGGCTATGAAGTTCAAGTCCAGGGTCCCATGTTTCTCTGAGGTTGGTCAGTTTGCTATATCAGCTATGGCCACTATATAGGGCTCTGGTGCGCTATATGGTGCTATGGGGCAACTTTGGATTTTCCTGATGCCTTTCACAGTGCGCCGATGCACTTATCGTCCAAGTAAGATGTTCTTCGTGTGCAAGAAGATCACGGCCATTATCGGGATGCGGTTTTGGATGGGTGATTTCTCGTGAGTTTGCCGTTTTGTTCTGCATTTATTGTGTAGTCCATTTTGTATCTCTCCCCACCTGTTAACGAAACCGTGTACTTGGAGTGACGAGTGCGACCTTAGAAATACTAACACGCGTTGAAGTTGATTGGTACTGCTGAATGGCAGTAGTTCGGTTTAAGATATGTTCAAGATCCCACAACTTCCGTTTCTCTGCGAGTCTACCGTGAGCAACCGAATAACGAGAACATATCTTCGTTAGATGTGACCACGAGAGCGAATCTTCGTGTTCTTAAGATTGCTACACTACTATTGACACAAGCACTCAGCTTTGCCTCAAAGTAGCTGTTGGTGAAACTTAGATTCACGCGAAGATTACTGTTCAAAGTAATGGATTGAGATAGAAAAAGATGATGCCCACATGAGGAGGGTAACACCCTTTATACTATTCTACAGTATGAGTCATGTAGGTCGGAGATGAGGCCGAGGTGTAGTCATAGTCGGGATAAGCCCGAAGTATAGTCATGCTCGGGACGAGCCCGAGCTAAATAGTTGAACAATCACGTGAATGTTTTTGGGGTTTTCGGCGAGTGCGTTGAGATTTGAATTCCATCACACCAACCTTCCGTTTGTTCTTTCTGCACCCAGCCATCCATGAATCCATATAATACCATCCTTCTTTCTCTCCCTCCCGCCCCCGCACCGGTCACCCTCCCAGCCTGTCGTCTGCGTCTGCTCAATCCTTCTGCCCTCGTTCTCTCCTCCCAATCGCCCACCTTTATATATCTGAACACTTGTTTCTATCCTCCTCTAACCCCGCCCCATCCTGCGTTCCTCGACATCATCATAATCTCATTATCCATTTCCTCTAGCTCCCATTCTCCGTCCCGCCTTGCATATTCTCCCCCCCGCTCCTCCCCGATCGCTCGCACGCCATTCTTCACCCACAGCATCCATTTATCCGTACTTTTCGCTCATATGCATGCACGCCGCCCCCCCGCGCTCGTCCTCCCAGCTTCCCATCCACCCGCAATTATGTCTCACCAGTCGTCCCCTTTCCTCGACGAACACCATGCTAACCTCCCCCTTTCGTTCCAGCGAAACTGACACGCTGCCGAGCACGTACTTGAACTTGAAGACAACGGCCTTTTATTCATTCGTTCTTTCGAGTTCTTTTTCGCAGGGAAGATCATTTTCCTTCTGTTTTACATTGATGCGCGGCGAGCGCATCCTCCCCTGGCCGCTGCACCCGTGACGCTCCATGGAACCGAGACAATTGTCCTGCGCTCTAACGTCGGAGAGCAGCGCGTGTGCGTCGGACTTGTACCGACTCAGACTTGCAGCAACGCGCACCGTTTCTTGGATCACGATAAACGAGTGCGGCGCTGAAAGGACCCGAGCTGAGCTTTGTTCATTTTTTTTCTGTTTTTTTTCCCCCTTTCTTCTTCCGTGCAGACCCGGGTCATTCTCTCATCTGCTCCACTCCTTTCTTCGCCGACGCTCCTCCTTGCTTCGGAAACACAAACCGCAGGTCGTCACCAGGAGGAAGACAACCAGTGACACATTTTACTGGGGACCCAAGTGGGAGACAAGTAGCACATTTCTTGGTGGGTATGCATCTTACGATAGTATGTAGATGTGAGAAACTGACCCTGGAAACTCAGGTGGCAGCATTGATAATTTTGGCTAGGACTTGAATCCATTCTAGCACCCGGCATGGACCTGGTAATGGGTACAGCAAACTTGGAGAGCAAAGCTGGGCGCGAAAGGGACTGCGCTGGCACAGCCTAAAATCGCCGACCTGCATGTGTGCTGAGATTTGGGCGGCATGCATCTGTCCGGGCCGAATTAGGCACGGTCGGTTCGGGTTTGCGATGGAAAGGCTTGCAAAGGAGTTATGTCGATAAAACAAGTTCAAGTTCAATACCTATGGTGAGCGGGTCGCCGGGCACGAGTCGAGTCGATTAGCGGAGGATTTGAGTAAGTGGATAGTAGATGGTAAATGGTAGACACATAGTCCAATGAGCAGTAAGCAAGCTAGACGGTGAAACAAGGCGTTGCACATCACATCGGTGTAGAGCCGTCCTACATACTTATCATACATAATCTCACTTTAAGGTGCTGGCATGTATGCAATCCAGAGAGGTTCCGACTCCGGTCCGGGTCTGCAATATGAAGGCTGCTTGTGATATCTGCACTAATGTTGCCGCGACTTCGACTCCAAGTCATTCAAAGTCGAAGTCGCAGCCGACTTAAGTCGAGTTGAGCCGAGTCGGTGCTGCGACTTGGGTTGACTTCCAAGTCGACTCGAGTGACTTCAAGTTGACTTGACGCTCTGAATTCCCCAAAGGTGCGCTGAGTTGTTTACAGCACAAAAAAGACAATTTCTTGAATTTTGATGGACCGTGACCTGAGCGCGTGACACCCGGGTGACATTTGTCACGTTTCCGTGATTTTTCGCAAAACCACCGCAAATGAAGCTGGAACCCCCAAAATACCTTGCTGTACAAAATGTGCTCTGGAGTCGACTTGGACCTATCGAGTCGAGTCGAGTCGAGTCAAATGCGCGTTCAAGTCGACTTTCGAAGTCGCGACTCGACTTTTCGAGTCGCGGCAACATTAATCTGCACAGACGCAAAGAACTATGCACAAATGAGATGCTGTCATAGGCAGCGGGCATCAATAGGCACGCTATAAGTATGTACGCACCCGTTCGGCCTGCTGTGTCATTTTTCGTTCTTTTGTGCAGAATTGTGTCGTTCTAGGGAGCACCTGGACAAGTGGTGTTCAGTCGGTTGCAATAAATTTCTGATTGAGGTCAAGGCTGTTGCGAGACGACTGTAGAGACTTTCAAGGTGGAAAAGCAATTCGGGTGGGAGGGAGTGAAGGCAAGCACAAGGAAATTTGAGGTGAGGGTACCAGTGATACTGAAACTGAGTTCAATTAGGATGTGAGCGATAGTGAGAAGAAAATGAGATGTCAGGAATTCGACGAGTATCGGCTAGCATGGCGACGTTTGAATTGGTGGGTCCAACCAAAACGAGAATATGTACATGTGTTGATTAGCGGAATTGTTAGAAAAGGAAGCGGGAATTGCAAATGGAGCTGTAGATACTGTTTTTCTTTGACGGGCGGTGAAGATTACGAGTCCTATTTACATTTAGACTCTGTTGGAAAAGAACAACGGATTATCGAGGGCAGAAGGACCGGAAATGGCCCGAGAACTCACGTCGGAGTCACGATAACTTGGAAGACATATTTGGAAGTGATGGAATTGACAGGCGAGTCGAGAAGGACAAACATATTGACAGAACAGAACACATTGACAGAACAGAGAAGACCGAGTTTAAGGCAAGCGACGTTGGAGGACAAATGGAACTGATGTCGTAGTCGTAGTGGATGATTACATACGGCGAACGAGACAAGTTCAAGCGCACCATCGCTGGGATGAGCGGCAGCGAAGGTGCGACTCCGCTCCTCGCCTGCTCCGGCGTAGTGTCTCCGGAGGAGCGCAGGACTGCCACCACGACTGCACTCCAGCTCCCACCTCCATCTCACTCTCCAGCACCCCCGCCTCCCTCCGCCCCAAACAAAGAGAATAAGAAACGAAAGACTCACCACCCTCCGCTCTTCCTCGAGCACCTGGTCGTACTCGCTCAGCGCCGCGCAGAAGAAAGATAGGCGAGGAGCGTCTCGAAGTACCGAAGGGCGCAAGCATCCACGAGAAGCCGCGCTACACGGGAAGGCCCAATCGCGGATGGAGGAAGGCGCAGGAAGAGTGGACAAAGCGTGTACGCCGAGCCTGCGCCCCGTCAGGTCGCGCACTTCACCCCAAGCGCAGGTCGTCTTCACCGCAAGCCCGGGGCACGCTCCGGAACACAGGACGCGAAGACGAGCGGAACGGGTGCTGCCCCAGCCCAGCGCGCATGCGCTCAGATCCGCCGGTCAGCTCCCCATGTCATCGCCGTACGTCCCAACGGTTTCTCCGCAGGACCAGCAACGCCGCAGCCCCGTCACGAGGGGCGGCTATCCGCCGCACGCCACCAACGGCAAGATGCACCGCCCAGCCACCCTACCGAGCACACCTCCCCCTCCATCCACGAGCACGACGCGCTCCACGACCGGGGCCGCAATTGCCCCCATTCCTCGCACCCCCACATCCCCGCTCCACGACGGCGACACACGCTATCCGTCAGCGTCAAGGCTCGTCCGGGCGGGTCTCATCTCCCGCCACCGACGTCTCCACACGCGGAGCGTGTCTCGCGACTGGCCCATCTCCCACCACCGCGCGCGCAGACGTGCGTACGCGACTCTGCAGGCGCGAGACTGGACTGCCCTGCATGGCCGCGCGCGCGTCTACTGCCCGCCACCCATGCCTCCGCCCGCGTCTGCACCCATGCAGCCGCCACCCACTGCAGACGCGCGTCCAGTATCCTCCCTCCGAGACATGGAAACAGTAACGGGGAGGGAAGTCGCCCGGACGGGCACAAACGCGGTGAAATAGAAATAGAAATAGAAAGATAAAGGACGGAAGGAAGGAAGGAAGAGGAAGTACCCACCTCTCGAAGCAATGGATCCACTTCTTCCGCTCCGCGCGCTGTCCGCCAACGTCGGGCATGTTGGTCCTGGTGGATGTGCGTCAGCGAGCGGTAGCGAGAGGAGAGGGGTGGACGAGAGGGAAGGAGGAAGGCGGGAATTATGATGGAGTGTATAAATGGAGAGAGCGAGATGCGAGGTCAAGTAAGGAAGGGAGCGAGGAAGACGGAAGACGGGGAGGGCCGGACGCCGGATGATGAGTAGGACGGGTGAGAGATTGGGGGAGTGAGGAAAAGGGATGAATCGGGAGGCGAGGAGGGAGGGATGGAGATGCAACACGATGACCGAAAAGAGACGCGCAAGGGAGGGATAGGAGTGGCGGAGGAGGGTGGAGGCGGAAGGGGCAAGGAACCGGGGAGAGGCGGAAGGGACAAGGGATAGGGACGCGGAGGGAGGGAGGGGAGGGACGCGGTATGGGTAGGGAAGAGGGAGATCGAGTATTAGAGAATAGGGAAGAGTTGGAGGGAATGGGGCTGGGGAGGCGGGGAGGGGGGAGCAAGGAGCACATGGATAGAAGGCGAGAAACGAAGATATCAATGGTGCGGCAGCTGGTATGCAGGGACACCGAGGACGCAAGAAGAGTGGGTGGACAGGGTGCTGCAGAGAGGCAGGAAATGGTGGGTGTATATATGGCGGGTATAAGATACGGAAGGAAAGAAAGCAAGGGATTGGGGAGGAAAAGGATCGCGTATAGATGGACGCAGAAAAGCGCAGACAAAGATGCAGACTCACAATAAATCGCCCATCCAAAACCTAGTCTCGATAATGGCCGTGCTCTTCGCTCGCACGCGCAGCAAATCCTCCTCGGAGGGCACGTATGTGGGCGCTGCGACGCGATGTATCGAGAGAAAAAAGCTGCACGCGTTCATTAGCATCCTCACCGCATAAGAGTGGGCTCGGACTCACTACAACGCACTATCCATAAGATGGAACTCTATGGCGTCCGCAAACGCCGGAGTGTGCACCGCGTGCGTCTGTGCAAGGACATCTGCTGCAGGTGTCGGCGCCTCCGCCGTCCGCGGGCGCGCGCTCACCCTGCCCGTCTGAATCCCCGCACTGCGCTCCGCCACGCGTGTAAAGGGCACAGGATCTATGCCCACATACACATCGCCCTTCAAATCGCCAACGGCACCGTGCCCCACTTGTCCCCTTCCCCGCCCAGCCTGCGCACCACCCTCGCCAGCATCCCGCCGAGTCCAGCACGGTGTTGTAGATGATCGTGCGGTACTCTTCGCGCTCGCGGTCGTCGAAGCCCGCCTGATGGATGATCTTGATCTGCTTGACGATGGTACTCTTGCCAGACTCGCCTGACGGATAAGTAGATGAGACAAAGAAGAGATCGTTACACGTCGGCGATCAACGCGGCAATTTATTATCGCGGGCACGGACCGGGCTTCCGGGTCACCACCAACGACCTCTGCGCCGTCTGCACCCGCGATCTACTCTGGATCTGCCCTGGCTGTACTCGCTTCCCATTCTGGCAAGCTGGCATGCTCAGCACGGATGCCATTCTGTACGTCGCGCTGTCGAGCAATCATGCGGCGGCGTTTCACTCGATGGATACTGCATCGACGTACTTATCGTCCATGGAGCAGTGGCTACGCGTGCGCGCGAATTTAAAGGCCACGGCCATTATGGAGGCGCGTTTTTGGATGAGTGGTTTCTCGTGAGCGTGCCGTTTTTTTCTGCATTTATCGTGTAATCCATGGGCTAATTCTCCCGCATCCTTCCCTCTGGTTTCTGCCCCTATATCGGGCCTTCTTTCTCCATGATTCCCTTATAAGTACACCCCAGTCCACACCAGTTACCCTTCCAGCCTCTCGTCTAAACCATTTCTCCTGCTGCCCGTGTTCTCTCCTCCGAATCGCCGCCGCCGGTTCTCATCCTCCTCTGGGACTATCCTGCGTTCCTCAACATCATATTAATCAGCCCGCCTCTCGCTGCGCATTTCTTCCAGCTCCCGTTCTCCGTCACGTCTCGCCGTCCTTCATCCGGGTCATCCGGACCCTTTCGCTCATATGCATGCACGCCGACCTTGTGCTCCGTCCTCCCGGCTTCCCATCTCCATCCGCAATTATGTCTCAGCTCCCACCCTCCCTGGTTGATGAATACCACGCTTTCGTTACTGTAGGTTAGGTGGGCCGATCCACATATAATGGTTTATTCGTGTGAGGGCCGTATTAAATCTGGATGGACAGTACAGAATTATCCTCTTATACACAGATTTTATGTCGCTGATTGTTCGTAGTAGTTTCCTCGGCGAGCCCCAAGGCCTAGACAATTCCGCAGCGCAATTAATTTATTCGGTCCGGAATGCTTGTAGCTGGAGTCCTTCAAGTTTGCTTGCCCTTCCCTGCTTGATATTCTCCGAGTCCTCTCGGCCTGCGATGATCAAACTGCAAGCCTTCGGCGTGACATCCTCAACTGACATCGATTTTCTTGCCCAGCTTACTGGAACTTGCTATCGTTGAGTGATAAAGTCAGAATTTGGTTAGGTCAGGTGAGTCGGAATTATCCTCTTATGCAGAGGTTCTGTGTCGCTGATGGCTCGTAGTAGTATCTTTCTCGAAGAGCCCCATACATGCATAATTCCGCAGTGCGATTAATTCATTCAGTGCGGAATGCTTGTAGCTGGAGATTGCGATTCGCATCAGGTTCAAATGGCAAATTCATCCGCATTTTCATGCGCGATTGTGGCCGCCTTGAATCGGGGCGACGATATATTAGCAACGAGAACATGGAATATACGCCGAGGTACATGTCTTTTTTGTTTGTTATTTATTCACAGATCCAGGTACGCGTCGAAGCGGTCTGGGTCACGTTTGGTCTATGTTGATTTTTGAGACATATCCTGGACTCGACATGAGCGGGTTAAGTCATGACTGCAATATCTTGCGCTAGATCGACTTACGTTCGTGGGGACTTTGGACGCATTCGATTGAGCTTTGAAAGTTGAGGATAGGAACCCTTAACTCCAGCGCACCGAGCTCCGTTCTTCCGGCAAGCAGAAGATGGTCCGAGTCCCAAGGTATATGCGATGGTTTTCTCCGCTTTTGTAAACAAAACCTTCCGTGGGTATCCATTTATTTATTTCTAGGTGCACATCGAACAGAGTGTTCTTATCCGGCACGCACGGGGTGGTCGCTCAATCCATGGACAGCACGATGAAGGGTTGAATAAGGATGAGGCTGGGGGTTCGTTCGATGCCAACCCCGCACCTTCCTTTCTTCTGTCCGGTCCAAATAAGACTGATTGTTCCTCGTAGGTGCTGTGTTATCTATCTATACGTGGAAAGGAACATGATCTGCCTGCATTCGCCGTTTCCCGACCTATTCCACTGCTGTTTGCACGGCACAGAATGAATTGAAGAGTGCATTATCTTTCGAAGTGTTCGGTTCCCAGGCCGCAGCTCTATTTTAAAGTACTTCCCACGACCTCGGCGCCCTGTCAGACCCGAGCGTCTGTCGCCACAGCTTTCTAATTTTAACCGCAGCCAACACCCTTACGTCCGAACGTGTACAGCAGCCACTGAGAGCAGTGAAATCCTCTTTGTGTGCATCATGTTGCGAGTTTGGTGTTTTTTGATTCCTTCCACCTTGTCGGCCGCCGTCTCGCCAGAGCTAATTTTAACGACAGCCAAAACGCTGAGTCCGCGTGTCCAGCGCTATTCTCCGCGCCTTTTGAGCGTCTCTTTTGACACTCTGCTTCCGTTATGTTCCGTGATCATGAGAACAACAGCCTCATGGGACAGATCGAAGCTGTGACTGACAGCTTGCCGACACAGCAATACATCTTGCTTCCTCCTCTCATGGCTGAAGCAATGGCCCTCATCGGGCTCGTCGCCAGCGTCCTCCAACTCGTCGACACTGTCGCAAAGGCAGGGACATTCATAAAGGACCTTCACAAGGCCCCCAAAGAACAGCAACAGCTCCTCTCGGAGATCACCTCCCTGCAGCCGCTTCTCACTGCATTGCAGGATCGTCTGCTGAGCAACAGTAGTGCTGCTGTGATGCATATCAAGGAGCCATTATCCGCCTTCGAGGACATGATGAAG
This sequence comes from Mycena epipterygia, assembly GCA_029281465.1. Taxonomy (NCBI): domain Eukaryota; kingdom Fungi; phylum Basidiomycota; class Agaricomycetes; order Agaricales; family Mycenaceae; genus Mycena; species Mycena epipterygia. The sequence goes on along the minus strand of JARJCQ010000031.1, from coordinate 951,200 downwards.
CACTATACCGGCAAGTTGCAAACAAGTGGTGCATTCAGCAAAGTATCGAAAGGAATATCTTGGACATTGTGGAACAAGAAGGAGGCGAAGGAGGATCTCGATCAGGTGGAGCGCTTCAAGAGTTTGCTCAACACTTGGTTGACAGTGGACATTTGGTATGAGCCTCCTAGCTTACCGGGCATTCCTCCTGTTTATTCACCCACCAGGGATGTGGGCCAGCAACATGACAGTGAGCAGAATCACACGGTGTGGGTGTGCATTCTGAAGATTTGCTTGGAATTTCAGCTATATTGAAGTCGGTGGAGAAGTCGGTGGTGCTTGTAGCACAAGAGCAACACCAGCATTTCGATGGTGAGCTCTGCATATATTTCACTGCTCTAAACCTCTAACCATAAATGCGTATGGTTCCTGAATTGCAGGCATTTTGAAATCTGTAGAGCTTGTTGCCCAGGACCAACAGCAGCATTTCGATGGTGAGCTCTGCATATATTTCACTGCTTTAAACCTCTAACCGTAAATGTGTATGGTTCTTGAATTACTACAGGCATCTTGAAATCTGTGGAGCTTGTTGCCCAAGAGCAACAGCAACATATTGATGGTTAGCTATGCAAATTTACACCAACTCTAAAGTCTAACTGCCAACGAAGATGCAAAGCGTGATAAAATCCTCGAGTGGATGTCACCACTCAATTCCTTTCAGCGGCAAGCAGATATCTTTAGCAGATGGCAACGAGGAACAGGTGGTTGGCTCCTTGCAAGTCCTCAATTTAGGGACTGGGAAGCTGGTTGTGGACAAAGCTTGTGGTGTCGTGGCATGTGTGAGTCTGACGTTGGATTCAGCCTTTTTCACTGATCTAAAATAAACAGCCGGTGCAGGCAAAACTGTCCTTGCGTGGGTAATTTATATCTAAAATTATGCTGATTAACATATATTTACCTGCATAGCTCACTGGTCGTGCATCATCTGGAGCATCGATCTCAGAGCGAGAACATTGGTGTAGCATGCATCTATCTCAACTACAAGGAAGCAGAATCCCAGACTCCCCAGAACTTGCTGGGATCTCTCTGGAGGCAACTTGTCTTGGGGAAACCTATCCCTGCTGTGGTACATGCCTTGTATGAGAAGCATCGTGAACAAAACACCAGACTCCCCCTGGATGAGGTTTGCACAATACTGACATCCTCACTCACTTCATATTCAAAGGCCTATCTCATTGTTGATGCTGTGGATGAATATCCAGAAGAACGACGTGCTATGCTGCTCGAAGCTCTAGGTGCAATTGGTGTCAATGTCATGCTGACTTCACGTCCTCACATTGATCCTGACTCTACTGCCTTGCCAAACATGCAATTGGTGGAGATCCAGGCAACTGAGAATGACATGCAGCAATATATAGATACACAGATTTCAAAATCTAGTCGCCTCTCAAAGCATGTTCGAACTCGGCCAGAATTGGCTGATGAAATCCGATCCAAAATCCTTGACAATGTCAATGGGATGTAGGTATTCAATCAAGGCTGTCAAACATATTGTTGACTCAGTTCAGGTTCTTGCTTGCAAAACTGCACATTGACTCTCTCACTACCAAAAACACCATCAAGGCAGTGAAAGAGGCTCTCCACCAGTTGCCCAAAGATTTGCGCTACACCTATGATGAGGCCATGGAGAGGATTGATCACCAGGGAGAAGATGACAGACAGCTGGCACATCTGACCCTGACCTGGGTTGCAAATGCAAAACGGCCATTAGCAGTGGGAGAGCTTCAGGAGGCCCTGGCTATTGAACCAAATGCCACAGACTTGGATCCTGACAATCTTTTGGACATCAGCATTATTCTCTCTGTGTGTGCTGGATTGGTCATAGTGGATGAGACAGCTTCAGTTGTGCGCCTCATACACTACACCACACAAGACTACCTGGACAGCATACAGTCACAACAATTCCCCAATGCCCAAACAGAAATCACATCAGCCTGCTTGACATATTTATCCTTCCAGAAATTCACCAATTTGCCGACCAACTTGAGTGACTGGGATGAGGGAGAAAAACTTATTGTACAACACCCATTCCTCGCATACAGTCAGTATTGTCTCGCACACACTGTGGGACAGCCAGAAGTGCATCTTCTAGGAAGAATCATATTTTTTCTTGATCAGGCCTCTGTGTATAGGGATTTCTGGTATCATCACTTTGAATACAATTCTCGGATCATCCCCTGGAAGTTTTATGAGGAGTATTGGCCAGCTTCACCCTTGTGTATCTCAGTGGCAAGCAACCTGCAAACAATATCGGAACACTTGTTGACCGAGAAACTACCAAAAGAGACCCTGAGCTCTGCATTACAGGCAGGGTCATACTGTGGACACTTGTTGTTGGTTCAGTTACTCCTAGATCATGGTGCCAATGTGAATTTGGTGCAAGGATACTACGGAACAGCTTTACAGGCTGCATCACGCCAAGGACATGAACCAGTTGTCCACTTACTCCTTGTTCATGGGGCCGATGTGAACACACTGGGAGGAGACAATGGAACTGCTTTACAGGCTGCATCTTACAGTGGTCATGGAGCAGTGGTTCAACTACTCCTCAATCACGGTGCTGATGTGAACATCACTGGAGAAACTTTCGGGACAGCATTGCAAGCCGCATCATTCAATGGACACGAAGTGGTAGTTTGGCTACTCATCCTGCATGGGGCCAATGTCAACATGCCAGTTACCCTGAATAAGAAGTATATAACAGTGACAGCACTGCAGGCTGCATCGTATGGAGGACATGAAGTGATAGTTCAGTTCCTCCTCGATCACGGTGCCAATGTGAACACCTTGGGAGGATCTTGCAGGACAGCACTGCAGGCTGCATCATCTGAGGGACATGAAGAAGTGGTTTGGTTACTCCTTGATCATGGTGCTGATGTGAATATCACTGGAGGAAATTTCGGGATAGCACTGCAGGCTGCATCATTCAATGGAAACGAAGTGATAGTTCGACTACTCCTCAATCATGGTGCTGATGTGAACATCCTTGGAGGAGAGTATGGAACAGCTTTGCAGGCTGCATCATACGATGGAAATGATGCAGTGGTTCAGTTACTTCTCAATCATGGTGCTAATGTGAACATCATTGGAGGGAGGTATGGAACAGCCTTGCAGGCCACATCATACTGTGGAAATGAGGCAGTGGTTCAATCATTCCTCGATCATGGTGCTGATGTGAACATCCTTGGAGGAGTGTATGGAACAGCTTTGCAGGCTGCATCATGCAATGGAAATGATGCAGTGGTTCAGTTACTTCTCAATCATGGTGCTAATGTGAACATCCTTGGAGGAGAATATGGAACAGCTTTGCAGGCTGCATCATGCAATGGAAATGATGCAGTGGTTCAGTTACTTCTCAATCATGGTGCTAATGTGAACATCATTGGAGGGAGGTATGGAACAGCCTTGCAGGCCACATCATACTGTGGAAATGAGGCAGTGGTTCAATCATTCCTCGATCATAGTGCTGATGTGAACATCCTTGGAGGAGATTATGGAACAGCATTGCAGGCTGCATCATTCATTGGACATGAAGGGGTAGTTCTGTTGCTCATCCAGAATGGTGCTGATGTGAACATCACTGGAGGAGATTTTGAGACAGCACTTCAGGCTGCTGCTGCATCATGGCAAAAGCACACAGGGGTAGTACAGTTGCTCCTTGATCACGGTGCTGATGTGAACATCATTGGAGGGAGGTATGGAACAGCCCTGCAGGCTGCATCAGCCAGGGGAGATGAAGTGGTGGTTCGATTGCTCATCCAGAATGATGCAGATGTGAATGCACAGGGAGGAAAGTATGGAACAGCCCTGGAGATTGCACAGGCTAAAAACCATAACTTGGTTGTTGAACTACTCCTTGAGCATGGTGCAAATCCTAGTGTACTAGTGGATGTAGAGGAGGAGGGGAATATCCCCCCTGTCGAGTAGACATATGTAGTTTCGTAGTTTGTCCATGTCCACCTCATATGATTTTTGTACTAACACCTGTCCCCTTTGCTATTCAAATATCTTTCAAATAGTGCTGTAGAAAAATAACTCTAAGTAGCTGCAGGGATATGAGTTTACACAGCAGAAAAAATGCAGACTCCCCTGCGGAAGTTTCTCTGCGCAGATGCTTACCCTTTGAGAATCAAGATCGGAGAGTGACATATTGAAATGTGCTTTCCGGTACTGTTGATTAATTTTTGGTTTGGCCATGGAGGTCAATTGCGAATTCAGAGAGAAGGTTGACCTATGTGACTAAGACTGGGCTCTGACTTTTTCAATCTCATTAATCTCCTAAATGAACCTCTTAATCCTCTGAGTCGGGGGCTGTGAATCCAGCTTGAGGCTAACTTGAACCTTTCCGAGTTCAAGCATTCTAGAACCAGTGGCTAAAGTTGAGTGATGCTCCTGCCTGAACTTGAGAATAGGTTTGAGTTTTCCCCATCCATGTGGCCATTCAGTTCCGGGTTACAATTATGAAAGTTTCGTTCCGGAGTTGGCCTTGTCCTGGGACATTTGGTCTCAGTTTCGTTGAATGCATTTGTGCAGGAAGACCGATCCTAGCGAGTCTACGTAGAATAGCTAGGTGAGTTGACGATGGCGCAGAATATCGATCTGCATGGAAGAAAATTGAGTCAGGATGGAAAGGATAAATAAAAACAATGAGATGGACATGAAGATCAAGCCGATATGGAAGTGCACACAGGAACACTAATTAATATCCGTATCGACATCGATTACGGAGATGGAGATGAATACTGACATCCTATACATCATCCAATCCTGCTTTTCAAAAAGGTTGTTTGCGGGACCTGCGTAGAAAGAAACAAAATTTTGTAGAGGTCATGGGAAGGACGCACCCCCACCCACGCAGAATTTTTTGGTGCACATAGTATGTCACCTACAGGGTTGGGATCCGCGCTTGAGCCCTTGTGACGAATATTGGTGTTGCGAGACGAGGCGTTGGGTGTCACAGTTGATCGGTTTGCGAGACAAGTCGGTTGAAACCTGACGGTGTTGTACAGTCGTTATTATTGCATGAGGCCTGAAGGATGACTTACGGCAAGGATCATATTAATAGGCAGCAATTCGGAGACAATTGAACGGGGTTGGAAAATGTATGAAGAAGAACTTGAAGAGAATCTCAGTTATGTGCCAAGCCAGCGAGACAATTGGATGGGTGGAGGCAATCAACTAATCACGGGGGACTCCAAAAACGATTGCGATGCTTGAAGGCTGTCAACGAGAAGAACGACTTGCTGGCGAATGTTGCAGATACGATGGACGTAATCAGCGAGGCCGAAAACCCTCAAGCAGGTAGGATACTTGATGGATTTGGCAGCCACAGCAACAGCTAGAGAAGCGGGTTCGTGGAGAAGACAATAGAAGAACAGAGAAGAACAGAGAAGAACAAATTCCAGAACCACACAAGCGAGGAATCCAATTGCAAATTTCCAATTGACAAATGTTGGAGCCCGAGTGATTGAAAATGCTAAACGAGAAAAACAAGCTGACCAGAGAGAAAAATAAGGAGGATTGGGTTGAGCTTAGTAGACAAAAGGCTTTTTGCCGATAAACGCGAAAGAAGAGAACAAAAGGAGTGTACGGAGATCGGAGATCAACGCGCCAATTTCCCAAAGGGAATATTGGACACGGGCCGGTCTCCCCGGGGTGGCACTGTCGCTCCTGCCACTCTGCGCCGTCTACACCCGGTCCACTCCGCCCTTGCTGTACCCGCTTGCGGATCTCACTGAGGTTGCAGTAACACGCCGGCACCGACGCCCACGGCAGATGTCATCCTGGCAAGCTGGCACACTGCGCTCGCAGATGCCATTCTGCACGTCGCGCACGGCGCGCCTGCGCTCGAGCGTCTCCTCGACGAGCACCCGGCGGAGTTCTATCTCATGGACAGTGCGTTATAGTGGGTCCGAGTCTTGTGCGGCGAGGATGCTAATCAAATTATACAGCTTTTTCGCGTCAATACATCACATCGCAGCGCCGACATACGTTCCCTCCGAGGAAGATGTGCTGTGTGCTCGCGCGAAGAGCATGGCCGCTGTCGAGACGAGATTTTGGATGGGTGATTTGTCGTGAGTCCGCAACTTTGTCTGCGCTTTTCCGCCTCCATCTATAAGCGCTCCATTTCCTTCCTCTCCCTTGCTTTTCTCCTTCTGCGTCTACGCACCCCGCCGTCCTATACACCATCCATCCATGTTGTTTCCCTTCTTACCTTCTCTCCTCCCACTGCTTCTCACATCGCCGCTTGGTCCTCTCCATTTCCCCGGCTCCTCGTGCGGCATTCCATCTCCATCTTCCGTTCCATCACCCTGCTCGTCTACCTCCTCGCCATCTTCCTTTGTGTCACGTCCACCCGCCCTTCACGCGTCCCTGCGTCTCCTTTCATCCTAGCCCCCTCCGCGTACATTTCCACCCACACCACCTTATTTCCCTCGCGCATTCTGTCCGACGGCCCTCGTCGTCGTCTCGCTCTCATCTCCCGCTCCCACTTCGCTTCTCTCCTCCTCGCGATCCTCCTATACACATCGTTCTTCATCCATCGATACACACACACCCGCTCCTTCGTCCTCCGTACTCCGCGATCCATCTATGCCAATCGTCCTCATCCTCTGCCCTGCGTCCTGCGTCCGTATCCGTCTTTGCATATTCATCTCTGCATCCGTTCTTCATCCTTCGTACCTACTCATCCTATGTCCCCGCGTCTCCCTTGCTCCTTTCATGTCCCCGGCCCCGTCCAGCTACCCCTCCCCTCTCGACTAGCACGTCTTTCTTCCTGTCTCTCGTATCCTCACTCCCTTCTGTCCGTGTTCATCCCCTCCCTACATCTCCAGCCCGCGCTCGCGCCATCCGCAATGCAATCTCCTTTCCTCGGGTATTCTCCCGTCCTGCGACATGATTACATCCTCCCGTCCGACGCCGTCTTCTCCCCTCCACTTGTCCCCTCTCCTTGTCCCCCTTATCTTCTTCCTTTCTTCTTCCTGTTCCGCGAGGGACCACTCGCTTATCTTTCTTCTCGGCTTCTCCCCATTCCTTAACGCTCTCTCCTTCTTTTCCTTCCTCTCCTCTCCGCTCGCTTGCCGCCCAGTACTGACATCAAACCCAGGATCCACATGTTCGAGTTGGCGGACAGCGCTCGGAGCGGAAGAAGTGGATCCATTGTTTCGAGAGGTGGGTCTTGTGCTTTCGTATCTTTCTCTCTCTGTTTCGTGTTCCGTGCTTGCTTCACCGCCTTTCCGTCGAGGACCATTTTTCCTTCCTTACTCCTTTCTTCGCGTCTTCCGCATGTCCCGCGCTGGACGGCGGAACACGGGACGTATGGGACGCTGTGCACGGAGCGATAACGGAGGCGAGGACGAGCGCTGCTGGGGACGGGAGATGCAGTACGACGAGGATGATGTAGCGCGTCGAGCGCGGCGGGCGATGTGTGATACGCCAGCGGAGGTGCGCGCTGCTGGCGGTGGCACTGGCGGCGGGGATACGCGCCTGCAGCGGGGGCGAATGGAGAGATGTAGACGCCGGGTGGAGTCGGAAGCGAGAGTAGTACAACACGCGCGGGCGAGCCTCGACGCATTAGCGCCATCCGCGAGTTGCGATCGCAAGGCAGCGCACGAGCGGCCTAGGCTCAGTGCAAAGGCGTCGTTGGCGGGCGTAGATGAGGGCGCGGGCGAGTCTTGACGCGGCGTCGGCCGAGGCGGTAGATGCAGGCGCGGGGTCCCGCCAGCCGACGCAATGGAGACGTCGTGGTCGATATAGACGAGCTCCTGTCAGCTCACGCAGCAGAGGCGTCGGTGACGGATACATGAGACACGCCGGGCAAGTCTTGATGCATGGGCGCCATCCGCGAGATGCGTTCTTCGTCGGTGGATGCAGACGCGAGGTCTCCCGGGCAGAGGCGTCAGTGGCGGGCGGTGGATGCGTCGACGGACGGACTCGAGCGTGCGGGCTGGGTTGGGGCAGCACCTCCCGCTTGCCATCGCGTCCTGCGTTCGAGAGCGCGCCTCGGACAAGACCTGACGTGACGCGGGCTCCGCGCACACGCTTGCAGATGGACCCAACGGGGAGTGTCGTCGCGGCGGTGGCCCTGCGCGCGGGGGCAGATGGGGAGTGGCCGTGGAATCGCGTTCGCTGCGGGATGGACAGAGTGCTGCTCGACCCGGCGCAAGTGACGATGCGCATGGGAGACGCATGGCGCGGTGTGTGGAGTCGGGACCCTGATCCATATAGGTCCACTACGATATGGGCATGTACTCCAGCGGCAAGGATGAATAGATTTGTGCGCACCCGACGATTATCGCAGAGCAGCTCAACATCAAAGAACTTGAAGAAGACGTTGAGAAGAATTGTCGCCGGAAGATATGATTACGAGCGAACGAGATAATTTCAAGTAGAGACTGGCCGGAAAGCGAGGAATACAAGCAGGAGAATAATGACATGAGTCCTAGGTCGAAATTTGGGTCCGTGCACAAGAGAAAAAAGGCGAGAAACGCTATCATCGCCCGGCGTCTTTCATTCAGCCCGGAGTAAATCAAGTTGTGATTGCGATTCAAATCTCAAGTTGCGGTTGCAATTTGATTCAAATCTGGTGCAAGTAGCAAATAAACGAATCGGCTGACACAGAGACCGAGGACAGAACGCATTATTCGTGGGACATGGCGACCGACTCGAATTACTTAATGCTGTTCGATGTAGGATGGTACCGGTTCGAATCGCTCCGTGTATCTGGTTTTTGCTTTGCGCTCCTCCCAATTTACTCGCAGATCCAGGTGCGAATTCCAACTACTCTCACTCAGGCTTTGTCTATGCTAATTAGTTCGATTTCGTTAGGAGATACGAGGGTAGCGTGTCCCCTTTTTTTTTGCTGTCTGGTTTTTTTATTATTGGAAACATTCGAATCCAGGTCTCTCTCTTTTTTATTCAACTCCTTCTTTCCCGACGCTGCCCCGCGGAACCACGATGCTTCTCCTCGCACGAGTGGCGGGCATTCAGCGTCGGACCCTCGATCCTGGGTCGGAACGCCATGACACATGCGGGGTGCGCTGACCCTGCGGCGGGCGGGGAAGCGCAGCCCCCGCACTGGTCGAACGCATTTACGAGGACGAGGCGAGCACTGCGAGCCTCCACACATGAACGATGCGTGTATTCCTGTTCGCTACCGACATATTTGTGTTACCGACGTATTTGCGTTCCTATCGGTGGGTTGCATCCGAATTTGGCAATCTTTTTCACATGTAGAATCCGTCGAATTTGCCTCTCCCTCTCTGATACCCTCCGAGTCCTCGGCCTGCGATCCTGACACTGCAAGCGTTCAACGTGATATCAACTTGGTGTCAATTTTCTTCGCCCCGCTTACTGAACTTGCTACCGTTGAGTGATAAAGCAGCGCCGAGCTTCAGAATTTAACTAGGTTAGGTAAGTCGATTCACCGTCGAGGTTTATTCGTCTGAAGGGCGCAGTAATCTGGATGGATGGTACAGAATTATCCTCCTATACAGAGGTTCCATGTCGCTGATGGCTCGTAGTGGTATCTCTCCTCGGCTAACCCCAATAGCTGGATAATTCCCCCATGCGATTAATTCATTCAGTCCGGAATGCTCGCCGCTAGAGATTGCGATTCGAATGCGGTTCAATCCGCATTTTCGTGCGCGATTGTAGCTGCCTCGAATCGATCTGACGTTGGAGGCATGTATCTGTTCGGGCCGAGTTAGGCACAGGCGGTTCGGGTTTGCGATGGAAAGGCTTGCAAAGGAGTTATGTTGATAAAACAAGTCCTGCGCCGACGTAAAGTGTCGAGGATGTGCTGTGCGCGTGCGCGAAGACGACGGGGCGCAGTTTTGGACGGGTATTTCTCGTGAGCGTGCCGTCCAAGTTGTTCTGCATTTATCGTGTAATCCATGGGCTAATTCTCCCCCATCCTTCCCTCTGGTTTCTCCCCCTATATAGCGCCTTCTTTCTCCATGAATCCCTATATATATAAGTACCATCCTTCGCGCCCCAGTCCACACCAGTTACCTTCCAGCCTCTCGTCTAGACCATTTCTCGTTCTGCCCATGTTATCTCCTCCGAATCGCCGCCGCTGGTTCTATCCTCTGAGACCATCCTGCGTTCCTCGCCATCGTATTAATCAGCCCGCCTCTGTCCCGTCTCGCCGTCTTTCATCCGTGTCATCCGTACTTTTGCCTCATATGCATGCACGCCGACCCTTGTGCTCCGTCCTCCCAGCTTCCCATCTCCATCCGCAATTCTGTCTCACCACCTCTCGCCCTCCCTGGTCGATGAATACCATGCTAACCTCCCCTTCCTTCCAGCCAAATTGACCCCATCGTCTGCACGGTGCCGAGCGCGCAATCGAATTTGAAAACAAGGATGGTACGCTCCCTTTAGTCATTCGTTCTTTCTGGTTCATTTTCGCGGGGAAGATCCGGACGTAGTGTTCCATTCTGTCTTACATATTCCTCCCGTCTGACGATGCGTCGCCAGCGGGATACTGCTCCGCGTCCATTTCCTGGCCGCTGCACTCGTGACTACCCCCGTTTTCCTACGCTCCAGTGTCGTCGCCGGTCGAAGAGCAGCGCGTGTGCGTCGAGTGGGCAGAGATCAGGTGCGTGTATCACTAGCTTCACCCTTCTTCGATGATATCGTACTACATTCTTTTTCAGCAACGCGCACCGTCACCTAATCGCGCTAAACGAGTACAGCGCTGAGAGTGCCCGAGCAGATAGTGCGTTTCCTTTTTTTTATGCTCTTTATCCGAATCTTTTGTTGTTATGGGGAACATTCGGACGCGGGTCCTGCTCTCTTTTTATTCTATTCCTTTTTAATTCCTGACCCTGCCCTGCACAACAAAGATGAGGCAACTCCGCACGAGTAGCGAGCATTCTGCGACGTTAGTGTTGCCATCGGCTAAGCCGGTCAATTTCAAAAGACTGAAATATAGCTGCGAATAAAAGCGGGAAAATTCTGAGAATATTTGGACAGGCAGAGGACATAAAAGGCTGCAGGGTCTTCCATGATCCGCAAGTGTTTGGTGCGGTTGGTCGCCAGTTAATTGATCGGCTTCTAAACGGCTCAAAAATTAGCCTTTTAGAAGCCGGTCGAACCTTGCTTAGAATCAATGAGAGAATCCTCGGCTTTCGGGACGATCCATTCGCATGAATACTTTCAGAATTCTTACTATTTTACCTGAAGCTACAGGGCAATTTTTGAAATTGATCGGCTGCGTCGGACCCTTGCCTATTCTTCGTCGGACCCTAGCCTCGCACGCTCCCCGGTTGGAACGCCACGGATGGCCGACCCTGTGACGAGCGATTGCGGGCGGGGATGAATAAACGCGACCCGCGATAGTCGATGCATTTTCGTGCGTGCCCTCCACACATGAACGGTGCGTGTATTCCAATCCCCTACCGACGTATTTGCGTTCCTACCACTGGGTCCTCCTCCGCATTTAGCAATCCATTTGACATTTCGCCAGAACCAGCACGTTAGACTTCCAATTGGTCTCGTCGGTCTAGAATCCTCGAGGGTTGTTTTTCCTTCCCTACTTGATATGCTCCGAGTCTTCTGGGCCTGCGATCCTCAAACTCCAAGAGATCTTCAACTCGATATTAATTTTCTTTCCCTCGCTTGGTGGAACCGACTTGCTGCCGTTGAGTGATCAAGCAGCGCCGGGCTTCAGAATTTGGCTAGTGATTATTCGCAGTTCCAGGTACGCGTCGAAGCGGTGTCAGCCACGTTTGGTTGATGTCAATTTGGATGGGCGACGTTATGATGGATCTGCTGCGATATCCTCGGGTTAGATCGACTCACGTTTACGGAAAATTTGGACGCATCAAAGGTAAAATTTGAGGATGGGAACCCTCGGGGTAAGCGCAGCGAGCTTCCTGCAGGCAGAATATGGCCCGAGTCCCCCGGGTATATGCGATGGTTTTCTCTGCGACTTGTTTCTAGGTGCACATGGAACGGAGCGTTCTTGTCCTGCACGCTGTGGTCGGTCGAATTACAGACGGTACGATGAAGGGTTGAATTAAGAGCGAGGTGAGGAGGTGACGAGTTTCGTCCGATTCCGAGTGTATTTCTGTCCTGCCCAGGAATTATAACAGTGATTGCCCTCGCAGATGCTGTCTTATCTATACAAGGAAGGATTATGATTAATATCTGCCTGAATTCGCCGTTTCCAGACCAATTCCACCTCCGTCCAAGGCGGTTGCACGCCATAAAATCATTCCAAGAGTGCATTATCTTTCGAAGTGTTCGGTTACCGGGCCGCAGCTCTATTTTAAAGTGTGTCTCACGATCTCGGCGCCCTATCAGACCCGAGCGTCTGTCGCCACAGCTTTCTAATTTTAACTACAGCCAACATCTTTACGTCCGAACGTGGCCGCTAGTGCTACAGCAGTGGGAGCTGCATCATATTGCGAGTTTGGTGCTTTTTGAATCCTTCCACCTTGTGGGCCGCCGTCTCGCCAGAGCTAATTTAACGACAGCCAACACGTTGACCTCGCGGGTCCAGCTATTCTCCGCGCCTTTTGAGCGTCTCTTTTGAAACTTTGCTTCCGTTACGTTCTGTACTGGGGAAGCCTATTCCCCCTGCAGTTCATGCTTTGTATGAGAAGCACCGTGAACAAAACACCAGACTCCCCTTGGATGAGTTTCACACAATCCTGACATCCTCAGTCACTCCATATTCAAAGGTCTATCTCATTGTTGATGCTGTGGATGAATATCCAGAGGAACAACGCACTATGCTGCTCAAAGCTCTAGGTGTAATTGGTGTCAATGTCATGTTGACCTCACGTCCTCACATTGATCCTGACTCTGCTGCCTTGCCAAACTTGCAAGTGGTGGAGATCCAGGCAACTGAGAATGACATGCAGCAATATATAGACACCCAGATTTCAAAATCTAGTCGCCTCTCAAAGCATGTTCAAGGTCGGCCAGAATTATCTGAGGAAATTCAGTCCAAAATCCTCAGCAATGTCAATGGAATGTAAGTTTTGAGGTGAATCATGCAAAATGTATTGTTTACGAGTACTTATGTAAGTAAGTGATCGTCCATTTTACAAACTGATATGAGGATTTCGCGACCTCTCTCATTCCTTGTTCCATTTTTCGTGCCTGGTAAAATAGTGGCTGTGTTGAAGGCTTTTTAAAAACCTTTACTATCAACCGCCGGGAACCTGGCCACCTTAGGAGTTTTCGACCATTAATAGCCCCTTTGAGGTCTTTCGGAGGGTCCGAGGGCTTGAGATGGTAGGCGTTAATCCAGTGAACAAGTGAAGCCCATTTATGCCAATTTTGGTGATGTTTTGACTGTGTGGTGAATTTATTTCGGTCAAAACTCCCAGATAGGCAATTGACACGGTACCTGGCCACCTGCCCAAATCCATTGTTGCCGGCTCAATCAATAACTTCAAAGTGTATAATAATGTTCAGGTGATGTAGATGATATAATGTAGCCCTTAAAATGTTACACTGGACCCATAAAAAGGGTAGCACTGGGTGCCTCTGATGAGAAGGATGAGCGGCGGGATCCATATTGCTAATCAAATGAGGGCCGCGCGGCAGTGAGAGGGCGCGCTGGACCAAAATAAGCTGTAGGTGAATTTATCTACTTGTTATGAACGCACCTGGACCATCTGTTCCATATTTGAGTTGCACTTCTGAGAACCCGACATTTAAACTTTGTTACCACGGAAAACCGGGGTATTAGCGTATCGGACGAGATTGAGAGAGGTATTAAATAAATAGAATTAAGGCGTACATGTACAAATGAAATCTTAATCATCATCATGGCCCATGTAAAGTGCTAGACACATAGTGCGGAAGAATCTTTTGCTATGTGGGTCGCCGTGTTGGGGTACTCACAGTCGTATCGCAATCATATGTCCGAATTTAATATAGAAATCGTGCAGCTCTGGAGGTATTTTAATTCTCAAGAGAAAACCTGAGATCAGCCGAGAAGAACGAGCCCCTGAATTCGTGGATTGACGAAGAATTGGTGGAGATATGAGCAGATATAAACGAGATGGCCACTCGGAGTTAAGGAAATGATTTTCTCACCCTTCGGCCCGCAATCAAACGTGCCACAATTTTCGATCAACTCATCATTTTGCGTCCAAATTTAGCATACATGGGCGTCAGAGGTCCTACTCCCTCCCCCGAGTCCGAGCCTTCAATATTCAGTAGCAGTCGTCCTTATATTTGGCAAGTGGCCAGCTTCCCCATGTGGCCAGCTTCCCAGCGCGTGATAGTACTACGATTTTTGTGATATATTAGTGGCGGTACCCCCCCATTGAAATCTGGAGGTCGCCGGTTCGACTCCTGTCATCTGCATTTCTTTTTAACTCCTTTGTTTCCCCTTTCTCCTTATTACTCATATTCATTCTCTTCTTCATATATTTAATATTGTTTTGGTTTTTAGCCAACTATATAACTGTGCCCGATGCAAACCGACACCCAAAGATGTGCTCAGAGCGCCGGAGAGGGAGTTCGACGCGTAAAGTCACATGTGACATCACACGTCAAATCTTGCATGTATTGCCTGATTTCGGGCTCTATTGTCTCAGAGCACGTAGATTTAAATCTGGCAACTAGCTACATGTAGTCAGCTCCCGAATAGATGCCCTATTCATCCTGTTTCATCCTGAAGTCGTGATCCGTTTCTAGCATTCTTACTGATTTCACCGTTTTGATCGAAAAATAATATCCAGAGCAGTGTCTTGGACCCCGATAGTTACAAGCTCAGAACACATTTATTCACAGATCTGTCGACTCAGAATATGCATACATATCTACGAAAGGGAGCTATTCTTTAATTGTTCTCGCGTGATCCGGTAGTTGGAATTAATTAATTTAACAACCGCCCTTGTTAAGAACAACCCCGGGTTGTTGGATCAGTTTTCTATTTAACAACCCTCGTCTATTTATAACTTTGTCGCCGAAATAATGCCAACAACACCGTTCCTGAAGTCAAAAGTCGTTTTGATATAGACGCGCCATGTGTTGGATACACTCCAGTGCCTCTAGACTTTTCTTAGATTTATTCTGGCAATTTTGGTAGACTTTCGGCAAATCCTTGACGCAAGGAGCGTTGAAGGTAACCTTTTAGTGACTTTTCACCAGTAGAAAACGGAAAAAATAGTATGTAGTTCGTTCAGATGGCCCATCCATTCAGGTGATTCATCTGGAGACTTTAAGTGACACTAGGAACACATTAAAAGCATCCTGCCTCATCCTGCCACCCTGCCATCAGCCGCCACCAGATTTTGTTTTAAAAATTATGGGGTTGTTAAATAGAAAATTGATCCAACCCAGGGTTGTTAAATATATTAATCCTGGTAGTGGGTCACATACAGTTCTACATGAAAAACTCATAAGTATGAAGTTCCTGCCAGGCACCGCCGTGGCCCCACACCCCAAGTAAACTATTGTTATGTTCAGGTTCTTGCTTGCAAAGCTGCACATTGATTCTCTTACTACAAAGAACACTATCAAGGCAGTGAAAGAGGCCCTCCAACAGTTGCCCAAGGATCTCCGCCACACATATGATGAGGCCATGGAGAGGATTGATCACCAGGGAGAAGATGATCGGCAGCTGGCACATTTGACTCTAACCTGGGTCGCAAATGCAAAGCGGCCATTATCGGTGGGAGAGCTTCAGGAAGCTCTTGCTATTGAACCAGATGCTATGGACTTGGATCCTGAAAATCTCTTGGATATCAGCATTATTCTCTCTGTGTGTGCTGGCTTGGTTATAGTGGATAAGACAGCTTCAGTTGTGCGGCTTACACACTATACCACACAAGACTACCTGGACAGCATACAGTCACAGAGATTCCCCAATGCCCAAACCCAAATCACATCAATGTGTTTGACATATTTGTCCTTTCAGGAATTCCTGACTCTTCCAGATAAATATGACTACAGGGAGATGAGAAGGCTGGTTCAGGAACATCCACTACTTGAATACAGCCAGTATTGCCTTACACATGCTGTGGGACAAGCAGAAGTACATCTTCTTGAAAGGATTCGAACCTTTCTTGATCAGGGCTTTGTATGGAGAGATTTCTGGTATTCTCACTTTAGAACTAATTCTGCCATCCCCTGGATGTTTGAAGATAATTATTGGCCAGCTTCACCATTATGTATTTCAGCAGCAAGCAACCTGCAAACAATATCGGAACACCTGTTGACCCAGAAAATACCAGGAGAGACCCTGAGCTACGCATTGCAGGCAGGCTCATACTGTGGACACTTGTTGATGGTTAAGCTACTCCTAAACCATGGTGCTGATGTTAATTTAGTGCAAGGATACTATGGAACAGCTTTACAGGCCGCATCACACCAAGGACATGACATGGTGGTCCAGTTACTCCTTGATCATGGTACTGATATGAACATCACTGGAGGATATTTTGGAACAGCACTGCAGGCCGCATCTTACAATGGTCAAGAAGCAGTGGTTAATTTATTTTTTGATCATGGTGCTAATGTGAACATCCTTGGAGGAAAGTTCGGAACAGCCTTGCAGGCCGCATCTTACAATGGTCAAGAAGCAGCGGTTAATTTACTTTTTGATCATGGTGCTGATGTGAACATCATTGGAGGAGAGTTCGGAACAGCCTTGCAGGCTGCATCATACAAGGGGCATGGAGCAGTTGTTCAGTTACTCCTTGATCATGGTGCTGATGTGAACATCACTAGAGGGAGGTACAAAACAGCCCTGCAGGCTGCATCATCCAAGGGACACAGAGCAGTGGTTCAGCTACTCCTTGATCACAGTGCTGATGTGAACATCACTGGAGGACAGTGTGGAACAGCACTGCAGGCTGCATCATCCAATGGGCACCAAGGGGTGGTTCAATTACTCATTGATAACAGTGCAGATGTGAATGCTCAGGGAGGAACATATGGGACAGCATTGCAGGTGGCATCATCCAATGGGCACCAAGGGGTGGTTCAATTGCTCATTGATAACAGTGCAGATGTGAATGCTCAGGGAGGAACATATGGGACAGCATTGCAGCGTGCATCATACCATGGAAATGAAGCAGTGGTTCAGTTACTCCTTGATCATGGTGCTGATGCTTTTCCTATTCAGCAACCCCCCTCCCAGATCAACACTGCTGTTGATGCTGCTGTTGCCGTGAGCCTCACAATTTGCACTATAGACAGTGTTCGAGTCGAGAGGCTGTGAATGCAGTGCTGTCAGCTTATAAAGCTGCGGTCAAACATAGTGTAGGTGCAGTGCAGAGGGGAGTTTATCATAGAGTGTACACACCCACAAGGTGCTTGAAATGCCAACTTCAACTTGAAGGTGTTCTGAACACAGTCAAAATTTCTAATCGTAGACCCCACTGGCGGTACCATAGATTCATGAAAATCTTGTCAAATGCTGTTCATAGCTGTTCAAACAAGATGACATGTAAGATATTACTTTGATAATTGCGAGTGGAACGCGGCATGGTACAACATGGCGGAGGACAAATTATCTTAGCCGAGTTTATTACATGGGGATTGCTGATTAATTATCCTATATTTCCGATCCCCTTGAGCTCCAAAGTCAACTTTTTAATCCTCCGAGTCAGGGCCTGTGAATCCAGTTTGAGGCCAACTTGAACCTTGCTGAGTTCAGACATTCTGGGAATGGCTGCGAAAGTTGAATGCTGCTCTGGCCTGAACTTGAGAATGCGGTTGAGTTTTCCTTGTCCATCCAGTTCTGGTTACAATTCATGAAGTTTGGTTTCAGAGTTGGCCTTGTGCTGGGATTTTTTCTCTCGGTTTCATTGAAAGAATTTGTGCAGGAATGCCGATCGTAACAAGTAGGATAGCTAGGTGAGTCGACGATAGCGCAGAATATTGATCTGCATCAAAGGAAATTGAATGAGGATGGAAAGGAGAAATAAAAGCAATGAGGTGGACATGAAGACCAAGCCGATATGGAATTATACACAGGAACACTAATTAATATCCGTATTTGACATTGATTACAGAGATGGAGATGAATACATACATCCTATACATCCAATCCCGCTTTTCAAGAAGGTTTGCGAGACCTGCACAGGAAGAAACAAAATTTTGTAGAGGTCATGGAAAGGACGCACCCTACCCGTGCAGAATCTCTGGTGCACATAATAAGTTGCCTACAGGATTGAGATCCAAAACCAAGCAGTTCGAGCCCCCGTGACAAATAGTCGTGTTGGGCGACTAGTCGTTGGGTGCTGCAGTTAATCGGTTTGCAAGACAAGTCGGTTGAAACTTGACAGTGTTGTATAGTCGTTATTATTGGATGAGGCCTGAAGGATGATTTATGGCAAGGAATGGTAGCAATTTGGAGACACTTGAATGGGGTTGGAAGATGTGTGAAGAACTTGAAGAGAATCCCAGTTATGTGCCAAGCCAGCGAGACAATTGGATCGGTGGAGAGAATCAACCAATTGCGGGGGGATTCCAGAGACAATTTCGAAGCTTGAAGCCTGCCAATGAGAAGAACTTGCTAGTGAGTGTTATAGATAAGATGGACGTATTCAGTGAGGCCGAAATCAACCTCAAGCAGGTGGAACACTTGATGGATTCGGCAGCCACAGCGACAGCTAGAGAATTGGTTTCATAGAGAAGACAATAGAAGAACAGAAGAACAAATTCCAGAACTATACAAGCGATGAGTCTAATTGCAAATTTCCAATGGACAAATGTTGGAGCCCGAGTGATTGGGATGCTTGAAGAATGCTGAACGAGAGAGAAACACAAGGAGGATTGGGTTGAGTTCAGTAGCGAGACAAAATGCTTTTGCGGATAGACGAGAAAGAACAGGGCGAAAGGAGAGGGGTGCACGGAGATCAGAGATCAACACGTTGATTTGTGTGCTCGTAAACTAGTAGGGAAACTTGAAATGTTTATACCCAAACACAAAGTTCGCGGATATAAGCAAAAGCCTATGCAACCGACCAACAAAGCGCAAGATATAAGACGTAAGATTCCCAGTAGAAACCGACGAGTGTCAGTCCCTGCTTCAGAGCCTTTAAAAGGTTGAAGGGAGAGGTTTTGGGTAGGAGAAAGTGTGTAGAGTACTGTGTTGCGGAGATATTGCTTGCTTGCGCAAAATGATATATCCAAAACGGTAGATATTATAATGCTTCACAGCGACAGGGCAATAGCCAAGGCACGGTTGAGTGTCCGAAGATGACAGGCGCAATATCCAAGAGCGTATGGTGAGTTTACAACTCCGTGGGGTTTGTGGTGTGTGTGGATATAATCCAAAATAGCAATTCCGACGTCCAAGGCAGTGTTCTAGTATCAATCCGACGTCCAAGGCAGTGTTCTCGTAGCAGTTCCGACATCCAAGGTAGTGTTCTAGTATCAATCCGATGTCCAAGGCAGTGTTCTCGTAGCAGTTCCGACGTCCAAGGCAGTGTTCTAGTATCCCATGTAATTCCGATTCAAATACACATCCAGTAAAGTAAGATTTCGAGATGTCACACCCTTCTATATGGTAGTGCACAACTGGAAGATCCCAGATCGCCCCAAATTGCAAGTGTAAGCCTACTAGTCGTGGGGTGATGCTGTGTCCTTCTAGTAGCGATGACCTACTACTTATATACAAGTCCCAGAATAAATAAGTACAAGCAGATATAAGAAAATATGAGTCAAACAGCCGTGTATCCGTCGGATAGTTATCCGGTATAGTGAATCCAGTCAATGCCATTGGCTGCAAGTCTTGAGCACGCCATATTACAGTCATCTGCCAAGACAGAACCTCAGTCAGCAATCAGCTGAAAGGCCACAAGCTCAGTCAGCACTGAGCTTATTTCCAATCCGCCAAAACTGACATCAGATACAAGATTGATTCCTATATCCTGCACTCCTCGTTTGTTCCCCTCCAGCTAGAATCCCTATACCATGTAGTATAGTGTCACAGCTTTCGAATGATACCCCTCATGGCTTATATCCATAATTGGGTTCTTGGTAGAAGTCTAGTCTGACCCTTTGGGAATCTCCGATCAGGCCAGCAACTACGGATATAGTTGAGCCTGTCAGGTATAGTCGATTATAGTCCGAAATAAGGTCTGACCGGTGTTCTAGGCCATCATGTGATCTGATGTCCACATCTCTACAACCCTAAAGCATCACAATGGTATTGCAATTCAACCCAATTCGTTACTTGGGCTTATACCCAACATAACCCAATTGAATATGAAGTTACTCATGATGTTTAGCGGACTACACAAACCCTTACACGTTTCAGGGCGAGTGCAGCCAGTCACCTCGATGTATTACCCCCTCGATGACCCGTTACTCTGTGATCTTGGCCCAACCAGCTACCTCTGAGTCTCGGTACTAGCTCTGGATATAAAATAATATGCATTGCAAACACAACTGAAAGGCGCAAAAATAGCATGTTCCACTAGTGGTTATTTGCAAGGCTTATCAACGTCAACTTCCCAAGGGGAATATTACGGGCTGGTCTCCCTAGGGTGGCACTGTCGCTCCTGCCATCAGCAACTCTGTGCCGTCTGCACCCGGTCCACTCCGCCCTTGCTGTACTGTATTATTAAATTCAATTCGACAGTCACGTGTCATGCAGGGGGTTGTCGATTATGAATTTTGGTTCGTTGTCACATGTCACATGGGGGGGGGGGGGGGGTTGTCGAATAGGTTCGACTTCTAAAAAAAGTGTCTTTCAGCAGTAAGAAGCCACAAATAAATCTCTTGTGCTTTCCTGCATTTAACCTGGCCACATGTATTGTCTTTTGTAAATTTTGGCTTCATATCAGCCAAAACTCAACTGAGAGAACCGTACCCAAAGCAATTAATTTAAACCAACATCTGCCTGGCTTTTTGTGCTTCCACAAAAAGAACCAGACCACTCCAAGATATTCCTGCATCAATTCGGAGCCATGTCGAATTTTTGGGGGCTGTCACGCTCCAACCTGGGCCGTGTCGAAGTGTCGAATAGGTTCTGGATGTCACGCGTCACCCCCCCTGTCGAATTGAATGAAATAATACAGTACCCGCTTGCAGACCCCACTGAGGTCACAGTAACATGCCGGCACCGACAATCGCGGCGGATGTCATCCTGGCAAGCTGGCACACTGCGCTCGCGGATGCCATTCTGCATGTCGCACGCGGCGCGCCTGCGGTCGAGCATCTCCTCGACCAGCACCTGGCAGAGTTCTATCTTATGGATAGTGCACTTTAGTGAGTCCCCGTCTTCTTGTATACGTGGTTTGGATGCTAATGAACGCATGCAGCTTTTTGCGTCAATACATCGCATCACAGCGCCCACATACGTTCCCTCCGAGGAAGATGTGCTGCGTGCTCGTGCGAAGAGCACGGCCGCTGTCGAGACGAGATTTTGGATGGGTGATTTGTCGTGAGTCCGCATCTTTGTCTGCGCTTTTCAGCCTCCATCTATACGCGCTCCATTTCCTTCCTCTCCCTTGCTTTTCTCCTTCTGCGTCTACGTACCCCGCCGTCCTATGCACCATCTATCCATCCATGTTGTTTCCCTTCTTACCTTCTCTCCTCCCACTGCTTCTCGCATCGCCGCTTGGTCCTCCTTTCCATTTCCCCGGCTCCTCGTGCGGCATTCATCTCCATCTTCCGTTCCATCACCCTGCCCGTCTACCTCCTCGCCATCTCCCTTTTATGTCACGTCCACCCGCTCTTCACGCATCCCTGCTTCTCCTTTCATCCTAGCCCCCCTCCACGTACATTTCCACCCACACCATCTTATTTCCCTCGCGCATTCTGTCTGATGGCCCTCGTCGTCGTCTCGCTCTTATCTCCTGCTCCCATGTCGTTTCTCTCCTCCCCTCGCAGCCGTTGCGATCCTCCCATACACATCGTTCTTTATCCATTGATATACACACCCGCCCCTTCTACCTCCATCTGGAAACGCATTCTAGCTGCATAGACATGCTATATCCAGGATAGACAGGCGACTTCTACCATAGACGCGGCTAGACTCATAGACTCCTATAGACATCGGCTAGAGATTGTCCTCGTGCTTGCCTCGCGTATTCAGAGCTGCTTCACAAGCCATCAAATTTAGAAGCCTATTTCTCCTGATTTCTCCCCATCTGGCGTCATCCTGCTAAGATGTTGAGCTACTCGAGTTCGGTAGGCAAGCAGGCCCGGACTCTTCCGGACTCATAAAATGTAACAAGTCCGTTGCCGAGATGGGGACGGTGCGCCATGGACGACTATAAGAGGACAGTGATTTAGCATCCTACCCCGACCGAATCCCCCTCCTCTGGGGCTCGAGTGCCTAGCCTTGCTGTGAGTCTTTTTCCTTTTTTTGTGCACATACTCAACTCTCATTATTATCTTTGTTCACCAATTCCTGGCTGACAATTTCAAGGCGATCGTTGAACAGCAGGAATAATATTAAAGTAAAAAAATATGTACTGTGCAATACATTTTTTATATGTCCCGCTTGTGTCCCGCTCTTCGTTGCTCTGCTGTCCGCATTTGGAAGAGAAATATATCTTTTGATGGTGTGCCTGCCAACGATCTCGCTCGACAGCGCTTGATGGTGATCGGTCTATGGCTCTACGTGCATCTGTGTGTCTATGGCTCTAGCGGTCTAATGGTCTACAGTGGTCTACCATAGACAGGGGGCAGTCTATCGTTCTACGCGGTTCTATGCGGTCTATCGGGTCTGCCATAGACCTCCATAGACATCTGTTATTTTCCAGATGTCCATACTCTGCGATTCATCTATGCCAATCGTCCTCATCCTCTGCCCTGCATCTCCCGTCCATATCCGTCTTCGCATATTCATCCCCACGTCTGTTCTTCATCCCTCCTACCTACTCATCCTGTGTCCTCACGTCTCCTTTCCTCCTTTCATGTCCCCGCCCCCATCTAGCTACCCCTCCCCTCTCAACTTGTACGTCTTTCCTCCCGTCCCTCGACTCCTACTCGCGTGCCCTCACTCCCTTCCGTCTGTGTTCGTCCCTTCCTACATCTCCAGCCCACGCTCGCACCATCTGCAATGAAATCTCCCTTCCTCGGGTATTCTTCCTGCCTGCGACATGATTACATCCTCGCGTCCGCCCTCCTCCACTTGCCCCCGCTCTTTGTCCCCCTTATCTTCTTCCTTCTTTCTTCCTGTCCCACAAGGGACCATTCGCTTATCTTTCTGCTCGGCTTCTCCCCGTTCCTTAACGCTCTTTCCTTACTCTCCTCTCTCTGTTTCTACCGCTAGCTGACGCACATCCACGCCAGGATCCACATGTTCGATGTCGGCGGGCAGCGCTCAGAGCGAAAGAAGTGGATCTATTGTTTTGAGAGGTACGCGTCGTGCTCCATATCTTTATCTTTCTTTTTTTTGTATTTTGCGTTCCGTGCATGCTTCGCGGCCCTTTACTCGATAGTCATTTTTCGTTCCTTACTCCGTCTTTCTCCGCGTCTTCCGCATATGTTTCGCTGGACGGCGGGACACGGGGCGTATGGGACGCTGTGCACAGAGTGATAACGGAGGCGAGCACTAGCACTGCTGGGGATGGGAGATGCAGGCGCACGAGGATGATGCAGCATGATGAGCGTGGCGGGCGATACCCGAGCGGGGCGGGTGCTGGTGGTGGCGCTGGCGGCGGCGATACGCGTCTGCACCGGGTGGTGGATGCGGATATGCAGATGCGGGATCCTGGCACAGGATGGAGGCGTCGGTGGCAGGAGTGAATGAGACCCACCTGCGCGAGTCTTGACGGATTAGCGCCATCCGCGAGACGCACTCCTCGTGCGGAGGCAGGCGGTCGATGCACCTCGTGCCTACACTGGACGGAGACGTCGGATGCGCCGGCGGCGGAAACAGATAGCGTGTGTTGCCATCCTGCAGCGGCGCGCACCATCGCTGAGACGCGCTCCTCAGGCAGGCGGTCCTGCGAGCCGATGCAGGATGGGGGTGGGAGTAGACAAGACGCTCCCCTGCGAGTCTTGACGCGTGGAGCCCGCTGTGCTCGTTAGTGGTGGGAGGAGATACGCTTGGTGGGGTGGGTGGGCAATATGTGGTGGGGATGCTGGGACGCATGCGCCCCTCGTAGGTGGCGGGAGGGCTCGGCGGCGGGACGGGCTGAGCCACTTGAGTGTGCAGGCTGGACTGAGCCAGCACCTTCCGCTCGCTATCGTGTCCTCAGTTAGAGAGTGCCTCGGACACGACCTGATGTGACACGGGCTCCAATCAACGGGGCAAATTTATTAGTAAAGTTCCGCTTTTGGTCCATCAGAAAGCTCCCGACACATAGCGTCCGAACTGCTACGTGACCGTCGCGTCGCGTCATGTCTATTTTCTGCTGTTGCCAAGGTCAATTGTAATATATGTCTTTCCTACTTCAAGATTTAGATGCTGTTTATGCCATACCTCGATCTCTTAATAAAACTACCCTGCTTTCAATCATCAATCCCAACACTTATGAATTTACTTGGATTTTATTTCATAAATTTCGCCCTTGCTTTGAAGGATGTGTGCTTGGGAGAAATTTATGAACTTGACTGTGAACTGACAAAGACCAGAAGATCCACATATTGCCCTCTTCGGTCCACATTCAGAGCTACAAAATGCAGCCATTGCCCAGGTTTGCTGATGGGCCGAGGGCCGCAGGTGCCGTGGAACGGCGGCCGGGAAGCCCGAAACTGCTGTACTGAGATATGCGAGATAGCGCCCACGTATCCGCGGCGGCTATACGATACAGACGGCGTAGATACGCTGGATACGTGCGTAGTACACGGAGGGGCCGCATGTAGTGACTAGTCCGACAGCACGGCCCAAACGCCGAAATCATTATTTTGATGGGATCAAATCACTATGTCGTCGACAATATTATTTCCCTCACGGGCAATTCTTCGTATAAAAAGTAAATTCTGCTATGGAAGTTAACGGATCCAGCGGGGCTACGACGCTATGCACTTTGCGAAGGTTCACCAATTTTCCAAATACAATATTGATTCAGAAGGGAAAAATTCGTTAATTTTGGTCACTGGTCAGAATTGCCGGCGCACGGGCGTGAATAATGCGGGGAATTCGATGGGAATTCGTTACCTAGCACAAATACAGGTGCTGAATCGACCCAGAAGGTCGGGGAAGGCTGGAAACGACGGGCAAGAAGCGATTTTTGGCTCGTGAAATGAGCCATCAAACGGCAAATTCAAAGTATCACCCCAAAAAGTAATGATTTTCAGAAGACTCTAGCGTGGATAGTATGATGTTGAAGTTAGAACGTGTGTCAAGAAGAGGATAGGAACCCCCAATGGCACAGTGTGCGCAAATCGACAAAGGATGACGCATCTGCATGGAGTCGGAGAATATCTGAGGGGTAAAATGCACTGGCGTTTGATCGTGTGTTCGCTCACCCTCAGAATCCCGTACAGGATCAAATTCGCGGCTGTGAACGTTTTACATCATGCGGCGGCGAGAAAGATTGAAGAGGGAGCACTACGCGCTGATTTGATACAATCAGCAAGGGTGTGCGAGCGTGCCGTGGATGCGCAGTTAGTAAATGTTCTCCCCAAGAATCCCAGGGGAAGGAAAGAGTAAAATAGAGGATAGAGGGTACATACCTCTGAGTGGATGCCCGGCCATACGAGTCAATGCAATCGCAATATTGATGCGGGCGGTAAAAAATGTGGAGGGTCCAAATGAGATTCAGGTGGGCAGACCGATGCTGACGTCTTGCGGCCATTTACCTGCCGAGCGCATGCGGGTTTCTTGAGCGAGGGGATCTGGGGAGGAAGACATCTGGTGTAGATTGAGGGGAATCGGCTAATAGCGTCGCGCTCGAAGGGACTCACCAGCAGAAGTTAATATTGGAGACGCAGTTTGCGCTGGGTCGAAGCTGGAGACAAGATCTGTCGAGTTCGGAGTGGGAGGGGAGGCCCGAATGTGCCCGGGATTGGACTAGTGTTGAAAGCGGGATGTGGGCCGGAGTTGGGATGGGGACAGCCAGGAATGAAGGGGTCCGACGCTGCCGCAGCGTCAGAGCGCAGAACGGAGCATTCGGGTGATGGGAAGCAATGGCCTACCTTCTGTTTCTGCGTGCGTGAGTAGGGAGGGGACGCGGGGGTGTGGTGCGAGGGTACGTGAATGCACTACGCGTAAAATGAAGGGAGCATAGGCGCAGCAGTGTAGCGTTTATTTAAGTTCCGAGCGCCCCGACTAGCAGAAGGTATTGAGGGTGAGACCGCATTCCACGGAGCATTGAGTATTGGCCAGATGTCATGTGGATGGGAGAGGAATCATTTGGATGGGAGAGGAAGCTCGTCGCAGGCGCGGTGGGCGGGGGTTGGGGGGAGCGTGTGGTGGCAAGAATTGAAGAAGCTTCAAGCGGGGCACGCGGTGATGGGACGGACGCACGCGCAAACAACGGAACGCCAGCGTCCCGATATGGGAGGAGATGGGCCACATTTTTTACCAGGGACGTAGTGGGGTAGCAGTCGCCGACTACCTCGATAGTGGGCCGAGGGCCGCAGGTGCCGTGGAACAGCGGCCGGGAAGCCCGAAACTGTTGTGCTGAGATATACGAGATACCGCCCACATATCCGCGGCAGCTACACGATGCATCCGGCGCAGCTATGCTGGATATACGCTGAGGGGCCGTACATAGTCCGGTAGCCCGGGCCAGGCGCGAAATTATTACGCCGGGAAGCCCGAAACTGCTGTACTGAGATATACGAGATAGCGCCCACGTATCCGCAGCAGCTACACGATGCAGTCGGCGTATCTACGCTGGATATGTGCGTAGTACGCGGAGGGGCCGCACGTAGTCGAAATCATTATTTTGATGGGATCAAATCACTATGTCGCTTACGTTCACCATGGCCCCGACACCCCTCCTCGATGGTTCGAACGCCGCGCAGACAAGATAATTTCCATCATGGGCAATTCTTCGTATAAAAACCCGGTTCTGGTATGGAAAGGACGGGATTTAACGGGGCTACGCGGCTATCAACTTTTCGGAAGTCCACCAATTTTTCCAAATACAACATTGATTGAGCAAGGGGAAATTCGATGATTTTGGTCACTGGTCAGAGTTGCCGGCGCTCGGGCACGCATAATGCGGGGCATTCGATGGGATTCCGGTACATAGCACAAATAAAGGTGCTGAATCGACCCAGAGGTCGGGGAAAGCTGGAAACGACGGGCAAACAGCGATTTTTGGCCCGCAAGATGAGCCATCAATCGGGAAAATCGAACGTATCCCCCAAAAAGTAATGATTTTGAATGGACTCTAGCAAGGGTATGATGGGGACGCGCAGAGGTTCTGGAGGGATTTTTACACCCAGAATAGGTCAAAAACACATTCTAGAACTTTTTTGAAGGTTTTCCAATAACTTTCAGGCTGTATCAAATGGCAGCATTGAAGGGTTCGTTCGGGAGACGGAATGGCCTAGGTTCTTCGCAGTGCGACATGGTCTGGGCTTCCATTGCTGTTGCGTTTCCACGTGTCGTGCGCCGGATAGGGGGGATTCACGAAAGAGTGTCAATGAGACAGCCTCCACAAAGAAGAGAGGTGAAGGCTGTTGGAATCCAAAGTAGACAGTCCAGTATTAGCAGGGAACCCGTTGCAAACGCGCGGGGAATTCATTCGCAAACTACAAGATAATTATACTAGAACTCGTCAGGAACTAATTAAACTAAGTGGGGGCAAATTAAACCAAGTGACAAGTATTTTACCAAAAGGAGAGAAGGAATGAACGGCGGGGACCTGGTAACAAAGTGCGCCACAGGGGCAGTGCGCACACATGCAATTCGTATTTCAACAAAGGCAAGAAGAATCAAGAAATGCGTTAGCGTCACATCGGCCATACGGTGCCGCTCGGCAAACGCGCACACGTGAGAGTCATCGACGCGCAACGCTGACGCGAATATGACAAACACTTAATACAATTAAATACAGGTAAGCCTTCCGGCGCAGTGTATCGTCTCCCTCCGGATCCAGACTAGACTTAATTAGTGTGGAGCCGACTCTATCCGACAAGGCTCAGGCTGTTCTCTCACGACAAGAACCGTCAATATGGATATGATACTATAAAAACAGACAACCTCGGACGTGAACGAAGAGTGTTGTGTGCCGAAGAAACCTTTCTTCAGGACGACGATCAACGCTGACAATGGGGGCCATCACAGTGATTCGTAAGGCCCTCTGCGACCCAGGGCAGCGAAGTTCTCGCTTCTTCTATGAGGAGTCTCGCACTTTCATTTCGTGCACAATAACGTCTACACGGTTTATACCGAACAAGCAAGCAAGCAACGGGTTGGGGCTCCCCATTGTCGACCGGCTCCCAATTGCAAAGAACTCCCCCACATCTCTACACCATCAAAATTGGTGTCAATGGCAAATTCGATGTGAACGGACGGTATTCCTCGCATGGATAATTGTAATTTCATCCAGGACTCACCATGCCATTCATTGAATGTCGCAAAGGTTGGGGTATTCCTCGTCAACCTTCAGTCTGCTCATGCTCGCCCAGCGCGTGGATGAGGCCCATGTTCGTGAGGATGATAGTCGATCAAGGGGTACCCGCTGTTAAAATTTGCCACACAGGGTCGGAAAAGTGCGTTGAGACCTGGCAGACCCCTACCCTATTAACCGAGCCCCATCGGGTAATTTCGCGCGCAAGAGGAACGAGTTTGCGGTGTTAGACCGGTACCCAAAATGGATTCTGGCAATGCTCGATCTCGTTTTGGCACCTTCTTGAGCTTCCCGACCTACAAAAAAAACAGGATTTTTTTTGAACTCTTCTAAAAGGATTTTTAGAGTGGCCTGAGCAAATTCCGAAAAGTGAAATAAGATCTCTCAGAAGGGGGGGATAGAGGGTACCTATGACCCTGTGTATCGGGATCTTACCCTTGTGGTCGATTTTGGGATGCGCTGTCAGCGTAAATGCACCCGACCCCGTCAGTCCGATTTTGACGGCAAGCGATAGAATGTATGGAGGAGAGCTCGAGCGCCCGCTCGGAGTCGGCCTCGTCATAAGCCTTGAGTGCTGCTCCTCAAGTTTCCAGCTTCGCTTTCCGATCAGCGAGAGGGTATAGAATCGCCGATCGGTGAGCTGGATATGAGACATCAGACAATGTCAAAAATAGACAGTTACGATCACTGGAATTTCCACTTCACTGCCGTGATATTACGGTCCATGGCGATAAGTATCAGACTCGTGGTCGCCGACGGCAATTATTCAAGAATTTTCTTGGGGCAAACCGTCATGCTCTTCCCCGCCTTCTCGTTCCTGGCACTGTTTTTCACGCTCTCTGCTGCAGAGCCCCTACACCTCCCCATTTTCCGCAGAAGCACGCGGGAACTAACCGCCCGGGACTATCTCGCTACCGCTGCGCGGCGAAATAACCCCAGAGGCGAGTCACAAGAACTCAGTTTCGGTGGCCCGGTGCGTCTCAGAATTCTTATCTAGAAAAATCTGGATCTGAAGAACGTTTGGAGGGTTCATATTACACTCAAGTCGAGTTTGGAAGCCCGTGAGTCGATCACGCCAAGTTGGGGAAAGGACTAACGTTGCCCAAGTGGACAGACTTTCAATTTGACAGTGGGCACCGCATCGTCCGATGTTTGGGTGGCGTCCACAGCGTGTTCCTCAAGTTCCGGGTGTACTTCCATTGCGCTGTATGATTCTTCAAAGTCTTCCACCGCTATCAACAAGTCGACCTCAAGCACAACAATCACCTACGGCATAGGAGATGCCGTGGGCTACATCTTCACTGATACCATAAGCATGGGTGTCTTCTCCGTAGCGGCGGCACCATTCCGTGTGTATTCATTTGGGTCGCTGCTATGAATGCTGACCACCTTCAGTATCGGTTGTCCAGCAGGCCAACGGTTTGTCACTGGCCCCGGAATCCGGCTTGCTTGGATTGGCTTTCGGGGGGGTCGCGACGACGACAACAGTTCCCTTCTGGCAGGCAATTATCAACAATAACGAGGCTGTTTCTCCTGAGATGGGCTTTTGGCTTGCCCGCGAGTCTGTGGGGTCTGCGGGCGGGGGCGGGTTTACCTTCGGTGGGGTGAACCCATCGTACTACTCCGGGGATATCGAGTTTCTCAGCTTGACTGGGCCGAGTTCCACCTTTTGGTCTCTTAATGTCTCCGGTACGCCGTCCGGTGCATCAACACCGTCATCCGCTGCTAATATTGTTATGGATCAGCCATTACGGTGCAAGGCGAATCCGTGAGTGTCACGGCCAGCACCGCGCTAGCTGTGTTCGACATCGGGACCAATCTCATAGTCGGGCCAGCGACGGATGTACGGGCTATTTGGGCGACTGTCCCGGGTGCCTCTGTCTATCCAAATCAGGCGGGGTTCTTTCAATATCGTGCGCAATTTCCCAGGAATCGTAACCCTTTTTTATTGAGGCATCCGTATAGCCTGTTCCACGAGCGTAAACATCACTCTGTCTTTTGGCGGCAAGGCCTGGGCAATAAACCCAGCGGACATCAACATCGGACCCATCTCCGGCGGCAGCTTGTGTATCGGCGTGATCATCGCGGACACCACGTCAAACCCCACTCCCAGTTGGAATTTTGGAACCCCATTTTTAGTCAGTATGAGTCTGGAAGGTTACTTGTCGATCGGTGGGAACTCATGCAATCTGTATCTTTTAGATGAACGTCTATTCCGTATTCCGTCAAAATCCACCGGCGGTCGGGTTCGCGGAATTGTCTACGGCTGTGGGCGGAATCGGTTCGCTCAAGTCCTGTTAATGTTTGCAACGGTCTCATCTGGTTTGGCAGGGACATCATCTCTTCCGGTACCGACGGAATCGTCTGGCCCGAACACTTCCAATCCTCCCAGTCAAACGCCAGTACCGACTTCAACTTCAAGTTGCGCTGGCTCTTGCAAGAAGAACTCTAATGTCGGGGCCATTGCTGGTGGCGTCGTGGGCGGCGTTGCAGCTATCCTTCTCGTGTTGGGATTCTTGCTTTACCGCCGCCGACGACAAATTAATGCGCGTGGGTTGGATCCCACGCTGCCCCACACGAAGCCTCCCCCCGCGCCACTCTCGTTTATCGTCGATGAGGAAGATAAGGGACCCGAACTGAGCGCCACTTCCAGTCCCAGCTTGCTCTCGTCTCCTCCGCTACGTTCTCTATCTACCATGAAGCGCGCGCAGATGGCTGCGGTAAATCACTATGACGACACACACACGATTCCCGACTCAATCATTCAAACTGAGCAGGGATTGCTACTCACCCCGGGAACAGCGTCCCAGACGAATGTCCAACAGTCCAATGTTGATGTGTCGTCTGCGACTTCGCCGTTAGGTAAGCTGTCGCGAATCAGCGGCGATTTTGCGGCGGAAAGCAGAGGCTCGCGCACGACCTCGGAGCCCCTGATTTTGGAGGAGCTTCATAGTCTGCGTGAGGAAGTGACACGGCTGGTGGCCGAGCGCGCACCGCCAAGTTATGGCCACCACGGTGATGAATAACTGGATACCTTGACTTTTATGAAGACGTGTTTTTGTTTTTTCGTTCGACGTTGAATTCATCCCCCGTGTTTAATCTGATTTCCATGTCTCTATCGATAGCGCGCCAACGCCATTCCCCCCCCTTGCAACGCGTCCCGCCCTGGTACCTGCATTCGGACGTTGCGTCTGCAGATATGTATATGCCCCGGTTCGAGCTGGTATCGATGGAGGGGACGTAATACACGCGCGATGCCACGGGGGCTCCGGATTAGTGCGCATATCTTTTAAGTAATTCAAGCGTACCGTTGGTTAAGAGTAAGACATGTGTCTATATTGTTAACTCGTTTCTCAATCGACGGAGCAGAGGTAGTTGGGCTCGTGAGAATGGAATCTAGTGTACTTCGCACGCTTCGTTGGTGTGATTTCGTTCGAATAGGACGGCAGGGTTCGGCAATGTGAAACAGTCGAGCCACGACACACCCTCGTGAATCTCTTCAACGGTCCGACGTTCAAATCGGAATGAATGTCGTCTCCGTCAACTGCAGGTTAAGATCCGAATCTACACTGTGTGTCCAGTAGATCCGCGTCCCGACTTCCTTCAAAAACGCTGTTTTCTCGCAATGAAGTTACCTTCAACCAAAGGAATTAGGATGTGGATTACGTTCTCCAGGGTGTGATTATCCTGAGGTTTTCGTCCCAACGGAATTCAAATAGGCGACGGAATAATAATGGCATGTGGTGCTGATCTTAAGGGTGTACAAGGGACTGGTCGGCCGCTTCGCGGCCTCCCATCCCTTTTGTGCATTTAAAAAAGTCATAGGGGGTGATTAGGAGCAACACACCATTCATAGTCAAGTTACACTTGGTTGAACTGAGCTGAGTTGAGCTGGATATTATTCACTGCTGAGTCTGCAAAGAGCCATAGGTGAATGAAGCAATTGAAGATTCGGTGCTGACAGTCGAGGAGCAAAATAAATTATCTGAACTTGGCTAATAACAAATAACACAGAAGCACAACACTCTGTCCCCCTTCATTGAGACGCCAAAAAAATTATCTCCCTATTTGAAAAAATTACGCCTGCCGGAATTTTTATCGTCAGTCGACCTCATCAGATTGTGCACAGTTTTCCAAATCAATATTGCTCCTGGAATGGATCATCTTTCCAGCCTTAAATGACACTGACCACACTGCGACCTGTTTGCCGCGGCCGCCTTTGTTTCGGTGCGGTGGGAGAGATCTGTCAATGTTAGCGCCGGGCAGTGTCTGTCAAAGTATGTTAGAAGGGTGACATCAAGTGCCGAGATACCGAATGATTGATTGCCCGTGGGCCGGGGGGAAAGAGAGAGTACGATCAAGGGCGGCGGACTGCCGTGGCAGACGGCATCAGCGGACCTTCAGCGGAGCTTAAAAAGCTTCGGAAAGATAGACAGACGTAATTTTATAAAGAGGGTGACTTTGGGATACGCACAGCACCGAAAAGGCAAAAAAAGAAAAACACTGGCTTGGTCTATCCGAAGTCGGATTCCGTCTGGACAGCTCAGTGACGATGTAGTAAACCCGCGGGCTAAAAATACCCCTCACTATCCCAGGCGACAATACGTAGCTCTCGGGATTGCGCACATCACCGGTTCCGGCACGCCAATTCGGGAAATCCGAGCTAATGCGAGCAGGGCATGCCCGGGTATGCAACAAGAAATAGTGATTCCAAACACAAGAAAGCCCAAGGCTGCTGGGTGAACTGAACACCGGCGCCGGAAATCGGCGTTACAATTGCATTGCGGACAATGTCTTTCACAAAGTACGTCGCTGTTTTTTTGCGACACAATACGAGTCTAAAATCCCGCACTTTCTACGTATACGCCTCCCAGTGAATCCGCCAGCTATACAAAGATACACACCATGCCGGGTTATCCGCCCTACGCAAAAAAAAAAGTGTGGCGGTACATCGCTACCGGGCATCTGGCCTTGGAACCTTTGTAACGAGCATTCGTGGATGACGGGAGCCCAATGCACGTCGGGTTCAGAACCAACGACGCTGCATCATCAAGCGATTGGCCTACCCAAAGAGATGGAAATTAGCGTGATTTGCTCGTCCGCACGATCGTAAATACTTGGGGTGTGGGGCCGTGGTGGTGCCCGCAGGAACTTTGTACTTATGTTTTTTTTTGTAGCTCACTGGCATGCACTTCATAACAAAACACATCTCATTGGCTCAATCTATCCTCATATGGGACACATAAAAGGACCGAAGATGCCTTGCCCCCTTTGGTGCATATTATGAGTCAGCTAGAGCACCAATATTCAAATTCTGGAGAGGAATACTCTATCTGTGGGGTTTAATCCATTCAATGGATCATAGATGAGAGGTTCAGGAAATGGATAATGTTGGGAGTTCTGGGCTTCTGGAATAGCAGTGAGGAGATATTAGTTCTAAGCTCAACACTACGTCTGGCTGACAAGCGGATTCATACCGTTATTGTACTGTTATGTTACTGTTTTTCCAACAACGTGCTCCCCCTGCAATTTCATTCAGCCAGATTTGTGGCTCGGAGAAAATTCACAACACTGAAAGTTGCAGCAGATGTATACTGCTGTTTGGTCACACAAATTATCACTCATTGCTCAATAACTTATACGGTGAATCTATGCAATACAGTAGACATATGATTGGTTTTATGCTGGGTACATGAGACGTTGTGGCCGCCGAGATAAATATTTTAATATGATTATCACTTGAGGGCTCAAAGTGTCTTCATCATCGGTATCTTTGTTACTCCTGAACGTTCTGGTCTATATCCTCAAAAAAAACTGTATAATGTGGTTAGGATGCTACACAATACACCCCTACCATCTGACAGATTCATTTACCATCTTCGAGCAATTTGTGCCCATTGCCGGCGGAGATGATCTGTGGTATCCGGGCATTCTGGATTCGCGGCGCACATTTTGATCTTCAAAATAGAGAAACCGCTTGGTGAAACCGATGGAGGGACCACTGTGCTTTGGGCTCAAAAATGTAAAGAACGACGGTTATTCCTAACGAGATTTTCAGTAATGGATTAGCCACCCAGTGAAGGGATATGGCATAGTGATTCAGTCAACTTAGGTCATGATTAATGCATGATTCACTGGGTTCCAGTTCAAGTTGGGTCGTTGATAGCAACAACGGATCATCGGATCAGCACCCAGCGGCCCGTGGGTGCGCACGCTGGCTGGCATCCGGAATGCCATGGAGCAAAAATCCCAGCAAAATGCCCACTCTAAAACAAATCCTCATTAGCTGTAGCCCAGAAGTGGGTGGATCACAAACCATTCTCAAGTTTAGGTAGGAGCACCATTCAACTTCAGTTGCCATTAGCTCGGCAAGGTTCAAGTTGGCCTCAAATGGGATTGATAGCATTGACTCTGGTGATCAATGAGATTGGAAATATACCTGACAAGCCCAAGTTCATATAGGGTGATCTTATCTCCAAATTTGCCTCCATGGCGAAACCAAAACTTAATATTTGGTACTGGCAAGCATATTCTCTCATATCATGATTCTTAGAGGATGAATTTGCACACAGAAATTTGAGTGGGTCAGTCCACATTTTTTCTGTGTGGTGCAGACTAAGATTTGTGTGGCCACTTTAAGCCTACTTACTTATGTTTATTTGTATACATTTGAAAGATATTGGGAACAGAATTGAATAGCAAAGTGGAGAGGTACTAGTACAAGAATAATTCGAGGTGAGCATAGACAAACTATGAAACTGCATATCTCTACTCCACAGAAGGCACAACCACCTCCCCCTCCACCTCCAATGAGACACTAGGATTCACACCGTGCTCAAGGAGTAGTCCAACCACAAGGTTGTGGTTTTCAGCCTATGCAGCCTTCAGAGCTGTTCCATACCTTCCTCCCTGGGCATTCAAATCTGCACCATTCTGGATCAGCAATTGAGCCACCTCTTCACTTCCCTCATATGATGCAGCCTGGAGCTGTTCCATACTCTCCTCCAATAATGTTCACATCAGCACCGTGATTGAGGAGTGACTGAACCACTGCTTCATGTTTCTCATGTGATGCAGCCTGCAGGGCTGTTCCGAAGTGCCCTCCAAGGATGTTCACATCAGCACTGTGACTGAGGAGTAACAGAACCACCACTTTGTTTCCATCATATGATGCAGCCTGCAGAGCTGTTCTGTACCTCCCTTCAATGCTGTTAACATCTGCACTATGGTCAAGGAGTAACTAAACAACTACTTCTTGTCCTCTGTATGATGCAGCCTACAAAGCTGTTCTATACCTTTCTCCAAGGATGTTCGCATCAGCGTCTTGATCATGGCATAATTGAACCAATGCTTCATGCCCTTGGTATGATGCAGCCTGCAGTGCTGTCCCAAAATGTCCTCCAGTGGTGCTCACCTCAGCACCATGATTAAGGAGTAACCGAACCATTGCTTCATCTCCTTAGTATGATGCTGCCTGCAAGGCTGTTCCATACTCTCCTTCAAGGATTTCCACATCAGCACCATGTAAGGCATCCTACGAGTGCAGGTAACCTGCGGGTTCATGCAAGTTGATCCGTGGGAAAACCTGCGGGTATGCGTACTGCAGATCTTGGTACCCATTCCCATGGGTGTGCCACAGATCTGAATTTAGAAACCAGAACCCCCCATACCTGTATGAGTACTCACAGGTATGTTGCCCTCTTGGCCTACTTTGTTGTTTGCTTTCCACCAGCAATATCACAGAATCTGGGCCTTTATTTTTTCACCCTCGCTGCCCTTGCTTGTATTACTAAGCATTCTATTTCTCTCCACTGTTTTCACCATATAATCTGACATCCCTTACAAAATCACTCATCTCTTCTTTGTTCTCCGTTCAAATTTGGCCTTGACTTGTCCGAAAAACATAATGATACTGGCCACCCTTCACCGAATCATCACACTTTGGTGTCACACCCCACCTGCACTTTACTCCAGAACCACAGTTTCATACTAGAGCCTGTTGGGTAGACGTTAGTCAAACAACCAAGGCAGAACTGAAGGCTATCCTTGGCTTGCAAATCTAGATTTTTGGGGGCTCTCTATCAATAATGTTATTCAGTACAACATAGCGGTCACAATGGAATACATACTGCTGCATACAAATTGTTCAAGTGTGCCAAACAACATCCAGTGGAAGACCACCTTGTAGGAGATACTGAAGCAATTAAGGTGCGTGTCTTCTCATTATTGGCTGCAGAATCTGTGGTAATGAATCCAATGAAACTCTCAAGTTGCTGAGAACATCATTGTTGTTCCAGGTGTTTCGGAAATTACTGTACATACCTGAGGGTTTTTTGAGAGCTTCTGGTGCTGGATTAAGGTCAGATGTGAGCGTCTTATGGATAAAAATGAGTTCTCCCTCTGAGATATGTGCCGGCAGATGAGCACCATGGATCTACACCAATATTGACTGGAAGCTGATCTGGAGTGTGAGGAGGGATAGAAATATGTGGTTCCAAGTGTGGCATATCATCATTGAAAGCTGAAGACATTTGTTTGGAATCTTGGCCATCCATTGCAGCTATTTAGATAATCTGTAGGGAGCACTGCTACAGCTTTCTTAACCAGCAGAGATTAATCCGATGTTCACAAGACCAATGGGGAGTATTCCAATGCTCACAAACTCCTTTTACCAAACAGTGGAGATTAATCTGATGTTCACAAGACTAGTGGACAGTATTCTGATGCTCCGAAACTCCTTTTACTAAGCAGCAGAGATTAATCTGATGTTCACAAGACCAGCAGACAGTATTTTGATGCTCACAAACTCCTTTTACGAAGCAGCAGAGATTAATCCGATGTTCACAAGACCAGTAGACAGTCTTCTGATGCTCACAAACCAGGATGGCCAACCAGAAGGCACTAATCCGATGTTCACGAGACTAACAGATAATATTCTGATGCTCACAACTCAGCCTGAAGCCCTGTTACAAACCAACGGACATAATTCTGAACAGGTGAATAATAGAAAATGACTGTTCAAAGCTGTGTACCACCAAAAATGTTTAAATAGCAGAACAATTATTAGAGTTGAGTACCTGCTCACTATGTCTTCTTCCAGCCAGCGTTCTCATCACCGATGATAAGAACCACTAAAGGAACATGCTATTTTTGCGCCTTTCAGTTGTGTTTACAATTCATATTATCTTATATCCAGAACTAATATCGAGACTCAGAGATAGCTAGTTGGGCCACAATCACAGAGTAACAAGTCATCGA
This sequence comes from Mycena epipterygia, assembly GCA_029281465.1. NCBI lineage: Eukaryota > Fungi > Basidiomycota > Agaricomycetes > Agaricales > Mycenaceae > Mycena > Mycena epipterygia. The sequence goes on along the minus strand of JARJCQ010000031.1, from coordinate 913,491 downwards.
GGGGGTAATACACCAAGGTGACTGGCTGCACTCACCCTGAAACATGTAAGGGTTTGTGTAGTCCGTTAAACATCATGAGTAACATCATATTCAATTGGGTTATTTTTGGGTATAAGCCCAAATAACGAATTGGGTTGAATTGCAATACTGTTGTGATGCATTAGGGTTGCAGAGATGTGGACATCAGATCAGATGACAGCCTAGAACACCGGCCAGACCTCATTTCGAACTATACCCGGCTATACCCATAGTTGCCGGCCTGATTGGAGATTCCCAACGGGTCAGGCTAGTCTTCTACCAAGAACCCAATTATGGATATAAGCCGTGAGGGGTGTTCAAAAGCTGCAATTCTATACTACACGGTATAGGGATGCTAGCTGGAGGGGAACCAGTGAGGAGTGCAGGATATAGGGATCAATCCTGTATCAATGGCAGTTTTGGCAGATTGGAAATAAGCTCAGTGCTGACTGAGCTTGTGGCCTTTCAGCTGATTGCTGACTGAGGCTATGGCTTGGCAGATGATTATATTATGGTGTGCTCAAGGCTTGCAGCCCAATGGCACCGACTGGATTCACTATACCGGATAACTATCCGACAGATATAGGGCTGTTTGACTCATATTTTCTTATATCTTGCTTGTATGTATTTATTCTGGGACTTGTATATAAGTAGTAGAGTGTCTTGACTAGAACTCATGGCATCACCCCACAACTAGTAGGTTTACGCTTGCGCTCAGGGCGATCTGGGATCTTCTAGTTGTGCACTGCCATATAGAAGTGTGTGGCTACTCGAAATCTTACTTTATTGGATGTGTATTTGAATTGGAATTATATGGGATACTAGAACACTGCCTTGGATGTCAGAACTACTGCTTTGGACATCGGATTGATACTAGAACACTGCCTTGGATGTCGGAATTGCTATTTTGGATTATATCCACACACACCACAAACCCCACGGAGTTGTAAACTCACCACACGCTCTTGGGTATTGCGCCTATCGTCTTCAGACATTCAACCTTGCCTTGGCTATTGCCCTGTCACTGTGAAGCATTATAATATCTACCGTTTTGGATATATTGTTTTGCGCAAGCAAGCAATATCTCTGCAACACAGTACTCTACACACTTTCTCCTACCCAAAACCTCTCCCTTCAACCTTTTCAAGGCTCTGAAGCAGGGACTGATACTCGTTGGTTTCTACTGGGAATCTCACGTCTTATATCTTGCACTTTGTTGGTCGGTTGCATAGGCTTTTGCTTATATCTGCGAACTTGTGTTTGGCTATAAATGTTTCGAGTTTCCCTACTAGTCTACGAGCACACAAATCACCGAGACAATAACTTGTCTCCAGAGCCATCCACACCATCCAATACCCCAGCCACTGATGTTCAGCCCCCTATGAAGCATGCCAAGTTTGAGGAGAAATATAAGACTGCTACAAAGTTTGATGCCAACATCCTCAGTGTGTGCCTCAGTCTATATATTGAACTTTGCTGACAGGGAATTCAGTGGCACAAAAGGCAACATGGACCTCAAATATGTATGATCACTTCAAAGATCCTGAAATTGTGCATGAAAATGGTGAAGTACGCTACTGCTTTGTGTGCAAAAGGTATGTTGAGATTTTTGTGTTGTTACGAGTTGTTGCTGAATTATCCAGGAATCCCTCTGTGAAGATTGGTCATGCACATCACAATGATAATATGAGCAATCTGATCTGGCATGCAGATAACTGTGAACCACAGTCAAACTCATCCACTCGGGCTATGGCTGCTTTTGCTGGTGGTTCATCATACTATCATGTCAAACATCGCATCAAACTTGTGATCTGGATTTCTCGATGCAGCAGACTTTTTGCTATCGCAGGGGACAAAAGAACTACATGATATTCTCCATGATCTGAACAACTGTGTTGAACATCCCTCTGCAAACACAGTCTCACATGACATCAAGGAGATTTTTGCTATCAGCCGCAAGAATATTGCAAAGATCTTGCAGGTACATTGTTCATTAAGAGACAAGAATAATCCTAAAATCATCCTTAGGCATACCCTGGTCTTCTTCATCTTTGTGTAGATGGATGAACTTCACCACAGGTCATCTTCTTTCTGGGAATTACAGTTCACTGGGTCTGTGAAGGCAAAATGGAGACCATAATTCTTGATTTTGTGAAGTGAGTGCACTGTCTTAAATACTCAAACACTTCTTTGGAATGCTGCAATGGCTGTTGTGAACATTCTTGCTTTTAAAAAATTGACTGAAATGTTGTACAGGGCTTCAAAGGCCCATACTGGTTTATATCTTGCTGCACAGATATCCGAGTGGTCACTGGTTGAACATTTCAAGTTTTGCACTGAAAATTTTGGTGAAAAATGTTTTGGATTTTACAGCAATTTTTTGCCACAAAAGTAGGTGAAAAACTTGAAACATTTTGGTGACTTTTTTGAACCTTGTGAAAACTTTCTGAAAAAGTGCTGAAAATGTTTTGAAGTTCAAAAAATTCATGAAGAAGTTTCAAGTTTTTCACTTGATTTTTCACTGAAAAATTGCTGTAAAATTCAAAACATTTTTCACTAGTTTTTTCACTGAAAAACTTGAAATGTTCAACCAGTGGGTTGCACGAATATAGAGTAGCAGATAAGGTTTTAACCCTTTCTTCTTGCTCAATCTCCTGCTGAGATTGAGTTCAGATCCTAGTGCTGGTAGCAGATAATACCTCAAACAATAACACTCTTGTGGATGACCTGGAATATCTTCTGACTTCATACCAGGCTTCCGCTACAAGAGTTCTTTACTTCGCGCACATTTTGAATCTGGTGGTCAAGGTGTGATATTTGAGCTCGTTCAAAGTGCAACTCCTACTGTCATTTGACTAGGCAATCCTGTCGCAGTTCAGTCAAACAAAGGCAAAATCTAAACCTCAGATGTCTCAGTTGCAGTTGCAAGTTGAGGAGGGCGTTGAAGATGAGGAAGATGAGCAGGAGCCTGATTTGGAGTCAGATGTCGGTGACAATGAAGATCAAGATGCATCTGATGATGGTTTTGACTCTGACGAAATTGAGCCTGCAGTGGAGGAGAATGATAATTCCATCATCACAGACATCACACACAATACTGCCGCAGACCTGACTGCATGTCTTACACCCCTCACTGAGGCAGAGGCAAAGCTCAGCTGGTACTCACTCAGAAAGGTGCACCTATTTAAATTAAAGACATATTTTCTAATACATTTCCAGTTGCAAAATCTTGTGAAGAAGATTGTTCAGTCCCACTATCAAGGCCGATCTTGCTGCTGCTTGTGTTTGTAGCAAGATTCAAATCCATTTGATGGTGAGAGATGTCGCAACTCGGTGGAATAGCACAGCAGAGCTTCTGGGTCACGCTGTTGAGCTCCATGAGGCTCTCAAGATTGTTGTTGCAATGCCAGAGCACAATAAGGCTCAGGGTTTACATCTTCAACGGTTCAAGTTGGCTGCCAATGAGGGTCTGTTTTAACTGAACTCTTTCCACTTCTTGATGTGAGTGATTTCATGGTGTGAGAATCAGTGATAAGCCTTGCAAATAACCACTAGTGGAACACACTATTTTTGTACCTTTCAGTTGTGTTTGCAATGTATATTATCTTATATCCAGAACTAGTACTGAGACTCAGAGGTAGCTGGTTGGGCCAAGATCACAGAGTAATGGGTCATTGAGGGGGTAATATGTCGAGGTGACTGGCTGCACTCACCCTGAAACGTGTAAGGGTTTGTGTAGTCCGCTAAACATCATGAGTAACTTCATATTCAATTGGGTTATGTTGGGTATAAGCCCAAGTAACGAATTGGGTTGAATTGAAATACCTTTGTAACACTTTAGGGTTGTAGAGATGTGGACATCAGATCAGACAATGGCCTAGAACACTGGTCGGACCTTATTTCGGACCATACTCAACTATACCTGATGGGCTCAACTATATCCGTAGTTGCCGGCCTGATCGGAGATTCCCAAAGGGTCAGGCTAGACTTCTAGCAAGAACCCAATTATGGATATAAGCTGTGAGGGGTATCGTTTGAAAGCTGCGACACTATACTACACGGTATAGGGATGCTAGCTGGAGGGGAATGAATGAGCAGTGCAGGATATAGGAATCAATCCTGTATCAGATGTCAGTTTTGGCGGATTGGAGTGCTGACTGAGCTTGTGGCCTTTCAGCTGATTGCTGACTGAGGTTCTGTCTTGGTGGATGACTTTAATATGGTGTGCTCGAGACTTGTAGCGAATGGCACCAACTGGATTCACTATACCGGATACATATCCGACGGATATGCAGCTGTTTGACTCATATTTTCTTATATCTTGCTTGTAATTATTTATTCTGGGACTTGTATATAAGTAGTAGGTCATCACTACTAGAAGGACACAGCATCACCCCATGAGTAGTAGGCATACACTTGTGATTCGGGGTGATCTGGGATCTTCTGGTTGTGCACTACCATATAGAAGGGTGTGGCAACTCGAAATCTTACTTTATTGGATGTATATTTGAATCGGAATAATATGGGATACTAGAACACTGCCTTGGACATCGGAACTGCTACGAGAACATTGCCTTGGACGTCGGAATTGCTATTTTGGATTATATCCACACACACCACAAACCCCACAGAGTTTTAACTCACCACATGTGCTTGGTGGAAGGCTGCCGTATTGTGGAGGCAGTCAACACTAGAGGGGTTGGCCAGACAGAACTAGAAGGAACCAAGAATGACAGAACAATAGTGTGGTCATTCAAGAGTAGCCACTAGCGAAGGTACATGGTGGTCAAGACCAAGAGAAGAGAAGACTATCTAAATATAGTACAGAGTCACAATCAATGTGCGGAGAGATACGTGATGTAAGATAAGATATAAATCATAATGTAAGATAGGATAAGGAAAGACTCAACAATGGCAATAGAAAGGCAGGATGTTGAAGAGTGGTATAGGTGATCATTGAGGAGGAGGATATGGGCGAGTCAATGATAAGGAAAATCTGAAGGTCAAATGAGGACCAGTCAAGAGACGATAAGATTGAAGCCAATGATTATCAGTCAATGGTAGCAGTGAAGATACAATGCAGGACTGCAAGGAGCAATGAGGACTGAGGTGCTGGTGTGCTAAACCAAGGCTGAAGGGGGGCAGTATCAATACGATGAGGACGGCATGGACAGCAGTGGTAGTGCAAATAACACAGAACAGTGGCAGTACAATACAGACAACAAAGGCTGAACCAATCCTGGAAGGGAGAAGTTGGACAGTGCAGAGGAATGTAGTAAGGCTGGAGCAGCAGCCTTACACTTGGGTATTACACCTACTGTCTTCAGACACTCAAACTTGCCTTGGCTTTTGCCCTGTCGCTGAGAAGCATTATAATATCTACCGTTTTGGATATATGGTTTTGCACAAGCAAGCAATATCTCTGCAACACAGTACTCTACACACTTTCTCCTACCCAAAACCTCTCCCTCCAACCTTTTAAAGGCTCTGAAGCAGGGACTGAAACTCGTCAGTTTCTACTGGGAATCTTACATCTTATATCTTGTGCTTTGTTGGTCAGTTGCATAGGCTTTTGCTTATATCCGCAAACTTTGTGTTTGGGTATAAACATTTCGAGTTTCCCTACTAGTTTACAAGCACACAAATCATCGATCTAACAGCATAATTTCATAGGTCTTCTTTCATGCAACAAAATGATTTCGCAAAGCTGTGTCCCTCTCATCCATGAGGTGATACTTATCTTCAATATCTTTACCACCAACATGGATGAGGCCATCAAAAATGTCGACTCCTCTCCTTGTGTCCGAGCTGCAGCACTGCATGGCCATACCATGCTGAACAAATACTATGCTCTAACCGACAAATCAATTGTTTTTCATATTGCTATGAGTCAATAATTTCTTATTATCCCCAGAGTGCTCATTGATTTCAACCCTTAGTTCTTCATCCTCGCTACAAAAATACCTATTTTGTCAAGGCCAAATGGCCCTGGGAGTGGATCAAAACAGCCAAGGATCTGGTCCGACATGAATGGAATACATACTACAAGCCCAAGGAAGACACCAACTCAGCCCTCACTACAGTATGTGCCAATTTCCAGACACTTCAAAATCTAATTCATATATGCAGGCACCGAAAGTGATGAACAAATACTTTGATGCTCTGCTAGAAACAGAAACAGACATTGACGTCCTGGACGACTGGTTGAGTAGTGCACCTGTCATGACAAAAACTGACCCAATCACTTGGTGGACAGGCATGGAGGCTGCTGGACATCCAATGAGATGGCAGGTCTGTGCCTAGGCATGTAAACCCGCTATTCTGTCACTCCTAGGAACGGCTTACCTTCCTAGGAAGACCTATAAGGGAACAGTCACCCTTCCTAGGAACCCTGTTTGGTGATATACAATTAGAGTCAGAGTGAGCTCCGAGCTGCTGATTGAGTGTTAATGATACAAGAGGTCTGGAATAGTGTATTTTCATGGGATTCTTGGCTCTTCCCAAATGGGAGTCGGGATCGCTGTCATATCCTAGGAAGCACCATCTGATACAGTCCACAACCTATATGTAGGAGTGGATTGCACCACAGAGTTAGACACCATACCAAGGAGATATACCAAAGCCCAAGACAGACAACAGGTAATATCTCTGCTGCAACCCAACAACTGCACAGTTGAGATTTGGAACTTGTATTACAAACCTAGGAAGGCACTTGCTTCCTAGGAACAGTATACTGTATGAACTATCACTGTACAAAAGGCTTCCTAGGAAGAAGATCCTTCCTAGGAATGGTAGATAAGAGTGCATATAGGCTTCCTAGGAACAGTAATGACGACTATAAGCACGGAACGAGTCTTCTTAGGAAGGCTCCCCTGCAGCACAAATCACGATGTTTGAACACATGTGACCTGGCTATAGGTCTAGACCACATGTGACACATGTGTCACATTGCAAAGGCAAATAAGGTAGGCGACATCCGCATCCATCGAGTCACGTGTACTGATGCATGACGCCGCCTTGCCACTCATACTAGTCGGCGGGGTCGGGGTCAGGGCACAAACCAAAACCACAAAAAGGTTTCATTTTAGTGTAGGCAAGGTTCTGTGGTCTCAGAATTCCAGTATATATCCCCCAAAAAAAGTTTTTCACCTATTTTTTTGAAACTGCTCCAAATGTCAAAGCAAGGACTCCGGCGCGATAATGGATTTTGAAGTCAAAAAATTCGCGCTTCCCAAAAAGGAAACCCTAACCTTAATCTACGGTCATGTGACCATATCCCGCGGTGATTTCTGAAACTTTTCTTCGTTCTTTCACCGTGCCACCCATCTTTCTGGTGCTCTACACACGTACATTCGACATACAAACATGCCCCTGAAGAAAGGAAGGAAAAAAGCAGATAATTTGGTGCATTTGCCCTGAAGGTCGGCCTCGGATGAAACAATCTTAACTTAATGCACATACTGAATTTATTTGTAGAGGAAGACTGCGCCTGACGAGAGCACTACTGAGCATACTGCTGCCAAACACTCTCGATTTGCCTCCCCAGAGCCCTATGTCTCAGAAGAGGACTCTGTGGCAAGTGATGCTCAGAGCAGTCCCCATGCTTTCAACACCCAGGTTGCCCCTGAATCGGACTCTGACGACACTGAAGATGAACCCGATATTGATTTCGAGCAGGAGGATGACATACCACACCCAAAAACCTCTGCAGACCTAAAGGCAGTTAGGAACTGGCTACGGTACGACGCCGACTTACTCTTTCGACCGGAAGACATGTCTGGCCGTTGTTGCCTTGGGGGGTCTGATACAGTCTGGGAAGAGCTATTCTGCAACCGCAGCGCGCAAGAATATAACCTGCAGACTTGGCTGCATCTCAGTGACCAACATCTGGCGGCTCTCCACACTAGCCCCGAGGAAGCTATCACAATCGAAAGGTTGGGAAGGAGCTCTCGGTGCGAAGGCAGCAGGAGCTCAGGAAGGCCGAGAAAGAGCAAAAGGAGCGCGAAAAAAAGGAGGATTCACGAGGCAAACTCAAGCCCACTCAAATCAATGACTTTTTCTTCAAGGCAGGCTCCCGTGCTCCCACCATTGTTCAGGAGCCCGTTTCAGTCATCGAGCAGTCCGATAGCGAGCACCCCGATCCTATGGATGTCGATCTAGACTCAGAATCGGTCACTGAAGAGCCTAGTATGAACAGTGGGGAGGAGGAACCACCACATTGGGATGGTGATTTAAATCTGTCTCTAGAGCTGGAAAGCAGCTTACCACAGCATGGAGCCACCATCGAAGACATGGAGGAAGAGGAGGACAATTATATCTCTGTCGAGCCATTCCAATTCAGCCCCGAGGTGCTCGCAGAGGAAGGTTTGGATGCCTTGCCCTGGGACCCTTCCCTGGACATTCTCCCTCGTGAAGCAGAAACTCCAACACCTGTCGAACATGTCAATACTCCAGCAGTCATGGAGCAAATTCCTGAGTCCTTGCCCCTTCCCTCCCACACTTCCTCCTTCGCCTTCGAGCCGACATGCTTTCCACATGAGCAGGGCTTCACAATGCCTCACCTACCTCAACGCACAAAATTGCCGAGTCCAGTGCCAACCAACTCGGCTGTTGATGTGGCAATTCAAAAATTGCTGGATATCCTTCATCCGCGTCGCACCACCGGCCGTGGCCATAAAAAATCGAACCTGGATCTTGTTACAAGTGCACGGCTTGAGTGCATGATTCGCTTCCTTCGTCTCTACAAGTCATCGGAATACACTGGTTGGATGATGCATTCGGAGACGATTGCAACGGCTAGCGGCAAAGTCAGGGTCCAAAAGCTGGCTTGGACGAAAAATCCGTGAATGGTGTATCAAATTCTGTGAGGACAGCAAAAATATTCCTGATCACCAGTATGGCCGGTGGCATTCCTCTATTCTCTCAGATGAGGACATTGCGGGCGACATTCATATGCACCTGCAGTCGTTGGGGAAATGGGTCTCTGCAAAGGATATTGCACGCTATGTTGCCACATCGGAATTTCAGGCTCGGCTTCGCATCAAGCAGAAGATCACTGTCCGTACTGCTCAGCGTTGGATGAAAAAGATGGGTTATCGATGGAAGAAAGAGCTGAAAGGGATGTACTCGGATGGTCATGAGCGACCGGATGTGGTGCATTATCGGCAAAATGTGTTCCTTCCACGATGGCGAGCACTCGAGGCAAGAACACGCTGGTGGAACCGAACAGACACGGACAAGCAGATTAATTTTGACACTGGCATGCGGGTGTATCTCGGCCCTTCGGTGGACACCCGTATAGTGGTTATATGGCGGCATGATGAATCCACGTTCTACGCGAATGATCGCAGGACGCTGCGCTGGGTTCACAAGACAGAAAATGCCACAATCAAGGCCAAAGGCGAGGGAGCCAGTCTTATGGTTGGTGATTTTGTTTCCCCCGATTACGGTTGGATGCGGTCGAAGAAGAAGAACGCGGCGGGGTAAGTCTAAAATTAGACTCCGTGATCGACGCGAAATCTCACCTCTTGTTCCAGGGAATATAAAAATGCGCAGGTCCTTATGAAACCTGGGAAGACACGGGATGGTTATCAAACAACTGGTTCGGTCCTTAACCAGGCCACACGCGCGATGGATATTCTGGACGAGGATTATTCAAATGAAAAGCATGCACTCACTGCATTCCCACCCCCCGTAGACCGACCTCTGTCTACGTAGTTCTACATGCGGCGACATGCGGCGACCTTCAGCTACATCCAGCTACCTATGTGTACATCGGACCTGTGGCGAGCTTGATCTACGTCCGGCTACCGTCCATCTACATGCCGTAGACACGGTCCGTCTACCCGTCGGCTACCCGTCGGCTACGTAAGTCTATGCGGTAGACATATGTAGACCCACCTCGCTCAACTTCATGACACAGATTTACCCCCATCTTGCTGTTCTACCAAATAAGTAAGTTCAAATGACCATTCTTTTGGCATCCCGCTGCTTCATAGCATCGGTAAGTGCCAAACTCAAATTAATAGCTCGCTTCCATCAGCCCATCAGTCCGAGCGGACATCATTGAACGCCGTTGCCAAGCACAGCCATCAATGATGATCAACCGCTGCGAAATCTCGTGAAATTTTGGGAAATGCCACACTTCAACTTGATTCTCTTTGAGTTTCCTCAGCTCATTCATTCTGGATCGCCAAATTGACTCAGGTGCATATACATATGTCTACATCCGGCTACGTGCAGCTACGTGCGGCTACGTCGGTCTACGTGCGTCTACGTCGGTGTAGGTGAGTGAATGAATGTAGAGGTGTGTAGACCGATGTAGACTTACTGCATTTACATGGTGTGGACACAGGTAGACACAGGGTTCCATCTACCATTCGTCTACGGGGGGTAGATGGACCCTCTGTTTACATGGGGTGGGAACACAGTGACTTGCTTACGACAACGCCACCATCTACACGGCTCGTGCATCCGACGCGCTCAGTGCTCTCGGCATGACGGTCAAGCCATCAGAGAAATTCAACAAGGTTAAAGATATTGACGGAGTGGCACGTGTTGTCCGCATGCGCGATGCAACTTTCCGTGATGGATCCTCACAATCACTTTATTTGTCCGACGGACACTTCAAAGGAATGAAAACTCTCATTCAAGAGCATCGCGCAAAAGGCCACAACCTCCCTGATCCTGATGCCCCCAATCCGAACTCTTTTTCCGGCAAAAAACTCAAAGCTCAATGCAGAACTAATTTTAAATGTCGGCATGCCTCCTCCACGCAATGTTGCCTCAAGAAAATTCTCTATCTGGAGCCCGACTTTCAGGCCCAGAAATCTATGCTCGAAGAGCACTGTGAAAAGCGTGGATATGAAGTCATCTTCTTCCCCAAATACCATCCTGAGCTCAATTTTATTGAGCAATGCTGGGGCTATGCAAAGCGGATCTACCGCATGTTTCCCGCGTCTTCCACGGAGGCGGACTTGGAGCGAAATTTACTTGCAGCACTTGACTCAGTTCCTCTTGAATCAATGCGTCGATTTGCGACTCGGTCCTCCAGATTTGCTGATGCATATTATCACGGGTTGAATGGGGCGGATGCAGCATGGGCTAACAAGAAGTACAGGGGGCACAGGACCCTTCCCCCTGCATATAGAGTGTAGCACGAGTAGCGAGTATCATGAATATTCGTGCCAAGCCATTCACGAATTGCGAATATTCGTATTCGTGAGTTGCTGTGGCTGTGCTACTCGTGCGAATGCGAGTATCAGTTTCTGTGAAAGTTAATATTCGCGAATATTCGTCGGGTAATCCTAGGTTATTTGACGTGGAAGAGAACAACCTCGGATCAGAGAGAACCAACTGTATTTTGGCAGATTTAATGTCCATCTGTCAATCTGTCAAATCGGAAGTATATGATGCTTAATCTGGAAGTAACGGATCATGAGGTGAGCTTCTGTCTTTCCATGCTACAGCTGGCGTCTGTCAAGAGGACCTGAGTATCTTCGGAGTTTCTGAACACTGACAGCTGATCTTCCTCGGAGTTTCCGAACACTTGCATCGGCGAGGGAGCTCATATTCTTCGGAGTTTTGGTACTCTCATTTAACCTGCACTTGTGGGGATGAACAACTCAACACCCCGATGGCCTCTGCAGCTTCGAGGACTCGGAGGAAGGCTGTAAGCTCGCATCCTCCAACTCCGGAGCCTCCATCATTCCCGCAATCCGACAGCGAGTCCATTGCACCAGACGACAGTATTTCACAGGTTCCCAGTAGCAACGTCTCTCGTGCATCATCTCGTCGCCGTGGCAAGGCACCAGATAAGCGGCAGTATGAAAATGACGACCTCACAGATGATGATCTCTGCAACGAGGAGAATGACTTGCGTCTGTGTTGAATTTTAATTCCACACATTATGCCTGATTCCGTTCTGCCAGGCCGTGCACGACGCGACTATCATGCTGCATTCTACTCGGAGTTCAAAAAACCCGTGCTGGAGCGTAACAAGGAAGGTGAAATTGTGTTTGTCAAGGCCAAGAACTCGGGAGGAACACTCGAGTCCGTGCCTGTCTATCTTTTTGAATGTAAACAGTGCGTCCCTTTGCTTGGTTCATTTTACGGGTCCTATATTTGTCTTTAGATGTGGTAAATTCCTCAAGCGCAATGCACGCTCGAGCACTACATCAAACCTTCTCAACCACCAAAGAGATTGCTCACCAAAGTCCGATCTTCGTCCACAACAGGGACTCATGCAATCCTTTGTCTCTGGTTCAACTTACAAGCGGGAGAAGCTCCGCACCCTCACTGCTCTGTGGGTCACATGCCACCGACGCCCTTTCCGAATTGTCCAGGACCCAGAATTCCGTGCAATCATTCGCCTTCTTAATCTTCTTGCTCACACACACTCTGCAAGCACCCAGGCACGCGATGTACAGCGCCTGTACAAGCTGTCACGACAGAAGACCCGGATATTCCTGGCAGTAAGTTCAACACTCCGAATTTCAACCCCCTGATTTACCTTCAGAGCACCACTGGGGTCATCCACGTCTCGCTCGACGTCTGGACCGATCTCAACATGGTTCCGTGGCTTGGAGTCATCTGCTACCTTGTTTACAAAGGCAAATATAAACAATTTACTTTGGACTTCATCCGGTAGATTTCAACCTCAAACTGAGTCACAATTGCTAACAAATCAATAGTATCCGTGGCAGCCACACAGGTGCAGCGCTTGCTCAGGCTCTATATGACTGCCTGGTCAGTTACAATATTCATCTCCGGGTAGGTCGTTGCGTTCTGGCTTTCCTACTACCACTAACATATAGTTTACAGCTCCTTGGTCTTGCGGCGGATAACGCCTCAAATAATAACACTCTTGTTACTGCGCTGGCTATCAAAATCCGACGGTTGGGCAGATTCAATGGGGCACTCCATCGCATTAGATGTTTCACACACATCCTGAACCTAGTTATGAAGGTATTCCTTTCTGTGTCTTCATCGTGACTGTGTGTTGAGTTTGGTCTATATCCAGGCCTTCCTTCGTGTCTTCCTTTGTGTGAAGAAGTCAGTTCGTGCGCTGGGAACAGCAGATGAATGGAACACTTTGGAGAAGGAGGTTGCAAAGTATGACGCAGGTGACAGTGACAGCGAGGCGGGAGATTCAGACATTGATGAGATAGATAGTGAGGAGGATGAGAATGATGGAGACAAGGAAGGAGACGCACCGGTTGACACTGATATTGATGCTGCCCGGAATGCGGCTGACGATGAGCTGATTGACGAGTTTGAGGATGGAGAGAAGTGCACAGGCTCACAGCTTGACGACGAGATTGAGCTCCCTCCGTTGACTGTGGAGGAGCGCAAACAAGCACGAGTGCTTCTCTCAAAGGCAAGTGATGTTTCGTTTGCTCCAGAAGGAAAGCCCAGCTCATACATTGTCAGGCTATCGGTCTGTCGAAGACTGTCCAAAATAGCTCGCTCAACTCTGAAGCCTGGGAGAAAAAATCGAATGAGCTCAAGCTTCCACTCTTGGAACTCGTCAAGGTCATTGATACACGCTGGAACTCTCATGCACATTGTCTGCTCCGGATTCTTGACCAGCAGCCCGTTGTTTCCCAGATGTGCAACAATCGGAATCTCAAGTTGAGACAATATACATTCTCGGGTGAGGAGTGGACAATTATTGAACAGCTGGAGGAGATTCTGGAGGTAAGTTGCATTATTTATTGTGGCCAAATGCTGACAACTTGAAAGACCTTCATAGCTGCGACCAAGAAAGTATCGAAGGCAGAGGTTGCTTTGGTCTTTGAGGTCATCCCCCTCATCAACAAATTCACCAGCATGTTTGGTCAAATGATAGACAACACATTGCTGCATATTGCCATTCGACATGCTGCCAATACAGGGCTCGCAACTCTCAACAAGTACTACTCGTTCACAGATGACAGCGAGATCTATCAGATTGCAATGAGTATGTCCAGTCAACCAATGGAGTCAATCTGACATGGTTGATTATAGTTCTGCATCCTCGCTACAAAACATTCTACTTCCTGACTGTTGGATGGGAGCAGACATGGATTGATGAAGCTCTTTGACTTCTTCGTCTTGCGTGGACTTCCCACTACAAGCCACAGCCGGCTGGGACAAACCCCACGACACCTACAGTTCCGAATACATCGCAAACACAGAGCAGCTCCCGTGTACATCTGCAAGTTATTTGTTTGGTTCAGCCTCTAACTCCGATAACTTTTATTGATTCTTGTAGCGTTCAAAGATCAGTTTTGATGTTACTATTGACTACGGCCAGGCAGCTTCTTCTGCACCTGATGCTCTTGAAGCATGGCTGACCTCTCCTGCACTTCCACTGGAGAATGACCCAATTGGATATCACTCGAGACAGCGCGAAGCAGCAAAGACCGGACAGAGCCCTGAGGCGGAAGCATTTGCTCAAATGTGTCTCGATTACTTGTCTGCCCCACGTATAATACATTTGCACCTCGAGTTTCTGATACTGATTCCATTTTATAGCAACCTCTGTTGACGCTGAACGGCTTTTCTCCTTCTCAGGAGGGACAATATCGAAACTTCGCAACCAGCTGTCTGAGAAATCTGCCCATTCCGCTGTGATGGTTGGCCAGTGGGCAAGCGACCCGGACCTCATTGCAGTTGACGAGTTTGAAAGCCAGCTTGCTGAGGGTTGGACACGCAAAAAGAAGCGGAGAGTACCCAATGCAGCTGAGGCACAGGGATCATCTAAGGTTATTGTTGTTGAAGACACCAGCTTGTAGTTCAGTAGCTGAAATTGAACTTTATATGTATGCTATTCGTGAATAACTCGCAACTAACGAATATTCAAACTCGCTGAATGTAAATAGTTGCCACTCACGAGTATTCGCGAATATCGCTGACTAAGCAACGAATATTCGTGATCAATATTCATACGAATGCGAGTATCAATCTCCAGGTGTCGGCGAATATTCATATTCGCGAATATATACTCGTGCTATTCCCTACCTGCATATCTTGAGGATCTCAGACGTAGGAATCATGGTAGACATTAAAAAGTTTCGTAGTATGCACTCTGACCATAGAAATAACACATTATTTTTCTTCGCCACTGAGATTTCGCGCTTTCCCACGTTACTTGTCACCCATCGGTCACGTTCACGTGACTCGATGGATGCGGATGTCGCCTACCTTACAAAGACAAAGCAACCATATTTGAAATACATGTGGAAGCTGGTTTAGGAGAAACATATACCCGAGCGTGTTGTGTGGCTGGACAGCTCCGTGGCACACCTTAGCTCAATGAAATGACCCAAGGCTTGGTGTTTACCAACCAGGCCGCCTCAAAATGTCTTCACGGCAGGATACGCGTCGGCACAGCTGTTCCTAGGAAGGCTCAGATGGTTCCTAGGGATCATCTTGATGACTGTTTCAGCAGTCTCAGCTATGAATCATGGTGGGATAACATGCCGTCTCTCTGAATTTCCAATACTCCCTACTCAGTTACTCATTTTGTATTATTTCTGTTTACTCATATCTCACTGTCATGTATTCTCAAAGTAGTATAAAACCCCAGCTAGATCCTGTAGTTCAGGAGCATATCACGCCCCAGTATTGCCTAGACTTTGGTTGCAGCATTGCTTGTCAAGGCATTGGTAGACTCTTGGATTGACTGCAGAGATTTGTTGATATAAAACATCTCATCTCTTCTGTACCTGTTCAATATAAGACCTTTGATTGTTGGCTACCTTCGAAAGCTTTAAGTACCAAGCTCGCTTGTAGCTGCAGCTGCTAGTGCAAAGGTACCTCGGTTTTTATACTGAGGTCTGCTGTTGGAATCATATGAATTGGTGCAGTCGCAGTATCCTAAAGGTAAGGTAGCGGCCATACCAACACCGTCAACATTCCAAATATGGGCAAATTCCTGAAATAAATGTGCTAGATAATCAGCAATGTACTTGAGGCTTATCCCTTCCATGAATCCATAGATACATATCTTACGGATGCCCCAATCAAACCCTTAGACAAAAAAATGAGAATTGACTGAGGAGTTGTCCTCACAAGGTTCCCATCAATTTTGAGAAGTTTTAGCTGATGCGACTTCAATCTGTAACTACATTTTCTACACTTGTCCAAATCCTTAGTGAGAAGACCCAAACGAAAGCCTGCATGTATACCTTGAAATTCATGGAAGGGATAAGCCTCAAGTACATTACTGATTATCTAGCACATTTATTTCGGGAATTTGCCCATATTTGGAATGTTGACGGTGCTTGTACGGCCACTACCTTACCTTGGTTTGTATACCAAGGGCTATTGTTGGAATTGTACGAATTGGTGCAGTTGCAATACAAAGGTACCTCAGTGCCTGAGAGCCAAGGTCTATTGTTGGCATTCTACGGATTGGTAGCATCACAATACCATCTAAAAGGTACCTGTCGTTTGTACACACAGGTAGTCTGTTGGAACTCCATGAATCGGTGTGGTCACAGTCCCCTATACCCACTCTTAGTGATTGCAGTAGCATCCTAGGAAGTAAAGCCCGTTCCTAGGAACACATAAAACCCATATAAACCCCATTGCTTTGGTGACTCGGTAGCCCATTTCAGTTGTTTATCAACTATCGTTGCCTCCCACAAGTCCTAGACAAACTCCGAAGTTCCATTCACCCAATATCAATAAGTGTTGGTTCAATCTTAGTCATATATTGCGGCGTAGACCTGAACTCAAGTCCACACTGTGTGTTGTGTGTGTGTTGGTTGGTTGGGTTGGTGTTTTGCATCACTTTATATCAGTTCTAGCATAGGCCACACTCAAGTGCATTGTTTCACCAATGCCACAGATGGCTTTGAACTTTCTTTCCATCCCCGGTGTGCCTCTTATATTTTGTTGGTCGTCACACTGCTTATGATGTCAACTAGCCACTTCAGCCGATGTTGAATGTGCATTCTCCTGGGGGGGCTTGACTGTCTCCAAAATGCAGCACTCACTCTCAGATGAGTCCACTTGAGCAGCATCAGTCTTGGGATCTTGGTACAATCTCTCTGGTGCAATCCCACAGGAGGAGATAATAGCTCTCTTCAAGGAGAAGGCAAAGCGGCCGAGAGGGAAAGATGTTGCTACCACTGATGATGCCATTGAAATTGATAGTATGTAACATTTTAAATACCAGTCCCTGCTATATACTGCATATTATACTCACAAGTACTCATGAGTACCCATGAGTTTAACAGACTAGTACCTGCATTACCCATGGGTAATGGACCTGTGGATCTGAGTCATCCATGGGAACAAACTATGGATCTGAGTTGAGCTTTTTTCATTGCGGGTACTCACCACCATGGATCTGGATCACCTGTGGGTGCACTCATGGGATGCCTTGGCACTGTGGTCAAGGAGTAACTGAACCACTACTTTGTTTCCATCATATGATGCAGCCTGCAGTGCTGTCCCATATCCTCCTCCAAAAGTGTTCACATCAGCACCATGATCAAGGAGAAACTGAATCACTGTTTCATGTCCGTTGTATGATGCAGCCTGCAGTGCTGTCACAGTTATGAACTTCTTATTTAGTGTAGGTGCAAATGATGCAGGATGAGTGGCCGAACCAACCCTTCATGTCCATTGAATGATGCAGCCTGTAAGGCTGTTCCCAAATTTCCTCCCACTATGCTCACATCAGCCCCATGGTCAAGGAGCAAGTGAACCATTGCTTGGGTGCCCACCATATGATGCAGCTTGCAGGGCTGTTCCATACACTCCTCCAGCAATGTTGGCATCAGCACCGTGGTCAAGGAGTAACTGAACCACCATTTCATGTCCTTGGTGTGATGCAGCCTGTAAAGCTGTTCCAAAGTATCCTTGAACCAAATCCACATTGGCATCATGATCTAGGAGTAACTGAACCAATGAAAAGTGTCCACAGTATGATGCCGCCAGTAATGCATAGCTCAGGGTTTCTCCTGGTATTTGCTTGGTCAACAAGCGTTCCGAGATTGTTTGCAGGTTGCTTGCCACTGAAATACATAATGGTGAAGCTGGCCAATAATCATCTTGGAATATCCAGGGGATAGGATTATTACTAAAGTTACAATACCAGAAATCTCTCCATGCAAAGCCCCGATCCAGAAAGGTTTGAATTCTTTCAAGAAGATGCACTTCAGGCTGGCCTGCAGCATCCACCAGGCAGTACTGCCTGTATTCAAGTAGTGGATGTTCCCGAATCAGCCTTCTCTCCTCCTGATAGTCATACTTATCTGGAAGAGTCAGGAATTCCTGAAAAGACAGATATGTCAAACAACTGGATGTTATTTTAGTCTGAGCATCTGGGAATCGTTGTGATTGTATGCTGTCGAGGTAGTCTTGTGTGGTATAGTGTATAAGCCGCACAACGGAGGCTGTCTCGTCCACTATTACCAGGCTGGCACATACAGAGAGAATAATGCTGATGTCCAAAAGATTGTCACAATCCAGGTCTGTGGCATTTGGTTCAATAGCAAGGGCCTCCTGAAGCTCTCCCACTGCTAATGGCCGTTTTTCATTTGCAACCCAGGTCAGGGTCAGATGTGCCAGCTGTCTGTCATCTTCTCCCTGGTGATCAATCCTCTCCATGGCCTCCTCATAGGTGTGGCGTAGATCCTTAGGTAACTGGTGGAGAGCCTCTTTCACTGCCTTGATGGTGTTTCTGGTAGTGAGAGAGTCAATGTGCAGTTTTGCAAGCAAGAACCTGAAGTGAGTTAATAACCATTTGTCAGGATTGATTCCAGAACCTCCATTCCATTGACATTGTCGAGGATTTTGGACCGGATCTCATCAGCCAATTCTGGCCGAGTTCGGACATGCTTTGAGAGGCGACTAGATTTGAAATCTGTGTGTCTATATATTGCTGCATGTCATTCTCGGTTGCCTGGATCTGCACCAATTGCAAGTTTGGCAAGGTAGTAGAGTCAGGATCAATATGAGGACGTGAAGTCAGCATGACATTGACACCAATTGCACCCAGAGCTCCAAGCAGGACAGTGCGTTGCTCCTCCGGATATTCATCCACAGCATCAACAATGAAATAGAGCTTTGAATATAGAGTCACAGAAGATGCCAGTGCCTTGTGAAGTCCATCAAGGGTGAGCCTAGTGTGTCGCTCGTGATGCTGCTCATAGGCATGTGCCACATTGGAGATAGGTTTCCCCAACAATAGCTGTCTCCCAAGAGCACCCAGCAGATTCTGCAGAGTCGAATTCTGCTTCCTTGTAGTTCAGATAGATGCATGCTACACCAATGTTCTCACTGTGAGATCGACTCTCTAGATGATGCACAACCAGTGAGCTGTGAGGATCTGTGACTCTGTGGCTTCACAATTATGAATGAAATTGCCCACGCAAGAACAGTCTTTCCAGCACCAGCTGTTGATTTTAACATCAGCACAATTTTCTTTTGATGAATACAGACAGGCTCACGCATTCAACGGCACCACAAGGTTGTTCCACAACCAGATTCCCAGTCTCTGAATTCAGGGCTTGCCAGCAGCCAACCACCTGTCCCAGGCTGTCATTTGCTGAAAATATCTGCTTGCCGCTGGAAAGAATTGAGGGGCGACATCCACTCGAGGATCCTTTCACGCTTTGTATCTTGGTTGGAGGTTAATGAGTTAGAGAGTGGATGGGGTAAAAAAAATTGCACTGCCCACCATCAATATGCTGCTGCTGCCCTTGTGCCGCAAGCTCCACCGACCCCATGGATTTCTCTACAGACTTCAGGATAGCTAAATAATCATAAGCACAGCATGCCCCAAGATTTGAAAGTTACTCTGCTCACTCTCATGGTGCTGACCGACATCCCTACAGTAATGGGTGAATAAATACAGGGAATCTCAAGGAACCTGAAGACCGTACCAAATATTTACTGTCAACCAAGTGTGGAGCAAACTTTTGAATCGCTCGACTTGATCGAGGTCCTCCTTGGCCTCTTTCTTGTTCCACAGGGTCCAAGATATCCCTTTCGACACTTTGCTGAATGCACCACTTGTTTGCAACTTGCCGGTATAGCACTTCATGGTGTCCTCGAATGCAGATAATGGGTTCTTGATGTGCATCGCGGCGGCACTACTCTTGCTCAAGAGACGCTGCTGTAATGCAGCGAGGAGCGGCTGGAGCGATGTCATCTCGGAGAGGAGCTGCATTTGTTCCTTAGGGGCATTGTGCAGGTCCTTTATGAATGTCCTGGCCTTTGCGACAGTGTCGACGTGCTGGAGAACGCTAGCGACGAGCCCGATGACGGCCATTGCTTCAGCCATGAGCGGAGGAATTAAGATGTATTGCTGTGTCGACAAGCTGTCTTTCATTCACAACTTCGATCTGTCCATCATCCCCCATGGGGCTGTGGTTCTCATGGACACAGAACATACTGTAACTAGACAGACGGAATCCTGGATTCAAAATAGACGCTCAAAAGGCGCGGAGAATAGCGCTGGACACGCGAGGTCAACGTGTTGGCTGTCGTTAAAATTAGTTCTGGCAAGACGGCGGCCCACAAGAGTGGAATGAATTTAAAAAACTGCACACAAAGAGGATTTCACCGCTCTCAGTCGCTGCTGTAGCGCTAGCGGACACGTTCGGACGTAAAGGTGTTGGCTGTATTTAAAATTAGAAAGCTGTGACGAGAGACGCTCGGGTCTGACAGGGCGCCGAGATCGTGGGAGGCACTCTAAAATAGAACTGCGGCCCGGGAACCGAACACTTCGAAAGATAATGCACTCTTGGAATGATTTTATGGCGTGCAAACCCCTTGGACGGAGGTGGAATTGGTCGGGAAACGGCAGATATTAATCATAATCCTTCCTCGTATAGACAAGACAGCATCTGCGACTCACGAGGGGAAATCACTGTTATTCACTGTAATTCCTGGGCGGGACAGAAATAAAGGAAGGTGCGGACTCAGAATCGGACGAAACTCGTCACCTCCTTGCCTCGCTGTTAATTCAACCCTCCATCATGCTGTCCGTGGATTGAGAAACCACCCCGGAGACTCGGACCATCTTCTATGTGCATAAATTTGACCCTTGATGCGCCCAAATTCTCCGTAAACATGAGTCGATGTAGCGAGAGATATCGCAGCAGAAGCGGCATAATTTCTCCCATCCTTGTCGATGGGATATATTCAAAATAGACCAAACGTGATCGAATGGTCACCTCGTCGCAAATATATCGAACGATGTCGGACTGATTTGAGTCGGCCACAATCGCGCATGAAAATGCGGATGAATTTGCTATTTGAACCGGATGCGAGTCGTAATCTCCAGCTGATAAATTAATCGCACTGCGGAATTATCCAGGTATTGGGGTTCACCGAGGAAAGATACTACTACGAGCCATCAGTGACACAGAACGTCTGTATATACCATCCATCCAAACCAATACAGCTTTCAAACGAATAAATTATGTTTAGATCGACTCACCTAAGCTAGCCAAATCGAACCCGGCGCTGCTTTATAATTCAACGGTAGCAAGCTGACAAGTTGGTTCCAGCCAGGCTGGTCAAAGGAAATTAATATCGCGTCGAGGCCACGGGAATTTAAGGATCGCAGGCCGAGAGGACTCGGAGGATATCAGGCAGTCCCACAACCGCCCGCCGCAGGGTCAACGCCGAGTTCCCACCTAGGATCGTGGAGCGAGGGCATGACTCAGAATGTCTGCCACTCGCGCGGAAGTGTCGCATCTTTGTTCTGCGGGGCAGCGCCGATCGGGGAAGAAGGAATAGAATAAAGAGAGCAGGACCCGCATCCAAATGTTTTCAATAAATAGAATCGGAAAGAATGACCAAAGGGACGCACTACTCTACTCGCGTAGTCTCAGTACTGCCATGTCCTCCTGGTTTCCGTCCACAAGACGGCGCGCGGTGCGCGTTGTTGCAGGAACGGAACGAAGGTTAGTACGGTATTCATCGAAGGTGGGTGAGCCTAGTGAGACACGCACGCGATCTCTGCGCACCCTCGACGCACACGCACTGCTCTCCGACGTTGAGGAGAGTCGCCTCGATTCCGTGGCGCGTCACGGAGGCAGCGGCCAGGGGAGGGACGCGCAGCAGTATCCCGCTCGCCGCACAGCGTCAGACGGAGGGGATATGTAGAACAGAAGAAAAATGGAGGATCCTCCCTGCGAAAAAGAACTCGAAAGAACGGATGAATAAAAGGGGAAAATACCACCCTTGTCTTCAAGTTCGAGTGCGCGCTCGGCAGCGTGCAGACGATGATGTCAGTTTCGCTGGAAGGAAGGGCGGACGTTAGCATGGTATTCATCGACGAAGGAGGATGGTGAGAGGTAGTGAGACAGAATTGTGGGTAAGCCGGAAGACGGAGCGGGGCGAGCGGCGTGGATGCATATGAGTGAAAATTACGCACTAAGTACTACGGATGAATGGATGTCGTGAAGGAAGAACGGGGTACGAGTGATCGGGGAGGCGCGGGGAAAAGAAGACGCAGAGGCAGGCAGATTGATATGATGTCGAGGAATGCAAGATAGGGCGGGGCCAGAGGATAAGAACCAGTGATAAAGGTGGCCAATTTGGAGGACGGAACTAGGACAGAAGGAGAAAAGGATTCTGCAGATGTTGACGAGAGGCTGGGAGGGTGAGTGGTGTGGACGAAGGAACGAAGGAACGAAGGATGGATTTATGGATTCGTGGGTGTACGGGGCAAGAAAGAAGGCAGGGTATAGGTGCAGGAAGACCAAAAGTGCAGACGCCAGCTGTCGGAGATTGATGGCGCATCAAGTTTAGTAATCCGATCGGACGCCATCGACAAAGCGCTACAAGGAGGAGTGCAAGCACTATCGTCAAGCAGATGAAGATCATCCACCAGCCGGGCTTCGACGACCGCGAGCGCGAAGAGTACCGCACGATCATCTACAACAACGTGCTGGACTCGGCGCGCGCCGGGGACGCTGGCGAGGGTGGTGCGCAGGCTGGGCGGGGAAGGGGAGAAGTGGCACGCGGTGCTGTTGGCGGCGGCCCTTTACACGCGTGGAGGAGCGCAGTGCGGGGATCCAGACGAGCAGGGTGAGCGCGCGCGCGGGGACGGCGGAGGCGCCGATGCCTGCAGCAGATGTACTTGTGCAGACACACGCGGTGCGCACCTCTGCGTTTGTGGACACCATAGAGTTCTATCTCATGGATAGTGCGTTATAGTGAGTCCCCGTCTTTGGCGTCTTTGTCTGCGCTTTTCTGCGTCCATCTATACGCCATCCGTTTAATCCCTTGCTTTCTTTCCTTCTGTGTCTTATACCCGCCGACCTTCGATACTCGTGCATCTGTGTATACACCCACCATTTCCTGCCCACACTTCTCTCTCTGCAACGTCCCGGCGTGTCATTATACCAGCTGCCGCAGCATTGACGTCTTCGTCTCCTTGTGTCCGTCCCCTCCTCGTGTCTGTCTCCTTCGTCACCCTCACTCTTCCCTATTGTCTCGCACTCAATCTCACTCTTCCCTGTCCATGTAGCGTCCTCCCCCCGCGTACATGTACCGCATCCCTTCCACGCTTCCTTCCGCCTCCACCCTCCTCCGCCGTTTCTATCCCTCTCTTACGCGTCTCTTTCCGGTCCTCGTGCTGCATCTCCATCCCTCCCTCCTTTCCCCGTCCCGCCTTCCTCCGTCTGCCCCTCCGTTCTTGTGTTTGTCCCCTGCTCGCCTCCCACCTCCCCTCATTCGGACGCGTCCTTACTCGGCCCCCGTTCCATCCCTCTTCTTCGCTCCCCCCAATCTCTCACCCCGTCCTACTCATCATTCGGCATCCGGCCCTCCCCCGCCTTCCACCCTCCGTCTTCCTCGCCCCCTTTCTTTACCTCACATCTATGCCTCGCATCTCGCTCTCTCTCCACTTATGCTACATCATCATTATTCTCGCCCTGCTTCTTCCCTCTCCTCTCTCCTTCTGCTACGGCTCGCTGACACACATCCATGCCAGGATCCACATGCCCGACGTCGGCGGCCAGCGCTCGGGGCGGAAGAAGTGGATACATTGCTCGAGAGGTGGGTACCTCCTCCCTTCTTTCCTTCCTTCCTTCGCTCCGCCCTTCGCTCTGCCCTTCCTTCCTTCCTTCCTTCCGTCCTTCCGTCCTTTATCTTTCTGTTTCTATTTCTACTGCGTTTCTGCCCGTCTGGGCGACTTCCCTCCCCGTTATTGTTTCCGTGTCTCGGAGGGAGGAGACACTAGACGGTCTACTGGGCGGGCGGGGACGAGCATATGGCGGCGAATATGCGCGTTTGCAGGACGGAGGCATCAGTGGCGAGAGGGGTCAGATGCGGGGCAGCAGTCCCGCGCATGCGTACCCATATCTGCGCGCGCGGCGGGAGGAGATGGGACGCGCGCGCGAGTCTTCATCCGCTATACGCGCTCCTTTTGCGGAGGCCAGCGGCCGATTGGGACGCAGGGCGGAGGCGTCGGTGGCGGGAGGCCGGGCGAGTCTTGACGCGTGCGGTGCTGGTGGATAGCGTGTCACCATCGTGGAGCGGGGATGTGAGGTGTGGGGAATGGCGGCGAACACGGCCCCGGTCTCGGAGCGCGTCGTGCTCGTGGATGGAGGGGAGGTGTGCTCGGTGGTGGCTGAGCGGTGGTGGCTGAGCGGTGCATCTTGCCGTTGGTGGCGTGCGGTGGATGGCCGCCCCTCGTGACGGGGCTGCGGCGTTGCTGGTCCTGCGGAGTCGTGGTTGGGCGTATATCGCTGAGGTCGCAGTAACGCGCCGGAGGCGCTGACACTCGCGGCGGATGCCATCCTGGCACACACTGCGCAATGCGCAGGCGCTCGCCGATGTCATTCTGCACGTCGCGCGCGTCCGCTGTCGATCAGCCTTCGGACGACCATCCGGCCGAGTGCACACACGTACGTGTCGTCCAAGGAGGATATGCTAGGCGCGCGGCCATTATCGGGGCGCGGCTTTCAAGAGTGGGCGATTGCTCCTGCGTTTGCCGTTTTGTTCTGCATTTGGTGTAATCCATTGTCTTTCTCTACCTGATCCTTTCCTTCGGTCTTTCCGCGCCTATATCCCGCCTTCTTTCTGCGCCTATCTATCCGAGTCAATGGATCCGTATAGTATCATACTTCTTTCCTTTACGCCTTCGGCCAGTCCACAGCAATCCAAACACCCTCCCGGCCTCTCGCCTACGTCTGCGCAATCATTTTCTCCTTCTGCCCGCGTTTTCTCGTTACCCTTTCCCTCCAGCTCCCATCCTCCGTTCCGCGTCTACGTCTTATTCCCCCGCGCCTCCAACGATCGTTCGCACGCTACTCTATATCCATGTCATCTATTCAGCTATACTTTTGCCTCATATGCATGCTCGCCGATCGCCCGCACCGTCCTCCCAGCTTCCCATCCCAGCCACAACACTCTTACCACCTCACCCTCCTTCCTTCGTCGATGTCATATTACGCTAACCTCCTCCGCCTTCCTTCCAGCGAAACAGACATTGTCGTCCGCACGGTGCTGGGCAAGTACCCGATTCCGAGGGTGGTGCGTGATGTGTGTTCCCTTTTTTCACACATTCTGATCCTGATTATTTTGGCGGCGATGCGGACCCGGTTCTTGATTTTCCTCCACATCCCTTCTGGCTAAAGCTGCGAGGAGCGCGCGTGATGCCGCTTCATGTCCCTCCCCTGGTCGCTGCACCCGTGACCCACGGAACCGAGATGATTCTCATGCGCTCACCGTCGGAGAGCGGCGCGTGTGCGTCGGGCTTGCGCAGAGATCGAGTGCATGTCTCATCAGACTTCCCCTTCTTCGTACTAATTTTCGTTCCATTCCCTTACAGCAGCGCGCACCGTCTCCTACCGCGCAAACGAGTACGGCGGTGAGAGGACCCGAGTAGAGGGTGTGTTCCTTTTTCATGGTTCTTTGTTTATCCAGGTGCGCTCCTTTAATTCTACTCCTTCTTTCTTTCCGATGCTCCCCCCGCGGAACCAGAATGCTTCTACTGCGCGCGAGTAGCGAGCATTCTGGGGCGGACCCTCGCCCCGTAGTCGCATGATCCTGCTAGTAGGTCGGAACGTCATGGCATACGGGATTCGCTGACCCTGCGGCAGGGACGAGTAGGCGCAGCCCGTGTAGCGGGTGTACTGGTCGAACTCATCTTCGATCTCACAATCAGGCGAGCACTGCGACATGAACAACGCACATGTTCATGTACGCCACCTGTATTTAAGTATTTGCGTTCCTACCGGTGGGTCCGAATCGCTTATTTCGGAATCTATTTCACATTTCCGCGATAACCAGGGTCCAGCAGGTTAGATTTGCTTTCGTCGGTCTAGAATCCTCCGAAGTCGCTTGCCTTTCCTTGCCTGAGTCCTCGGCCTGCGATCCTGACACTGCAAGCCTTCAACGTGACATCTTCAGCTTGGTGTCAATTTTCTTCGCTCCGCTTACTAGAACTAACTTGTTACCGTTGAGTGATAAAGCAGCGCCGGGGTCCGGCTTTTGGCCAGCTTATGTGAGTCGATCTACCCGTAATGGTTTATTTGTCTGAAGGCCGCATTGATCGGGATGGATAGTATAGAATTTATCCTCTTATATGCAGAGGTTCTGTGTCGCTGATGGCTCGGAGTCGTATCTTTCCTCAGTGAGCCTCAATACTTGGATAATTCCGCAGTGCGATTAATTTATTCGATCCGGAATGCTTGCAGCTAGAGTCCTTCAAATTTGCTTGCCCTTCCCTGCCTGATATTCTCCGAGTCCTCTCGGCCTGCGATGATCAAACTGCATGCCCTTGGCGTGGCATCCTCAACTGGATGTCAATTTCTTTGCCGGCTTTCTGGAACTTGCTATCGTTGAGTGATAAAGCCGCGCCGGGCTTCAGCATTTGGTTAGGTTAGGTGAGTCGATCTACCCATGATTTATTCTCTGAAGGCCGTATTAATTTGGATGGATGGTACGGAATCATCCTCCTATAAGAGGTTCTGTGTCGCTGATCGCTTGTAGTAGTATCTTTCTCGGAGAGCCCCAATACCTGGACAATTCCGCAGCGATTAATTCGTCCGCAGCGTTGCAAATGAAGATTACGATTTGAATCTGGTTCAAATAGCAAATTCATCCGCATTTTCATGTGCGATTGTGGCCGACTCAATCCGTCCGACGTCGTTCGATATATTTCCACCGCGGAGATGGAGATTCAATTCATATGCGCGGATGTACGTGTCTTCTTCTTTTTTGCCGCGGTCGCTGCCTGATCATTCGCAGATCCAGGTACGCATTCAAGCTGCCTAAATCACGTTTGGTTTATGTTGATTCTATTGGAATGTATCCGGCAATCGACATGGATGGACGAGGTTATGACTTCTTCTGCTGCGATATCTCACGCTAGATCGACTCACGTTTACGGAGAATTTGGACGCATCAAGATTCGGTGGAGCTCTGAGGACGGGAATCCTTAACTTAAGCGTAACGACGTGCGTTATTCCGGTAGGAAGACGGCCCCAGTCTCCGGGTACTTATATGCGATTGTTCTCTGCGTTTTTTTTTGAAGAAAAAAACCCTGCCTTGGGATGCATTTATTTATTTATTTCTAGGTGCACGTCGAACGGAGCGTTCTTATCCGGCACGCACGGGTTGGTCGCCCAATCCATGGACAGCACGATGAAGGGTTGAATTCATAACGAGGCAAGGAGGTGAGGGTTTCGTTCAATTCCGAGTCCTCACCTTCCTGTATTTCTGTCCCGCCCATGAATTATAACAGTGATTGCCCTCGCAGATGCTGTCTTATCTAATTATACGAGCAAAGCATCAATCTCTGCCTGAATTCACCGTTTCACAACCTATCCCACTACTGTTTGCTCGGCATAGAATAAATTGAAGAGTACATTATCTTTCGAAGTGTTCGGTTCCCGGGCCGCAGCTCTATTTTAAAGTTCCGTCCACGTTCCCGGCCCTCCTAACTTCCCTGTCAGACCCGAGCGCCCGGCTCTCTCGCCATAGATTCATAATTTTTACCACAGCCAACACGTTTTTGTCGCGTGTCCGCCAGCGCTACAGCAATGTCGCGGATCGAGTGGGAGCGGTGCCAGTGGAATCCTCTTCGCGTGCATCATCTTACGAGCCCTTCCACACTCTCGGGCCAAAGCTAATTTTAACGACCGCAAACACATCGACTTCGCGTGTCCACTGGCGCTACTTATTCCCCGCGCCTTTTGAGCGTCCATGAGAACCACAACCTCGTGGGGAATAATGGACAGATCGCTGACAGGTTGCACGACACACCAACATAGCTTGCTTCCTCCCTCATGGCTGAAGCAATGGCCCTCATCGGACTCATCGCCAGCGTCCTCCAGCTCGTCGACACCGTCACAAAGGCAGGGACCCTTGTGAAGGACCTCCACAATGCACCTAAAGAACAGCAACAGCTCCTTTTGGAGATCACATCACTGCAGCCACTTCTCGCCGCATTACAGGATCGTCTGTTGAGCAACAGCAGTGCTGCTGCGATGCACATAAGGGAACCATTATCTGCATTTGAGGATACGATGAAGCGCTACAGCAGCAAATTCCAAACAGGGAGCAAGGTTTCAAAGTCGATATCTTGGACCTTGTGGAACAAGAAAGAGGCGAAGGAGGATTTGGACCAAGTCGAGCGCTTCAAAAGTTTGCTCCACACTTGGTTGACAGTGGATATTTGGTACGGTCTTCGGGTTCCTTGCTATTCCACCTATTTATTCACCCATTACCGTAGGGATGTCAGTCAGCAACATAAGAGTGAGAGACTAACTACTTCAAACCCTCGGGAATGCCGTGCTTATGATTCCCCTCAATTTTCAGCTACTTTGAAGTCTGTGGAGAAATCCGTGGAATCGGCGGAGCTCGCAGCACAAAGGCAGCAGCAGCAAATCGACGGTGGGCAGTGCAATCTTTTACCCCATCCACTCTCAGTAACCTCCAACCAAGATGCAAAGCGTGAAAGGATTCTCGAGTGGATGTCGCCACTGAATTCATTCCAGCGACAAGCTGATATTTTGAGCAAATGGCTGCCCGGGACAGGTGGTTGGCTGCTTGCAAGTCCTGAGTTCAGAAACTGGGAATCTGGTTCTGGAACAACCTTGTGGTGCTGTGGAATGCGTGAATCTGTCTGCATTCGTCGAAAGAAAAGTATACTGATGTTAAAATTGACAGCCGGTGCTGGAAAGACTGTCCTTGTGTGGGTAATTTCATTCATAATTGCCAAGCCACAGAGTAACAGATCCTCACAGCTCACTGGTTGTGCATCATCTAGAGAGTCAATCTCGCAATAAGAACATTGGTGTAGCATGCATCTATCTCAACTACAAGGAAGCAGAATTACAGACTCCACAGAATTTGCTGGGCTGTCTCTGGAGGCAACTTGTAGTGGGAAGACCTATTCCCCCTGCAGTCCATACCTTGTATGACAACCATCGGGAAAGAAACACTAGACTCCCCCTGGATGAGGTTTGCACAATACTGGCATCCTCAGTGACTCCATATTCAAAAGTCTATCTCATTGTTGATGCTGTGGATGAATATCCGGAGGAGCAACGCACTGTCCTGCTTGGAGCTCTGGGTGCAATTGGTGTCAATGTCATGCTGACTTCACGTCCTCATATTGATCCTGACTCTACTACCTTGCCAAACTTGCAATTGGTGCAGATCCAGGCAACCGAGAATGACATGCAGCAATATATAAACACACAAATTTCAAAATCTAGTCGCCTCTCAAAGCATATTCAAAGACAGCCCGAATTATGTGAGGAGATCCGGTCCAAAATCCTCCTCAATGACAATGGGATGTATGTCTTGATGTCAGTCATGTAAAATGTGTTACTAAATTAGCTATCCTTAGGTTCTTGCTCGCAAAACTGCACATTGATTCTCTCACTACCAAAAACACCATTAAGGCAGTACGAGAAGCACTCCACCAGTTGCCAACAGATTTATGCCACACCTACGATGAGGCCATGGACAGGATTGATCACCAGGGAAACGATGATAAGCAGCTGGCACATCTGACCCTAACCTGGGTTCTGAATACAAAGCGGCCATTAGCAGTTGGAGAACTTCAAGAGGCCCTTGCCATTGAACCTGATGCTACAGACCTGGATCCTGACAATCTCTTGGACATCAGCACTATCCTTTCTGTCTGTGCTGGCTTGGTCATAGTGGATGAGACGGCTTCCATTGTTCGGCTTATACATTATACCGCACAGGAATATCTGGACAGCATACAGTCACAGCGATTCCCAGATGCTCAGACTAAAATAACATCCAGTATTTTGACATATCTGTCCTTCCAGAAATTCACCACTTTGCCGACCGACTGGGATGACTGGGAGGAGCAAGAAAAACTAGTTGTACAGCACCCATTCCTTGCATACAGTCAGTATTGTCTTGCACATGCTGTGGGACAGCCAGAAGTTCATCTTCTAGAAAGAATCCTGTCTTTTCTTGATCGGGCCTTTGTGTGGCGAGATTTCTGGTATTCTCACTTTGTATACAGTTCTCTGGTCATGATCCCTTGGATGTTCGAAGACAATTATTGGCCTGCTTCACCATTGTGTATTTCAGTGGCAAGCAACCTGAAAATAGTATCAGGTCACTTGTTGACCCAGAGAATACCAGGAGACATCCTGAGCTATGCATTGCAGGCAGGCTCATACTGCGGACACTTGCAGCTGGTCCAGCTACTCCTAAATCATGATGCTGATGTAAATTTGGTACAAGGATACTTCGGAACAGCATTGCATGCCACATCATCCAACGGACAAGAATCAGTGGTTCATTTACTCCTTGAACATGGGGCTGATGTGAACATTGTCAGCAGAGAACATGGAACAGCTCTGCAGGCAGCATCATCCCAAGGACATGAAGCAGTAGTTCGGTTACTCCTTGATCATGGTGCCAATGTGAACACAGTGGGAGGAAGTTGTGGAACAGCTTTACAGGCTGCATCATCCAAAGGACATGAAGTGGTAGTTCAGTTACTCATCCTGCATGGGGCTAATGTCAACATGGTAACTGCCCTGAGTGAGAAGTATATAACAGCGACAGCACTACAGGCTGCATCATATGGGGGACATAAAGCAGTAGTTCAGTTACTGCTTGATTGTGGTGCTGATGTGAACATCACTGGAGGAGTAATTGGATCAGTGCTGCATGCTGCTTCATGGCGTGGAAACCAAACACTGGTTCAGTTACTTCTTGCTCACGGTGCCGATGTGAACACTCCTGGAGGAGAGTATGGGACACCACTGCAGCTTGCATCATACCGTGGCCACGAAGCAGTGGTTAGATTACTTATACAAAATGGTGCCAATGTGAATGCCCAGGGAGGAATGTATGGAACAGCCCTGGAGGGCGCACAGGTTGAAGACCACAAACTGGTGGTTAAACTACTCCTCAAGAATGGTGCAAATTCTAGTGTACCCTTGGATGTGGAGGGGAGGGGTGGACATATGTAGTTTCTTAGTTTGTCCATGCCCACCTCCAATTATTCTTGTACTAGTGCTCGTCTTCTTTGCTATTCAATTCTATCTCAAATACTGTATAATGTCAATCAATTTGACCATCACGCATCACACACCCCCTGTTCAGTGTCGAATATTAGTGCTGGGTCTCGCATTATGCCCCAAATCTGTCACCTAGCCCCTAAAAACTTCGTTTCTGTGGTCAATTTTTTTTTAGGTCTGTCTGGAAACTCACCGTCTGAAAATGATAAGAACACTGGTTGAGGGTTCAGACAAGGTGAAAATAAGACCGTTGTATATATATCAGAGGTCCAGCAGTAGAGTAGATGAGGGTAAACATAAGAGAATGAATACTGATGTAAGTAAGTCGCGTGATGAGTAGACCCGACAGATTTACACCCATAAAAAATCAACCCATCCAAGCCGGAATTTAATAAGCAAAGATTTACGTACAAACTGCTCCACAGGTGCGTTAAAAACCTCGATGAGGAAAAACTACTGGGGCAGGCACAAAATAGAAAGGTGAAAAGGACATGTGCAACCAGAACCTTCCTTCACTCCTTGCATGCCAGCCACTGGTCAAGTGCTACGGCATCTGCGAGTTCGCATCTAGGCAACCAGTGGTCGCCTTCATGTCCATAGCCTGAGAAACGGATGAGGTATTGGCATCTGTGGCCTCGAGGTTGTTTGTTGATTATGTCTTCAATGTGTCATTCCGGTTTGTCTTTGTCATTTATTATCAGTTCGGGTTCAGGTAGTTTTTGTGATGGGAACTTCTTGTAATCATTTTCGATGTAGGATTCTAATTCAGATGTGTGAAAGGTGGGAAAAACATTTGGCTGATTCGGGAGATTGAGGGTAAATGTGGAGAACTCATTGTGTTTAGCAGTTATTGTGTATGGCCCAGTTCATGGATTTTGCGACTTGGCCATCACCCTTCTTCATGTAGGTGGCACATCAGTGTGCAGTGAATAATTTTATTTGGTCGCTGACCTTGAGTTCATGATCAGGGCAGTGCTTCTTGTTGGCTTGTTCGGCCTGGCTGAGCTTGGCAGTGAGCAGATTATCCTTAGCTTCCACGAGGTCTTCCTGGAGTTGATTGATTATCTTGGTGGCCAGCTTATCTTCCGACAGCATGTCAACGTTGGGTGTCATGATGAATGGAGGAATAATACATGATGATCAGCCCATGCAGAGTTGGAAGCCTGAGAAGCTGGTAGACATGTTAAATGTATTCATCATGTTAAAACATACATGGGGTAGAGCATGGACCCAGCCTCGCTAGTTGCAAGAGACGTGATAGCGGACTGCCTGATTTCCTGTCTTGTTCGTGTGTTCGCTCGTGCCATTCATTTAAGGGTGCCATGCGGTCGAGATTTTGAGTTTGACCCCAGTGAGTTTGTGTAAAGCCTTCCAGAATGCTGATACAAACAGCTTGCCATGGTCATACTTTACCAGATTGATATGCATAGTTAAGACACCCTGCTACGTACCACAATACACATCTCTCCCTCATAGCACCCTCCTTACCATACCTTCACTACTGTCGACGCACTCCACTTCCCATACACTCCGCGCCCGCTAGACTACCTCCATGTATTCAGTATAGTGCCACATGGGCCCCAAGGGGCCCGCGCGCACTCAAATGGAATTTGAATTGAATTGAATTGCCATGGTCAGAGATAATTTTGAGCAGAATCCCATTCTCACAATACCAGTGGTTGAAAAATAGTAGAGCTAGTTCAGGAGCAGTGAGTTTAGTGATTGTGGGGATGATCTGGATGTCCGATCCAAGGCGGTCAGCCATTGTGACAATGCAGTTGAAACCCCGGTTCATGGGGAGTGGACCTATAAAGTCTATTGCCACAGAATCACCTCGTTGGTCAGGTATGGGCAGCAGGTGTAGTGGGCCAGCTTTGCACGTCATGCATGACTTGTTCTGTTGAAAATCTGGGCAGGAGGGTATGTAGGCTTCCTCAAGATCCTTCTGCATGTTGGGCCAGTAATAAGCATCACATAAGGTTTTGTAGGACTTGTTGAATCCAAAGTGGCCTAGGTTGTTGTGTGCCAAGTGGTAGAAGGCTTCGCAGAGCCCTCCAGTTCGGGGAACGATGAGATAATTGTCCATGTACCACAGTCTTTCTGGTTTGCAAAAGGTGAGGCCAGGCATGCCCTTTGAAGACGAATCCAATTTCTTGCATCAAGGGTTGGAGTTGTATCCAGAGCATATTAAATTGAGGAGTTTGGTGTCTGTTGCTATTTTGAGCACAGAGGCAATTGGTGTCACAGGGATCGACATGGGAATTTTGATCCATGTTCTCGCTAAACACTTTGCCATTTGAAAGGGAGAGGCTGTGTTCGTGTGCATCACTGCTGCTGCCATGGTCTCTGCATCATCATCATTCGGTAGGGTCCAGGGCTCAGAGGCCGCTTCTTCCACTGATGAACTGTCATCAAACTCGGTACATGATAACATGTCTGCAACCGTGTTATCTTCACCCTTAACATATATTATTTTACAGTCATATTGTGCCATGAATTCCATCCAGCGGGCCTGTCTGTATGACAGGTCTTTCTGTGTCTCAAAGTTTTCTAGTGTGCGGTGGTCGGTATAGATGAGGAAGTGCGACCCTACAAGGTCCACCCTCTATTTCTTCAAGGCACGAATTATGGCTATCTCTTTTTCATGAATAGGATAATTAAGTTCTGCCCCTTTGAAGCTCTTGGAGTCAAAGGTGACCAGTGCACGGATTCCCAGGTGAGTCCATAGGACAGTACTGCTCTCGAGTGCTTGTTGCTGGTATCTGCGTCTGTGGTCGCAAATATCTTGTTATTGCCTCCATTATCGTGGTCAATTGTTGTCAGACAATCAGTGCCAATCATGATTTCATTTATCCCAGTGAAGGCTGCCTGATGTTCGTTCTTCCAGGCTGGGAAGTTCTTGTTGCAAGGCTTTGTTGTCAACGCTTCCAGGACCTTGGTGTGCTTTGCAAGGTCTGGCAGGAAGGATGCAACATATCTGATGAGGCCAAGGTATGCATGCACATTTGTTGCGGACTTGGGCTGAGGCCAATTGTCAATCTTCTCAATTTCCTTAGGGTCTGCTTGTATTCTGCGGGCAGAGATGCAGTGGCCAAGGAAGTCGACCTCATATTGGAACAGTGTAGTTCTTTTTTTGGATTGCAGTAAAGTTGTGCTTTGGCGAGTGCATCAAATATTATCTTAATGTGATGCTGATATTCTTCTACATTTTCAGACCAGATGATGATGTTGTCAAGATATACATGGCAAATTGTGCCAACGTGCTCACACAGCAGTGGTGGCAGGGGGTTGAGTAGATCACAGCCTGAAAATTTGTCCACAACAGTTTGCATGTGATGGTCAACTATAATTTGATTTCTCTGGAACCATGGGAGGCCCAGGACAATTGGTCTGCACAAGTTGGGGACTATTAACGTGCATACCGTATTCAATGTCCAGGCTTGATCCCTGGAGTTGGTACATAATTTCACATAATCTGTCAGGCAATTAGCGACAGGGCAAGAAGAGTCAAAAACAGCTATAGTGATTTTCTTGGGTTGGTGAAGTTTGAAGCAGCACAGTCTGAGCTTTTGTACCATGTTGTCGTAAATCAAGACTAGATGTGCACCATTATCAATCAGACTGTGGTCTGTAATGGTAGATTTGACATCAGCCCCTCCACTCAGCACTTTCAGTGGAGGTGCACAATGCGAAGGGGGGATGCACATACATCTTCGTCATCTTTGGAGTCGTCATCGTCAGAGACATCATCAATGAAGGGCATCACAACAGCAACAGCAGGGGCCTTGGCCTTCTATGCCTTCTTGATGGTAGTGAGATGGGCAGCAGTGACGTGTTCATTGGTGGTGGGATCGGGAAAATTGTTTGTGCAGTTGCAGGAGATATGTCCCACAAAGAAACAACAGCACTTGTGGCACCTATTGTTGTTGTTGAGCAATTGGCACTCATCATCAAGCTTTGGCAGGGTGGGTTGGGATGACAAAGACGAGGTCGAGGCAGAGGACAGTGGTTTCAACAATGAAGAAGTTTTATTTTGCTTTTTCTGCGCACGATCGTCAACGACGTTCAGTTTGTGTTTCAAAGTTTTGGCCTTCTTCATCTCCACCTTGAAGCAACACTGAACCATTCCATATTGTGCATGTGTTTCTCATTGATGCAGATGACTTTGACCTTCCACTTGTCAATCTCCTCAGCAGTTATAGAGGTTATAACCTTGTTGAGTCCGTATTTGTATGAGAGGTTGGAGCACATTCCTGCCTCAAGTGTGTGATGATTGCAGGTGGCATCAAGCTCAGATGTAATGCTGACAAGGAGGGAACAGAGGGAGGAGATGGAAGTAGCATACTGCTTGAAGGTTTCAGTGTCTTTCATGTGGCTGAACAGGATATGGATGTGCATTGTAAGCTCCCAATCAGAGCGGAGGAATTTGGTGCGGAGTTTGCTCATGAATTGAGCTTCGTCATGCATCCACACTCCTTGGGGGGACAAGCCCAATTCTGTACCTTGTGGAAACAGCCGATGATCATTGCAACCTGTTTTGCATCAGCAATGTCTTTGGCACAGAAATGGTTGAGGCAGGCCTGCTCCATCTCATTGATATTGAGTAGAGTAAACTCACCGGCAGTCATGTTCGGGAGCTTGCTGGTGTGTGATTCGATGATAGTGTACTTCAACATGGCAGTGGTAGGGGGAGGGCTGGGGAAGGAGTCAGAGTCGTAAGGGTAACATGGGGTGGGCTGTGCAGTGGGCTTTGCATCTGAGACGAAGTGGGAGATGGGGGCATCTGGTCAGCAGGGTTTTCAGTTGGCGACAGCATTGATGGTGTAAGTGGGGTTAATGGTGACAGTGGTGACAGCACCTTGTCCCCTTTGGCCCTCACATGGGTGGTGAGGGGGTTTGGTACAGAGGGATTGCGAGACAGATTGGAAGGACAGTGGATGGCAGTGCAGAATAGGTGATGTGGCAACTAAGGGTGGTGTCAGACTTGGATTCAGAGGGTGGCAACAGTTAAGACAGCTGCGGTGAGGTTTATGGCATCCCTTGCGGGGTGCACCTAGGCAGACAGAGGCAAATCAGGATCTGCAGGAGCAGATCTTCTGTGGATCCTGATATGTGATGGCAGTGGTGGAAATGGTGGATATTTTCAAATAAGTGGAAGCTCACCGTCTGAGGACGATAAGAACACTGATTGAGGGTTCAGACAAGGTGAAAATAAGACCCATTGTATATATATCAGAGGTCCAGCAGTAGAGTAGGTGAGGGTAAGCATAATAACATGAATGCTGATGTCAGTAAGTTGCATAATGAGTGGACCGACAGGTTTACACTGTCACGCAAAATTTCAGCTGTCGAATTGCAATTTAGGACACAGGTCAATTTGATCGACACCAGTTTGTAGATAAGATAGATTATGCAATCTACTGCACATATGACTTGCAGCTGAAGTGTAACTAAATACAATAAAAATGGTACCTTACACTGTAAATGCTTGACTTGTAGATTTTGGACAAACATTGTAACCATGGAAAAAAAAACAGCCCTGCGGTTTGATTTGGCTGCTCTCTATTCTTTCCAAATGGTGGTAAAAATAGCGGGAGAAATTCCTCAGAGTTGAATGAGATTGGCCTGCAACTTGGAATCTCTGATCCTGACGAATTTGGCCAGAGGTAAAACAGCATAAAGAAGTTGCACTTTGCGGAGGAAAGTGCGCACTAGTGCATGCCAAGATGCAACCCCGAGTAGGCCATTTTTAGACTTGCCAAGATGATTTGCACACGGCTAAAAAATCTGTACTGGCACGTTGCCTCGGTGAATTCTACCTGCCTACGTACCTATCCCTCCAGCCCACGGAAATTGTTCGAATTTCAGCCAAGTTCGCTCTTAATCTCGACTAGCACACTCCGAGTCGAACTGGGCGGGCAAGGAAGATCTGATGAAGTATCCACCAAGGGGGCAGCCGATAGAGATAGCATGAGTGGCCGATGAGAATCTGAGTGCCTCTCCAGTGCAGATAAAATGTGGTCGAGCAATGTTGGGAGTTTGGTTTTTGACAAGGAGCGTCACCGCGAAAGCATAGACAGAGAGCACGTGACTAAACGCGTCTCCCCCGGGCACCAAGCACACGCAAACACGCTCCCTGTCGTTCTTTTCAGAATACCCGCTCAAAGGACTCGATGTTAGACAAAAAACGAGGAGCGCATCGGCGACAAAATTAATGGCCCCGCTCCGCGCTAACACTAAATGTGATAAAAACAAGTACATCCCGCAGAGATAGGTAGAATAAAAGTAGGAGAACAATATAAGTAGTACCAGACAGCAGGAACCAGACCGACATACTAATAGTGCAGTGGCAGGTGGATGTAAAAGTAGGAGACATATGCAGGTAGGAGAGACAGATTTAGGCAGGAGAACAGATATAAGTAAGACACATGCTATTAGAATACGCAGAACCCGGCCCAGGTAAACCGGAGACGAGACCAGAGAGAAGAAAAGGAGAGATATAAGGATAAATGATTGACGGGCAAAGCGCGAACGCAACTTGCAGTCCACGCACTCGCTACCACCGCCCAGGCAAGATACTCGCCCCGCCGGCCTACACGAGCCCGATCCCTGACCCGCGGGACGGCGCGCGTGTTAGGCAGTGCAGTACGGTAGAGGGGGTACGCGGGGTGGATGTATGGATATGCGATGCGCCTGCGGGCGGGCATGGGGTACGCCGGGCATTGCAGTCCGCGGGTGTAAGACGGAGGGACATATCCGGCCGGCGGCTGCAATACTAGACATCCGGCCGGCCGGTGAGCGGGGGGTATACGCATAGGCGGATGGGCGGGGTATACGCATAAGCGGCATATACGATATACGGCTTTTGCTTGGGATTCTGACGGGCGCGGACGTGCGCGGGCTACAGTATCCCTGAGTCCTTGAGCGCGTTCTGCAGGATCGTCTCCTTGACGGCGGCGAAGACGAGCCGGATGTTCTTCGTGTTAGTCGCCTGCGTCACGCTGGGATGTGTGTTAGCGCCTGGATGCGGCGTGGAGCGAAGAAGACGGGGGGAGGGAATGTGCGAAAGAATGGTGAAAAGCGAGAGAATGGATAGGACGCGAAGTAAAGGGTGAAGAACGCAATGTGGGTGAGAGAGTGGGTGAAGCGCGAGAAAGACACGGGGCAGAGAAGGACGGATACTGAAATAAGGAGGAAGGGACTCACTGTGGGTACACCGTTAGCTTCGCGCGATTCTCCTGCATGAACTTCCACAGAATATATTTGGCGGCCTTCTGCAGGTCGTTCCCGCCCGCGTACTCGGGGAAGTAGCGCCCAAGGGGGATCTTCAGCGGCGTTAGCACGAGCGGATGAGGGACGGAGGGAAAGGGCGGAGAGAAGGAGAGGAAGGGCGGCGACGAGCCGAGCGGCAAAGTAGGACTAGGGAGGAGGGAAAAAAGGAGAGGCGGGAAAGTGTGGGTGGAGCTACGTATAGGGCAGGGAAGGGAAAGACTGGATAGGGATGTCGGGAAGGAGGGCAATAGAAGCACGGATACGACGAGGAAAGCCGGGACGAGACACGCACCTTGGGCAGCTTGCGCTTAAACACGTCGATCTTATTCAGAAACAGGATCACGCTCGTGCGGAGGAACCAGCGCGAATTGATCACGGACTCGAAGAGATAGAGCGACTCGCGCATGCGGTTCTGAAGAGGAGAGTCAGCGATAGAGGGTGGAGGGGAATGAGGAGGAAGAAAAGAATGGGCCGACATGGGGAGCAGGACTGCCATGTAGTACGAGGACCAGCTCCGTCTTAACATGCTTGTAGCACAGCCACCGGCTCCCAGTACCAAGCTCGGAAACCCGCACCTGCGCTGTCCGCGATACCGGGCCACCGGCGCACATAATCGCTGCAGGAGTACGACGCCCTCGTCTCCATGACGAAGCGGG
Source organism: Mycena epipterygia (assembly GCA_029281465.1). Classification (NCBI taxonomy): domain Eukaryota; kingdom Fungi; phylum Basidiomycota; class Agaricomycetes; order Agaricales; family Mycenaceae; genus Mycena; species Mycena epipterygia. The sequence continues at coordinate 874,061 of JARJCQ010000031.1, read as the reverse complement.
CCCCGGAAAAGCCCACTACAACACGAAATCGTTGCAGGAGCACGAGCATACACGCACTCCCGGCACCCTCAATCTCCCTCCGCCTCCGGTCCGGCGAGGACGAGGACAGAAAGGGTGGGGAGCAGCTCTACCCACTCAGCCTCCCGCAGCACCTCCACTCTGCGCCTTGCTGCGGACACCCACTCCATCTCTCGAGGGCGCAACTCCACTCACGACGGCGACGCCGCTGCCACTGCGTCGTGCGTCCCCGTTCACATCCACGACGGCACCCCCCATGTGCACCGTCACTGCGGCGAGCGGCAGCGAGGGTAGTGCCCGCCCTGGAGGAACGCAGGACCACCACCGATACTGCTCTCCTCGCCCCGCACCGTCACGTCCAGCTGCCCTGTCGCCGCTCGCTCGCGGTCAACGCGTGTCCGTCCCACTCCAGCTCCCACCTCTACCTCACTCTCCAGCGCCCCCGCCTCCCTCCGCCCCAAACAAAGAGAATAAGAAACGAAAACACTCACCACCCTCCGCTCCTCCTCGAGCACCTGGTCGTACTCGCTCAGCGCCGTGCAGAATATGATGCTCGTTACGCTGGGAAGGAAAGGAGTCAGTGTATGAAGAAGATGGGGTACGGGGAGGGAAGGGGACAGATGAAGAACGAGAAAGAGAAGCGAAAAGCAGCTTCAAGAAACGACGGGCGCTAGCGTCCACGAGAAGCCGCGCTACACGAGAAGGCCAATCGTGGATGGAGGAAGGCGCAGAAAGAGTGGGCAAAGCGTGTACGCCGAGCCCGCGCCACGTCAGGTCGCGTTTTTCACCGCAAGTTTAGGACATCTTCGTCATGAACCCGAGGCGCGCTCGACATCGACGTACCGTCCCAACGGCTTCTCCGCAGGACCAGCAACGCCACAGCCCTGTCACGAGGGGCGGCCATCCACCGCACGCCACCAACGGCAAGATGCATCGCCCAGCCACCCCATCGAGCACACCTGCCCCTCCATCCACGAGTACGACGCGCTCCAGGACCGGGGTCATGTTCGCCGCCATTCCCCACATCCCCACATCCCCGCTCCATGACGGCGACACACGCTATCCGTCAGCACTACGTCGCGTCAAGACTCGCCCGGTCGGGTCTCATCTCCCGCCACCGACGTCTCCGCTGCGTGGGCTCGCGGGACCCCGCGTATGCATCGACCGCCCGCGTCCGTACGAGTGCGTCTAGCCGATGGCGCGCGCCAGTAGTCCCCACATCCCCGATTCCAGCGCGCGCCGCTGTAGAATGTCGACACATGCTATCCACCAGCACCACGCGCGTCAAGACTCACCCAGCCGGGTCTCATCTCCCGCCACCGACGTCTCCGCTGCGTAGGCTCGCGGGACCCCGCTTCTGCATCGATCGCCCATCTCCGCAGGAGGGGCGCGTCTCGCGACTGGCATCTCCTCCTACTACCGCGGGCGCACAGATATGGGTACGCATGCGCGGGACTGCTGCCCCGCATCTGACCCCTCTCGTCACCGATGCCTCCGCCCCGCGTCTGCTCCGGGGATCCCGCGTCTGCACCTCTGCAGCCGCCACCCACTGCAAACGCGCGTCCCCGCTCCGCGTCCAGTCTCCTCCCTCCGAGACATGGAACCAGTAACGGGGAGGAAGAGACGAGAAAAGTCGCCCAAAGACGGGCAAAGACATGGTAAACCAGAAACAGAAAGATAAAGGACGGAATGGCGGAAGGAAGTACCCACCTCTCGAAGCAATGTATCCACTTCTTCCTCTCTGAGCGCTGTCCGCCGACGTCAAACATGTGGATCCTGGCGTGGATGTGCGTCAGCAAGCCATAGCGAGAGAGGAGAGGGGAGGAGAGGACAAAAAGAAGGAGCAAGGCGAGAATAATGTAGCTTATAAGTGGAGAGAGCGAGATGCGAGGCACAGATGTGAGGTAAAGGAAGGGGGTGGGGAAGACGGAAGACGGGGGAGGTGGATAGAAAGCGAGAGCCGAAGATATCAATGATGTGGCAGCTGATATGTAGGGACACGCAGGGACGCAGGAGTGGGTTAACGGGACGCGAGGTGACATGCAGGGATAGAAATGTGGCATGGAAATGGAGGAGGAGCAAACGGCAAGATGAGAAGCCTCGGGAAGGAATGCGAGGAAAGACGATGAGGAGATGGCGGGTATAGAAAGACGGCGGGGTACATAGACGCGGCAGGAAAAAAGAAGGGACTGGGGAGAAATGGATCACGCATGGATGGACGCAGAAAAGCGCAGACAAAGATGCGGACTCACGACAAGTCGCCCATCCAAAACCTAGTCTCGATAATGGCCGTGCTCTTCGCTCGCGCGCGCAGCACGTCCTCCTCAGAAGGCACGTATGTCGGCGCTGCGATGCGATGTATCGACGCGAAAAAGCTGCATCCTTTGATTAGCATCCTTGCTGCATGAGAATGGACTCGGACTCACTATAGCGCACTATCCATAAGATAGAACTCCGCCGGGTGCTCGTCGAGGAGACGCTCGACCGCAGGTGCGCGCGCGACGTGCAGAATGGCGTCCGCGAGCGCAGGAGTGAGCACCGCGTGCGTCTGCGCAAGCACATCCGCCGCAGGCGTCGGTGCCTCCGCCGTCCCCGGGCGCGCGCTCACCCTCCCCGTCTGGATCCCCCCACTGCGCTCCTCCGTGCGCGTAAACGGTACAGGATCCAGCCCCACATCCACGTCACCCTCCAAATCGCCGTCCCCGTCGCCTTCTCCTTCCCTCCCATCCTCGCCCGCAGGCGCGGGAAACGCCGCCAACAGCACCGCGCCCCACTTCTCCCCTTCCCCTCCCAGCGATTTCACTCCCAGCCTGCGCACCACCCTCGCCAGCGTCCCCGCAGAGTCCAGCACGTTCTTGTAGATGATCGTGCGGTACTCTGCGCGCTCGCGGTCATCGAAGCCCGCCTGGTGGATGATCTTCATCTGCTTGACGATGGTGCTCTTGCCAGACTCGCCCGAGCCAAGGAGGAGGATCTTGCACTCCTTCTTGTAGCGCTTGGAGTCCTCGGTAATCTGCTTGTCGATGGCGTCCGAGCGCGCCTTGTCGCCGCGCGCTTCTTTCGAGACGGGCTGGCCCATGGGTGCCGCGTTCCTGGCCGCGATACTGAAACAGCAGGGGGTCGCAGGGGCACAGAAAGGATACAGATCCAGTACCGGGTGCAGAGCGCGCACAGCAAGCGCACAGCGATGGATACCAGTAGGTGGTGGCAGGACGCAGGCGGCAGTGGGAGAAATCCCGCCCCCGGCCCGTGTCCTCAATATTGCCTTTTTGGGAAATTTAGCGCGTTGATCTCCGTGCATTGACTCGCTTGTCTTTCTTCTTCGGGCTCGTCTATCCGCACGTAACCGCAAGTCTCGCTACTGAATTCCAACCCTGCTTGTCTTTCTCTTTCTGTCTCTCTTGCGACTGAATATTACCCGCAGCGAGCGAGTTGCCCTATAACGTCTGGTGACGCCTCTCTCGTTCTGCTCAGAATTCTTCAAGCATCTCGTGATTCAGTTGAGCAGCGATCTCCAACATCATTTGCAATTCTCCTCGGTTGTAGAGTTCTGGAATCCGTTCCTTGTTCTTCTAATTGCTTCTCCGCGAACCCAATTATCTCGCTGTCGTTGTGGCTGCCGAATCCGTCAAGTACAGCTTTTTTCAAACTCGATTGTGTCCATCTTATTTGCAATACTCGTCAGCAAGTGGTTCTTCTCGTTACTGGCTTCTTCGCAATTGTCTTTAGAATCCGCCCGTGATTCCCTCCAATGGTCTCGCTGCCAGTGCCTCATACGGTCATACCCGTGATTATCTTCAAGTTCTGCTTCACCCATCTCCCAACCCCGCCCAATTCTCTCTGAATCGCCGCCCATAAGGATACTTGCGATAAATCATCCTCCAGGCCTCTTACAATAACACTGACTCGGCAATTCGATGATAAACATCTGGCATCTCCATTTCAATCACCCCGCAAATCAAGTACGTTGTCTCGTTTCGTCCCGCCAATCAAAAATGCCAGTTAGCCGCTATTAGTGGCGTTTAATTGCAAATGTCAAATAGACGACGACCGCTCAGGCTAAAAATGAAGTTGGAACTTGGAGTAGGTCGATTTTCTACTGTGTATACCAACCACGCCTATATCGTGCACACCTTGAATCGTCTCGAAAAAAATTAACTACGACACCCAACGACTCGTCTCGTAAAACGACTATTCCAATCTCGACACCCCAAATGTTACATGCACTAAAAAATCCGTGCGGAGTGTGCCGGTTGTGTGCGTCCTTCCCACGACCTCCTTCTTTCCCCGTTGGCACTACCCCATTTTAACCCAACCATTTTATCCCGTCTACATGCCAGCAATAATCTCAAGACAATCTCCTCACTAAGATTCGTTGCTTCCTGCTCACATCCCGCCAACATCCTGGAAAATGAGATTGGAGTGTAGGATGTACATGTTCATTTCCATCTCTGGCAGCCATCTCAGATACGAATATTAATTGATGTTCCTGGTTGGGCTGGTAATATCGACTGTTGAAGATACGGCCGGCCTGGTCTTCCTGTGGGCCCCATTCTCCAATTTTTTTATTTCATCGAGCCAATTTTCTTCCAAAATCAATATTCCTCTACCATCGTTGATTCATTTAGGTATTCTCTCCACTAGGGGCGAATGCCACAATAAGAACCAATTCCAGACCAAAAAACCCATCTACCTCGAATTGATTCCACTCCTTAGCTTCCTCGCTCTCTAGCTTGTCTCTAATTTACTTCGTGCTCAATTGGAATTTGTTTCGGTCACTCGCCGTCGTAATTGACTCCGTCACTCCGACAAATAATTATTTTCCAACGTCGCATACCTTATGTAAATTCGGTCTCCTCTACTCTATGGCTGTTCTTCGCCCTTCCCCAACAGCTTACGGCACCAATTTCATCATTTCCAAATGCAATCCAAATGTCTCTACTTGTGAGTTCTGGGGCCATCGGTTCTGCTGCCCTCGAATCACGATAATCCTTTCTTCTATTTAGCTGTCCTTCTCCCAGCACCGGATAACACTCAACATAACAGTCAACAAGACTAAGTGTCTTTGCCTTGGAATAAAATACAGCATTTCCATCTCAATTTTCAATTCCCCCTTCCTTTACCACCAATCCCAACCATCAACCCACCAATTCAAACATAGCCAAGCTAGCCGATAATGGTATTTTTTGGCTGAAATTGCGACGACCGATTGGGAGACGCAATTCGGAGCTCGGGGTGGGTTGAATTCCTGAACGCTGACTTCGAGAGAGCGATTGCGCTGCAAAACGAAGACCTGCACATGAACACTCCATGCTGCGATAGTAGGGTGAGTTGCGCTCGCTGTTAAGATGGTCCGCATGTGCGTCCATGCAGAATGGGGCTGGCTGCATGTCAGTCGTCACGCACGTCTGTCGTCGTCCTCGCTCGCAACCCTCGACGACTCGTCCGAGTGCGACCAAGCGACGATGCCATCAAAAAAGGACGACACCGATAGGTGGCCGAACCCACTCCATTCTATCACCAACTTGAAATGGACTTGGGATCTGAGGAAATCAGAGCAGAGAACGCGAGTAGAAGACAGGTAACGAACCTCAAAAAACTTCGGCCACTATGCAACGTCGTTCGTGGCTGCGGCCCGTGTATTCGAAGCCGGCGCAATGGCTTGAAGAACGATTTGAGAGAGCATGAGCAAGGCCTCCGAGCGAAGTAGATGGGAGGAAAGGAAGAGTGGCACTGGTGTCACTGTTTGCGCTGTGTTTGGGTGCGGTTGGGTGCGGTTGGTAAGGCACATGCGCCACCAGCTTCATCCGCTGCCGTCACTCTCCGCGTTCGCTTACGAACTTTGTGCGGACTTCTCTTTCTTCACAAAAATTCTGAATACAGCATCCCACTCAAGTTCCAGGGAGGGATTCAGATTCAAGAGCCCACACTGGCTGAACACCAAATCTAAGGCCCACAAGGGCGATTCAATTGCGCCGATAAACTTCAAGTTCAGGATTTGATTTGAAAAAACCTCGCATGCATGCCATGTACAGATAGTCTTCCGAGAATGCCAGTTTGTAAATTATACTCATGTTCTACAGAATCCATTTCCAAAGCAATTTAGCTTAAGCTTTACATTAATGCGGAAGTTCGTTGAGTCCGGGCAGTCGGTGCTATGTAGCGCTGCATAGTGCTGAATGCCGGCCAGCATAGTGCTGCACAGCACTGCATAGTGCTCACTATGATCACTAGGGAACCACTATGGATCGGTCAAACCCCGTTTGGGCGAGGTCTATGCAAAGCGAGAACGTGACTTCGCTTTGATGCGCCGCTTACGCGTCGCGTCCTCGTCCAAAGGACTATCGCTTTGACTTCAACGCTTTGGCCTTCCTCCAGTATATAGAGGCAGCAGAATGCTGCCATTTCCTTGTGCTCTCATCCTCTCCCATCTCACATCCAGCGCGATAGGTTGGAATTCACTCGTGCTCTCATCCTCTCCCATCTCACATCCAGCGCGATAGTCCTTGACTTCGCGTTTGTTTTTCACAGGAGCTTCGTTCTTCCACACATCCACAGTGGCTTCAAGCTCTTCACGCGAGCTTCGTAACAGCACCAAGGCGAATACCGCAGCAAGTGTATCGAGAGCACCACCATCTGCTACAGCCGCCCGAGCAGCGGGCCGCACAGCAAACCGGCGTATCAATCCCGTTACGGCACCTGTCACGGCGCCGTCATCCCCACCTCCTGCACAATCTTCATCACCCACCCTGCCGTCTTCCGACGCCGAACCCTCCTCACGCCAAGCTCAACGCGCGGAATTTCTCTCGAATTTTCGCGACATGTCCGGCGACAATAACTCCGACACCGCTCCTAGCGGTTCTGGTCCGAGTTCTGTTCCCCAGCTAACCGCGGTGGACATCCAGGCCCTTATTAAAGGCCAGCAGGAAACGATCTCACGTCTGGAGAAGATGGTGGATGTTGTCTTGGCAAACGCCAGCCCCGGAAACTTTGTCAACTCCGTTCAGGCCGCTATCCATGCAGCGACAGTCCCTGTGGTGCCTCCAGTGCCGGTCTTGCCCCCATTCGTGGCAAATAATCCCCCAAGTAAGTCTTCATTGTACGACTTGTTCCCTTCTCTCGAGGCGGGTCAGCTACTGGAGATCGTGCGCCACGAATTTCGGCCCGCGGATCTATACAAATTGGATTCTCGATTCCGTGATCGGACCGATGTCGACCGTCTCGACGATGCGAGAGGCAAATCTCATTCAGCCAAAGACTACCCCTCCCTCCATTCCCTCATCACTCCCCTCTTCACCTACTTTCGGGTCCTCGGTGCCTTCGCTGCCTCTTCAGGTGACGCAGAGGCTACACGGGTTATTTCCGATGGATCGGCTCGCTACTACGAGCATCTTCACGACTTGCATCAACGTTACGAGTGGTCGGCTATTGTGGAGTATCATCTGCAGTATCACCTTATCCGCAGACGCGAGATGGCTAACGGTGATTACTCCGGTTGGGGTCGCACGGACGCGGACCTCATGAACCGCTATCTTTATTCGCGTCTCCGCATACAGACTGAAAGCGGTTCCCGACGGGGCCCTTCGTCCCCTCCAAAGACGAAATCTTCGAAACCCATCGCCGAGCAAGTGTGCTTCTCATTTAACAAAGGAGAATGCTCGTCATCACCATGTCCCGATGGTCGTCTCCACAAGTGTCGCAAATGCAGCGGGGATCATGCGGAGAAATCATGCAAGAAATAGGGTCCCGGCAGAGCGAGTAGAGTTACTCGTGCACGTCTGGCTGCTCGCTCTGGCCTGCAGCGCGACCTTGGATTTTCCCCGGTTACGGTTTCCTCGTCTTCGTCCTCCCCATCTTTCACTCCCAATCTTCCCCACTCCGCCCTCTTCCCTCCTGCCCCTCCTCCTCCGGCTCGTCCGAACTCGGAACCACGTTGTAATGCCCCCCTGCCTCCCGATCACAACTCTCCCCCTGTTTCATCGCCGCTCAATCATGATGCCTGGGCTTTCTACCTCGCTGATTACCCCGATAGAGTCTTTGTGTCATCATTACTTCAGATAATTAAATTTGGTGCCAATATCGGTTTCGTCGGCTCTGAATCCTCTCGTCCATCACGCAACCTTAAATCTGCGGCCGAGAACTCGATGTTTATTGATTCAACAATCGCGTCCCTCGTTGTCAACAGCCATGCCGCAGGCCCATTCCCCATCCCCCCACTCGAGAACTTCACTTCGTCTCCCCTCGGCGCGGTGGCTCGCAAGCGCAATCCTCAGAAACTGCGGATAATCAACCACCTCTCATGGCCCCACGGCTCCTCCGTCAACGACGGGATTTCCGACGCAGAGGCGCATATCACATATGACATGTTTGAGCGTGCCATTAGCGATCTAATCTCCTCGGGCCCTGGCTCCCTCATGGCGAAGCTTGATTTGAAAGAAGCTTTCCGCCATATTCCCATTCGTCGTGCCGACTGGCACCACTTGGGCTTTACGTGGGACTGCAGGTTTTATTTCCTGCTTGTCCTTACATTTGGGCTGCGCTCCGCACCATATATTTTCAACCTCTTTGCAGAGGCTTTGCACTGGATAATCCAGAGGCACATCCCCTCGTATCTTCGGCACTACCTGGACGACTTCATTTTGACGTTCAAGCCTGCAATAACTCCATCTACGTGCAACGCAGCTGTGGAGTGGGTCATGGCACTTGGTCGGGAACTCGGGCTATTTTTTCAGGACTCTAAAACCATTTGGCCGTGCACCGAATTGGAATTTTTGGGTCTGATCCTCGACTCCGTTCGGATGGAGGCGAGGCTACCGGCTGATAAGCTGGCTTTTCTGAAGGAACTTCTTCAGAGTTGGTCCGAGCGGCGGCGCTGTTCTCTTCGAGACGTGCAGGAGCTTGCGGGATTTTTGCAGTTCTGCTCACAGGTCATCCCGCAGTCGCGTTCCTTCATTCGGCACATCATTGATTTCTCCACCAAATTCCGCTCGCCATTCACCATCCTCCGCATTCCCTCCGGTGTTTTCGCTGATATCAGATGGTGGCAGACCTTCAGCTCACACTGGAATGGCATTCGCCTTCTTGCGCCGTCTCGTCCGTCATTCGAGCTTTATACAGATGCCAGTGGCCGCAAGGGGTTAGGCGGTGTCTTCGGCTCTCGTTGGTATGCCGCGAGAGTCCCGCGCCGTTGTCGGGGTTACGATATCCAAGTCAAGGAGATCTACGCCATCCTTCAAGCCATTATCCGCTGGGGGGATGAATGGCAAGGCGGCCATGTCACTTTCTTCTGTGATAACCAGAACGTTGTGTCCTGGCTAACGTCCGGAACGTCTAGGTCCCACCATGGGATGTCTTTCGTGCGCGCGATCGTGATGCTAGCGGCCTGCCTAAATTTTTCTTATTCTCTCGTTTGGATTTTTTCTGAAGAGAACTCGCTTGCTGATGCCGCATCTCGCTTTCAGTACTCCAAACTCTTCCACCTCGCGCCATATCTGCACCCCAAGCCCTGCTCGCCGAAGTCCCACCTCAATGGTATGAGACGCACTCTCATTTCTCCCGGCAGGCCGCCTTCTGGCTTTGGCATGGACTCGCTTCTAGCACCCAGAAAACCTACTCCACCGGCCAGAAGTCATTCGTTGATTTCGTCCGGCTTCATCCCGAACTCACCGCCGCTAACAACGGCCAATACCTCCCGGCCACTCTCCCCGCTCTCGTTGAGTGGGTCTCTTCTCTCGGTGCCCGAGCTTTGCAGCCCAAAACCATTAAGGGCTACCTCTCCAGCGTTCGTTCCCTCCACGTCGACGCTGGCCTTCCTTTCGACAATTGCGAGTCCCCCACACTCCAGCGTGTCATCCGCGGCATCAAACGATATTACGGCGAGAAGGCACGTAAACCCAAACTTCCGATTACTCAGGAAATCAACGCTAAACTCGCTTCCGTTGCTGGGGATTGCTCCATTCGCGAAAACGCCAATATCGACGCTGCCTACAAGACTTCCTGGGCCGGATTTTTTCGATGTGGAGAAGTTACAGTCGGGGACAAAGAAAAATTCGACCCCGGTGTTCACCTTACGCGCGGCTGCGTTACCTTTTTTCCCTCTCTCGACAATCGTACCCACGCAGGAATAGATCTTCCCGCTTCGAAGTCTGATCCCTTCCGTAAGGGCGTTACCATCATCATCGCGCTCGCTCCGGGAGCGAGTACGTGCGCCGTGACGGCACTTCAGCATCTTTTCCGGGTCGATCCCCAACCAGCTTCTGCTCCTCTCTTCACAGATGGCCAGGGCAACGCACTTACCCGTTCCAAATTCATCTCAACACTCAAATTTCGTCTTTCCCTCATTGGGCTTGATTCCTCCCTCTATTCCGGTCACAGTTTCCGACGCGGCGCAGCTTCCTCAGCAGCGGCGGTGGGTTATTCTGACTACGAGATCCAGCTACTCGGGCGATGGCGCAGCGACGCGTATAAACTCTACCTTGACGTCCCTCGTGATCGCGTTCTCAGCCTATCAGCTCGTCTGCATTTGGCCGTTTCTCCCACTCAGTTTCCCATTCCTCCGGCCCTCCACTTCGCGCCCCCTTCCTTGGCTTGAGCTCGGCCTCCCCGTCCCGGGGCCCGTGCGAGAGAGCAATGGCGACCAAATTCATCTATTTGCCCGCAATCACTCTCTCTTCTGTTTCTTTCGACGAGCTCAGGCATAGATGGATCGGTCAAACCCCGTTTGGGCGAGGTCTATGCAAAGCGAGAACGTGACTTCGCTTTGATGCGCCGCTTACGCGTCGCGTCCTCGTCCAAAGGACTATCGCTTTGACTTCAACGCTTTGGCCTTCCTCCTGTATATAGAGGCAGCAGAATGCTGCCATTTCCTTGTGCTCTCATCCTCTCCCATCTCACATCCAGCGCGATAGTCCTTGACTTCGCGTTTGTTTTTCACCCCACCCTTACGTACCGCTTCCCTATTTTTACTTTTTCTCTACAGTCGTGGCTTGTCTCATGTAATTAGTACATTCGCCTGTGCCGGCTTGAGCTCGGCCTCCCCGTCCCGGGGCCCGTGCGAGAGAGCAATGGCGACCAAATTCATCTATTTGCCCGCAATCACTCTCTCTTCTGTTCTTTCGACGAGCTCAGGCATAGATGGCCTCTATGGCAACAAGGCATGACTATGCCTTGGCTACGGTTTTCCAGATGAATGGGTGGGAGCGGTGATTGAAATGGGGCCGACACAACAGCAACGTACCATGGGTTAACGCGCACATTTCAGCTTTATTATGGAAGCCGTCATGATCGAGATGGGGGGTTTTTTTTTTTGACGACCGAGTTACAGTGAGCCGAGAGGCACGTGAACCGGGGAGCAAATAAAAGGCCGTCATGATCACAGATTTTGGCCGTCTGAGCTACAGCGTTTTGGATGTAGGCAGCACATGATCTGGTAAATAAACTATTTCCTGTCATCGAGACGGACAAAATGTCCCATCAAAGTTATGGGTTTGAGACCTGGTCTCTAGGTCGGGACCAGGAATTTCACCGAATTATGTCCTACAAGTGCGGAATCCAGCAGTAAAATCCAAAAATATTCCATTGAATGAGAACTGCCTTTCTTAATGCGCTTAATTTTTCCTGGTACTCAGAAGCAGACTCTATCCTTTTCTTTTTAAATATCACTCAGGACTCGATTGTACCCGAGCAAGCAAATTTATAACCTATCTTCTACTCTTCTTCGCACCCCTGTGTATATTACTCGAGCCTTTGCAGTCAAAAGACGCGGATACACTGATGATCCCGACAGGCAGCACATTTCTTCTTTGTCCTCTCCTTCCGTCCACTTGTTGAAGTGCTGCTGCCAACCTTCGGATTGAAGGACAACAGTGAGGTTGAAGGGAGAGGTATTGAGCCGGAATATGACTCACGAAGGGTATTCCGACGTCGGTCTCCGTGAAAGCGGATTCGTTGATTTGTTATTTGAACCAGATTCGAACCGCAACCGCAACTTGAAGCACTCCAGGCTGAATAAAAGACTACTCGTTCGCCAAGCAATCATCGAACCATAACGTCTGTATAAGAGGACAGTTCCGTACCAGCGATCCGGAAACGGACACCTATGAGCAGTTACTAAAATTTACAAAATCTGGAGTCGCTGTATCACTTAAGTCGTATTTTAATTGAGTAGCAAGTCAACCGCACTTTCACTCCTCGACCCGGAACTACTGGCACATCCATTCAAGACTGGAAATTGAATAAACGAGTTCGACTAAATAAGAAGCGCAACAATGATCGAAGACTGTACAGTACATGTAGCAGGCAGATTATATAAATACACATCAAATTTTAACTTTTTTCCTCGCCGCCTCTGCGTCATTACTACACGTACTGGTCGTCCCGGGCGAGAGTGGCCGTTTAGATCTGACCCTGCCATCATCTTCCGATTCAGCAGCTTCTTCGGCGGTATCATCCGGATTTTCCTCGTTGCTCACAGGGTCTTCATCCCTCAAATGTGCAATCACAGCCGCGGCACGGTCTTCACTCTTTTTGGCAATCGTGACCATTGTTGATTTGACCGAGGCATCATCGTTCGGTTTATCTAGGGCACAGTGAGCCTCTGTTGGACGGGCCAAAGTAAAGCCACTTACATATTTGCTCCTCCATGATAGCCAACGCTTCGGCTGAGCCGCTATTCAGGACTATTTCATGATAAGCGTGAAGTCTTGCATCCAAAAGTCCTGCTGTGGTTTTCCGAGCCTTCGAATACGTGGTGATGTGGTCGTCTGTAAAGGATTATGAGCGAAGTATTGATGGACTTCAGCATTTTACGCACTTGCAACGTCATACACGATTTTCATTCCCCCCTCATTATATTTTTGCTGGTTAAGGGCAGAATGGTTAGCCCATGTTTTTTTTTGTGCAAAATTAAACTCACATAAACGTCCTTCAACGCTGCTTCGCTGTAACCGTTCTGCGGAAGCATTGGTCGCGGTGTACGCACGAGGGAAAGACGCATACCATGAGCTTGTTCTTAAGAACGTTGGGATTATACCCATTCGTCCTAGAGCCTATGACAGGTCGTGTTGGCCTCGATTGAGAAGAAGAGACAAGTTAGGACCCCATAAGCCGGCCAGATCTGGAAGAAAATTCGTCAGTAGGGAGCAGTGCATTGTGGGGATTCTTTTACTTGTTTTGTCGTTAATGATAGCCATTATCTCCTCTCTTGTGTTCACGCCAGTAAGAGCCTGACATAAAACCTGTTTTTGTCACTGGTTAATCCCCTGTGACAGCGGACGAAAACCAAACAGACCGCGGAATCGTCGTGGCTGACCACAGCTGTGCGACTGAGCCATTCATCGGCTGGATGAGGCAGAGATGTAAAACCTTAAGAGAAAGACAAAAATGTAACGTACGCTCGAAAAGATGGTCGCCTTCGGGGTTTCGTAAGTCATATGTAATTAACGTGGTACCAAACTCACACTGGCAGTCCCCTTTGAACAATGTGACGCACTCGTTGAAAGGCCGGCTCGATGTTTTCGTAGGATTCGCCAGGTCATCAGGAACGTCCATTGGAAGGTTGACCTCCGCGCACAATGCTCTGTATTTTTTAGAGGAAATTTTAAGTTCCTCCCCTGTCTTTGGATGAGGTCAGCTCGCGTGTTTCATACAATGAAAATCGGTGCGTACGTAAAGTCTGAAGACGCAGGGGTCGGCAGCCTTCGCCCTGTTTTCCAGGAAGTTCCCCGAGATGGTGCTCTCAGGTGACTGGAACGAACGCCGCGTCAAAACTGAGCCAAGTTTTGAGGTGTCCATTGCCCAAGGGCCGAACGTCGACTTTAAACACTGAATGGCTGTGTCCTGTACCTTACCAGCACTGGATGCCAAGTTCCCTCGAGTCTCGCGCGCCTCGACGCTGATCGCATCCTCTGCCGCTTCAGCGGCCCCTGCAATTTCATCTTCAGTTCGCAGGCCGGTACCGAAAAGTTTAAGGATATCCGAATCTTTGTCGAGTGTTTTAGCAAGTGAGAATGCGTCCATGGCCTTGGAGATCAACCCGAAAGTGTCCAAGCCGCCGACAACGATATCGCTAATTTCCCCCACTAATCCAGGCTGAGTATCTGTTTCCGCGCAGATGGTGCACGTACCTCCGGGTACAATGCTCAAGATCATGAGCTGCGAAATGGATATTAAATGGGCACCGACACGTGGCGGAAAGTCGCGTACCCCAATGTTGGCGATTATTTTCAGAACCGACTCGCGTGCGTGGGCCTGATCAAAGGCGGCTTGACGGACTTTGTCATATTCAACCTAAAATGATGTGAGTGCCGATTCAAGCCGGGATCTAGAGCAACGACCTCGTGGATATATGCTATAGTATTCGCGATTGTCTGATTACCGAGAGAGATGGCGGTGAGAGTCGTCTTGCAATATTGGTCAATTAACATCGGCGGTCGCAAGTAGCGGAGGACGACAGACCGTAAGTAAGCCGATGAGTGATCCGGTATCAGCATCTGGCGCGGCGGCCAGACGTGTAAATTTGGTGACGGCATTGTCTGTACGAGTTGCATCAACGGAGTTCAATCTCAGTAAACCAAGCACGTACCAGTGCTCTGGACGAAGCTTTGGATAACATCAATCGGATTGGCGAAGAATGTATCAGGGTTTATAAGCCGAAGCCCCGTCCTTTCAAACCGGCATCGAATAAATCAAATAGTCTGGTGAGTGTTGTGGTTACGTACCACTTAGTTCGACAACTCTCTGGAGGGTCGTACGGATCGGAAGGATCGTCAGTGTCCCTCTTCTTCGTCTGGTGCGAGTGGTGGCGTGACCTCCTACGACTAATCGAGTGTGCGTCGTGGAGAGTGGGGACGGGGGAACGTGGTACAGTTTCTGTGGGGCCGGCCCGAGGAGTTTTTCCTGTCCCTCCTCCGGTTGTACAGGATGATCCTGATAGAATTGTAGGAGATTGAAGGCCTACAATGGGTGAAGGCTCACCTAGGCGTGTCACGTAGAATTCCCCGTCCACAAGATCGTCCAGGTTGATCCCAACAGACTCGTTGAGATACTGCTTGAAGCCATCGGCATCGTCCAAAAACCATTGAACCGTGTCGTATTGGGTCAAATGGGGACTCTGCGAGGGGAACAGCAAGGATGGAACCGGGACACTTTAACATTGGAACTGTATCACCCCTTCAAATGACATTAGATAAAGAGAAGACACCATAGAAACTCCATTTACTCGCAATGCCAGTAGTTGTGTCCCGTTCCCGTGATATTCGCAAGCTAACATAGACGAAATTAGAATTTGTAAATATTGGAGGGAGCGTACAGCGTACATTGTAGTCGGCTGCCTTGCCTTCCCATGTTTTGTACAAATTGAAGCTGTCGTTCGCAAGGTCCGACTCAGTCAGAAACAAGCGAAGCCGATTGCTGAGCTGGGTCTGGATTTGGAGGGCACCCAGGAGTAGAATGCGGAAACTATCTGGGACATTAAGGAATGCGTACTCGTTCGCCAACGTAGTAGCGAAACCATCCTGGATCAAGGATAAACAACTAAGCTGCTGAAGGATATTATTTTTTCCTTACATAAACACCATCTCGCAGGTATCCTGCGCTGTCTAAGCTCTCTATTGACATCGCTGCAAGAGATTAATCTTGACTCGAAACGAGGGGGGAAAGTGGACTAACAAGCAACAATTGAATCATGCGTAGGAAGAAGCCCTCCTGGCGCATAAATTGCGGACGTGAGTTCCGACAAAGTGTTGTCTTGATCAAGACTAAAAACTAGAGGGGCGTGTCAGAGGCGGACCGAAAAATACGGTTCAACAAAACTAACCACTGATTCCGCCCATACAAAGGTTCTGCGAGAGAAGGGCGCGAGCCGACACAGACAGAGGGGATTCGGATGCCATGGTTGAGCCATCGCTCATAGTAAGCCATTGGACCGAAGTAGTCTCGTCGAGTGTCAAATCCGTGTAACTGACATTAAATGACGCGTTGGAAAGCGCAGGGATCAGACATAAATCGAACGCACTCATCAGAATCATAGAGACCATCATTGATGATAGCATCCACAGCAAAATATGGATATGTGCCCTGAGCAAGATCTCCCGACGCCATACAAGAGCTTTGGAGGGAGGATGTTCCCACGGGCCTGAACGAATTTTTGAGTGCTTTTGAATGGTGTGAATAGGAAATAATTGTAACCTTGAATAAAAGGGAACACCGAAGAGCAAGAGAGTTGGAGGCATTCCAGCCGACTGTGCTTTTTTAAGGGTGACCTGAATAACATCGAATTCATTGGCGTCGTCGCTTGAGGTAGACGGCTGGTGCGTAATCAACGACACGAATTCAACTTTAGTTCAGAATCAGTCAAGAGCTCCGTAGGTAGACCCGGGACAAACCTATTTTTGCGAGACTCGTCGTGATCTGGCAGGAAGGTCAGAGGTCTGGAAGTTGATATGGAAAAAGGCTGCGTACGGTGTTGACACCGGAGAGAGACCTGTAAAGGTGTAAATGAGGGTGTAGAAGCGTGGTGCCGGCAATAAACTGACCAGAATGCATTGGGAGTGGACAGCGAGAGGAGGTTGGAGCCAATTCCAGCCTTGACCGCAGTCGCTATGGTCGAAAATTGAATTGCCGATATGCAGGTTGTTCCGATGCACGGCGTCCATTCGAGGTCGATGCCATCGGCGCCCAGGCTGGTATCGAAAATCAAAAGGTTGTTCACGAAAAATGAGCATGTATACGGACGAGGTTAATAATGCCAATGCGCTTGTTCCGAATTTTGTCCGTGCACTGCTCGACGTGGCAATGGCAATGAGCGGCGAGGCGTCGACGCCGAGTCCCCAACCTCCAACTATTGAGCATGTCAGGAATAAGAGCGTCAGGGGAACCAGAGTACGATGGTTACCTGCGATCAAGACCTTTAAATTCGGGGTCCCAGCTTTCAACGCAACGATAGTTTTCACTTGCGCCTGCTGGGATGCCGTCAAAGATACCACACCGGCGGCGGTGAGGGATGCATAGGCGTATATGACATGCTAGGTGATTTCGTTGAGAATGGGAAGAAATGGAATCCACGGGAGACTAACGCTGAATATCGCTGGGTCAATCGCCTCAGGAGACCACGGGAGGCAGTTCCGCGTGGCTGCACTTGAAAGCGGGGATAATGTTAGCAGACAGCTACAGTTCGGGACAGTCAAAGACATCAACTCGGCTAGTGGCCGGAGTTTTGTTTCAATTAAAAAACGGACTTCAGATTCAGATTCAGCACCCTAAAATAAGCCTATATACGATTTTCCTGAATTTTTTGACGAGGGATTACGTTTGGCCAAAATTTTGGCCGGTCCGAACGAAATTGTGTGTACCCCTTTTGGCCTCCGGTGACCTACCTACTCCCTGCTGATGCTGCCGATGCATCTAAAGCTTCCGCGGCATGCTTGGAGGCATAGCGATGGGCACTCTGACGTCTGGCTGCCCACGCTGCAGCAGCCCCAGTCAGGCCAGACCGATAGGCATCCATCCATCTCCATGTCCGATTGATAAAGTGCCGGATGATTTCCGCCGTACATGCATCCAGATACTTGATAGCTGCTTGCTTTGCATCCTCAAATTTAGGCTTGTCCTCCTCTCGGAAGCGATATTTGACCCAACCCCAATACTGGAGGAGATGTCAGCAGATGCCATGAATAAATCAAATTACACATACCATCTCAATTGGGTTCAACTCACAATGAAATTTGGGGAGGAAAATGATTTCATGGCCCCGTCTCTTGACTAGTTCCTCAAGCATGGATACCTGGTTCTTGAAGTCATCTTGGTGGCTCAGCCAACGAGCCATGCAGCACTCTTGATTCTCAATTGGGCACACTGGGCGGCATTTTGCCCTGAGCTTTAAATTTTTGTATCCATGCTCCTTGAGAACTGTTTGCAGACCCTTTGCCTCTCCATTCCGTTTTGTCATCTTTTGAGTCTTTCCTCGCTTGGAGGGATCTGGGTTTGACATGGGAATAACTGTGGTACACTTTTGGACACTCTGCATTCGAAGGGTTGAAAAAAATAAATGGGTGAAGTTCAACACACTCACCTTTCTTTTGCCGATTCTCTCGGACCTGTTTTTGGGGCAGCCACTCTCCATCGTCGGTTGGATCAACCTTTCGAGCAAGTTATTTCATGCTTTCCAGCCCCTCTTCTTCATCCATGTCCCAGTCTTCATCAGAATCCAGCTCTGAATCGATGTCTGAATTAGTTAGTGCCCTCTCCTCAGCTTCCCAGTCGTTGCGAAGACTGTCAAACATGGTGCACTGCTCTTCATCATCTGTGGCAGTCTCTGAGTCGCTCTGATCCAGCATAGCTCCAAATAAGGCTCCTGCAGGCTCCGGACCAGGAGATGGAGGGGCAGTAGAAGGTGCAGAGACAGCTGGTGAGGATCTATTGGATCCCTGGTTTCTGAGGCCAGAGATATTGGTTCTCTTCTTCTTGGGGGCAGGCATTTCGTAGGCAGCACCTATCGTTCCATCTATCGGGTATATGTAGGTCAGAACAGGAATAGATTCACGCAAGAATTCCGGGTGAACATCGGACTTTGGTCATGTGTGACACCATGTGACTTTTGTATCCCGAATTTCTCCCAAACGGCTTGTGAATTTATTTTCAAACTCAGTCAGAAGACTCTCCTGAATGAGAGCTTTAAAATGAGCCTACTTTCGTCCAGATTGAAGCAGAACTGGGGAAGTTGGCCATATGTTGATACCTGTTGAACTTGTCATGTGATTTCCGGCCGAACGGCTCGTCAGAAAAATCTGAAAATATTTGGGAAAGAACTACTAGATGAGATCTATTGATCGCCAAAGTCTTGGAATTTTTGAAGAAAATAAGTTTCAGTTGATGTCTTTGACTGTCCCGAACTGTATAACCAGCAAGCATTGTGGACCGCGCACCTTCCCAAATAATAACCGACGACTTTCGGCGTCACCTTCCCGAGACAGTCAGCATACCCCGCAATGGACGAAAATGCAGTGATCCCAGTCCCATTCGAGACATCGCGCAGAAAAAGACTGGTATATTGATCAGTGAGTTGTCCGTTGACGCCGACATTGGGGCTGGTCATGAACGGGTCTTGTTCGTGGCCTTGCCAGTCAACAAGCAGAGCAGACCCATCGTTGGAGAGATGCTGGTATCGGCTGCCGAACGGGGTATTTCGATCCCTGGACGAAGATGAAATAATATGCGGAGAGACCCGGGAAAACTTACCATCCAAATTGCCATACGGAAGATGACGAAGATCCATCGCGGGCAAAGTACTGAAGCTTCTCGGTGAGACCGACAAGCATTTGACGGACCGCAATGACTCACAGGCTGATATTCATCTTGTTCTGAACCGGGTGTAAACGCCTGAAATTACACTGTGAGAGACACATGCGAGCGCGTCAAGTACGGTTACCTTGAGCATATAGTTCCTGTGGAATAATATGAGATATGGAAAAACTATGATCACAGCGCTTACCGATAGAACACATTTTGCGGTCCAGTTGCACCACTCCATTTACTTGCTTTGCTGCCAGTCGACCTACATAGAAAGTGGGGTTCCACACGGAGAAACATAAATGTTGCAAACCAGTATATCGGCGCCCAAGTGCCGTCATCTAAATCCGAACTGCCGCCTGAAGAGGGGTATTAAAGGGGAACACTGAAAATGACGGGGAAAAAATGTACCTTCTCCGCCACAATGATCGAGACAGCTATATGTCAGTCAGTTACTAAAGTCGTAAATTCAGACCAACGACATACCTCCCTGCTCTGTGACTGTACGGTACAGAGACGAAATTGAGCTCCAGCAAATTATGGCCTTCGTACCCGCCATGCATGTTCATGTCATTGGTCATGTTTTGCATGGTGGCGACGTTTCTCATGGCACACCTGGAGAATGAGGTGAGCGGTGGATTACGAGAATACTGTGAGACGTACCACTGGAAGGTGAAATGCCGGAGATTCCTGGGAAGACGATTGAGGATGGGATCGAATTTCGAGAGGCACGAATGAACGCGTACCGTAGGGTGTTGTTGTAATACAAACTATCCCAGACACGACTTCCCCTGATGTAGCCGTTTCCTCCGGCACCCTGGATCCTATTAAATCTCAGCAACCGGAAGGAAAAAAAAAATACGAACCTTATTCCAAGAGCCTAAACGAAGATCAGCCACGAATATTTAAACCAGTGGTTAGAATCGCACCATCAAAATAATTGTCTTGGATCTGAAGGTAGCGTGCAGCCTTCGATGAATCGTGTCAGGAAAGAAGATCTCGACGATGACGAAGGTCTACCTCTGTCGCAATTGGATGGGAGCCCGTCATGCTGAGAGAACCAGAGGACATCAGACAATGTTGCACGATAACACGAAAAGAATATTACTATGTCCGGATGTTTCTGACCCATGAATCACGAGCGTAGCGGAATACAATGCCCTGCAATTTATCAGAAGCGAGATATGAAGCAGATGGGAAAATTTTACATGCATCGCGGCTTCTGGAGCCATGTTACCATAGTTGTCCGTCGCTGAAGCACGACATAAGATACGCCTGAGCCGACAAAGGGATGCACGTACCATTCGCGACCAATAGCGAGGGCATAGGCTGGGTGATGTACAGGTTCTCAATTCCAACGTGATGGACGGGTTCGTCGATCGGCATGACCTGCAGCAGATGAGCATCGGGCGACGGGACAATGGACTGCATCGTACTTTTGTATAGTAAGTTTCACCTTGCATCTGCGGGGACCCACCGGTGACAGAGCTGGTGTATACATCGAACTCCAGATCGTGATCGAGCTCGATGTAATGACCGAGGTCGTCGTCGCCCTTGCCCGTTGCTGTGAACCAATCCTAACGAAAACGAGTTTGGAAAGAAGAACTATCCCGATTGTCGACGCGGCGTACCTGAAACATGTATTCGTTCTGGTAATAGTCCTTGTCGTGAACTTGCCAGGCATCGTAGTCTATTCGTAGTGTCAGCAATCTAACCAGACTCGCCATTATGCGGCCGTTCAGCACGTACCATACGACCTCACCGGAGCGCCTGAGTATGACGGATGGTGTTATTAATGCCATGATAACCTGAGGTGCAACATACCGATCCAGATGTCTTGACCTACGTCGGCATCCCAGGTACTGTTTTGCGTGTCGATGTACACCTTTCGTGTGCTGAAAAAGGCGATCAACATCGGCAGGCAAGGACACGAAATATGTTTGCGTACCCCTCGAAGCCGGCGATTTCCATCGTTTGGTCCGCCATGTATCCTTTGACCTTCTGGCAACGAAGTGGACCAATACAACATTATATCAGCACTGGAGAGGGCAAACCGAATCGTTCCTATAACTCATGATTAGCGGGACAGAGACGACTTTATTTAATGAACTGACCGCCAATGGTAATTCGCACTCCCGTAGAAAAGGTCGATCCGATTGGCGGGCGCCATGGACGCAGGTTTCACGAATTTGTCAGCGATTTCTTTAGTTCCAACCCGAAAGACGGATCGCCCAGGCCATAACCTGCAGAGTCTGAGTATAACTCAGGAACAAGCAAGCGACTGAAAACACACCATCCTCCCGTTGCATTGCCCGAGACCAATTTTATCCCCGTCTTTGAGTCCCCCGCCTCGTTGAATGCCCAATTAAAGATCGTGTTATCGAGATCCCACTACAGCCTAAGTCAGAATCGCAAAGAGGAACTAAGTGGAATGCGTACATTATTTGCGCCCGCCTTCGTGAGGACATCGTATTGGGTATTGCTGTCCGGACTGAATGAAAGGACAGTGCCGCTGGTCGGATCGTTTCCAGCCCCTCGCAGAATAAGATAATTGGACGAAAGATAGATGGTATAAGAAAGATTGATGGTCCCCGCGGGGAGCTGAATGAGAGTGAATACATCTGGACTGCCTGGATTATCTGAGAAATGGGTCAGACTTCGGCGTCAAGCTGGGACAACGAGACATACCGCTGATCGCCTTCTGAAGGCCGTCTGTATCATCGATGCCGTCGTTCGCTATCACGCCATAGACGGACGCGAGTTGCGCTACTGTGATGATTTTTGCTACCAATGAGTCGCCCGGGAGAGGCTGCAGGTCCTTCTCATATCCAACCTGAGTCCAGTCCGGTAAGCCAGGAACACGAGGACGACGATTGGCCGAGGTCAGATCGACGAGAGATGCAAAAGATTGCGGAGTCCAGACAAGAAGAACGAGTGCGGCTGCCCACATAATGCTGGATGGATGATTGAAGACGAAATGTGCCTATAAATTCTCCGGCTTCATTCCCTGTGGGTATAAATGCGGTCGCGTGGCAGATAGAGGCTCCTGCTGCTCGTGGATAATCCGTATAAACCTCCTGAAACGGTACCTTTTTTCGCGGTTCCTGCTGCCATTGCCAAGCCGTATTCGCCTTGGTATGCGGAAAATGTCCCTTGTTGTTCCACGTTCCAATCAGTTGTCCTTGTTCTCGGTCGAGCGGCAGGGGATGAAACAGATGATCTCGGGTCTCAGCCGCGTCAGGCTAGAGGGAGGAAATGTCCTTTTTTTTTGGCCGCATCGGGGGTTTTTTTTGGCTCGACGACGTAGCACAGTGGAGTGCAGGTCTGACGAACACATAACGGGCTAGCCAATGATACTGAGGACTGGTGGCGAGGCGAGTGCAGATGAGCTTGACTCGGAGGAGAGCGCTAGAAGAGGGAGCCGGCGTGCCGAACTGGTATCTCAATCATGCCCGCTTTGATCTCCGATTCTCTCCGACTTCCATCTCCATCGAGAGGCTTGGCATGATGCTGAAGATTGGTTGAAGACGCAGTGCAAATTCAAGAGAGAAAAAGACGAACCATTATGGGAGGAGGGCAAAAAAAGGCGTGTAGATTTCGTTAGGATAACGAACAATTGGTTCATGGCCGGCGGACGGCGGGGTGTTCAGGACGCAGTGGGGGTCGAAAGGTCCCAATCCCAAGTACACAGGCTTGTTCGGAATATAGATAATAGCGCTGCCAGGAACGGAAGTCGGGGATGAAACAAGTTGTTCTCCTTTTGGTTCGGGCGTCAGGGCCCAAAGACACACATTTATAAATAAGGGCATTGCTCTGGGCTCCACTACGCTTTGTACGATGCCTCCCCTGCGATCTTTCGTCCTTGCGAGTTTTTGTGCTGCGGCGGCGTTCGCCTCCTTGATTCCCGCCTTCACCCCGAAGAAGGTGGACAAGGTCATCGACGCTGCTTCGTACATGGGAAATGTCACTGCCCTTGTATGTTGTGCACGACTTGCACTGGGGCCCATTCGCTGAAAGGTTTACTATTCAGGAATTGAATGTCGACAAGCGCACTCTCGGAAACTCGTACGTACTATGCATCCGGTTGAAAGCCTTGTGTTTACTGGTGCACCCAGATACCTTTGCACCGGCGTCGGATTCAGTAACTACTGCGTCCTGATAACCGGGGAGCGGAATGGAGCATGCGTCGATCTGGGGTCGGACCTGGACAAATTCGTCTCCAGTTTCGGGCCCGACGCGGGCCAAACATGCTTCCTTTGGCGGTGCGTGTGTCGTTCTCCAAGGAGGGTCCGAGCTGAAGGCCAGTGTCTCCACAGGTTTCACGGGTGTAGCTCGTTCAATACAGCTACTGACGAGGTCATGAATATCAAATCCCCGGGGATAGCCAATCTCGGGGACGTGAATTTTGACAACGCCGCTTCTTCGTATCAGTGAGGAGTCGCATTTACGCTGTGTACTGGGTACTCAACGGCGTTCACAGCTGCATTTTCAATTAACGAGTTGAAGCCTCCGTTTTTTTTTTTGCTCTACTTTTGAATGTGTTGACGTTGGGGGTGAACGAGACTCCTATGTTCGAATCTGAGAGTGAATTGTGGGCTGAAGTCAGCTTTAACATTCTGAGTACATATTCAGTTCAACAACGAAACTCTGCGAAAAAAGGGAGAAGCGAGATTTAACCCAATTCAACCCACTCTCGACTGATTTGTCTGCACCCAATCTCGACGAAGCCGATTCTACAGTCGAGTAAGTTTGGGCTGAGTTTGGATAAAAAAAGACATCGAGTCGTTCGAGATAGGCCGAGGAAATTGAGGATGTCAGCTCACAGCGCGCAAGCCCCGCGTCGGCATATGTATATGGGTACGTACCCTTGCGCGCGGGCGACGCCAGCACATAAACGCAGCAAGAATAAGAAACGCGCTTTTAATTAGAGGTCTTTCCAAAGAACGATGCAACGCGGAACGGCTCTCCATATTTTCTTGGTTAACAATTCAGCGCAGAGAATTGAAATCTTGCAGAGGACGATCCATCCAATCAATATTATTTGCGCACGCTTGGTTAGCCATACAGACGCGGCGAATCACGTGTGGGTTATCAAACTTGAAGTTAAATTTAACGTCGGCCCATTGTTCCGAGAGGCCCCGTCAATCTAGGTGGCATGCGGCCCGCACGCGGCAATCGGATCCTGTATTTCTCGTCCATGGCAGAAACCCTCGGCGCCGTCGCCAGCATCCTCCAACTTGTCGATACCGCTCTCAAAGCCCGTGAGTACATACAGGACTTCCGTCATGCCCCCCAGGAACAGCAGAAGCTACTCTCGGAGATCGATGACCTTAGACCGCTCCTTATCGAGCTCCGAAATCGCATAACTGCAAGCGCGGAGAATGGAGTTCTCCAACAAATGAAGAATCCCCTCGCTGCTTTCAAAATAACGATGGAGCACTTCACACAAAAGCTGCGACCGATTGACGGGGTAGTCTCAAAAGTCTCAAAACAACTTCAGTGGGCAATGTGGAATAAAAAAGAGGCCAAGGAGTATCTAGCAACGTTCGAGCAGTTCAAGTCGTTGCTGAATTCCTGGTTATTACTTGGAATCCTGTCTGTCTCTTCACTGCTGGAAATATCATGTACTGACTCACGCCTCAAGGGATACCGGCCGACAAGACCACGATAGTGAGTGGACGAACTAGCAGGGTCAATTCAAACTCATGGACTCTTCCTGTGACTATTCCAGACCTCTTGAAGGCTGTAGACGATGTATCGAACGAGCAGCGACAAGAAATCAATTGTGAGTTTCCAGGTGGCCTCTCAGGGGCGCGGTTCCACTGAAAATCCTGTAGCCAGAAAACGCGCAAAAATAATCGATTGGCTGTCACCGATCAATTTCTTCGTCAGACAAGCGGATGTCTCAAGTGATCGGCAGCCTGGAACAGGGGAATGGCTGCTTGCGGATAGTCGCTTCAGAGACTGGGCCTCTGGATCTGGAGGGACTCTGTGGTGCCGTGGAATACGTAAGTGGCTTAAATTCCGTCTGTATCAGATCCCTAAACTCACCCAACTCCATAGCGGGAGCTGGGAAAACTGTGCTTGCGTATGACCGATTTTATTTTAATAGTCTCCTTTCACTGACAATGTCCTCCCCAGATCAATGGTTATCAACTATCTCAGAACCCAACCCCAGAACGAGAATTTTGGTGTGGCCTGCATATATTTAAACCACAAGGAAACTGAATTGCAGACTCCTTCAAACCTCATTTCGGGCCTTTGGAGACAATTGGTATTCAGCAAAGAACTCAATATCTTGGTACACAGTTTATACGAGCGACACTCCGAGCAACACACTAGACCATCATTTGATGAGATTTATGGGGTCCTCCGCTCTGCAATTGCTGACTGGTCCAAGGTTTATATTGTGGTCGATGCCCTGGACGAATATCCAGAACATTGGCGACGCATCTTGATAGAAAAACTGGCTGTGGTTGGCCCAACAGTGAATGTAATGCTCACTTCAAGGCCACACATTACTCTCAATGTGTCTCTCCCAAACTTCGAGACTCTAGATATTCGAGCAAACAATGAGGACATCCAGAGATATGTGGACGAGCGAATCCGGCTGTCCTCGCGTCTTTCAAAACATGTTGAAACTCGACCAGAATTCCGCCAGGAAATCCATACCAAAATCAGCAGTAGTGTGGATGGGATGTAAGCGTGAAACATATAGTTGACAGACCAGTAACGATTATTTGCCAGGTTCCTGCTTGTCAAGCTGCATATCGAGTCTTTGGGTACAAAGAGTACCGTTAAAGCGGTCCGAGAAGGTCTCAAAAATCTACCAAAAGATTTGGACCGCACTTATGAAAATGCAATGAAGCGCATTGAAGATCAGAATGAGGAGGACAGGGAAATCGCTCACTCAGTTCTCACCTGGGTTGCAAATGCAAAACGTTTGCTGACAGTCCGAGAACTGCAGGAAGCTCTGGCAATTGAACCAGGGACAAAATTCCTGGATGATGACAACATTCTGGATATTGAAATTATTCTATCCGTCTGCGCTGGCTTGGTCATTGTTGAAGAAAGTACCTCTGTTGTCCGGCTCGTACATTACACCACACAGAACTATTTGGACAGCATTCAGGCCACTAAATTCTCGCAGGCTCAAACTAACATCACACGCAGCCTTCTCACTTTTTTGGAATTCAATGAGTTTGCAGATCTAAGCAGGTACAACTCAGGAGATGGAAGTGATGACGATGGCGGAGTCAATCATGGCCTCATCGGTTATTGCCAATACTGCCTGGTACATGCAGCTGGACAGCCAGAGGTACATCTGAGGGACATGATTATAGCATTTTTAGGACAGGCCTCTCGGTGGCGCAATTTTTTCCGCTATGAGCAGTGGTCAATGGCAACTCCATGGAGGTCTGATTGGCCATCAAATGTGTCGCCTCTATGGGTTGCGGCAGCTTCAAACTTATTGCAGACAGCAAGGTCCATGATGGCCAGTGAAATGGTTGTTGAAAAGTCTGAGAATGGAAAGGGCACTGCTGTACACATAGCATCACACTATGGTCATCTTCAGATGGTGCAATTGCTGACCGAGAAGGAGTCTGATATCAGACACTATTCCATTCCGCTTGAAACGGCAGTACTTGGAAACCATGAGAAAGTTGTCCAATTTTTTATCGAAAAAGGCGCCGATCTGAATTCGCAGGGCGGGGAATTTGGCAGCATACTGCAGGCAGCTCTGCAAATGGGCCACGAGAGCATTCTACGCCTGCTCATTAACAATGGTGCTGATGTGAACTTGCTGGGACCTTATGGCAGCGCACTTCAAACAGCATCAGCCAAGGGTGATGAGACACTTGTTGGGTTGCTCATTGAACATGGGGCCAACCTTAATGTGCAGAGCGGGCGGTACGGCACCGCACTTCAAGCCGCAGCATACCACGGCCACAAGAATATTGCCAAGCTCCTCATCGAAATGGGTGCCCACGTGAATGAAGAGTCTGGGATATACAGTACCGCCCTGCAGGCAGCGTCGTGCCAGGGCCATGACGGGGTCGTTCGCCTCCTTATTGAGGCCGGTGCTGAACTGAATTTGCAGGGTGGGAAATCCAACAGTGCGCTTCAAGCAGCATCATATTGGGGGCACGAGAGCACTGTTTCACTGCTTCTCGAACGAGGGGCCGACGTCAATGTGGAAGGCGGAAGATATGGTAGCCCCGTCCAGGCAGCATTGCGCTGGGGCTACGATGACATTGTGAAACTGCTCGTCGAGAAGGGGGCGGATGTGAATCTGCAAGGGGGGCAATATGATAAACTGGAGGAACAATCATCTCCACCCCAGAAATCTGTTCGGCTGCTCATTGAGCACGGAACCAACATGGATTCTGATAGGCCAACGGCAGCCCATTACCGATCTACTCATCGTGCCCATCAATCCGGCTCTCGTTGGCCTAGGCTTAATACGACTGACTCCTCAGAAGACGGTATAGAGCCATTCAAGTAGTAAAGTGTTTTAAGCCCGCTGGATATAGTTGTTTATTTCTTGTCGTTAACCGTCTGCGTTAGGGGAGATTTAATACTGTCCAGTATTCCCGCCTCCGTCCTGTCGATGGTTGTTGGTTTCCTTTCCGATATATCCCGTACTTATGCCACCCTTCATTACCATAAGTAGTTCTTCCATCTGTTGTTCTGGCAATAGGTAGTGTGAAACTTGACAAAGAGCTGAATTGCGGTTCGTACTTTTCCCTTTTCCGACACCCCAGGCCCCGGTGACATGCAAGTGACCCGACGGCCCTCCCCAGGCCCCAAAGCATACAGTGACGGCCGCCATAACATCTGGAGGACATCAGGTAGGATGCGCATGGTTTAACAGATTGAAGCCCCGCCGCCGGGCCCCCGCTGTGCAGGATGGTTTTGAAGATACCCGCGATTTTTTGCCTATTCGAAAAAGAGCCTATGCCTGCCTCATCAATTACTCGGCGAAGGCTGCCGATTAGAGAGCACGTTCTATTCATCCTCGGATCCAGGCGAGTAAATCTGCATTGTATAGAAGGCTACGAGGTCGAGAGACTTAATCTTGTCTAATTCCAGCTTTCTGGAAGGTCTAAGACGGCAACGCGGCCCCTCTTCCGCAGAGATGAAATCATCTCCAAACGAAGAAAATAATGGTCTCGAAGGATAAATTGGTGAAAGTTCGGCATACTGTAGGGGCAGCATAAGACAAGCGGGCAAAGTGAAAGTGCCGCCGACGTGCCGCCATTGCCGCCATGGCGTCAGTTGGCGGCAGTCTGGCGGCAATGGTGTCAGCAGTCTTAAACCTCAGACGATTTAAGCCTACCCCACTGTTGTTAAACCTTCGGAACTGTCTTTTATATCATATTTATAGCATACACCGTCCATTTGGCTGCGACGACCTACGTCTAAACCAACCTAAACATTACTTTATATGGGATGTTGGCGGCAGTGTGGTGGCAAAGTCAAAATTTTGGCGCCACTTTGGCGTCAAATTGGCGTCAATCCAAATTAGGATGGCGGCAGTTTGGCGGCAGTGTGACAAAGATAGCGCCAATATTCCCTACCCGTAGACTATCCACACTGGGTTTACCGAGATTACTCCACCAAATGACTGTTATGTATTCACGATTAACCCCATGAGATATAAAACCCTTGTGTTTCTTGCTGTAATGAAGTAATTCAAAAAAGAATCATGATTAAGGACTAGGTGCCCTATTGATCGACTATCATCAATATACAGAATAACGACTGGCTCGAGTCTATGCATCGCCACGGATCTGGGCCTTGTTCATTCAGCTGTCCTAGAATCTTCGCTGTGCCCGTGTCTGACGATATACTATCGCATGAAGGAGGATCTAAGTAGTTCATTCTGAAACGAACCGCACCGCCGCATATTTGATATGCGGTGTTCATAATTTGATTGAGGGTTTATCTTGGAAATGGAAATTTTAGATATTTATTGGAGACTGCGTTCAGATTCTGCGGGGTTATATGACCTTTCAGATGGTCTATCCGGATTCCGGGGCTCCGGATTACATTTTAGTTGAGCATAAATAAGCAAGCGTCTTCCGAAGGTGGGCCGCAGTTGCAGAGCATTAACGATTAGCATTCTACATAGAGAATTAACATTCTACAGAGCAGAAGAAATTAATACGTTTGAAGATAGATATATAGATAGCGGTACATCCCTCGATCGCACAAGCCCCTCACTTTAACTACTCTCCACTGAAGCTCGACGCCGGTGGTGCCGGTCGCGTGGAGACTGCCTCGCGTGCGAGTCGATCCGCGGGGAGCCAGCCAGCCTTTTGCGGGCCGCGTTTATCTTGGTACGACGGCGGGGGTGGGCAATACGGGGGCGGCGGCGCAGCGTACGGTGCCTCCTCTGAATCGACAAAGAGCTGAACCCGCGCGGGATCGGGGTACACCGGGGAATTGAGGTACAGCACAGTGAGCTCACGCCTCCGGGTGCGGCAATAGCTGCGCGCGAACTGCAGCAGGCTGATGAGGGCGCCGAAGCTGCAGAGCGCGAGGATTACGATGCCGGCGACGAGGATGGATTCTTTGGGGAGAATAGAGTCCGAAGTTGGTGCGTAGGGCATGTGCGCTCGAGGATTCGGCTCTTCTGGGAAATCTGTCGTGTCCATTTGGCGGGTTACTGCGATCGCGGCAGGGAGGGCGTCTGACAGGCTGTATGCATGTGGACGAGCCGTTAGGATAATTGAATGGAGAGAATAGAGGCGACGCACGAGATATAGTGCAGGAGAAGGACGAACGAGCTGAATCGAAATCTGCACAACTGCATGCTTGCCACGAGGAAGGGACGTGCAAGGACGGTTACGGGGACGGCGGTCGAACAGAGGCAAAAAAATGGATGGGTGCAATGGGGGTGGACGGTGGTGGTTAAAATTGGGAGCTAGTGTGGGGACGACCTGGTAAGAAACAGGAAACGGGCAAAAGATCCCGTCTCGGGAGATCAAAGATGCGCCGATCGCGAAGCTCCAACGTCCAATGGGGATCAGGATCGCATCAAAAATGGTATACCGGCCCGACGCAATAAGCTATGACCGGTGAATATTGTCCCCCTTCGAATAACCAGTTCAACCTCCGCGCGTCACGAATGCCGCCAATTAAATTTTTTGTTAACGACGACAAGGAGAGAATGTTGAAATACTTATCCCGTGGTTTCAAATTTAGCAGACCACCGTCTCTTGGCAAAGATGATACGCCGGAGTACCCGGGTTTGGTAACGGGACTCCGTCACGGGAGACCAAAAACGACAGATCTTAAAACACAAAGAGAAATCCTTCCTTCTTCATTAGTTTCTCGTACAACATCCAAAGGAGACCTGTTGGGCCTGCGCTTCGAAACCAATTATTTCCTCCGGCCAAGGAGATCAGCTTAAATTCGAGCGGTTGATGGCCGATCACGGAACAATTCGAAGTGTCGGATCCATCGGTGGATAAAAATCGAACTTCCTACGTAAAATATTATC
Organism: Mycena epipterygia; assembly: GCA_029281465.1. Lineage (NCBI taxonomy): Eukaryota > Fungi > Basidiomycota > Agaricomycetes > Agaricales > Mycenaceae > Mycena > Mycena epipterygia. The sequence continues at coordinate 843,250 of JARJCQ010000031.1, read as the reverse complement.
CGGGTCTACGGTACCGGCAGGGCCTTTATATCATCCTCGAATCCTTGTTGCAACTGGGACCATTTGACCAAATGGCACAAGTTGTCCAGATCTAACCAATTCTGCAGTTGCGCTGATTGATCTTCGTCGTTCGAAGGCCCGTCCTTCAGCTCATCCTTTATCGTTCCAGCCAACTTGGACAAGATCTCCGCCGCATCATTCACCATATACTTCAAGTCCTGCTCCGGATGAAGTGACCCACGACCGACTTCCTCCCTCGCCCTCTTCACCGCTCGCTCAACCGCATCCACGAGGCGGTCCACAATCTCGTGTGCGAGGGGCCGATATGTGCTTAAAACCCACGATCCGGCACAGAATGCTGTGCGGACAGTGCACTGCACAAGCCGGCGAACATCCCGCGACTTCGAAAAGTCGCACTGATCCCAAACGTTCGTCAGCGCCGCCAAGCCCATGACGAGAGTCTTCTCAAAGTCCCCGGACGTTTCGTCCTCCGCCGCATCCGCATTCAAATCCGCGTCCGCGCGCCAGACTCGAGCTAGCACCGCGCGGAATTCCGCCCTTGTCTTCCCCGCATATTGAACGTCCAGCACCACCGGCAGATACGAAAACCAGCCCAGCGGATCCTGCGCGAGCGCCGCCTTCCACTCGGGGCTCGTGGACAACTTGTCCCCGAGGCCGATGTACGCGCTGGGATTGAGTGCAGAGCACGTCCCTAATAGCGTCCAGATCGCGTGGTCCGGCAGCACGGAGCGCAATTCGTTGTTGGACTTGCCAGTGAACCAATCCGCCGTGGAGCACAGCACACGGAAGCCGAAGGCGCGCGTCCGGCCGTCATCGGCGTCGGATTGTATGCCCCACAGTATCGTACGCAGGGCATCAGCGGTGATGGTGCTTCGAACGGGGACGATTGAATATAGGATAACCTGCAGGAGGTCGCCAACCGCGTCGATGTCCCTGTCTTGGCAATTCCAAAGCCGCTCCAGGGCCCTGTAGACCCATTTTATATCGCTGGAGTTCAACGGATCCACCGGATCGAGTTCACGTGCGGAGGGCAGCCTGACGATCTCGAGTACGCGGGTGAGCGTGGACTGTGGTATCCCGGGACTGACGGCGCACAGCTGATACGCAGCGTTCCTGCAGGCGCTGTCGTCGCCGGGGATATATGTATTATTTTTGAGGTTGTCCTTGAATTTGACAATGTGCCGAAGAATTCTGTCCGCGGTCCCGGAATCCAGCAGTTTGACATCTGTGAGACGCTGCGCAAGGTTGTGGAATAGGTGCGTTGTGAGCAGGACGCAATGCGGGCTAGGAGAGGATTGTATGATTATATAAACCACGAGGAAATGCCAATCGCCCCACCTCTTGTCCACGAGCGCCAAATCCTCGACAGCATGCGCCCCGAAAAAGGAGTTCATGAAGAACAGGAAGTCGGCGAAGATCGAGTGACTCTGCAGCGTGCTTTCATCGGGCCTGAAATTGTCCAACACCTCTTCCAACGTCGGGTCGAGGAGTTTTGCATGTGTGAACCGCATGGTCCACTGGACGTCAAGCGCTCTTAAATCAACTAGCATCCTGGTAAGCCCCGCGAAATTTTGGACCCGCGGGAGAGGTTGGTTCGGGTGCTGTTTGCTGACGGTCTTGAGCACGGCGAATGCCTTGATGCAGGTTATCGCACGATCGCCCATGCCATCGCGGATCTACAATTACACAAGAGGTCCAAGTGAGAATCGTTGTATTTATTTATTGATTAGAAAGAAAATACCACGGACCTGGGTCCCATCCAGACATTCGTCGACAATGTCGCATAAGCGCCTGAGCGCAGGTCGGAGATCGATGTTAACCGGCCACTGCAGGTCGGGGATAACAGTCGCGGCGGCTTCCACGAGTACCGGATGCGTGGACGTCTCCACGGCCCATACGATCGCGGGGACCTCCTCCGACGGTGGGGGCAAGAGCGGGAAAATAGCGCGCGACGGCGGGGACTTGGGTTCGCGGGTGGTATCCGACAGCGGAAGGAGTGGAGGGAGTGTTTTCGTGAACCCCGCGCAGGCATGCGTAAGGCGATCACGTAGCGCCGCCCGCCCGCCCTGCATCCGCCTCCCAGTCCGCTCCACGAAATTATGGAGCGATTCGGGCTCAACGACGAGCGTCAAGAGGGTCGTCAGCGATGTCTGGAACGGGGAATCTCGATGCGCCAGAGCGGAGAAGATCATCAGTGTGTACACCACGAAGCCGAGAGACGTCAGGGCTATAGAGATCCCGGCGAGAACGGGATGAATCGTCCACAAGTAGATGGACAGCGCCATCGCAAAGAGAAGCAGCGAAAACTGCAGAAGGAGGGGGTATATCTGCATGATGAGATCGAAGTGCCAGCGTTGTAAGGCGTCAAATTTGGTCTGGCGTTCGAGCCCGCGCTCTACGATCGTTCCTTTTTCGCCGACGGAATCGTAGTACAGGATCCACTGCTTTCCGAGCACAGCGAGGAGTGCCGCAAAGAGTGTAGAGAATAAGCTGCAATATAAAAGCCCCTGCGCAGCGACGACTCGCGTTTCAGGCGCGGTCGGTACGAACATCTGTATTGCGGGAGCTGCAGCGCCAGTCATGTTTTGGACCAGGAGCATGAGGAGCGCCTGGGTCGTGGCGTTCGAGTCCGGCAGGAGCTCGACCTGAATCTGGATAATGAACGCCGAGCTCACGGCGGAAAAAAGACCCGCCTAGTTATGTAAGTACAACGGACTACGGAAAGAATGAAGAAGAACAACACACAAAAAGCAGCGACGCGTCGAAGTCATTCACATATTTGTCATGTAGCTCCTTGTCGAATTCGTCCGCCAATTTCTTGTACACCGTCCAGAACGCCGTCTTCTTGTCGTTCGAGCGAGGTTGCTCCTTCAGATTCTGTGCTTCCACCGCCGTACTCAGTCTTGGAATTCTCAGTAGCGGTATGGAATACAGAATCTCAGTACTCACCGGTCTAGACACGCCTTCAAACTGGGCGCAGTGTTAGCACAGTTAATTGGAGTTGGGGGTGAAATTTACTTGGTGGACTGTTCGAGGCTGGTCTTTCGCAAAGCCTGCACGGCGCTGATGAGTCTTGAACAAAATTATCAGCGTCATTCCAATACAGAGCCTTTTCGGTCTATCACTCACGTCTGGGTATCCGATTGGCTCTCGGTTGAAGAAGTCTCCACGGCGGACGCAGGTGAAGTGCCATGGGGGGTGTCGAGGTTTCCTGCAGCCTCGGAGCGAATCGTGGAATCCACCATGGCAGAAACACAGGGTGGGTGTGCGACGGTAGTGGCAGGAACGATTAAGGAGGCGATCAATAGCATATACCGCAATTACTCCTGGTACATGCTGGGCGTCGCGCCACCGGCGGCGAACAGATCCGTGTCGTTACCTACCCGAGGTCGAAGCCTTACACATTTGATCGCGACCCAACCTCCGAGCACATAGCTCGACGAGGGTGTTTCAAAAACAGGGCATCCGCAAGAAGGACTCGGAAGGTTGATCAAGGGGCAGTGTGATTCCAGGCTTTGATGATGCTCGCTGTCGCTGTTCCTGCATGTTTTCCACCCAAGTCAATAATCGTCGAGGCTTCTCTGAGAGTACGATATCAAAATCTGAATCCCCCATGTGGTAGAGTGCGGCGACGGAGATAGCTTCAAAAGGTGGCGTGAAGGGATAGTTGGAAACACTTACTATTTCGGATGAGGGGAACCCGAAACTGTGGTACGTGATTAGGACTTTCTGAGAGGAGATATATCGAAACTTAATAATGGGACTGTCCGACGATGTTCGATGACGGTAGTGTTAAGGTTTCCCGGGAAATTAATAACATTATCGGTCAGCGGTTGTCGGAAGCAAGAGAGCCACAAAAACAAACCAGTCACAGCGTGCGTCCCAGGCCTTGAAAGCGGAGAACAGGTGCTCGTGGCGAAGGAAAATAAAATTTGTAGATCTTGGTCAATGTCAAATACAAGGCGCCTCCAAAATCGTGGTGAATTTTCAGTGATGTCCTGTTAAGCGCTGCGATTCCTAACCTAATCAAGCCTATAGATATACTCCGGTGCAGGCGTCAATGAGGGTGTGTAGCCCCGAAACAGCACGCATCACGCACCTTTCGTCTCTCCTGCGCGTCGTTTCCTGAAAATACTCCCCCTATATAGGCTGAGTACTCATCCCGGATTGCCTGCACATCCTGATCGCCAACTTGTCTGCCCGCAGGGTCGGTGTGCCATCATCGCATAGCACACCACAGCGGCGGCGTCCTAATTCCAGTCCCACAGAAGGAGCGCGGGGCGAGGATACGACACCCGTCTTGGATCCGCGCCGCAGAACAATTGAATGGTATGGTCATCGAAGGGGTGAAACAGGCTGCTGAAACACACACTCGATTATCCGACGCCCATACCTCGCCCAAACTGCCCCACATGTTTCCAGTGCTTCGAGTCTTCGTTGCTCATCGGTGGCGTGCTTGGTTCAAGACGACTGGCCATGCTATGGTGGGAGAAGAGGCGGTCCAGTGATGCGCTGTGGAGTGGCAGTGCTTGGCCTTACCTTTTTTGGAAATCTACGCGTTTTAATCTCAATTGCAGTGTTTGTTGTCTTTTCTCTGTTGGGCTGGATTTACTTTTCTATTCTATCCCGTCCGCAAAGTCACTCGTCTTGTTGACTCACCCCCAATAATTTGTCGTCCGGGAGCATCTTCCCACCCGCTCATTTTACTTCGACATGATCTTTACTGCATATTAAATTTACCTTAGAAACCATTAAATTATCTGTTTTGATACCGTAGATCAATTCCGATGTGTTTAAATCTCTACCAACACATAATGCTATTCGAATGACCCACGGTATTTATCTTTTGTGGACCATCATTGAAAATGACAACTAAAAGGGTAGGTACTACATAGCACAATAATAATTGGAAATGTGCACAGACAAACTGTGAAGCTAGCTAAAAATATCTACTCAACAGGAGGGACATCCACTGGCACATTAGGATTCCCACCGTTCTGGAGGAGTTCAACCACCCGATTATGGTTTCGGGCCTGTGCAGCTGCCAGGGCTGTTCCATATTGTCCTCCTTGTGCATTCACATTAGCACCATTCTCAATGAGCAATTGAACCACTGCTTCCTTCCCATTGTAGGATGCAATCTGCAGTGGGGTCCCGTAGTCTCCTCCAGGAGTGTCCACATTCACACCGTGATCAAGCAATAATTGAACCACTGCATGCTTTCCACCATATGCAGCAGCGTGCAATGCTGTTCCATACTTTCCTCCCCCCACATTCACATCGGCACCATTCTGGATAAGCAACCGAACGACCATTTCCTTCCCATTATATGATGCGAGCTGCAGTGCTGTTCCATGATCTTCTGTAGCAGTGTTCACATTGGTGCCATTCTGGATAAGCAATTGAACCACCCCTTCATTTCCGCCGTATGATGCAGCATGGAGGACTGTTCCATATTCTCCTCCAAGAATGTTCACATTGGCACCATGATCAAGGAGTAACTGAACCAGTGTTTCATTTCCTTGGTATGATGCAGCCTGTAAAGCTGTTCCAAAATGTCCTCCCAGGATGTCCAGATTAGCACCATTCTGGATGAGTAACTGAACTACAGCCTCATGTCCTTGAAAAACTGCGGCCTGCAGCGCTGTTCCATAATATCCTCCAATGAGGTTCACTTCGGCACTGTGATCTAGGAGCAGCTGAACCACTGCTTTTTGTCCCTGGGATGATGCAGCCTGCAGTGCTGTTCCGAAAGATCCTTGCACCAAGTCTATATCAGCATCATGCTCAAGAAGTGACTGAACCAGGGGCAAGTGTCCACAGTATGAGGCTGCTTGTAATGCACAGCCCAAGGTCCCTATGACCATTCTCTCAGTCAACAAGTGGCCTGATATTGTTTCAAGGTTGCTTGCCACAGAAACACACAATGGCAATGTTGGCCACTCATGCTCAGGGATCATCCATGGCATCACCAGAGAATTGTATCCCAAGGAAGACCACCAGAAATGTTTCCATGTAGAAGCCCGATTAAGAAAGAGTATAATTCTTTCCAGATGATCCAGCTCTGGTTGTCCAACAGCATGTGCAAAGCAATACTGGCTGTATTCAAGAAATGGATGCTGGAAAACAAGTTTTCTTTGCTCATCTTGGTTGATTGGCAGAGTTGAGAATTCTTGGAAGGACAAATATGTCAGACAGCTCAATGTGATTTTGGTTTGAGCATCAGGAAAATATTGTGACTGAATGCTATCAAGATAGTCCTGTGCAGTATAGTGTACAAGCCGGACAACAGAAGCTGTCTCATCCACTATGAGCAAGCCAGCACAGACAGAGAGAATAATGCTGATATCCAAGAGATTTTCGGGATCCAGATCTGTGGCATCTGGCTCAATAGCAAGGGCTTCCCGAAGTTCTCCCACCGATAATGGACGCTTTGTATTTGCCACCCAGGTCAGGATCAGATGTGCCAACTGCCGATCATCTTCTCCTTGGTGATCAATCCTCTCCATGGCCTCATCATACGTGTGCCGCAAATCTTTAGGCAACCGGTGGAGTGCTTCTCGCACTGCTTTGATCGTGTTTTTGGTAGTGAGAGAATCAATGTGTAGTTTCGCAAGCAGGAACCTGAATATGAAACTAATTCAACAACACATTGGAAGGATGGATTGGAAAACCTACATTCCATTGACATTGTTCAGGATCTTAGACCTGATCTCGTCGGATAATTCTGGCCTAGTTTGAATGTGCTTTGAGAGCCGAGTAGATTTTGAGATCTGTGTGGCAATATACTGCTGCATGTCATTCTCGGTTGCGTGGATCTCCACAAGTTGCAAGTCCGGCAAGCCAGCAGAGTCAGGATCAATGTGTGGACGCGAAGTCAACATTACATTGACACCAATTTCACCCAAGGATTTGAGCAGTACAATCCGCTGTTCCTCTGGGTATTCATCCACAGCATCAATGATAAAATAGACCTTTGGATATTGGGCCACAGCCAAAATCAGTGTCTTGAGAACTTCGTCTAGAGGGAGCCTGGTATGTCGTTCGCGATGTCGTTCATACAAGGCATGGACCACAGCAGGGATAGGCTTCCCCAAGACAAGTTGCCTCCAGAGAGATCCCAGCAAATTCTGTGGAGTCTGGGATTCCACTTCCTTGTAGTTAAGATAGAAGCATGCTAAACCAATGTCCTCCTTGAGAGAGCGAACCTCAAAATGGTTAACAACCAGTGAGCTGTGAATATCTATTATCCGCTGGATATCGATGGGTGGAAATTACCCACGCAAGCACAGTTTTTCCAGCACCGGCTGTTGATCTGCGATTAGCACAAAGGTTTGTATTCTACAACGAACTCACGCATTCCACGACACCACAAGGTTTTTCGAGAAGCCAATTCCCAGTCCCTGAATTCAGGACTTGCGAGCAGCCAACCCCCTGTTCCCGGCTGCCATTTACTGAAAACATCGGCTTGCCGTTGGAAGGAATTGAGTGGGGACATCCACTCGAGGATCTTGTCGCGCTTTGCATCTTCACTGACAGTTAGATTTTCGAAATGGTGAAATCCGAATAGCTCACCATCAAAATGCTGCCGCTGTTCTTGTGCCGCACGCTCCGCGGACTTTTCCAGAGATTTCAAAATACCTGAAATTTGAAGTGAACCATAAGCACTTGACGGCATTCTGTAGCGAGTCTGCTCACCACCATGTTGTTGGCCAACATCCCTAGCGCATGAATAAGTAGGAGAAGTCGTACATGAAAATGCGAACCATACCAAATATCCACGGTCAACCAAGTATTGAGCAAGCTCTTGAAGCGCTCCACCTGATCCAGGTCCTCCTTCGCCTCTTTTTTGTTCCACAACGTCCAAGATATCGGTTTTGACACTCTGCTGAATGCACCAGCTGTTTGCAACTTGTTGCTGCAGCGCTTCATCGTATCCTCGAACGCAGCCAGAGGGTCCTTGATGTGCTTGCCAGCGGCACTAGAAGTGTTGTTTAGGAGGCGATCTTGAAAGGCAGTGAGGAGCGGCTGGAGCGATGTAATCTCCGCGAGAAGTTGCTGTTGTTCTTTGGGGGCATTGTGCAGGTCCTTTATAAATGTCCCTGCACTAGCAACAGTGTCGACGAGTTGGAGGACGCTGGCGACGAGCCCGATGAGGGCCATTGCTTCAGCCATGACGGGAGGAAGCAAGATGTATTGCTGTGCTAGCACAAAGCCGCTTCCGATCGATCTGTCGATCAGTTGATAAGACGCCGTTAACAATGAATGTCAATAATGCTTCTGATAAGTAACACCGAAGTAACACATCAACATGGACCCGGCGTTGATCTTTGGGTCGGTGATATAGCCGCACCCCGACGCAGATTCGCAGCCACTCTGACAGAAGTGAAATCACCAGAATATTCGCAAGCAGGCAAGACGTAAGGAAGAACGCAGAAAGAACAGATACAGAGGGCCGCAGCACTACAATCAGATCATCCTCCGAAGTCATGTAACACCAAGGGGAGCCCGTTGCGTTATCCATCAAGATCGACTACCCTGGTGTGTCCGTGGGAACGCTGTCAATCACGGGTCCGGTCCGCATCGGTTAATTAGCTCCGGATACCCGAGTCGCGTCCCAAATAGTACTGATTAGTGTATTTCTGCGCAATTAGCCCGAGTCAACGATTGAATTACACACGAATGTAGTTTATATGATTTAACATTCTATATAGTATACAATTTTGTCTATCTACCCTTCGCCTTTTTAGTTTTATGAGCATCAGTGGATGACACGGTTGATCCAGTTCCAGCCCGGGCACGTCGTCCTGACTGCTCCTCGTTCAAAGTGAACATCATTGCATCGATTGCATCACTATCCGGGATACGTTCCTCCCTTCTGTACTCCTCTGTGATCCTGGCAGTCACTCCAAGTTGACTTTCTTCTTGTTTGCGGATAAATATGTCGACCATCATCTGTTTCGGGATCACTGGTAGTGTTTCGTTGTTATTTGAATGGTCACTAGCAAGATGATAGGAGGCATTGTATTTCCAGAATGTTCGTGGGAGCCCTGTGTTTGATTTCTTGCAGAGGGAGCAGTGCAGTGGGACATTGGTGCATGGAGATCGCTTAGAAGAGGCCTTCGCAGCTTTGTACTGCATCTTCTCATAATGGTACTTGCAACTTGATTTGATTGAGTGTTTGCCTTCTTTGCTAATTTTGAGTTGGGTAACACACCCCTCCCATCCACAAAAGCCACAGGGCTCTGGTCCGACCTTGTTTTGAAGTGGACCTGACTCTTCAACCTGTCGAAGAGAAAGAAGAATGTGCCCTCCCACATGCTCTCTCATTTTGTTCAAAGCCAGTGTTTTATCACATATCAAACATGGAACAGATGTCTTTCCAGGGAGTTTAGGCATTGGAGTCAAGTGTCCAGGAACATTTTGAACAATAAAAGCTTGTTGCCCTTTCGAACATTGAGTTGATATTGATACTCAACTCGATCACGGGCTAAACTTACCATCCGCGTCCAAATATGGCAGGGCTTGTGGGTTGGATATAAAGGGGAGTAATTGCATATTCTCAAGCATCTCTGAACTTTCAGGATCAAGTGAGAGCCACAATGAGTCCATGACTTGTTTCAACTGTTCTGAATCAATTCGCCATGTAGGTCGTTTGTCTGTAGATCCTGGATCAAAGGAAGTTCGTGCTGCCATGGTAGGTCCCAGAGGATGTACCACAACCGATGGCACTTCAAGAATTAATTGGTTGTGAGTCAAACGTGTTGAGGCTGCATCTAAATCAAGCATGATAAATTTCCCGGTCCATTCCCAGAAATTCTCAGGTGGACTTATCACAGATCGAGAGGTACGCGGATTTTCCAGCTCCATCACTTGGGCAACCACTCGGATGTGAGCTTCTGTCTTTTCCAGTTCTTTTGCTTCAATGATAGTTCGGACTGTTTTGTCCTTCCCCACACGGAAACCTTTGATCATTAGAACAGCAAGACAAATTTTGTTGCCAGATTGGAATAGTGTGCCTGCAAGGTCGCCTGCTTTGACCACCTGCTCATCTGAAAGATCTAGCAGATCAAGCTGTGTTGACTTGCGCTTCTGTAAATCCTCAAGTGCAACACCCTGAGCACGGAGAGTGCGCATAGTAACTTTCTTGGTTCGATTTGAGCTCAGTGAAGCAACTACCGAGGATTTCAAAAATCGTTTTCCTCCTGCTTCAATATATTTTGAGGCTGCAGTCGGAAGTGCATCTGTATCTATACCAGAAGTGGTATCAGGGAGAAAGTCATCCAAATCCATGCCAAGTGCATCAGGGGAGCTGGATCGAACAGGATCCAGAAACTGTTCAGGGTCCATGCCATCGTCAGATGGTGCTGTGGGTGCAGAGGCTGTGGCAATGGCAGAGGAGATCGGTACAGATGTAGGGATGGGTACAGACACTGCAGACACTGAACCAGATGTTTCATTTGGTTCAGTTGTCACTGTTGCTGGAAGTGTTCCCTCATTAAACATATGTGCAGGTGACCATGATGTATTCTCTGACTCTGATCGTTTGTCATCTAGGGTCTCTCGAACACCAACATATACACCAAGTGGCCGTTGCATGTCATGATCGACCTGAGAAAAATGTTTCTTGAAGTCTATCTGTGCTCCTTGCCCAAAGTACTTTTTGAAAATTTGATTTGCCTCATCCCTACCACCGAACCATTCTCGATGAAGATCAACATCCCCTACACGGACATTGGCAGTGCAGGATTTGGGGTTGACATGATCGATACCCATTGCACCCTTCAGACTGAGGCGTCGATGTCCACGGTCCAGATCAGGGTTCCGCTGGAAGGCAGCATTTATAAGTGCACTCAGGCTTAGCTTCGATGTTAACTGTTCAATATCAAAATTTCGAGCATGATCCAATGTCCGAGTGTCACAGAAAACAAGCTCGAGGCGATCTGTTCCCTCGTGTAGAATCCAGAATCGCAGATTCGGATTAATTATTTTCATGCGTGCAATGATAAATATAATATTTTTGACAATAGATTGTGAGTCTGCATAAAGAGGTCCTGTGAAGCACGCGGATCCGTGTGTGATTTGTAGGCCTGCTAAAAGGTGGGCATATGTTGACAAAGAGCGAACCTGCTCAGAAAGATCCATATCCATAGAAATAAATGGGCGAACAAAGCAACCAAGAACTTCCGAAAAGAACATAATTGTATTGCGCTGATGTGCCATAGTGGGATTTGTGGGGATCGGGAGATCTCGGAGTTTTTCAAGATGTTGTACCAATGATACTGCTTTCGGAACATTCTGTTTGTCTCCTGGATCTAGGAGTTGGCTGGCCATTTCTTCATCCATCTTGTCAAGGTCACGAAGATGTTGGATGATATCTTCTGGTTTGATATTCATCTCGAAAATCATAATACCCAGAGGATTGCGTAGAAGCGTTCCGAAACCTGAGTTGAACAAATTGAATTTCAGCAGAAAATGGAAGGGGAAAAAACTTACGTTTCCACACATGCTTTGGATCCCCAGTTCCAATGATGTCGCCCACAGTAGATGTCAACAAATTGAGACCATCAAGAGTCCGAAGTTGTTTTCCCAACTCGGAGGCAGAATCAAGTGCTTGAACCATAGTTAATATGTGCTTTGCCAGGCGATAAGCAGCATCACCATCACTGGCTAAAGCCCATATTGGTCCGTGACGAGCCTCTCCATTAGGATTTTCTCTCCAAGCATCAATAAGTGTTTGCATCCACACAGCAAGTTCCTTTCCTTTCTCTGTTTTGTCTGATGGAGACACAACAATGGGTGTGGGGGTGTAATGGTCATCACGACCATAAGGTGCGATTGCAACTACTGTAGCATCACTTCCAAAGCAGACCTTCTCTTCTTCGCTTTCTGGAGAGAACAGAGCAGTCCGTACTTTCTCCACACTCTCAAAGTCTGTGACCTGTGTGTCTACACGATGGGAATGTTCCCTGCAGAGACCTAGAATAGCATTTCTAGTTGGACAGTATCGGCATTTTGTCTCCAGTGCAACACCATCAAACATCACAGCATTACCCACACGCTTATCAGGTGGGTCTGGTTTTATTTCTGGATGCAGCATGGAAGAAATATTGAAATCAATGTCCTCTCTGGTGGGAACTCCAATTGAAGATCGGAGTTTTGGAATCTTTTGATTCTTCATGACTGTAGTTCGAGATGCCAAGCCATGTGATTTCTGAAGAGCATACAGAAGTCGTGGGCCACCAAGAGCCTTGACCAGGAATGAAACATCCAGATCCCGGTCTGTAAACCCTCCTCGAGGCGAAAAGAGACCTGCAATTGCACGTTCAAGTATGGAATAAATTGCTTGAGGACTTGCTCCTCGTTTCAATGCTACTGTGAGAATACGTCGAAGACCAGGAACATCATTGGATGCCAAAAGCATTGTTATCCGCTGGTGATCTGTCATTTTTTGACCTAGAACTTCGTAGGTTTTCTTTGCATTGTCCAACTTGCCAGATTTTTAGTTCGGATCAGATCCTAAATATGGTAGTACATACCTGAGTGCGAAGTTTCATGACTTGTGCTCTCATCTTTGCCAAGAGTACTTTATGCTGCTGTGCTGTAAGATAATCCCAGGGAGTATGATCTGAAACTTCTTCAGATCTGTCCATGAACTGCTTGAGATATGCCGAGTAGCGCAAAGTTTTACATGATACACATGCACGCTGTGAATCCCCACCAGAGATCGGGAACTGACAATTCTCAGCCCGAAGTTGTATGCTATTATTGGAGGAATTGAAGCCGACAGGCTCCCAGCCAACGTCACGATAAGCATGCTGCAAATAAGGATAGGTGTCCCAGATAGAACCAGAAGTCCATTCCACAGAGACACCAGGGCAAGCAACGGTCTCTATTTTTGTCTGTAACTCCGGACGCTTTTGTTGAGCTTGTCCGCGAGACATGGGTGTAACTGGTTCAAGGTTGGCAACACCTTCTCGGACAAAGATCATAGAAGGTGTTCTGGCATACAAGGATTGCTGGAGATCTGGTCTCGGAGTTATGGATCCAGAGGGGCCGCTATCAGAAGAATGGTAGGGCCGATGCACCAGAGAAGTAGAACCCTGGATAGTCTCGTCAGCCCTGTGTCCTGGGTAGCAGACATTACACACCTGGGTTAGAATACTCTGCATTGTGGCTGAGGAAGCTGCAGCTGTTTCAGATGCCTTCTGTCTTCTCTTCTCACGTTTCTCTTCCCTGGTTATGCATGCCTGCGAGCCCCTATGATCCAGAAAAACCCGGGGATTGGCAGTTATTGTGAGGGTGAAAGCGGCAGAACAAAGATCACATGTAATATGATGTTTCCGTGTTTCCGGATGGATTGTTGTTCTGAGGACCTTACCAGGCTCAACCTCGATGTTGGCAGGCTCGGTCAGAGGATCCACCTTTTTGTAGACCATGGTAGGAGGGAACAAGAGAGATCGATGGCTAATTGCGCAGAAATACACTAATCAGTACTATTTGGGACGCGACTCGGGTATTCGGGTATCCGGAGCTAATTAACCGATGCGGACCGGACCCGTGATTGACAGCGTTCCCACGGACACACCAGGGTAGTCGATCTTGATGGATAACGCAACGGGCTCCCCTTGTGTAACACCGAGGGTAATTTAATTAGCACCCATACGGGGAAAACTTACAAAGATGCACAGCCATTCCGCCGAAAATGAGCGCTGACAGCCAATCTCCGCCCACGAATTCGTGCATTCATTGAGGTCATCACGTTCGGAACAAATTCGCGCAGCTCGGCGTGAGTAAGGTAAAAAATAAATAGACGGCGAGGTCCGCCTTGCGAGTCTGGGATCAATAACCAGAAATCAGTAAAGGCAAAGGGAGAAAGAAAAGGGAACCGTGGACACGCATCTCCGTTCATGTCGAGGAGAGTGTGTGTTCTCAGCGAGAAGATAGAGGGATGAGCGGCTGAATAGGTTATCCTGGACTGGATGCGTATAAGGAGAGGGGGATTTGGGATAAACGCGGATTGTTGGCGTTATAAGTTTGATTGAATCGAAAGAACCGATAGGACCGTATTGAATAAACGTCTGAATGCTGCAAACAATCTAAGGTAGTATTCGCCCACTGCTTTGAATTGATGTAGGTCTGTTGAACGCGCTGTGTAATTAATCGATCAACGGCGGAAATAATAAAATTGGGAAGCGAGACCGGGAAGGAAGAGGGCCTGTGACGTGCCATTAACAGTAGTAGAACGGGGGGAGGGGGTCTCGGTTATCACCGTTGAGCTTGGCTTGATTAATATGGCGGGAGAACATAGAAGATCCGTGCAGTAACAGCCCTCGGCTTCGGTTTTGGTGGCTTTCCGGAACTTGTGGATTGAACCAGCGGACAATGAAAAAAAGGACGGAAGGACAAAGCAGAGCAAGCAAGCTGCTGGGAGGGATACAGGCAGGAGTGAACGGCGAAGACTTGAGGGAAAGCATCAACACAAATTCTGCAAGACAACAAAGAGAGCACTCGGGACAAGAAAAGAAGGATTGCGGGATGGTGAAAAAAGCAGCGCTGTGTCATGCGATCGGGATGCACGACGAAGAGCAGGCGGAGGGCTGTAGAAGACGGGTAGGCTTTATAGCAAATCGTAGATTCAATTTTGGCGCTGCTCTCATTCAAGAGAACTTGGATGCCGCTAATGCCGCGCATCAATGATCCGATCCGAGGCTGTGCTGTGCCTTTCTTTTCTCTTCCCTCTTTCACGGTCAATTGAGCTTCCGTGTTCTTGTATCCCGGTTGTTCTGCAGCACATGCCAGTCTCAAGCTTTCATTGGTTTATTTGGAGCGAACGATCTCAAGCCACAGGAAGATTGGAACCTCCTGGAATCTTGGAATCAGATCTTTTCTGCCGTTTTATGGCTATAGACGAAGATGATGAAGTTTCTCGTCGTTCTGGTACTCGAAAGGGATCCAAACATCCAGCCGTTCTCGGTCTGTGCGGTGCGGTTTAGCTCACCGCATTCCATGGTGTTCGTGTCGCGCACAAACTTACCTTCCCCCGAGTGTGAGTCGCGATCGAGAGAAAACCTATTTCCAACCACCGACGAAAATACTCCACAATGACGCGATGACGGCCAGTCGAATTCAGGTGATCTGTGCACGTGCCGCATACGTCACTCCATTCAATGAACAAATGATTTCGTCTCCACTGGCACCGTTCGTTTCGTCGTTTCTGACGCGAGAAGCATTGGCACAGCCTTTCCTTCTCTGCGCCGTGGAAGATCCGCGAGCAGCTTATGGATCATACAGCCCTTTGAATCTCACAAGCACTCACTGCCATGTCTACTGAAGAAAAGCTGCCTCACGAATCCTACCTCGTGGTGGGCGGCGGTACACCTCTCGGCGAAGCCATTGTCCGCATGCTGCTGCGGCGTGGGGAAACGCAAGTGTCGATCTTGGAGGCGCAACCGTTGCGAGCTGAACAAGCTACGCAGTTCGGGGACACCATTCGCGTCTTTCTGCAGGATATATGTTCGGCTGGAGCTATTGCAGAGGTCATAAGATCGGTGAGCGCATTCCATCCTACCATCTCCTTTTCTACGAAACGTGCGTCTTACAGTGCCATGCATCCTGCGTAATCCACACGGGGATGCTATCCACGGCCGGAACAACCAATGTCCTATATCCGTCTGCTTCTCCCGCACCGCACAGGGCAAGCTCAAGCAAAATCGTGGAGGAGCTCAAGGCGATGCATCGGCGAGCGAGCATCGACGGAACCCGCAACATAATATCAGCGCTGCTCGAGAACGGCGGGGGAGCCCTGGTGTATGTCGGAAGTGCCAACGCCGTCTTCGACGGGACCGAGCGTCCGCTCTTGCGCGAGGACGCTGTCCCGCACCCGCTACGATGCTGGATCCCGGAGATAGAGCCAAGCGTCCGCGGTGAGGAAATGGTGTTGAGTTCCAACGGGATCCAACTCGCCACGGCGGTCCTCCGCCCTGCAAACATCTTCGGGTGCGCACAAACTCGTAGTTCATCCCTCTCCTTACCTTTGAAACACGATATTTGTAGTGGAACCTACACGGATTACGTAACGCTACAGACACTCCAGGCGAAACCCCACCTCTCCGTGGTGTGCATCGACGGCAACACCGCGCTAGCGGACCACACGTTCGTCGACAACGCCGCGCACGCGGCCCTCCTTGCGGCTGACCGCCTCATATCCACATCGCACCCGCAGCACGACGCCACCGCCGGACGCGCGTTCTTCATCTCGGACGACGCCCCGCGCCCGTACTGGGACCTCCGGCGCGACCTGTGGGCTGCTGCCTCGCACCGCCCGCCGCCAAAGCCCCTCAGCTTGTCGAGCGGCTATCTACTGCTCCGCTACGGAATCAAGGACTTGCTGGACAAGCTCCGTGGGCGACCGAGGCGCCATCTGGTGCGCGCACTTCACTTCGTGTGCACGACGCGGACGTACGATATCTCGCGCGCGCGTGACGTGCTTGGGTACACGCCGATTGTGTCGCATGATGAGGGAATACGCCGCACGGCGGAGGTTCGTGGGTTTTTTTTCTTTGAGCCAAGCAATGACTTGCTGACCTGTCCGCGAAGTGGTGGCTTGAGAACCAGCTGAAGCGTTGCAAGGACAAAACAAGGACATCGACCCGGAAACGACCCAGCCTGCGTATCATGCGCGCAGGAAGTCTGATGTTTTAGCAGAGAAGAGCCTCGGTTTCTATCCGACGCGATGTCTACTGCTTTTTCCAGTGTCAGTAATTAGTACTTAATTAAGACTGAGAGACAATGTATATATTTCAAATAAACGCGATACACTTATGCGCATCCGGGATCGAGATACCAGAATAAATTGAACCTGAACGAAGCCGATGTCCTCTCCTGGCGCAATGAATTAAACACTGGTTTTTGCCCTGCTACGGTTGCACGCTGTTTCCTGGGCCCGGGGCCGTGAACCAGACTCGAAGGAGTAAACAAGGCTACGACATAAAAATACGTCCCAGGTATTTGCATATAAGATCGTAGACCTGGTTGAAGGCGGACCACGGGGAACGCTCATCGGGATGCGGATACATCTCGGGAGATAGATAAGATTAGATATACGAGGGCTGTGCTGAGAATCTCCGCCCGGCCCATGCAGGCCCGTGCACTCCACGCTTCTTCCTCCAAACCGCAATGCCGCTCGTCGACTCCTTCAGCACTGTCGCCGCTACGCTGGCCAAATCTCAAATTACCCCTGATATCCTCGGCTCTTTCCACCCTTCAGCCTTCCTCTCTATTATTTTACCATCTGGACCCGTTGCCCTTGGTGCGGAGGTCGCGCTATCTGACACTGTGGAGCCACCCGGGATCGTAATCGCTGCGGCGCCCAGCGATGAAGACGTTGGAGCAGACGGCCTCGTGAAGAATGAGGCACGCTACACCCTCGCGATGTTCGATCCTGACGCTCCGAGCGCGGCACAGCCGACTAGCAGGCAATTTCGGCACTGGGTGGTGCGTTGCTGCTTCAGGTCATTTTGCGTACTGGACACTGACCACTGGCATTTATTACGGATCATAGATCACTGGACTTACACCAACGGAGGATCCCAGTGCGCCCGTGCTGCAGCCCACACCTGCTGCGAATGCGTATCGCCCCCCAGGACCCGCGAAAGGAAGCGGTGTCCATCGATACAGTGCGTAAAGCCCATGTTCACCTCGTGGTTCGATCCTCAACCGTACTTCTAGCGTTCGCCCTCTTCCGGGAGCCGCCGAACTTCTCCTTGCCGGAGGGCGCGTCGGAACTTGACCCGACGGTTGAGGCGCGCCGTCGGTGGGACGCGGTGAAATTTGGGGAACGCAATGGCCTGCAGCTCGTCGGTGCTACCTTTTATCTGGTGAGAGGCGAAGATTAGCACGATTTTGTTTATTTGTTGTGTATGTAAGAACAAGATTGGAGGAATAAACCCAGCTGCGTGCCAAAGTCCCACAAATTCCGGTCGGAACCTTCGAAGGGAGCCATACACGACGGTCGCATGCTAGAACGGAAAACCTCAATTAATGAAGTCAATATCTTCGATGGAAAGACGCGGCGCCATGCTACCGATCTTACGGATCTCGTTATCGATTGAGAGTCAGTAAGAGTATTTCACTCAAACAGAAATCTGAATTCCCGAAGAGCCTAGGTCGCTTTTTGAACGAAAATCCTTCTTTACGCATTTGCCAAATACAAGATTTCAATATCACTAAAGAGAACAGCAGACCATGAATCCGGAATATACGTAGACCGGTAACCGATCTCTCGTATGAAGACAAATTCTATGAACGATTTGTCTTCATACGAGAGATCGGTTACCGGTCTAGAATATACGGTAATAAGCACAATCATCTTGGCATAGTGCGATATTCAGGCGGTGCCTCCCCTTCGTCCCACCGCTGATCTCGCAGCCTCTCATTCAACAACTGCAACAGCTCTTCTGTGGGGAGTGTCGAAGAATGCGGGATGCTGGGCGGCTCTGTCACCGGTTGGCTGGATCCCTGGCTGGACTCCGTCCTGTCCGATACCACCGAACGCTTCTCTCTCGAGACGTACGGCACCGGCACCGGCGCGGGATAATTCTGCTGCCGGAATCCACCGCCCGGGAAAACACTGGGTTCAGCCGGGAAGCGACGGGCTGGGAATGCGGTGGCTGGCGAGAGGATTGGGCTGCTTGTCGGGAGCGAAGTTGGGCGGGGGCGTGAATAATACAAATGATGCCGTCGGATGAGCCAGATAGCGACTCCAATCGCGAGGGCCGCGACGCCTCCGACAACGCCCCCGATAATCGCCCCGATATTTGGGGAGCCATGCGTCGACGACGAACCAGGAGGGAGAACCGGAACTGGAGATGAAGAGGCGCTGGGCGACGACGGGGAAGCATCGGTGTCGTTCCTGAGCCGTATCGCGCTTATCAAAGCACTGAGCGCGGTGGTTTGATTGGTGGGCGAGAAACTCGCACTCGGCGGTCCAACCCAAGATGATCCGTAGATATTCGTACCACCCGACGTGGCGAGGTCGATGACGGCGTTGAACTGACAGCAGGGTGGGTCAAGTCAGGACGAGGACATTTTGGCGCTTACCTGGACCGAAAGATACGCTTCAACGTACGCGCGCAAAGCAGGGGTTGTGGCATTCCGCGCATAAACTGCTCCCAGGCCTTGTACCAGATTCATGTCTCCCCCTGTCATTCGGTGAATACATGAGTTCAACAAAGCAACAAGCGCAACCTTTGTGTGCGATGATCCCATTAGTGCTCTGCCAATCAGTGTTGGGAATCGCTGCTAAAAGGATCTCGTTGAGCCTGTATCCTGTTCAGTTGATGTTGGAGGAAAGCAACATCTGGGGGCTCACAGGCTCTGGGTGGAGGCGTTGTTTGTGATTGAATTAAGAATCGCGAGCCCTTCAATCATGAGCCCCGAGTTGTAAGGCTCGATGAGGGAGCTAGCGGCACACGAATCGTTTGCGCGCGCGGAGATGGAGTCTTGGACAATGTTCTGGACGTTGTACAGGTGTGCGTGAATAAAATCTGCAGATTGGCCGGCTGCTTGAAGATAAATGGGATTGTTCGGCTGCGCCTCGGCCAAAAGAGCGGAAACACTACCATGTGGCGGTCAGTACAAACATATGGGCGACCGCTTGCTGAGACTTACACCAGGAAATATCTGATTCTCCTATCTAAACCAGGTGTACGCTGCCAATGCTGGGATATGGAACTCACCCGGTACCAAGTCCATCGATGTCAGGCTGCGTCAAATCAGTGTTCTGCGCTGGGCCCTTGAGATGCGACCTGACAGTCAAAATTTGGAACGTACCCAGAATGTACCGCCCGCCATTGTTACTGTCGGGTTTCAATACAACGTTTCGTCAAAAAGTTCGACACTCACTATCTTGGCAAATCTTTGAAACGGAAAAGTTCTTCCCAGCATTTTTTCCCGACGAAATATCATCCTGAGAGAGCGTGTAGCTCCTGCCGAACCACCAGGACTGGATAGCATATTGAAGGAATGTTGGATTCTTGTATGCTGCATACGCCCTGGCCGCAGCGTACCCGTATGACCTAGACCCCATCTTAGTGAGCTGGACGACGCGTCCTCCACATGAACGGCCTCACAACCCGTAATTCAACTAGAAAGTGGGTCAATGATTCGCGTAACGTCGAGAGGGATGACAAAGACGACTAACACTAATGCAAGTCAGAACACTTCGCGCATACTGATCATTGAACTCACAATTCGTCCGAAAAGTTGGCCCGATTCTCCTGAGCCAGCAGGAAGTACTGCTCCAGCGTATCCTCATATGTCGACTGATTGGTGGCAAGATCGAACTCCGCCATTTGAGAGTACAGGTTCCCCGCGACCCCGTATCCGTCTGTGATCTGAATCAGTTAACGTCATCAAGCCGCCAACGACAGCGACGGGCGGAAAAAGTAGGTATGCACCGTTGAATTGGGCACCGGTGCTGAGCTCGCCAATGGCCTGCTGTAGTGCCGCATTGGCGAGGTTCACGCGGTCTGCAGGAGATGTCGTGATATTCGGTTTCTACATGTCGTGGGTCAGGCACCGCACGATATGAATAAGAATGACAGGATTGCACCCGCCAAGAGGAGGACGCGACTTGCGCGGCCGCGGGAAGAGCTAGGAGCAAGAGGAGGGCGACGAAGGGGAAGAATGGGAACATCAGGGAGGTCCGCAGAGGTGGCACCGAGACTGTACATTTGTATGAGCTATGAATAACCTCGAGAGAATCAATCAACAGTCAGCGGCCTTGAAACCAACACCCCAAAAAAAGAATACTTGTTCTGCCCTAAATCAGCGCCCATCCCTCCCGGGAAGAACTAATGGGCGGATCTTCGGCACGTTCCAAAATATGGCAATCCGAGTAAAACCCAAGCCGACATTCCTGTGTTATTGCAGATACACCGCGATGAGGTACAGGCTTTCATACCTAAGGGAAGGGAATAGCATATATATGGGCTATGCTAATTCAATCGCGTCAGCATTCATAGGAGTCGACGATATCGCGGATTCAGCTTACTGGGCAGTGGATCAAGATGTCTAAGATCGGGAAGGTAACACCAGCCAATTTAACGCGATGATGGATTCTTCAGCAATAGGGATGTCGCCATGGCTTGCAATATGATTGATATGCATACCACTGGATCGGCGACGTCGGAACTGAGCGTCTGGCCAATCCCCGAAAGCTGTGGAAGGTTCCTAGATATCTGAAGTCGTACCTAACAATTGCACCCGAAAAAGCCGGAGACGGTTCCCAGGCACCGCCTTTGCTCCAACGAAGATCGAGACCGCAGATAGAGTTTACACAGGCCAATGCTATGAACCACGAATGAGCTGTCTTCACTGACCCCGTACGATTTTTTTGCGGCGGTGCATCTGACCAGATTTTGGTATGCAAGTCGGAGAAAGGAGGACCGGCGCGCTCCCGCTTATGATTCACCCCGACCAGTGCAGATTGAAGAACCGAAGGATGATGGAGCGGCGTTGATGTAAATAGCGCCCAGGCCCATCCGAGGATCCTTTTGATTCAGAAACCGACTTTCACATCGTTCCAATTATTTAGCAATCAAGCAGATGTTCTTTGTAGCACCGTAAGGCTCGAACGATGTCCACGGCAGGATTTTGTGGGGATCAAGGCACGAGGTATACAGCTAACAGACGCGGTCGAGTTTCAGCATTTTCGAGAGATCGGATTACGTTGTTCGTCTGGAGGACCTCCGGTTCCGGGTCAAGTCGGAGAGCCGTGCAATGTGAGCTGTAGCGGCGAGGGGGAAATTGTTTTCATGTTGTAAATGTCTTAAGGGTGGTGAGATCCGAGTCAAATTTGTTGATTCAGGTGGCAAATCAAGCAATTATCAAGACGAGCCTGAAGGCTCGAAGGTCCAAGATGGAGAGAATCCGGAGGGCAAGATTCAGCAATCGGTCCTCAGAAAAAATGAAGAAAGGGTGGAGATGGAGTGAGATGGAGTAAGGAAGGAGGCTGCCAGTAGGAAGACGAAAAGTCTGCGAAAGAGAGACGACTCGGTCACGCGTGACGTGATACGGTGACAGGCCGCGCCGAACAATACATCTGGAAAATAGCAGATGTCTTAGAACGTCTCAGGGAGACACGAGAGACCGCAGAGACCCAGAGACTGCCCCCCGACTTCCCGAGACAGACAAAGACAACCGGTGTCTGCGGAAGACCACGATAGACGGATAGACAAATAGTGGGATAGACACATAGACACCCAGAGACCCAGAGACCGATCACCATCACGTCCATTTACAGCTCAGATCGTCGCCAGGCATCGCATCAAAAGACATAAAAATAGATTTTTTAAATTTCTTCCCGATAGCACTGGAGCGGGTCACAAAATCTATTGAGCAATGTAGCGCTATGAAAGACCATGTAGTATTCTAATTGAGATGAAAAAAAAAACCCGCTCCTCGCCGCAGGACCCGGCCTTCTATTGGTTACCCGCAAAGTCGGATTCGTCCATCACAGCTGTCGAAGGAACGGGAGCGACGACACTTTTGAGGACGGCATACTTATCTTAATCCAATGATTAGTAGGAAAGAAGGGAGAAGAGTAAGTGCAGGCTCGCCTTCCATTAGCACACATTGTTTCCTGCCAGGTACATGTCAAGAACGTTGCTGGCAAGTACCTGACAGGTCCGTCGCCCTCGATCTTGGTCGGATTTGAAGTGTACGTGTGCCAAGCGCGAAGGGTCTTGAGCTTTTCATCGAAAAGGGGTTTGTAGATCTTCCGGGAATAAACCTCACTCACGAAGTAGCCGCTCGAATACTCCATAATGGCGGCCTGAATCTAGATGGTATGAGGGGGGTGCAGGAAAGAAGGGATCTGAAATCACAAGCCCTTTATAAGTGTCCCAATACCTGGCGACGGCTCGGCAATGGACTTGGTGCATTTTTCTAGATTATAAGTCCTGTTATTCTGCCAGTGGGCAACTCAAGATCGTGACATTGCGACAGGACGACGCCAGATGGGGAGAAATAAAGCTTCCAATTTGATGCATCATGAAATACGCGGCAAATACGCGAGAACATTTTTAGCCAATGTCTCTCGATGTCTATCGCCGGTCTATCCGTCTATTCGTGTCTCTGGGAAAAACCGGAGGTCTCTGTAGACATGGCATGTCTCTGAAAGTATAATGGGTTCCCAGATGTAATGCAGGAGAAAACTGAAATATCCTCTCTTCTCTTCCTGCCAGTCCGCAGTCCCACGTCGGCGGTTTCTCATTGACCATCACGGTGGCAAGCGCATGCATACCAGTTGCATACCGACTCCTCAGCTGTCTCTCTTGACAGACGCAGTAGCAACAGAACGTTCGTGCGTCGTTCGTCATACAGCCTACTAGTTAAAAAAATTCCTCCTTGACTCGTGTTCGCACAAATCTCATTGCGTTCGCAGCAGCCATCGGACGGCAATGCTGGCATTTTAACTCAATGCTCGCCGTCTTCTGACCCGCCGCCAAGCCCAAGCATTGGGCACCACAGGGCCTGCTTCGGATATTCTTCGAGATGACTGTCATGCCGCCCTCGGAGAATTAGCTACAGCTCAGGTGCTCGGTGTCACGGCATCCGCGATATATAACCGCTTGATTCCCTTCTCTTCTCTTTCCACCTTCGCTCCGCCAATCATGGCCACACTGCCAGATAACTCCAAACCCACCGTCGCGATTATGGGCTCGGGGGCCTCGGACGCCATCGTCACCCGTCTTGCTGCTGAGGACAAGGTGCCCTGGTACCGGAAGCCCAATTTGAGGATCTTGTATTTGATTCTGTTACCCACGTGTATTGGGGTCGAGATGACGAGCGGGTGCGTGGTTTTTTTCGCTACACCCTGGGCATGCACATTGACGCGCGCATCCCACAGGTTTGATTCGTCCATGGTAAATGGGCTACAGGCGGTAGATTCATGGGATACCTGTCAGTCAGCTTTATTTGACCGAATTTCCACTCATTCGTCTTTATATTATATTAATTTCAGTCTATCATTCTCCCCGCTCAACGCTCCTTGGACTTATCTCTGCGGCGTATTCGCTCGGGGCGATCGTCGCCTTACCAGCGGTGCCATATGTGAACGACGTCCTGGGCCGCCGGATGGCCATTATATTCGGCAGTATCTTAATGGTCATAGGCGCTGTGCTCCAAACCGCGTCCCAAAACTGTGCGTCCACCGGCTCCTTCCTTCTTCCGTCTCCTCCCCTCCGTTGACGAAACGCAACTTAGTCGCGATGTTCGTGATTTCCCGGCTCATCCTCGGGCTGGGCATCCCCTTCGCAATCGTCGCCGCGTCTTCGCTGATCGGCGAACTCTCCCACCCCAAAGAACGCGCGCGCCTCGGCTCCCTCTTCAATTCCTGCTACTTCATCGGCAGCATCGTCGCCGCGGGCGTCACGCTCGGCACGTTCAGCATGCCGAGCAACTGGGGCTGGCGCATCCCGTCGCTGCTCCAAGTCACCCCGAGCATTCTCCAGATCACCTTCGTGTACTTCCTGCCAGAGTCCCCGCGGTGGCTCATCTCCAAGGGCCGTGGCGCGGACGCGATGGCGATCCTGGTGAAGTACCACGGCGAGGGCGACGCCGACTCGGAATTCGTGAAAGCCGAGTATGCGCAGATCGAGAAGACGCTGGAGCTTGAGATGGAAACAAGCAAGACGACGTGGAAGGACTTTGTGTCGACGCCGGGGATGCGGAAGCGGCTTTTGATTGCGTCCGGCCTTGGGCTATTTACGCAGTGGAGCGGGAACGGGTTGACTTCGTGCGTTTGTTTCTCCGCGGCCCCACCCGGTGATACGTGCGCGCTCAATTCGGAGTTGTTCTGCTAGGTATTTGTTGGCGCGCATCCTGGACGAGATAGGCATCCACGATAACCGCTCTAAGAATCTCATCAATCTCGCGTTGACGTGCTGGGGTCTTGTGAACGCCACGATCCTCGCCTTGACTGTCACGAAGTTCAAGCGCCGGACGATGTACTTGGTACGCGCACTTCAGATGTCATTCTGCCGACCTTTAATCATGCATATGCTTCCTCAGACATGCACGATATCACTATTCCTCATCTTCACCGGTTGGACAGTTGCCAGCGCACGATACGTCCAGACGGGAAGCAAACCCGCGTCAAAGGCCGTTCTTGCGTAAGCCATTTTCCAATTCACCGAGATCCTTCCTAATATTCCTATCGGCCAGCTTCATTTTCCTCTACAGCCCCGCATACAATCTCGGCTACAATGCCCTCACCTATAGTTCGTAGCGCCTCGCCCTTCTCTCCACGACTAATAAACCGTTTTCTATTGCAGCCTTCCTGGTGGAACTATTCCCGTTCCACGCACGCGCGAAGGGGATCACGGTGTTTCAGTGGTGGGGCCGCATGGCCGGCTTCTTCAACCAATTCGTCAACCCAATCGGCCTCGCGCATTCCGGGTGGAGGTTCTACATCAGGTACGCCCCTCATCTCCTCACTATATCTTCCATATGTAACCCCATGTGCGATTGAAGCTACGTCGTGTTCCTGGGCTTCGAGGTCGTGTTCGTGTACTTTCTGTTCCCCGAGACGGCGCATCGCACGCTGGAGGAGCTCGCTTTCTGTGCGTTTGTCCTCTTTTGGTTATTTTGATGATCTGATTTTTTTTTGGGCGCAGTGTATGAGGGCGAGCAGGTGCGCGAGGAGCAGAGTAAGCGTGTCAAGGAGGAAATTCGGCACGAGGTGAAATATCAGGATGGTTCTTCTGACGAGAAATGAGCAAGTGCGCGATTCAATGACGAGGGGCCGGGGGGATCACCAGGATCGTGATAATAGTTACCCCGTGTACGATACTTGTTGCTCGTAACTGTGGAGGCATTCGAATACCCAGCTCGCAGTGATCTTCCACTTGAGGTCCTTCCGCAAAAAAATAATACAAAAGTGGAAATAGAAGGCGCATCATTCCGCAGCAAGTTGATAGGGCACCCGGCACGTTGCGCGCTCCACTCCTTGGCTCTTGCTCAATGGCCCATTTCATTGATGGCCTTGGCGGACATCGCACGAGGTGGGTCGGTTTTGCACCCATGGATCGGACGGAGGTGCACTCGTTCCTCGTTTATCCAACGGAGGGGCATTTCTCCGTTCGTTCGCCTGTGTTGTCCCTGGAACGCCGTATGCATGTTCAATTCAGTATAGGCGCTGATGAGCGTCTACAGACACTGATACTAGTACTGGGAATTGCTATGCACGGACGGGAAGGAAATCTCGTCGGACCAACGTCGGACCCGAGATCGAGGACCAGGTTAAACGGCGTTTTGCCCTCCAGTGCAATCACTTCAACGTGGTCTTTACTCCCAGATCTCCGGGGAAATGACGATCGATCGAGATATAACGCCGTATCTTGGCAACACGACCTCGAACGCCATCTGAGTTCATCAGTGGCTGTGCTTCAATTATCCAACACACAAGATAACGAGTGAGAAATGTTTTAGGGTCAGTTTATTAGAGACGGGATCCAACGTGGATTTCTCGACGAATATGATTCATTCAAGCAAAGCCAACATTTACACAAAGATATAACAAAAATTCCTAACGTACATAAGAAACTAACCGGTTCGACGTCCCGAAACCGATCAAAAGAAAATGACCAATAAATACAAGCACCAAAGAATGAACGTTGCAGGCGTCTAGAAACTATCACTGGAACTCTGAATTCGAAATACAAATACGCGTGAGTGAGTGATATGTATTATGATCGAGACCCATATAGACAACTCACCGGGAGCAAGAGCATTGTAGGCGGGGCAGAGGTCGAGCCACTGCGGGGTGATGATATTCGACTTGGGCCCTTCGCGGATTTCGCCGGGCGATTCAGCAAAGACGACGGCTAGGCCCGCTCTGTGGTGACAAGCGCTAATCAGCCAAAAGACCACACGGGTGAAAAGAGGTAATAGTACTCGAGATGCCAATCAATGTGGCTGGAAATAATGTCATTAGTGACAGTGCTGTTTGTTGTAATGGTGGCGACTCACCAGTGGAGGAACCAAGGCCCGGGATTGTCGGCTGGCAGATGGAAGTCGGATGAGACGAGAGGACGCGGACTGGGAGTGGGAAGGAAGGCGAACCTCTGAATCGAATGATAACACCTCCGGATTCCACACCGATCACGTCCCGACGAGGTCTGAAAAAATCAAGTCAGGAGACAATTCACTGCGTAATTCCGATGTACCGACGCACGGGTTCACGTAGTTCACTGGCCCCGCTGCACTTTGCACGATATCGAACGCATGGCCGCTGCAATGCCGATGTACAGTCAGTGCCTCGTGCGATGGCATGCTAGAGCGAGAACAACGCACTGGAGATGGAAGGGATGCGTAATGCCTGCAACGAAATTTAAACAACAAAGAATCAAATTGGGAAGGACTGCGAACCGTGATCCGCGCCATGAATGCGCAGCTCGACGACCTCGTCCGGCACCAAAATGAAGGTGTGTTCGCCGACAGTGAAATCTGACGCGACAGTGCCGCCGTTGATGATGTTGAGGAGGGTCGGGAGCGAAGGGGGAGTATAGACGATGCCGTTGATTTCCCAGGTCTGTCAGATCAGATTAATATTCGCGCGTCGTGGAACAATGTTGATGTTCTTACCCCCTTTCCAGCCTACAAATACAACAGTCAGAGTCCGTGGCAAGGGTGCGAGGATGTACGACTCACAGCGTCAAAGGAGAGGTCAATGATGTGGTCCGCCGGCGCGCTGCCTCCGGGGGCACCAGGGTTGATCAAGGTCTACGCAAACGTGAGCGCGCGAATAAGGTTTATGGGAAGTCCGGACGTACAGCCAGCTGATATTCCTGGAGCACGCTTCCGGAACCTTTGAGCGGAGCGGGGGACAGGACCAGGGCGGACGTCAGCGGGTCCTGGATGGGCGCGCCGGCATAGCGGAGGATGGCCTTGACGTTCGTCTTGTCCACTACAATTCGTCTCGATGAGCGACAAGTCGTACTTAGCAGGAGACAGGGATAGTTACGGGTTTTGCTCGATCCTTGTGCGATCTACAATGTGTATGAGACTACTAGTTTGTGCGCAAATATGAAGACCCACCATCGGGGCTCTGATCCAGTAGTTTCCAGGAACGGAGTTCGCGTGGAGCTATAGGTAGTTAGTTAGGTCAGACCTTGTTCGACAGAATTCTATGTCGAAAATCCACGCACGACGACGCTGTATCGCTGCGCTAAATCGGATATCAGGAGAAGGTGTCTGCTGGTAATAGTCGCTACGCACCGGCGTGAATCACGAAGCTGCTGCAGGTCTGTGAACAAACATGCACGCATGATCAGTGGACGGAATTCGGACGCCGATGAAGATGAATGAACTGACGTGCGGCACAGTGGCGATACCGTCCGTCTCGATGACGTCGAAGCTATGCCCGTCGATGGAGAAAGTGTAGGCCGCGAAGCCCGAAATGTTGATGATCCGGAGACTGTACATAAGATGCTCAGAACTGCCACGAAATCCATTCATCATGTCGTGTCTCACCGGTATCTATGGAGGAAAGACTTGATGAGATACAAAGTCATCAATTAGAATTTAGTATCGACGCACCTGAGGCCTGCCACGACGTTAACCACAGCCCAGGGAACCGCGGGGCCGCCGACGTATCTCTGTACGCGGACAAATCAGTATTATAGTTTCGGTGGTTCTTTCCTCGAGAGACTTACGCCGACGCCGTTGATTAACCCCGAGTCCGGCACTGGCTCGTGACCGTCGAGCTTGAACTGGGCCATCAAGGCCTCCGCTGGGGTGTGATACCTTTCCAAATAATGAGACATTATATGAGGAAATAGTGTGCAGGTACCAGTCCGCCAAGGTGATAATGGTGCTAGGGTCGTCTACGTCCCACAGATCCTTCTGGGGGTCATCGGGATCTGCCAAAAAATTGAGTCCGCCGTCAAGTAAATGCGACTGCAATGCTTGCCGTCTGTCAAACGAGAGTTAGGAGTGATCCTGTGAGCTATAGCAGACGGAGTGGCTTACAGATGACCAACGTTCCGCGTTCGCCGTCAATGTACTGCGTCGAGAGATGGCTGCGGGACGATATGAAGACGGTGGAAATTTATTTTGGTTCGAGCGGTACCTGTGGAACCAATACGTCCCAGTTTGATTGAACAACGGGAAGTTGTATTCTTTAATTTTAGGTTAGCTCATCCACGGGTTTTTTCTAGACAAGGACCTACGATAGAAAGCACCCGGAGCAATGGGACATTGGTTGACGAAAGACGGCCTGAAGGTGGATTAGTACTGAACAAGGTTCGTCGGAACCAAGCGACTGACCCGTCCTCACTGGCGGTACGGTCCTGGAAGATACCGTGCCAGTGCTTATGGTGATAAGGATCTGTTAGGCTGCATGCACTTGAGAAAACGATGTTGTGCGTACGATAGATGTGCTGAGAGCGTCCACGCGTCAGCACCAGGGCATACTGGGGTGTAAATTATGACTTGCCTGCGCCTCATCGTCGGATTGACAAGGTTATTGGTGACGTTGAGATGCAGGACATCTCCCTTGTTGGCGATGATCAACTGTCCGGGGAACGACCCCGCTTGGATGGCGTCGCGGTGAAAGCCATCGGGAGCCACGTTCACGTTGTCGATCTGCGCACCAGTCACCAGTCAGTCGTCGGCATTCAAGAGACGCGCACGCTCAAGCCTCACCGGAATTTGATAGAAGACGTCTGCGGCGACGGTCTGGCCGATGAGGAAAGGGAGGAGTGCAAAGGTGGCTGCGAGTTTGAAACCCATTGTGCTGTGAGGAGCAGGAGAGATGGAGGAAAAGCAGACAATTCGACCTGGCTTTATAGATTTTTCGGGGGCACCTAATATGGGTTCGTTTGAGCATATAGTTGGGATATTAATTGCCCTGTGTGACCTCGAGGAGAAATGACTAACCCCCTTTCTCGTTGTTTGGCCAGGAATCCGTGGGAGTGAACCCGGAACCCGCTGGGAGTATGATAAAGGCATCTGTCGCATCAGATCGCGAGCAAGGCAACAAGAAGAGATCCGGCAAATAGTGGGAAGGGGTAGGAACCGGAGTCTTTGACATGACCGGACAGTGTTGTTATTCGTTTCAAGCGGATTGTCATCAGTGGGGTGCCGAAATCTTCGAGTCAGCACAAGCGAAGCGGCAGTATATTTTATCCCATTGGTTCTTGTCTCAAGACGCAGTTAAAGCGGTCCAGGCCCCGGCAACAAACAACGATAACCGAATAGAGAAGACAGTGCAGGCGCCGAGGTTCCCAAGATCCACATGCCTTCCAGCTGGGCGTCGCGGCGGAATCCGGATATGTAGCCTTGTTTCTTACGTCTTCTCTCTGTTGCACCAGCTTTCAGGCAAGCCAAAGAGGTATGGGTGACCCCAGGAGTCTTCCAGCCATATCCATTCTGGTGCGTTTGTCAGATTTGGCGTAGAATAAACCGATATCGTGGCGAAGGAGCAAACGTTGTGACCTGTCACCTCCTTCCCCATCGAGCCTCGGAGGCTTCGGTCCGAATTGTAAGAAGTTGTGCTAGCCGAGAAGGTTCCATCTGACAGGATTGATTACCTTGGTATTGACCATAGCGGGTCTGAGACCCGCGTGCAAGATTCCATATTCATCGTTCTGTCACTTCAATCGAGGAACCAACTTTCATTGAGGTTCGATATTTGACAGAATGCTGTAGCAAGTTGGGCGCCGCGGCGTTAGAATGTTCCAAGAGATAAATTGCGCTCGTCGAATTTCGTCCCGATGTGGCATTTTCAAGACGAATAGTTGTATATTTGCCGCTACGCTTAAGCCGGATGAAATGGATCAAAGATGGCAGTTGTTGCGCCGCGCCATTTGCAAGCCTGGGTATTCCCTGAACCATGTGCTCTACTGTATCTCATTGGGGCGGGTTCTACCATGATTTATAACTAAGATCAAAGAGAAGTGCCCTATTCTACAACCAATTCAGCGTGGTATATATGCAGCTGTTGAATTTAAATCACTTGGGCTCGCGAAAATGTCAGCAAAGCTCGAGTCCACACACCAATGAATTCCAGATTGGAATAAGTAGGGCCGTCGCTATTACCGGTGCTCAGACTCTGCTCTTGACAGAAAAACTGTCACGGCTGGCTGGATGGGTCGCCTCGCATTCGGCCCCCGATTATGGTTGTGTCTAGCCATTCTTCGTCACATGGATCCCACAAAAATTGCTTTGCAATCCGAGTAAGAGTTGAGAGTGTATTATTCCCATCCCATGACGTGGTAGGAATCAGAACATCGGCATTTACTACGCCGTTGCCTGTGGCATTCTTGGCAGAAATGGCTCGAAAACAAAAACAAATTTGGTACTGACGTTACATCCGCATTACCCGACACTTCTGGTTGGAATTTCTCCGAAACATGAAACGACCCTGAATTCTAAGGTGAACTTCGAGTGAGCGCTTCGGAGGTGATCAACCCGGTCACAGATATGGTAAGTAATTCAATACCCCATAACACAACCGGCGGCCTTATAACCGAAATAAAAACTGTCTCGGCACCAACGTAAACCATGCCACGATCGAACCAGATGTGGACCGTTTGCGGCAGTGCTTGCTGTGTGGCACCAGAGCCATGGACTCGGCGCCCCCTTACCGCTGTCTAGCGCCCCGCAATATTGGTGTCACCAACTGATTAAGGAACCAAATCAGCCTTGGCAATAAGGTTCGGGACAGACTAACCTGTTTAGAATAAGGACCTGCGTATGATGCCCCTGTTCCATGGTTTCGTTCAGCTGCCGTCCGCCGGAGAGGGCCCAACCTGTCGTGCCATGTCTCTGGATTCATTACATACCTCTTGGTTCGGTTTCCAGAACCGCTACTTCGGTTTCAAGTCTCACTACGTATCATCCCCGTTCTTGGCAGACAGTATGGAACTAGAAGTGAATGGAGATTGGCGGCGACTCTCAGAAGAGCGTGGCACGGTTTCCCCGAAGCGAGATAGTTCCGGCGGAGGCGGGTCCAAAGCCGATCGATCCGTTCAAAGGAACTCCGTCTAAAATCCATGTTGCCCAGAAATACAAGCACGTTGATTACGAATTCTGTGGGTGCCAAGAATTCCAAGACAAGACCTGTCCTGATCAATGTCATGATCATTTTTGACCGGTCATGTCGCCGTACTCCGCATCAGTTTCATGGAAGAGAGACGTCCACACATATTCAATCTGGAAATACTAAATTCCTCCATAGAGCAATGGTGATTCTGGGAATCTGGTGCATTCGAACTATGGATGATCTATATGAAGAAATTGATCGGAGAACTTGTTTGATGCGTGTTTTTGATTCCGCCCTTCCGCGGGAGCTTTCTAGCAATTTCAGGTTTAGTATAGAACCTTGGCGGAAAACATTTAGCTCGACATGATCAATTAGAATCCTTGCGCAAATTGCGCAATGGCTACGTCCTTCAGGTCGATGATCTGAATCAGCGATGCGAGAGCTTCCTACAACACTGTGACCTTGCACTACCTCGAAATCGAGAACGGAAGGAAAATAGGAAAGTGTCCCTCTATATAAAATTACGTCTGTCTATCCGAAGCTTTTTAAACTCCGCCATCTCTGCTGATTGATTTCCTTGCTGCCGACCTTTTATCAAAACCCGGTTGCCGTTCACTCATCATTTCGGTGCTGTTTCCGAACTCCCGCACAATCAGCTCTATCATTTTCTCTGTCCAGTATCAAAGACATTCTCCGCAATAAATCCCGCGACACTATAATTAATTTTATGGGGCTCTAAAATTGCGTTTTCCGAAGCCTTCAAACTCCGCTCGGCCATCTCCGACGCTTCCGTTTTTTGTCCCTTTCTTGCTTGACTCCTTCGAATATGACTGGAATATTCCAGTTGAATGTGGAGAGATGTGGTGCCACAACATAACCCCCGAGGCGAAGTGCCGGGGGGCGTTCTTGTAGTACTTAGAATATTGGTTGCCCAAAGGCCTACCTTTGCACAATTTGATCCGGAGATATTACTTTAGCCCCAATTTCCCTGACATAAATCTAGGACATACATGTAAGATACATAGACTATACTAGAAAGGTTTCTAGATGCTCCAGGGAAATTTCAAGCCTAGGAGAAAATCCATAGTGGAATTTGATTAAATTGATCGCCCGTCAGTAATTTTCCTCAAAAAGTATGCAGCTTGGGATTCAACCTTTGAATATACAGATACCTCATGCTAATTCCGGAGCTCCCCTGTGCCGCGGTGCAGACATTCAAAGTACCCCTATTGTCGGAGGAAATCCGACCGATTCCGTTAATGTTTGATCCCATCTGATCCGACTTCCGACGGCGTTTGCCGTTCCTCCTTGCCCTCTTCCTTCACTCTATCTCTTCGCACCCATCTTGAGAGCCTCTCGGCCTGACTTGTTCAAGTCTTCTGCTGTGTGGGCCCACACACAGGTAGGGAATCAACACTGACACACTTTGAAAGCACTCCTGGCTTAACTTTCTTTTGACTTTCTTCGACTCAACTTCGACTTCGAGACCGGGACGAGACTCAACGTGGCGGGACTCAAAGCGTCACTTTGGCTAAATTGCTATTGTACACTTATGCATCATTCATTCGCATTCGCGCATCACCTAAGTTCTGCATCCACGTCCTTCCCTGTCTTCCTTCTTCTTCTCATTCTTTGCTTCCGAAGAGGCACGCTGACGTTCGAGCTTGCTTCACAGTGACACTTGCAGCTATACCCGGTCGAGGAATGTCATTTTACCATCCGGGTCCTACGTCCTTTCCAAAGCTAAGGAGCTGAGCACAGCAATATTAGGCGCTATGAGATTCCCAGTTCGCGTTTGAGCGCATCACCAGCCCCGGTCCTGTCGTGGAATTGGAGGACATGCATTTGTGACTCATTGATTTGCAACGCACCCTTAGTCGTTGCATTGCATCCATCTCCTTCTTTGCCCTTTGTAGACTCCGAATTTTTTTGCTTTCAAAAAGGCACGCTGCGTGTTTTTGCTTCCGTCCTCCATATCTCATTCGTTCCTTTCATCATCTTCCGGCCTCGTAATTTCTTGGAACGGACGGATAGTACGCTCTGCCGAAGCATTCAATTGCAAGAATCACAAGCCACTGCGGCGGAAGAATTCGATACCAATGCGGATGTGGTTTTAGAGCGGGAGTCGAGTGATGGGCTCCCTTGGAATTTCGAACCGAACTCGGGCAGTTTTATCCAACGGTTGGCACAACGCTGGGCTTGAGGTTGGATGTCCTTCTCGATGGTTACATGTTCAAGGAACGTTCAACTTCAACTGAGTCCTACTC
Organism: Mycena epipterygia; assembly: GCA_029281465.1. NCBI lineage: Eukaryota > Fungi > Basidiomycota > Agaricomycetes > Agaricales > Mycenaceae > Mycena > Mycena epipterygia. The sequence continues at coordinate 808,909 of JARJCQ010000031.1, read as the reverse complement.
TCCGTGAGTATGTCTCCTCACTGGTGGGACCCACTAATTATAACTCAGGATCCGGACAGCTGCCGGAGTTTCCGCCTCCGGCATCCAGTGCCAATCTCTGGTCAGCTGCCCCCCACGCACACATGGTTCGGCCCTCACAAGGTCTTCCTTTCTGCTGATTTCAACGAAGCCCACCTGTATAAATATGCAGCCCAACGCTCGATCTCGGTGGCCTGTTCTCCCCTCTTGGTTCCTGAAAAAACAAACATGCTACCTCTCCAGTCGCTTCTCTTCGGCCTTCTCGCAGCACTCCTCGTCAGCGCCGTGCCCGCCCCGGACGCGCTCGAGAAACGGGATCTCCTGGGTGAGATCATCGACGCCCTGGGAATCGGTTTGGTCACCCACATCGACGTCACCCTCACTGTGAATTTCTCATGTTCTCTTCCCCGGTCAAGGCACGGTATTGATCAATGCATTTCAGCTCGAGACGCTGGAAGACAACCTCGTTACGTGGGTCAGCACCACATCCCAGTTGAACTGACCCATAACTTCTATCATGCTTTAGCATCGACTTCGAAGGTTGGCATTGGCATTTCTGCTGCCTGCGATTATTCCTCACGGCCCCGCAGCGCAGAACCCCCTGCTCTTCGAATTGACTCTCGACAGCGTATCGACCCAGGCCGGCCTCAACGGCACTGTCTTCGCCTCCTTCGAGCACAACTTCCCCAAACCTGTCATCGTGCGGCCCCTGGGCCAGGCCAACTCCGGAAACATCACCAACGTCCTCCTCACCCAAGGCGCCACCGCCTCCCTCGCGATCATCCCCTTCGGCGTGCTCGATCTTATTAACGTCGACGTCAACGTCCGGTCCGTAGCCGTACCTTTTGTTTTATTTCTGCTGTGTTTTACCATTTTGTCTTGGTTGTTTAGCGCCCTCACCATCGATGGAATCGGCGGCGTGCCGCTCTTGATCTCTGGGCTACACCAAACGAGTGTCCCAACGACGTGCGTATATGTCAACCACGGTACAAATATTGCGCTGACAAGGGCCGACTGAAAGCTACGACTTGGATCTGACTGAAAGCTCTTTGGCTGACATCGCTATTTCTTGATTTTGTACGATTTTGGTGTACGCGTGAAATTGAACATGAATGTGTGGTCCTGGAAGGTGCCCCCATACTTTCTTCGTTGTAGCAGGCTTGGAAGAGCAAGTTAGTCCTGAAGCGTCTATTGGGACGTAAGAGGCTGAAAACAAAGTTGGAGAAGAGGACATGAAGCGGCTTCGGATGGAGGTTTCTGTCAGAAACGAGAAAAAAATGATGAAAAAACCAGTCGTATTGCACATACCTTACCCATAGATTAGTCCAACGGGTGACCAGCGATACTGCCACCATTTGTTGAATATTCCGAACAAGCGCGGTCTCGCCGCCATCGACCTGATTTCAATTATCTGCGAATGAGTTTGAGGAGCCTAAGTTTAGTATGAACTGGGGACAAATGGGAAATGGCTTACACGGGCAGTATAAGGCGGGGATCGTGCGGCGAGAACCGAGAATGCGCCGAGAGGAAGGACGAAATAAATAAATAAATCTAAAGTCCATGGTATGACTCGATCCTGAGCCGAACGGGTGACTTGCATTATAAGATTGGAGACGGTGCTGATCTGAAGGCACGGTCCCATCGACCATCGAGCGGATATTCGCCTAGCTAGGTCCTTGGGTAAATCCCCGTTCGAAGAAATCCGTCTATTGAAAAATCTGAAAGCTTCACTACATTTTGCTGGCCCCTCGGCCAACCCTCGGCCGACTTGTGCGATGTCGGCTGAGGTTGACCGAGGGTTGGCCGAGGGCTCGACTGGGTTGGCATGTCGCAGCCGACATCGCACAAGTCGGCCGAAGGTTGGCCGAGGGGCCAAGTGGCTTGAGGCAGGAAGTGTGGGATTCGGCTCGGGAAGACTCTGCGCATTCCAGACGACAAGCTATTTTGGCTTTAAATGGATGAGACCGAGCGATGCACCAGCATATGTACTCCACGGGAAAGAACCAGAATAAAAAAAGGCATGGTGGTACCGCACATGGCGCGTCACACGTGACAGTGACTTCGTGACACACCTTCCCTACCTTTCCACGATGGCCGCGGCATCGCGCACGGAGCTGGTCGCCTGGCTCAACGAGCTGCTGCAGATCAACTATACCAAGGTCGAGCAGTGCGGCGCTGGTGGGGCATACTTGCAGGTCCTCGACTCCATCTACCTCGACATCCCTATGGCCCGCGTCAAAATGGCCGCAAAGCACGAGTACGAGTACGTCGCAAACTACAAGATCATGCAGAACATCTTCAAGGCCAAGAAGATCGACCACCCCATCCCAGTCGAGAAGCTCATCAAGTGCAAGATGCAGTGAGTCGACGTCACATCGCGAAAAAAAATCGGGCTGATGGAATGCCACATTCGCAAGGGACAATCTCGAGTTCCTGCAGTGGCTGAAGCGCTTCTGGGATGCGAACTACCCCGGGGGTGAATACGATGCAGTGGCACGGCGAAAGGGCGCGCCAGGGGACCCACCGGCGACTTTGGCGCCCGTGCGCGCGGCTGGGGCAGGAGCGGGACATGCGGCAGCGCGCAGTGCGGGAGGGCGCACGCCGGTCAGCGGGCATCGATCCGCCACACCGAACGGCGCGGTTGTGCAGGCGCTGAACGCCCAGGTCCGCGAGCTCTCCACCCACCTGGAGAGCCTCGAGAAGGAACGCGACTTTTATTTCGAGAAAGTGCGTCCCTGCGCATTTTTGTGCATGAGAGGCGAGGCTGATTGAGGTGGATTGGTCAGCTGCGCGATATCGAGGTTCTGGTGCAGCAGAAGATGGAGACGCTCGAGGGGGCAGGGCAGGACGACGAGACGTTGCGCGAGATCCAAAAGATCTTGTATAGCACCGAGGTGCGTCTTTGTGCTTCTCGTTCCTTCTTTCTTCACCCCGAGCTGGCGATGCCACAATTCACTCCTTCTATCGTGTTCCATCGCGTTCCATCCTCCTTTTTCGTACCATCCCACATGCCACCTGCTTCTCCGCGGGTGTACGATCGCCGCCAGCGCCACTCGTACGCATCACCGCCCGTGTTACTCTGACGGCGCCTCGCCCTTACTCTGACGGGTCGGCGCTGGCCCGACAAATTCGCGCCTTTTCTCGCCCCATTTCCTGCGCTTTAGCTTGCGATTCGATTGCCCTTTTCGCTTTTGTCCCGCTCCCTCTTGTTTCCCCTTCCCTATTCCTTTCGTCCTCCCCTTTTTTTGCGTCTTCTCTTTCATTTTCCCATTGTCCAAATTTTGCTCCCTTTGTCTGAAACACGGCTAACCACCCCCTCAGGAAGGCTTCGAGGTCCCCGAGGGCGAGGGTATCGTCAACGAGGAGGAGGAGACGTTCTGGTGAGTCCTTCGTTCCTTCATCATTCTTCGCATTTGCTTCTTTGTGGCTGGGGGATTTTGCGCGCCAGACGCGCTCCGTGTCGAGTGTCCCTGCGCTTGATGTGTCAGGTGTTGGTTTTTGAGCCTCGCCCGTCGTTTACGAGCCATGTTTACCACACGCGTTTGCTGAAGCATGCGCCTTGTGCTGTGCATCTCGCGTATTTTCCCCTTGTCGTCTTCCGATGTTGTGCCCTGCGCGACCGCCTTCCTTCTTCTGTGATCGGCTGCGGTTCTGCGCTGCACTTGTACCTGCGTTTGCATTGTCGGCCCATTTTTCTACACCTTTCACTCTCTTTTTGGCGTTTCATTCGTCTTCCATTTTTACCCCTCTTCCTCTTTTCCCAACCTACCTAACTAACGCACCCTCCTCCAGATATCGAACTTACGCTCGCTTTCGTTCGTCCATCCATCGTATGTACATACATACATACACATCCATACGCACCTACACATTTGCCCGTTTGTCCGTCGTTGTCTCGCTTTGATATACTCATACATACATCCGCTTCTCATATATTCATACATCGCTTAAGCTTTTAGGTGGGCGGGAGTAAGCAGATTGACAGCGATGGCAGGAGTTGTGACAGCGATGGCAGGAGTTGTGCCGCTGTCGACCTCTGTTGATGGGACATCGACGATATAAGACTGGCCCTGGTCACCTGCGGCCCGATGGCGTAGCGATTACGACTCCGCTCTCAATCGAGCACCATTGCATATGTACGGAAGTCCCCCGTTCGAATCGGGTCGAGCCATAACCCATGCCCTTTCGATTTGTTTGTTTGTTGTTTCGTTGTTTTGCGGGCTCCAAGTCTGTCTGTCCGATCTCCGAGCGAGGGAATATTTGGCGTAGAATCAACAGGATGTTCTTTACAGCACCGTGAGGCTGAAGAAGGATTTTGTGGGGATCAAGGCACACGGTACACAGCTAACAGATGCAGCGTTTTTCGAGAGATCTGATTCGTTGTTCGTCTGGAGGACCTCCGGTTCTGGGTCAAGTCAGAGAGCCGTGCAATGTGAGCTGTAGCGGCAGGGGGTTAAAGATTTTCCATTTCGCAAACGTCTTGAGGGTGGCATTTGCTATCCTCTGGAAGTTTAGCTTCATTCATATTCATTTTCGACGCTCACGTATTTGAAAAAAGTTGTGAGAGCCGTCGTGATGACCTGTCACTTCAACCTTCCCCGCTGAGCCTCGGTGTTTCGGTCCGTAGTCACTATTGTCCGAAACTATCAAGAAACTATACCAGGCAGAATTGATTACTCTGGTCTGCCTTGGTCTTGACTATAGCGAGCGTGAGACCCGCGTGCAAGATTCCATATAAAGCTGGTAGGGCCGACGAGCGGCACGGCCCGCTACCATGCTGACATTATTTTACCTTTCTTGCGCCAACCGAAATAATTTTTACAGCAATTGACAGTACCGAAGGCGCGGATGAAAATTTTCCTGTTTGGGATGTTTTCAAAGAATTCCTTAGATCTCGGTCAGTTCTTCATGGATTTGGATGAAATAATGCTAGATAATTCAGGCTAATTCATGCGGAATTATTGATAGAGAGAAACCTGTCAAAATATTTCATAGTGGATAATCTTGGATTCCAGGCTGTTTGGGTGTTGGATACCCTCTAGCAAGCCTGGAACTTGTTCAAATGGCCTGGTTTTGTGAGACAAAAGACTTACGTGGTTTATGAATGATGTCATAGAGCCATAACTTCATAAAGTTCATGGTTACATTCAATTCCCATAATATTTCGAGATCAGAGTGGATTGCCCATTGTCCAGACGGGATTACAGGCATCATAGACTAAATTTTCTGGAATTCTGGCTCTATGACATCTTTCTAAACATATGTTAGTTCGCTGTTGCAAATAATCAACTCATTTGAACATGTTTGAACTGTGCTAGACATCATTTATCGCGGAAACAGTCCGAAATCACAGGCCAATCAATATAAAGTATTTTTGCAAATTTCCTTCTATCACTAATTGCGTATGAATTAACCTGAAAGATCTGGCTAGGTTTCATCTGAATCTGTGCCAAACTGACTGAGATCTGGGGAATTTTTCGAAAAACATCCTAAACAGGAAATTTTTCATCCGCGCCTTCGGTACTGTCAATGGCTGTAAAGAGCTCGCATTGGGCCGCAGACAGGTTATAAATTTACTTAATTCTATCTCTCCGTTCGGAGACTCCGATTCATGCCACAATTAAATGTCAGGGAACGAAAAATGACGGGCCCAGCTCACTCCTCAATTCATCCACCAGGGCGGCCAAACCTTGCCCGGTCGACGCGCAAGCTGAGAAGTTCCCACTGGGCCACAGATCAGGTAGTAATTTAACTGCTTACAATCTCACCTATTCAATATATAACCGACCTCAGTGCAGAAGATGAAGTCGTACTGATTTCTGAATGACAAGAGAAGCCGTCTACTATCGTTAGCTTACTGCTGTAAAATGGTTTCTGGGGGTTCGGGTTTTGCATGAGGTATCAGCATATGAAAATGTTGAATTCCAAGCTTCATTTTTCTATGGCAGAATTGAGACCGCAGCGAAGTAGCCACAAATAGTACATACTTATGCAAAAAAAAAACATGAGAATTTGGCGAGATCAGTTCAATCAAAATCCATTTATTCTGGGCTCAAATGCTCCCTGGATCATGTAGGAATGTTCTAGTACAGTTCACCTATGTCGAATGGATGTCCCACATATATTTCAGAGTAATCCCGGTTAAATTAAGATGTCTGGATCAGTAGTATTTCGAGACTCGTTAGGGGGCATAAGCATGATTATACACACACCGATCGGCATGAGCAGCGGCCGGGGGTAAGCCGAAATATTTTAGTAGGCATAGTGATGTCGCGGGCCCGGCTCGGCCTGAATGCCCGGGCTTGGGCTCGGCTTGGGGAGGCTCGGGCCTCAAATTCCCCAGGCCCGAGCCCGAGCCCTGGGCCTGGGGCCTGAAGCCCTGAGCCCGGGCCCAAGCCCGGGCTTGATAGCCAAAAAAAAAGCCATTATGCTAGATTGTACATGTACGAATTATGTGTCTGTAGAAGGTAAGGCAGGAAGAAGTTCGTAATTATCTGGGTCATCGTCTATCAAAATATCCCAACTCGTCGGTTCCTTACTCGCGCCAATTTCCTCCCCAGCCTCGCCCTCCTTGAAAATCACCGGCTCGTGAAACAGGAGATCTTTGCGAATGAAACATTTCAAGCACTGCAGTGCCTCGACAACATCGCCCTTCAAACGGTTACGGCGCTTGCTAATCGTAATTCCGGCCGAGGAGAACGCCTGCTCAGAGGAAACGGAAGGCAGGACATCAGAATTAAAGGAGCTTGCTGCACATAGGGTCGATGGGGAGAGGAATGAAATTTCCAGTGACAGGCAGATCCGAGTCTTGCATGGATGATGGCTGCAAGGCAAGACGTCAGAATTAAAGGAGCTTGCTGCACATAGGGTTGACGGGGAGAGGAATGAAATTTCCAGGGAGATGCGAGAGGGGGATCCGAGTCTGAAAGGCAGGATGTCAGAATTAAAGGAGCTTTTCACATAGGGTCGACGGGGAGAGCGAGGACAGCGGGCTCTGATCGTTACTTAAATGCTTTCTCACAACGCTGTGCCGAATTTACTGAAACGGCGGCTAGAAGGAGACAGCAAGCGCGCCGGGAAAATAAATATATATATCTAGGCCCGGGCTCGCCGGGCCTGGCAGGGCCTGGCAGGGCCTGGCATCCCTCAAGCCCGAGCCCTGAGCCCGCCAAAGCCTTGTGTCGGGCTCGGCTCGGCTTGACCAAGCCCGGGCCCAGCTCGGCTCGGCATGCGGGCCTGGGCCGAGCCCGCGACATCACTAAGTAGGCAGGATATGTGCTTACGCAAGAACTGCTGATGAGCATGTGATGCACGGCCAAAATCTAAAAATCAGGCTCTCTAAGACCCGTATAAAGTGGGTAGGGCCGACAAGTGGCACAGCCTGCTACCAATCTAAATATCTTTCAACCTTGGATTTCTACACTGGAATTAGTCCTGTGACTCGGACACGTTACTGCTCTTTGCGGAACTCAGGGCGCGCACATTTTTTTTTTTCCAAAAATGGATGATTTTGATCGTTTTCAGCATATCGCCCATTGCACTCTCAGTTCTTGTCCGTTTGCCCTGAAACCTTGACAGAACGAATCTACGTACGATTTCGCAGGCGCAGGGACCTTGGTAGAATTAATTTCTCGACTCTAATACATTGATCGGGTATTTATGAACCTATTTAGCATAACATTTATAACGGTCAAGGTACTTCAATTGCCCTTCCAATTTTTTGCACAATTCCAACCCATGACAATTCCGCAGGTGCACCCGTATTTGAAATTGGCGAGGGTGCAGCTATGTGCCTCCGTATGCATGCCCAAACGGGATGGGTCACATGCACATGAAGTAACACTGTAATGTGAGGAAAAATCTTTTCTTAACCACCACCATCAGCGATGCCGCGCAAGAAGAAGGCGACTCCCATCCACAAGCACTACTTCAAGGACTTGAAGAACCATGTCATCTATCAGGCTTACACTCTGGGCAAGACATCAACAGAGATAGCCATAGATCTCGACATGCCGCTCCGTGTAGTCCAGCGAGTCAAGAGAACATGGCGCGAGATTGGGGAGGTCTGCCGTGACCGCAGATATCTCGGACGCTCCCCCATGATGTCTCAAAGTCAAACTAAGGTCAGTCATGTCCAGCTTCCCTCGCTCAAACTAATTGTCTGCCGTTCCACTAGTTTATGCTCGTGCTCGTCGACCATACACCAGACATCTACCTCGACGAGATCCAAGAACAGTTATATGTCCAGCACGATGTCGATGTCTCTCTGGCCACAATCTCCTGGACGATGAAACGACTGGGCATGTCGTCGAAGCAGGTGTGTGTGCCATATCTGTTGATACTCACTGACCAAATCTTTGTGCTCTGGACAGCTCTCCAGACATGCTGCTGAGCACTGCGAGCATGCCCGACACGAATTCTTAATGCAGATTGGAGACGAACCTGCAGATCACATAGTTTGTGCGGATGAATCTGCCTTCGTATCGCCGTAATGGCTGGTCTCATAAAGGCCTTTGTGCCCGCAAGAGATGCTGTTTCGTTCGTGGTACCAGGTCTAATTTTCAGTATTCATTTCGACGTTTATTGACATGCTCTTTCAGGTATTCTCTGTTGCCAGCGATCACAATAGAAGGTATAATATTCAGTCATATCAAAGAGGGCGGCTACAATGGGGACCAGTTTATGCTGTGGCTCGAAGGTATGCTAGCGGTTATGAATCCCTATCCTGCGAAGCACAGCATCCTCGTCCTTGATAATTGTCAAATTCACCATGTGGAAGGCGTCGAGGAGATGTGTGAAGCGGCATGAGTTATCTAATAACTCGAGGCCTTCCATTGCAGCTAAACTCTGAGCTTATCTTCACGTGCATGTGACCCATCCCGTTTGGGCACGCATACGGAGGCACATAGCTGCACCCTCACCAATTTCAAATACGGGTGCACCTGCGGAATTGTCATGGGTTGGAATTGTGCAAAAAATTGGAAGGGCAATTGAAGTACCTCGACCGTTATAAATGTTATGCTAAATAGGTTCATAAATACCCGATCAATGTATTAGAGTCGAGAAATTAATTCTACCAAGGTCCCTGCGCCTGCAAAATCGTACGTAGATTAGTTCTGTCAAGGTTTCAGGGCAAACAGACAAGAACTGAGAGTGCAACGGGCGATATGCTGAAAACGATCAAAATCATCCATTTTTGGGAAAAAAAATGTGCGCGCCCTAAGTTCCGCAAAGAGCAGTAAGCAGAATCCGACCTGTCTAAGAGTTGAATATTCAAGTTGGATTGAAAACCACAATTTTATAGTAGGTACTACTCAAAGGCACGGCTCAAAGTTCGCTCGGTCGACGTGCCAGCGTCGACCAGCTCACATTGAGCCCTGGTGAACTGCACGACCTGAGAGAGATGTCTTATTGATTTTATTTAACTACCATTTGCAGCAGTTCATATCACTGTGAGCCATGTTCTACTGAGAAACAAGTAAATCATATTCCCGGTAGATTCAACTTGGCACTGCTATAAATTTCTATCATTGAATTGGAGTGATTCAATTGAGCGGCTCAAAGTTTCACTCGGTTTCCCCCAGCCCACCTCGTAAATCATATGGTTTGAGACCGAAAGTGCAGAATCAGATCCCACTGAATCTTAATGGAAATGTTACCTAGTTACTGTATGTACATGTTCAAAGTTCGATGGTCCGATTCAAGTCCGACAGAGAGCGAGATGATAATCAGAATTGCATAATATCAACCGGCAAAAGCGGCATGAGGTCGGCCCGCACCCTTTTGGCGGAGAGAAAAAACGCTAAAACAAAAACGGCTGACGAAAATGTGATGCTCCGCCAAAAAGCGTTTGATGGGGCGGTATATAAGAACCTGTACCTAAAGGTAGCAGGAACCTTACGGTAGCGGGAATTCATCGTTCCGTCACTTCAATCGAGGAACCAACTTTCATCCGTCGGCGAACCACGCGCCCGCGGGTGTTTTTCTCAGACTTCGCCCATTAGATCCAGTGCCGGTCAAGGGCTCCGGAAATGCGAAAATCTCAGCATACCTTTCATTTTTCTTTTCAGAGGTCGACGCAAGGTCGACGGGACCCCTCCCCTACGTAAGCAGGCACGTGCCATCAAATTCCCTTTTTGGGACAGGCAAAATTGTAGAAAACCACTCCCGGCTCGTCCAACATCACAAATATGATGCCCATAAATATTCCAGTAGATACCAAATGCTTCCTGGTAGTTATAGGCTAAATCTTGCGCAAACTCGACACATTCAACTCCTCGAAGCCGCACTTTCAAATAACATGCAAACGGGCTCAGATACGCACGGCATACAGCTGAACAAAGTCTGAGCTCACTTGGCGGAATTTATTCGGCTAATTTTTAGTGAGGTTTGGTGGCTGATGTTTCTATTTTTTTTTTCTAATTGTTTTTCTGTGGATTTCAACCTACTAGAAGCACTTTTCAAAACAGGTATGGATTTTTTTTCCGACAGCCAGGGGGTCCCTCCCTTACCATATAAGGAAATTTCTTATCTTCGAAGCCCCGTGCCGGTGGATTTCTGTGGAGCTCGTCCTATTTCTGGCCATCCACCAGATTTAGGATGTTCTGATTGTTGCAATAATAGCGATAGCATACCACCGCAGACGACCGCGTCCCCTCAGTAACTTTTTAGAATTCTGACCGCGGACGGGCCCGGAGTACATATCTCGGGGAGGTTGAAACTTCATCGAACGGCAGGCGAATCCAAATCTTTCCCGCACCTACTCAGGTTTGAATGCAATCGAGTGCTTCCTATTTATGGCCATCCGCCGGGTGCTCTGTCATCATTGGAGGGCCCGATTTCCCGTGTTCTGATTTCTGCAGTAACACCACTTGGGTGGTTGCGATCTCATCCCATAATTATCTCGTTGGAGACACGATCTTGATTGCTGGCGCTAAACTATTAACTACTCTTTACGAATGTATTCTGCTTAGATTTCAGCGCAATGATGAATGGCACTGAGGATAAAGTTGTAGGACATTTTTTGGTTCATCGACAAGGCTGCGGTGTTTTCGGCTGGCTTAGCTCGCCTATTAATATCGATGCTGATAACCGAAATACGACACGGATCTTTAGCTTCTCCAGCAATCAACTTACATACTCGTCTCGACGGGGACCTGCATTCGTTGGCAGATGATCCGATGTCTTCGATCGCGCCTATGTAAAACGAGCTGTCGAGAATGCGAAGATCTTATTCCCTCTTCTCGCCCCACACAAACACTGCGCCCTCAATTCCGTGGTTAATTCCTCCGGCGCATACGTCCCACCGCCACCCTCTTCCACCTGGATCCTTCCTCATGCTTTCCTTGCCTCGCCTCGCCGGATCCCTCGCCCTCATAGCTCTTTCCGCGGTCGCTCAGCTGCCATCGCACTCTTGGAGGGTGGGTTTCAGCATTCCACCTGTCAGATACTAATCTGAGCGTTCTCAGAAACCAAATATCACCACATCGCTCGCGGACCGTGTCAGCTTTGCTGCCGCCGCAGTCGAGAAAGCGATCAGCATGCTCGGCCCCGATGGGCAATTCGATGGCACGCCGTCACCTTTATCGCTGCCTTCAGCCTTACTCACGTTCGAGATTACAGGGGAGCCGTATGCAACTGCGGGGATCTTTTATTCTCAAATGGCCGACCTCGACATCGCCACCAATCAGACCACGTATCAGGATTCTCTCGAACAATATTTTGGCCTGGCTCAGCAAAACCGGGGAAATTTTTCGAATGAATTGTGAGTCAGCGTATGTGCCCCGGCTATGAGAAATTAATCCACCAAACCAAAGTGTCAGTCCAATATTCTCACGCCTCATACTTCCTTAACACTGGGGAAAAATCAACAGATACATTACAGCTTGTCAGTGCGTCGTGACATCCATCGCGGCTTGTTTGACATCTAGCCCAGAAGTTATGGCTATGCGGCGGCCCGCGCATATACAGTTTACAAAAATCCCATATTCCTTCAATACGCCATCCAGTCCTGGTGGTTTGGAAGCACATACACCCTTTCCCCAGCCAACATCGATACCGGTAGAATCACTGGGAAGAATTTCACCATCGGACAGCGTTGTCAAGAGGGTGCGTGCAGCATCCTCAATTTTAACTCTCGACTGACACAGTCCGATCTCAGCAACAATGGCTGGGGGTACATTTTACGTATGTCCTATCAAGGTCCTATCTATTCTATAAAATCATTCTCGTCCTTAGACCACCGATTCCACGGACCCTGAAATGAACGGGCTAGCTAGCGGGTGAGTATAATGCATGTCCCGCGAAAATCAACCTTGCTCAGATGGAAAATACCAACCAGATACTTTGCAATGTGTGTCTTGAGTCACTGCTCCACTCTTCGCCATGGCTAATCGTTATCCCAGCCTATCCGCGCTGTTGGCGGAGGCGACCTCCGATCCCATGTATCTCCAAGCAGCGGAGGCATCAACGGATTTTATTCAGGCGCACCTTTGCAACGTTCAAAACGCCGTCCAGGATTCGATATCTGGGCGTGCCAATGACTCGTGTGCCGTCAGCTCCCTAATGGAGCCATATAATTCGGGGCTGATGATCGAAGGACTTGCAATCCTTGCCTCAATTACTCAAAATGCATCGACACAGGCTCTGTGAGTCCATCGATATTGTTTCTTGTTTTACGTCGCCGGTTAATGGATCCCTTGATATAGACTAAGTACGATTATTGAGGCGGCGGTCGTGAATAATGTTTGGCAGGGAAGTAACGGCATCATAGCGAATACAGGCCACGGTGAACAACTTGGATTTTTCCCGTGACACCTGCACTTAAATAGCGATGATAGGATCCGAGGGAGACATCAGTATGGTCCGAGGGCTTGGAGTGGCATATTCGCGTAATTCAATCACTCCCACTTTGCGTGTTTATGTCGAGGCCTACTTGGCAGTTCAGGTATGGACGCTATCCTGCGGGGAAAAAAAGCTCCTCTAATGACGTATTTCATGCAGTTCAACGCTGTTATTGATCTCGCAACATCGGGGGACAGCAATATCTATGGCGCTGCGTGGATCGGACCCCCGAGTTCCGTTTTCGGGGGTGCGAATCAAACCGCCGCGCTTAGTGTTTTACTCAGCGCGATCACATTGCGAAACGACACTAGTACTGGAGTCGCACCAACTGTTTCCGGTGCCTCACCCTCCGGCTCATTCTCCGTCTCGTCCTCAGCATCACAGACCCCAACTGTTTCCTCCGAGCCAAGGCAGACATCTTCAAGATCAATTGCACCCATTGTGGGAGGTGTTTTTGGAGGCGTGGTACTACTGTTGGTGGTGAGTCTCGGCGTATGGTTCGTCCGCAGACATCCACAAAGAGATGCACCCCAGCCGACGAGCAGATTTATGGGTGCTCCCTCCGCGTCTGAAATCCATCCGTTCGTGGATATATTGAGTTCTCCTACCATCGCCGCAGACTCTTCACCCTCTGCATCGGGATCTGGAGATACCGTTTACATCCACCGCAAATATCGCCCCTCCTCTACACGTCGAGCGGGAGAGCCTGTTACCGTATATACCACACGTTCCAAGCGAACAGAGTTAGCCAGCTCTGCGGCTGCGACAGAAGGACCAAGCGACGAGACGGCCGCTCAGAGGAACGAGACGCACGTCGCAACCCCACCACCATCCTCCTCTGCACTACCCACGGAGGAACTAGTGAGGTTGTTGAACGAGAGGCTTCAGATTCGCCCCTGGGATCAAGAGGAGGCCCCACCCGATTATCTTGCGTTAAACACGCGGTGAGGGTTTTTTGGGTTGAAATTCCATTTACTTACTTTTCCGCGGAAATAAATACTGGTGGCTGGGAACAATAAGGACTTATTTAAATGCTAATTTGCCATTTCTTCGCCTTGGATTTTATTTTAATAGCCAATTTCCAATTCCAACGCCACCCCAGGCCTGCATTTTACCACACACAAAAAATGCTTGACGCATTCTCGGACCATTGCCGTATGGCAAATGGTAGAGCAAATAATGGCGCTGCTATAAGTATAACCCAATTGGTTCGATCCCCGGACGGCGCATGGTGAACTGCGAGTTTTTTTCCTTGAGGGTGTTATCTGTTTTTATTTTCTATTCTCAGCCACAGCGGTATGTTTTCTAACGGGTACTGTAACGTAGTGAAGGATGCAGAGTGGGGGAGTGAAGCGAGCCATGCAAAATGATCGCGCTGTTGGTGTAGCGGTAACACATAACCTTCATATGTATATGATCTTCCATACAATAACCATGCTGGTTGGGTCCCGGGTTTGAGCCGCAGACTGCGCATGTGCGTTACGAAGCTTTTTATCACACACAAAAATACTTGTTTTCCAGGTTTTCTCAGACCGTTGTATGGCAAATGGCACTGCTACAAATATACAAATATCGCAGAATTTTTAGTCTCCCAGATGTCAGATTCTAGAATGCCAAAAAGAATTATGTAAGACAGTCGAAATTTTATAGCCATCCGGACAGAATTTTATAAACTGAAGAAAACCCATGAGAATTGATAATGGGTGACTTCCCGTAAGGAAAATCTATTCTGGTGCAATTTCCGAGCTTGTTTGAAGGTGCCAGTGATGGGATCACTGCAAGGATATTCGCGCTGCTCAGGTTTCCCGCAAGCCAGAATATAATTTAATGTATTGAAGGGGCCGCTCATGCATACAGTGCAACCCCTCCTGAATCTGCCCCAATTCTGTGGCTTCAGAGAACATTTGGTGCTAAAAGTGCGGCCTTGTTGGAAGCACTTTGAAAGGCGCAATTCAGAAGACATGGCTGGTGAAAAACATTGATCCCAGGGTCTGTAAACCTGCAAAAGTGCTTTAACTTGAGAGAAATACATTTCTGGATTTGGCTGAGGCACCCGTCTTGAAGACTGAGGAGGTGCAATTCCGATGGGCGCGTCGAAACTGTGAATTCAAAGAGTGCAATCCGACGGACACACTTGATAGAAGTGATGATCAATCAATATCATCCAAAAAGGTTTATGAAATTCTAGAGGGGGGGTGCCTACCCCCCCTCCAGATTTTCGTCTATTCGAGTGATGCAGAATAAAATGTGTCCGCTTTGGGGAGACCGAAATGATGGGGTCCTGACAGGTGTCTCGGCATCTCGCCGAAATATTCCCCCAGAATAGATTTTCCTTACGGGAAGTCACCCAATGGGTGACTTCCCATAAGCATAGATAAATTCTGGGGGAATATCTAAGTGCTCTGCCGAGGCAACTGTCAGGACCCCACCAACTTTAGGACATGAAACCGTACAAGATTTAATGTAAATCCTATCTATTCAAATCTGTAGGGGGGGTACCTACCCCCCAACAGATTTTATTCAACAGAATAAACCACATCAGGCAGATGGTGGGTGATCTTGCCCTCGACTTGATGCATAAACTAAATTGGTTGCCTGCTCCCAGAGCACCGGTATGCCTGATGTCAGTGGCCCTCACGCAGGGAGAAACACGAGTTTGGATTTTTTATTATTTTCTTATGGGAACACAAATTTTCCGCAGATTGATCCCATCGTTGACACTCTCAAACAAGTTCAGATATTCTTTTATGCTTATGGGAAGTCACTCAATGCACCGGCGGGGAGTCGAACCCCGGGCTCAATCAAGATGTTTCTTTCATTACGAAGGGATAGATTATGTGTACCGTACACCACCGGTGCTTTTCCTCCTTCGTTTAATCCTGCATTTATGCTCCCGGAAATATGCCCTATAATACATCACCATGAGAACGGGAGAGACAGCGCAGAACAACAGACAAAAATAAGTACCCCTCAAAAAAAAAGGGAAACCACAACTTACATGCACCGGCGGGGAATCGAACCCCGAACTCAATCTGCTATTGTGATGGCCTGGCAAAGTACGAAGCGAACGGGTGTACCGTACACCATTGGTGCTCTCCCTCCCTGCGTTTCATCCTCAATTTATCAGACACATAAAAAAACAGCACTCGTGGCACTAAATTTCAAGATTCAGTCAGAGACCGATCTCAAGCTTGTTGCACACAGGTGATTTTGGAATGGCAGCCAATAACTCATGGGTGTTCACCCCTCAAGGATAAGTTGAGGTGTTAGAAAGAACGACAAAAGGACTACAAAAAAAAAACGCTAGGAACGCCTGCACCGGCGGGGAGTCGAACCCTGACTCAATCCTCAATGATTTATACCAGATATGAACAGATTGTGTGTACCTTACACCGCCGGTGCTCTCCTTCTCCCCTCAATCCTCAATTAATTAAGCCCACAAAAAAAAATCCTTCATCACACCAAATTCTCAGTATTTGGTTAGTGGTGCACATCATGAATTTATTCAGAGGCCAATCCCAAGCTCGTTGCCTTTGGGTCATTCCATGAATGGGTGCAATAATTCTTGGCTGCCCACCAGGTGCATGGTATATGGATCAAGGAGGAAACGAAAGTGTACAAAAAAAATGTAACCAAATTATGCATGCTGTTTGATCCAGGATTTGCCAAACACGACCACATATCGTCTCTGCTCCTTCCCAAGTGTCACTTCGCTGTCTGGATCCAAATACGGTCCTGGCCAGTACTCACGCTGTAACGCGGTCGTCAGCCACCCTGGTCATCTGGACTCTGATAAAGCTTGTTTCTCACGGCCGACGGCGCTCGGTGAGGTACTCAAACTACACTGGCAGAGGACTACAGCCAACCAAGTACAGCAAATCTCTGGGGCAAGCCCCCACTGGCGATGGATTTTATTTTGTCTCACCGTCGGCCCGTTGGATGCAGTGCCAGTGGAGCTCGTCCTATTTCTGGCCATCCAACGAGATTTACAATATTCTGGCATTTCTGAATGATAGCGACGGCGGTAGTCGCTCACACCGCTTCGCTTCAGCTGCCTTTAGAATTCTGACCGCGGACGCGTCTGGGAGGTTGGGCTTCAGACGCCACGCGACAAGTCACAATGGGTCTAGTCCCTTGAATGCAGCGGCGCTCTTTCTCTTGCTGGTATCCACCCGACACGTAAATATTTCTATTATAGCAGGTTCGTGTTCCGATTTTCGCAATAGTTGCCATCTAAACCCCCATTATCTCGGTCAAGAGATTTCTGGCTCTAAAATTCTCCCGGATTCAGCGCTTACTCTGCTTTGATTTCCTAGTGCGCAATGCTTCGTCTGGCGCTGAGAATAAGTCTGCAGGACAGTGTTCGTCCATCGGAAAGCCTGCGGTGTTCTCGGCTGGTACGTCGTCTATTAATATCGATGCGATGCTGATAGACGCAAATGAGACTCGGATCCTGATCTTCTCTAGCAACCAAGGTATAAATTCGTCTCGATATCATCTACCGGCAGATGATCAGTTTTCTTCGATCCTGCCTATATAAAGTAGCTGCCCAGAGATGCGTGTCTCTTATTCCCTCTGCTCTTCCTGCGCAATCACCCCTTTCGCATTCCGGGACTCGTCGGGGTTTTAGGATCCATCTGGTGTAAAGGTCAATCCCGCGGCGGATACGTCCCGTCACTCTTCCACCTAGATCCTTTGTCATGGTTTCCTTCCCTCGTCCCGTCGGATTCCTCGCCCTGGCAGCTCTTTCTGGGGTCGCTCAGCTGCCATCGCAGACTTGGCGGGTGCGTTGATAGCATTCTACCTTGTTAAATATTGTCTGAGGCCGCTCAGAAACCAAATATCACCACATCGCTCGCTGACCGTGTCAGCCTTGCGTCCTCCGCAGTCGAGAAAGCAATCAGCATGCTTGGCTCTGATGGCCAATTCGATGGTATGCCTTCCATACTTGTCTCCGCTTTCAGGCTTGACTCTTGTTCATGCTCACAGGTGAACAATATGACGCACCGGGCATCCTTTATTCTCAAATGGCTGAACTGGACATCGCCACCAATCAGACCAAGTATCAGGATTCCCTAGAACAATATTTCCCCCTAGCTCAGAACAGCCGGGCAAATTTCTCGGATGAATTGTGAGTGCTGTGCAGCACATTGACTTCGGCGAATAAATAACTAATCGACTGAAGTGTCAGTCCCATCAATCCTAACGCTTGCTCCTCCTTCCGCTGAAACCAGTGAAAAACCAACAGATACAGTACAGCTTGTCAGTTTTTCTGGTTTGTCTTGGCATTTATCGCAGCTTTTGATATCTGGACCAGAGGTTATGGCTATGCGGCCGTGCGCGCATACGCAGCTTACAAAAACCCCGTATTTCTTCAATACGCCGTTCAGTCCTGGTGGTTTGGGAGGACATACACCCTTTCTCCAGATGACATCGATGCCGGTAAAATCGCTGGCAAAAATTTTACCGTCGAACAGTTTTGTCAAGGCAGTGCGTCTGGAATCCTTAAATTTGACTCTCAACTGATGCACTCCTGCCAGTAACGATGGCTGGGGGCACATTTTTCGTATGTCTTTGTGTGGTCCCAATCCTAGCTGAGCTCATTCTGCTTTCAGACTAATGACTCAATAAACGTCGAAATGAACGGGGGAGCTATCGGGCGAGTATAGGATTAATCTTACGGATGATTTTCTGACTCAGACGGCGAATACTAACCAGATATTTTGCAATGTGAGTACGCCCGTCCTTGGCTGACTCGTGTGGCTAATCGTCGCCCCAGTCTATCCGCGCTGTTGGCGGAGGCGACTTCCGATCCTATGTATCTCGAAGCAGCGGAGCAGTCCACGGATTTTATTCATGCGCATCTTTTCAACATTCAAAACGTCGTCCTAGACTCCATATCCGGGCGTGCCAATGATTCCTGTGCCCTCGCGTCTTTCATAGAACCATATAATTCGGGGCTGATGATCGAAGGACTTGCCATCCTTGCCTCAATTACTCAAAATGCATCGACACAGGCACTGTGAGTCCATCGATATAGTTTATTTCGGTTAATGTCCCACATCTTCGGTATAGACTCGGTACCATCATCGAGGCGGCAATGGTAAACAATGCCTGGCAGGGAAGCGACGGCATCATAGTCAACACAGAGACTATACTCAAAGGTGAACAAAATTTGATTTTGCTTGTACAGCTACTACACAACGATGGTAGTGCCCGTAGGAGACCTCAACATGGTCCGAGGGCTCGGAGCTGCATATTCGCGTAATTCAATCACCCCCGCTTTGCGTGTCTATATCGAGGCGTATTTGGCAGTTCAGGTAGGGATACTATGCGGTAGAAACAGGCTCTTCTAACGGCGTAGTTTATGCAGTTTAACGCTGTTATTGATCTTGCAACATCGGGGGACAGCAACATATATGGCGCTGCGTGGAGCGGACCTCCCAGCTCCGTTTTCGGGGGTTCCAATCAAACCGGCGCGATAAGTGTTTTACTTAGTGCGATCACATTGCAAAACAATACTGAAGTCGCACCCACTATTTCCGGTGCCCCGCCCTCAGGCTCCGTCTCGCCAACTGCTTCCTCCGAGCCACGGCGGACCTCTTCAAGATCCATTGCTCCGATTGTGGGAGGTGTTGTTGGAGGCGTTGCGCTACTAGGGGTGAGTCTCGGTGTATGGTTTCTCCGCAGACGTGCGCAACGTCGTGCAACTCCTCCGACAAGCAGATTTATGGGTGCCCCCGCCGCGTCTGCAATCCATCCTTTCCTGGATCTATCGAGTTCTCTAGCCGTTACATATTCTGCACCCCCTGCAGAGTCAGGATCTGGAAAATATCGCCCCTCACCTACACGCCTAGCAGGAAGTACTGCCACCACAGATACCCCACGTTCCAAGCGCGCAGAGCAAGCAGGCGCTGCGGCTGCGGCAGGAGGACGAAGCGACCAGCCGGCCGCTCAGAGGGACGAGACGCCCGTCGCAGCCCCACCACCATCCTCCTCTGCGCTACCAATGGAAGAACTAGTGAGGTTGTTGACCCAGAGGCTTCAGAATCGCCCGTGGGATCAAGAGGAGGCCCCACCCGATTATCCCGCGTTAAATGCGCGGTGAGTTTTTTGGGTTTAAATTTCACTTTACTACTTACTCAATGCTTTCCATAAGTACTTGACTTGAATGTTTAGTCACTGGCATGATGTTACGCTTCGTTAGGGACAAGATTTACGATCAGCGCTACATCTCATGTTAGCTGAATCAATTTGACATTTGCACTGCTTTATTTCCTCTTCGCCTTAGATTTCATTTTAGTAACTAATTTCCAGTGCAAACTCAACCATGTTTCATCCTTGCCTCGCCGCCCCGACACTACCGGATTCCAGAGTAATCGCTCGTCAAGGTAGGCCGGTTCTTAGTCTGCATCATTTTACAGCTTTTATTTCCGTCTCTATACAAATTCTTCTTGCTCCGAGTTTGTTCCTATCCCGCGATGGATGCTCTACCATGCTGATGAATTAAATGGTAAGAATCACTTCCAATATTAATAGAATTGTGGATTTAGACCGAGAGTCGAGTGATGGGATTTTTTAAGGGAAGTTAAACGGTTTTCTCTTCCAACGGTTGAAATGATGCTGAACTGCAGGTTCGATGTCCTCCCGATGGTTGCACGTTGGACAAGCGTCCTGGATGGAGTCCTATTCTTCATCTACTCGAACGTGGGACCCACTAATTATAATTCAGGATCCGGAAGGTTGCCGCTGCCCTTGCTTGGCTGATCTTTGGTCATCTGGTGCTAGGTACGCATGGCCGTCATCTTCCTTCCTTTTTAATTGACGCCCACACCGCTATAAATCTGCAGGTCGACGCTCGATGCCGACGGCCACCGCAGCTGGTATTACCATCCCGGCGCCTAAAGAACATGCTGCCTCTCCAGTACCTCCTCTTCTTCGCCGTGCTTTTCGTCAGCGCTGCGCCCACCCTGAACGCGCTCGAAAAGCGAGATCTCCTGGGTCAGATCATCGATGCCTTGGGAATGGCTTAGTCACCAGTATCAACGTCTTCATCACTGTGAATTTAATTCATCCTGTTCCCCCCGCACAACGCATGATACTGATTCACCTGTTTTCAGCTTGATAGTCTAGTAACCAACCTTGCGATGTGGGTCGATACCACATCCCAGTTGAAACTTGAACTGACCCAAAACTTCTATCATCGTTTAGCATCAACTTCGAAGGTTCGCATTCGCAGCATTTCTGCTGCCTGCGATTATTCCTCACGCTCCCGCAGCGCAGAACCCCCTCCTCTTCGAGTTGACTCTCGACAGCGTCTCCACGCAAGCCGGCCTCAACGGGACCGTATACGCCACCTTCCAGCACACCTTCCCCAAACCCGTTGTTGTGCGTCCCCTGAAGCAGGCCAACTCCGGTGACATCACGGACGTCCTCCTAACGCAAGGCGCCATCAGCTCCCTCAGCATCATCCCTCTCGGTATCCTGGACCTTATTAACGTCGATGTGAACGTCCGGTTCGTGGCCCTGCCTTTGGTTTTAATTTCCGCCGTGTCTTACCATTTCTCTTCAATGTAGAGCGCTCACCATCGATGGAATAGACGGCATTCCGCTCGTGATCTCTGGTCTGCACCAAGCGAGTGTCCCGACGACGTACGTTCATGTTTATTTTAATCCGTTATAAAATACTATGCTGATAGGCCCATCGGACAGTTATACCTTGGATCTGTCGGAATGAAAGCTATTTGGATGCGAACGTTGCTGTCCTGCCTATTTCTTGGGTTTTTCTGTATGTGAGCTGCGTATGCATAGAATTGAACATGAATGTGTGATCCCGGTGTGCGTCTACATCGTAACAACAAGTTGTTCCCGGCGCAGGTCTGTTGGGACGTCCGAATTCCAGAGCTCATTACAGCTATTTGCGGAACATAAGGCGCGGGCGATTTTTTTTTTCCTTTTTAGTCACTTTTTGATCCCTTTACTTACTTTCCCCGTAGCGGCCTCAATTCTCATTCGTTTTCCTCGGGACCAGGTGCGTTCAATTCGTGTAGGAATTATGTAGTGCGTAGCGTCTTCAAATCATTTTCTACTTTCAGGGGGCTCAGATGAACAAAGAGCCATCATTTCACTTGCTTTGTCTCTGTGATCAGCAAGAATCGTTATAGAGCTCCAAATTTTTAATACAATATTCTCCTGCATGTATTGAGGTGCGCTGGATAGTTTTTGGCCCAGGGCTATGCAAGGGCTGAAGGTGACAATACTATTTAGTAAAATTCATGGTCACTGTTACTTCTTGATGTCAATTCGAGGCCTTTCGAGGTCGGTTCATCGCAGTAGATAGCCGGCGTACTTCAATACATGCAGGAGAAGATTTTATTAAAAATTTAGAGCTCTATAATCACTCTTGCTGATCACAAAGACAAAGCAAGTGAAATAATGGCTCTTTGTTCACCCGAGCCCCCTGAGAGTAGAAAATGTGATTTGAGGACGCTACGCACTACGTAACTTCCACGCGAATCGAACGCACCTGGTCCCGAGGAAAAAGAATGAGAATTGAGGCCGCTACGGGGAAAGTAAGTAAAGGGATCAAAAAGTGACTAACAAGGAAAAAAATCGCCCGCGCCTTATGTTCCGCAGATAGCTGTAAATCATGATCGGAAGTACAGGTATTGATTTCTTTCGCGAACTTCCTGGGCATCCTGCAGAATGCCGGACTCAATCTTCTACTATATGAGGTAGTCTCCAATATACGAAGTGATTGGATGTACCATACACCACCAGTGCTTTCTCCCCCCAATTGAATCCCACGAAAAAATAGCATTCCATCAGGAAAAAGTGTTTTCCTATGTAGCTGCGTGCCAATATTTGGAGGCCCGGTAGCGTTGATAGCTTCACACCAATGCTCAGTAGCCGTCGGTAGTCCTGGTAGCTACGCACCAAGGATCAGTAGGATTTGATAGCCGGCCTGCCACGGATCAGTAGCACTCGGTAGTCGGTTCCGAAAATAAATGGTGGTTTGGCCTCCACAGAGGTACAGTACCACACCATCCTAGGAGAGAGATGACCTGAAAAGAATTCAAACTAGATCAGTTGAATAAGGAGCAGGTATTGCAGGGGAGTCTGCGTCTGCAAAAAATTGCCAAGTCCATTTCAAAGTCCGATACACGTGCACGATTGCGTGATTGCAGGTGATTGCTTGGCGCTTTTGGTTGATGGTCTTTCTTCCTTTCCCCCCATCTCCCTCCCCTCCGCAAGCCAGTACGGTCTCGCTGGCACACCAAGACACTCCCTGGTCCCCGGCAAACTCTACAAACATGTACTTCGTTGTTAACGCTCCCTCAAAGTCCCCGCTGTCAATCTGTGCATGCTAGATTCCCATTCCCTGCCAATGCGAAGCCCTGCAAGTCATCTGCAAGATATTTCAAGCATATTCAAGTCTATGTGCATCAATCCTTGTCTCGTTTCATTTTCGCAAGCCCTTCCTGTTCATCGCAAGCCAAAGACGTCCACATCAATATCTACTCTCGCTTACATCAGACTCATACATCCCAGGCCCATCAATTATGGCACGCTCGGGTCTCGACCTGTCATTCTACGCATCTTGTTCTTGAAAATCAGCTGGTGAGTTTGCCATAGTTCTCCGACCCGCCATCCGCTGATTCATTGCAGACTACAGCAATGACAGAAGTCGAGACATCAGTCTGCCGACTGGTGAGCTTTTTTGTTCCAATTTCTGAATCTCATTGCTCTTCAGTGTTGTCGATGAGCCATCGAACATCCGCGATCCTTTCTGTCTAGTCACCTTAATGTATTCTGCACCGAATATGATTTTATTTATTTATTTTGCATTCATTTTGTGTGATATGTGTAACGGGTACCCTGGCTACCCTCGATTACTGGTCGATACTAAGTGCTACTCACTGCTACTGACTTACCCAGTCAGAGCTACCAGGAGCTACCGAGAGCTACCATAGTCACATGCCAGAGCTACCAGGCGCTACCAGACTCTCGCAGGCGCCTGGTAGCTCTGGCATGTGACTACCAACGGCTATCAAAAGGGGGACTTGCCTACCATGATACCCCGGCTACTGGCGCTACCGAGCGCTATGGAACCAAGTCTTTTTTTGTTGATGAGTCATCCCACCAAATTCTCAGATCTGGTGTTGAATTCAGTCACTGTGGAGGCATTCAAATACCCAGCTCCTAAGGATCTTCCACTTGAGGTCCTTCCACAAAAAGAGAAGAAAAAAAAGAAAAAGGAAATAGAAGGCATATCACATTTGTATCACATTCCGCAGAAAGTTGACGGGGCACGTGGGCACTCCAATCCTTGGCTCCACTGCTCCATTGCTCATTTAATCAATTGGCAGAAATCTCATGAGGTGGATCGATGCCACAAGTGCCGCACACCTTTGGCCCCATGGATCGGACGGAGGTGCACTCGTTCCTCAATCATCTAGAGGACGAGCGGTGTTTCTCGATTCGTTCACCTGTGTTGCCCCTGTAAGTCCGTCATCAATTCCGCATCGTCCTTGGTTAAACATCAACAGACGCTGGGAAGCACTGGGAGGGAGGAAAGAAAATGTCGTCTGACCGAGATCGAGGCCCAGGCTAAACAGCATTTTCCAACAAGCTCTAGTGCAATCATTCCAACGCGGTCTTTACTCATCTCCGGGATCTGACGATATCTTCACGACCTAACACGACCTCGGCTTTTGGATTTTGAACGCCATCTGAGTTCATCAGTGACTGTGCTTTGATTATACAACACACAAGGTACTCACAAGTAAGAAATCCATGTTGCAGCTTCGGTTTATAAGAGATTAGATTCCACCTGGATTGCCCGACGAAAAGAATTCATTCAAGCAAAGCCAACATCCAGAAATAACAAGAATACGTAACTAACCAGTTCTACGTCCCGAAAACCAACCAAAAGAAAATCACGAATAAGCACCAAGGAATGAAAGTCGCAGGACAGTTGCCCATTTATAAAGGGGAAAAAGAAACATATCACTGGAACTCTGAATTCAAAATACAAGTGAATGAGTGATATGGAATGATCGAGACGGATATGACTCACCGGGAGCGAGAGCATTATAGGCCGGGCAGAGGTCGAGCCACTGCGGGGTGATGATGTTTAACTTGGGCCCCTCGAGGATTTCACCAGGCGATTCAGCAAAGACGACAGCCAAGCCCGCTCTGGAGACAAGCGATGATTAGTCAAAAGATCACACGGTTACAAGAAGCAATCGTACTCGAGATGCCAATCAATGTGGCTAGCAATGATCTCATTAGTGACAGTACTCGGACAGTGCTGTTTGTTGTAAGGGTGGCGACTCACCAGTGAAGGAACCAAGGCCCGGGAGTATCGGCTGGCAGATGGGCTCGAATGAGGCGAGAGGGCGCAGCCTGGGAGTAGGGAAACCAGCCTCTGAATCGAATGATAACTCCTCCGAACTCCACAGCGATGACGTCCCGACGAGGTCTGAAAAAAGAAATAAGTCAGGCGACAATCCATTAGTTCCGGTTTAACGACGTACGGGTTCAAGGTACTTCACTGGTCTTGATGCACTTTGCAATACATCGAATGCATGGATGCTGCGAGGATGTACAGTCAGTGCCTCGTGAGATGTCATACAATAGCGTCAATAACGCACTGCCAGGAGGTGGAAGGGATGCGCAATCCCTGCGAGAGGGTTTGAACAAGGAATCGAATCGAAGAGGACTCTGCGAAGCGTGGTCTGCGCCATCAATGCGCAGCTCGACGACCTCGTCCGGCACCAAAACGAAAGTGTGTTCGCCGACAGTGAAATCGGACGCGACAGTGCCGCCGTTGATGATATTGAGGGTCGGGAGTGAAGGGGGAGTATAGTCAGAGTCCATAAAACGGGTTCGAGGATGTATAACTCACAGTGTCGAAGAAGAGGTCAATGACGTGGTCAGCGGGCGCGCTAGCACCAGGGTCGATGAAGGTCTACCCAACTGTGAACGTGCGAATAAGACTTCTGGGAAGTCCGAACATACAGCCAGCTGATATTCCTGGAGTACGCTTCCGGAACCTATGAGGGGCACGGGGCCAGGGTCAGCGCGGACGTCAGAGGGTCTCGGATGGGAGCGCCAGCATAGCGTGGATGGCCTTGATGTTGTCCTTGTCCACTGAGTTTCGATGAGCGATAAGTGGTGACAGGAGTTAACGAGATAGTTACAGTTTTTGCTCGATCCTTGGGCGATCTGCAATGTGTGTGAGACTAGTAGTTTGTGCGCTAGTCGAAGAACCCACCATCGGGGCTCTAATCCAGTAATTCCCAGGAACGGAGTTTGCATGGAGCTACGGTTAGGTCAGAACGTTCCACTCGACAGAACCCTTTGTCGAAAATACACGTACGACGACACTGTATCGCTGGGCTAAATGGGATATCAGGAAAAGATGTCTGCTGGTAATAGTTGCTACGTACTTACTGGCGTCAATCACGAAGCTGCTGCATGTCTGAAAAACATGCATGCATCAGTGGAAGGAATTCGGACGCCGAGAAATGAACTGACGTGTGGCACAGTGGCAATACCATCGCTCTCGATGACGTCGAAGCTGAGTAAATCGATATCGTGGCAAGAGCAAAGGCTGTGACCTGTCACCTCCTTCCCCGGCCTCGGAGGTTTCGGTCCGTATTGTGGGAAGTTGCAGTAGGCGAGAAGGTTCCATCGGACAGAATTGATTACCTTGGTATTTACCATAGCGGGTCCGAGACCCGCGTGCAAGATTCCATATTCATCGTTTTGTCATTTCAATCAAGGAACCAACTTCATTGAGGTTTGACATTTGACAGAATGCTGTGGCCAAGTTGGGCGCCGCGTCGTTAGATGTTCAAATCAGTTCCATGAGATCGTCAAATTTCTTCCCGATACGGCATATTTAAGAAGAGTAGTTGTATATTTCCCGCTGTGCTTAAGTTAAATAATATGAGATCAAAGATGGCAGTTGTCGCACCGCGCCATTTGCAACCCAGAACCATGTGCTCTACTGCAGGTCATTAGGGTGGGTTCTACCATGATTTATAACGGCTAAGATCCAAGAGAAGCGCCCTATTCTATATGCCAATCCGGTGTGATCGATATCCGACTGTTGAATTAACTCACTTGGGCTCGCAAAACATGTCAACAACCTCGGATCCACATAAGGGTGAACCCGTTGCTATTATCGGTGCTCAGACTCTCTTGACAGAAAACTGTCACGGCTGGCTGGATGGATCCGGTTTATGTCGGCCCCCGATTATTGTTGTGTCTAGCCATTCTTCGTCAGATGGATCCCACAAAAATTGCTTGTACGTAAGAGCTGAAAGTCTATTATTCCCATCCCATCATGCGGTAGGAACCAGATCATCAGCATTTCCTATGGCATTGCCTGTGGCACTCTTGGCAGAAATAGCTCGAAAGCAGGAATAGCTCGAAAGCAGGCATGTCTCGAAACCAAAAAAGGGGGTTACTGAAGTACATCCAGATTAAGCGACATCTGGATGGAATTTCTCCCAACATGAAACAACAATGGTCAGTTGTGGTCCTGGGAGGCGTCCCCATGCATGGAGGAGCAAGTTAATCCTGAAGCACGTCTGTTGGGACGTAGGAGTTTAAAACCAAAGTTGGAGAAGAGGATAGTTAAACGCCACTGCGCGCCGAAGTGCAGCCAGTGTTTCAGTAGATAGCAAGCCCGAAATCGAGTCCGTGCACCGAATGGGCAATCATGGTATTGGTTTTGTGGGGAGAGGATGAAGACGATTTCTACTGCGTATAGTTCTGATCCCGTCGGTGGGTCAACGTCTACCAGATTTCAAACGAGGACGCCAACGGGTACCCGACTTATCCGTCAAGTGCACATCCCGCTTCAACAGCGTGTCCGCCAAACCGACCCAAAAACTCTTGGAGATCGCGTACCTGGTAAGCGTGAGCATCTGCATCGGAAATACTAGAAACACGTACTCAGTTGTGGGCCATTCGCACGACAGTACACGGATCTCGCGCAGGGCGGGAAAGCACGAGATCTCCAGACCTTTGAAAAACATTCGCCAGTCTTCTTGTTTCTCTTTCAGCGTCGTGGACCTATTCAGGAAGTAAGTAGATGGAATACCATCAAATGAAGAGGGCGCACTCTGGGTCCTTCCGGAGAATCAACGTAGCAAGGGCGGTGTGTCGGAAGTCTGCGTCGCATCCGAGATTCTGAAGCCATACCTCCTTGAGCGCACGAAGGTTTGTTGAAAGCACACGACTCACCATGCTGTAGGTGGTGGCTTCGCACTCAAAGACGGACAGCCGTGGACAGAACGCCAAGATCGGCGTGCGCGCGATTGTTGGCTTTTTGGCGCACATGTCCGTTATCTTATTACCGTGCGTGCGCAAAAATGTCTCGCCGAATCCGCGCTCAAATTCGAAGTCAAACGAGACGCGGCGCAAACTCGGAAGGCTACATAGAATGCGGTGAGTATTGATGTCAATCGGTTAACCGGAGACGCACTCCATGCCATCGAGCACCTCAAACAACTCGTGTGATTTCAGGTGCAAAATCTCCAGGGCGGGGAGCCCGTTCTTCGGCACCGGCACCTTCTTGTCGAAGAAGAACGACGTGAGCACGGGTCTATACCCGCATTCCCAAGTCAGAAAGCGCATTTCAGTAAACCGCTCGAAAATCGCCGGTGACTCTGGCGTCGTCTCCTGGAATTCGAAGCCCGACATCTCCTGGAGCGTGGCGCCAGCGATATTCGCAAGCGCCGTAACAGCCATCCACAGGATTGGCGCAGGCGCCGGGCCACTCCCGAATAAATCTATCGCATCAGCCCCATCGCCCTGGATGCGTCGCAGGCGTGGTGTATTGAGGAATAGGCGCGTCAAGTCGACAACGGGGGCGCCGTCATTGCGCTCGAATGGGTAGCCGTGAATTTCCAGCTCGCGGACGTACGTTGCTACGATGGGGGCGGCGACTAATCGCGCCGAAAAGCGGTGCAGGAAGAACTCGCGCAGGAACGTCACATAGCGGTAAAGATACGGGATCGCGAGATGCTGGAATAAGCTTCAATCAATGGGCGAACCTGACCTGGTTCAAGAAGCTGACTCACATGGAACATCTTAGACACCAACAGGAACGGCAGGTGGCTGGAATGCTTGTCTGGATGGCTTTCCCTTGCCTCGAGGGGAAGCATGGCAAAAAATAAGACCCGCGACCAAATGGAATCGACCACGGTTTGCGGATAAGATGCCATCGGTTGGAATGCCGGATCGGTGGGAGCGCAGGGATTGACTTTGTACTTTGATGCAGACGGTTCTTCCCTGGATCATCCCGCATGCTCGGTTGAGGACGAGGCAAAAAAGAACTGGGACTTACGGTGTCTCCTCCAACCAACGTACAAGTGCATGCAGACGGGGGTCCATCGATATCTTGGAGGTCAGTATCTCCGAGTTGTTCGATGGCCACCTGATTTCGATGGATTCAAGCGAGGGATTTCGTGCGATGCTGGTGAAAAATGGAATATCGTGCTCGAACAGAGTAGGGAACGAAATGGCTTTGAGCATCGAGCAACGACACAACGATTTGATGAATGATCGGTGTTCGCTGGTGACGAGAATGAAATATGGAAAGGATATGGTGTTCTACGTTCGATCAGCATTATCTCTGAGGAGAAAAAGGAAGCACGCACGAGATTCGTCCATGTCGTTGTGCACCGCTCTAGCATTTCAAGTTTTTCAGTGAAAAAATCAGTGAAAAATGTTTTGCATTTTACACAAGTTTTTCAACGAAAATGTTGGTGAAAACCTTGAAACTTCTTCATGAATTTTTTGAACTTCAAAACTTTTTTCACCACATTTTCACAATATTCAAAAAATTCAGGAAAAGGTTTCAAGTTTTTCACCTAATTTGTTGCTCAAAAACTACTGAAAAACTCAAAACCTTTTTCACCAATTTTTTCACCGAAAAACTCGAAATGTTCAAGCAGTGGTACCTCCTGATTCCAGTCCAAAATCAGATGAATGAACCGCTGGAGATGGATTTAGCAGCATAAATCAGACAGCACATCCAAAAAATGGAGAATGGACCAACAACGCACACAAAATGCATAAAGCACGAAAAAAGACTCATATCGGCTACATGTGCCGTCCGGGGCTCGATGTCTTAGTCAAGAGGGAAATAAAGGTTGTGTGTTACCACTACACCAACGGCACGATAATGTTGCAGCCCCACCTGACTACATACACACTTCATCCTCAATTCACCTCACCACTGAGAGTAGACAATAAAATCAGGAATTTCTCGAGGAAGATGTTGCCGAGGATATGCGCCGTCCGGGGCTCGAACCCAGGACCCAACAATAAACATGGAGAACTGGGTTCGGATTAGAATATGGTTACTGCTCCACCAACAGCGCGATCAATTACCTCTTCCCTTCCCTTCATCCCTCTTCACCTTCATCTTCATATCACTCGATCCACTGAAAATGCAGTGTTCGCCCTTAAGGCCTTAATGGCACTTCTGAGAGTCTAAGGCCTCAGCTTTAAGGCCTCCATTAATTAATATTTTCTATTAATATAAATATATATTTTCTCCGCAGTGTAGCCAAGTACGGCGACGAGTTCAAGTGTGTCTCTTCCGTTACATGTGAATTCATAGTTTGGCTGCAATCATACCAAGTATTAGCTTACATACTCATCCTCAGATGGAATCTCTACTGCTCTGTCATCTGGCTGCTCATCCTCCTCCGCAGCCTGCCGCGTCTGCCAAAGCGACCATGAGATGCATCTCTGCCTCGATCTCCTCCTGGGAGAGTCTAAGTGTGTGTTTCTTCTGGGACCCCCCAAAAAGCTCAGTGTCCACTTCTTCCACTTTGAGCACCAACTATTAGGAGGTGTGGGAGCGTTCGCAGCCCAGAAATCCGGTCCGAAGCTCTAAGGCCTCTAAGGGATGGAAAAAAATTCTGTGGATCTCTAAGGCTTACTTTACTCTAAGGCCTTCCTTCCTAAGCCTTAGACCTTAGGGCGAACACTGTGGAAATGTAGCAGTAAAAATAAGAAAATCAGACAAACCTCCCCGAACAAAAACCTCGAATCCTAACATGCATGCGCCGGCCTGGGCTCGAACCCGGAACCCAACCCAAATCCACATAGCAATGTACACATAGAGGTTGTGTGTTACCGCTACACCAACGGCATGATCACTCGCTGCCTTCGCTTCACGCCTTTATGACCTCTTCATCATCGCTCCTTTTACCATCTTATCATATCACTCGCCTTGATGCAACGTCTCACTCTGCGGCATTTGCGCGGACGCTGACGCGGACACGGGAGACCCGCGCAGACGCGAGGCATCGGCCATAACCCACTGACATCGACACGTAAACCGCCTGCCTGCCTTGCCCCGGGGTGGTGATAAGTTAATCGGATGCGCTGGTGTTAATCGGGTGCGCTGCTGCGCGACGGCGAGCGGGTTACCGTTAGCTTATTCACTCGGGACGACACACGCCGACGTGCTGCTAAATTAACGGCCACCGCCGCTGCGCGACGGCGAGCGGGGAGCGTTCGTGGCTTCCACAATGATTCTCAGGATGAACCCATTGAGTTCACGGGACATGCGCCGACGCTGCTAAATTAATGGCCACCGCCACCGCCCGACGACTCGCGGGTCGTATTCCGCTGGCTTACTCATTGATTAATATTCGTTCGGGATGACGTGCGCCGACACGCTGCTAAATTGCGCCGACGGCGACACGCTGCTAAATCAAGCCAACGCGGAGACCGCGCCTAAGGACCGGCGGCGGCGGAACGCGCCAATGCGATGATGACAAAGCAGCGTGGCAGATCTTACGCGCCAATTTCAAGCCACGACGCGCCAATGACGCGGCGCCATCAACCCCGGACGCACGCAGGCCACAACGCGATGACACAACGCCGCAACGCGCTAATGAGGCGGCCGCGGCACATCACGCACGGATGCAACGTGGGCGGTTCGTGAGCCAGGAGAACTGGCGCGGGACGAAAACAACGACGCGATGCTAGTAAGATTCATGCCGCACAAATAAAGAAAATTGGTTAAACATCCGTTTTTTTCAACGTCCACTCCAACGCCCAATATCCCCAAGTTACACTCCTCAGTTAACCGCCCTCCCAAACAAATAGACCCCGAAAATCGGATAATAAGTACATATTAAACTATGAAAGCACCGAACGCGTTACGCCATATCGTCCCATCCCATGATCACTCCCTAGGTATCCCGATACTCCGGCGGAGCCACCTCCGCCTCGTCATCACGCGTGCGGCCTTGCAGCCGCGCATTCAACAACATTATCAGCTCCGACGTCGGCAGGTCGACGGGCGAGAAGAACGTGCCCCCGCCCGCGCTGCTGCCCGCGCTGCTGCCCACAGTCGCCCCGGTTGATATCGAAATCTTCGGCGTCCCGCCTCCTCTTGTCATTTGCGAGCCCGAGCACGATCCCGAGTGCGCGGAGCCTGAATAGGTATATGTATGCGTATGCGCCTGTGGACGGGACTTCTCCCCAAGTCGTCTTGAAGCAGGAGCAGAAGCTGGAGGAGGAAGAACAGGAAAGAACGGCACGCTGCCAGTGCCCAGCTGTGCGGTAGACTGCGTCGCACTGAAAGGATGTATTGTGGACTCCGTAGGCGATACGGTGAAAGCGACGCGCGCCCGGCGCCTCATAATAAACCAGCCAAACACCGCAATCTCGACGATGACCACAGCGCCCACAACGCCCCCCGCAATCGCCGCTGCGTGCTGGTGCGCGTTCCTCCCTTTCCCATCCAAACTGGGTGTCGTCTGAGATGCGGTCGCTGCCGGGCTCCCAGACGCAGTCGCGGATGTAGTAGAGTTGTCGCTCGCGGGTAAGAGGGCCGCGGCGAGCAGTACGCTGAGCGCGCCGGTCTGGTTCGCTTGCGAGAACGCCGCGCTGGGCGGGCCCGTCCACTGTCCGCTGTAGATGTTCGTCCCGTCCGACGTGGCAAAATCGGTGACTGCGTTGAACTAGAAATTAAGGTAGAATTTGTTAGTGAACAGTGAGTGGTGATGAGCACGACCACAGGCCCAGAGATGATGGGATGAACACACCTGAACTCCGAGATAAGCCTGCACATATACGCGCACCTCAGGTGAAGTGGCGTTGCGCCGGTACGTAGACGCGAGCGCACGGACGACGAGCGAGTCCCCGATGTTGAGGGCTACGAAATACCGCCGCGATTATTCAAAGCACAGCTTGAAAACTTGGAAGCACGAACGGGTATCAGATATCCCCTCGTACGTCTGCCACGCAGGATTCGACAACACCTCCGTGATCAGATCGTCCAGCCTACCCACCACCGTCAGCTCAGCTCAGCTCAGCCACGTAACTCCCAACTTTTACAGTGGGATTAGAAGGGGGACTCACAAAGCCTGTGTGGAGACGTTCCGCGTGAGCGAGACAAGCGTCGCCAGCCCCTCCACGAACAAGTCCGAGTTGTACGAATTGGTGGTCGCGTCGAGGATCGCACAGGAGTCGTTCTGCCGCGCGGACATCGACTGCTGGACGAGGTTGTTGTTGTAGAGGTGGGTACGGATGAAGGCCGCGGATTCGAGAGCGGCGGTGAGGTATATGGGATTGGAATTGGAGGTGGCTTCTGCCATCAGGGTGGATAGCCTGGAGGAGAGGTTGAATAATGAATGGTATGTAGAACTTGTATCGACGTACACCAGGAAATATCTGGGCGCCGCATGTCAGCGATTAGAGGCCTGCGAAAATTCAATGAAACGGAACGCACCCAGTCGACATCGCCGCTACACTAGGATCCGTCGGCGTCGTAGTCTGCTTGCACATGAATCAGCGCCCCTTCCAAGCGTCACATGTCGGAATACTTGCCCAAAACGTCCCGCCCGCCATCGTCGCTGTCAACTCAAGATCAGTTCGGATTCAAATACATATAACATAGAAAGAAAGAAACGCGCACTTCCACCGCAGACCCCTTGCACCGGCACGTCCTTTGTAGAGAGGTTTCCCGCCGTCTGGGATATCGTGTAAGCCCGCCCAAAGGACCAGGACTGGTTGGCGTATTGGAGAAAGACTGGGTCCTGGTATGCGGTGTAGGCTCGGATTGCAGCGTAGCCGTAAGTTCTAGATGAATGCGTTCAGCAAATTGTGCCTGAAATGAAGGGAATGATATACAGGCCGTAGTTCAGCTATCGAATTTGTGTGCGGCGGCATCAGCGAAGGACGGTGCTATCATTGCGGGGATCACTAACACTTTGGTGGGTTCACCTCAGTCCCAAATAGCTAACCCGCAGGATACAAAGGAAGACTTACTAGGTATCAGAAAAATTCGCCCGCGTCTGCTCGGTGAGCGCAAAATACCGCTGCAGCGAATCGTGGTATATCCGTTGGTTGGTAACGATGTCAAACTCCGCCATCTGGGAGTACACCGTGCCGACGACCTCGTAGGTCTGACCTGTATATTATTATTTATTTAAGTAACAGGCGAGAGGTGATTTTTTATTGTTGCTGCCCACCGTCGAATTGGTTGGTGACGTTCAACATGTCGATGGCCTTCTCCAGAGCGGCCGCAGCGGTGGTAATCCGCGCAGCGGGCGATACCCTCACATTCGGTCTCTGCAAGCACATGAATAGGCTATTAATGCGGAGGAGAGAAATTCACGCACGCGCCAAGACGAGGTGACGACTCCTGCCGCCGGCGCGACTAAAATCGATAGGGTAATAAGATGAAGTGGCCAGCCGAAGAAACGCAGGAGAGTGGATGAGAGCATGCAGAAACGGAAAGCTCAATCTCGCGCAGTTAAAGAACCGTAAGAGCTGTATCCGAAACAACAATCAGTTAGGAGATTGTAGGATGCATAGTGCGTGAGGATCGTCCCCCTGGTACGCAGTGCGTGGAGATCGTCCTCCTGGTACGCAGTGCATGGGGATCGTGTCCTGGTAACAGGGACGGAGAAGGGACTGGATGTGAGTGGATGTAAGTGGATGCGGGACCCAACGAACATCCTGGAAGTATCAAAGTTACCGTCAGGCACGGTATTGTTACAGTTCTGTAACGGACAGAATAGCACCTAAAATACCCGGATTCTATTGAGCGGAATCGAGATAAGCCCCTCTTCCGGCCCAAGACAAAAATATCGAGGCAACTCGGGAAGTCCACACAGAACTATATGGAGTAATATGCGCCCTGCGGAATTAGCTGATTAGGATGAATGGACTACCGCTACAAGACGAGTGGCCGGAAGCGCCGGGCAATGGTCGGGGCGATAGCGGGTGATGTTGACGTGATTCTTGAAACAGCGGCCATGTAATTGGCGGGGACCTCGACGACTAGCGCGCGCGCCGTACATAGATCCCGGAAGCAGGCGTACGGGAAGGTACCGGAATCAGGAGGCCGAGCGCGATGATATGAAAAGGCTGGTGGCGGAGGTAAACAAGGTTTGAGCGCGAATGCCCTAGCTACATCCCCCAGTTTTCCTGATGCGTCTAGTGATCTTCCAGAGTCGCAACGAGGCCGCGATGCATCAGTCGACGCGAGTACCTGAGGTGAGCATCCGCCACCATCGCAGATTAACGAGTCTCCACGGTTCAAGGAAACTAAAAGAATCATTGGGGCAGTCATCGGCTACCCGTCGAGATGAAAGAGATGTTGGGAGTTTGACCGTGCTTGCCAATTCCAGGATCAAATGTTACGTAACCACACGGTCCACACCTGACTTTATCAACCTTTTAGGTATCCATTTGACCGTAAGAGTTTCGATTGGGTCTCCAAGCAGTCTGGAACACTTCCTTGATCTCTGCGCAGACCATGGACCATGACTCCACTGTCATAGAACCTCTGTAGGACTTGTTTTGAACGCATGAAGTTTTCTAAAAGTCCTGGATTCTCAAACGTGGTCATATTTTTTCTGCCAGGTCTGATCCTCCTTAGAATTCTACGGGACACTAACATCTCCCTTTGGAAAAATTCCACAACTGTCTTAGTCTGTCCGTTCGTTGTTTATCAGTGATCTTTCTGATTGAGAACCTCCGAGTCTTTGCCCCTCTGTGCTGACTGTCAACTCGTGCTTGAAATAAAATCCCTCCCCAGTGGTTTTTCCAGTGATTGTGGAAGCCTGGCTCGCTCCCGACAACAATTATACCTGTCCCGACCAAAATCCCCATCCTCTGAGCGCAATCAACAGGTATGAATGATATAGAGCCTGCATTCGGCATTCTATACCGCCTGATGAACATATCGATTGCGTGTACCATACACCACCGGTGCTTTCAAGCACTGCCTTTTATGCTGCACAAAATGAAGGCCTGTCCATCATTGATGTTTCGAATTTTGCCATCTTTCTCTCAAAATCCATCAGTTCATCCTGCAAATATTATTAGAAGTCTGGGCATTTTGAACTGCCAAATGAATAACCACAAAAAACAAAACAAAAAACCAGCCGACAGGAACATGCACTGGCAGGGAGTCGAACCCCGGACTCGATCATTTACTTCAATGCAATCTCAATCAAATGATAAATAGATTGCATTTACCGTACACCACCGGTGTTCTCTCCTCCCACTTCTCCCCTCCTTTTACCACACACAAAAAAATCTTGTTTTCCAGGTTTTCTTAGACTGGATGACTTTTCACAAGCATAGATAAATGCTGGGCGCATATCTGAGTGCTTGCCGAGGCAGCTGTCGGGACCCCATCAACTTTAGGACGTGAAAACATACAGGATTTAACATGAATCTATTCAAATCTGTAGGGGTGGTACCTACCCGCCAATAGATTTTATTAAACGGAATAAACAGTTTTGGTAGCTGATGGGTGATATTGCCCTCCATTTGACGTGCAAACTTCCAAATTGGTAGCCTGATTCCTGAGCATTAGTATGGCTGACGTCGGGGCTATGTTCCGACCCTCGCACGGGGAGAAACACAAGTCTAGATTATTTATTATTTTCTTATGGGAACGCAAGAAGTTAATCCACGACACGAATTTTCCGGAGATTGATCCCATCGTTGACACTCCCAAACAAGCTTGGATAGTCTTTTATGCTTATGGGAAGTCACCCACTGTTGTTGTATGGCAAATGGTACAGCAAATATATATATATATAATGGGTGACCTCCCGTAAGGTAAATTTACTCTGGCGTGGTGCCAGTGATGGGATCAGTACAAAGATATTCAGGATATTCAGGTTTCCCGCAACCACAGGATATTATTTATTCTGTGGACGAGGCAGCTCATGTGTGCAATCTAAACCCCCTGAACCTGCCACAATCTCTGTAGGCTCAAAGAACACTGAAGCTGCAAGCCCGACTTCATTGAATGGACTTTGAAGGCGGGAACTCAAAAGATACGACTGTTGAAAAGAAATCAATTTGATGCCTCTGCACCCACAAAAAGCGACATCAATTGGACAGAAAACATCACTATGTACCCGGGCGAGGTTCTTGTCTTGAAGAATGAGGACGTGTGGTCGTTCCCGAGCTCCCATGCACAAATCGAAGGATGTGGAGAGTTGGTGATGGATGTGGTGATCAATCAATATTGTCCCAAAAGATTTATTTAATTTACAGAATCCTGGAGGGGGGGGGGGAGGCACCCCCTCCAGGATTTAGGTTTATTCAAGTGATGCAGAATAAACTGTGTCTGCTTTAGGTTGACCGAACTGATGGGGTCCTGACAGGTGCCTCGGCATGTTGCCGAAATATTTCCCCAGAATAAATTTACCTTACAGGAAGTCACCCAATGGCACTGCTACAAATATACAGATATAACAGAATTTTTAGTCTCCCAGATGTCAGATTCTAGAATGCCAAAAAAAATTAAGACAGGGCGACTTCCCGTAAGCATTAAATATTCGTAGGGAATATATTTACAATTTCCGCCGTGATGCCGGAGGACCTGTCAGAACACCAGTCCAATCACCCCAAAACGGCCCAGATATAATCTCCCATCAGGCGAAATATTGCAAATCTAGACGGGGGGTAGGGACCCCCTGAATAGACTTTTCAACGGTGGATTATCCCGTTTCAGACTCAAATGATTGATGATCACTCTTCATCACTTCCGTCACAAACTCTCCCACCCTTACTCCCACCGTCATGCTGCCATACAACAACTTTCAGACTTGTAAACATGCCTGATCACAAGTTGAAGTGGAGCCTTCTCCCCGACCCATCTGCCATTTTTCTGGACCATTTTAAGCCTAATTTGGACCCTCGGGGTCATTCGCACAATTGCAGGCGCAATGCTTCTCCGCATCGCCTTCTCCACATGAGACACTGGGAAAACACTCCGGTGAGATGCAGTGTACAGAGTTGGCCAAACCTGCTTGTTCTGGTTGAATAAATGTATTATTTTCTTGTGGGAAACACGAACGATGTTAAAAGGCTCGAATATCCGGTCCATCAACCCCATCGCTGGCCCTCAAAAGGGTCCGGAAATTGGGCTGGATTATTTAATTCTTACGGGAAGTCACCCACAGTCGAATTTTTTTCCTGGTACCGACTTAGGGACCAGGTCTACCCGGAGAAATTTCCAATGTCCAATCGTGTGGAATAATCCGAATCCCTTTTACAGATGTCCGGTGATGTCGGGGACCTCCGGTCTAGACCTTTCTGCTTCAGGCCTCTCTTCACAATAATTCTCAAAACCTGATCGTGCAGCTAGTTCCGATACCCAAGGCCTAGACCTTTCCATTTCTGGCTCTTCACGACAATTCTCAAAACCTGATCGTGCGGCTAGCTCCGAGAGCATGGGCCTAGACCTTTATACAACCGAAAATTGACACGGTTACTTCGAAAGGTTTGATTATGCGATGTTTGAGTGCTGTGGCCTCCACGGCATTTATCTCTCCGGGACCAAGCCTCATTATATGCACAAATTACGGTCATGATGTACATGCATATCTTATGCAGAAATTGTCACCAATGATGTGAACACTTGCAAATTGTCACTCGGATATGAGCTGGAATTCTAGCCCATTACCTGATTCCAATATCCTACTGCAAGCGAGGGAGGCGAGTCGACCAAGGCACAAGGCCGGGCGAGACTTGTGAGTGAGCTGTCCAGTTGTCTGAGTAGTGTTAAATGTTCAGAGAGGAACAGACCACTGTACAAGGGAGGTGCCAGGAATGCCCGGAGGGCCTTATGAATATAGCTATCTGGACAGAATTTTATAAACTGAAGAAAACCCGTGAGAATGTATAATGGGTGACTTCCCATAAGCATAGATAAATGCTGGGGGAATATCTAAGTGCTTTGCCGAGGCAGCTGTCGGGACCCCACCAACGTTGGGACGTGAAAATGTACAAGATTTAATGTGAATCCATTCCTATCTATTCAAATCTGTAGGGGGCACCTACCCCCTCCAAACAGATTTTATTAAACGGAAGAAACTGCATTAGGCAGGTGGTGGGTGATCTTGCCCTCGACTTGATGCGTAAACTTCCAAATTGGTCACCTGCTCCCAGAGCACCAGTATGCCCGACGTCAGGGTTGTGTTCCGGCCCTCGCACAGGGAGAAACACAAAAAGTTAATCCACAACACAAATTTTCCGCAGATTGATCCCATCGTTGGCACTCTCAAACAAGTCAGATATTCTTTTATGCTTATGGGAAGTCACTCAATGCACCGGCGGGGAGTCGAATCCCAGGCTCAATCAAGATGTTTCTTTCATTACGAAGGAATAGATTATGGGTACCGTACACCACCGGTGCTTTTCCCTCCTTCATTTAATCCTGCATTTATGCTGCCAGAAATATGCCCTATAATACACTATGAGAATGGGGGAGCCAACGTGGAGCAGAACAACAGACAAAAATAAGGATCCTTCAAAGAAAAATGGGAAACCACAACGGATATGCACTGGCAGGGAATTGAACCCTGGACTCAATCTGCTACTGTGATTGCCTGGCAAAGTACGGAGCGATTGGGTGTACTGTACACCACCGGTGCTCTTCCTCCCTGCATTTCATCCTCAATTTACCAGACACATACAACAACAGCACTCGTGACACTAAATCATCTCAAGATTCAGTCAGAGGCTGATCTCAAGCTTGTTGCCCAAAGGTGATCTTGGAATGCATATGACAGTCAATAACTCATGGGTGTTCACCCCTTAGAGGATTGAGGTATTAGAAAGGAAGACAAAAGGAACCCAAAAAAAACTCTACAACCGACAACATGTACCGGTGGGGAGTGAACCCCAGACTCAATCTTCATTCTTGCGAATGATATATTTACAAGTAAATTGTGTGTACGGTACACCACCGGTGCTCTCCCTCTCTGCATCTTATCCTCAATTTACACCGTAAAAAATATGTGTGGTCTTTTTTGAACCCATTATTGATGCACCCGTTGATGCTATACGGTAGTCTTCTCGACATCTCCCACGCACATTTCAGCAGATCCCACCTCCAGAATCTGGCGAATGCTGGAGGAAAATTGAACTGTCAAAGAAAGAAGCAAAAGCTTTCTGCTCCCAATCCATGCACTGGTGGGGCGTCGAACCCCGACTCCATCATATTACGTTGTGCCGTAGCTAACCATGAATAGATTGTGCGCACCATACACCACCCGTAGTCTTGTGTTTACCGCAGGGGTCCGATCGACTAGCTCCGTTATTACGCAATCTCAGAGTTTGAATTCAAGTCGCGTACACTTTTTCATACAGAACTGCTTGTTCCATGATATTTTGACATAAAATGGGTTGCCTGAGCTGTGCCTCAATTTCTGTCTCCTCAGAATTTAAAAATTTGGCTAATAATCCGTTGTGCAAAAAGCGCGACTCAGTCACGTGTTATTTCGACGTCCATTCTGAAAATACTCAAAACTTCCTCAAAATGAACGGTGAAAATTGGCAAATTTATATATGAGGTATCTACGCGCATTATATGAAGGTTTCAGGTCAAGGGAGGGATAGAAGGCCCAAATACCAGCATTCGAGCATTTACCCACTAATATTCAAACTCCGCGATTGCGTAATAACACCACTAGTCGATCGGACCCCCGTGGTAAACAACAAGCGAGGCACGAGCTCATTTGTTGAAGCATCTGTCCACGAGAGACTACACCACCCGGTGCTTTTCCCCCTCACTTCTCTCCTCCCTTTACCACACAAAAAAATGCTTGTTCTTGGATGATGCACCCACTGTTAGTGAGTTTTCCGCTATAGACTCAAATCAAATCACATCTCTCAAAGAGAATTCAGCAGATCATTCTGCAAAGTTTATTAGAATGCGGGACAAACTTGAACTCCTAACGAAATAAACAAAAGAATTGATGGCTTTGCTAATGCACCAGCGGGGAGTCGAACCCCAGACTCATTCATT
Source organism: Mycena epipterygia (assembly GCA_029281465.1). Lineage (NCBI taxonomy): Eukaryota > Fungi > Basidiomycota > Agaricomycetes > Agaricales > Mycenaceae > Mycena > Mycena epipterygia. Next base: position 767,715 of record JARJCQ010000031.1, on the reverse strand, counting down.
TATAGATCCCCGGTCTTGACCAAATAATTAATGACTGCGTGTACCGTACACCACCGTTGCTTTTCCTTCTAACTTTCCTCTCCTTTTACCACAAAAAAACTGCTTGTTCTTGGGTGATGCACCTGCCGTTAGTGGCGTGTTGATGCTATCCTCCCGAAATATATCTACAGAAAAAAACTGGATCTGTCGGAATCAGCACAAAAGAGAAAACAACAAAGAATACAGTAAAAAGTAAGGAAGAAACATTGTTATGCACCGGGGGGAAGTCGAACCCCGTCTCAATCACACCAATTTTTTTAAATACTAACACCTGGATTGCGTGCACTGTACACTACCGATGCTTTCCCCACCCAATTGAACCCTCAATGTATGCTGAAAAAAAAAAAAAGCTCATGTCCTTCCTATCATCGGTGAGCTTTGATGTCATAATTTATCGAACATGTCTCTCAAAGACAATTCCGCAGATCCCACCTCCAGAATCTGGTGAATGCTGGACAAATTCAAAAAGCCAAAGAATTAAAAAAGAAACTGGATCAAACTGTGTTATGCACCGGCGGGGAGTCGAACCCCGGGCTCAATCCTCCATGGTTATTCTTACCATATGAATGGATTGTGTGTTCCGTACACCACCGGTGCTTTCTCTCCCAATCCAACCCTGCACTTTATGCTGCAAAATACTGGTGTTCCTATGGTCCTATTAAGCACAAATGGCAGGGCAAATAATGATGCCGCTACAAGGGTATAAATATAACCCAATCCTCTGGGAAAGTGCACTGAGGCGTTGGATTTAGTACGTAGATACATGTATAGGTAGCAGAAAAACACAACACACCGCCCAAAAAAAGAATAAGGTATTTTACCAAAAAATGCGTTGCAAAAAGGAATGTGCCGGCCGGGGTTCGAACCCAGGACCCAACCTTGAAGTCTTGATCGATTCACTGAGATGAAGGTTATGTGTTCCCACTACACCACTGGCACATCCTTCATCCTGTACTGATTGGGATAAGTACCATGTCTGAGAGTGAGTACGATGGCTGATTAGTCTCGAGTACCGCTGGCAAATCGGATAACTGCTAGCAAGAAGATATCACTTACAGTAGCAGTCGGAATTAGACAGCGCATCCAAGAAATGACAACGGACCAATATTAAGAACGCATGAAAAATGTATAAAGCACAAAAAAAAATACATAGGCAAAGTATCTCTATGCGCTGTCCTGGGCTCGAACCCGGGACCAACCTCATACGGGTGATTTTTGGAAATATAAGTTGCCGGTTGTGTGTTACCACTACACCAACAGCGCAACAATGTTGCAGCCCCACCTGACTACATAGTCACTTCAGAGATCCTCGTTGCAGTGCCCAAAAACATACCACTGGGACTGAAAATAGGCGATGAAATCAGGAATTTGTCGAGGAAAAAGGAAGCTGCACTGACCATGCGCCGTCCAGGGCTCGAACCCGGGACCCAACCCAAAATTGAATATGACAGAAAACTCAAATAGAGGATGTGTGTTACCGCTAGACCAACGGCGCGATCACTTGTCTCTTCCCTTCATCCCTGCTCACCATGTCACTCGATCCACTTAGCATTAAAAATAACAAAATCAGACATCTCCTCCAAAAAGACGTCTCAGTGACATAATGCGCCGTCCGGGGCTCGAACCCGGGACCAACCTCATACTAACAACTTTGCAGGTTGTGTGTTACCACTACACCAACAGCGCGATGCTATTGCAGCCCCACCTGACCACATACACACTTCACTTCACATCGAGAAAATTCACCACTGAAAATTTAGACAATAAAATCAGGAATTTCTCGAGGAAAAATAAGCTGCACTAACCATGCGCCGTCCGGGGCTCGAACCCGGGACCCAACCGGATATGTGTTCATAGCAGGAGAAATCAAGGTTGTGTGTTACTGCTACACCAACAGCGCGATCGCTTGTCTGATTCCCTTCATCCCTCATCACGATATCACTCGAGAGCTAGAAATGTGGGGGTAAAAATAAGAAAATAAACACCCTCCCCTCCAAAGATATACGCAACATCATATGCGCCATCCGGGGCTCGAACCCGGGACCCAACCAGATAAATTCAAGCAAGGGACCGATTCACAGGTTGTATGTTACCGCTACACCAACGGCGCAATCATTCCTCCCCTTCACTTTGTACTTTATCACCCCCCTTAACACTTGTCATCATCCCCGACTTGATGCAACGTCCTCCCTGCGGCATTTGCGCGGACGGACACGGACGCGGGAGACGCGAGGCATCGGCCATAATGGTATAACCCACTGACATCCACACGTAACCCTTGCCCCGGGGTGACGACAAGTTACTCGGGTGCGCTGGTGTTAATCGATATTCGGGTGCGCTGCTGCGCGACGGCGTTAGCTTATTCATTTATTCACTCGGGACGACACGCGCCTGCCGACACGCTGCTTTAAATTACGCCGAACGCATGCTAAATTAACGGGCCACCGCCCGACGGCGAGCGGCGAGCGGGGAGCGTTCGTGGCTTACACAATGATTCACGGGATGGAACTCATGGAGTTCACTCGGGACCACATGCGCCGACGCTGCTAAATTAATGGCCACCGCCCGACGGCGAGCGGGGTGGCTTACTCATTGATTCGCGTGGATGACGTGCGCCGACACGCGCTGAATTGCGCCGACGGCGACACGCAGCTAAATTAAGCCCACGCGGAGACCGCGCCTAAAGACCGGCGGCGGCGGAACGCGCCAATGCGATGACGCTGACCAAGCAGCGGGGCAGATCTTACGCGCCAATCCAGAAGCCACGACGCGCCAATGACGCGGCGCCATGCCATCAGCCCCCGCAACGCGGTGACACCCAAGGGGAGCCCGTTGCGTTATCCATCAAGATCGACTACCCTGGTGTGTCCGTGGGAACGCTGTCAATCACGGGTCCGGTCCGCATCGGTTAATTAGCTCCGGATACCCGAGTCGCGTCCCAAATAGTACTGATTAGTGTATTTCTGCGCAATTAGCCCGAGTCAACGATTGAATTACACACGAATGTAGTTTATATGATTTAACATTCTATATAGTATACAATTTTGTCTATCTACCCTTCGCCTTTTTAGTTTTATGAGCATCAGTGGATGACACGGTTGATCCAGTTCCAGCCCGGGCACGTCGTCCTGACTGCTCCTCGTTCAAAGTGAACATCATTGCATCGATTGCATCACTATCCGGGATACGTTCCTCCCTTCTGTACTCCTCTGTGATCCTGGCAGTCACTCCAAGTTGACTTTCTTCTTGTTTGCGGATAAATATGTCGACCATCATCTGTTTCGGGATCACTGGTAGTGTTTCGTTGTTATTTGAATGGTCACTAGCAAGATGATAGGAGGCATTGTATTTCCAGAATGTTCGTGGGAGCCCTGTGTTTGATTTCTTGCAGAGGGAGCAGTGCAGTGGGACATTGGTGCATGGAGATCGCTTAGAAGAGGCCTTCGCAGCTTTGTACTGCATCTTCTCATAATGGTACTTGCAACTTGATTTGATTGAGTGTTTGCCTTCTTTGCTAATTTTGAGTTGGGTAACACACCCCTCCCATCCACAAAAGCCACAGGGCTCTGGTCCGACCTTGTTTTGAAGTGGACCTGACTCTTCAACCTGTCGAAGAGAAAGAAGAATGTGCCCTCCCACATGCTCTCTCATTTTGTTCAAAGCCAGTGTTTTATCACATATCAAACATGGAACAGATGTCTTTCCAGGGAGTTTAGGCATTGGAGTCAAGTGTCCAGGAACATTTTGAACAATAAAAGCTTGTTGCCCTTTCGAACATTGAGTTGATATTGATACTCAACTCGATCACGGGCTAAACTTACCATCCGCGTCCAAATATGGCAGGGCTTGTGGGTTGGATATAAAGGGGAGTAATTGCATATTCTCAAGCATCTCTGAACTTTCAGGATCAAGTGAGAGCCACAATGAGTCCATGACTTGTTTCAACTGTTCTGAATCAATTCGCCATGTAGGTCGTTTGTCTGTAGATCCTGGATCAAAGGAAGTTCGTGCTGCCATGGTAGGTCCCAGAGGATGTACCACAACCGATGGCACTTCAAGAATTAATTGGTTGTGAGTCAAACGTGTTGAGGCTGCATCTAAATCAAGCATGATAAATTTCCCGGTCCATTCCCAGAAATTCTCAGGTGGACTTATCACAGATCGAGAGGTACGCGGATTTTCCAGCTCCATCACTTGGGCAACCACTCGGATGTGAGCTTCTGTCTTTTCCAGTTCTTTTGCTTCAATGATAGTTCGGACTGTTTTGTCCTTCCCCACACGGAAACCTTTGATCATTAGAACAGCAAGACAAATTTTGTTGCCAGATTGGAATAGTGTGCCTGCAAGGTCGCCTGCTTTGACCACCTGCTCATCTGAAAGATCTAGCAGATCAAGCTGTGTTGACTTGCGCTTCTGTAAATCCTCAAGTGCAACACCCTGAGCACGGAGAGTGCGCATAGTAACTTTCTTGGTTCGATTTGAGCTCAGTGAAGCAACTACCGAGGATTTCAAAAATCGTTTTCCTCCTGCTTCAATATATTTTGAGGCTGCAGTCGGAAGTGCATCTGTATCTATACCAGAAGTGGTATCAGGGAGAAAGTCATCCAAATCCATGCCAAGTGCATCAGGGGAGCTGGATCGAACAGGATCCAGAAACTGTTCAGGGTCCATGCCATCGTCAGATGGTGCTGTGGGTGCAGAGGCTGTGGCAATGGCAGAGGAGATCGGTACAGATGTAGGGATGGGTACAGACACTGCAGACACTGAACCAGATGTTTCATTTGGTTCAGTTGTCACTGTTGCTGGAAGTGTTCCCTCATTAAACATATGTGCAGGTGACCATGATGTATTCTCTGACTCTGATCGTTTGTCATCTAGGGTCTCTCGAACACCAACATATACACCAAGTGGCCGTTGCATGTCATGATCGACCTGAGAAAAATGTTTCTTGAAGTCTATCTGTGCTCCTTGCCCAAAGTACTTTTTGAAAATTTGATTTGCCTCATCCCTACCACCGAACCATTCTCGATGAAGATCAACATCCCCTACACGGACATTGGCAGTGCAGGATTTGGGGTTGACATGATCGATACCCATTGCACCCTTCAGACTGAGGCGTCGATGTCCACGGTCCAGATCAGGGTTCCGCTGGAAGGCAGCATTTATAAGTGCACTCAGGCTTAGCTTCGATGTTAACTGTTCAATATCAAAATTTCGAGCATGATCCAATGTCCGAGTGTCACAGAAAACAAGCTCGAGGCGATCTGTTCCCTCGTGTAGAATCCAGAATCGCAGATTCGGATTAATTATTTTCATGCGTGCAATGATAAATATAATATTTTTGACAATAGATTGTGAGTCTGCATAAAGAGGTCCTGTGAAGCACGCGGATCCGTGTGTGATTTGTAGGCCTGCTAAAAGGTGGGCATATGTTGACAAAGAGCGAACCTGCTCAGAAAGATCCATATCCATAGAAATAAATGGGCGAACAAAGCAACCAAGAACTTCCGAAAAGAACATAATTGTATTGCGCTGATGTGCCATAGTGGGATTTGTGGGGATCGGGAGATCTCGGAGTTTTTCAAGATGTTGTACCAATGATACTGCTTTCGGAACATTCTGTTTGTCTCCTGGATCTAGGAGTTGGCTGGCCATTTCTTCATCCATCTTGTCAAGGTCACGAAGATGTTGGATGATATCTTCTGGTTTGATATTCATCTCGAAAATCATAATACCCAGAGGATTGCGTAGAAGCGTTCCGAAACCTGAGTTGAACAAATTGAATTTCAGCAGAAAATGGAAGGGGAAAAAACTTACGTTTCCACACATGCTTTGGATCCCCAGTTCCAATGATGTCGCCCACAGTAGATGTCAACAAATTGAGACCATCAAGAGTCCGAAGTTGTTTTCCCAACTCGGAGGCAGAATCAAGTGCTTGAACCATAGTTAATATGTGCTTTGCCAGGCGATAAGCAGCATCACCATCACTGGCTAAAGCCCATATTGGTCCGTGACGAGCCTCTCCATTAGGATTTTCTCTCCAAGCATCAATAAGTGTTTGCATCCACACAGCAAGTTCCTTTCCTTTCTCTGTTTTGTCTGATGGAGACACAACAATGGGTGTGGGGGTGTAATGGTCATCACGACCATAAGGTGCGATTGCAACTACTGTAGCATCACTTCCAAAGCAGACCTTCTCTTCTTCGCTTTCTGGAGAGAACAGAGCAGTCCGTACTTTCTCCACACTCTCAAAGTCTGTGACCTGTGTGTCTACACGATGGGAATGTTCCCTGCAGAGACCTAGAATAGCATTTCTAGTTGGACAGTATCGGCATTTTGTCTCCAGTGCAACACCATCAAACATCACAGCATTACCCACACGCTTATCAGGTGGGTCTGGTTTTATTTCTGGATGCAGCATGGAAGAAATATTGAAATCAATGTCCTCTCTGGTGGGAACTCCAATTGAAGATCGGAGTTTTGGAATCTTTTGATTCTTCATGACTGTAGTTCGAGATGCCAAGCCATGTGATTTCTGAAGAGCATACAGAAGTCGTGGGCCACCAAGAGCCTTGACCAGGAATGAAACATCCAGATCCCGGTCTGTAAACCCTCCTCGAGGCGAAAAGAGACCTGCAATTGCACGTTCAAGTATGGAATAAATTGCTTGAGGACTTGCTCCTCGTTTCAATGCTACTGTGAGAATACGTCGAAGACCAGGAACATCATTGGATGCCAAAAGCATTGTTATCCGCTGGTGATCTGTCATTTTTTGACCTAGAACTTCGTAGGTTTTCTTTGCATTGTCCAACTTGCCAGATTTTTAGTTCGGATCAGATCCTAAATATGGTAGTACATACCTGAGTGCGAAGTTTCATGACTTGTGCTCTCATCTTTGCCAAGAGTACTTTATGCTGCTGTGCTGTAAGATAATCCCAGGGAGTATGATCTGAAACTTCTTCAGATCTGTCCATGAACTGCTTGAGATATGCCGAGTAGCGCAAAGTTTTACATGATACACATGCACGCTGTGAATCCCCACCAGAGATCGGGAACTGACAATTCTCAGCCCGAAGTTGTATGCTATTATTGGAGGAATTGAAGCCGACAGGCTCCCAGCCAACGTCACGATAAGCATGCTGCAAATAAGGATAGGTGTCCCAGATAGAACCAGAAGTCCATTCCACAGAGACACCAGGGCAAGCAACGGTCTCTATTTTTGTCTGTAACTCCGGACGCTTTTGTTGAGCTTGTCCGCGAGACATGGGTGTAACTGGTTCAAGGTTGGCAACACCTTCTCGGACAAAGATCATAGAAGGTGTTCTGGCATACAAGGATTGCTGGAGATCTGGTCTCGGAGTTATGGATCCAGAGGGGCCGCTATCAGAAGAATGGTAGGGCCGATGCACCAGAGAAGTAGAACCCTGGATAGTCTCGTCAGCCCTGTGTCCTGGGTAGCAGACATTACACACCTGGGTTAGAATACTCTGCATTGTGGCTGAGGAAGCTGCAGCTGTTTCAGATGCCTTCTGTCTTCTCTTCTCACGTTTCTCTTCCCTGGTTATGCATGCCTGCGAGCCCCTATGATCCAGAAAAACCCGGGGATTGGCAGTTATTGTGAGGGTGAAAGCGGCAGAACAAAGATCACATGTAATATGATGTTTCCGTGTTTCCGGATGGATTGTTGTTCTGAGGACCTTACCAGGCTCAACCTCGATGTTGGCAGGCTCGGTCAGAGGATCCACCTTTTTGTAGACCATGGTAGGAGGGAACAAGAGAGATCGATGGCTAATTGCGCAGAAATACACTAATCAGTACTATTTGGGACGCGACTCGGGTATTCGGGTATCCGGAGCTAATTAACCGATGCGGACCGGACCCGTGATTGACAGCGTTCCCACGGACACACCAGGGTAGTCGATCTTGATGGATAACGCAACGGGCTCCCCTTGGTGACACCCACGGGGTGCACGGAGCGCCTAACGTGGTTCGCGCGCCGGTTCGCCTCGCGTGTGTGACGGTGACGGGACGCAGGCTGGACTCTGGAGCGGAGAAGCGCGGCTGTGTGACGAGAAGCGCCGCGGTGGCTGGGGTCCGCTGCGCGTGGATCGGTGGATTTGCGGTCCTCCGTCCCTGGCGTTGGCGTTGGGGTGTGGCGGCAGGGGTTGGCGTCGTCCTGGCGAGGGAGGATGGGGCAGAAGGTAAGGAGGAGAGGGAGGAGGGAGGAAAGGGCAGGGGAGGGAAGAAGACGGGAAAAGGGGAGCGGGCATAACTCCGTGATGCGAGCTGTGGCCGACGCGGCTGGGTGAATATTCGCGTCTCTGATTCGAAGACGCACGCACGCACGCACGCCGCGAGGTGACCAGACACTGGTCCGAGCCGCCTGGCTTCTTTTCACCCCCGGTCGCACTGCCGCACTTCAAAACGCCCTAACACCCACCCACCACGCCCGCTTCCGATTCCCCCTCTACACAAGAACAAAACACACTACACCCGGGATGTCTGAGGATCCCGCCGTCGCCGCCGCCGCCGCCGTCGCGCCCGACGACCCGATGCCCGCCGCCGCCGTCCCCGCCCCCGCCGTCGTCGACGACGCGATGGAGGAGGACGCCAAACCCCCCGCCGACCTCACTGTGACTAAAGACGCTGCGCCCACCGCCGCACCATCCACCACATCCACCACCGCCCCATCCACATCCAGCGCGCTCCCGCCACCAAGCAGCAGCAGCACCCCCGCGCACCTCGCCGCCCTGCTCGCCAGCGCGCTGGGCGACGTCGAGACCCTGCGCGAGGAGCTCGCCGCCGCGCGCCGAAGGGCAGAGCGCGCGGAGCGGCTGTTGACGACGTTTGGGGCTGTTGTGGGGAGTGCTGCCCCTTCTACTTCTACTGCTGCTGGTGCTGCTGGTGCTGCTGGCGGCGCTGTACCGACACCCGCTGGCGATGGGGAGGAGGGCGCTGGGGAGAAGAACGAGAAGATCGAGGAGAAGACTGCTGCGGAGAAGGGCGAAGACACGACTGCAAGTACCGCCACCGCGACGACAGGGACAGAGACGTCCACACAGTTCGGGGGCCCGCTGCCCGCGGAGACGGTCGCGTTCTTGCTCGCGCTGGACGAGCGCACGACGCGCGCGGAGCAGGCGAGGGACGAGGCGATGGCGAGTGAGTGTTTTTTGATTGTTATCATCCCTTCCATCTGCGACGCGCTCGCGCGCTTTTCTCCTTGTCCCCGTTTTCGCGCTTCCCTCCTCCCTCCTCGCGTCGTCTTCCCCTTCCTCCCCACCTCCCGCGCCTTGCTGTCCCCTCCTCTCTCCTCCTGCTCCCTTCTATCTACTCCCCCCTCCCCTTCTCCCTCCAAATACTAACATTTCCCCCCAGGATCAACCCTCCTCTCGCAAAACTACACCCAGCTCGCGTCCTACCTCTCCCTCATCGACGCCCGCGCCGCCGACGCGCGCGCCGGCTTCGCGCGCATCGTCCAGGAGGGCGGCGGCCGTCTCGTCTTGGTGGACGTCCCCATGCCCGCCACCTCCGACTCTTCCTCCCCCAACGCCAATCCCAACGCCAATTCCTCCTCATCCCCTTTTGCGCACAACCCCAGCTCGGGCTCGCCGTTCTTCCATAACGCGTCCCCGCCGTTCCCGCATTACACCGCGCACGCGCCGGCGGGGTACGGCTACGCGCCGCAGGGCGGGTTCGGCGCGGCGTACCACGCGACTCAGTACGGCGCATCCGCCTACCACCCGCAGGGGCAGTATGGCGCGTACCACGAATACGATCGAGAGCGCGACCGCGACCGAGAAAGAGAGAGGGGGGAAGGGGGGAGGTACTGGGGCGCGCCGCCGCCGCCGGGGCGGAAGGGGACGCGCGACGGAGGGGGAAGAGAAGGAGGATTTGGCGGGCTGCCGCTGCCGCCTGCGCCGGTGCCGCATGGGGGTGAGTTTGTATTTTTTTATTGGCTTTTTTTGGGGGGGGAGGGAGGCTGAGGCTGCGTCTGCGCTTTCCCGTCTGCGCGGTTCTTGCGCACTCCACCCTCCGTCTTTACTACTTCCCTTGACTCCTCCTTTTACTCCTCTCTTTTCTCGCTTTTACCTTTTTTCCCTTGTGCTGATCGTCCGTTTACGTTTGTAGGAAGCAACGGGAACGGCACGGGGCGCAAGCGCGCGGGGAGCATCGACGCGATGGGGTACGCTGCGGGCGGGGAGTACAAGAAGCCGAGAAGGGAGGGCGAGTATGAGGTGAGTTTTTGGTGTTTTTTATTTTATTTTGGTGGATTGGTGTTTTTGGTGTTTTTGGCCTTCCTCGCGGCCGTACTTTATTTCGTTTTTCCATTTCACCCACATTTTTTGCGACTCCGCCGTATATTTTGCCCTACTAACATCTCCCCCTCCAGTACCACTCCTCCAACCCCGCCTTCCCCCCCGCCCCTGCCGGGCCCGCCACCTCTTCCGCCAACCCCAACCCCTACCCAGGCCCAGGCCCAGCGCGCGGCGCCGGCGCCGCGTACGCCCCGCGCCGCGCGCACACCGCCGGCTCGGGCTCCTCCTCGCACCACCGCGAGGGCTCCTCCTCGCACCTGGGCCGCGACGTCCCCGGACGCGCGGGGAGCCTCGGCGGGCTGGGGCTCGGCCGGGAGGGGGGGCATTCGCGCGACGGCCGCGACGGACTAGGCTCCAGAGAAGGAAGGGAAGAGGGAAGAGGAAGGGAAGGCAGAGAAGGCAGAGAGGGGAGGGAGGGGAGGGACAGGTCGCCGAGCACGGCGTCGGACGACGTCGACGAGATGCTGCTCGCGAGCGCGAACGGGTCGCCGCGCCCGCATGCGCACGCGCATCCGGCGCACCACCCGGGCGCGCATCCGGGCGCGCACCCGAGCGCGGGGCATGCGGTGCACCAGGGCGGGCAGGGGCGGAGTCCGGAGTGGGGGAGGGGCGGGGGTGGGAGTGGGTATCCGGCGGGGGGGAGTGTAGGGGCAGGGGCAGGTGGGGGAGGGGAGAGGGAGAGGGTGTATCCGGCGGGGGAGCGGGGGGAGCGGGTGGTGCCGGAGAGGCAGGGGACGGGGGGGAAGAAGGGGAAGGGTGCGTATTTTCTCTCTACTTGCCCTCCATTCTTTTGCGTTTTATCACCTGGACTTGCGACGAACGAGTCGTCCGCGCTTTCCTTTCTACTTTCCTCCCTCCTTCCGGCTTAACTTCGTACTGACTCGATCACAGACCTGCACGCCTTCCCGTACCCCTCCGCATCCACGTCTACCGCCGGCGCTGCCGCCGTGGTGGGGCAGGCGCCCGTGCCCGTAGGACCAGCGGTGCCGGGGCAGGCGCCGGTGGTGGTGGGACAGGCGGTCGTTGGGGTGAGTCTTTCTTTCTCTTGTCTTTCCTTTCCGCGCGATACACGCGTCATTCCCTCCCTACCCATCTGGCTGGGCCATTCCCTTCCCTCTACTGGTCCGCCTTCCCCCTCCCTCCCCGTCCTCCCGCTATTCCCTTCCTTCCGTTCCGCCTTCCCTTTCCGTGCCCGCCCTCCCCTTCCCGCCGTCCTTCCCCACCTCCCTGACCTTCTCTCTCTTCTTGCCCTCCCTCCGTCTTTCCCTTCCTCCCCACCACCCTCAGCTCGTTCTCCCTTCCCTCTTCCTCCCCCCTCGTGCTCCCCTCCTTCCCCTCCTCCCTCCTCTCCCTCCTCTCTCGCCCGCCCTCCCTTCCCCTTCTCTCTTCCTTCCTTCTCTCCCCACCTCCCTTTCTTGCCCTTTTATTCTTATCATTTTCTGTTGCTGCTCGCTCTTCTTTCCCTCTTACTAACTCCCTCCTCCTCAGACCCCCTTCCCGCCCACCAACGCCGCGAACCAGCGCATCTGCCGACAGTGCGGCCTGCCGGGGCGCTACAAGGAGGGCAAATGCGTCGAGAAGTGGGGCCCGGGACCGCTGGGGCCTGGGACGGTGTGTGATCGGTGAGCTATCCTCTCCCCACCCTCCACGACACCCACTTACACCCTCACCCAGATGCCGCAAAAAGATGAAGCGCGTCGAGCGCCGCGGGACGCTCGAGCAGCAGTCCCTCCAGCAAGCCGCCGCCGCCGCCGCCGCCCCGCCCGCTGCACCCAGCACCTTCCGCACCGCGTCCATCCACCGCACCGACACGCTGCCCCTGCCGTACCGCGAGCGCGAGCCGCCGCAGGAGAGCTCCATGCGCTCCTCCCTCGCCGCCTCCGCCTCCGCCTCCGCCTCGCCCTCGCACCCCTCGTCCCACCCGTCGCACTCGTCGCACTCGCATGTCGCGCCGGCGCCGTCGACGTCGCCGAGCGCGGGGCGCGTGATCAAGACGCGGCTGACGCCCGTGCCCGGGCTGGGTGGGGGTGGAGGCGGAGGTGGGGCAGGTGGGGCAGGTGGGGGCGCGCCGGGGCTGCTGCCGCCGCTAAGGACACACAGCCCGATGGAGGTGGACGAGGAGGACCTGGACGCGGACGCGGAGGCGGAGGTGGACGAGATCGACGGGGGAGACGCGGAGGGGGAGGTGGACGCGGACGCGGACGGGGAGGGCGAGGGCGAGGGGGACCCCGAGGCGGATTTGCTGGAGGCGGTGGATGCAGCGGAGGCGGCGAGTAATAGTACGAGCTCGGGCGGGCGCGGGGGGAGGATGAAGAGCGAGGATTGATTGGGCGTGGATTAGGATTGGAGGGGATTGGATTCATTGAACGGTTGCGCCCGAGTGCTTGCTATACATACAATACTTCTCTTCGTTCTGGAGCACACTGTAGCGCTACATCCACACGTACATATATACGTTCTCCCTATCCTCTTTTCCTTCCTTTCCCTTCCCTTCCTCCCTGTTTTTCTGCTGCTTTGTCTGTTTTTTGCTATCCTTTCTTGCACAAGTACATAGGCAAAATACGCGCTGAGCCGCGACAAAAGTGTATTTATTATATTATGGTATTCATACGTACCGGTACATACTGGATGTACATAGGGAATCTGGGTAATGACTATAGAAGTTTAGGTCTTGGATTTTTTGTGGGGACTTCTCATTAATTTTTTGTGGACTTCACGTTGATTTTTTCAAGATTTTTTTGTGACTTTGCGCTCAGTCCTCATTTTTCCTTAGGTTACCGTACCCTGCTTATTTTTTTCCGCGTCATGCCTTCTTGATTCTTTGTCGCGCCCAATCGTCGCTAATGTCGGGCCCAACAACTCGGAGCGCCCATCGCGGGCCTCTCTTGCCCCCGATGGACGACCGCCGCCCACCATCGCGCGAAAAATAGGCCCGACGGCTCCTGATCACATATTCGCGCCACAAACTCCGGTGGCTGCTTCGAACAGATGAATTCTCCGACACCACGCGCGCCACTCGGGCAGAAATATGCCGCACGAAAAATAATCCCGACCCGACGTCCAATCATCGCTCAATATCCGCACCTCATCATCCCTCGAATTTAGACTCCACAGCGCCCACTGCCACCGATGGATACCCGCCACGCGCACGAAATGAAAAATACACCCACGAATCGAAAAATACGCCGTCGGATCATCGTCATCGATTCATTTCCACAGCAGCCTGGACTCTGCATCATGGATACATACATACTTTTGCGCGCTCGTGGCGCGTGGCGCGTCGGCCTTCTAAGCTCCCCGCGCGAACCATGGTCAATATCAGGTATTCCCGCGTGAGCCCGAGCCAGCCGTTCGCGCATCGAGCTTCGATCCAGTCTCGAGGCGCGAGCCAGCCCGCGTGCGTGATTAGCGCGCGCGGTCGGCGCACATACGCACGCACGCACGCACACCAGGCATGTGGTAAACGTCGTCCTTCACCCTTCGTCCTTCGTAAGTGTTTAAGTGGAGCGGAGCCCGACGTCCGGCCGCGCTTCGTGATGGAATGGGCACAGAGTTCGGCGCGTGATGGGCTTGCATAGAATTCTGAGTTCGGCGCGTGGACACGGGGGCGTGATGTTCGAGAAGTCCTAGCGCGGCGGGAATCCGCTCTCATTCCGCGCATATGATTTGCCCGCTGCTCGGAGTGCTACTGCGGCGGGAGCTATGGGCGGGTGCGGACGTTAATTAGCTCGGCTCGCGGCTGCGGACAGGACAGTAATTAGCTCGCCTCACGCGGTCGGGGCGTGTCTGTAGCATGCAGAACAGGGAGAAGTCGTGCGCTGTATCATTCATACTTGTCGATCGCGCCGTATCACCCATAATTGGGTACTTGGGCTTGTACGCTGGTATAATTAACCTGACCCTGGCCGCGGGCGTTGCAACGTGCAGTGGGAGCGAGTAGACATGATCGACGTGCAGATCGCGAGTCTGGGCTGTTCGTCAGACGGTCACGGTCGGCGTGCGCGAAAAAATAGGCTTTGCGTTCGCACCAGGGATCGTCTTCCCTCCGCACCCGGTTGCGTTCCCGGCCCGCCACGTGCGGCGCGCACCCCGCGTGTGGGAGTGGGACGCGGCGCCCGCATATAGCGCGTGTCTGGGCTCTAAAAAAATAAGGTGAATGGCCATCGGCGGCGCTCGGGTGCGGCGAGTTCAGAACTGCGCGGGGGCGGGAAAATCGTACTTTGCGGGGAAGGTATGTAGGAGCGGAGTGCACCAGGGTGTTGGAAAAAGGCTCCGCGGATGGGCGGAATGGAATTCGAGCGAGTGCGACCGAATTAGATTTGAGTGTGATTGTTTTTGGTGTGAATGAATTGAGAAGTCAGTCTAAGGTTACCGCGGAGGTAGAGTAAGTAACAACACAAGCCGGATAAATTATCGGTGAGTGGGCGGGCGTAGTAGCCGATGGGTAATGTGATGTGGCGGCGAGCTGAGAAGAGCTTTGCGGGAACGAGATTGGAAGAAGCTTGGGGCGGCGAGCGCGATTGGAGGGGAGGAAGACAGGAGCGAGCGGGGCCAGGGTAAAGGCGCCGCGGACGTGATGGATGGATTGTGTGTGAATGAATTGAGAAGCTGCTACGGAGAGCTGCGCCGCGGAGGCCAGCACCAGCTAGAGTCTCGATGTGCGAGCGCGCGTAGTAGGTCGTCGGCAATGGGCCGCGGAGATGATGAGCATCGGCAGCTGTCATGTGCTCGCGTGAGGGTCAAAGTTTAACGCAGGCGAGTATACTGGATTCCCAGGTGCCGTGAAATGTCGGTAGCAAAGAAAGAGAACCGGGCATGCCGGTGGACAGCTATCATTGTTATCGGGGAACGAGCGACAGGACGCGAATCCGGCTTCCACAGTCACTAGAAAAGACCACTGAGGAAGGAATCTATTTCGAGCAGTCAGCACAGAGGAATTCTGTCGTTTGCCGCGGATTTCAACCAGAGCTTGCAAAGACAGGCAAAGACTCGGAGGGTCTCGATCAGAAGGATCAGTAATAAAAAGCGAGCGGATAGACTAAGACAGTTGTGGAATTTTTCCCAAAGGAGATTCCAGGGTCCCTGATTCTAATGAGGATCAGGCCTGGGAGCAAAAAATATGTCCACGTTTGGAAAGCAGAAAAGCATGCGTCCATAACAAGTCCTACAGAAGAGAACGACGACGCTATGACGGCGGATTCGTGGCCTATCGCCTGCGCAGAGCTCAAGAAACCGTTCAAGACTACTTTGAGACCCAGCGAAACTCCCAAGGTCAAATCGAATAGAAGGTCGGTAAAGTCAAGAGAAGAGAGGTGTGGTTACGTAACATTTGATCCTGGAATTGGCAAACACGGTCAAACTCCTAACGTCTCTTTCGTCTCGACTTGGAAGATTCTCGCCGATGACTGGCTCAATGATTCCTTTGTTTTCGGTGGAGACTCGTTCAACAATCTGCGATGGTGGCGGATGCTCACCTCAGGTGCCCGCGTCAACTGATGCATCGCGGCCTCGTTGCGCCTCTGGAAGATCACTGGACGGCATTCGCGCTCAAACCTTGTTTACCTCCGCCGCCAGCCTTGTCCTATCATCGCGCTCGTTATGCCTCCTGATTCCGGCATGTTCCCGTACGCCTGCTTCCCGGATCTATGTACGGCGCGCGCTAGTCGTCGAGGTCCCCGCCAATCACGTAGCCGCTGTTTCAAGAATCACGTCAACATCACCCGCTATCGCCCCGACCATTGCCCGGCGCTGCTCGCCACTCGGTGTCGCGGAGGCCCATCCATCCTAATCAGCTAATTCCGCGAGCGCACATTACTTACTGTATGCCTTTCTGAGGCGGCGCCAACCACTAGTTGTGTGTATCGATGGTTTCTAGACGCGACGTCCGCCCCGCTCTCCTGATAGCCGCCATAACCTCGGGCACCGGCTGATACGACGACGTCTTCTTATTTCGCATCAGCGCTCACAGTGCGCTTCTCCGCAGCGGTGTACGGGGTCCTGCTGCGGCTCGCCATCAGAGCGACAGCTTCCGCATCAGTGCGAGCTTCCCCATATATTCCCGCAGCCCCGCCCCGTGATGTATCTGTTACTTCCCCGGGAGTCGTCAGCCCGAGTCGCCTCGATATTTTTGTCTTGCGCCGGAAAAGGGGCCTATCGACTCCGCTCAATAGAATACGGGTATTCTGGGTGCGCTACCCTGTCCGTTACAGAATTGCAACAATACCGTGGCGACGAGATCGGGACAACAACATTCGCTATTCTGGGTCCTGACTCCTGGGTCAATTCTCTGTACTTCTGAGGCGCAGACTTGCAACGAATTTCTTGGCGGGCTTCCCGATCATCCAAGTATCGCGTATATTAGGTTGTAATCTATGCATTTATCCTAATCCTTGCTACCACAGAAATCACGAAGGCTCTCGCCGTGATTTCCGTGTCTCTCTGTGTGACTTTGATACTTCCAAGATGTTCGTTGGGTCCCGTATCCACTCACATCCAGTCCCTTCTCCCGTCCCTGTTACTAGGGCACGATCCCCACACCCACTGCGCATCCTACAATCCCCTAACTGATTGTTGTTTCGGATACAGCTCTTAAGGGTCTTTAACTGCGCTCGATTGAACTTTCTGTCTCGCATGCTCCCATCCATTCTTCTACGTTCCTTCGGCTGCCTACTTCTTATTTCCATTTCCATTTCGGTTGCGTCAGCACAGGCAGGAGTCGTCACCTCGTCTTGGCGCGTGCGTAAATTCCTCGCCTCTGCATTAATAGCTTATTCATGTGCTCACAGAAACCGAATGTGACGGTATCGCCCGCTGCGCGGATTAGCACCGCCGCGGCCGCGCTGGAGAAGGCCATCGACATGCTGAACGTCACCAACCAATTCGACGGTGGGCAGCAACGATGAAAATCGCCTCTCGCCTGTTATTTGAATAAATTATAATATACAGGTCAGACCTACGAGGTCGTCGGCAAGGTGTACTCCCAGATGGCGGAGTTTGACATCGTCAACAACCAACGGATATACCACGATTCGCTGCAGCGGTATTTTGCGCTCACCGAGCAGGCGCGGGCGAATTTTTCTGATACTTAGTAAGTCTTCCTTTGTGTCCTGCGGGTTAGTTATTTGGGACTGAGGTGAACCCACCACAGTGTTAGTGATCCCCGCAACGATAACACCGTCCTTCGCTGATGCCGCCGCACATAAATTCAATAGCTGAATTACGGCCTGCACGTCGTTTCCTTTTCCGCATATATGCTTCGCTGAACGCATTTATTTATCTAGAACTTATGGATACGCCGCAGTCCGAGCATACACCGCCTACCAAGACAAGATCCAGTCTTTCTCCAATACGCCAACCAGTCGTGGTCCTTTGGGCGATCGTACACCATATCCCAGGCGGCGGGAGACCTCCCTACGAAGGGCGTGCCGGTGGAAGGTATCTGCGGAGGAAGTGCGCCCTTTTAAAATTCTCCCTTGTGTTGGTCGACCTGATCTTGGAACTTTCGACAGCGACGATGGCGGGCGGGACGTTTTGGGCAAGTGTTCTGACGTGTGAGGCTTGGAGGGTGCTGATGTATGGATATGGATGCAGACGACAACGCCGACGGATCCTAGTATAGCGGCGATGTCTACCGGGTGCGTTCCGTGCTTCATCGACTTTTCGCTAGGTTCAGATTACTGAAATGCGGCGCTCAGATATTTTCTGGTGTACGTTCATTCTGATCAAGTTCCATGTAACAACTATCGTCCAACTTTTTATCCTAGGTTATCCGCGCTGCTAGCAGAAGTCACCTCCAATTCCAATCCCATATACCTCACCGCCGCCCTCGAGTCTACGGACTTCATCCGTGCCCACCTCTACAACAATAACAACAACCTCGTCCAGCAGACAATGTCCGCGCAGCAGAACGACTCTTGTGCGACGCTTGACGCGACCACCAATTCGTTCAACTCGGGCTTGTTCGTGGAGGGGCTGGCGACGCTGGTCTCGCTCACGCGGAACGTGTCGACGCAGGCTTTGTGAGTCCACTTCCAATTCCACTTTAATAGAAGTAGAAATTGGCTGACGGCGAGGGTAGGTTGGACGATTTGATTACGGAGGTACTGGGGAATCTTGTGTGGCAGACGTACGAGGGGATATCTGGTGGACGTTAGTAATTCCTATGCTTTGAATTATTGATGCTCATCGCGGCGGTATTTCGCAGTCGACAAAACCGGGGACTCGATCAGTCCGCGCGCTCGCGTCTGCGTACCGGCGCAACGCCACCTCGCCTGAAGTGCGCGCGTACGTGCAGGATTATCTTGGGGTTCAGGTGCGCTGTCTTGCCGCATTGTAGCCAACATCATCATCCACTGCTCACCAAATTCTACGTTGATTTCTAGTTCAACGCGATCACGGATTTTGCCACGTCGGACGGGACAAATATCTACGGCGGACAGTGGACGGGCCCGCCCAGCACGGCATTCTCACAGGCGAACCAGACCGGCGCGCTCAGCGTGCTGCTCGCCGCGACCCTGCTGCCCGCCGGTGACAACTCTACTACATCCACGTCGGCGTCTGGGAGCCCAGCTGCGACCGCATCTCCGACGACACCCAATTCGAATGGGCAAGAGGGGAAAGCGCACAAGAGCGCGGCCGCCGTTGCGGGGGGCGTGGTTGGCGGGGTGGCGTTCGTCGCCATCGCGGTGTTTTGCTGGTTTATGATGAGGCGCCGGGGCCGCGTCGCTTTGGCCGCATCGCCCACGGAGTCTACGATACATCCCTTCAGTACAGCGCAATCGACCGCACAGTTGGACGGCAGCGCACCGTTCTTTCCTGTTACGCCTCCAGCTCCTGCTACTGCTTCAAGTCGACTTGGGGAGAAGGCCCGGCTACAGCCGCATACGCATACACATACACATTCAGGCTCTGCGCACTCGAGATCCAGCTCGGGCTCTCATATCACAAGAGGACGCGGAACGACGACGATTTCGACATCAACCGGGGCGATTGCGGGCAGCAGCGCGGGTGGGGGGACGTTCCTCTCGTCCGTCGACCTGCCGACGTCGGAGCTGGTAATGTTGTTGAATGCGCGGCTGCAAGGCCGCACGCGTGACGACGAGGAGGCGGAGGTGGCTCCACCGGAGTATCGCAATACCTAGGGAGTACGGGACGTTATGGCGTAACGCGTTCGGTGCTTTCATAGTTCAACACGTACTTATTATTCCATTTTCGGGGTCTGTTTGTTTGGGAGGGCGGTTAACTGAGTGTAATTTGGGGATATTGGGCGTTGGAGTGGACGTTGAAAAAAAAACGGATGTTTAATCAATTTTCTTTATTTGTGCGGCATGAATCGTACTAGCATCACGTCGTTGTTTTCGTCCCGCGCCGGTTCTCCTGGCTCACGTAGGTAGGTAGGTAGGATTACACGGCCGGTCCCGCTTAGGAACGCCGGGGCCCAGGAAATATCGAAGTATACAGGCACTTTGTATACTATTGTCCCTGGACTCCTCCACACCCTCGTAGCCGAGCTCACGATCTCAATCTTTCAACCCGCCGCGGTAGAGCTAAAAGGAATATAGAGAAGTAAATTAGCACGGGAATTAGCGACCTCCAATCAGACATTTCGCAAATGAAACACAGGGAGGCTGTAGAAAACCTGAAGAACATCATGAGCAAACTTAGCCAATAGCGCGATATTGGGTCGAGAGTATAACACGGCTTTAAGGAACTCTGTGTTAGAGAGTTCTGCCATGCGGCATTGGAGATCTGGCGAGTTAGAGAATAATTTTTCCAGGAATGTGGAGCGCAGTGCAACCAGTGCGTCAGATGACTTGCAGGTAATTATGTAGCGCATGTTCCGGAGTTTCTACCATCTCTTTGCAGAATCTACAAAGCCTATCTGACCGAGGCACCGGTTGGTGTTCATGATCCACATAGCGTAGGACTTCCACGGCAAGTTGATGGGTCGAGAGCAGCAGGGAGGTCAGGGCCTCGCGATGAACCGCTCACGTTGCATCCGTGCGTGATGTGCCGCGGCCACCTCATTGGCGCGTTGCGGCGTTGTGTCATCGCGTTGTGGCCTGACGGTGCGTCCGGGGTTGATGACGCCGCTTCATTGGCGCGTCGTGGCTTTGAAATTGGCGCGTAAGATCTGCCGCGCTGCTTTGTCATCGTCGCATTTGGCGCGTTCCGCCACCGCCGGTCTTTAGGCACGGTCTCCGCGTTGGCTTAATTTAGCAGCTGTCGCCGTCGGCGCAATTTAGCAGCGTGTCGGCGCACGCCATCCCGAGCGAATCAATAAGCCAGCGGAATACGACCTGCGACCCGTCGCGCAGCGGCGGTGGCCATTAATTTAGCAGCGTGTCGGGCAGGCGCATGTCGTCCCGAGTGAATTCAATGAGTTCATCGTGTAAGCCACGAACGCTCCCCGCTCACCGTCGCGCACTACAACGCGGCGGTGGCCATTAATTTAGCACGCATGTCGTCCCGAGTGAATAAATGAATAAGCTAATGGTAACCCGCTCGCCGTCGCGCAGCAGCGCACCCGATTATCGATTAACGCCAGCGCACCCGATTAACTTATCACCACTCCGGGGCAAGGCAGGCAGGCGGGTTACGTGTCGATGTCAGTGGGTTATACCACGCGTCCGTCTCCGCGCAAATGCCGCAGGGAGGATGTTGCATCAAGGCGAGTGATATGATAAATGATAGTGATAAGGTGGGTGTTAAGAGTGTAAAGTGAAGGAAAGCAATGATCGCGCCGTTGGTGTAGCGGTAACACACAACCTGTGAATTGTTATTGTTAATCCAGGGATTTTACGTTGGGTCCCGGGTTCGAGCCCCGGACGGCGCATTGGCTAATGGAAACGAGCTTTTTGGAGGAGGCGTCGATTCTCTTATTTTTACCGCCACATTTCCAGTGCATCGAGTGATATGATGAAAAGGGATGAACGGAAGAGACAGGTGATCGCGCCGTTGGTGTAGCGGTAACACACAACCTGTGAATCGGTCCATTGTTTGAATTTATCTGGTTGGGTCCCGGGTTCGAGCCCCGGATGGCGCATATGGGGTTGCATATTGTTTTGGAGGGGAGGGTGTTTATTTTCTTATTTGTACGTCCACATTTCTAGCTGTCGAGTGATATCATAATGAGGGATGAAGGGAAACAAGTGATCGCGCTGTTGGTGTAGTGGTAACACTAATGTTGCCGCGACTTCGACTCCAAGTCATTCAAAGTCGAAGTCACAACCGACTTAAGTCGAGTCGAGCCCAGTCGGTGCTGCAACTCGGGTTGACTTCCAAGTCGACTCGAGTGACTTCAAGTCGACTTGACGCTCCGAATTCCCCAAAGGTGCACTGAGTTGTTTACAGCACAAAAAAAACAATTTCTTGAATTTTGATGGACCGTGACCTGAGTGCGTGACACCCGGGTGACATTTGTCACGTTTCCGTGATTTTTCACGAAACCGCTGCAAATGAAGCTAGAACCCCAAAAATACCTTGCTGTACAAAATGTGCTCTGGAGTCGACTTAAGTCAACTTGAGTCGACTTGGACCTATCGAGTCGAGTCGAGTCGAGTCAAATCCGCGTTCAAGTCAACTTTCAAAGTCGCGACTCAACTTTTCAAGTCGCGGCAACATTAGTAACACACAACCTTGATTTCTCCTGCAATGAATACATATCTGGTTGGGTCCCGGGTTCGAGCCCCGGACGGCGCATGGTTTCTCCAGCCTCTTTTTCCTCGAGAAATTCCTGATTTTATTGTCTATTTTCAGTGGTGAATTTTCTCGATGTGAAGTGAAGTGTGTATGTGGTCAGGTGGGGCTGCAACATCGTTGTGCCGTTGGTGTACCGGTAACACACAACCTGTACTTATATGTCCACTGAAAGTGAGGTTGGGTCCCGGGTTCGAGCCCCGGACGGCGCATTTGCCATAGGAATTGCTCTTTTTGGAGGGGAGGGTGTTTATTTTCTTATTTGTACGTTCACATTTCTAGCTGTCGAGTGATATCGTGCTGAGGGATGAAGGGAATCAGACAAGCGATCGCGCCGTTGGTGTAGCGGTAACACACAACCTTGATTTCTCCTGCAATGAATACATATCCGGTTGGGTCCTGGGTTCAAGCCCCGGACGGCGCATGGTTTCTCCAGCCTCTTTTTTTTTTTTTTTTTTTTTTTTTGGAGTGTTTGGGATAATGAAATTCAGTCTGCAGAAGCATTCCAAAAGTCATCCACTGGGTCTACCAGATAAATCTAGTTAATGCCGGGGAAGTTGTCCAGGGAGGAAATGTCATTACGCACAAGTACCATAGTGTGGGACTCCAGCCGTAATAAATTTATCCTATCCCATTTCTTGGATCATTCCATCTCAATGGCTGTATACCCACTAAAACCCCCACTGTGTAAGTCCAATCGTCCGGCAGAGCATCTTCATTCATTAGTAGACCACTCCATGTTCTTAGGACAAGATCTTTATTCAGCGCAAGATTACCAAATTTCATTTTATTGGTGAGGATTCGATCTTATCCTAGTGCGGAATTCACAGATTTCAGCCATCTGTTGTGAATCTCAACATCTGTAATGTTATGGTGTGGGTTCTTCAGAACCTTATCATTCCGGATATTCCAGATTGTGTGCCAGGCCGTGGATACCAGAATGGCAAACAATCGACCCATAGCAGGGATAATTTTTCCGTTTGAGTATTTAAATTTAACAAGGTTACAACCCAAGAACAGTCCCCAGCTGAGGGGGGGCCAGTTGGAATATTTCATGGCCCAGAGTTCCTCGGTCAGTCGCCAAATTAATTTTGCCCCTGAAGCATCACATTCTAGCGCAATGTGTTCGAGGTTCTCAGGGACACCACATGTTGGGCAGACTGCAATGGTGGGCAGACTGCAATGGAATCAAGATTGTCAATATGTGTCCAGAAGTCGCCGACTCTGAAAATGTTGTGAATTGACTTCCAGAATAATTCGCGGTGCAGTCGTCTCAGATTTGTGGAACGTATAGATTTCCAAATCATTTTGTCAGTAGGAGTGTAATCAGAGACTTCATGCACAGAGCACCGGATACAATCTAAATTGATAAATGTTGCCTTCCTGAACGGTTCTGAGCGTCTGCCCTTAATGATTTTTGTAAAGATTCGCTGTGAGCCTTGTGAGATTAGAATACCTGGGCAGCTGAACATTAAATCAATTTGGGTATCAACCTCAAGTGGAGGGTATGAATCAATCCCTGCGGTGACAGGGAAAGTTAATGTTGTCTGCTTGAACTGTGTCCGTGCAACTCGCTCATTCAGAGCTGCAAAGACTGCTTTGAAGAGCAGGAAACTTGGGTCTAACATGTCGTTTTCAGATTTTTTTCTCTCCTTAATCAGTGTTTTGAGCAAAAAGTCGGATGAAGAACATAGTAGTAAGGGGACATTGTGTGGGATTTTCTGCAGCACTGTGAGGGTAGCCCCTAATAAGAAAGGCCAGTTTGCTCGGTCATCTCCCATCTGCACAAATCCTCTAAGGTTCCATAGGTCGATTGCTTCATTTCTCGAATGTATATCAAGGATTTGTTTTCCGCCTTGGTCAAGAGGAAGGCACATCGTCTCGTGAGCTATGCGGGGTTTCTTTCCTTCCCAGAGAAAATTGTCACGCATTCTGATCAAGGTTTCTTCGACTTCTTTAGACATGCCCTGGACACGGGTCAAGTACTGTGTTTTCCCGCCAATGACCATATTGATAATGTGCCGGCGCCCTTCCAAAGTAGGTTTCTTTGCGCTCCATCGGGTTAGGTCCCTCGAGATCCTTTCAATCACCTCGGGCCATGGCGTAAGGTAGGGAACATCATCTCCGACCCATGCACCGAGGACCCGGCATGTTTGCTCATCTGGTACAATTGTGAGATCATTAGGGATTCGTGTCGATGTTAGGCTCACTTTGCGATTTAGAACCACTTCTTCTCGGTATTTTTCCTCGACAAATTCCTGATTTCATTGCCTATTTTCAGCCGCAGTGGTATGTTTTTGGGCACTGTAACGAGAATGAAGTGACTATGTAGTCAAGTGGGGCTGCAACATCATCGTGCCGTTGGTGTAGTGGTAACACACAACCTGCAACTTAGAGCTCTAAAAATCGCCAGTATGAGGTTGGTCCCGGGTTCGAGCCCCGGACGGCGCATATTGATTCATTTTCCATTTATTTTTTCTTGGGTGCTTTATCCATTTTTCGTGCGTTAGTAATATCGGTCCGTTGTCATTTCTTGGAGGCGCTGTCTAATTCTGACCGCTAAATGATATCTTGGCTGCTAGCAGTTATCCGATTTGCCAGCAGGACTCGAGACTTGAATCAGCAGTTGTCTTCACTCTCAGACATGGCTCTTATCCTAATTCCTAATTAGTACGGGATGAAGGATGTGCACCGGCGGTGGTGTAGTGGGAACACACAACCTTCATGTAGGCAGATCTTGAAGGTTTTGGGTTGGGTCTCGGGTTTGAACCCCGGCTGGCACATTTTGGTCAAACAAGCGTCTTTTTTTAAAAACACATTATTATTATTTTGGGCGGTGCGTTGTCTATTTCCCTGCTACCTATGCATGTATCTAGATTCAAGACATGGGATTTTGCGATGCGTGGAATTGGGGTATATTTGGATATTTGTAGCCATGCCACTATTCGCTCTACCATTTTCCATACAGCAATGGTCTTAGAACACCCAGAAGACAAGCATTTTTGTGTGGTAAGAATGCAGGATTGGATTGGGGAGAAAGCACCGGTGGTGTACGGAATACACAATCCATTCATATGGCAAGAATAACCATGGAGGATTGAGTCCGGGGTTCGACTCCCCGCTGGTGCATTACCGAAGTCATCAATTCTTTTGTTTATTTCGTTAGCAGTTAATTTTTCCTCCAGCATTCGCCAGATTCTGAAGGTGGGATCTGCTGAAAATGTTCGTGTGAGATGTCGGCGGATTCGATAAGTAACGGGTGCATTGTTGATGGGTTCAAAAAAGACCACACATATTTTTACGGTGTAAATTGAGGATGAGATGTAAGGAGGGAGAGCACTGGTGGTGTATGGTACACACAATCCATGTCTAAGGTCTCAATGATTTTGTGTGATTGAGTCCGGGGTTCGACTCCTCGTCGGTGCATATCAGAGTGGGCATCCATTCATCTTTTTGTACTCCGTTATCTATCAAATCCTTGATCCCCTGGGGGCCAGTCACAAACTATTACAGGGTTGCACAAGATCAACTGTAGGCAACTGACTTTGAATGAATGCATGATGAACAGCATCTTGGGAATTTAGTGCAGTAAATTGAGGATAAGATGTAGGGAGGGAGAGCACCGGTGGTGTACGGTACACCCAATCTTTCATTAATTGATGGAATGGGGTAAATGATTGAGTCCGGGGTTCGACTCCCCGCCGGTGCATAGCAAAGTCGTTTGTTCCTTTTTTCTTTACATACAGTACTCATTCACATTTATCCCAGCTACCCTGCATTCATGGGATTTCCCATCCATCCAATGCAGCGAAATACCGATCCATCTCACTCAATCACCCACAAGAATAGGCAGCGAGCTTGAGATCAGGTTAGGAATTAACCACTGTCACTGCAGGAACAAACCTCGGTGTGCCGTGAATGATGGCAGTTTAAAATAGGTGGAAAGAGAACCGGTGGTGTGTGGTACACCCAATCCATTCAGAATAGAATAGTATTGCATACTGTGGAGGATTGAGTCCTGGGTTCGACTCTCGGCTGGTGCATACTTAATGTGCCAGCGTCCTTTTTGTCTCACCGAATGATCTGTGCAGATAGCCTGTTACAAAAAAAAAATGGATGGGACGAGCTTAAGATTAGCCTCTGCATGAATTCATGATGCGCACCACTGACCAGATCTTGAGAATTTGGCGTGGTCAAGGCTGCTTTTGTGTGGTACATTGAGGCTTCAATTGGGGAGAGAACAGCACCGGTGGTGTATGGCACACACAATCCATTCATATGTCGCCCAAGGCCCCAAGTCACAGTGAAGGATTGAGTCCAGGGTTCAACTCCCCGCCGATGCATTCTAGCCATAGCTTCTGATTTTTTTTTTTTGGAGGGGTACGTCTTTCTTTTCTGCTGTTCTGTTCCAGGCTATCGCCCCGTTCTCACAGATCAGAATGAAGGAGTGGAGGTTGGAGAACTGCTGAATTCTCTTTGTAAAATGAGCAAGATCCGAGTCGTCGATCATGGGATTCACAATACAGAGGGCATGTGTATTTTTGCAGCATAAATGCAGGATTCAACTAAGGAAGGAAAGTACTGGTGGTGTACGGTACACGCAATCCAGGTGTTCAAGTTAAAGAATTTCGTGTGATTGAGACGGGGTTCGACTCTCCGCCGGTGCGTTTGCTTCCTTGACTTTTTGCTTAGTTCGTTGGCAATTCAATTTTATCCAGACTTCTCTAAGAGTCTTTACAGAAGTGACATCGCTGAACTGATGCATTCACCTTGAGAGAGAGATGGCCAGATTCGAAAGGTTATAGTATCGACGAGCTCATCAAGGATATAGGACACCCGTGTTTTTGCAGCATAAAAAGAGGATTTGATTGGAGGTAGAAAGCACTGGTGGTGTACAGAACACACAATCATTCCATGATACCATTTTTCAGCGTCAATGATTGGTCCGGGGTCCGACTCCCCGCCGGTGCATTTCGTGAATTGAGATGCTTTTGCTTTATCCCGTTGGTAGTTCAAATTTGCTCCAGACTTCCAACAACCTTTGCAGGAGTGAATATCTGTTGAATTGTTTTCGAGTAGAATGTCAGCGGATTCAAGAGCCAATAAGTTATAGCATAAAAACCTCATCAGTGATAGGAAGGATGATGATGCCCTTCTGAGCATTTTTTGCAACATAAATTGAGGGTACAATCAGCCGTTAAAAGCACCGGTGGTGTACGGTACACGCAATCAACACATGCATGAGATGTCAGGATAAATTATTGAATCCGGGGTTCGACTCCCCGCAGGTGCATGCTCGCATTCCGGTGGTTTTTTAGTCACCTCTCCGAATTATGTGTGTGTTGGATGGCCTGTTCACAAGATAAACTCTCGGAACGACCTTGAGATTGGCCTCCGACTGAATTTAACACCAGATCTGGGAATTTGGTGTGATGAATGCATTTTTTTGTCTGGGAGAAGAAAAGCACCGGTGGTGTACGGTACACGTTGAGTCCGGGGTTCGACTCCTCGCCGGTGCATGTTGTCGTCGCTATCGTTTTTTCATCCCCAAATCATTGGAGTGGACCGCCATGCATTATTGGCTGCCATTCCGACATGAACTGAAGGGAACGAGCTTCAGATTGAATTGATGATGAGCACCATGAACACTGTTTTATTTCGTCGTTAATGGAAGATCAGATGTATAGGGAGGAAGAGCACCGTGGTTGCTAAGGCACAAGTAAATGATTGAGTCGGGGTTCGACTCCCCGCTGGTGCATAGAAAAGTTTCCCCCGCTTTTTTTGCATGCCTTCAGCTATTACATAAATGCTTGATCCCCTGGGGGCCAGCCATGAACTATTACAGGTTTTTCGACGGCAAGGCGCGTTTTCCAGACGGCACGGCCACTTTTAAAACTCCGCTTCATGGCCACATTTTAAAAAATATGTCGGGCAATGCTTTGTAGGTAGGGATAAGAAAAATATGGAAACATGACTTAAATATGCACTCGATCCTTGCCTTAAAATTGGTTTCTCAAAAATCCCTGTCTACAAAGCATGCTCCATGCAATTATAAAGGACTTTGTCTCTTGACTTTGACTGACCGACGGCTGTGACCGCCGGAAATCATGCCGGCGTTTCCGCATCAGATTTTGGCAGAGGGCCATGTTATTGTAACATGTGCAAATAGTTGACAACAACTACAGGCGGTGCCCACTCCCACTGTTTGGCACCCTCTACACGCGTCTTTTCCAATCTTTCTCTCCTTCCTCCACGCGCGTCCCCGGCCAAACCTCGAAATATCGCGCTCATGCGATGTCCGAACATCTTCCAGACGAAATCATCTCCGAGATTCTATCTCCTGCACTCAAGGTGTCGGAGGAAATGTTCTCCGAAAATGAGTCGTTGATATCACCCTTCGCGTCTTCCGTGTCGAGCTCGTCTGCCCTTCTTGTCTGCAAGGCATGGCTGCGCGTCGCGACGCCGCTCCTATACCACGTCGTCGTCCTTCGCTCGAAGGCCCAAGCGCGTGCACTTCAGGCGGCGCTACGCGGCCACCCGGACCTTGGCAGATTCATTAAGATGCTGCGCCTCGAGGGCGGGTTCGGCCCAGCCATGCAGCATATCCTCAAGGCGGCCCCAGGCATCACGGATATCTTCATTTCCCTGCAGATACACACATCAGATTCGACCGCTGGCCTAGTGCTCGGCCTGCCATACATTAATCCGACCCGGATGATCATCTTCGACGACGACATAAAACTTCTCAAGAACAAGCATGCACTCACCTCGTTAGCTCCATAGAGCGGTGCGCGACGACATGGACGAATCTCGTGCGTGCTTCCTTTTTCTCCTCAGAGATAATGCTGATCGAACGCAGAACACCATATCCTTTCCATATTTCATTCTCGTCACCAGCGAACGCCGATCATTCATCAAATCGTTGTGTCGTTGCTCGACGCTCAAAGCCATTTCGTTCCCTACTCTGTTCGAGCACGATATTCCATTTTTCACCAGCATCACACGAAATCCCTCGCTTGAATCCATCGAAATCAGGTGGCCATCGAACAACTCGGAGATGCTGGCCTCCAAGATATTGATGGACCCCCGTCTGCATGCACTTGTACGTTGGTTGGAGGAGACACCGTAAGTCCCGGTTCTTTTTTGCCTCGTCCTCAACCGAGCATGCGGGACGATCCAGGGAAGAACCGTCTGCATCAAAGTACAAAGTCAATCCCTGCGCTCCCACCGATCCGGCATTCCAACCGATGGCATCTTATCCGCAAACCGTGGTCGATTCCATTTGGTCGCGGGTCTTATTTTTCGCCATGCTTCCCCTCGAGGCAAGGGAAAGCCATCCGGACAAGCATTCCAGCCGCCTGCCGTTCCTGTTGGTGTCTAAGACATTCCATGTGAGTCAGCTTCTTGAACCAGGTCAGGTTCGCCCATTGATTGCAGCTTATTCCAGCGTCTCGCGATCCCGTATCTTTACCGCTATGTGACGTTCCCGCGCGAGTTCTTCCTGCACCGCTTTTCGGCGCGATTAGTCGCCGCCCCCATCGTAGGAATGTACGTCCGCGAGCTGGAAATTCACGGCTACCCATTCGAGCGCAATGACGGCGCCCCCGTTGTCGACTTGACGCGCCTATTCCTCAATACACCACGCCTGCGACTCATCCAGGGCGATGGGGCTGATGCGATAGATTTATTCGGTAGCGGCCCGGCGCCTGCGCCAATCCTGTGGGTGGCTGTTACGGCGCTTGCGAATATCGTTGGCGCCACGCTCCAGGAGATGTCGGGCTTCGAATTTCAGGAGACGACGCCAGAGTCACCGGCGATTTTCGAGCGGTTCACTGCAATGCGCTCTCTGACTTGGGAATGCGGGTATAGACCCGTGTTCACGTCGTTCTTCTTCGATAAGAAGGTGTCGGTGCCGAAGAACGGGCTCCCCGCCCTGGAGTTTTTGCGCCTGAAATCGCACGAGTTGTTTGAGGTGCTCGATGGCATGGAGTGCATCTCCGGTTAACCGATTGACATCAATACTCACCGCATTCTATGTAGCCTTCCGAGTTTGCGCCGCGTCTCGTTTGACTTCGAATTCGAGCGCGGGTTCGGCGAGACGTTTCTGCACACGCACGGCAATAAGATAACGGACATATACGCCAAGGAGTCAACAATCGCGCGCACGCCGATCTTGGCGCTCTGTCCACGGCTGTCCGTCTTTGAGTGCGAGGCCACCACCTACAGCATGGTGAGTCGTGTGCTTCCAGCAGACCTTCGTGCGCTCATGGAGGTATGGCTTCAGAATCTCGGATGCGACGCGGACTTCCGACACACCGCCCTTGCTACGGTGGTTCTCCGGAAGGACCCAGAGTGCGCCCTCTTCATTTGATGGTATTCCATCTACTTACTTCCTGAATAGGTCCACGACGCTGAAAGAGGAACAAGAGGACTGGCGAGTGTTTTTCAAAGGTCTGGGGATCTCGTGCTTTCCCGCCCTGCGCGAGATCCGTGTACTGTCTTGCGAATGGCCCACAACTGAGTACGTGTTTCTAGTACTTCCGATGCAGATGCTCACGCTTACCAGGTACGCGATCTCCAAGAGTTTTTGGGTCGGTTTGGCGGACACGCTGTTGAAGCGGGATGTGCACTTGACGGATAAGTCGGGTACCCGTTGGCGTCCTCGTTTGAAATCTGGTAGACGTTGACCCACCGACGGGATCAGAACTATACGCAGTAGAAATCGTCTTCATCCTCTCCCCACAAAACCAATACCATGATTGCCCATTCGGTGAACGGACTCGATTTCGGGCTTGCCATCTACTGAAACACTGGCTGTACTTCGGCGCGCAGTGGCGTTTAACTATCCTCTTCTCCAACTTTGGTTTTAAACTCCTACCTCCCAACAGACGTGCTTCAGGATTAACTTGCTCCTCCATGCATGGGGACGCCTCCCAGGACCACAAAACTGACCATTGTCGTTTCATGTTGGGAGAAATTCCATCCAGATGTCGCTTAATCTGGATGTACTTCAGTAACCCCCTTTTTTGGTTTCGAGACATGCCTGCTTTCGAGCTATTCCTGCTTTCGAGCTATTTCTGCCAAGAGTGCCACAGGCAATGCCATAGGAAATGCTGATGGTCTGGTTCCTACCTCGTCATGGGATGGGAATAATAGACTTTCAGCTCTTACGTACAAGCAATTTTTTGTGGGATCCATCTGACGAAGAATGGCTAGATACAGCCATAATCGGGGGCCGACATAAACCGAATGCGAGGCGATCCATCCAGCCAGCCGTGACAGTTTTTTTTGTCAAGAGCAGAGTCTGAGCACCGATAATAGCGACGACCCTACTTATTCCAATCTGCATATAGACCACGCCGAATTGGTTGTAGAATAGGGCACCTCTCTTTGATCTTAGGCGTTATAAATCATGGTAGAACCCGCCCTAATGTAGGGTACGCGGGACGGGCACGCTTCGATTTCAAATCTCCCGGGCGCCGGTTCGAGTCCCCAAGTACTCGTTTATTTATTCTCTGGCTCCAACATGATGTACATGTTGTATTTGCATATAGCCTAGTAAAAATAGAAATGGTAGTGGTCGACGAAAGCTGTCAATACACAGCCACGAATGACATAATCAAGCGACCAGTTAGGCATGTGACCTGAATCGACGTACCTTCGTCGCGTTCCTCTACAAACAGTTGAAGAGGGAAAAATAGTGAAACACCTTCCCAGGGTCACTATTGTACATCAACACGTCGGGCCATTGTATCTTGTTTATTGATATAGGTGACGAGCTAAAAAAAAGATACCCATCGAAAATGCTTTTCCAACTGGATCTTAGGAATTGTGAGTCTGAAGATCAGAGATAAATTTGTGAACTCGTTTGAGTATTTTATGAACTGCTTAGCGTCGAGATATTTGTGGGATATGGCCTTCTTCCAATAGTCTTACAATATAATAGCTATATAGTGCTCAAATGATTGAGGATGATCCAAATCACAAAGCTAAATGTGTTATTCGATACAGTGAGTCTGAAATATCATCTCAGAGCTATTAGGGATTTTAGACCTTCAGTATCTACCATAATCTTGGGACTTGACATGATATGCAAATACAACATGTACATCATGTTGGAGCCAGAGAATAAATAAATGAGTACTTGGGGACTCGAACCAGCGCCCGGGAGATTTGAATTCGAAGCGTGCCCATCCCGCGTACCCTAGTCTCCGGATCATCAACATTTCTTGATTTGCGGCCTACACTCCATCGACGGCCATAGCTTCGACGTCATCGAGAGCGATAGTATTGCCACTGTGCCACACGTCAGTTCATTTCTCGGCGTCCGAATTCCTTCCACTGGTGCATGCATGTTTTTCACAGACATGCAGCAGCTTCGTGATTGACGCCAGTAAGTACGTAGCGACTATTACCAGCAGACATCTTTTCCTGATATCCCATTTAGCCCAGCGATACAGCGTCGTCGTACGTGTATTTTCGACAAAGGGTTCTATCGAGTGGGACGTTCTGACCTAACCGTAGCTCTATGCAAACTCCGTTCCTGGGAATTACTGGATTAGAGCCCCGATGGTGGGTTCTTCGACTAGCGCACAAACTACTAGTCTCACACACATTGCAGATCGCCCAAGGATCGAGCAAAAACTGTAACTATCTCGTTAACTCCTGTCACCACTTATCGCTCATCGAAACTCGGTGGACAAGGACAACGTCAAGGCCATCCACGCTATGCTGGCGCTCCCATCCGAGACCCTCTGACGTCCGCGCTGACCCTGGTCCCGTGCCCCTCATAGGTTCCGGAAGCGTACTCCAGGAATATCAGCTGGCTGTATGTTCGGACTTCCCAGAAGTTTTATTCGCGCGTTCACATTTGGGTAGACCTTCATCGACCCTGGTGCCAGCGCGCCCGCTGACCACATCATTGACCTCTTCTTCGACACTGTGAGTTATACATCCTCGAACCCGTTCCACGGACTCTGACTATACTCCCCCTTCGCTCCTGACCCTCAATATCATCAACGGCGGCACTGTCGCGTCCGATTTCACTGTCGGCGAACACACCTTCATTTTGGTGCCGGACGAGGTCGTCGAGCTGCGCATTGATGGCGCAGACCACGCTTCGCAGAGTCCTCTTCGATTCGATTCCTTGTTCAAACCCTCTCGCAGGGATTGCGCATCCCTTCTGGCAGTGCGTTATTGACGCTATTGTATGACATCTCACGAGGCACTGACTGTACATCCTCGCAGCACCTATGCATTCGATGTGTTGCAAAGTGCATCAAGACCAGTGACGTGAACCCGTACGTCGTTAAACCGGAACTAGTGGATTGTCGCCTGACTTATTTTTTTTTTCAGACCTCGTCGGGACGTCATCGCTGTGGAGTTCGGAGGAGTTATCATTCGATTCAGAGGCTGGTTTCCCTACTCCCAAGCTGCGCCCTTTCGCCTCATTCGAGCCCATCTACCAGCTGATACTCCCGGGCCTTGGTTCCTTCACTGGTGGGTCGCCACCCTTACAACAAACAGCACTGTCCAAGCACTGTCACTAATGAGATTATTGCTAGCCACATTGATTGGCATCTCTCTCGAGTACGATTGCTTCTTGTTAGCCGTGTGATCTTTTGACTAATCATCGCTTGTCTCCAGAGCGGGCTTGGCTGTCGTCTTTGCTGAATCGCCTGGTGAAATCCGCGAGGGGCCCAAGTTAAACATCATCACCCCGCAGTGGCTCGACCTCTTCCCGGCCTATAATGCTCTCGCTCCCGGTGAGTTATATCTGTCTCGATTATTCCATATCACTCATTCATTTGTATTTTGATTTCAGAGTTCCAGTGATATGTTTCTTTTTCCCCTTTATAAATGGGAACTGTCCTGCGACTTTCATTCCTTGGTGCTTATTCGTTATTTTCTTTTGGTTGGTTTTCGGGACGTAGAACCGGTTAGTTATGTATTCTTGTTATCTCTGTGTGTCAATGTTGGCTTTGCTTGAATGAATTCTTTTCGTCGAGCAATCCAGGTGGAATCTAATATCTTATAAACCGAAGCTACAACATGGATTTCTTACTTGCGAGTACCTTGTGTGTTGTATAATCAAAGCACAGCCACTGATGAACTCAGATGGCGTTCAAAATCTGAGGTCGTGTTAGGTCGTGTTGCAAAGATATCGTCAGATCCGGAAATGAGTAAAGACCGCGTTGGAATGATTGCACTAGAGCTTGTTGGAAAATGCTGTTTAACCTGGGCCTCGATCTCGGTCAGACGACATTTTCTTTCCTCCCTCCCAGTGCTTCCCAGCGTCTGTTGATGTTTAACCAAGGACGATGCGGAATTGATGACGGACTTCCAGGGACAACACAAGCGAACGAACTGAGAGTCACCGCTCGTCCTCTAGATAATTGAGGAACGAGTGCACCTCCGTCCGATCCATGGGGCCAAAGGTGTGCGGCACTTGTGGCATCGACCCACCTCATGAGATTTCTGCCAATTGATTAAATGAGCCATGGAGCAACAGAGCCAAGGAGTGGAACGCCCAACGTGCCCTGTCAACTTTCTGCCGAATGTGATGTGCCTTCTATTTACTTTTTACTTTTTTTTCTTCTCTTTTTGTGGAAGGACCTCAAGTAGAGGATCTCTGGGAGCTGGGTATTCGAATGCCTCCACAGTGACTGAATTCCACACCAGATCTGAGAATTTGGTGGGATGAATGCTATTTTTTGTGGGATTCAATTGGGGGGAGAAAGCACCGGTAGGGTATGGTACACCCAATCGCTTCGTATATTGGAGACTACCTCATATGGTAGAAGATCGAGTCCGGAATTCTGCGGGATGCCCAGGAAGTTCGCGAAAGAAATCAATACCTGTACTTCCGAGATCATGATTCCCACCTGATGCATGAGCTCTGGAATTCGGACGTCCCAACAGACCTGCGTCGGGTATAACTTGTTGTTCCGGTGTGGATGCGCACCAGGATCACACATTTATGTTCAATTCTACGCATACGTAACTCACATACAGAAAAACCCAAGAAATAGGGACAGCAACGTTCGTATCCAAACCCAAACAGCTTTCAGTCCGACAGATCCAAGGTATAACTGTCCGATGGGCCTATCAGCATAGTGTTTTATAATGGATGAAAATAAACATGAACGTACGTCGTCGGGACACTCGCTTGGTGCAGACCAGAGATCACGAGCGGAATGCCGCCTATTCCATCGATGGTGAGCGCTCTACATTGAAGAGAAATGGTAAGACACGGCGGAAATTAAAACCAAAGGCAGGGCCACGAACCGGACGTTCACATCGACGTTAATAAGGTCCAGGATACCGAGAGGGATGATGCTGAGGGAGATGATGGCGCCTTGCGTTAGGAGGACGTCCGTGATGTCACCGGAGTTGGCCTGCTTCAGGGGACGCACAACAACGGGTTTGGGGAAGGTGTGCTGGAAGGTGGCGTATACGGTCCCGTTGAGGCCGGCCTGCGTGGAGACGCTGTCGAGAGTCAACTCGAAGAGGAGGGGGTTCTTCGCTGCGGGGGCGTGAGGAATAATCGCAGGCAGCAGAAATGCTGCGAATGCGAACCTTCGAAGTTGATGCTAAACGATGATAGAAGTTTTGGGTCAGTTCAAGTTTCAACTGGGATGTGGTATGGACCCACATCGCAAGGTTGGTTACTAGACTATCAAGCTGAAAACAGGTGAATCAGTATCATGCGTTGTGCGGGGGGAACAGGATGAATTAAATTCACAGTGATGAAGACGTTGATACTGGTGACCAAGCCGATTCCCAAGGCATCGATGATCTGACCCAGGAGATCTCGCTTTTCGAGCGCGTTCAGGGTGGGCGCAGCGCTGACGAAAAGCACGGCGAAGAGTCCGAAGAGGAGGTAATGGAGAGGCAGCATGTTCTTTAGTCGCCGAGATGGTAATACCAGCTGCAGGTGGCCGTCGACATCGGGCGTCGACCTGCAGATTTATAGCGGTGCGGGCGTCAATTCAAAAGGATGGAAGATGACGGCCATGCGTACCTAGCAGCAGATGACCAAAGATCAGCCAAGCAAGGGCAGCGGCAACTTTCCGGATCCTGAAATCAAAATCAATGGGTCCCACGGTCGAGTAGATGAAGAATAGGACTCCATCCAGGACGCTTGTCCGACGTGAAACCATCGGGAGGACATCGAACCTGCAGTCCAGCGTCATTCCAACCGTTGGAAGAGAAAACCGTTTAACTTCCCTTCGATATTCCAGAGAATCCCATCCATGCGACTCCCGGTCTAAATCCACAACTCTATTAATATTGAAAGTGATTCTTACCATTGAATTTATCAGCATGGAAAAGCATCCATCGCGGGATAGGAACAAACTCGAAGTAAGGTGTGCACCGAAGAATTTGTATAGAGACGGAAGGAAAAGCTGTAAAATGATGCGGACCAAGATCTGGCCTACCTTGACGAGCGACTACTCTGGAATCCGGTAGTGTCGGGGCGGCGAGGCAAGGATGGAACACGGTGGAGTTTTCACTGGAAATTAGATGAAATCTTAGGCGAAGAGGAAATAAAGCAGTGCAAATGGCAGATTGATTCAGCTAACATGAGATGTAGCGTTGATCGTGAATCGTGTCCCAAACGAAACGCAACATCATGCCAATGACTAAGCATTCAGGTCAAGTACTTATGGAGCGTATTGAGTAAGTAAAGTAGAATTTAAACCCAAAAAACTCACCGCGCATTTAACGCGGGATAATCGGGTGGGACCTCTTCTTGATCCCACGGGCGATTCTGAAGCCTCTGGGTCAACAACCTCACTAGTTCTTCCGTTGATAGTGCAGAGGAGGATGGCGGCGGGGCTGCGACGGGCGTCTCGTCCCTCTGAGCGGCCGGCTGGTCGCTTCGTCCTCCTGCCGCAGCCGCAGCGCCTGCTTGCTCTGCGCGCTTGGAACGTGGGGTATCTGTGGTGGCAGTACTTCCTGCTAGGCGTGTAGGTGAGGGGCGATATTTTCCAGATCCTGACTCTGCAGGGGGTGCAGAATATGTAACGGCTGGAGAACTCGATAGATCCAGGAAAGGATGAATTGCAGACGCGGCGGGGGCACCCATAAATCTGCTTGTCGGAGGGGTTGCACGGCGTTGCGCACGTCTGCGGAGAAACCATACACCGAGACTCACCCCTAGTAGCGCAACGCCTCCAACAGCACCTCCCACAGTCGGAGCAATGGATCTTGAAGAGGTTCGCCGAGGCTCGGAGGAAGCAATTGGCGAGACGGAGCCTGAGGGCGGGGCACCGGAAATAGTGGGTGCGACTTCAGTGTTGTTTTGCAATGTGATCGCGCTAAGTAAAACACTTATCGCGTCGGTTTGATTGGAACCCCCGAAAACGGAGCTGGGAGGTCCGTTCCACGCAGCGCCATATATGTTACTGTCCCCCGATGTTGCAAGATCAATAACAGCGTTAAACTGCATAAACTACGCCGTCAGAAGAGCCTGTTTCTACCGCATAGTATCCCTACCTGAACTGCCAAATACGCCTCGATATAGACACGTAAAGCGGGGGTGATTGAATTACGCGAATATGCAGCTCCGAGCCCTCGGACCATGTCGAGGTCTCCTACGGGCACTACCATCGTTGTGTAGTAGCTGTACAAGCAAAATCAAAATTTCTCACCTTTGAGTATAGTCTCTGTGTTGACTATGATGCCGTCGCTTCCCTGCCAGGCATTGTTTATAATTGCCGCCTCGATGATGGTACCGAGTCTATACCGAAGATGTGGGACATTAACCGAATAAACTATATCGATGGACTCACAGTGCCTGTGTCGATGCATTTTGAGTAATTGTGGCAAGGATGGCAAGTCCTTCGATCATCAGCCCCGAATTATATGGTTCTATGAAAGATGCGAGGGCACAGGAATCATTGGCACGCCCGGATATGGAGTCTAGGACGACGTTTTGAATGTTGAAAAGATGCGCATGAATAAAATACGTGGACTGCTCCGCTGCTTCGAGATACATAGGATCGGAAGTCGCCTCCGCCAACAGCGCGGATAGACTGGGGTGACGATTGGCAACACGAGTCAGCCAAGGACGGGCGTAGGACTCACATTGCAAAATATCTAGTTAGTATTCGCCGTCTGAGTCAGAAAATCATCCGTAAGATTAATCCTATACTCACCCGATAGCTCCCCCGTTCATTTCGACGTTTATTGAGTCGTTAGTCTGAAAGCAGAATGAGCTCAGCTAGGATTGGGACCACACAAAGATATACGAAAAATGTGCCCCCAACCATCGTTACTGGCAGGAGTGCATCGGTTGAGAGTCAAATTTAAGGATTCCAGACGCACTGCCTTGACAAAACTGTTCGATGGCAAAATTTTTGCCAGCGATTTTACCGGCATCGATGTCATCTGGGGAAAGGGTGTATGTCCTCCCAAACCACCAGGACTGAACGGCGTATTGAAGAAATACGGGTTTTTGTAAGCTGCGTATGCGCGCACGGCCGCATAGCCATAACCTCTGGTCCAGATGTCAAAAGTTGCGATAAATGCCAAGACAAACCAGAAAAACTGACAAGCTGTACTGTATCTGTTGGTTTTTCACTGGTTTCAGCGGAAGGAGGAGAAAGCGTTAGGATTGATGGGACTGACACTTCAGTCGATTAGTTTTTTATTCGCCGGAGTCAATATGCTGCACAGCACTCACAATTCATCCGAGAAATTTTCCCGGTTGTTCTGAGCTAGGGGGAAATATTGTTCTAGGGAATCCTGATACTTGGTCTGATTGGTGGCGATGTCCAGTTCAGCCATTTGAGAATAAAGGATGCCCGGTGCGTCATATTGTTCACCTGTGAGCATAAGCAAGAGTCAAGCCTGAAAGCGGAGACAAGTGTGGAAGGCATACCATCGAATTGGCCATCAGAGCCAAGCATGCTGATTGCTTTCTCGACTGCGGATGATGCAAGGCTGACACGGTCAGCGAGCGATGTGGTGATATTTGGTTTCTGAGCGGCTTCAGACAATAGTTGACAGGGTAGAATGCTATCAACGCACCCGCCAAGTCTGCGATGGCAGCTGAGCGACCCCAGAAAGAGCTGCCAGGGCGAGGAATCCGACGAGACGAGGGAAGGAAACCATGACAAAGGATCTAGGTGGAAGAGTGACGGGACGTATCCGCCGCGGGATTGACCTTTACACCAGATGGTTCCTAAAACCCCGACGAGTCCCGGAATGCGAAAGGGGAGATTGCGCAGGAAGAGCAGAGGGAATAAGAGACACGCATCTCTGGGCAGCTGCTTTATATAGGCAGGATCGAAGAAAACTGATCATCTGCCGGTAGATGATATCGAGACGAATTTATACCTTGGTTGCTAGAGAAGATCAGGATCCGAGTCTCATTTGCGTCTATCAGCATCGCATCGATATTAATAGACGACGTACCAGCCGAGAACACCGCAGGCTTTCCGATGGACGAACACTGTCCTGCAGACTTATTCTCAGCGCCAGACGAAGCATTGCGCACTAGGAAATCAAAGCAGAGTAAGCGCTGAATCCGGGAGAATCACTACATTTTAGGGCCGCCTCAGCCAACCCCTTGGCTCGGCCTAGCCGGTCGAGGTTGGTCAAACTCAGTTTGACTTGATGCCAATCCTCTGGCATTTTCTCGTAGTTGAAGAAGGTGGGATGGGCACTGCCCTTGATTGGCGAGCTTGTTGGAGATTGATGGTGCATCAAATTTAGTGATCCGATCGGCTGACATCAGTCAGCCCAAGGTAAGGCATGCCACGAGTCCAGGTAACCCACGGGTCCATGCAAGTTGATCTGTGGGAAAACCCGTGGGTATGCATACTCACGGATCCGAGTACCTGTTCCCATGGGTATGCCACGGATCCAGGTTTCAAAATTTGAGCCGTCATACCCGTATGAGTATTATTATTATAGGTCACTTGTTACAAGCTAAGCCCAGAACATGCTGGTCTTGTAGTAGGATGCCATGAGTCTGAGTAACCCGTGGGTCCATGCAAGTTGATCTGTGGGAAAACCCGTGGGAAATATACCCGCGGATCCAAGTCATCCGTGGGAATAAACTCGTACGGATCTGAGTTCTTCATTTTCCCATGCAGGTACCCTTGGCTATGGATCTGAGTCACCCGCGGGTGCACTGGTGGCATGCCTTAGCCCAAGGTTGTTTGCTCAGCAGTTGAAGGACTTGGAATTGAGTAGAATATTTTAGATAAATAAGTAATAAGTATATAAGCTGTAGTAGCTAGCCCCCAGCTCCTTACGAGTTTTTACCCAGTTGCCTAACAACGCAAGTGTCAAGCTAATTGCTTCGGCTAAATAACCAACAGAACTAAAATTAGCCGCACTCCCACACACTCACATGGGCTATGGGTAGTGCTGCCGGAAGTTCGCGCTGGCTCAAGTTGATTTGGAGCTCAGCTCAAGGCCTTGCCTAATCGGGCAGCTTGAGTGAATGAATGATGCATCAACTTGACTTGGGCTGCCTCAAGCTTGAGGCATTTTCATATCCTAACATGGACAGCACTTGATTCCACACACCGTCCTGCCCTCCTGCCCTTCCTCCCATTCTACTGCTCTGCTTGTACTGTACAGACATGTATGGGAGAAACGGTGCCGGGACCGTGACATTTCGTTGCCACGCGATTTCAGGCAACGGGCTCTCGATGACCGTGACTGTTGCCAGATTGGGCAACGGCCACCAAACAGTGTCTTAATTTTTTTTAAAAAGAAAGGAGATTTTGGGTCATTGAACAATGGAATTGTATTTCTCGAGTTCTATTTTTGCATTCACGGTGGCATTTAGACGCATATAAACTATGTACAGGAGCTGAGATTCAGTTTTTTCCCACTCAGTCCACTGAAATGGCCCGTACCAAAGCCAATGTTCATTCTAAACCTGTGACCAGTCCACCTCAAACACTCATTTCTGCATCGACCATTTACAGTCCCTTCTGCGAAACCTTCCACAGGCTCTCCCAGAAAAGATGTTTGGGCATTTAATGACAAGGGCCAGAAATGGATGGACATCGGGGTTTCAGTGGGAAGTGAGGACTCAGATAGTGATTTTTGAAATAGAAGACATGTAACTGTAGCCAGAGGATTTTTTGGGAGATTTTTACGAATTTTTACAATGTCACGGTCTTTTTTTAAGCAACAACCCAATTGTGACCGTGACATCGAAGGTTTTGGGCAACGCAACGGACCCCTCCGTGACCGTGACTGTTGCTCCCATACACGTCCATACAGTATCTTCAGTCTGGGTTTTAATGTGAAATCGTGCCTGACAACTGCGGATTGATTGTTGCATCAAAATAACACATGGGCCCCACCCATTTGCCGCTCGTGCCTCAAGTCGTGCACACTCGTGTTAGTGTTGCCGCGGAGCGAGGCGAGCTCAACCGGTGTGGCCAACTCGTATCAACTCGATCAAGCGAGGTGAGGCGAGTTTTGGTCGAGTTGAAACGAGTTGGGCCTCCCATCACTCCCACGATCCCCAATCAGGACGGAGAGGTGCAGAGAGAGGTGGAAAGAGGTCCTGCACCTCCGTATATGAGGTCTGAGACCTCGGTCTCAGCATCCTATCCGTTTCTTGGTGTTTTCACAACAATACTGATATTATCTCCAAGTGAAGGTGGTGATACAATGTAGAAACTGCCTCAAAGCCTGCGAAATAATTCATTCTTCACCTATAAATGCCTGGTAAAATGAGGAACTTAGCAAGAATATATAGTGGATGAGCCTTGTCAACTTCTGCATTTTTTTGGGCATGCTAGCGTAGTGCTATTGTGTAAATCCATCCTGTGGCTATTTAGGAGCAGTGTGACTTCAACTGACTTTGGATTTGGCAAATGGGAAAGTGATGGCATCAACTCGTTTCACATCGGTGTAGAACTCGCCTCGACTCGGTCTGGCGAGTCCATCAACTCGGTGCCCGAGCCGAGCTCCACATCAATTTGAACTCACACCGACGGCAACACTAACTCGCGTCCACAGACGCGACGGTTTGCTGATACACTGATGGTATAAATAGCGAGACCCCATCAGTGTTCCGCCACATTATTTTTTATTTATTTCGTCAAACATGGGGGCTTCCAGTAGCTGCAAATTGAATCTCGGTATAATGTAGCAAACACCTTGCACTACTATCTGGTGTAGGCTATTTAAGGTCAGACACTGCTGTGGAGGGAGATATATCATATCTACTGCTTTGCGGGGGTAAAGCCAAAAAAGGCAAATGCGCACCAAGGCAGCTCAAGTCAGCTCAAGGCGTGATCACCCTGAGGTGAGCTGAGTTTGAAATTTCCTGAGCTTTTAAGCGCAGCTCAACTCAACTTTCGGCAGCGCTAGCTGTGGGAAGGCACTCCCACACACCACATGGGCTGTGGGAAGGCCAGCCAAAGGCGCTTGGGCAGAAATTGGGGGGTCGCCCAACCTGGCTGAGGTAGCCACCAACCCTTGGCCAATCTTGACTGACATCGTGCCAACTCCCCTCGCCCAACTTGGTCGAGGCCCCTTGGCCAACCTCGGCCGTCCTCAGCCGACATCGATCAAGGTCGGCCGAGGGGCTATCAAAATGTAGTGAATTTTGGAGCCAGAAATCTCTTGACCGAGATAATGGGAGATTAGATGGCAACTATTGCGAAAATCAGAACACGGAACCTGCAATAATAGACATATTTACGTGTCGGGTGAATAACCAGCAATAGAAAGAGTTCCGCTGCATTCAAGGACTTGTCCAGACCCATTGTGACTTGTTGCGTGCCGTCTGAAGCCCAACCTCCCAGACACGTCTGCGGTCAAAATTCTAAAGGCAGCTGAAGCGAAGCGGTGTGAGCGACTACCGCCGTCGCTATCATTCAGAAATGCCAGAATATTGTAAATCTCGTTGGATGACCAGAAATAGGACGAGCTCCACTGGCACTGCATCCAACGGGCCGACGTCGACGGCAAGAAAAAATTTAATCTATTGCCAGTGGACAGAGATTTGCCGTACTTGGTTGGCTGTAGTCCTCTGCCAGTGTAGCTTGAGTGCCTCATCCAGCGCTGTTGGCCGTGAGAAACAAGCTTTATCAGAGTCCAGACGACCAGGGTGGCTGCCTTGATCTACACGACTGTGTTACAGTGCCGCGAGTACTGGCCAGGACCGTAGATAGTGGGTCCTGTCAAGGGGCTACCGATCCCCGGAAAAAACACCCAAGGTCGGAATACATTTTTCAGAGGTTTGGTAGACCCTCCCCCCTACGTAAGCCAACACATGCCATCAAATTGCCTTTTTGGGAGGTC
Source organism: Mycena epipterygia (assembly GCA_029281465.1). Lineage (NCBI taxonomy): Eukaryota > Fungi > Basidiomycota > Agaricomycetes > Agaricales > Mycenaceae > Mycena > Mycena epipterygia. Next base: position 724,372 of record JARJCQ010000031.1, on the reverse strand, counting down.
GGAAATTTCCAGAAACTGCTCCCCAGGTCATCCAGACATCACAGGGAGCTGCATATACTATACCGAACATATTTCAGGTTAATTCCAGGTGCTTCCAGACTCTTCCGGGCAAATTTAGGTGAACTCGCCAGGGTGGCTGAGATCATCACGAGAATGATATGATGTGACATGATTCAACTCAGTGAAGCTGATTTGGCGAAAAAGGGCTCATATACTCACGGGGTAGAGCTGAACAAGGTCTGAGCTCACAAGGAGCATGTTGAAAACTTTCCTTCAGCTAGTGTTGATCAAGTTTGCCAGTAAATATTTCCGGTTTTTTTTTCCAGGTGTTTTTCTGTGCACTTCAACAAGTTTTGAAAAGAAGTATGAGATACATTCTTCAGCACCCAGAGGGACCCCCCCCCTCCTCCTCCTAATTAGGAAATTCCTTATCATGGTAGCCCCTTGGGTCCTGTAGTGCACTAACGGTATAGAGTGTCCGCCAGGTTTTTACAATCCCACGGACAAGCATCACCAAACAATAGGCATTTTGCGCCTGAGTTCAAGTTCCGGTTCAGCCATTTTTTTCTTGCTTTTCTTTTTATCCGAGCTTCTCATTTCGACCCATCATCTTTGCAGTACAGGTTTGTATTCAATGTTTCACACTGTGCCATGCTTTTTTCATTTATATTGCTGCCTCGTTGTTCACTCTATATCTCATGGGACTCAGAGCTTATCAGGATTCTGATTCCAGCCGGATCAACCTCAGATTTCAGATTTTATTCTCATTCTGACCATCCCTCCTTTCTACATCATAATAATCCATCCCATCCCACTGACTTAGCTGTGCTTGCCAATGTGCCATCCATTGGTCGCAATCACCGCTGCATACATGTTGTGTGGCCGTCCTTTTTTGTTTTACTGTATCCTGCCCTGAATCCTTGGATAATTTGTATTATCTTTCTGGGACATACAGAGTATAGTAATCTCAGACGAGGGAAACATATATAAGGAGTTGCAAAGATAATCTGGAGCTTATTCCCTAGTATCACACTGCCAGTGTCCTATCAATGAGAACGAAGTCGGGCTCCCTAGGCCCAATGCGAGCTGGTCGATGTGTCAACTGAGCGAGGATTGGGCCCTCGACCAGCAATATTTGGGCCCAACACTCGGACTGCAGACCATATTTATTGTGCAATGATTTACATATATGGCCGTGGATCCTACCAGTGACTCAATTCCGAAGGTAGAGAGATGGAGGAATTGGAGTCAACTTATTTACCCTGAGTCTCCATCCACTCTTTAAATTTAGCAACGCAAGACTTAGCAAGTTCATAATCAAAACTTCATATGAAAAGCCGGCATATTATATTGGTTCTATGGTAGTATTTTGAGCACACAGTTAGTGGGCTCTGCCGCAAAGCGCGCTACAATTTTTATTTGGATCCAGACAGCGAAGTGACACTTGGGAAGGAGCAGAGATGATATGTGGTCATGTTTGGCAAATCCTGGATCAAACAGCATGCACAACTTGAAGCCCAGCAGCAAATTGATTAAATCGAAATTCGGGTGGGTTTTGGAGATGAAAAAAAAGTGTTATAGACCAATTTAGTAGTTTCTGGAATTATGCTGCATTACACGAATCTGAATTGAATTATACGGTTGAATTTATTGAACTACCGAATCCTACAGCTTACCCTGGGATGGTTTGAGTTTAAACCATGTCGTCTCCAACGATAACACTTGGTTTAAACCAGGCCATGGTACCCTATAGGCTGCCTGTTATTCTGTAGTGGAACCAAGGTCAGTTCAAACCATGTTGGTTTAAACCGGTTTAAACCAAGGGTGGTTTGAACCGGTTTAAACCGTTTTTAGGCTGTCTGTTGTTCTGCAGTGAAACCAAGGTTGGTTGGTTTAAACCATTTTTTAGGTTGCAGTGGTTCTGTGGTGAAACCAAGGTCGGTTCAAACCATCTTGGTTTAAACCGGTACAGAACAACAGACAGCCCAAAAAACGGTTTAAACCGGTTCAAACCGACCTTGGTTTCACTACAGAACAACAGACAGCCTAAAAAATGGTTTAAACCAACATGGTTTGAACTGACCTTGGTTCCACTACAGAATAACAGGCAGCCTATAGGGTACCAAGGCCTGGTTTAAACTGGTTCAAACCACCCTTGGTTTAACCCGGTTTAAACCAACATGGTTTGAACTGACCTTGGTTCCACTACAGAATAACGGGCAGTCTATAGGGTACCAAGGCCTGGTTTAAACCAAGTGTTATCGTTGGAGACGACATGGTTTAAACTTAAACCATGCTGTTGCTGGTCTTTTAAGCTAATAACCGCTGGTGTGCCAATAACCGGGTAATAATTCACTGTCTAACTACTGTTACAAGTGTGGCTTTTATACTACTGAGAAGGATTACAAACGGCTGAGTGAAAACATGATATCAGGCTGATAAATAGGCAGATTGGAAAGCTGCCAAGGTATATGATGATGGTTTATAAGCCCCTCTGGGTATACATCCAGTGGTGAATAGCACAACCACCTTAGTTATCTGGTTTATCATCTCTTTTGACTGCGCGTCATGCCTGGAGTGCTTATATAGCACCACGTAGGCTCAATAAGCACCAGTAGACCTCCTTTACTAAGGCTATGACCAGCTAAGTCCAAATAGAACCCACAGGACATGGGCGCACCAAGATGGGCGCAGATCACGTGATCAATCCGTTATGTTCCAATTGTTCCGTGGGCCTGGGTTGAACCCAAGGCGATATCCATTTAAACTGGTGCGCCGTCCTCAGCGCCAACCTATGTATCCAATTTGAGCTATTATCTTCAGTGTAACCATGGCAACCATTATTGAGTCAATCTGGTACTGTTTCCTTCATCTAACCCCTTGTTTGATGCCTTGTGCCCATATTGAAACCAAGCTTGTTGCGCCAGATAGCACAACTTGCTGGGTTAGTCCTATGGTCAACCTAGCCTTGTATTGACACTGAGCTTCTTGCGCTGGATAACACAACTCGCCAGGTGAGTCCTATAAGGCATTCTATCGGTTCTGTGTTCAATGTTTGTGGTTGGTTTAAGTGCTTTATAACGGCTTTGACACTCAGTCTCAGGGGTAGACTAGTATCCTTGTGTCCCATAGTCTACCATTGGAATAGTTCTAATAGTGTCGAAATGCAAAGATTTCAGGTGTAGAAAGATCCACACCTTATCACCGGAATTCCACCGCTTGGCCCAGAATAAGTCATCACTGGAAGAGGTTTTGATTGATAACTCATTCCTGGAGGAGGCTTCGACATGGGAAGACATCAAAGGTCAAAGTGGGACTCAAAGTGGGAGTGGGATTTAGGAAGCATAGCCGATCAACGTAATCACCGTCGAAGTCGGAACGACTGATCTCTGGATCTGCCACACTGGACAGCTGCCAATAGCCGATGCCAGCATGTAAGAGCATGTATATATCTAATCCCTCTTGAGAGATTCCCTCGCTCTTCCTCGTTCTGTAGAATAAATGAATAAAGGCACATAACCCAGTTGATATTGAGTAGATATTTAATTTGCTCCCCAGTCGTAAAAGCCGATAGGGGAGCTCAAATTAAAAGTGCGCCGGACGCTTATTTCGCAGATTTCGCCGGACACAGCTCCTCACGTGAGTTTCGGCGCGGGACAGCTGTGGCTGACAGTCACTCGCCCATTTGGGGCTCGCGTAAATTTTCTCTATCACGACGCTGCGACTCTACGCCTTTAAAATCCCCTCACGGTCCTTACTACACCCTTTCTTCCTCTATTAATTCTATACCCCTTGTCCAATGGACCGCAACCCAAAACTTCGTCGATCTCCGCGGAAGCACAAGTCTGCCAAAGCTGTCAAAGCTGGCGAAAGAGCCCGAGCTTCTGACTATCAAGTGGACAGCAAAAGACGGTGTACTCATGGTGAATATTCCCGGCCTTTGCGACATGCCCACGTGGACGAAGATAGCGAGTATTTCGAATAGTAGCGAGTGTCTGGATATCTATACTGAGCTTCTCTAGTAAAGATGTGAAATCAAGGTCCTCGGGGGGCGTAATGAGAGCCGTATGTATCAAATACGACCGAGTGACTTTAGAATGAAGAAAGTGGAAATGTATCAGATTATCAGCTTAAATCACGTCTGTGCGTCGAGTTATCGATGAGATATATCAGATGATAGGGGCATCCCAAAACAGGAACGGTGACTGTCAGTCACAACTGTCTCGTGCCGAAGGCTGCCGAAGATTGCCGAAACTCACGTGAGGAGCTGCGTCCTGCGAAATAAGCGAAATAAGCGTCCGGCGCACTTTTACTTTGAGCTCCCCTAATAATTTCAAGGGGGAAGGAGGAGCCTCTGTCATGATTCTTGCGACGATTTAGCGATAGGCTGCAATATTAATAGGCCACAGGAGGAATAGCTGTGTGAGGCTGTGTATGACAGGCTGTGCATTCAATACATGTATAAGAGCGATGATTCAGATGGTTAGCTGTGTCTGTCCGTATCCTTCTGACCAGCAGAATGTCGGCTAGTGAAGCCGCTCTCGTCCCCTATACTGATATCTTGAGCCAAGAATGCCCTCGGTGAGCATCCCGCTTCTCCGATGCTTTCCAGTATCAACAAAGTACCCACACACAGCCTTCGCATTCTTGTAGTGGGCAAGGTACATTCATTGTTGGAGTAATTTCGTCTATCGTTAATTGTAGCCCGCAAGTCTGGCGCAGGGAAGTCTGCATTGATCAATGCTGTGTTCGGTGTTGAGGCGACAGTGAGTGTCCATTACTGCTTGGTCGTCTAAATGACCATTTTTTCCTAAGGCTGTGTCGCACCGGACTCCCGGAGAACACGATATCACTAAACCGCTCAGGTTCCCGGAAAATGATCGTCTCATCATCCACGACTCTCAGGGATTCGAGGGGGGAGAAGAGGCAAATATAAAGAAAGTTCTTAACTTCATCGATCATCGATCCAAGATGCCAGCGCTTGGCGACCAATTACACGCGGTCTGGTTAGCTGAAGCAACATTTCCGCTCTTCATTTTTAACATTCTCAAATATACATCAGGGTTTGCGCCGAGATACCTTTCGCAGGGAGCCGACTGTTCGAGGCTGGTGTAGAACGAATTTTGGAAGAATATAAGGGGACCCGTTTGTTTTCCGTTTCTGATCATTTCATATCTCATGTCACCCGTCAGTTCCAATCATTGTGGTCTTCACAAAACTTGATCTCTTTCGCGAGAAAGAGGAGGGAAAACTGGAAAAGGAACTGGAGCAACGAGACGAGAACATGGAGGACGAGGAGTTTGAGGCACAGATTGACACCGCCGTCGAGAAGGGAGTGCAGGAGCTGTGTGTCAAGCCATTACGTGCCCTTTCCCCAGAATATCACTGGATTGCAACCTCAAGTGAGTGTACTCGTCGGCTGTCGAAATCCAAATTCTGATATCACGCATCAGCCAGGCGTGAACCCCGGTTTAAGAAAACCGTTACAGATTTAGTCCAACTCGCTCTCGAATTTACCAACATCGAGAAGTTTTGGATTGAAATGGCCATAGCACAACGGTCTAATGCTAAGGCGAGCATCGAAGCGTCCATTCGGTATTCCTTCTTTGGCCTCCCTGCATTGCACTAATTCTATTTTCCACCAGGATTGGAAGAAAACGTAGGACTTACGGTGATCTCCTTGAAGAATATTGAGTCTGATGATTCGAGCAGGTTATTGGCGTGGCCTTTTGTCAGACATATTTCTAGGATTCAGCATAAAAAGTGTGCTCGATGTCTTGCAAAAAGACATTGTCAATGTGTGGAACATGCATGATCCTGAGAACGTGAGCGATCAATTATTATAGCACGCAACTCCTCTCACTTCTTTTTCACCAAATTTAGCATCTGAGAAAACCAGAGTTCCTGTCGTTATTGTCGGTGCTGGTCGAAGATCTGTCCGATGAGGACACGTATGTGCATTCTTGCCTGCTTCATCTGAATTCTGAACCAGTGGTTTCCAGAAACAATTATCCATTGACCGAAAAGGCTATACAGGCAATCATTGAGCATCCGACGTCCATTATCATCGCCGGCCCCACCGCAGTAGTCGTCTTGTTCGCGGAATGGGTACGAGGGACATTTAGGAAAACGTCTGTATCTTCCATTTTCCGACACATGGTGCTTGTTGTCTCACAATGATCATCATACCAGGAAAAGCTCCCTCCGCTGTTTAACAGCATTCATCATTGATCTCACACTCACTATGGACACTCTATTCTATCTCGTTCTTTCTCGAGGTCTGCAACCCATAAAAATTGGGCTCGTTAACCAAGCACTCTGCACTTACAAGGCCAGAAAGGCGCCCGTTCATAACAGCATCAGGACATGGGCGGATGGCTTGGGCACATTTACTCACCTCGATGCAGATGTTGTGATCAAGAAAATTGCGGAGATCATCATGGAAAACTGTGTGAATCCCGAACAATGGGAAATGCGAGGGGAGGGCTTAGATGAGTCTTGGATGACGATGGATGGGCTTCGGGACATAAAATGAGTTCTACATCTCTTTGTACATTCAGAATCCTCTCATTGAAAGCCATCGACTGTATATTTTCAGTGGTGTTCCCTACACCACATACAATTTCTTCCAAACTCCGTACGCTCTGTATGCTCTTTGGCCTGAGGCCGGGGAACAGGTCTCACTCACGCGCAGTGGATATGTTGAAAAACAAGGTTCATACTTGACCACTTGTCTCCTCTAACGCAAAATACTGCGGTTGCAAGATCTTCAGATCTGTGTAGTTCCTCAGATCTGCGTAAAGGAACACGGTAAGTATGAACTTATCATACACCACCTCGTGCCACTCGTCGCTGAACTTCGGTCGCTCCTCGCGGGACTGCCGGACGGACAGTTACTGAGTTAGAAAGTTGATTTTATCACATGAGCCGGCGAACAAAGAATGCCTGTTATGATCGAGACGGGTTTCGGAGGAGACGATTTAAAGGGTTCTGGTGTCATATGTTGAGCGTTGCACTGTGCTCTCATGTTTTTTTTTATTTTTATTTTATTTTATTACAAATATATATCTTTTTTCTTATCTATTTTGTCAAAACAGCTCACTACTGGCCTGATTTAACCCGTGAATGTTCTTCAAGATTTCATCTAGTTAGAAGCTCGCTTTTCCCACCTCTATTGCACGCAACTCAATAAAAAGGATTTGAACATCTATAAAACTTGTGAAATTCTTGACGGTCTATCTCTGGTATTTTCAGACCTTATCTGCCCATTGCAGCGAGACGAATTGTCAAGTTCAATAGCCCGGCTTCAGTATTCCTCGGCCCCGCACGCTCATGAACCAATATAAATGAGGCATGGATCAAGTTATTTTTTGCGTTGAGTTCTCTCTGACTTGTGAGTCTGAGTTTGATTATTTCCCCGGCCTGCACATCAGCCATTTGACGAATAATCGTAATCTTTTGACCTTTTTGGGCCGTGCGAGCTTGTTGGGAAAAGTTCCGAGCTTGTGAAAATTCGGACTGAGCTTGTGTGAGACACTTATTAAAATAAGCATGAAGTGGCCATGCCTTTCCTGGCATTTGCCCCAGCATCCGTTGCGATTTGAATCGTTCACAAGAGTGCGCTGGGGTGCTTCGCACCCCAGCACTTCGCCTGATCTCATTAAGCTCCCCAATAAATGAAATAGGATGAAGCTTACCTGGACTTCCAATGCTCTCATGGCACTTTGTCGCAAATTGTTTTCAGCGTGAACAGCAGACACTGGAGTCACACTGATACCAGTTCAATTGTTAAATATCCACACTGGCAAAAGAAAAATGACAGTACATAAATGACTCAGACAATTTTGTGAACTCAATTGAGTGTTCCAGTGGTGGATCTTGGCCAAACAAATAAGCTGACTGACCGGCTGAATGTCTATTGATTGCTGTGCCTGACTATATAGCCCTGAAGCGAGTTTGCATTGAGTTCAGCTGCTGAATACAGGGACGCCGGCCTGAGAGGTCAAAGGCGAACCACATAATGAAGCTTGTTTGAGGGATCACCGGCTTTTTGCGGATACGGCAGCTAGCGGCAGGAGCCGAAGGCGACGGAATTACGGCGGCAACCTGCTGGTAGGACCCGAGATCACATGGCGGAGATGGCGGAGTTTAAAAGCGTCGGAAAGACACTCGTAAGAGGGAGATGTCATGACAGCCGCTCGGCCGCATGATATTGGTTCGAAATATGTTCACGTGGCCACGATGTGGCAATCCGGGCCGGCATTCACGTCGGTATATATATCCCACTCCTGACCTAACACGCCCAAAATTCTCACATGAAGACATTCCCCACAATCAAGGCGGTTCGCACCTACGTTACCCAGGGCGTCGGCTCTGGCGGGGACTACCACAATGTCCTGCGCGGGCACTGGCTCATCGACAACCCAATCAGGTGCGGCCGCCCACTGTCACGTTCATACCTGCCACTGATTTGCGCGATAGCGTGCCGATGTCCAAATACGCCGAATACCGCGCCTCGCGCACCTCCTGGGGTCTCAACGTCCTCGGCTCCTTCTGCGTCGAGATTGAGGCCTCCGACGGCACCACCGGCTTTGCCACGGGGTTCGGCGGCCCCCCAGCCTGCTGGATCGTCTCGCAGCACCTCGAGCGCTTCCTTCTCGGCGCCGACCCGCGCAACCTCAACAGACTCTGGGACCAGATGTTCCGCTCGACGATGTTCTACGGCCGCAAGGGCCTCCCAATCGCGACAATCAGCGTCGTGGACCTCGCGCTCTGGGATCTCCTAGGCAAGATCCGCGGCGAGCCCGTGTACAAGATGATTGGCGGCGCGATCAAGGACGAGCTCGAGTTTTACTGCACCGGGCCGGAGCCGACTGCGACCAAGGCGGCGGGCTTTTGGGGCGCAAAGGTCCCGCTGCCGTACGGCCCGGACGAGGGCGCGGTGGGGCTGCGCAAGAACGTCGCGTTCCTTACGAAGCACCGCGAGGATGTGGGGCCCGACTATCCCATCATGGTGGACTGCTGGATGAGTCTTACGGTGCAATACGCGATTGAGCTCGCGACGGCTTGTCTCCCGCTCAACATCGAGTGGTGGGAGGAGGTTTTGCACCCGGACGACATTTCTGGGTACGCGATCATTAAACAGGCGCTGCCACATATCAAGTTTACCACCGGCGAGGTGTGTCTATTATTTATTATCCCCTTCGGAGCTCATCGGCTCGCAGCACGAATACACCAAGTACGGTTTCCGCGAGCTCATCGCCCCGCGCACCATCAGTATCCTCCAGCCCGACGTTATGTGGTGCGGCGGTGAGTCTCCGTTGTTCCTGCTTATTATTTCGTTTCTATTCTTCCGTTCCCCAACCTTTTTATTCCCTCCGTCCGCTCCGTTTACCTCCATTCCCACGTCCTTCTTTTCCTCCTCGTAACTACTCCCGTTCCTATTATCGCTCCGTTTAATTCTCGCTCCGCACTAAATCCATCCGCCGTTCACTAAATCCCTCTCACAGGCCTAACCGAACTCCTCAAGATCGCCGCCCAGGCCGCGGCGTACGACATCCCCGTGGTCCCGCACGCGAGCGGCGCGTACAGCTACCACTTTGTGGTCAGCCAAGCAAATTGTCCATTTCAGGTGCGTTTGTTTGTTTGATTTTATTATGTGCTTCCGCCTTCAGTGCGCACCGCGGCGCTTATTTCGCACCTGCGCATCCATTTATTTTTCGTTCCGGCTCGTTATTTTCGCTTACGCGTTGCTTTCTGCGTTACATCCCCGATCGCGTTGATTTTATTCACGTTTCCTATCCAATTCCGCGTTGCACTCCATCCAACCATCCCCATTCTCCCAAGTCCGTACCTCCTCGCGCTCTCACCATATTCGACCCGGCGCTTCTCGTCGTGGGCGTTTATTCCATGCATCCTTGCTCGCGTTCCATCCATCCATACCCCATTCTTCTGAGTTCGTCCCTCCCTACACTTCCACCTCCTCCCACGTCCTACCCTGCGTGCATCTCTGCACGGCCGGTGTTGGTGTTGATTCCACGCTACATCTCCTCCCTCTTCCGCGCCACCACGCCTGCCTTCGTTTCCATTATATGCACGCGCTCCTTCCCTCTTCTCGCCTCATTCCCATTCCCACGTTTTCCTCCCTCTCCCATCCGCTTTTATTTCATTATTTCGTTCCGTCGCGCTTGTCTTTTATTACTTTGTTCCTCTGCATACATCCCGTCGCGCTACGACTGAGCCCGAGCCCGCATTCATCTTCGTCCCCACCTATATCTTTGATTCCCGTTCTGGTTCTCTACATTACACCCCCTGCCCGCATTCCAAGTCTGCGTCTGCGGCCCTATGCTATCTTCCTGCACCCATACTTCATCCCTCCCTACCGTCCCATTCTACCCCCGCCTCGCGTATCCGGTTTATTCATTCCTCCATCCTTGCCTCCTCTGCTCTTTTTCGCCTCTCCGCACTTAAACAACAATAATAATCCTCGCTAATGCAACACCCCCAGGAATACCTCTGCAACGCGCCCGACGGTAAGTTCGGCCCCGACAACCGCGGCGCGCTGCCGCCCGTGTTTGGCACGCTGTTCGAGGCGGAGCCGACGCCTGTGGGGGGGCGGTTGGAGGTGTGTTTATTTTCTTCGAGATTTGTTGGTTCGTTCGTTCGGGGACAGGCAGCGCACGTCCGCTGCAACGCGCATCCCTCTTAGTATATGCCTCCCGCCCTCTTCCATATTCCGTGCACTCTCCCTTCTCCCCACTCGTATTATGCCATCCCATTCCAATTCGCGATCTTGCGCGTTGTTCCATCCATTTCATTCACTCTCGTTCTCTTCTATTCCATGCCCTCCCTTATTACATTCCACCGTACTCGTATTATCCCATTCCAATTCATGCACCTCGGTGCTCGCTTCTCTGTCCCCTCATGTTCACGCTATTCTTTTTCATCCTATCCACTTTCGCTTCTTTCCCCCTTCACCCTTTCTCTCTCTTATGCTCCACCCGTGCTCCCTTCTTACGCTCCCTCAGATAACCCAACTCGACTCCGACTTGGGCGGCTTCGGCCTCGTCGTCTCACAGCGCGCGCGCCAGAGCGTGCTCGTGCCCGGCGATATGCTCGTAAGGTCCGCGGTGGCGCGGCCGCTGGGGGAGGGTGATGAAGAGAAGAAGTGATGTTCGCGAACGGTTGAGGAGGAAGAGGAGGGGAAGAGGAATGGAAAGAGTTGAAGGAGGAAAGGGGGAAGGAGGAGATGTATAAACACCAATTCAAATAAACCCACGATGCGAGAACATCATGAGACAGGATGGGGAGGAGGAATCTGACGTGGTGTAGGGAGCACCGCCCCTTTGCTTGACTCCATGCTGGTGTGGGGTTCGACTAACGAGTCGCGCGATGCAGTTCAATCAGACTTTACGAAACACCCTCTTTTGGTCTTGACCTTCCGTATAAATGCATCCGTAGCTAACTGGTGTCTGATGCGTTGAATGAATCGAGGATTCTATGAGTGCGATAGTATTTTCTTGCGAGGAGATATACGTTTTTTTCCGTCCCCCACTTGTTCACTTTGCTTGCGATGTTGCTGGGATACTCGGGCACATGAGGGTAGAAAGTATTCGGACATGCTTCACGGCGCACCGCAGCGCACACTTGTTGGTTGATCGTATAAATGAGGCAGTCTGGGGTTCGACTCCCGGTATCCGGAATGTAATTGTTCTGATTCAAGTTTGATTTTTTCCCCTGCTGCTCTGCTATTTTTCTACTGGATAGATGAAAATCTGTGTGGCAACCTCCCTTTCCATGCATCCCAAATTTTAAACAAAACACGGCTGCATCCGGCATTTCCAAGCCTTCAATGTCCCAAAGGTTGGCTGGCATACATAACTATGTTAGAATGTATTGCCGTGAACTTTTTTTTGCTAGAGTTACGCGTTCAAGTCTGGGTTTAGCTTTGTTATCCTGCAAGAATAACCGACTCCAGGTGAGTTGCTAGATCTGCTAAGAATACATCCTGGTCCCATCTCCTCGGAAAACCACTGAAAAAATGCAGTCGATGGCTTTCGATGTGCGGATTCTGAACGTTACAAGGAGATGCATAATTCAACGAGCCTCACAATTAAAACAATCCGTTTTGTGTCGGTATCTAGAACCTAGCCGTCTCGAAGCTCATCCATTGTCATCCAAGACTCGTCTGTCCCCTCGCATTTCCCACTGTTCGGGATTCACACTGTTTCCATGATGATCTCCGCAATCTTCTCGATCACAACATCTACATCGAGGTGACTAAATGTGATGCCCTGATGCTGCTATGAACGGGCGCCTTTCTGGCGTTGTAAGTCCGGAGTTAGCAGTCTCTGTGTTCAATCCCTTTCTCGCTCCCTGCATACGTCCCCTCGCTCTACATTCTTCCCTCCGAGCCACATCCACTCATCGTTCCCCCCTTTCTGGCTTTCTACACAATACATACCCGATCTGCGTTTCTTTAATTCGCGGTTCCTATCCATTCACGTTCCGCCCTCGCACTCTGTTAAGGGTGAACTCGGGACTCGCTCATCTCCCAGTCTCCCAACCCGCGTCCGTCCGTACCTCCCCGCGGCCGTTGGGGGCGGAGGAGAAGGTTGAAGAAGAGACAAAGGCGTAAATTATATTAGTAAGAAGCACGGGGGAGAGGGGAAAGAGGAGGGGGGGTGGGAGTTAAGGGAAGAAAGGAAGGACGATGGGAGAAGATGTATAAACACAAGTTGAAATGAACCCGTGATGCGACAAGAGAGAGGATAGGAGGGGTAGTGGGGTTGGGAAGAATCGGACGTGGTGTAGGGAACACTTCTATATTTGCAACCATGCTGGAGTGTATGTGGCAGTTCGACTCCCCGTCCGAAATTGGGCAGTTGAGCGGTTTTTTTTTTTGGTTCTTGCCCAATTATTACCCGGGGCGCAGCAGCGTTGCAGAGCCTCACACTTTTGACCATCCCTACCCGCCTACCAGATGTGGTGGCTGTATTTCCGATGATTTCTTGCAGATTAACCAGACTGCGTGGTACTTATACGAAACACCCTCTTTTGGTATTGGTATTGAAATTCCGTATAAAATGCATCCGGAGTCAGCTGGTGTGTGTGACGCGCGCGCGGAAGCAATCAGGACAGGCATTCCACGATTGCGATGATATTTCCTTGCCAGGGAATATACCTTTTTTCCATCCCTTGCTCGTTCACTTGGCCATGGTCTGTGGAGCTGGGCTGCCTCTACTTTTCCTCCTGGGCTGGGTCTGAATGCAGTGTGGTGAATTCCCACATAGCCTTACACCACTGGTTTTTTGGCGCCCTGGGTCCCAGGTCGGAGGCCGTGAGGTTGCCCAGCCATCAAGTTAGGCCCAAATCGGCGTAACTCGGCCAACCTTGATTCGACGTTGAGCTCTCTCGTGTGACGGCATATAAAGATTATACTTTGTGTATCGATTAGATGTATCATTTATCACAATACACAAATGTGAGTGAATTTCAATCGGCTCTTGCTAAATGTGCGAGTAATCAATGAGCTTCCAGACAAAGGAAGAAATGCTGATGCAGTTCGGGAATGGCATATGAGCCAGATAATATCGAGAGGACAGACAAGGTTCACGGCGAACTAGTTCTACAGGGTAGATATCTGTAGACAGTAAAACAGGTCAGTTGATACGGTGGATTGGAGTGATTCAGGCAGAAGGTCTATGGTGACCAGAGGATGACTTTTGCAACAAGATGGTCTTGCCACGAGAAGTTTTAAGATGATAAGCAGTGCTCAGATAGGCAGTTAATATGGGTGCACTTGAGTATATTCTTTGAGCGGAAATACTGGGGGTAAAATGCAACAACCTATCTCTAGGTAATACTGGGCCTTTTAAATAAATCAGGACATGATGAATGTGAAACGTTGTCAAGGAAATGGAGGAATTGGTCGTGAAACCGATCATGATGGTTACAGGAAATATATGTAAATGGTAATCAGAAGCAGTGATATATGAGAGTTGAAATATGAAAACATCCAAACCACACGGTTCATGCGCCAAGCTGGTTACAGTCTGTGTTTCATAGAAACAAGCCATGTAGACCCTGCGGTGATGAGATCCTGCAAGTTGAGGCTAACCCAATTGGGAAAATATTGCCATGCGGTGAATTATCCTGAATGATTGGAATGGATGGAAGAAGAGGTATTGGTATATTTTCTGGACCCTGGATTGATGCAGGAAACATGTGCAATTGAAGGGGCTTTTCTGCGATTAGCCGATGTGCGCGACCGTGTCTTGTCATGTGATCGCATAATTGCCTTTTTGGGTTGATGGCTGCGATGCCGAGTAGTTTGAAACCTTGTTCTCAAGTCCATGTTGGCCACGCTCAAGTATTTGGGGTATTCTGATAATTGAACTGCCACAGAGCATGGCATTGTTTTTATGATTCAAAAGGCATGCTGAGGCTGAAACCACAGATGATTTCACTGTTTTCACAAATGTGGTATCACACTCGACGTCAAATCAGCGTCGAAATCCTTCCAAAAGAGGAAGTGGTTAAAATAAATACGAGCAATAAGATTCGAACTCCCGGGCAAATAGGAGGAAATTACACCGAAAAGGAAGATGACCACGATTAAACCTCTATACTAAACTGCTGTGGAAGATGTAGAGATCTGGTCCACTAATACATTCAGAGGGCACTTCTCATGCTAAGGTTTCACCTCACTTTGGCCTCACTCGAGGAGGAATGACTAAAGTAGTGGAAGTGGAAGTGACTTTCACTGGCATCTCACTTCCACTTGGAGACTTCCACTTCCACTTGGCCTTGTCACGCTTCCACTTCCACTCCGCCTTGACCCCGCCCTCGCGCCCCCGCCGTCCCCCGGGCCGATTCACCGGGTGGGACTGCGGTCACCTGACTTGACGCGTTCTCGGTCAACTTGCGTCCCCCCATGTAAATTTGTTGCGGAAATTTTGAATAAACCAATAATATCATTGCAAACTCTGTATCGTAGAACCTAGTACAGAAGGTAGTTTGAAATATCCCCAAATAATGGGAAGAATTCGGCCGAATCATCGACGAGTCGGGGAGGGAATAGAGGCTCAAGAGAAGGTTCAAGCTGCACCTCATGGATCGACGAGGCATCAGCATGCTCTGTAAAGTACAGAGCTGGTTCATGATTGTGGGAGAACTGAGAGAGGCCAGGGCCGCCCTCCGAGTCCGAAATCCCGGCGAATTTGTTATCATTAGGAAGCTTATCCTTCTGCTTCTCGCCCTTCCGCTTTGTCTTCTTCACACCGCTAGTGCTCTTAAGCAGCTTCTTCCTCTCGCGAAGCTCCCGAGTAAGCACTGTAGAGCTCTGAATTGCGTCATCGAGGCCTTCCAGCTCGTTCCGGGCGTCGCGGCGTTCGAGTGCTTGATTGAAATGGGATGTCCGACGTGAATCGTTTCTGCGGTCTCGGTGGGGCTTCGTATTGAGGTGGTTGACAAGTACACAGTTTTCCTCAATTGCGCGAAGTCTGGCTTCAACCTCAAGGTCAAGCTTGTAGGCGCTATCAACCACGCGGTAATTATAAGTCAGTATATTTTTAACAGTGCCACCTCACTTACGCTTGAATTGCCTCAAGAATCGATAGATTTGTTCCAGTGTGTTGATTGGTGAATGGATGTGCGCTCTCATTGAGATTTGTATCACCGGGTGTAAGATACCAGTCGTCTTTTGGAATATCCGATAAGAACTCGTTAATTGAAGGAAAGAACCAGGGAATGGAATCCTTGTCCTTGATCCAGTCTGAAAGAGCGGCTGAGTACCGATAAAATTTAAAAATGGCATCAAAGATTACCTCTAACAACCTTATACTCGCAGTTCTTGGCCCATTGGACAAAATCATCGAGCTCTTCCTGTGTTTTGAGATATGGAGACCGTCTGATTCGACCCATCGGCTCGTCTGGAACAACCGCCGCCATTTCGGAAAATTTCCTGAGGGGAGGCATGAGTACCCACAACACGCGGTCAAATCGAGAGGACAGACAGACCGATTAACATGGAAGATACATGTACGAAGCACCTTGGGGAGGATAAGCTTGGGATTCCTCTCGTGAACACCACTGAGATGGGGTTTATTTCGGTTTGCAAGCCAAGCACCGAGTGCATTTGCTTGAGGCTTATTCCCGTCGACAAGGATCGCTTTCAGACCCTCGCCGTCGATGAAGTTGATCTTCACCTCGGATTCTGTGATATGGGCAATGGTGTCGAAAAGTCCAGGCCACATCTTCATGAAGACGGCCAGCGTCTCGTGCTGACTATATATTCGGCCAATTGAAACACCTGGAATGGGCTACATGTCAGCTATCTGTGGATATAAAATGTGCACATGCCACTTACGATGATCGACTCAATGGTCCCAAATGACGACTTCCCACTCCTTCCACACTCCGTGTACACGTGCATAAGTATTGTCGTGAAGGGAAGCCTTTGCGAGGTGGATACGATTGGCGAGATACGGAAGCATGGTAATGATAATTTCCTCCCCAAATTCGGACGCGACTTTCCATATATATTGTTTGCCGTGCGGCAGCGAACACATTTGTTTTTGATAATATAAAACACCTGCAACGCAAATGTAGTATGAGCATATGCTGAGATCCAACGAGAGAAAACTTACCCTCAATTCCGAGACCGTGCGGATTATCAGCAGTCTTCATTTCTTGTATCAATTTGCGTTTAATTCGTGCATTTGAAAGAGCTGGGTCGTATGCTCCAGGTATTTTGCCACCAAAAACCTTGGATGTGGTTGGGGCTGGAGAAGTTTACAGAAAGGTCATATTCATCAGAATTCTAATGCAGACGAACATAGCTACATACCCGAATCACATTTGAGAACCGTCAGGCCCATCACGCCGGCAGCTGCTATTGCGTCTCGATAGGCTTCTTTGCCCTTCCGCGACACTTTACTTGACGGAAACTTCGGGTGATTATGTGCACCGCTCAAGTAGACAATCGCGCGACGGTCCAAACGGTCCAAAGGCGAGAATATCCGAATTATCGTGTTGCACTTGCGATGTATTATTGTCCCTTGAATAACTTGTTGTTTCGCGTCGATGTGAGTATATGCTATTCCCGACCCTAATCAATGATGGAAGAGCGACTTGGTATAAGAGACGCACGGCACAAGCAATCTCCCTTGCCACCGCTTCGTGGAGGAAGAACACGAGTACAAACGGCGGTCTCCGAGTCTATATTCATCTCGGACTGGAACACCCTGTCGTTGGCCAAAAGCTCTCGCAGAAGGTCTTCTTGGACGTCCCGCTGGATCGTGATAAAGCGGTGCCCTCGCGGATCGCCGGCGCGATAATTTTGGCAGCCAATGAAGCCAAACTTGCCGTCCAAATTCATCTTGAAGACGAACAGATAGTAAGGGCCAGTGCATCATAAAGAATAGTGACATACCTCCTTGAGTTTTCGATAAACAGGATCACCATTGCATAGTACACCATTTGCGTCGCAAAAAGTGCACAGTCGGGTGTGTATCTCCTTGTAAAACCTGGTACGGCGTCGTGAGCATGGAATTGTGGGAAGAGAAAGCTGGCTCACGCTGCAGCCCGAATTGCTACCGATGATGTCTCGCGGACATTGACAACGCGTTCGGCCTCAAAGAGTTCACGCATCTCATCGTCGTCCGGCTCATACCGCTCGTGGTTTTCCAGGAGGGAGATATCGAGCTCGCTGCAGACGTAGACACCCTGACACTCATGTTTTGCCACCTGGCAAAGTACACCATCGAGCGCAGCAACCTTTGTTGCCTTCGCCTTATTAGTGGCGCCGGCGCTCCCCCCTCCCCAGGAATCTTGATCCTGGCATAGGTCGTCAACAATATGAACATGATGTTAGGAAAATAAGGCACGTACCTCGGATTTAATAATAGCTGCCATCGAAAGCGGCTCCTTCTTGTCGTTGAGCCAGTCCTGTGAGTGATGTGTGATGTCGAGTCGATAAACAAAATCTTCCCCGTCGTCGAGCCGAGGTACAGTCCAGACAGAGGGAATTTCGTCGATGTCGCGGATTTCAGAGACGTGAAATTGTTTAGTAATTTCGTGCAATTTCGTGCCACCAGAGCCGCCGCGGTTGGTGCGACGTTTGGCCTTCTTGGTAGGGATAATCACACAGTCCGAGTCAGACTCAGCTGGGTGAGACTTGGGCTCGGCCTGTGATCTTCTACGCTTGCGAGGCTGAAGGAGCGGCGCAGGTGGCATATCATCTTCGTCCGTGTCCAAAATGGCGGTAGGCGGGGAGGCACACGGCCGCGTGAATGATGGTGGCACTGGCGAGGATGTTGCAGGAATGGGAGAAGATGGGGGGAGGTGTCGCGAAGAAGAAGGGTGCGGATGCTGCATCCGAGCGGGACGGACAGACAAAGAAGCGGGTGTGGACGGTGGAGTCACCGAGGTTTTCTGTGCATGCTGCCCAAGCCAGCGCATGAATTTATCAATATCTAACCAATTCTCGGCATTTTCTGCGGTTTAGTATCCGATTGCCACCAACTCGGGCTCAAATATCTGATATGTCGGGTTATTCGTGCCTTAATTGGACCGCATTAGTGCTTACCTGTTCTATGTAGGCCTGCAGCCGTTGCGGACCAGCGGCCGCGACAATTTTGGATATTAATACTGCGGGACGCGCCGGCAGCGCTGTAGGTTTCATTTGCAGTGAGAGGAATGCAGGAAGGGTGGTGGGGAGGAAAAGAGAAAGCAAAAATGGTGGGTGGCCGGGGACAATGCATTCTACAGTAGCCTAAGCGAGAGGCACGTCGAGGGCGCATCAGTGGCCTCGAATGTCACAGGTGTCACATCATGCACAAGTGACGGGGCGCGTTGACTTCCACCGGCCAGACTTCCACTACCACTGGTACATACTTCCACTTCCATTTACCTACTTCTACTTCCACTACTTCTGTATATACTCCACTCGAGGTACAATCCACAGTATTGACGGAATTTTAAGGCCATTGTGATGCCGGACTTGCCTCCGCTTGGGCAATGGATGGCTATAAGTGCGGGTAGAGAACGAACTGCCAGCTACAGTTTTCGAACCACAGACCAAATGGACTTGGAGAGGAAAATTGCCCCAGGCCCTGAGGCCTATGTCGGAAGAATCTGCCGAAGCCGATAAGATTTGATAAGGCCTGATCAGGCCGTAAGACCGCGGCACCTGATACTGTGCTGATAAGATGAACCAATTGCAATATTGCATAACATCGGTCCCACTAGTGCTGTGTAAGATTGGCCATGTTAAATAACACCTCGATTCTAAGATGTTATTAACCTGTTATTAACATTTCTCACATCGGGGGGTCGGGAGGCCTGTTATTAATGTGTTAGGAACCCGAATCTTCACTGTCTTCCCAGAGCTTCCCAGAGATAATTAATTGAGCCGAGCGCGACAGCCCAACATTGGCGGCGCTCGTGCAGCCTCCGAAGCTGCCCGCCAATGTTCCTATGCTGACTGCTGATGGTGTTCAGCCAGGGCGCTTGGAGGACTGGGACCTCGAGGATCTCCTTAAATAGATTATAACATATTTAACGCGTTATTTTCAATCTAACATGTTAGAAACCCCCAAAATTTTTTTGGCACTCCACGCGGTGACGCCATGTTAGAAACATGTTATTAACATACCCTTGTTAGCTAACGATGCGGAGGTTTCAATCTCACCATTCTCACAGCCCAAAATAGCATTCTTACACAGCGCTAGGTCCCACCATCAGACAACAACAGAATCACGCCACGTGTATAGGCCGATCATCTGTCCTTGAACCTTCAGCGTCCGAAGCTTGCGCAGTACGAGAGAAAGGTGGGCTAGAGATTGTGTATGAGTACCAGAGGGGTGCAATGAAGCGCCACAGAGGCGGGCAGGAATGTCGGCTCAGGCTGGAGGGTGCGTCTGAACTATAGTAACCTAATAATCCCACGGGCTGTCAGATGAGTGCCGTATAATGTTGTCGGCAATCTCTTAAGCGCCTTATTATGACATGATCATGACGCCGGCTTATAAGGCTAAAAATATTTTTCCGACATATGCACTGCCCTTGGGCTGTGATGCTTTCAACGTCGATTCGAGGTGGGAAAGAGTATCTTGATGAGAGGTTACATTTACCTGCATTCGCTGTCCATCAGAGGCAGGAACAACCCAAGCTCTCACCTATTTTCGACATCGGTTCAGCCACAAACAGATATTATTCCCCAAACATCATCTTGAGCACATATCTGGGTCATTTTGTTGACATTCACAGGTAAAATTAATGCTGGCCGAATTCCGTCGAATTGACTCATAATCAGAAAACTTGGTGTAGTACGCAGTCTCATACAGCCTTTCCGCCAGAATTATATCGTTGTGGCACGAGGTAATATATTTTTGGTTCGGCGGAGAAGTTATTTTGGATCGGTGAGGTGCGTTTTTACGACTGGGAACAAATTAAGTATCTACTCAGCTTATGTGCCTATTATTCATTTGTACATGCTATTAGATTTCGCCAGCGTGCTACGTACGTTGGCGCCGTGCGACTGCGGACAAGTTGCGGACGGCATCGGCTATACGTCGGCAAGTTGACAGCTGCTCTCAGTGTGGGAGATCCCGAGATCTTAGTGCAGTCGTTCCGATTTCGACGGTGATTCCGTTGCTTGACAACGTTCCAAGCTTCCCAGAATCCTATTCCCACTCTGAGTCCCACTTTCACCCTCGATGCCCTCCCATATTGAAACCTCCTCCAAAGATAGCATATCAATCGACCCCTCGTCCAGTGATGACTTATCATTCTGGACCAAGCGGCAATTGGAATTCCGGGTCCTCATCTTAGGCCGTGCGAATGCCGGAAAGACGACGATACTTGAGAGGGTCGCCGGGGCCGCCATATCCGAGGCGAAGGTGTGGCGGGATGGGGAAATATTGCCTGACCAGGTTCGTCGGCTTTCGATTTGAGCGTTTGCGGTTCCATCTAATACACTCGATGTAGATCATCAAAGGCCAGAGCGAGGTACGCTCATGCACCGTCACGTTCGCTCGCTACTCACCTGGTCTTATGACTGACAGCGTGGTTTACACAATGTTGAAGATGAGATGTGCTTTCACTCCAGGCCTGGATTTGTCTTCCACGACTCGCGGGGTGTCGAAGCGGGCTCAGCCGAGGAACTTTCCACCGTACAGCAGTTTGTGGAAACTTATTCGTCTGCGACGAATGTTCGAAGGCAGCTGCATGCCATATGGTATGGACACTGTTTTTGGGTCACACAACTTGGCATTTCTTAGGCATTCCCCAGGATGTGCATCCCACTTGACGAGTCTCGTGAATTATTCGAGGGGGAGAGGGCAGCTTTTCGTTGGTCAAGGGGAGCGGGTGAGCAACAACAAAGTCATCAAGTTTCTATTCTGACAATCACATAGCTCCACTAGTTGTTATATTTACAAAACGCGACGGCGCTGTGGTCAAGGAAACATCGCGGATCATCGACCAGCTCACGAAGGACCAGCCGGAAATCACTGTCACCCGGTCTATCAAGAAGGAAGCCCGCGAGAAGGCAGACTTTGAGGTCACCACCCGTGTGAATGAACTTGAGGGGGAGCTGAGGTGCTTGAGCCTAGCAGACGATGCGGTGGCATTTCTGAGTACTAGTGGTATGTTTTCATTGGTTCAGTGTTGTTGCGGGCCTTCTAATTGGGCTTGTGCACAGGGATGGAGGCGCAAACAGTTGATACAGAAAATGCATGCCAACAACTTATCAATTTGACAGAGGAGTGTTTGACTGGGCCGAGGCTCAAGACATTGTTATCAGCGGTGTGGGGCCGGAATCTGTTGAAGCGGGTATTTTGGAACATCTATTGGTAAGCAGGATTGGTTTGCTTTGACGAACGGGCACTGAACAAATTAAACAGGATGTTGCAGCACAACGACCATAAATGAGTCATTGGGTGCTGCAGTTGACATTGCTGACCTTGAGTATTGGCAGGGCAGGAGGGGATCAAACTCGGGTCGGAAACACCGGACACACGTGGAATGATAGCAAGCATTGTCAGCACTCCGGTGAGTGACAATGATGGAGATACAGGCAACCATTGAGGGATTTAGGTTGTAAGGAATTATTCTGTTTGCCCTGTCCCTCCACTCACCATTTATTGGCAATGCATGTGCAGAGCGTGAGTTCCACTCTCTCTCCATCTATGTTCTCCCCGCTCACCTGTCCTCTGCCATACCTGTGCAGGATGTGAGTTCCACACTCTCTCTATCTGTGCTCTTTCTCTGCTCACCATTTCTTGTTTGCACCTGTGCAGTATGTGAGTTTCGCACCCTGTCTGTCTGTGTTCTCCCTCCACTCACCTGCACTCGACCATGCCTGTAGTATGTGAGTTCTCTGCCCTCTCTCTCTCTGTGTCATCTCTTCACTTACCATTTCTCGACTGTGCTTATGCAGGATGTGAGTTCACTCCCTATCTTTGTGTCATCTCTCCACTTACCTGCCCTCCACCGTGTGTGTGCAGGGTGTGAGTTCTGCACCCTCTCTTTCTGTGTTCTCTCTCTCCTCACCTGTGCTTGCATGTGCAGTGTGTGAGTTCTGCACCCTCTCTGTCAGTGTTCTCCCTCAGCTCACCAGCCCTCGGCTGTTCCTGTGCAGTATGTAAGTTCCAAACCCTCTCTGTTTATGCCATCTTGCTGCTTACTGTTTCTTGACCATGCTTGTGCAGGATGTGAGTTCCACCCCCTCTCTTTGTGACATCTCTCTGCTCACCTGCCCTCTGCTGCATTTATGCAGGATGTGAGTTCTGTGCCTTACCTGTCTGTGTTCTCCCTCCACTCACCTGTCCTCTGCTGCACCTGCACAGTATGTGAATTCCACACCCTCTTTGTCTGTGTTCTCCCTCCATTCACCTGCCCTTGGCCACACCTGCACAGGTTGTGAGTTTCACACCCTCTTTGTCTGTGTTTTCCCTCTGCTCACCTGCCCTCTGCCATGCCTGCACAGTATGTGTGTGAGTTACCCACCTTCTCTGTCTGTGCTCTCCCTCTGCTCATACTTTCTTGTCTGCACTTGTGCAGGAGGTGAGTCCCACACCCTCTCTGTCTGTGTCATCTCTCACAATTTCTTGGCCACACCTGTGCAGTATGTGAGTTTCAAGCCCTCTCTGTCTGTATCATCTCTACACTAACCAGGCCTTGGTCATGCCTGTGCAGCATGTAAGTTCTGCACCTTCTCTGCCCTCATTGTTCCTCTCCTCACCGCATCTGGGCTGTGCTTGTGCAGCTTGTAAGTTCTGCACCCTTGTTGCACCTCTGCTCACTGGTTCTGGACTGTGGCTGCACAGCCTGTGAGTTCTGTGCCCTCTCACACTGAGTCCTGCCTTCACTCACCTGTTTTGGCCACCCCTACATAGGAGGTGAGACACCACCTTGCCAGTCCCCTCCTCAGTATTTACTGACCTCTGGACAGGATGAAATCACTCGTCTCCACTATTTGTTTTCTCCACTATTCCATGAATATACCCCAGTATTTACTGTTTTCATGTTCCTTCTACACCCTGGTCTAACCATCTGTATAAAGAGCCTCAATGACACCGAAGTGTTCACCCTCACTGTTTGTGCGTTCCCCTTATTCTGCCTTTATTCCATCCCTACCATCATTTGCAGTGCTGGTGGTAGTCATGCGTGCAGTGCAGACCGAAGTGACAACCACCCCCAGAGTTTGGACTACAGCCATGGAACCTTTTGTCGGGCATCATGGAGGTCGTGTGCAAGAGAAGTTGCTTTCGATCTACTCTCAAGTAGCAGTGATTGTAGAGGAGATGAAGAAGACCAGGAACATCATTACTGGGTTCGTCGGGCCCTGGAAGTTTTCGGACCAGGAGGCGACGGTGTTTGCCAAACGGCTCGTTCAATGTGTCAAAGAGAATTTACTGTAATCCGATCTATTTTTGGAGCATGTAACTACAATGATTCCCTTAGATCGCGCAGTGTCAGTTCGGTAAAAATTGGCCAAATATGTGACTGGGTGAGCTAGGTCAGGTCAGCTGACTACAGCCAGGTACATCGTCTTCCCAAGACCGGAGAGATACTTTGTTCGGAATTTTTCATGGCAATCCGGGATTATTTCAACCTCACAGCTGAAAACCATCAGCACATCTTGTCCCTTATATGACTGTCCCTGCCCATCTTTAAAAAAATCAACTGTGGTTTGTCTGTGATTTAATTTGTCTGAGATAGCTCCAAAATGCTTAGTATAAGCAGCTGCAGGTACTTATTCGGACAGAGTGTTAAGGTTTATAATGGCATCGCTTTACATCCCACCCAGTGTGATCCTATAACCCTAAATCCCCCAAGGTCATGATGCAAATTGTATGTTTTACTTATTCACTTATGTCAGGAGTCTGCAGGCAAAGCCCAGTAGCCTCTGCAGCTGCATTCAACTCACATTTTAATGTGATCTGCAAAATAAATATGTATCCTGCACACAACATCTCCACCAACACGCTACTACTAAATATCACCTCATTTCTTGATTCACCTATCTGTGTTATATTAGGCAGTCCCAGGTTTGCCTCCTCATGTCTCAAATGCAGGGCATAAGAGAGAGGGAGCTTTTTTTTTTGAGGACTCCACATGCAGCGCAGCCAATGCTCCGACAAAACGAAAATCCAGCATGTGGATAAATGCAACCCAAAGACCCAGATCACAACCGAAAGGCTAACCTGTGCTCGTGCATTCACAACATTTCCACCTAAAATTATCCCCTTCAGTTTGCACAAGGGGATGTGAACAATTTGTTCGTGACATGACTGTTGAGCATAAGCTTAATACCATCAACTTCAGCACCAATGCTGAACTCACAGAGGTCGGTGAGAGTGATGCTCCACATAGAGCAGCCAGGCACACTGGCCTGGCCTGGGGTGGTAGGTAGGTAGGTAGCATTACGCAGCTTCCAGGGATTATCCTGGCATACAAGCAAGCTATTTCGACGCCAGTAGACTACACCTTCACCCCTGGGCCCCCATGTACCAATCAAACTTTAGCTCCCAGACCCCATGAGTTTCACCCCATGCCCCAGGGTAGAGCCCAGCCAATAACGCAGAGCAAAACAAGAGGGTTAGTTACCATCTGGAGCTGGATTCCCCGAGTACATGGCTAAAACTTTCGTTCAACCCCACTGAAATAACAGGCCGGTATTAACATGAACAATGCAGCAGATTTTTGTTCACATAAATCACACTGACTTCAGCAGGTGGCCGAATGATCTAATCTCAGTGCATTGTATACTTTTGTGAGGAAAGTGCTGTCTGCAGGGATCCACTACCAGATCTGCATGTCAATGGCGTAGACAAAGGATAGTCAACAGCTGAGATTTTGCTTAACACATTTCCATGCGACTGGATTGGATTGTCAACATAATGGTCCCGGCGGTCCACTTCAGGCTACTAATATTGAACCCCCTAAGGGGTATATTTTTCATGGAGAATGATGACCCCTTAGGGGGTCCAAACAAGTGGTGCATCCCACTTATATGGGACGTCCCTCCTATTACCTAAATCACTGTTGGGACCGCCCACAGGGCAGTACTTCTGATCCCCCGCCCGCCGCAGGCGGCCCATTTTTTTGACTTCCCTCCCCTCTAACCCTAGATGGGATAGCCCTCCCATCAGGGTGTCTGGGGTCCTACCTGGGGGCCAAATTAAATATTTTCTGCTGCTCGTTTGCCTGCCTGCGCTGCGCACAGCGTGCACACTGTAGCCTGGCAGTGCTTCTCTCTCTATCTCCCACCATGCCCTCCTCACTGCAGGGGGCCCCTAGTGTCATAGCCCAGCAGCTGACCACCCTTTTAGTCAGTACCAGGGGCCAAATTAATTGATTATCGCTCATTCAATTGCGCACCCGCCCTGCTCCCTTGCCAATCAACACCCAGTACTTCTTTCTATCTCCTGTCATGCCCTGTTCATCACAGGGGCTCCTGGCCTCGGTACTTGGACATTCAATGGCCTAGCAACTGACCACCTTTTTGGTTAGTACCGGGGCCAAATTATTTATGTATTGCTTGTTCAATTGTGCACCTGTCCTGCTCCCTGCACACCATAGCCTGGCCTGGCCTGGCCAGTTGACGTCCCGTACTTCTCTCCCTCTCCTTTCCCGCCTTCTTCATTGCAGGTGTCTCTAACACTGGTAATGTGGGTCCATTATTCATTTTCGCACACACCTTGGGCCCTTGTGCATGCCTTGGGTGTCCAATAGCCTGGCAGCTGTAACAATCATTCTGTAGCACCTGCTCACACCATATATATCCTCTGCATTACAAAGGGTTGTATCCACGAAGGGATCATATGCTGGGTTTCCGTAGTCAAATCTCACTTTAGTACTGTCGCTCTTTATGTATGTCAAAAACACAGTATACTTGGCCTCATAACGAAGGATCTTGAGTCTAGGTATATTTCTAGAGCTTTTGTTCTATCATTGGCTGCATGGTGCAAAAGACGTCTGCACAATTCACCATAATGATACAATATGTCCAGTACATTTTTTATGTATAAGTCCACTTACACATCATACAGTTCATGTAATATTTTCTACAAGTCGCAAATCAGTTGAAATATTGGTGGGACCTCCCAGATCCTCAGACATCTGTGCGGGATGTCCCAAATCTTCAGAAATTTCGATGGGACCTCCCAAATCCTCCCAAATGTGAGTTTTGTTTTTCTCCTTCTTGATATATTTTACTCATCTTCCTATCTTCCCCACAGCTTGCTCGTCTCCAGGCCATCACCTCGGTCTGCAGCTGCATGGTCAAAAATACCTGTTTGTGCACTGCCAAGCTATTTCTCTCGGATCGCTCGATTCCATCGTATTCCCGCGCGTATGCAGTTACCTCCTTGGTTATTTTGGTCTGGACCGCTCTCCATTCTCCACCTCATGTTTCATACGTCGCCGATCAGGTTAATCATGGACACTTACATACATAATTGTTTCATGTATACATTTCAGCTGTCGATCGCGGGCTCTGGTGTCGCAAGAGTACGCGAGCAGCCATCCCAATCATGTATAAATACCACTCAGCCTATTACTGAGAAGGACACACTTTTTTCCCCCACTCTCACTCTCGAGCCTGAGCCTAATTTGAGTCCGAGCTAAACGAGTACACGCGAACCCATACTTAGCTAAGTGTTCGACCTCAATCTATTTTTAAACTGACAGCCCAGATTCCCTGAAATGTCGATGGGATGTCCCAAATCCTCAGACATCTGGGTGGGATGTCCCAAATCCTCAGAAATGTTGATGGGACTTCCCAAATCCTCCCGAATGCGGACGGGACATCCCAGATTCCCTGAAATGTTGATGGGATGTCCCAAATCCTTAGAAATCTGTGCGGGATATCCCAAATCCTCAGAAATGTTGATGGGACTTCCCAAATCCTCCCGAATGTGGACGGGACATCCCAGATTCCCTGAAATGTCGATGGGACATCCCAAATCCTCAGAAATCTGTGCGGGATGTCCCAAATCCTCAGAAATGTTAATGGGACTTCCCAAATCCTCCCGAATGTGGACGGGACATCCCAGATTCCCTGAAATGTCGATGGGATGTCCCAAATCCTCAGAAATCTGGGCGGGATGTCCCAAATCTGGATGGGACATCCCAGGTTCCCTGAAATGTTGATGGGACATCCCAAATCTTCAGAAATCTGTGCGGGATGTCCCAAATCCCTTCAAACAACAGTGGGACCTCCCAAACTGTTGGTGGGACTTCCCAAATCCTTCCAAAACTCCTGATATGTTGGTGGGACATCCCACATTTGGTGAATAGGCCTGCAATATCTGTGGGACATCCCAAATCCTCTCGATAACACTGCAATATCCATGGGACATCCCATATCTGGTGCAATCAACTGAAATACCTGTGGGATATCCCATATTTACTGAATACAGTTGAAAGTACCTGTGGGAAGTCCCATATTTGTTAAATCACATGAAGATGTCTGTGGGGCATCCCATATTTAGTGAATAACACGGAAACATCTGTGGGACATCCCTTTCTATGGGGTGAGGAAGACCATTCACCAATTTGTGTACTTGTTTCAGGAAGATCGCTGCACAGAGGAGGCCCCACACTTGCTCCGAGAGCATGCACATCTACCGATGTGGTTTTTGAGTATTATGTGCAGCAATTGAGGGAACAAGAGATGCATTTAGTGTTTTATTCTATGAGCCCCAAGACTGGAGCTGTACTATGCCAAGCAAGCTATGGACCCATGGCTCCGAGAGCATGCACATCTACAGATGTACTTTTCAATTGAGTGGAAGGCAGTCTGTGCAGCAATTGAGGTGGCGAGAGATGTGTTCAGGGTTTTATTCCATGTGCCCCAAGAATTAAGCAGTGATTTAGGTGCTGTACTGTGCCAACCAGCTTCAACATTGTGTATTTAAAAAGTATTACCCTTTATACCAAGCAAGCTACACCACTGTTCTATGATCTTGGGTCAGATCAGTATAAACGGGCCTTGGTGAAATCAATCATGTTATTCACTGGGAATCTAGTTGGATTTGGCCTCCCCACAATGTTTGGTGTTGAAGCTTGGCGGCACAAGAAACTGTGGTCGGAATGCAGTAGCATCAATTTGGCTGTTTTTGGTCTGTGATTTACATCGGGCATGACTGATTATGATGTGGCATTGCTGTTGATGGCCCAAGCTCGAATCGAGGTCAACCGTGGCTCAAACCCAGGCTAATGATTTTTTTTTTTTGGCCTACAAGTCCATTTGGCACTATGCAACTAGCACCACCAATATATTTCCTTCGCACAGAGCCTCAAACAAGTGGGAAGCTTCGGTGGAATAAGGATGCACACTGGATCAGTACAGCTCAATTTCATTTACTGTCACGGCCATTTGGTACAGTTGGTATATTGTTGTTCTTGAAAACTGTTCCAGGAATTCCTGATTTATTTGCCAGGAGTTTGAGTCTTCTTGCTCACATTTATTTCAATTATTTCCTTGTCTGGTGGCCTTTTGATGCTGATTCGAGGTCCAGGAACCCTATGTTGAATTGACTGCGGCCCAATTTCGCTGATTTGAGGTCAATTCCATCACCTGCCAACCTCACAGCCTCAGCCCTGGGTCCCAGGGTGCTGACGAACTGGTGGTGTATGCATGCAAGGCTTGGAAAATCAAAATAAGTCAACGAGTATTAAAGTACACTGTATTAGAAGGCTTTATAAACGCAAAAGAGGGCATATTTTTCAACACAAAATTTTATTTTAAATTTTTTTAAAAAAAAACCCAAGTCAGGGGTCACGTGACCGGTCGCGTCGCGTCCTTGTCTCAAATAAAGAACGCGCGCGCGTTTTTTTTGTCCAAGCTTGGGAAGCAAAACAAGTCAGCGAGTATAGTTAAATACACCATATATGCGTCGAAGTTTGCCGAACATAAGGGCTTTAACGAAGAGGGCAAATAAAATAAAAAACGCAAATCAAGGGTCACGTGACCGGTCGCGTCGCGTCCTTGTGCCTAATAAAGACCGCGCGCGTATTTTTTTTTTTGTCGAAGCTTGGAAATCAAAACAAGTCAGTCTTAAAATACATCGTACATTTAGTTCGTAGTTTACCGTCGAAGAGGGCATCCTAAGTTCAACAACGC
This sequence comes from Mycena epipterygia, assembly GCA_029281465.1. NCBI lineage: Eukaryota > Fungi > Basidiomycota > Agaricomycetes > Agaricales > Mycenaceae > Mycena > Mycena epipterygia. Next base: position 694,734 of record JARJCQ010000031.1, on the reverse strand, counting down.
AGAGTGACGCCAGCTAAAAGAAGCACTCACGGAAGCGATGACAACTAAAAGAAGCGCAAGATACCGCCGGATCATTTGCCAAGTAAGTCCAAACAACCGCTACCGGCCTAAAGAGGAAAACACCACTCGATAACGTTGAATTACAGAGACACCACGGGCAAGATGAGAAAGAAATATAAAATCCAGTGCAGTAATTAAAATCAACAAGTATGGGGAAATGTAGTTACTCGGGCGCAGGAATAAACATGTCCACCATATCGGCTACGGTGAGACGTCTCCACGCCGCCCCGTGCAGTGTTCCATCAGGAGCGTAGAACGGGGTTCTATCGGTGTCACTCTAAATGAAAATCAACATTGTAGCGGACAAAAATTGAATAAAGGACACACGGTCTCTGGTATAAGTAGCAAGCCTTGCAGTGTTCCGTCAGGCGCATAAATTGGAGTACTCTCACTGCGAGCCTAAAGCAGAACAACGAATTTGAATACCAGGTAATCCGAAGGAGGAGTAGAGACTCACCGCGTCGTCGAGATATGACCGATAACAAATATCGGTGAACACCTTGAGCGCCTTACGGGCGGAGACCCAGGCGTGTTCGATTGTTTCCGCATCAGCGATGGGCGGGATTGCGTCCCGGATGGTCATGTAGAGAGCTGGATGGAAATCGTCGGCGGGGGGGACTGCGGGCCAAAATTGTTCAAAGGTTTCTCCATCCCCGATGGTGGTATGGGAAGACGGCGCGTGGAGAACGGACACGGCGGCGATGCGCGGCGCGTGGTGAACGGACCCGGCGGCGATGCGGCGGCGGGGCTTCATCTTGCGATCAAAGGGGGAGGGAGGGAGACGCGGGAGTGTCTTGAGGGAGCGACGCGCTTTGAGTACAGACATGAGTAGTGCGATGTGTGTGGGGATGCAGGACAGACCACAGATGAGCGCACCTTTATAGTAGAAGCCGTGCCACCCACCACACGAACAATGAGGGCGTCACTTACCTCAAAGAGAAAACAGTACAATGGTTCCACGCTGCGCTTGGACACCTCGCCTCTTGCCACCAGAATTCACCCCTTTAGGAAAGACACAATGCGCTAGAATTTGATCAGGCGCTCACTATCAAAGCATCTAATTAGTGTGCAGCCAGACCTTTGGAGACATCACTCACCAAAAAGAGATACGGTACGCCGCTGATGTTCCCCGCCCTTTTCCGAGATGAAACACACACGAAAATCTAGAGAAAAACGCCGTGCGCATATGTATATTATATTTAAAACGACTACGACGACAAGTATTTAAGAATGACCATAAAAGACGCCTGGTGCGATGCTCGGCGTTTCGAAATGGCCTGTGGGTTCAACGCCCGCACGACACTGCGCGGCATGCACTTTGTCCCACATAACTTTGCGGACGACTCGGCCTACAAGTAACAGCCTGAGAGTGGTGAAGAGGGATATAAAGGGAGACGTACGGTAGCAATGGTAATTGAGGCTGGCGTTGGTGCCAGCAGCGTACGGATTATTGAGCTGGAACAGGAACGTCGGGTTGTCCACCGTCGCAGGGAATTTTCTAGCGGTGCGGAGATCGATGCGCGCTGCCACCAACGCCTGGCGCACTGCGAAGTAATTCAGCAGATGTTTCGAGGAGGGAAAGACGACTGAACGTACGTATTGTATCGAACGCGTAGCGGGCATCCGATCCGGCTGGGTAGGGGTTGGGAGCGAGGAAGGAAAAGTCCCTGGCTGCGATGGTATGGGCCATTGCGCGATCGCCGCCGGCCTCAATCATCAGGTGGTCCCACTCCTGAAGCGCGTGCAGTCGTCGCTGGACCTTGTGGTCCAAACCGTCGTGGGCCTTGAAGCTACCGAACTCTTCTTTGAAAGCGTCCTCTGTGTGAATGTAAGTTTGGCGATACCGAAAGCAAGTGGCAGCGACGTACCGAGGTCAAAATACGCCGTCATTTTGGCCGCGTCGGTGGCTACCTTCCAGTTCTCTGTTGAAATATTGAGCGAGTGGCGGGCAATGATAGGCAGCGTACAACGTACTCAGTTGTTGGCGCAAACCGACCAACATATTAAAAAGGGAGGTCTTGCGGCGGAAGACAACCTCGGCGTCCTCATCAGGCACGAAAGTGCCGTAGAGTTCTTCATAATCTTCCTCTTCAGACAGTCAGTCTATAGAGTAATGACACGCAGTGCCTAACACGTACTAGCATGCACCCAGGCAAGAACACGGTTATAATTGAGCATGTCGGCGTTGGCGATATCGCGCAGGGAGCAGACGACCCGGTTCAGCGTTATGCGCGCCTCGTCGTCGGAGTCGCTGGCCGGAGGTTCGCTGGAAGGCGGGAGGGGGGATGGTGGGAGTGTGGGCGATGAAAAACGGTGGGGACGAGTGCGAGTGGGAGGCATTTTGGGCAATAAGTGAGTCAAGGAAATGGGTTATGGCGAATTCAGCAGCGCACCCCTTATATATAGCACTGTACGGTGGCATTTATTGCCTGTTTTGTATCCATGATCGAGCGGCCACCATACCAGCCATTGTGCTCTTTCGATCGCCCGTCCCTGCGCCCTGGTGTTCCTCCTGGTAGCAATCCCGCTTTGGACGCGCCGAACACTACGATGTTGCGTCGGGGCTGCCGATGCGCGTCACCGTGCTTCGTTCGCTGCCTGCCGTTCCTTCGACATCTGTTCTATTGCTTTGCGGTAGTGTTTTAACTAGTCTATAAGTACCCTAATCTACGTACCCTAATCTACCTATGTACATCGGCGCTCGTTGTTGCTCCCGACGCACCAGCCATTCGACATGGTGGTCAGGAGCAAGAGCAAAATAGGCGCCCAAGTAAACAAACCCCAAACTTGATGGGACGAGTTCCGGACCGAGGTCCGGCACAGCCACCTGTCAAAAGCACGAGACTCCTCTCAAACGCGTTCCTTGACGCGTCGTAGTTTGAGAATTCGCGCGTCTCAGTTGAACCTTCACGCGTTATAAGGTTTATTATACATAGTTCATGTCATAAAACATATATTTACACATAATAATCGGTGTCTTCGACATTTCTATAGATATCAGCCGTCTCGAGCGCGTCCAATGTCTCGAAATCCTCATCCTCGCCACCACTTTCCATATCCTCATCGTTTTCATCGTCGCGCTCGTCGTCTGAATCGTCCTCATAATGCCTATCTTCACCCCGGGCGGGCAGGTGAGCATTCAGGGCACATGTGGAAAGTTGCGCGACGCTCGGACCCCACGGTGGCAACCTCGTCTCGTCAACGCGGAGATCGGGGAGCCACTTCAGCCACGTTGCGCATAAGACAACGAGTTCGTCGCGCCGCAGTTTGAGCTGATATTTATCGCCGGTGGATCCTGGGACTTGTTAGTTTGTATTCGCGAGTCGAGCCATTCTATGAAACGTACCAGCTCGCGTGATTGCCTCATTGACGACCTTCCACTCCTCAGCAAACCAGACTTGCAACGCGCACCTCTCCTTCTTCAAAATTATATCCTCTTCGTCGCACCGATCGAGCTCCAGCATTGCCCTGATGCCTGAGCGAACCTTCTCGTCACTAAGCCACAGTGGCAGCTGTCCAACGGCGGCTTCCGCATCGTCCTCGTCCAAACCGACATCCTGCCAAATGCCGTCATCAACATCCAATTGCCACAACTCCTTGGATGCGATAGGGAGCGGAGGCATAGCTCCCTCTGGTGCATCACCGTTTTTGACGACCTGCGCCAGATCGGCACAGAGTTTGTTGTACTGGGCGTTGAGTTTGCTAATTGCGGGCTCCCGACGTTTAACCGCTGATTCCGTGTGCGAGTAAAGCTTTTGATCTGGGCACAGGTCAGTTAACGCGTTGGTCGTATCAGAGAGACTTACCATTAACAAGGCGTCTAAAAGAACGCTCGACTTTGTCGAGCTCGAACTTTCGCGAGCGCAGGCGATCCCGTAAACGTCGCTTTAAGGCGCGAGCGTTCATCCGAAGATTGAGATACTTACTCTTGCCCAGCTTCTGCAATGACTGCTTCTCCTGCACGCCCAAGGCTTGTTCCCTCTGCTGTAGCTTTTTTTTAGCGGCATCCAGCGCCTCTTCAGCGGCGGCGACCTGGGCCTGAAAAAGCATAGCGTCGGGGTTTTCATCCTGCACGGCCTGGAGAAAAGATGCCTCCAGGTCTGCGACGCGCTTTTGCCGAGTCTTGACCGCCGCGCGGAGGACGAGCACCGCCGCCACCGCTTGCTGACCACGAGTTTTGGAACGCCCTGCCACCGTATGAGTCGCACGTCAACGGAATGAGGCGCTAGTAACGTACGTGGAAGGGGTTTTGTTTGAGCTTCCACCTGCAGCTTCCATTGTTCACGCAACAACGCTATCGGATTGCCACACTCGGCCAACTCTTTCTTCGCCTCGGTGCGTTTCTTGGCACAGTGGATATGACGACGTTGGATCCACTCACCCAGACGCTTGAGGCTGGCCTCGTCCGCGTGTTCGATTTGTGCGTCCAACGTGTAGAGCCGGTTGTGGTACTGTATACTGTACAGGCGTGAACGTAGGCAACGTAACGCGTAACGGGAGGGTCAAAATTGTTGCCCAAATCCCAGAGAGTAACGCGTAACGGAGCCTTCGTTGCTAAGCTCAGACCTGTTTTTTAAAATCCATTTTTCTGGCTCAAACCGGGTCCGGAAATCACCAAAAAAATTCTCTACTTTCTACATTGTGCCGAATCCTTCATTCGCTAAGTTACCCTTGCTCCAAGCAACACCGTTATCATTATAAGCCCAAATATTCTCGGTATCTCCACCTGCCCTCAGTGAGCCATCGATGCCTGCAGTCACTGTACTAGATGAGACACAGAAACTAGAGGTTGCTGGAAGATCTGCTGCAGCAATGTCAAGCTGGGCCCGAGGGGTTTGTCGTTGGGACATTGTAGCTCTCGTTGAAGGCTTGCAAAAAAAAAAAGCCGCAGTATATTAAAATAAATGCCATCGCAACACAGGAACGATGCAAAAAGCTTACGTTAAACTAGGCTTATTGAAAGACGGTGAGATGACTCACCCCGCTAATACGCAAATGGGCGATTAAATGGCTGATCGAGTGCCAGAAGCGCTCGCAGCCTTCGCCGTCCGTGAGACCAAACCCAACACGTTTCCGGGGATGGTAAAGTAGCTGACAGGCCCACTCGTGTCCGAACGCGTGAAACACTGAGACCGCGAACACCAGTCTATCTAAATAACGTGAGAGGAATCCCCACTTCCTACAACTCCGCTCCAATGCGCAGGCCACGTCGTACAGCAGGCCGACGACTGTCCAGTGGGGAAGATGCTGGTAAAAAGTTTCGATCAGGGCGAGAACGTTGAATTGTTTCTCGCCCGCCGAGTGCATGTTCACGAGCCAGAGGACTCGATCATGGCGACAGAGGAGCGCCATGATCGCGGTGTCCTCAAAGAACTCTGTACTCGCTTTCTCGCGCTTCTCGTCGGCGGCCTTGAACGACGCCTCGCAACCGTCCAGGACAGAGCGCGGGAGCCGCAACTGCGGGTGTTCATAGGCATCTTCTTCTTCTTCGGGTTCTTCTGCGACGGTGGCCTTGCGACGCTTGGCTCCATTCACGTTACGCACATCGTTCACGTAAGCCTCCGTCTCGGCGGCCACGTCCTCCGGGATGAAATGGGTGTTAGGATGGTACTTGGGCGGATCTTTGGGAGACTTGCGCTTCTTTTGCGTGAAGCAAGCGTCTATACAGACCTTGGAATCGGATCTGCATCGACTGTTAGCACGTTTGAAAGCAGGATCAGAACAAAGACATACGCTGCGGACGGGTCGTGCTTGAAGTCGCCCCCGAAGCAGGCGGGGCAACGACGCCGCAGATATTCGCTTGGGCGAGTCCGAGGTAAGGGTTCTGGGAAGGGCAATCTAGGTTTGGGCGTCCGTGAACGTGCACGTTTACGCGGTGCTGGTCTCGCACGCGTCGGTGTGGATGGCGTTGGAGACTCTGACCCTGAGGACATAGATCGCGATCGAGCAGCGAGTCGCCGACCGGGTTGGCGCCCGCGGGGTGTTGCGGCTGAACGAGGAGTAGCGGGGAGGTCGTCCTCTTGTTCTGGCGACACTGGCTCCGCACTCCCAGGTATAAGGTCCACACGTACAGCTTCAATAATTCTGCTATAGTGTTCCTTCGTGCGATTGCGCAGGTGGGTGTACCACATAAGACAGTTGCCAAATCGACGGCGCAGGGAGTTCTGAGTAACTTGTAAGCAGATTCGCAGGAAGTGCGAGCTAAAGACATACCTGTGTGGTCGAGCTGAAAACCAAGAGTTCCGAGCGTGCGCTCCAGCGCCAGGGTAAAGGCGGTGTTATTGGGTGCAATGTGAGCGAACAAATTCAATGCGAACTCCAGCAGCCGCAAGTCTACGGCCAACGTCGGGTGCAAAGGCGCGCAGGGGAACGCGCCCGCAGCCATGAGTTGCACCGCAGCCGGCGCGCAGTTACACACGGTGATCTCAATATCGTCTACGGCTGAGAGGAGTTAGATCTATACAATGCGAACGAACTCGCGACATACATGAGAAATGCACGATAGCAATCTTGACGGATTTCGTGCTCAGGCAGACGCACGGAGTCGTGCGCGGCGATGGGGAAATTTGGTCGAAGTCCCGAAGTGATTTTGTTTGCTCCAGGAAACGCACGTAGTGCGGAAGGAGATTGGGAAGGACCTCTCCCTGCCACCGGCGCCACTGTGCTTCTCGTTTGCGCCGATGAGCGGTGGGGTCGCGTCTTGGGGTAACAGGAACATTGCCGTCGGATGGCAAAATGTCGCGCTCGTCATAGCTTGGTGCCTCCGTGTCGCCGTTGTCGTATTCTCCGGTGAAAATAGGATTGCTGTAAAGCGGCGGAAGCCGCGGTTGGACCATGGTGCGTCCATTGTACAGAAGAATGTCCGGGCGAGTGGCGACATGCCTTGGGATATTCTGGCGCGGATGTGCAACAGCCGGACCTGGAACCGCAAGATATGAGGACTGCGCGCTAGCGCGATATAAGGACTGGAACTCTGTACTACTATACCTACCTACGCACTACCCACTCACTTGTAATAAGTAGAATATTAATTTCAAACATTATTTTCTACGCTTAATTCAGTTCTTAAGTCTAATTAAAGACGTCTATAAAGTAACTGAATTACTTTTCACAAGTCAAGCTCTGCAGACTGCACAGACTTTAGCAGAACAGATTTTATATACGCGCGCTGCGGTTGTTAACGAATTTACAAGAAGCATACCGAATTATTGACCGACGACCTTCGTTAGACAAGTCCCGCCTATAAAAATTATATACGCGCGCTGCGGTTGTTAATGAACTTCCAGAAGCTTACCGAATTATCGACCAACGACTTTCGTTAGACAAGCCCCGCCTATAAATTCTATACGCGCGCCGCGGTTGTTAACGAATCTACCAGAAGTTTACCGAATTACCGACTACCGACATACCGAAGGAACTGTACTAAGGAAGTATTAGTTCTTAATAAATTTATACAGCTGGCGTTCCTTGGCGTTCAGTCGTAGCCTAGCCATGGGGGGAAGAATGGAGCTGGGATGAGACGTGAGTTTGACCTCAGTTATTAAATTGTGCCACTCACGCTAGCACCATTGTTATTTAATCGCGATTCTATTCGCTCATTGCTCTCGATCGCCCGGCCACCACACAACCACATGTATTCTAACAAGTATTCTATTGGCTACCTATTGTTCACCATTCCAATCTGCCCCGTTTCGAATGTCTCGTCGATCACCCCGCAGCAACGCGACAAGTCCACCATACATTCCGCACATCCATCGCTACATTAGTCCTTCATACGCGCATCCATCTATACATTCGTCCTTTACAGAATATCCATCTATTTTATTATCTTTTTATCTTTTTATTATCTGACTACTAGTGAGGGTACATGGTGGTCGAGAGCAAGAGCAAAATAGGCGCCCAAGTAAACAACCCCAAAACTTGATGGGACGAGTTCCGGACCGAGGTCCGGCACAGCCACCTGTCAAACAGCACGAGACTCCTGTCAAACGCGTCCAACTGTCAATTCACGCGACTGGACGCGCCGCACTTGACGATTCACGCGTCTTGGAACGAACGTAGCTTGGTTTGATTTTTTACATTGATTCCTAGATACTAAAATAGGATTATTCGAGTATTATGTCCTTCGTTGATATGATTATTTGCGAAGTCGAGTTCTATATTAAAAACACCAGAACTTAATGATTCACGCGTCCTTAATGAATGCAACATTATTAATTATGTACATCGAGTATATACTACAATAGGATCATTCGAGTATTGTACAACTAGAAGTCCGTTGATATAATTATTGCAATTAGATTTACAACATTTCGTCGAAGTCCGTGGGAAGATATTTTCCATGTGCGACGATTATTGAGTCGTTCTTCGCCTGGCAAAGGCTCAACAGAGGAAATGTTAAAATCCTTGATTCCACGCGTGGCTGGAATCGCACTCTGACGGTGTCGGTACCATCGTAGTGGTCGGGCGGCTGGGTTTCTCCGTATAACCCCTTGCAAGTAGGGTTCCCCGTGATATCCGCACCAATTATCACCACACGAGATTTGAATCTCGTCAAAGGCATGTCGGTCAACCCCCTGAACGGCTTGATACACTGCGCCGGGACGTTATGAGCTGTCATGTTCTGCCCCACCGCATAGACTTTCAATTTTTTCATTCCCACCATGCCGGTAGTGAGGGCGTCTTCGAGAAGAAGATACCCGCTTCTGCCTTCCAGCCGGCGCAGACTCGCACTATTCTTGAATGCCAGACGTTTGTTGTCCTCGAGTGTGTCTATGCCTCGGATTTCGACGTCGACACGTTTGCGGGCGAGCCCAGGAATGCACAACCATTCGCCGTTGTCTTCCCCTGAGATTTAATGAGATTGATAGCTCTTGAAATCGAGATAAATACTTACCAGGTAGTATTGGCGGCGGCGTTGGAGTCCTAATCATCCACGCACTTGCTGACGCCGGATCTACTGGCTGCGGGGAGGGGGTTCGAGCAGGTGGAGTCGGTGGGACAGGTGGTGGCGCGAGAGCCTCGGGACTCAACGCAACAGCCTTGTTCAATGGAAGCCGAGTGCTGAAAATAACGGTCAATTATATTAGACAAATGAGAAACGAAACGCGAAATACTGTGCGTGAACCAAATTTTTGACGTCGACTTCAAATCGCGTGTTAGACGCCAGCTTGGAGACTGTGGCAACGATTCCGCGAATATCCGCCTTGTCCCCGCGCCATCCCTTACGCTTCGACTCCTTTGCCAATCGAGCAGCTCGCTTAGGCGTATCGTGATCGGCGTGCACCACGCACAAAACACCTTTAAGCGGATGTTTGTAGGCCACCAACACTTCCAGACCCTCGAATCGGCGGCCAGTCTTCATGAGGCGCATATTTCGCTCGATCGCGATTCTGTCCTGCTCCTGAAGATCCTCCAACAACATGTGGAGGTTCATCGACTCGCCGTGCTCGGTGTTGGGCGTCATGTTGTTGGGGATAGCAGAAACTTCGCTTCGTGTGGTGAAACCCTGCTTGACGCCAGAGAGCCCAGTACTGGCGGAGAGTGAGAAAACGACATCGGCTGAACGGACTTTGAACTACCATCCACATTAGCTTGCTTGCTACACGAGAGAAACACGACGTACGATGAGATAGGGCATTACATGGTCAATATTATCCAAAGGCCCGTTTCTTATTTCCCTCGACCCTTCTGACTGGAGAAATCGTTAGCTGGAATATGCAAAGAAAGAAGGAAAAAAATACATCATAAACCTCCAGTGCGCCGCCGGGGCACACTGTGGTTATAAACCCGGTCCTGTCTTTCGATTCGCCGCGAACAACCTGAACCATATCTCCGGGGCGGAAGTCCCTGGTCAACTGCCGTAGCGGAAAGTCGATGAGGCGAACTTCCATGTCCAGAGGGGGTTTTGAAATCTCCACCGCCAAAGAGGATTCCCCCAAGCTGATAACTCGACCGCTATAACCCAGATATTGATTTCCCGACACCACGCGTACACGATCCAAGGGCCCGATGGGAATGGGGTCGTCCAACACGTGGCGTCGAAGGTCGGCGACTGGGATGAAGTAGCCTTCGTCTGCTTTTGATAGGACCGCCGTGCCATTATATCGCGATTGGACTTTGGCGTATCGAACTCGAATATTGTGGTTGGTGTCGGGAGCAGGGACGTCGCGGATCAAAGTAATGTACCCCGGAGAATACATGAGAGAGCCGTTGACCACGACTACGCGATCACCTTCGGTCAAAGCTGAGCATGTGCCGACAAAATGAACTCGGCTGAGCTTCACACTGTCGGCGTCGTGGAAGTTGACGAGGTCTGTGCGAGTTGGCCAAACTGGCTGGTAGTCCGCGGGAAGAGGGACGGTCTTGCATCTACGATTTCCCACATAGACGAGACACTCGTTATTGTGCAACACAAGCGCTACCGAGTTGCGGTCGCTCCCCGCTGAAATGCGAATCCAGGTTCCCGGTACCGGGTCTTCCTTCGATTCAGTGCGGCGGCTCGTCGCGCGCCGCTGGCTAGCAAAGGTGCGCGGTAATTGGGCTGGTGCACTGGTAATGACCGCGTTGGAGATCGTGCGCTGCATCCAGTCCGACGCGCCCGGGGAACATTGTCCGGCGTCGCCAGCGTCGGGCATAATGAGAGCTGGCGGAGGAATCTTTCCTCTACGCTCCGCCTCAACAGCCTTGGAATAGCCAGCAGCAGCTTGATCCAATCTCGCTGCGCTGAATTCGGCGGCTGCAATTTCGTCTGCGGCGTTGTCTTGATCCAAATTGTGATAAAATGCCGGGGAATCATGCGTGGGCTCGTCGTCGAGGAATTCTTGAAACCCTCGTCAATAAGTAGGCGTGAGATACAGATGAGGATTCACGCACCTTGGTCCGACAATGTCTCCTCGTCCTCCTCGTCCTCCTCTTCGCTAACTCCCTCCTCCTCTGATTCCTCCGCGGCCGTGTCAAAGAATTCCGCGATAGACTTTTGCTGGACGCGTCTCCGTTTCGGAGGGGAGGACGCGTTGTCGTCGGACCCAAGTTCACGCTTGGAGGCAGTGAGGCGTTCAGCTTGGGAAGACTCCGCAGAGACAGACTGTGGGAGGGCGGCAGGAGGAGGCGTGGGCGTTGCGCGGTCTTGTGGGTCCGGGAGGAAGAGAGGAGTCTGCGGGGTGTACTGAGACTCCGGAAGTCGATACGGCGCCGCAGACTCCAGTCGCGCCTGGTGTCCCGCTTCGAATTCGCGCATCGGGAAGTCGCGCTGGTCAGCTGCCTTAGGGACCCTGTTCAGTGGTATACAATTAGAGTCAGAGTGAGCTCCGAGCTGCTGACTGAGTGTTAATGATACAAGAGGTCTGGAATAGTGTATGTACGTGGGATTCTTGGCTCTTCCCAAATGGGAGTCGGGATCGCTGGCATATACTAGGAAGCACCGTCTGATTCAGTCCATAACCTATATATAGGGGCGGATTGCGCGGCGAAGTTAGACACCATACCCAGGAGATATGCCAAAGCCCAAGGCAGACAACGAGGATTATATCCGGGAAACACCCAAGAGACTGCACGGTTGAGGTTTATGACACGGCGTTGGCCCTAAATAGGATATTTATCCTCCCTAGGGGACATCGTACACACGGATAGCTGCATGTATAGGATGGTCAACCGTCCTAGGGGCAGTAATTACTATTACGACTGAGTGGCGCACCCTACCTAGGGTTACTTCCAACGAAGTACGAACCACCAGGCATAACCCACGGGACCTGGCTATAGGTCTAGAACCCACGTGACACACGCGTCGCGTTGCAAAGGCAAATAACAAAGACAAAGCCACCATATTTAGAATACATATGGGAGCTGGCTGCGAGAGAGATATACCCGAGCATGCTGCGTGGCTATTCGGCGCCACGGCATGGCTGAGCAACGACGAGATGACACAAGGCTTGGTGTTATAAACCAAGCCGCACCAAAACGTCCTCACGGCGGCATACGCGTCGGCGCGGCCGTCCCTAGGATAAATCAAATATACCCAATATGACTCCTAGGAGTCATTGCGATGACTGTTTCGGCAGTTTCAGCTACGAATCATGGCGGCATAACCGGCCGTCTCTCCGAATTTCCAATACTCTCTACTCAGTTACTCATTTCGTATTATTACTGTTTACTCATATCTCACTGTCATGTATTCTCCAAGTAGTATAAAACCCCAGCTAGATCCTGCGGTTCAGGAGCATATCACGCCCCAGTATTGCCTAGACTTTGGTCGCAGCATTGCTTGTCAAGGCATTGGTAGACTCTTGGATTGACCGCAGAAATTTGTTGATATAAAACATCTCATCTCTTCTGTATCTGTTCAATATAAGACCTTTGATTGTTGGCTACCTTCGAAAGCTTTAAGTACCAAGCTCGCTTGTAGCTGCAGCTGCTAGTGCAAAGGTACCTCGGTTTGTATACTGAGGTCTGCTGTTGGAACTCCACGAATTGGTGTGGTCGCAGTACCCTAAAGGTACCTTGGTTTGTATACCAAGGTCTATTGTTGGAATCGTACGAATTGGTGCGATCGCAGTACAAAGGTACCTCAGTGCCTGAGAGCCGAGGTCTATTGTTGGCATTCTACGAATTGGTAGCATCGCAATACCGTCTAAAAGGTACCTGTCGTTTGTACACACAGGTCGTCTGTTGGAACTCCACGAATCGGTGTGGTCGCAGTCCCCTATACCCACTCCTAGTGATCGCAGTAGCGTCCTAGGGAGTAAAACCCGTTCCTAGGAACACATAAAAACCATATAAACCCCGTTGCTTCGGTAACTTGGTAGCCCATTTCAGTTGTTTATCAACTATCGTTGCCTCCCACAAGTCCTAGACAGACTCTGAAGTTCGATTCGTCCAAATATCAATAAGTGTTGATTCAATCTTAGTCGTATACTGCGGCATAGACCTGAACTCAAGTCCGCACTGTGTGTTGTGTGTGTGTTGGTTGGTTGGTTTGGTGTTTTGCATCACTCTATATCAGTCCTAGCATAGGCCACGCTCGAGTGCACCGTTTCAGCGCGCTAAAGCCTCCATGGAGTCGGGGTCATCGTCTGGCCCCTCCTCCTCGTCGTGGTCAACGTCGGCGCGGTCGTCGATGAATTGCATGGCTGGTGCGCTGGATGCAAATCATCGTCAGCGCCGTTTTTTTTTGGTTCTCGCCACAGAATTTTGTATTCAATGGTGAGCCCGATGGGCTTTCACCACTGCTGTTCAGCTTAACGCGTTCTCATTCATTGCTACTACTGACTACTAACTACAATGTGAGATAGACGGACTTACCGTTTTGACATGGTGGTGCGGAAGCAAAAGGAAAAGAGTGGCTGTGCTGCGCAGCCGGCCGAGCTGATGGGACGAGTTTCGGAGAAACTCGGGCAGGTTTCTCCGAAACTCGTCCCATCAAGTTTGTGGCCTGTTTGTCCGGGCGCTTCTTTCCCTCTTGCTCCTGACCACCATGTCGAATGGCTGGTGCGTCGGGAGCAACGAGCGTCGATGTAAGTAGGTAGATTTGTAATAGTTATGGGGCACAGTAGGGTAGCAGACAGTAGGGTAGAAAAAAATCGAATAGAGGTCCAGGAAACACAGAAGCGGGGAACGAAGTGGGTGCATCAATTGATGCGGAGGACGACGACCTAGAAACAACGAGAAAAATGGCAGCAAGTAGAAGTCCGGCAGTAGGCGCAAGGGTCGCAAAGACCATTTCGTTTGAGGGTGCGTTCGCGCTTGCATAACTTGAAACAATCATTGAATAATTTGACAGAGTTTGACGAGTACCAGCGCTTTGGGCGCGCTTTGAAGACGCAGGGAGGGGAAAGCGCGGCGCTTTAATGGTGTGCAAATAAGTGAGCAACCTTCTGCTTTTATAAGTGGCGCTGGTCTTATTGTCTTCGAACAGATAACGGTATATACCGAATCGAGTACGAGGGTGGCCACTGCGCTTGGCGCGTTAACGAATGTACACCAATCGGTGTGCGATCGTGGTGCGCTTTGCGCGTAAGCGCGGAAAATGCACACAATGGGCAATATTATTGCCACCGCTATCACGACTCTGGATCGTGGCCACCCGCTTTGGGCGTGAACGCGGAAAACAATGGTAAGTAATATCATTGCCCATTGCCACCGCACGCACGACTCTGTATTTAATCCTAAAACACAGAGCTCGTTCTTGTCCCATTCCCATTCCGTCTCCCATTCCCCCCTCCGCCCAGTACACGGTTGAGCCTTGCCTCCCACCCATCTCCTCGCCCTCTCCATCTCCTCGCCCTCTCCATGCCGCGCAAATCAGCCAGCGAATCAGCCAGCACTCGCACTGCGTCTCCCCTGCCGGGGCGCGTGCTAACACGTTCAGCTGCAAGACAGGCAACGAACGACAAGGCAGCCTCAACACCAAAACCAAAACGCAGAGCCACGAAGAAGAAAGAGGTATGGTGCTCCCGCGTTGCCTCGTTCAATACTGACTATTTTACCAAGCCGGCGCAGATCGCCGACGCAGATGCTTCTGTACCCAATGTTCCGGAAACTGGGACAAAAGCCGTATGTGTCGCGACTGTTTCTTCGTTCGACGCTCACTCTGTATTCTCAGCAGAAGAAACCAATAAAAAATAAGCTCGACCAAGCCAAGACTCCTGAACCCAGTGTGGTAAGTCTCGCGCCATATTCGCTCGTCCTACAACACACTAACAGAAGTTGGTGCAGAATGAACCCCGCCGTTCATCAACGCCACCCCGAGTCGATCTCCGAGAAGCCCTTGTGGAAATACGCAAACGTGTCGCCGCTTCCCGCGCACAAGACGATGATGCGGTTACGACGACGATGCCGGATGCCCCTCCCCGCCGGAGCTTCAACTCCGACCTCTTCGACGATTACGATGGCCTAGGATACGACGACACCGATCTGAACAGCGAGATGGATGCGCTGAATCCCGTGGAGGTTAACCCTGCTCTAGCAGTCTCCCGCCGCCATTCCATCGACGGGCGCCATTCTGACAATGGCCGTACGCCTTCGCGCCGGAACCAGCGCCCGCACTCGGCCGACGCCTCCATTTCCCCACCGCCTTCACCATACCCGTCAGTACCCCCTTCGCCCGCTCAGCCTGCCTCGCCTCCTGATCGCGGGCGCCCCTTAACTCGCTCCCGAGATTCGCGCTCCCGTAGCCAATCTTCGGGTCCTCGTGCCACTGCCTCCCCCCCTTCCCGCGCCCATTCTTCCGCAGCGCCCCGACATCGCGCGGGCCAACGCAAGAAAGTTTTGCCACCGCCACCCTCGCCCCACCCCCGCACCCCTTCTCCCGCAGCCCGCCCACGGCGTCCGCGCCAACCCCAGCCAGTTCTGCCACCGCCACCCTCGCCGACATCCTCCGAACTCTCGAGCAGCGATGAGTACGGCAAGCAGCATGCGCTAGCGGAGAAGGAGAGAGCACGCATAGCGAAGTACGATCGCCGCGCCCCCCGCTCCATCGAGTCCGAGGACGAGGAGGAAACCCGTAATTTTGAGCGCGAGGTTGATCGTGGCGGGCATGGGGAAGAGGACGTTCAGCCCCCAAAGCAGTCCAGGAGGAAGTCTGTGAGGCCGGTGCAGGGGAAGGAGAAGCACGTGGCAGTGGACGGCGCAGACGAGGGCGATGCCGCCGAGACTGCCGCCACCGGGCGGAAGTCAGGGAAGGGGAAGGCGAAGGGCAAGGGGAAGGGGAAGGCGAAGCCAGTCGAGGAGGAGGAGGAGGAGGAGGACGACGACGAGGACGACGAAGGGGAGAGCATGTACTCGCGCGGTCGTGTTCCTCAAGCGATACGGGATCGTCTCTTTGCTCTCAAGGAGGATTTCCATTCGCAAGTGGCGGAACTGGCCGCGGAGTGCAACAAGTCTCCGACGGTACTGCACCGCATTCTGGGGACGACCAGCCCTTTACCACGCGCTGTCATAGCGTGGAACGTTCACCAAGTCCGTCATTCGGTCGAGGTGCCTTTTAAAGACTCGGGTCGTAAGTGCTTCTGTTTTCTCATTTATTTAAAGTGTGGCTGATGCTTTCACTATTAGTAACTCCTGAGGAGTATAACAAAGCGTCGCGCGCCGCCTTCCTCGCCTCCTGCGGCGACGTCGATCCCAGCGATAGCGAGGCAGTATTTCGAAAAATCCCCGAGTTACGCCAGTGGCACAAGAAGATGATGGAGACCGCCATCCTCCAGTTGGCCGACGACGGGAAGCTGAAGTCCAAGGTGCAGACCGCGCTGAAACCTCTCCTCGATCAGGTACGACAAGCTCGATGATCTTGTGATAACTGGGACTAATACATTATTTGCAGGCGCGACACATGCACACCAACTTCGGTGTTCATATTTGGGGTTTCTGCATCGACCCGCAAGGGGAGGCGAGTTTCGCATTCGGCGCGACAGAGGAGTTCAAGATCGTCCGCGAGCAGGAGAAGCTATCCCTCAACTCGACGATCAAGGACTGGGAAACTAAATTTCGGTGCGCTTTATTCATTTATTTGAAATTGTTCATTGTGCTGACACGACCGCAGGTACCTTATGCTGAACGAGAGGGATCCCGCCGCTGCCTACCCCGCGATCCTGCCAGGCCCGACGGTTCAGAACGACAGCGAGAACAACCGCGACCGTTTCCGTCGGGCGTTCGGCTCTATTATGCACGGTCAAGTTTGTAAGTCGTATTCGCAAGCGCCAGCCATCGTACACGTCTAATCTACACCCATTTCAATAGCTCGCCTGTTCGTTTTGAACAACCAGCCGGCGCCAAGTAAAATGCCCTGGAACATCAATTTCTTGAACGCAGCCTTTACCCACAAATTCCGCCTCATCAACTACCCCAACACCCTCGCGGGTATCGAGCTGGTCGGCACTATCGGAGGCAAGTTCGACATCAAGAAGTTCACAGTCAAGATGTTCAAGGACTTTATGCCCGCTCTGGAACGCGCAAATACGGCCTACTTACCGGGGGCCGCGACGGCCTCTGAGGGTGAAGTCGACGAGGATGGCGAGAAGATAATGGCCATAGTTCCTTGGCATGCGCGTACGCAACATCTCCGTCGGCTATTCGCTATAACTGACTGCTTTTCAGATGAACTCCTCCAGCCGCTCGACGAGCAATACTATCTGCCGCTTGTCATCGGCGTTGACGGCCAGTCTTTGTTCAAAGCCCACCACAGCGACGTGTATAATACGATCAAGGAGGCGAGCCTCAAGCGCTCGAACAAGCGCGTTCGGTCCCCGACTCGGGCGGGCAGTGGCAGTGGCACGCGCAGCCTCAGTCCCGAGATTCGGGCGCCCGGCACGGATAGGCCTTCGAAGCGCGGCCGCTTTTCCCCGCCGCCGCCGCCGCCGCAACCGGTGCGCTCTGGTCCTTCCCATGCGAGCACTTCGCGCCCTTCGAAGCGCGGCCGTCTTTCCCCGCCGCCGCCGCAACCAGCGCGCTCTGGTCCTCGGCCGGGTCCTTCCGATGCCAGCACTTCGCGCGCACATCACCGCCCCCCTGCCCCGCCTGCCATTCCTTTCACAAGTCGCCCGAGTGGTCCCTCAAGACAGGGCACACCTCCTCCTCCTCCTCCTCCCTCCACTCCCGACATGTCCATCGCACGATTTGGGTTCCGGGACAGCGAAGAATTCCGAGTCAAGGACTGGGTGGAAGTCTCCAACTTGACTCGAGCAGAACGCGCAGTTAGGGTTTATAACGCCGCGGAGCGCCGTTGGGTTGCACCTCCTGCCAATCTTGCGCCCAATCCGCACCGCGAAGACAGGGAGCTTTACTGGGCGCAGGTTAGGTTGTACGGCCTCGGCGACTTCTAAGTAGTCTTTATCGTTTCGCGTATATCCATCTACATGTCCTATGCCCCATGTATTATCATATGCCCTTATGCTACATGTTATGCAGTGTTGTGTAATTGCGCGCTAAGTAGTCGTTCTTTGTTTGACACAAGGACGCGACGCGACGGGTCACGTGCCAACGGACTTAGGGAATTTTTTTTTCTGCTCGACAATTTTAAAATGGTGTGGGTGGACGTAGTACTTGGATGTATGTATTAGCAGCTTTGAATTGCCAGGCTTGTCGCATGCGCATTCTTTATTTGACATAAGGACCGACGCGACGAAAAAAAAAACGCGCGCGCGTTCTTTATTTGGCATCAGGACGCGACGCGACTGATCACGTGCCTACGGACTTGATGAGTTTTCTTTTTTTCCCTCATCGACAGTTTGGAAAAGGTGTGGTTGGACGTAGTACTGGAAATAAATGTAATGTATAACAGCAGTCTCTGTGTCTTTGCTTTGAATTGCCAGGTTTTTGAAAAAGAAAATGCACGCGCGTTCTTTATGGACGCGACGCGACGAGTCACGTGGCCGTGAACTTGGGATATTTCTTTTTCATTTTGGCCTCGACAGTTTGGAAGAAACTATGTGTATATAAAAATAACCCGTTGACTTGACTTTTGATTTTCTAAGCTTTCACAAGAAAAAAAAGGGCGGGCGTTCTTTATCGTGACGTGATTGATCACGTGATCACGGACTTGAGTTTTTTTTTTGGGGAAGGCTCGCCCAGGCCCCACCAATTCGCTAGCGCTGCCTTTACCACTGGCGCTGGGCCCTTTCGCTGGCATGAGGCCTCTCCGCTGGCGCTGGCCTTTTCTGCTGGCACAGGGCCTTTTTATTTTTATTTTATTCTATTTTCTACCGTTAAATCTCTATTTTTGGTTAACATCTTACGCGGGGGAGACCCCTGCGGACCACCCTTTACGCTCACTGCTAGGCCCGCTGCCCAGAGCATTTTTGCTCGCCGCTGGGCCCGCTGTGCAGAGCTTTATGCTCGCTGCGAGGCCCACTATGTGGTGCCGGTCAATGAGCGGGGTTTAAATGCAATTCATTGAATGATGGATGCCTCCCATTCTTAACGTCGAGTCCCACTAACTGTGAATTAAGCGTCGCTAGCCGAAGTTAGGCGAGCCTTAGCCGAGTCCCACTAACAGCGAGTTCCACTCTTCTCGTCGATGCTCCAATTGAGTTTATACCAACAATTGCTAAAATTGAGGTTGACAGAACAGAATCCAGGACTGTTCGACGCGCTGTTTATCAGAGTCATATGTTTTGGATTTGCTTTACAGCTGAACACTTTGCAGGGCTGACATGTTCTGCCCCATATATATAGGCAGGTTCTAATGAATGATGTCCAGTTCAACAACAACAAGAAGGGTGAATTCGATAATATACTTATCGACCCTGTCTGACATTGAGTCTTGACTTCAATAGCATAAACCGGACCTGAGATCTCCATTACGATGCAACTCTTGAACGTTGAACGCCGAACGGAACTGTAAAGTTTGTTGGGTATTCAGGCAAGTTCTGGTCATGTCGGCCGAGAAAATAATTTGGGAATGGGAACACAGATCGCTCCACTCAGCCTAATGCTCCAAAATTCCGCTTCAGTGACGTTGGATCGGTGTGGGTAAAAGTAGTTCAGATCACAACATTTGTTTCGCTACTGATCCGTCTTCCGTTCCGCATGGACTCTGACCAGTTATGTTTAAAAACACAAATAAAATCAAGAGAACAGAGCAGGAAGACCCGCTTGAAACCGGAAGATAATTGCAACCTAATTCATACCAGAACCGAGCTTTATGTCAAAATTTGTAAATTGTGTACATATAATACTCTGAAGTAACAAGCGAGGAACAATCTGGTATTGTTACAGCGTCTGTCTAGAGAGACTATCCAAATACATAACCAATAGGACTTACTTGCCACAAATTGCTTAAATTTCATTTACTACCAACGGTGGCTTGAATAGCCTCTATGGCCTGTCGTGATCGTGAGGTGATAGAGCACTCGAAAGGCAGAGGGGTCCTGGTTTTGCTTCAAGTACTGTTCTGTAGAAAAGTACTCCCAGACTTACGAAATCATAGCCGAGAAGTATTTGTACGAGGGTTCAATCACTTTCCTGTCTTTATTGACAACCTTGTTGATATCCATGGTAGCCAGCATGGACGTGATCGTGATCCGCAGGGAAGACAGGGCCATGTGTATGGTTGAAGTGCCTCTGGAGGCACTGCACAGATTTGAAAACAATGATACATTTCAGTGATTGTCCCACAAATCGTGAATCACTTTTGAGTCGCTGGGCTTAATCACTTCAAAAGCCTCTACTCTGACTGTCCCTAATGGGACATCCCTGTTGAATATAATAACTGTGGGACATCCCATTTGATTAAAATTATTGTGGGACATCCCTGTTGAATAGAATAATTGTGGGACATCCCATTTAAATGAAATGATTGTGGGATGTCCCAGTTGAATTGAATACTTGTGGGACATCCCATTTGAATTGAATACTTGTGGGATGTCCCAGTTGAATTGAATACTTGTGGGACATCCCATTTGAATTGAATACTTGTGGGACATCCCATTTGAATGAAATAATAGTGGGACTTCCCAGTCACAGGCAGATTTCCCAGTCATAATGGGATTTCCCAGTTGTTGGCAGATCACCCAGGTGGCATGGCATGTCCCATTTTGCATGGGATGCCCCAGTTGTTGTGGGATGTCCCAGTTGGCGTTGGATGCCCCTGTCGGCATGGGATGTCCCAGTTGGCATGGGATGCCCCTGTCGGCGTTGGATGCCCCTGTCGGCATGGGATGTCCCAGTTGGCGTTGGATGCCCCTGTCGGCATGGGATGTCCCAGTTGGCATGGGATGCCCCTGTCGGCGTTGGATGCCCCTGTCGGCATGGGATGTCCCAGTTGGCGTTGGATGCCCCTGTCGGCGTTGGATGTCCCAGTTGGTGTGGGATGTCCCAGTTGGCATGGGATGCCCCTGTCGGCGTGGGATGTCCCAGTTGGTGTCGGATGCCCCAGTTGTTGTGGGATTTCCCAGTCAGGGTCAGATTGGCCAGTTGTCATGGGATAGCCCAATTGCGGTGCACCTCATCTGTGTTGCAAACATCCTGGTCGCCTGAACAAGTTACTGTATGGGTTGGATGAATGTGATCGGATATTCAGTGCATTGGAATTTGATTGGTGGTGCAAAGGCTTGATGCAATGGTGGAAGAGGGGAATAATGGATATGTGAAGGCACATGATGGAATGGCGGAAGAGAGGAATAATTGATATGATAATAAAGCAAAAAAAATCTTCAGTGGTGCATGGGACAGCTCTATTGAATTCTTACTAATTTACACCAGTGGTGCTAGGATTCTAAGCTTTTTAACCAGCTATTTATGGAGCTAGGAGTGCCTGGTAGAAAATCAAGAGAAATGTTGGGAAGCTGGCCAGCCAACGCTATTGAGGCTCTATTCATAGCAGCTAAAGATGGTGTGATGAAGAAGGCACGATGGGATGTCAACTGGCAGAGCCAGGTTATGGTGTGCGGGGAGCAGGATGGGTGTGCAATTGAACGAGTAATATATAAATAATTTGGCCCCAGTACTAACCAAAAAGGTGGTCAGTTGCCAGGCCATTGAATGCCCAAGTACAGAGGCCAGGAGCCCCTGTGATGAACAGGGCATGACAGGAGATAGAGAGAAGTACTGGGTGTTGATTGGCAAGGGAGCAGGGCGGGTGCGCAATTGAATGAGCGATAATCAATTAATTTGGCCCGTGGTACTGACTAAAAGGGTGGTCAGCTGCTGGGCTACAACAATAGGGGCCCCCTGCAGTGAGGAGGGCATGGTGGGAGATAGAGAGAGAAGCACTGCCAGGCTACAGTGTGCACGCTGTGCGCAGCGCAGGCAGGCAAACGAGCAGCAGAAAATATTTAATTTGGCCCCCAGGTAGGACCCCAGACACCCTGATGGGAGGGCTATCCCATCTAGGGTTAGAGGGGAGGGAAGTCCAAAAAATGGGCCGCCTGCGGCGGGCGGGGGATCAGAAGTACTGCCCTGTGGGCGGTCCCAACAGTGATTCAGGTAATAGGAGGGACGTCCCATATAAGTGGGATGCACCACTTGTTTGGACCCCCTAAGGGGTCATCATTCTCCATGAAAAATATACCCCTTAGGGGGTTCAATATTAGTAGCCTGAAGTGGGCACTGCCTCCTTCAGAAGCACCCGTCACAACATCTTTCCTTCTTTCTCCTCCATAGCCAATATGGCCTTCGCGCTCACCGGTACACACATCGATGGCGGCACTTTCAACGGCAAAGGCGGTGGAAAACCTACAAGAATTGCAACGATTCCATCGGAGATTATCTAAGGTGCGCTACCCTGAAACACTCTTCGTTGTTTAGGGCATTCTAAGATACTGCCAAAGCATCGCACGGGCAATCGACTTCCTTCTGCGCTGACATTCATTGCAATGTAACTCTGGCTTGAGTTCAAGTGCAGCCTCATTCTTGATCGAACGTTACATAAGTCGAACCGAAAACAACACTGAACCTTCAACCAACATTCTTTAATTCCAACGGGTGATTTCGTATCGTTCGCCACCCCCGCGCTTACATTTTTGCAGTACTATTCATTAACAACTCGCACAGGAATCCAGATAGACATCTACCCACCTCGCCTCCGAGTTTCAACTCGACCTCATTCTCCCGAGATATTATCCCTGAAACAGTGCAGGCTGCCAGGTACTCAGGGTATTCCTGTTGAGAAAACAAATGACTACTGCTGTCAGTGTGGCGTCCTGACCAATGGTTCCTCGGTCAACGACGACGCTTAATTTCCTGGTGAAATTCCTGGTGCGACATTCGCTTCATCATTGATCACGATTATCCGCGGAACTCAAGGAGCTATTTATAATTTAGGCCGTTTTCGATGGGTAAAAACGGGTCCTGTCCGTACCGTGACCGTGCCGTCGTGGACGGCAAAAAATGGTCTACGTCGGAGCCATCAATCTGGAAGCAGTTCACTTTGCTCCGAAGACAAAACCGAGTCCATGGAAAGTAAGTGACAAAGGAGGGCACAAAGAGAATCTCGAATGACAGAACAAAGACACTACAGGTGACGATCCCAGTGGCTGTTGCGTGATCAACTGCAAATGACAGCTCATTGTCCGCTGTGTCCGGGTTGGGTTTGGGTTCGGTCATGATTGGGTTATGAGAAGAACGCGCGTCGTTTTAAGTATTTTATTTTTATTGGATTTTTCTGCGTGTCCTGTGCTTGTGGAGATCCGTGTGGGTGGATTTCTCACTGTAGCGGAATCATCGCAATATTCAAATGGCCTTCGCCGACATCGCTACCAATTTTCGCCTCACTTCAAAGCTTGTTCTCTTCGATTCACCTCAAACTCCTTCTGTCCCAAAGCCTGCCGACCGACACAAATCCTTGCGCTCCTCTTTCCCGTGATACAAGCTCCTACCACGTCCTCGTGGATCACGGTTCGATCACTGCCTTGCGTTTGGTAAATTGAATTATGGATGCATTACAACGCAGAGACATGGGTTTGACTTTCACTGAGGACATGTGCATTAGATGTTTTTGGTTAAGTTTTTGGTCTTGAAGCCTCTCTTCGTCTGCCATGCGAATGTCGTGGGCTTTTCCTGAGGTCTCACGCTCCATTGACTCGCGCCGCGCTGCAGGTCTATGTACGCGAAATTTAGTCCATCCGCTGGCGCGTCAACGGCTGCGATATTCGGCTCAATCAAACGAAGCCTCTTCTGCCCAGGCGTCACCGCCCGACGAACCGCACACGGTCCGACGTAAAGTGTTCTCCGTTCTACTCTCTCAATTTTCCCCGGATCACGCGTGTGTGACCTTCGCCAGCACGTCTTCGTGGATTAATGTTCGCTCACTTCCTCCAGTTGGAGTACGACATTGAACTACCAGGAAGAGCTGTGGGTTCGAATCCCGCCGAAGACGATGTTGACGCACCGACGTCTTTTTCTTTTCTTTTGCTCATCTCTTTCGCCCAGCTCTGTGGTCCGTGCCGCTGGTCTCAGGACTCAGAGATAGCACAACGCATGTCAAATTCACTCCAATATTTATTGTACACGATGACACCATCGCACTTTTCGATACCCAAGGAACCGTCCAAGATTTAGATGAACGACCACGTAACTGCGGCCACCGAGGTGTCCTGAGGTCTTCTGTCAAGCGCGGCGAAAGCACTTGGGCTAAGGGCGATATCCTGGGATCCTGCGCTAGCATCGTAGGTGCTGCTGAACACGGCTGTAATGGTTTCGCCGTTGACTGGGGAAACATATGGAAATTAGGAACAACGATGATTATCACCTGTCAAAGTGACTTGAGTGCTGCAGCAGACGGCGGAGCCCACCAACTCGGCGGGGATGGCGATGGCGAAGGGGCCGCTGAACGCCGGGAAGGCGCAATTGGTGGTTCCGAAGAATCCGAGATTGGCTTCAGGACATGCGTCAGTAGCGTCCTGCTGGGAGGTACGATACCCAACCGCACCTGTACTAGTGAACGCGTTGGCAGTGCCAATGAGCATGGCGGCGCAAACCGTGGTGAGGAGGGATTTAGAGAAGGACATTGTTGGTTAATTCAGCGGGGAGATGAACTGGTTGTACAGAGAGAATTAGAGCGGCTTTGAACTGAGTCAGCAGATACCACAAACCGTATGGATAAATTGTTTTTGTATAGCTTCGGGGCGCCGACCTACTTCGGGCGCATTGGTGATATTGGGCGAGAGCGGGCTTGGCTTGTGATGGGATAAATATAATTTGCGGAGGTCTGGATAACATCCGTCGCAGTGTTACGTTGATCAAGTTAAACCCCCGTGCAACATCCTCAGATCACGATGGGCAATGCGGTCCTTTGAGAAAGAAAGTAACGTCAAAGAAACATGGGACTCATAGGCAGATATTTATGCCCACTCACAGACACGGGAGTGGAAGGGTGCACAGTGCCAGGTGCAAGGGCTAAGACGCGACTCGGGGAACGACTGCACCCGTAGTGACACAAATCTGGGTCCAAATCCAAATCGCAAGCCGATTTCCAGCAGTACCCGAAACATTAGTGCACGACTAATTTGGTATTATCAGAGCAGGATATTAATTCCTCGGGCAAGCACTCCCAGTTCTCGTGCGTAACACCGTCAGATGCGGACGGGTGGCGCGGTTTCCTAAGGAAGCGACATGAAATTAACATACAGCCGACTTGAGCAAATACCTCTGCAGGCGGGCTGGGAGTTCTAGTAAGCCGTATTCTCGCATGGAAGAAAGCCTAGCAGAGGTCCCGGGTATGCTGGCAGGTGCGTTACCGGGCTCATTGGGTGATGCTAATGCGGTCGCAGTCCACGCACTGGACGATGTGGTCCGGCAGTTTGAGCACTGGGCCCCGCCTCGGCAACAGGTCTCTTCGGGGGAGTGATCATGATGGCGAGAGCAGACGTACGGGTTGAAACACAAATGGAAACCTGCTGCTAGGGAAGGATATTTCAATGGTTGAGGCCATCGTAGTTTTGGAAGTAGAAGTCGTGGTTTCGGAGCTAGAAGTCTCACCGCGAGCTGGATTCTACAGAGGGATGGTGAGGATGGATGATATTGGGAGCGATCATAGCGGGTCGTGTTTGAAATTAACATCCAACTAGTTCTTTGAGATCTACTGGCAGTGACTCCAAAGTCCTTACGAATCCATGAAAGCTTCGTCATGCAGGAACGTAAAATCGAATCAATGAGCAGGGGGGGGAGAAAAGTGGAAAGAGGCAGACCTGAGCATACACCCAACACCCAGATATCAGAGATATGTCTTCGTGTTCAGGTTTCGTTTCTAGAGGACGAGATATTGCGCGAGACGCAAGGGGCTACCATGATAAGGAATTTCCTAATTAGGAGGAGGGGGGGGGGGTCCCTCTGGGAGCTGAAAAATGTATCTCATACCTGTTTTCAAAACTCGTTGAAATGCACAGAAAAACACCTAGAAAAAAGATCGGAAATATTTACCGGCAAATTTGATCAACACTAGCTGAAGGAAAGTTTTCAACATGCTCTTTGTGAGC
The DNA here is from genome assembly GCA_029281465.1 of Mycena epipterygia. Lineage (NCBI taxonomy): Eukaryota > Fungi > Basidiomycota > Agaricomycetes > Agaricales > Mycenaceae > Mycena > Mycena epipterygia. The sequence goes on along the minus strand of JARJCQ010000031.1, from coordinate 668,770 downwards.
TCAGACGTTGTTCAGCTCTACCCCGTGAATATATGAGCCCTTTTTCGCCAAATCAGCTTCACTGAGTTGAATCATGTCACATCATATCATTCATGTGATGATCTCAGCCACCCTGGCGAGTTCACCTAAATTTGCCCTGGAGAGTCTGGAAGCACCTGTAATTAACCTGAAATATACTCGGTATAGTATATGCAGTTCCCTGTGGTGTCTGGATGACCTGGGAGCGGTTTCTGGAAATTTTCGACCTCCCGAAAAGGCAATTTGATGGCACGTGTTAGCTTACGTAGGGGGGAGGGTCTGCCAAACCTCTGAAAAATGTATTCCGACCTTGGGTGTTTTTTTCGGGGATCGGTAGCCCCTTGGCGAGACGGCTTAGTGATCGCCGACGGCATCAGCCGGCCGGGTACGAGTTAACCGAGGCCCGACCTCTTTTTTCGTCCTCCCATCTCTTTGTCGCTGCAACTTTCTGATCTGCGGGTTGTCCTGTACTTCCGATGTTACTCGCTTCATACCCTTTCATCTTCCCGGAACACCCGACTTGACTTGCTGCCCAACTTGGCTTTCGCAAGATTTGCTACAGTCTGCGACGGCGAGCGAGCATCGCTCAGGCAGTAAGCGAACCTGTGTCACAGCCTCGCTCCCAAAATCGCCGGGAGAACATGAAGCAGGCTGTTATTTGGGTAATTTCAAGGATGTCAAATGAGCTGTGTAGATGGATATCCGCGGCTATTTCCAAACCGCACAGCCTAAGACAAATGTATTGGGATGCACACCATGGCGCACGTCTGCAACGCGGTTCTGAGCACTGCCCAAACAATCAACGGCCCTGTGCTTCATTTTACGTTGGTTCCAATGACGATACTGAAAATTCATTTCACGCTGTGAGAATTCACGAACTTGCACGGGTATACATTATTTTGGCCCCCGCATTACCAGGTTATGTTGATCTCCCCGCGCTCCCACACGTACGCTGGCGCTTCATGAGGGATTCTGGGCCGTCTGCCGTTGACTGTATAATTGTCTTCGGACAAGTCGACGGGGATGTCGTCCTCCTCGAGGATGGGGCGCACAGGTGATACTGATCAGCGCTCAACGTCCCCAGCGGTGTCAAATGTCAACAGCTGACCTGATTTAATTTCGTAGACACTGCCTCGTGCAGAAGCGCCCGTCACAGCGCGTCTCCTTCTTTCTCTCCTCCACCACGACCACACCAGCCAATGTCCTTCGCTCTCAACGGTACACACATCGACGGCGGCACCTTCAACAATGTGGCCGGGAATATGACCCAGGTCTTCAACTCGCACGTTTCACACGCCAGGATATCAGCGGGCGGAGAACGAGGGGGTATACACAGCTTTCTGCGTACGTGCCTCCCAAATATGCATGCGGAATCATGTTCTGAACCTGGCGGTGCACATCTCTAGCTTCAACGACAGGCTCAATCGGTGCCATTAGGGCAGACGGAGTGTCGAGGCATACAAATGGCGAGCCGTATGGTGAGCACGTGCCCTCTGTCTGGCCCAGCTAAGTTTATACGCTACCAGCCATCGCCGATCGTAGGCACCGCCATGAGCGTCACCAATCGGAGCTACCACACAGCAATGGCAACCATACCTCGGGCTATGTACACGGCAGCCGAGCTACAATAGCACCTGCTCCTGCTCAGCACGATACAATTGCTCGTTATTCGCCGAATAATCAGATTACATCCACCTTTGACTCGGCTCAGCCTCAGGAAAGGAATTCACTCTATGGTGAGCTCGAATCCCCTTTCTTTTGGTGCTAGCGGATGCTCAAATCCGGCTACGAGGATTCAGCGGTAGCTAATGGATTTGGTGGCGGCTGGAGCAATTTATATCCAGGCCAGCATCCGATACCTATGCCAGTCCAATACGATCCCGTCCCAGAATATTCGGGCAATGAGCAAAATATATCTGTGGATGCCTTCGAATCTCAACGGCGTGCACTACCAGTCCTGCGGAGCATGTTTTTTTACCAAGCACCCCCAGCCTCTTCCGAAACGATATCGAACAATACATACAATAGTATTGGTGGGGACATGACCCAGCTCAGTGTGACTTCATATGGAGAATCAGGTGCGCATAAAATGTCATCTCCTCATCCACTGTTTCAATCGAGAGCTTACATTGCAGGCATCGACATATTGTACCGCTACGTTGTCATGGAAGCTCTACATGACTCTGTGGAGTGCTTCCCAGAGCCAGCTTGCCATCCAGGGACACGGACTCAGATACTTGAACAACTGAGATCATGGTCTGTCGATACAAGCCCCGGGAGTGCCCTTCTATGGCTTCACGGATCAGCAGGGATGGGCAAATCTGCTATTGCCCAGATGTTTGCTGGGAATTGCCAGCAAGAAGGCCGACTGGGAGCATCATTCTTCTTTCGGCGAGGACATCCGAAGCGCGGGACGTGGCATGGCTTAATCATAACCATTGCATACCAACTTTCAAAGTCTGTACCGGAATTTCTTCTGCCCCTCCAACAGGCCATGGAGGCCGATAAACTTGTTGTTGGTCGGGTGATCCCGGTCCAATTCAGACGGCTCGTTGTGGAACCATTTTGCCAGGCACCAGTTCCCCAAATCATCCCTGTCATTGTACTGGACGGGCTGGATGAATGCGACGATCACAAAATTCAGCAACAAATTCTTCGGCTTTTCATTGGAGCGATTCGCGACCACCAGCTTCCAATACGCCTCATCATAATCAGCCGTCCCGAACCGCACCTACGAGAGGTCCTGGAAACGAATGAGGTGCTCACGATCTGTCGGTCTCTCCAGCTCTCTGCCAATTGTTTGGATATTAGAATTTATCTGCAGGCCGAATTTTCGCGGATTAATTCAGAATACAGAGCTAGAGGCATCGATCTAGGTGCTGTTTGGCCCACCCGTGACACGCTAGATCAATTGGTTTGGAAGTCATCTGGGATATTCATATACGCGACGACGGTCATCCGTTTTGTCAGCGATGAATACTCTCATCCAGGAGACCGGCTGGCCTCTGTGTTGCACCTTGATCCACTGAGTACGGCTCCGCTGGATGACTTGTACTCACAGATTCTCTCAGTGTTGCCACAAGAACACCAGCAGCTTCGTATTCTCCACGCCATCTCGCAAAGCAAACTCCAAGGAGGATTGCACATGAATCCAGAAGAAATTGATATGCTCCTCGACCTGCGTTGGGGGACCTGTCATCTTGTATTGCGTGGACTCCACTCGTTGTTCAATGTCCCACCGATTCCAACTCGGTTTTCCCTACGAAAAAGCATTCACTTTTTGCACGCATCCCTGTCGGATTACTTGGGTGATTCACGACGATCTGGCCCATGGTGTGTGTCGCTGCCGTGGCTACAGACCAACTACCTTCACTGCATGATCCGGCTGCTGTCTTCTCCGCTGCCGAGGGAATTCGTTTCGGGTGACCGGGTTAGGTATTTCTACATGTAAGCCGCACGAGTTGAAGTTTGCATGAAAGTGACCTTTTTATCCAGAAATGCAGCGCATAAGTTGCCAGCAATCCTCAGCAATGCGACTCCCTCTGACTCCTTAGTTGAGCTCATGCGCAACAAAGAGTTCCAACATTCGCTATTTTATGCGAATCCGTTGATGTCGTGGCCTCAGGTACATCATCTTTATCATCCTGTGATTGGTTTATTCATTTTCGTGCTTCAGAGAGATTCACTCTACCCATCGGATCTTATACAATTCTGGGAGGGTCATCAATACGTTTTCGACCTTATGTCACATCTGAGGCTGAGCACAAACCGAAGCATGCCAACATTCCGATTCGATACACTATATACAGAGATATTCTCCAACCACCCCGACGTGCTCTTCGTCATGCAGACTATGATACTTCTGCCGCTAAACTGGCACTATATCTTTCGGATTCTTGGGCCAACATGGAATCATCAAGTGTTTCTGCCCTTTCATGAATTCAGGGACCAGCTTGGATTACGCTTCCCTGACGGCGACTCACCCCTCGACTTTTTAAGCGACTATCGCAGGGCCGGGCACATATATTCAGACCCGCGAAATGCCACCAAGGAACTGGTGCTTCTTTGGATTTATCGTGTGAAGGAATTGCTGAGTTCTGGTGGTACCTTTTGGAGATCCGGGTGTGCGAGATCGCTTCTGCAAAGTTCTTCCGCTGAATCATAATTATGCTAGAATCTCGATAGTTGAGCTCATCGATCGATGGCCGAGAAGTCAGAGAATAGTATTCGAGCTGGAGAGCCTCGACCTCTCCGCACTTTGTGACCAGATGGCCATAGATCCAGAATCTCATAAAATGGCTCATTCGGAGGGTATACTCCATCCAAACATCTATGAGATTCTAGGCTGGCTTCGGGTACGAGACCTCAAACCCGTCGATTGCATGCTGATGTTATTATGTAGGACTTCCTGGATCCTCCCCTACGAGCAATCATAATCTGGGAAAGGCAAATGGAGGCTATCAAACGGTGCCACGACAATTTTGACTGGGAATTAGATAGCGATGAGGAAGAATGCAATAGCGATTCGACTTCGGAGAGCTCGTAAATCATTACATATGTTAAATGTGACCTGGACAATTGTTTAAAATCTGTGATAAGTAGTTTAAGAAATCCCCATTTGTCAAGCACCACACATTCGAAAAAGCGAAGAGGTAGGTTATAACATGCTGATGACTCCTTAACAGGGTCGCTAGCAAAAAAAGGGAAAAAACTGGAATAGCTCACAGTTGAATCTTGGTTTGGGACAAATTGCAAGGACAATACCAAATGCAAAAGCGTACATGAGGCTTCGTGGGGCTTGGTTGAAAAACAATTGAGTAGGGATACTCGACGCACCTAATGCCGACGACTCAGAGAAGGGTCCCCCCGGTTTTTTACCCATAACCAAGATACAAGATTCGAGAATAAAATTACACGTCCTCTTCCGTCTCTGTCTCCAACTCCTCCTGGAGTGAGGCCGTATCCAACAGACTCGCGAGCGACGCACGGAACATGTTCCCACCGTACCCGTGCATCGACCCGGCATTGGAGCTGGATGTGGATTCAGGCGACAAATGCGAGCGCTCCGCCGGCGCGGCGGTATCGCGCCGGCTAGTGACGGACGGCGACGGGGGGGGACCACACATTTTGGCATAGGGCCTTCTTGAGGGACTGCAGGTCCTGGCGGATGATTTCGTGGCAGGACATGTCGAGATCGAGGTCGTTGTCATGGTAGCCTGCGAGTTGGAGAGAGGATATGAGTACGATGAACAAAAATAGTGGAGAAGACCCATATGATTTTCCGAATGAGTAGCATACATTGTGTATGTAAGGAGAACAAGTGATGGCCCACCAAACGGCTACTCAATCTCCTCTCCCGCCGCCACGAACCCTAAATAGACGAACATGCCAATTGCGACCTGTGCACGAATTTATCAGCATGTCGAGTCTCGACTTAAATACGCGAAAATAAGTGAACACGCACCGCAGGGACGATATTCCACCCAAATTTGCTCACGAGCTGTAGCGGCAGCATGAACAAGTACAACTGCATCACACTACATGCGCACTTGTCATCGCAGATCATCATGGTATCCACGTTCGACTTACTGGCTGCAATTCACGAAAGATGGGGGATAGACGAAGAAAGTTGGAAAACCAGGGAGTTACGGATGGTAGGGCACGGGCCGAATGTGAAAGGAATATACGCTATAAAGGAATAATGTCGGAATATGGGAAAAAGGCGGGACGTACAAGGGTAGCGGCATCGTGAAGATTTCTTCCAAAGATGTTTAAATGTGATGATCAGCATGGAATCGCAAAGCAACTCAGAAGAAGGATCAAGATGAAAGGGTAAAATGCAAAATGACGGTGGAAGCAAGTCCCGAGGTTAATGGAAAGGACGATAACACTCACTATCCAAGGCGATCTCGAACATTTGGATCCCTCGCAGTAGCCTGCCAGCTTGGTGCCGGGGACCGTGTCGCACTCATCGAGGATGCTTATCCACTCTGAGAGGCACCGTAAGACCTGCAAAAATAGATGAGCGTTGGGTGCATATTGTAACGAAGAGAAGCGCAAGGTGTATATTCATATCGGAAGAAGGGAAGGCAGGACCGAAAATAAGATAGGGGAACGAGCGGAAAGGGGATGCACGGCGATGCGAGACCAACGGAACGCAAAATGAACGTCGGATAATGCGCCGCGGAAGTACTAGGCCCCGGAGATCGAGGATATCAAAATAGGGAGGGAACTCCGGAATAAATGTCGCAACAAAAGATCGACGCACCTCCGGCGAATTCTCTCCCTTCTCATACTCTTCCAGCTGCGCCAGGCCCTGCGGATGATTCGGCCCAGTCCACGTCCTCATCCGGCTTGACGGATCCTACGCATCAGAAACACAATCCATCAGCAAAACCGCGATAAGTAACAAGGTCCACTCACCCGCGACTTCCGCCCCTCCGCCTCTGTTTTATGCGGCGCTCAAATGCAGCGCACCCACGCCGAGACGCCGTGATCACGCCTGCGAAGGGGATAATGTCCGCCGACACGTGCCGCAGGACGCCTTGCTCGGGCGTGGGGTTTGACGCGGGGAGTGGGGGCTGGTGAATCAAGGGATAGGAGATCGCAGCACTTGCATTGTTCGCGAGCCGTGTTGCGGCGTGCGTTTGGGCAGAGGATGACGATCCGCCTGATGCGAAGGCGGAGGCGGAGATGGACGTGGTGGGAGGTGCCAGCGTGGATGACGATGGCCCCGCGGCAGTGCTCCTGGAGGAGAAGGATCGGTGGATGCAACGGTGCGCGCTGGTGGGGAACTGGAATAGAGTCAATGGGGTATGTACTAAGGGAGAGGGGATGAATAGCTGAAGAACACGGTATGCACGTCGTGCAAGGGTCGGACGGGGTCGTGTAGGCCTTGGGAGTAGGTCGGCGAAGAGGTCCGCAGTGGAGATCGGTGCCATCGACACCGGAAGATCTATCCGTCCAGAGCCCAAGATATGACGAACCTGCAGAGGCAGGAAGGAGAGAGATCAAATCGTGTGACGTCGTGATGGGACGTGGACAGCCACCGTAATCCGAAAAGCCCATTCAATTGTGTTGAGCTGACTGAAGACAAAAATCTGGGAGGCATGACGGTCAGCCTTTAATCAGCCGTTCAAATCCTTGCGCCAGATGACATGCTGCGTCCGAACTGGAGCCACGGACGGGTCCCCAAGTAATTTCAGAAAGGATGTTACCGGAGTCCACAAGTAGATTCAGGGGGAGGCAGACGGCATAATCATCGTAGGTCAAGTGAAGATGCAGTAACTTACAGCTAGATTGAATCCCATACAGTTCGAGCCAAGTTTCGAACATGAATTTGATGGTTGAGGGAATTTGGTTGAGAACTCATAATTGTTCGGCTCGAATCCGCCTCTGAAGTTGAAGGCGTGTATTATTTTAAACACAGCTTACAGGTCGTCAGACTCTATTAGTTCCTTCAGAGCTACTAACAGCTAATCTAGTGCTTGCGAATACATGAACGCTTGAAGTTGACGTGCGTCCTCGTGCTAAAATTGAATGAATGCGAGCTGGAGGAGACCCGAGGGTAGACGCTTAGCGCTCAGACATCAGCGATATATCAGGGTGCGCAGGTTTCGGTCTCTGGAGGAAGAGGAGCAGTCATTTGCAGATTTATTGGACATTATTTTGAAAAACCGGCTTAGTGATGGCCGGCGGCATCAACCGGTCGGGTACAACCCGACTTCTTCACTGACGTCGATAGCCAGGCGCCAACTTCGGAGCGGCTGGATGTCCCCTCGCCGTCCTCATTTACCCTCGCGCTCCCTTCCCAGATCCTCCACACCACTATCATCCCAGAGCACCCTTGACTTTCTCGAGATTTGTTGTCATGCATGGCGAGTCGCGACTCGGAGCATCCCTGTGGCATGCAATCACGAAGTAGATGAATCTGGCATTCAGCCTCTGTTCAATCGATGTGCGATGTACTGGGGTGCCATATCCTCGCTGCCAAAATTGCTGGGCAAATCTGAAGCCCACTGCTAGTCTGGCAATCTCACGGATATCAAAATAATCAAATAAATTGTTTGAATATTTTATTCAGCGCCACTGCCACTAGCAATTCTCTTGGAGTCAGAGGGTGTTCCCATACGATGCAGCCCGTCTTCAAGGTGGTTCTGCAGCACTGCCCAAACCTGGGCGAGCTCGAAGCTCGGCGGTCATATGCTTAATTTCGTGTCCATGACCGGCCCATACCCCCAGCCTCCAGAATGCGGCAGGAAATATCAGGGTCTGAAGAGCGCTGTGCGCGGGCAGCTGCCTCGATGTCTGGGTCCTCGGCATGTGTTGGGACGAAAACCTACGGTGGTGGTAGACGCGCCAACCGCGTTAGAAGTGGGACATATATTTTCATAGGTCGCATAGAGAAGCATTCAAGGTCCTCTTGAGTGCGAAAATGCATTGAACCAGCAGAGGATGGTGGGTGCAAGAAGGAAGGAGAAGGACACCGCCGCTGATGGGATATCGGGTTACTATAGGTTTCAATGTCATCTCTTCGAACCAACCGATTGCAACCGCTGCTTCTTAACCTTGTCTTCGCGAGCACAAAGTGCTGCCACAATAATTGCTGTTCTGAGTCTACGAAATTCCTGAGAATGCAAGGGACATTATCTAAAAGCGATTGAGCCAGAGACTTAGTGCGGGTGATATTGCCAAGTATGTTTTCGAATTTATCGATAACGGTACAGCATATGTGATAGTTGGAAAACACAACGAATGCCAAGACTGAAAACCGAAGTCTCGTCCAAGAAGGATTATATTCATTGTGCTCACAACTAGGGTTCAGATACAACTTCAACAAATACAGTAGATAAAGTACAGCTGTTACAGTTTCGAAGTGATATGATAAAATATATGGCTACGCTCGTTCGTAGATGTGTAATGAATGGTATCTGAAAATCCATGAGCGACGTATTCTGTGAAAGAAAATAATGAAGACTTACAATTACCATAACGGCTCTCCAACATGGTCATCGTAGAATTGGGTTATGTACGTGGGGTAGTTCTTGCGGTGTCGGGCGTGGTCACGGGGATGAGGATGAGGTGGACGGTGCGGCGCATGACGTTCTTGTTGTAGAGTTTGGGTGTTAAGTTAAGGGCCTTTTGCGCTGAGGGACGCCGGTCGTCGGCGTTGACGGTGGGCGCGAGCCGGTTGATGTGAGCTCGGAGGAGAGCGCGCCCTTCGGCTCTGATGAGTGAGGGGAATGTGGACGAAGCGGGGGTGGAGAGGGAAGACGACATTCTGAGACTTCTGTCAGTTCATAACTCGTGTAGAAAACTGGCGAAGTGGCTCGTACTTCGATGAATTAGTTGTTGATTTGGAAAGTTGAAATGGGCAAGTTTCTCGTGGGGTGGGTTTGTTGTGGATTCCACGTTCCTTTTATGCGCGCTAGGGCGCTAACGCCTCACTTCCTTCGTGCGGATTTAGGTCCAGGCCCCACTCAGGATCCATCCGCGCGAGTGGGGAAAGCCCCTGAGTCTCGATCTGAGCATTGTCTTGAGGAATCCAGACTCCAATTGGTCAGTCTGGAATATCTTCGGAGCTTGCACCCTCACGGCAATCCACAGAAGTTTCCAGAAAGAAATTCAATCAAAAATCATGTCTAAACGAAAACTGCACATGTCACGTACACAATGAATGGGACGCGGCTTGGATCATGGAGATAGCTCTGGCGTAAGCTACAGCAGCTAGTCTGGTCTCGGACTTTATTCGAGCCTGGTATGAGTTATTCATTAAATGTCGTCGGCCCACCAGAACTTGGGGGCAGAAGAAATGCTTGGATCATTGCGTTTATACTGCCAGTGCACAGGATCCGCTATGAAACTGGGTAGTTCATTCAACTGGAAGAAGTGTCGCACTGTCCAATTAGAGGGAATTCGAGCGTCGAATCGATTTATTGAGAATTCTGGAACGAGGGCTTGCAGCATTTCAATCTCGCTGATTGAGATTAGCTGCGAACCACTCAAAATAAAGGTGTCCACGAGCAGGACGAACACTCAGGAGAAATGCGCCGCCCTTGACACATCTTGAGCGTTATACCCTGCTCCTGTCTTCCCACCCCGATCTACTTACCGCACATGGATCGTATTGGAAAAGAGCGGTATGGATTGTGCTTGGGCGGATGTGTTGATTAAATCCGTCGTAGTGGTGCGCTGATCAACGCGATCCAGCGTAAAATTCCTTGTGGGAGCACCATTAACTCTCCCCACGACCTTCAACGGGCGACAAGGTTCCCTACGAAAGCGTCATCAAAATATACGGGTCATAAGGAGATATTTATACCCACTCACTGGAGTCGCACATCCTCCCTGTGGCATGTATTCAGAAGCGTGATTGAGGGAGTGCACGGCCCCAGGTGAAGACACGACTCGGGGAAGGACTGCACCCGTAGTGATACGAATGTAGGTTCGAACCCAAATTGCAAGCGGATTTCCAGGTGCACGACGGATTTTGCATTGAAAAACCAGCGTGATAACTCGTGCGCTCCCAGTTCTTGCGCGCAACACCCTGAGAGGCGAATGGGTGTTGCGGTTGCCTCCACTCCAGGTGGGCTGGGAGAGGCAATACAGTAAGCCGCCTTCTCGCAAGGAAGAAAATCAAGCAGAGGTCACGGGTATCCTGGAGGGTGCGTCGGCAGGCTCATTGGGTGATGCCAATACGGTAGCAGTCTAAGCATTGGAACCTGCAGGAGGAAATGATCTCTGCGGGGGAGTGATTGGAGCGAGGGCTTGTCGTAGCAGACGTCAACGTTAAAACATCAATGGGATCTCACTGCTAGCCAAGGATTTCCCAACGGTGGAGGCGGTCGTAATTTTGGAAGTAGAAGTCGTGGTTTTGGAGCTGGAAGCCTTGCCGCGAGCTGGATTCTAGAGGCGAATGAGGGGATGCGAATGATAACGGGAGTGATTGCAGCACGCGTACATGTCGAAGGGAGCTAGCAGTGTTTGGCGCACTTCGTGGGAGGGGAACGGCGAACGACGACGTAGTACTTATAACGCCTACCCTGGTGAACCCGACTCTGAAGACGGGCTCAGAGAAAAGAAAAGGAAAACTATGCACCTTCGATCCGCGAGCTCGATATGGTGGTGATGGGTGCCGGCAGCCTCCGCATATGACGCTCTGCCGTGGTTTGCATCGTAAACACGGTTCCATTGAGCTCCGCCGCACCTTTCCCGAGCTTCCAGACCTGCGTGCTCATCACTCAGGCGTCCTCCGCAGCTATCCGCGCTCTTTATTCGCGAGCCAACCAGGTCTCTATTCGGTCGAGAGCATTCCGCAGAGAATGTGTCTCTTTGATGAGGATGGCAATCCGATTTCGCAGCGAGGCATCCAGCGTGCGCACCACGGCTTTCGTTTCGGACTGCACAGCCGCGGATTCCTTGGCCAGGTAGGTCCGCAGTAGAGCAGGGTCGGAAGATGTCCACGACCTATCGCATGAGATTACAAGTTCAGATGTTTGAGAGGTCAAGACGCGATATCGATGAACCTTGCTGAGGAGAAAGGAAAAAAGCGAGGGATCATATGACACCGTCGTGATCATCAGGAAAGTCCTCCTTTGGCAATAATAGCGGGGTAGGGATTACAACGAGAGGGAGGCGCAACATGGAAAAGAACGTTATAGAGCCGATATGGTCAGAATGAGGAGGGTAAGGATGATAAGCGGAAAGAGTCCGTTCAGGGACATACACGTCCCGAGTGAGGCATCCAGCTCGCGCGCCAGGGCTTCTGTTTTGGACTGTGCCGCCGCCGACGCCTTTGCGGGGCTGGCGAAGAGTTCCGCAGTGGAGTTCAGGGCTAACATCAGCGCCGGAAGATGGCCATAACCTTATCGCATCAGATTCCAGTTCGGAGCTCAAGACACAACAAAACTGCTGAGGTAGGAAGGAGAGAGATGAAAAAGCTTCGGATCATATGACACCGTGATCACTGATGCGATGTGGACAGCCACCGTGATCCGAAAAGCCCACTCAGCCAATCGCACTGTTGCAATTGAAAGATATTTGAGCTGAGCGAAAAGGTTGGGGACTCACGACGGTCAGCCTTTAATCAGCCGTTCATACTTTGCGCTTCTTTGGCAAATCCTTGGGGTGCCAAATGATGCGAACACAAATTTTGGATGTTACGCGAGGCTACAAGTAGGTTCAGTGGGAAGGAGACGGGAATCGTCGTAGGTGGCAAGTGAAAGTTCACTTAAAATTAAATCAAAGATGATACACATTCTTGATATTCCAGCCAAGTTCAAAGATGGATCTGATGGTTGATAATTCCCGAAGAATTGTTCGGCTCGAATCCTCGTTTGAAATTGACAGCATCTTTTGCTTTTGATTCAGCGCAAAGAAGCTCCTTGAGATCTACTGGCAGTAACTCCAAAGTCCTTGCGAATCCATGAAATCTGGACATGCTTCGTCGTGCAGGAACGTAAAATTGAATGAATGGGGAGCGGGGGAGGGGGGAAAGAGGCATACGAGCATATGCACCCAACACTCAGCTATCAGAGATATGTTTTCGTGCGCAGGTTTTGTTTCTAGAGGACGAGATGTTGCGTGACCATGGCTGAGTGATTGCCAGCGGCCGGGTAAAACTTAACCGAGGCCCGACCTTCTTTTTCGTCCCACTCGTTAACGTCGAGGATCCCATGTCTTTGTCGCTGCAACTTTCTGATCTGCGGGATGTCCCCAATCCTTCTGACGGTATGCTTGTGCTCAAGATTCTTCATACCATTTTATCTTCCCGGATCACCCTTGACTTGCTTGCCCTTGGATTTACTGCAGTCTGCGACGGCGAGCAGCACTCAAGCTGTAAGTGAAGCTGTGCCACAGCCTCGCTCCCAAGATCGCCGGGAGAATATGAAGCAGGCTGTTATTCTGATAATTTCAAAGATGTCAAACGAGCTGTGCAGATGCATATCCGCGGCTATTTCCAAACCGCACAGCCTAAGAAGAATTTATTGGGATGCACACCATGGCGCACGTCTGAAATGCGGCTCTGAGTACTGCCCAAACATGCGCGAGCTCGAAGTCGATTCATACGGTCGTATTCCCAGTTTTTGGTGCATCGGCGGCCCTGTGCATCATTTTATATTAGTTCCAATGACGAAACTAAATATTTATTTCACGCTGTCGGAATTCACGAACTTACGCACCTGTACATTATTCTTGCCCCCGCGCTAACAGGTGATGTCAAACTCCCCACGCTCCCTCGCCTACGATGGCTCTTCATACCCGATTTTGGGAGCGATGCATCCACGGCAACGCCTATAGCCCTCTGACATCGAGCAGTCCATCAAGTTGTTTGATAACATTGTAGAAGTCCCATCCACAAAGATCAATGTCTTCTCACTGGCTTATAGTTTGATCGCCTTCGCATATTTGGTAGCCATATAAGCGCTCAACTTCTGCGGCGATGTCAAATGTCAACAGCTGACCTGATTTAATTTCGTAGACACTGCCTCGTGCAGAAGCGCCCGTCACAGCGCCTCTCCTTCTTTCTCTCCTCCACCACGACCACACCAGCCAATGTCCTTTGCTCTCAACGGTACGCACATTGACGGCGGCACCTTCAACAATGTGGCCGGGAATATGACGCAAGTCCTCAACTCCCACGTTTCGAATTCACACGCCAGGATATCGGCGGGCACAGAGCGAGGCGAGCGGAAACAGGGCTTGATGTGTACGTGCCTCCCAAATATGCATGCGGAATCATGTTCTAAACCTGGTGGTCCGCATCTATAGCTTCAACGACGGGTTCAATCGGCGCGATTCGAGGAGACAGAGTGTCGAGGCATAGGAATGGCGAGCCATATGGTGAGCGCATGCCCTCTTTCTGGCCGAGCTAAGTTTATGCGCTGCCAGGAATCGCCGATCGTAGGCACCGGCATGAGCATCACCAATCGGAGCTACCACACAGGAATAGTAACAGCACCTCGAGCTATGATGTCCAAGCCAGCCGAGCTACGATAGCACCTTCTCAGTACAATACTAGGTCGGTATATGCAACAAATAATGAGGCCATCTCCGCCTTCAACTCGGCTCAGCTTCAGGAAAGTAGCCCATTTTATCGTGAGTTCAAATTGCAAATTTTCTTTGGGTGGATGGCTTAAATATGGTGGCGAAGAATCGGCAATATCAAATGGATATGGTCGCAGCTGGAGCAATGTTCCTGAAGGTCATGATGTGATACCAGCACCAGTGCAATACGATCTCGTCCCAACATATTCGGGCACTCAGGAAAATATATCCGTTGACGGCTCGGAGCCTCGGCCCGCTGCGCGATTAGGCCATCATAGCATGCTTCCGTACCAGGCACCCTCGATATTTCCAGAAATTATATCAAACAACACCTACAACAGCATCGGTGGCAACATGACGCAGGTCTACGGAGAATCAGGTGCACAAAAAAACATATTTTCTTGCCCAATGCTCATTGACGTACATTTCAGGAATCGACATCCTATACCGATACGTTGTCATGGAAGCTCTGCATGACTCGGGGGAGCGCTTTCCGGAGCCCGCTTGCCATCCGGGAACACGGACTGAAATACTTGAAGAATTGAGATCATGGTCTACCGATATAAACCCCGATAGTACGATTTTATGGCTTCACGGATCAGCAGGGATGGGCAAATCCGCCATTGCGCAGATGTTTGCTGGGCATTGCCAGCAAGAAGGCCGACTTGGTGCCTCGTTTTTCTTTAGGCGGGGCCATCCGAAGCGTGGGACGTGGAATGGCCTCATCACGACCATCGCGTACCAACTTGCCAAATCTGTACCGGAATTCCTGTCACCCCTCCAGGAGGCCATGGAGGCCGATAAACTTATTGTTGGTCGCACGATCCCAGTGCAATTCGAGCGGCTCCTCATGGAGCCATTTCGCCACGCAGCGACTCCTCAAATCATCCCCGTCATCGTCCTAGACGGGTTGGACGAATGCGCGGATCACACAGTTCAGCAACGAATTCTTGGGCTTTTCATTGGATCCATTCGGGCCCACCAGCTTCCAATCCGCCTTCTTATAATCAGCCGCCCCGAACCGCACCTCCGAGAGGTCCTAGAAACAAAGGAGACGCTCAGCATCTGCCGTCCTCTCGCACTCTCCGCCGATGACTCTGCTTACGAAGACATTAGAAAATATCTGCAGGACGAATTTTCTAGGATCCATTCTGCCTATCTGGTGAGAGGAATCGACCTCGGAGCCATTTGGCCAATCTCGGATGCCCTCAATCACTTGGTTAGAAAGTCCTCTGGGATATTCATATACGCGACGACGGTTATCCGGTTCATCAGCGATGAATACTCTCATCCAGAAGACCGACTGGCCTCTGTTTTGCACCTCGACCCGCAGAGCACGGCACCACTGGATGACTTGTATACACAGATTCTCTCAGTGCTCCCACAAGAGTGCCTGCAGTTTCGTATTCTCCATGCTATCTGGAAAAGCATAATCCCAGGTGGATTGGATCTGAATCCTGAAGACATTGATATGCTCCTCGAACTTCGGGCAGGGACATCGCGTCTTATACTGCGTGGCCTATACTCGTTGTTCACTATTCCACCAATTTCCAGCAAATTTTCCCTCTGGCAACCAATCTCTTTTTTGCATGCATCCCTGTCGGATTACCTGGGTGATTCACGACGATCTGGCCCGTGGTGTGTTTCGCTGCCGTGGCTACAGACCGAATATGTTCACTGCTTGATTCGGTTACTGTCTTCTCCGCTACCAACGGAATTCACTTCGGGTGACCGGGTCCGGATATTCTACTCGTAAGTCACACTGAGTGAAGTTCACATGAAAGTAACACTTTATCTAGAAATGCAGTGTATGCGTTATCAACGATACTCAGGAATACAACCCCCTCTGACGATTTAATTGGGCTCATGCGTCACAAAGAGTTCCAACATTCGCTATTTTATGTGCAGCCGTTGATGCCGGGGCCTCAGGTACATTATCTTTATCATCCTGTGATGTTTTATTCATTTCATACTTCAGAGGGATTCATGCTACCCGTCGGATCTGATACAACTCTGGGAGGGTCATCGCTACATTTTCGACCTTACTTCAGATCTGAAGCTGAATACAAACCGAAGCACTCCGACATTCCGGTTCGACGCAATCTATACCGAGATATTCTCCAACCACCCCGACTTGGTCTTTGTCTTGCAGACTATGGTCTTTCTTCCACTACACCATCGGGAAATATTGCGGATTCTTGGGCCAACATGGAATGATCAAGCATTTATGCCCTTTCATGAATTCAGGGACCAGCTTGCATTACCCTTCCCTGACGGCGACTCACCCCTCGATTTTTTAAGCGACTATCGCAGGGCCGGGCACATATATTCCGACCCGCGAAATGCCGCCGAGGAATTGGTGCTTCTGTGGATTTATCGTGTTAAGGAATTGCTCAGTTCTGGTGGTCTCTTTTGGATTTCTGGGTGCGCGACATTCCTTCACAAACGGTGTTTACGTAACTGAAAAATGATTATGCTAGTGTCTTGATCCTTGACCGCATTGATCGATGGCCGAGAAGACCGAGAATAGTACTCGAGCTGGAGACCCTCGACCTCTCTGGACTTTGTCACCAGATGGCCATAGATCCAGAAGCTCATAAATTGGCTCATGAATATGGCATACTCCGTCCAAACATCTACCGCATTCTAGACTGGCTTCAGGTATGAGACCTCAAACCAATCGATTGCATGCTGATGTTATTGTGCAGGACTTCCCGGACCCTCCCCTACGAGCAATCACAATCTGGGAGAGGCAGATAGAGGCTATTAAACGGTGTGCCCGGAGTAACGATTGGGAATCAGATAGCGATTCAGAGGAATCAAATAGCGACTCGGAGTCGGACAGCTTGTAAATTGTTACATATGTTAAATGTGACCGAGACAATTGGGCAAAGCCTGCGATAAGTAGTTTAAGGAATCCCCATTCTTCAACACCCAGAGGAGGCTGAGGTAGATTATTACGTGCTAATTGCTCCTTAACAGCGCCGCCGGTAAAAAAAAACGGCAAACATTTGAATAGCTCACGGTTGAATCTTAGTTTGGGAAAAATTGCAAGCGTAATACCAAATACAAAAATATACATGAGGCTTTGCAGAGCATCGTTGAAAAACGATTGAGCAAGGATACTCGACGCACCTGTTGATATCTCAATGCTGACGACCAAAAGAAGGGTTCCACCGGTTTTGTACCCACAATGAAGGTTCAAAGTTTGACGATAAAATTCCACGCGCTCTTCTGCGTCTCCGTAACTATCTCCTCCTGGATCGAGGCTGTACCTAATAGACTCACGAGCGACGCATGGAACATATTCCCGCCGTACCCGTGGATCGTCCCGGCGTTGGAGGAGGATTCCGACGCCAAATGCGAGTGCTCCGCCGGTGCGGTGCTATGGGGCCGGTCAGGGACGGACGGCGACAGGGGGAACCACATATTTTGGCATGGCGCCTTCGCGAGGGACTGCAGCTCCTGGCAGATGATTTCGCGGCAGAACATGCCGAGTTCAAGGTTGTTCTCGTCGTAGCCAGCAAGGTGAAGAGATAGTATGAATATGAGCACAATGAATAAAATAATAGTGGAGAAGACAGAGTGAGGGCTGGCTGATTTCCGAACGTGTAGCATACGTCGTATGTAAAGAGAAAGAGTGATGTACTACCGAATGGTTGCTCAATTTCCTCTCCCGCCGCCACGAACCCTAAATGGACGAACACACCGACCGCCACCTATACACGAATTTATCAGTACCGAGAAGAGGATACGCGAGAATAGATCAACACTTACCGCAGGGACGGTATGCCACCAAAATTAACTCACGAGCTGCAGCGGGAGCATTCACAGGTACAACCACGCAACACTACATGTGCAATCATCATCGTCAATCCCAGTTTAGCCACGTTCGACTTACTGGCTGCAATTTGCGAAGGATGGAGGATAGACGAAGAAAGCTGAAAACCAGGGAGTTTCGGATGGTAGGGCACGGGCCGAATGTGAACGGAATACACGCTGTAAAGGAATTAACGCCAGAATATGGGAAAAAAGGCGGGACGTACAAGGGTAGCGGCGTCGTGGATTTGTTCAAGGGCTGTTTAACGTGAGTCGAATGATCAGCATGAGAATTACAAAACGTATAAGCATGAGGAAGGAGGGCGAACGTGAAAAGGTAAACATAAACGACGGTGGAAGCAAGCCCCGGAATTCACGGATATCCACGGAAGATGAAACCCGTCAAGGAACGATAACACTCACTATCCAAGGTGATCTCGAATATTTGAATGCCGATTCCCTCGCAGTAGACTGCCCAGTTTGGCGCCGGGGACCGTGCCGCGCTCGTCGAGGATGCTTATTCACTCGAGAGGCACCGTAAGACCTGCAAAAATGGATGAGCATTGGGCACATATCGTAAACGAAGAGGATAGCAAGGGCGCATATGCATATCGGAAGAAGGGAAGGCAGGACTGAAAAAAAGATAGGGGAACGAGCGGAAAGGGAATGCACGGCGATGGGAGACCAACGGAACAAAATGAATGTCGGATAATGCACCGCAGAGGTACTAGGCACCAGGGATCGAGTAGAGAATATCAAACTAGGGAGCAAACTCCAAAATAAATGTCGCAACAACAGATCGACGCACCTGCTCCGACAAATTCTCCCCTTTCTCATACTCCTCCTGCTGCGCAAGCCCTGAGGGGTGGATCGGCCAGTCTACGTCCTCATCCGACGTGAACGAACCTAGGCATCAGAAACATAATCACGAACGGTGCCATAGCGAGAAATAAGGTCCACTCACCTGCGACTTCCGCCCCTCAACCTCGGCCTGATGCTGGGCCCCAAAGCTGCGCACCCATGCTGAGACGCCCGTGAACACGCCTGCGAACGGGATAACGTCCGGTGAGACACGCCGCAGGACGCCTTGCTCGGGCGCGGCGTTCGATGCGGGGAGCAGGCGCTGGTGGAGCGAGGTGTTGGACGTGGCGGCGTCTGCGTTGGTCGCGAGCGGTGCTGCGGCGTGCGTTTGAGTGGAGGATGTCGATACGCCGGATCCGGACGCGGACGCAGTGGGAGGCGCCAGCGTGGATGACGATGGCCCCACGGCAGTGGACGGTCCTGGAGGAGAAGGAACGGTGGATGCGACGGTGCGGGTTTCCATGGAACTGGACACTGCACGGAATAGGGTCAATGGGGTACTAAAGGAGAGGGGATGAATAGCTGAAGAATACGGTACGCACGTCGTGCAAGGGCCGGGCGGGGTCGTATAGGTCTTGGAAGGAGGTCGGCGAAGAGGTCCGCAGTGGAGGTCGGTGCCATCGTCACCGGGAGATCTACGATCCAGAGCCCAAGATAAGAAGAGAGATCAAAGAGAGATGGTCAAGGGATCGTGTGACGCCGTGATGCGACGTGGACAGCCACTGTGATCCGAGAAGCCCATTTATCCAATCGAGCTTAAATTTGACCACTGAAGTACAACGGTCGGGCTTTCATCATTAATTTGCGCTTCCTTGGCAAATCTCTGCGATGCAAAATGATACACTGTGGATGTGCCGTCATCGACACGATATCGACGTCGCGCAAGACCAACTCAAACGGGGATCAGTCGGAGTTTGAAACACTCCTTCTTTCCTACCACCCCCATCCCACGGTGCAGGCGCCTCCACCTTCCTTTCCCTCCCTACCCTGCTTTACCTCTTGCTTCAGGCGCACTCTCATGTTTCCGGCGCCAACGCTCCGAACACGGCCGGTATTTCAACGCCCCGACGAATGCGTGCAGCGTAGAATGGATGCGATTCCTTGGTCTTTGACGCGTTTTGACGCGTTTTTTTTTCTTGCGTGGTATCTTTAACATGATTAGCTATCGCTAACACCTTCATTTCCTTCCAATGACCTCTTACGCGTCCCAATGAACTAATTAGCGGCTTTGATTGACGTTGCTCTTGATACGCACCTTGTTTATGGATCAGCCCGACTATCGATCTCACAATCCGAGTCAAGGAATCCGTTCTCCGCTTGTCGCATATGCCGCTCTGCTGCTTCTCCAGAACCCCTGGGAGCTACGTTTTCATCCTTGTTACCTCCAGTTCTCCTCTGAACCATTTTACAGTGCTGCCGCCTGTATCCGCTGACCCTGCGGCGTTCGCGCCATCCACACCTACGAGCCTCGGCAGTTGCAGCAATTCCCGGCGCCCCATGACGAGTAAGTAATCCCTCCTACTTCAGGACTGCGCTGACGACACCAATTGGGTTAGCAACGCAACACCAGGCGACGAGGTCTCCTGGTGCGTATATGATAAGTTTTCCGCCTTCAATTAAACGTGCATATCGGCATTAGTCCTGCAGGCACCTTGCTTTCCTCGTACAAATACACCTGCTCTGGTTCCGACGGCTACACTGGACTTTTCGGATGGATGGAACTCCGAGTCTTGTCTGATACTTAGATCGCGTGGCTGGTGTGGTAGTTAGCTGAATAACATTGATTTTTCAATTAATATTCGCAGAGGAAGGAAGGGATGTGGCGGCGTATGTATGAATAGCAGGCGGCACCTGAGCAGAAGCTACCAGATACTAGCATATGGTCAAAAGCTCATAGTGCCATATCTCCGTCGAGATATGCTCATCGATGCTTTATTTTGGGTGAGCAGATTCGAGCAGATTTACGCAGAGCCCAGCATAAGGGGTTCTCACTGGGAGATCTCACATCTGAGAGGAAGCGAAGATAATTTTGTTGGTCGAGAATCCCTTAAGAATTCTTGACTCAAATCCTCCTCTAAAATTTAAAGCGTCTATCATTGTCGATGTAGGTCCAATAGGACGTACAGGTTGGACTCAGGTCGTTTGTTGAGAGCCGAGTAATGTCAGTGAATCCAAAGTGCTTGTGAATTCATGAAAGCGGGGAGTTGCCGTGTGGGTCGTGCAGGAAACTTAAAATTGAATGCATGGATCGGAGAAGGAGACCCGAGTGTGGACGAATAACGCTCAGATATTTCATCGCGTGCAGGTTTCGCTTCTAGGAGGAGGTATTGCGCGTGACCCACAGCATCGGTACAGCATCCTTGAACCGGCATGGTGATGGCCGGCGGCATCGGTCGCCGTGTACGAGTTACCCGAAGCCCGACCTCTTCTTCGTCCCACTCACCAACATTGCAACGTCGAATGTCAGCCATCTTGATATCTCATCACCGTCCGAGCTGCTGAATGTCCTCCCCTTACCTCCAAGATTCTCCACACCATTGTCGTCCCAGAGCAGTGGGCGCCCTTGACATTCACAAGATTTACTGTGCAGTCTGCGAAGTGCAAGTGGCATCGCTGCAGAACAACCTCAGCAGCTGGGTGAATCTTGCGTGCAGCGTCTTGTCCCTGGAACTGGTCAACACAGCTGTACCACTTTACTGTGCCACAACTTCTGTCCCGCTGGCCGTAAGTATCTCAGGATTGCTATTCTGGGTGTAAAACCGATTGTTGGGATCAGATAGTATTCTCAGCGGCACACCATGGAGCCCGTTTTCAATGCGGTTCTGCAGCCCTTTCCGAAAATCTGAAGTCTGTTTCGACGATCGGCACGTATGCGGAGCGGAGGCAGACCTGGGATCTGCGAAGGGTGCACTATCACGACTGGGATGATGTTTTGTGTATGGTGGGTATCTCTTATGGATCGAATGCTGTTGTGTTTTGTGAGCTCGACACTGCTGTTATTTTCAGTGAGTTAGATTTTGGAGATTACTCCGTAATTGCTAACGCCGATGCAGTATGTAGATAGAACAGTGTCGATCCCTCCCCACTTTCCGAGAATGTCCCCTTTTATTTCTCTCGCCTATGGTGAGATCTTGTCGCCAGTTTAGCGCTCAACCTCCCCGGCGGTGCCCAAATGTGAACAGCTGACCTTTGATTGAGCTAATTTTGTAGACAGGCACTGCCTTCTTCAGAAGCGCGCACCACAGCACTTGCCCTTCCTTCTCTCTCTCCACCACCACGACACCACAGTCAATATGTCCTTCGCTCTTAACGGTACACACATCGATGGTGGGACCTTCAACAATGTGGCCGGGAATATGACGCAGGTCTTCAACTCACACGTTTCACACACCAAGATATCAGCGGGCGGAGAACGAGAGGGTATACACAGCTTTCTGCGTACGTTCGTTCCACAGATAGATGCATGCAGAAGCGTATTCTAAACCCAGCGGTGGGCATCTCTAGCTTCAACGAGCTCAATCGGGGCAATTAGAGCAGAAAGAGGGCTGAGGCATAGGAATGGTGAGCCATATGGTGAGCGCATGCCCTCTTTCTGGTCCAGCTAAGTTTATCTGCTGCCAGCCATCGCCGATCGTAGGCACCGCCATGAGCATCACCAATCGGAGCTATCACACAGCAATGGCAACAGTACCTCGGGCTATGTACACGGCAGCCAAGCTATAATAGCACCTGCTGCTGCTCAGCACGATACAATTGCTCGCTATTCGCCAAATAATCAGATCACATCCACCTTTGACTCGGCTCAGCCTCAGGAAAGAAATTCACTCTATGGTGAGCTCGAATCTCCTTTCTTTTGGTTCTAGCGGATGCTCAAATCCGGCTACGAAGATTCAGCGGTAACTAATGGATTTGGTGGTGGCTGGAGCAATTTATATCCAGGCCAGCATCCGATACCTATGCCAGTCCAATACGATCCCGTCCCAGAATATTCGGGCAATGAGCAAAATATATTTGTGGATGATGTCGAATCTCAGCGTCGCATGCTACCAGTCCAGCGTCGCATGCGTTTTGACCAAGCACCCCCAGCTTCTTCCGAAACCATATCAAACAACACATACAATAGTATAGGCGGCGACATGACACAGCTAAGTGTCACTTCCTATGGGGAGTCAGGTGCACAACAAATTTTCTCACCTAATGCTCTGCCACTTAAATGCCTTGCAGGAATCGACATACTATACCGCTCCCTCGTGACAGAAGCTGTACATGACTCTGTGGAGCGCTTCCCAGAGCCAGCTTGTCATCCAGGGACACGGACTCAGATACTCGAACAACTGAGATTGTGGTCTATCGATACAAACCCCGAGAGTTCACTTCTGTGGCTTCATGGATCAGCTGGAATGGGAAAATCTGCTATTGCACAGATGTTTGCGGGAGAATGTCACAAAGAAGGCCGACTTGGTGCTTCCTTCTTTTTTCGGCGTGGACATCCGAAGCGCGGGACCTGGAATGGCCTAATCACAACCATTGCATACCAACTCGCAAATTCCGTACCAGACTTTCTCCTCCCACTCCAACAGGCCATTGAGCGCGATAAAATCATTGTGGGTCGGGCGATCCCAGTGCAATTCGAGCGGCTCCTCGTGGAACCATTTCACCACATACCAGTTCCCCAGATCATCCCCGTCATCGTTCTGGATGGGTTGGACGAATGCGACAATCACAAAGTTCAGCAACAAATTCTTTGGCTTTTCATTGGAGCCATTCGCGACCAACAGCTTCCAATACGTCTCATTATAACCAGCCGGCCCGAACCGCACCTACGAGAGGTCCTAGAAGTGAATGAGGTGCTCACAATCTGTCGGCCCCTCGAGCTCTCTGCAGATCGTTCGGATATTAGAACTTATCTGCAGGCCGAATTTTCGCGGATTCATTCCGACTACCGAGCTAGAGGCATCAATCTAGGCACTGTTTGGCCCACCCCCGACGCACTAGATCAATTGGTTTGGAAGTCATCTGGGACATTCATATACGCGACAACGGTCATCCGTTTCGTCAGCGATGAATACTCTCATCCAGAAGACCGACTGACCTCCCTTTTGCGCCTCGATCCACTGAGTACGGCTCCATTGGATGATTTGTATACACAGATCCTCTCGGTGCTCCCACAGGAGAGCCGGCAGCTTCGTATCCTCCACGCCATCTCGCAAGGCACAATCGGAAATAGAGGATTGGACATGGATCCGGAGGAGATCGATATGCTCCTCAACCTGCGTCGAGGGACTTGCCGTCTCGTATTGCGTGGACTCCACTCGTTGTTCAAAGTCCCACCAATTCCAACTCGGTTTTCATGGCGGAAAAGCATCTATTTTTTGCATGCATCCCTGTCGGATTACTTGGGTGATTCACAACGATCTGGCCCGTGGTGTGTGTCGCTGCCGTGGCTACAGACCGACTACCTTCACTGCTTGATCCGTTTGTTGTCTTCTCCGCTACCGAGGGAATTGGCTTCAGGTGACCGGCTCAGTATTCTCTACCAGTAAGCCACACCGAGTGAAGTTCACATGAAATTGACCCTTTATCCAGATGCGCAGTGTATGTGTTGCCAGCAATGCTCAGCAATGCGACCCCCTCTGACGACTTATCCGAGTTCATGCATCACAAAGAGTTCCAACATTCGATATTTTATGCAGATGTGTTGACGAGGTGGCCTGAGGTACATCATCCTTGTCATCCTGTGTTTGGTTTATTAATTTTCGGGTCTCAGAGGGATTCACGCTACCCATCGGATCTCTTACAACTCTGGGAGGGTCTTCAATACATTCTCGACCTTCTTCCACATCTGAAGCTGAGCACAAACCGAAGTACTCCGACACTCCGGTTCGATGCAATCTATACTGGGATATTCTCCAACCACTCTGACCTGCACTTTGTTGTGCAGACTATGATCCATCTACGACTACACCCCTCCCACACCTTGCGGATTCTGGGGCCGACATGGAATTATCAAATATTTCTGCCCTTTCATGAATTCAGGGACCAGCTTGCATTACCCTTCCCTGAAGGTGACTCACCCCTCGATTTTTTAAATGACTATCGCAGGGCCGGGTACATATATTCAGACCCCACAAACGCCGCCGAGGAACTGGTGCTTCGTTGGATTTATCGTTCTAAGGAATTGCTGATTTCTGGCGGTCTCTTTTGGTATTACGGGTGCGCGAGATCGCTTCTGCAAAAGTCTTCAACTGAAACAATTATATTAGCGACTTGTTATTTGGCGCCATCGATAAATGGCCGAGAAGTCCGAGAATAGTACTCGAGCTGGAGACCCTCGACCTCTCTGAACTTTGTCACCAGATGGCGATAGACCCAGAAACACATAAAAATGCTCATCGTAAAGGCGTACTCTATCCAAAAATCTACCGCATTCTAGACTGGCTTCGGGTACGAGACCTCAAATCAGTCGATTGCATGCTGATATTATTATGCAGGACTTCCCAGACCCTCCCCTACGAGCAATCGCAATCTGGGAACAGCAAATAGAGGCTATCAAACGCTGCCACGACAGTTTTGATTGGCTATATTAGATAGTGATTAGGAGGAATGAAATAGCGACTCGGAGTCATACAGCTTGTAAATCGTTATGTTGAATGTAACCTGGACGATTGTAAAACCTGTAATAAGTAGGAGTTTAGAAATGCCAATTTTTCAAGCGTCATACATTCTTGAAGAGGCCGAAGAGGTAGATTATTACATGCCGATGACTCCTTCACAGGGCCGTCAGCAAAAGAAACGGAAAACACTGGAATAACTCACGGTTGAATCTTGGTTTGGGACATTGCAAGCACAATACTAAATGCAAAAGCATGAGACATGGTTGAAAACGAGTGAGCAGGGATACTCGATGCACCCGTTGATATTCCACTGCCGACGACCGAGGGTCTCACCGGTTTTGTACCCACAATGAAGGTTCGAAGTCCGATAATAAATCACCCGTCACGGTTTCAGATTCCTGCTGGATCGAGACCGTATCCGACGGCCTCGCGAGCGAGGCATGGAACATGTTTCTGCCGTGCCCATGCATCGACCCGGCGTTGGAGGTGGATTTCGTGGAGTTGGATTCCCGCAGCAAATGCGAGTGCTCCGCCGGCGCGGCGGTATGGGGCCGGCCAGTGACGGACAGCGACAAGGGGGGCCACGCATTTTGACGTGGGGCCTTCTTGAGAGACTGCAGGTCCTGGCGGATGATTTCGCGGCAGGACATGTCGAGATCGAGGTCGTTGTCATGGTAGCCTGCGAGTTGGAGAGATGATATGAGTACGATGAACAAAAATAGTGGAGAAGACCCGTATGATTTTCCGAATGTGTAGCCTACATTGTGTGTATGTAAGGAGAACAAGTGATGGCCCACCAAACGGCTACTCAATCTCCTCTCCCGACGCCACGAACCCTAAATAGACGAACGCGCCGACCGCGACCTGTGCACAAATTTATCAGCATGTCGAGTCTCAACTCAAATACGATATATATATATATATCACTGCAGGGACGGAATGCCACCCAAAGTCGTTGATAAGCTGCAGCGGGAGTATGAACAGATACAACCCCATCATGCTACACGCGCAATTGTCATCATCAATCCCAGGTTACCCACGTTCGACTTACTGGCTGCAATTCACGACTGAGGGATGAAAAAAAAAAAACTGAGAATCAGCCAATTTCGGATGGCATGCGCACGGACCGAATGGGAACGGAATATGGGAAGAAAGGCGGGACGTACAAGGGTAGCGGCGTCGTGAAGATTTGTTCCAGTGCTGTGTAAAATGGGTGGAATGATCAGCAGGAATTACAAAACGAATCACAAGAAGAATCAAGGTGAAAAGGTAAAATGCAAAGTGGAAACAAGTCCCAAAGTTAATGGATACCTGCGAAAGCACGAGCAAGGACGATAACACTCACTTTCCAAGGTGATCTCGAACATTTGGATCCCTCACAGTAAACTGCCTAGCTTGGTGCCGGGGACCGTACATCGCCCGTCAAGGATGCCTATCGACTCCGAGAGGCACCGTAAGACTTGCCAAAATGGATGAGCATTGGGCGCCTATGGTAAACGAAGAGAATAGCAAGGGCACATATTCATATCGGAAGGGAAGGTAAGACTGAAAATAGGATAGGGAAACGAGCAGAAAGGGAATGCACGGTGATGGGAGACCTGCGGAACGCAAAATGAACGTCGGATAATGCGCCGCGGAGGTACTAGGCGCCGGAGATCGAGTAGAGGATATCAAACTAGGGAGCGAACTCCAAAATAAATGTCGCAACAACAGATCGACGCACCTGCTCATACTCTTCCAGCTGTGCAAGCCCTGCCGGGTGGATCGGCCGTCCACGTCCTCATCCAGTTTGACAGATCCTAGGCATCAGAAACACAATCAAGAACGGCGCCATAGCAAGAAGTAACAAGGTCCACTCACCCGCGACTTCCGCCCCTCAACCTCGGCCTGATGCTGGGCCCCAAAGCTGCGCAACCATGCTGAGACGCCCGTGAACACGCCTGCGAACGGGATAACGTCCGGCGAGACGCGCCGCAGGACACCTTGCTCGGGCGCGGCGTTCGAGGCGGAGAGCAGGGGCTGGTGGAGCAAGGGGTTGGACGTGGCGGCGTCTGCGTTGGTCGCGAGCCGTGTTGCGGCGTGCGTTTGGGTGGAGGATGTTGATGCGCCGGATCCGGACGCGAACGCAGTGGGAGATGCCAGCGTGGATGACGATGGCCCCGCGGCGGTGGATGCTCCTGGTCGGTGGATGCGACGGTGCGGGTGTGTGGGGAACTGGACATTGCACAGAATAGAGTCAGTGAGGTACTAAAGGAGAGGGGATGAATAGCTGAAGAACACGGTACGCAAGGTCCAAGGCAAAAATTCAGAATCAAGCCCAAGTGATGGCATCGACCGGGCAGGTGTTAACCGAGCCCCGGGCTCTGTTTCGTGTCGTCATAGTAACCTTGTCTCTGCAACCTACCGAGCTGCTGGACGTGATCGCCTCCTTGATTCCCAGCCCTTCCGACCTTCTTTCCTGCATTCGCTTCCAAGACGCTCCACACCAATATCGTCCCGGAGCACCTCGAGTTCCGCGAGATTTTCCGCGACGCACGGCGAGTATCGCTGTGGAATGCGCTCACGAACCAGCCGATCCTCGCAGCCAGGATCTTGTCCTTGCAATTGATGAGCGAACCCGTCCCGCTATACTGGAGTGCTACAGCCTTGGTCCCGAAGTCGCTGTGCGAATCTAAGGTGCTCTTCTGGGAATTGGAAGGCGACCGGATGCCAAACTAATTGTTCAGATGCGCTATCCAGCGTTCTTTCCAGAATGCACGGCTTGAAGCGATTTTCTTGGGATCAGACAGTGTTTTTTGCAGCTGCACACCATGGAGCCCGTTTGAGGGCGGTTCTGCAGCACTACCCAAGTCTGCGCGAGCTCGAAGTCGATTTCTACGATAGCATGCCCAGTTTTTCGTCCATCAGCAGCCTGTGAGTCCATTCTTTTTCGTTCAGTCAAGATACTGTACTGAATATCTGTCCCAAGCTTTGGGACTTTGGGAATTTGACGCGGGTATCACTGACGGTGAATCTACACCCGATGCTTGGGCCCGTCCCACTCGACTACTTGGCACCAATGTTTAGTATGCTCTCGCGATGCCCACAGCTCGAAGATCTGCGCATCGCAATTGAAATGCGATAGAACAGATATCGCTCAATTTTTAGCTGACAGACAATGGCCAACTCTCAAGCGATTCATCATCGAGGGGGACCTAACATTCACATCCCCTGTCATCGCTACAGCATTTCTGGCTCGTTACCCATCACTCGAAACGCTCTCGCTTCCGGAACACCTCGACCTCCCCACACTCCCGCACCTGCGATGGCTCTTCATGCCGGACTTCGTAAACGACGCACCCACGGTCGCACCTGCAACCCTCCCGCGACTCGAATACGCTGCCATTACGCACGCATATTGGCAGCCCCACATGGACATCGCCGAGGTCGTCGATAAGCTGCACGCCTTCCCTGTGCTGTGCGGCGTAAGCGTGTCTCTGGACACACCCACCGCGTTGCAAACACTCACGCACGAGCTCCCAACGCTCGAACGCCTAGTACTCTGTCGTTCGCGGTGGAACGCCGACCACACGCGCGGGGAAGAAAATCGCGTGGTACATACCTGACATCCCCTCATCATATTCCTCACAAATGAATGAATTATAACTCTTCATCCAGCCCTCCCTCGAGTGCCTCGCCACGCTAAGCTCGTTCGCGCGACACCTCCGCTGCAATCCAATCCATCGCAGATGTCTCTGGGGACACCGACCTCACACTTGATTCCCTCTTTCGCGCCCTTGCAGTTGCGCCGAAGCTGCAGTATGTCGGCGTCGACGTGATACACCCCGACGCCTTCCGGCCTGTATTCACATGGTTTTCGATCTTGCGGGACGCGCAGGGCGCATATGTGGGAAGGAGGCAGACCCGAGATCTGCGGAGGGTGCGCTACCATGACTGGGATGATGTCTTCCGCGTGGTGGAGATCTCTTGATGTCGATAGGCATTGATTACAGATGTTGTGCCATTGTGTAGTCGTACCAATTTTGGTGAGTTGCATTTTGCATTTCGAAAGTTGTCCATATTTTTTGACAGCGAACAGTAGATAGAACATTGTAGATGCTTTCGCAAATGTCGCTTTTTATTTCTCTCATCTATTGTGAGATCTGTTTCTTCTGTTTCTTGGATACTCGCATTAGCACTTAACGTCCGCGGCGGGCGCCAAACGTGAGCAGCTGCCCCTGATTGAGCTAATTTCTTAGGTAGGCACTGCCTCCTTCAGGAGCGCCCGGCACAACATCTTTCCTTCTTTCTACTCCACCACCACCACACCATAGCCAATGTGGCCTTCGAGCTCAACGGTACACACATTGATGGCGGCACTTTCAACGGCAAACAGTCAGCCTGCATTCAAAGACAGTGGACGGCCTACAAGAATTGCAACAACTCCATCGGAAGGTGCGCCACCCTGAAACACTCTTCGTTGTTCAGGGCATTCTAAGGTACTGCCGAAGCATCGCACGGGCAACCGACTTCAGCTGCGTTCTTCTGCGCTGATATCTATTGCAATGTAACTCCGGCTTGACTTCAAGTGCAGCCTCATTCTTGATCGAACTTTACGTTAATCGAACCGAAAACAAAACACACACACTGAACCTTCAACCAACAGTCTTTAATTACAAGGGGTGATTTCGTATGGTCCGCCATCCCCGCGCTTACATTTTTGCAGTACTATTCATTGACAACTCGCACAGGAATCCAGATTGACATCTACCCACCTCGCCTCCGAATTTCAACTCGACCTCATTCTCCCGAGATATTTATAATTTAGGCCGTTTTCGATGGGTAAAAACGGGTTCTGCCCGTGCCGTGACCGTGCCGTCGTGGACAATAAAAAGTGGCTTGCGTCGGAGCGAACAATCTGGAAGGAGTTTTACTTTGCTCTGAAGACAAAGACGGAGTACATAGAAAGTAAGTGACAAAGGATAGGCACAAAGAGAATTTCAAATAACAGAACAAAGACACTACAAGTGACGGTCCCAGTGGCTGTTGCGCGACCAACTGCAAATGACAGTTCATTGTCCGCTGTGTCCGGGTTGGTTTTGGGTTGGGATGATTGGGTTATGAGAAGAACGCGCGTCGTTTTAAGTATTTATTTTTATTGGATTTTTCTGCGTGTCCTATGGAATCCGTGTGGGTGGATTTCTCACTGAAGCGGAATCATCGCAATATTCAAATGGCCTTCGCCGACATCGCTACCAATTTTCGCCTCACCTCAAAGCTCGTTCTCTTAAATTCACCTCAAACTCCTTCTGTCCCAAAGCCTGCCGACCGATACAAATCCTTGCACTCCTCTTTCCCGTGATACAAGCTCCTACCTCGTCCTCGTGGATCACGGTTCGATCACTGCCTTGCGTTTGGTAAATTGAATTACGGATGCATTACAACGCAGAGACGTGGGTTCTCTCACTGAGGACATGTGCATTAGATGTTTTTGGTTAAGTTTTGGTTAAGTTTTTGGTCTTGGGTGCCTTTGAAGCCTCTTTTCGTCTGCCATGAGAATGTCGTGGGCTTTTCCTGAGGTCTCACGCTCCATTGACTTGCGCCGCGCTGCAGGTCTATGTACACGAAATTTAGTCCATCCGCTGGCGCGTCAACGGCTGCGATATTCGGCTCAATCAAACGAAGCCTCTTCTGCCCCAGGCGTCACCGCCCGACGAACCGCGCACGGTCCGACGTAAAGTGTTCTCTGTTCTGTGATTCGAAAAGCCCATTCAGCCAATCGCGCTGTATAATTGAAAGATATTTGATCACCAAGCTGAGTAAAAAGGTTTGGGACTCACAACGGCCTGCGTTTAATCAGCCCTTCATATTTTCACTTCCTTGGGAAATCCTTGCGGCACCAATAGACGCACTGCATGGGAACACAATTGTGGAAGGAATGTTACCCCAGTCTACAAGTAGGTTCAGACAAAACAATCATCGTAAATGGCAAGTAAGCATGCACTGAAGTTCAATCAACGATACACAGATTCTCGATATTCAAGCCGAGTTTGGAAGATGAATTTGATGCTTGGGAGAAATTTAGTTCCTGAAGAATTGTTCGGCTCGAATCCTCGTTTAAAATTGACAGCATCTTTTGCTTTCGATTCAGCATGAAGGAGTTCCTTGAAAGCTACTGGCAGTGACTCCAAAATCCTTACGAATCCACGAACACTTCGTCGTACAGGAACATAAAATTGAATGAATGAGGAGGGGAGGGGGAGGGGGGGGGAGAAAAGTGAAAAGAGGCAGACCTGAGCATAGAGCATAGACATCCAACACCCAGATATCACAGATATGTCTTTTGTGTGCAAGTTTCGTTTCTAGAGGATGAGATATTGCGAGGGACCGTGGCTGAGTGATTGCCGGCGGCATCAGCCGGCCGAGTACGAGATAACCGAGAGCCGACCCTTTTTTTCGTCCCCCATGTCTTTGTCTCTGCAGCTTTTTGATCTGCGGGTTGTCCCCTATCCTTCCGATGGTATGCTCGCGCTGAGGCTCCTTCATACCATTTTATCCTCCCGGAGCACCCTTGACTTGCCCTTGACTTTCGCAAGATTTGCTGCAGTCTGACGGCGAGCATCGCTCAGGCTGTAAGCGAAGCCGTGCCACAGCCTCGCTCCCAATATCGCCAGGAGAACATGAAGCAGGCTGTTATTCCGGTGATTTCAAGGATGTCAAACGAGCTGTGCAGATGCATATCCGCGGCGATTTCTAAACCGCACAGCCTAAGACGAATTCATTGGGATGCACACCATGGTGCATGTCTGCAACGCGGCCCTGAGCACTGCCCAAACATGCGCGAGCTCGAAGTCTGCTTCGACGATTGCATGCCCAGTTTTTGGTGCATCAGCGGCCCTGTGAGTCATTCTACATTAGTTCCAATGACGAAACTAGATATTTATTTCACGCTGTCAGAATTCACGAACTCATGCACCTATAGATTATTTTTGGCCCCCGCGCTAACAGGCGATGTCAACTTCCCCGCGCTCCCGCACCTACGATGGCTCTTCATACCCGATTCGTGAGCGACGCATCCACGGCAACACTTGTAGCCCTCGAACATCGAGCAGCCCGCCAAGTTGTTTGATAACCTTGTGGAAGTCCCTTCCACAAAGATCGATGGCTTATGGAGATCTTCAGTTTCGCACATTTTGGTAGCCAGCTTAGCGCCCAGCCTCCGCGGCGGCGCCAAACGTGAACAGCTGACTGATTCAGCTAATTTCGCAGACAGGCACCGCCTTGTTTAGAAGCGCCCATCACAGCACCTCTCTTTCTTTCTCTCCTTCACCACGACCACACCAGCCAAAATGTCCTTTGCTCTCAACGGTACGCATATCGACGGAGGCACCTTCAACAATGTGGCCGGGAATATGACACAAGTCTTCAACTCGCATGTTTCACATACCAGGATACCAGGGGGCAGAGAACGAGGGGGTATACACAGCTTTCTGCGTATGTTCGTTCCACAGATGCACACAGAATCGTATTCTGAACCTGGTGGTGTGCATCTCTAGCTTTAACGATGGGTTCAATCGGCGCTAGTCGAGCAGATAGAGTGTCGAGGCATAGAAATGGCGAGTCATATGGTGAGTGCATGCCCTCTTTCTGGCCTAGCTAACTTTATACACTACCAGCCATCGCCGATCTTAGGCACCGCCATGACCATCACCAATCGGAGCTACCGCACAGGAACAATAACAGCACCTCAGGCTATGATGTCCAGGCCAGCCAAGCTACGATAGCACCTGCTCCTGCTCAGCACGATACAATTGCTCGCTATTCGTCAAATAATCAGATCGCATCCATCTTTGACTCGGCTCAGCTTCAGGAAAGGAATTCATTCTATGATGAGCTCGAATCCCCTTTGTTTGGTTCCAGCGGATGCTCAAATCCGGCTACGAAGATTCAGCGGTAGAAAATGGATCTAATGGATCTGGCAGCGGCAGGAGCAATTTATTTTGGGACCAGCATCCGATGCCTACGTCAGTCCAATACGATGCTGTTGCAGCATATTCGGGCATCGAGCAAAATATATCTGTGGATGCCTCCGGGTCTCGACACCGCACACCACCAGTCCCGCAGAGCATGTTTTCTTACCAAGCACCCCCAGCCTCTTCCGAAACCATATCGAACAATACATACAATAGTATTGGCGGCGACATGACCCAGTTCAGTGTGACTTCATACGGAGAATCAGGTGCGCATAAAATGTCATCTTCTTATCCAGTGTTTAAATCGAGATTTTACATTGCAGGCATCGACAGACTTTGCCGATACATTGTCATGGAAGCTCTACATAATTCTGTGGAGCGCTTCCCAGAGCCAGCTTGTCATCCAGGCACACGGACTGACAAACTCGAACAATTGATATCATGGTCTATTGATATGAGCCCCGAGAGTTCGCTTCTGTGGCTTAACGGATCAGCAGGAATGGGGAAATCCGCCATTGCGCAGATGTTTGCTGGGGAGTGCCACAAACAACACCGACTTGGTGCATCATTTTTCTTTCGGCGCGG
Organism: Mycena epipterygia; assembly: GCA_029281465.1. Classification (NCBI taxonomy): domain Eukaryota; kingdom Fungi; phylum Basidiomycota; class Agaricomycetes; order Agaricales; family Mycenaceae; genus Mycena; species Mycena epipterygia. The sequence continues at coordinate 634,875 of JARJCQ010000031.1, read as the reverse complement.
TCATCCGAAGCGCGGGACGTGGAATAGCCTAATCACAACCATCGTGTACCAACTCGCAAATTCCGTACCAGATTTTCTCCTCCCATTGCAACAAGCCATGGAGGCCGATAAACTCGTCGTTGGCCGGGCGATCCCGGTGCAATTCCAGCAGCTCCTCGTGGAACCATTTCGCCACGCACCAGTTCCCCAAATCATCCCTGTCATTGTTTTGGACGGGTTGGATGAATGCGCAGATCACACAGTTCAGCAACGAATTCTTGGGCTTTTCATTGGAGCGATTCGGGCCCACCAGCTTCCGATCCGCCTTCTTATAATCAGCCGCCCCGAACCGCACCTCCGAGAGGTCCTAGAAACAAATGAGGTACTCAGCATCTGCCATCCTCTTGCACTCTCCGCTGATGACTCTGCTTATGAAGACATTAGAAGATACCTGCAGGACGAATTTTCTAGGATCCATTCTGCCTATCTGGGGAGAGGAATCAACCTTGGAGCCATTTGGCCAACCTTGGATGCACTCAATCACTTGGTTAACACGTCCTCTGGGATTTTCATATACGCCAAAACCATCATCCGTTTTGTGGGTGATGAATATTCTCATCCAGGAGACCGGCTGGCGTCTGTTTTGAGCCTCGATCCGCGGAGTACGGCTCCACTGGACGACTTGTATACCCAAATTCTCTCAGTGCTGCCACAAGAACACCAGCAGCTTCGTATTCTCCACGCCATCTGGCAAAGCAAACTTCAAGGAGGATTGCACATGGATCCAGAAGAAATTGATATGCTCCTCGACCTGCGTCAAGGGACATCTCGTCTTATATTGCGTGGGCTACACTCGTTGTTCAATGTCCCACCGATTCCAACTCGGTTTTCATTGCGGAAAAGCATCTATTTTTTGCGTGCATCCCTGTCGGATTACTTGGGTGATTCACGACGATCTGGCCCGTGGTGTGTGTCGCTGCCGTGGCTACAGACCGACTACCTTCACTGCTTGATCCGTTTGTTGTCTTCTCCGCTACCGAGGGAATTGGCTTCAGGTGACCGGCTCAGTATTCTCTACCAGTAAGCCACACCGAGTGAGGTTCACATGAAATTGACCCTTTATCCAGATGCGCAGTGTATGCGTTGCCAGCAATGCTCAGCAATGCGACCCCCTCTGACGACTTATCCGAGTTCATGCGTCACAAAGAGTTCCAAAATTCGATATTTTATGCAGATGTGTTGACGAGGTGGCCTGAGGTACATCATCCTTGTCATCCTGTGTTTGGTTTATTAATTTTCGGGTCTCAGAGGGATTCACGCTATCCATCGGATCTGATACAACTCTGGGAGGGTCATCAATACATTTTTGACCTTCTTCAACATCTGAGGCTGAGCGACAAACACAGTACTCCGACATTCCGGTTCGATGCAATCTATGCAGAGATATTCTTCAACCACCCCAATGTGCTTTTTGTCTTGCAGGCTATGGTCTTTCTGCCAAAAGAGTGGGAAATCTTGGGGATTCTTGGGCCACAATGGAATCATCAAGTGTTTCTGCCCTTTGTTGAATACAGGGAACAGCTTGAATTACCCTTCCCTGAAGGTGACTCACCCCTCGACTTTTTAAGCGACTATCGCAGGGCCGGGCACATATATTCCGACCCCACAAATGCTGCTGAGGAACTGGTGCTTCTTTGGATTTATCGTGTTAAGGAATTTCTGGTTTCTGGTGGTACCTTTTGGTATTATCAGTTGGGTGACATCCCTTCTCAAAAATTCTTCAACTGAACAGAGATTATTAGTCACGAGATAGTCGCGCTCATCAATCAATGGCCGAGAAGTTTGAGAATAGTACTCGAGCTGGAGACACTCGACCTCTCCGGACTTTGTGCCCAGATGGCCACAGATCCAGAATCTCATCGAGACGCTCATCATGATGGTATAGTCCATCCAGAGATCTACTACATTCTGGACTGGCTTCGGGTACGAGACCTCAAACCAGTCGATTGCATGCTGATGTTATTATGCAGGACTTCCCGGACCCTCCCCTACGAGCAATCGGAATCTGGGAACAGCAAATAGAGGCTATAAAACGGTGCCCCATGAGTGATCAGTAGGAATCAGATAGTGTTTCGGAGGAATCAAATAGCGACTCGGAGTTGGACAGCTTGTAAATCATTACATACATGGACCTGGACAATTGTAAAACTCGTGATAAGTACTAGGAGTTTTAAGAAATCCCAATAAGTCAAGCACCACACATATTCGAAGAGGCCGAAGAGGTAGATTGTTACGTACTGACAACTCCTTAACAGAGCCGCCAGTAAAAGCATGGAAAAAAACTGCAATAGCTCGCATTTGGTTTGGGACAAATTGCACGCACAATACCAATGCAAAGCATACATGAGGCTTCGCGGGGCATGGTTGAAAAACGATTGAGCAAGGATACTCCACGCACCTGGTGATATCCCAATGCCGGCAACTGAGCGAAGGTCCCACCGGTTTTGTACCCAGAGTTAAGGCTGGAAGTTCGACAATAAAATTTCACATTCTCTTCCGTTTCCGTCTCCGACTCCTCCTGGAGTGAGGCCGTATCCAACAGACTCGCGAGCGAGGCACGGAACATGTTCCCGCCGCACTCATGCATTGACCCGGCGTTGGAGGTGGATTGAATTCTGGGGACAAAACAGAATGCGAGTGCTCGGTGGGTGCGGCGGTATGGGGACGAGGACCACACATGCACCTTCTTGAGAGACTGCAGGTCCTGGTGGATTGTTTCGCGGCAGAACATGTCGAAATCGAGATCATTGTCGTCATAGCCTGCGAGGTGCGGGACAGTATCAATGCAATGAACAAAAATAGTGGAGAAGACCTGTATGATTTTCCGTGTAGCATATATTGTGCGTCTGTAAAGAGAACAAGTGATGGCCCACAAAACAGCTACTAAATTTCTTTCCCCGCCGCCATGAACCCTAAATAGACGAACGCGCCAATTTATGAGCATGTCGAGTCTCGGCTCAAATACGCGAAAATAAATTAACACTTACCGCAGGACAGTATGCCACCCAAAGTCGCTCACGAGCTGCAGCGGGAGCATTCACAGGTACAACCACGCAACACTACATGCGCAATTGTCATCAGCAATCTCAGTTTAGCCACGTTCGACTTACTGGCTGTAATTGGCGAAGCAGGAAGGACGGAAAAAGGTGAGAATCAGCTAGTTTCGGATGGTAGGGCACGGGCCGAATGTGAACGGAATGCACGCTGTAAAAAAACTAACCTCGGAATATGGGGGGGAAAAGGTGGGACGTACAAGGGTAGTGGCGTCGTGAAGATTTCTTCCAAGATCTTTAAATGTGATGATCAGCATGGGAAATCGCAAACCCAAAGAGGACGTAGGAGGGTCAACGTGGAAGGCTAAATGTAAACAACGGTGGAAGCAAGCCCCGGAATTCATGGATATCCACGAAAGACGAAACCAGTCAAGTAACGATAACACTCACTTTCCAAGGTGATCTCGAACATGTGGATCCCTCGCAGTAGACTGCTCAGCTTGGTGTCGGGAACTGTACCACCCTCGTCGAGGATGCTTATCCACTCCGAGAGGCACCGTAAGACCTGAAAAATGGATGAGCATTGGGCGCATATTGTAACGAAGAGAAAAGCAAGGCCACATATTCATATCGGAAGAAGGGAAGGCAGAACTGAAAACAAGATAAAGGAACGAGCGGAAAGGCCATGCACGGCGATGGGAGACCGACGGAACGCAAAATGAACGTCGGATAATGCGCCGCGGAAGTACTAGGCCCCGGAGATCGAGGATATCGAACTAGGGAGGGAACTCCAGAATAAATGTCGCAACAAAAGATCGACGCACCTCCGGCGAATTCTCTCCCTTCTCATACTCTTCCAGCTGCGCCAGGCCCTGCGGATGATTCGGCCCAGTCCACGTCCTCATCCGGCTTGACGGATCCTACACATCAGAAACACAATCACGAACAGCGCCATAGCGATAAGTAACAAGGTCCACTCACCCGCGATTTCCGCCCCTCCACCTCCGTCTTATGCTGCGCTCAAAAGCAGCGCACCCATGCCGGGACGCCCGCGATCACGCCTGCGAAGGGGATAATGTCCGCCGACACGTGCGGCAGGACGCCTTGCTCGGGCGTGGGGTTTGACGCGGGGAGCGGGGGCTGGTGAATCAAGGGATAGGAGATCGCAGCACCTGCGTTGTTCGCGAGCCGTGCTGCGGCGTGCGTTTGGGCAGAGGATGTCGATGCGCCTGATGGGGAGGCGGAGGCGGAGGCGGAGGCGGACGCAGTGGGAGGTGCCAGCGTGGATGACGATGGCCCCGCGGCAGTGGATGCTCCTGGAGGAGAAGGAGCGGTGGATGCGACGGTGCGGGTTTGCGGGGAACTGGACACTGCATGGAATAGGGTCAACAGGGTACTAAAGGAGAGGGGATGAATAGCTGAAGAACACAGTACGCACGTCGTGCAAGGGCCGGATGGGGTCGTTATAGGTCTTGGAAGTAGGTCGGCGAAGAGGTCGCAGTAGAGGTCGGTGACATCATCAGCAGCGGAAGATCTATCAGTCCAGAGCTCAAGATATGAACCTGCAGAGGCAGAGATCAAAGAGAGACGCTGTTGTATGACCCTCACGGCATTTCCCGACCGGCCCGACTCACTCACGAATGATTCGGCCATTTCTGACTTAGTACTCCTACTTTATTTGGCACAATATACGGTACCGCTACATGTATAAAAGACCTAGCTACTGTATGAATTCATCAGAATTCTCTCGCCCTCTTCGACGTCTGACCGGACTCAGGCCCGCCTCGAATAGGCCGATACCACACTTGATCAAGTGCGGGATTTGTTGAGCTTCCCTCGACACCGCATTTCGAGACTGGTATCTCGACTGTACGTATTGCGCCAGCACGTCTCAGTCACCGACGACCTGACTGACCCCTCGAAATTTTCCAGAGCTCTCAACTACGACTAGTCGACTTGAATTCTACCCAAAACGGACCATACACCTTCTACCGAGTCACCTCCCGCATTCGATCCCCCTTCGATGTCCGACCCTCTACCCGACCCTCTATCCGACCCCCTCCTTCAGAACCTCGCGGCGGTCCTAACGCCAGAGGTGTACCAGCAATTCGCGCCAATTTTAACCAACCTAGCGACGCGACTTGCTGATAGCGAGTCTACCATCGGCAAACTTCGACGCGACGCCGCAACGACCGAGACACTTACCTCGGCCTTCCGCGACGCGCTCACTGGCGCTACCATACACACCACTCCTCAGCCGGGTACCTCTCAGCCCGCTGGTCGAGCCTCCTCCTTCCGCGTCGACCTCCCCTATTTTCGCGGCACCGTTAACGAAAATGTTCGCGCTTGGTGGTCCATCCTTGAGGACCAACTCAAAGCCGCGCACATTGCCCGCGACGACTGGGTGGTCACCATTAGCGGTCTATTTCGCAACGGAGCGCTCACCTGGTACCTTTCCAAGAAGCAGGAGCACGGTGGACAGCCGCCTACCGTTGACGCACTCTATCGAGAGCTCAAAGCTCAATTCGACTCTCCCACTCGCGTCGACGAGATTCGCCAGTCCCTCAGCACCCTTCCATATCGTCAGAATGTGTCGGACTACATCCTTCGTTTCCAGCGTCTCGAGATGCAACTCGACGCGACGGAGATGACTTTTGGTGATCGTAAATTTAACTTCACGCGTCCCTTACCTCCCGACCTCGTTTTTCACATCTCCCAGGCAAATACGAAGACGATGGCCGAGGTCTACGACGCCGCACGCACTTGGGAACGCCACAAGCGCATTTCGCACCCGAATCACCGCAACGATCGCCAACTCGAGCAGCGTCATCACCATTCTGGCCGCTCGAGCGCTCCGCCGGTCATCACCTCAACTCCATTCTCCTCCTCTTCCACTGCCGCTACAGCCTCGACCGCTCCCGTGCCCATGGATCTCGACAGTTTCGACTCGCGTCCGCGCCAGTCTCAGCCCGCATCGGTGAGCCGCACCGACATGTCCAAAGTTCGTTGTTTTAACTGCAACAAAATCGGACATTGGGCTAAGGACTGTCGTCTCCCGGACAAACGTCGCCACCATTCGACGCCTGCTCCACGGACTTCAAATTTTCGTCCTGGAGGACCGCGTCAACCGATGTTCCATTTTGGCGACCCCGAGCCGATCCGCCCCCGCGACGCGACTAAGCCGTATCCACGCACTCGTCCCTCTGTCAGTACCAAGGAGGTGGACGAATTTTTGAAGACTTGCCTACCTGCCGACACCAAACCGCTCGCTCTTCACAACCTCAGCTTGGACGACACGGAATCGGAAGGCCTCCCGGTCTACCACGCCTCTGTCTACGGCCGTCCTAGTCGCGCCTACGGCCGTGCCGGTCCCTCCATCGCTGTCGAAACTATTATCGACACTGCCGCCCCGGACTCGTACATCAGCCGCCGCATCGCAGAAGCCTGTAACGCGGAAATCTTTCCCCTTGAAGACCCGCGCGAAGTTGTTGGAGCTGGGCAAACGACTACCATTGCATTCGCTAAGTTTATGCTTTGTATTGGCAATGTCAAGGAGATAACGATGGCTTACATTCTCGAAGAGGACTCCGGCTTCCGATACGACCTCTTGCTTGGTCGCAACTGGATGAAACGATTCAACGTTCTTCCAAATTGGGCCGACAACTCATTCCAGCTCACCTCGCCGAAGACGCATCTATCCATCCGCATTCAAGCCTCCCGAGTCCCCGTTCGTCTTCCACCTGATTTTAAGTACGGTGATTCCTCACGGCCAATTCAGGACTTGTTCTTCGCAACGAATCCGGCCGAAGAGGACAAGGACGACATCGACTCGCTGCCGGATCTCGAACCACCATCCGACAGCGATACCGACTCCGATACCGACTCCGGGGACGACTCTACCTTCAACGACATCCCTGCTCAGCCACAATCGGTCCCCGCGCAAGGACCGTACGTACCTGAATTGACTCCAGTCACGACTTCGAAACGTTCGAAGTGGTCCAAATTTAGCACCTCGCTAAAAGAAAAGGCGATTAAGACCTTTCCAAAACTCTTCCGGAAGAAAGTAGGTTACCCACCATTACGCCGCTGGGTACACGATATTGATACCGGCGACGCACAGCCGACTCGCATCCAGGGCCGCCCATACTCCCCTATGGAACAACAATCCATCAAAACCTTCATCGAGGACGGTTTGAAGGAAGGCGTTATCGAGGAGTCCCAATCCCCTTGGTCTTCTCCCATCTTGCTCGCACCCAAGAAAGATGGTACGCTTCGCGTCTGTGTTGATCTTCGTACAGTAAATCGGCTAACGAAGAAAAATGCGTACCCGTTACCCCGAATAGACGAATGCTACGCTAATTTGAAAGACGCCACCGTCTTCTCAACCTTCGATCTCCGCTCAGGCTACTGGCAGGTACGCCTTTCCGACAACGCTAAGGAGAAAACCGCATTCACCTGTCGTTATGGTCATTTTCATTTCCGTGTTATGCCTTTCGGTCTCACCAACGCGCCCGCTACCTTTCAAACCATGATGAACAACATTCTCCATGCTTACATCGACGTCTGCGTTATGGTTTACCTTGACGACATCATCGTCTACTCGAAGGATATTCAGACCCACGAAAAGGATGTCGAAAAGGTACTTGCCGCGCTCGACGCCGAACAACTTGTACTAAACCCCGAAAAGTGCTCTTGGGCGCAGGACGAAATCCTCTACCTCGGCCACTATGTCTCTGGCGAAGGTATACAGGTTAATCCCGACAAGGTCAAAGCAATAACCGAATGGCCCTCACCTACAACTATCACCGGAGTTCGTGGATTTCTTAATCTCGCTGGTTATTACCGCAGATTTATCCCGAACTTTGCACAGGTTGCTAGCCCGCTTTATAATCTTCTTCAAGGTTCTCCGAAGAAAGGCGCTTCAATTACCTGGTCTGATACTTGTCAACGCGCTTTCGACGCACTGAAGCGTGCACTTACGGCAACTCGTATGCTAATCCATCCCACTCCGTGGCGTTTATTCGTAATTGACACCGACGCCTCAGGAAACTGCATCGGCGGCGTACTCCAGCAATGCATCACTCCTTTTCGAAATTCTAACGAAGGGAGGGATGTTAGCGCGCCGTCTGATTCCGACTCCAAATGGGATTTTAAAGACAAGGACTTACGGCCTATCGCATACGAATCCCGCCGAATGACGCCCACCGAACAACGCTACTCTGCACAAGAACGAGAGATGTTAGCCGTCGTTCATTCCCTCAAAAAATGGCGCGGCTATATTGAAGGATCGCCTATCGTGGTACGTACCGATCACGAATCCCTCAAATATTTCCATACCCAACGCCATCTTGGCCGACGCCTCGCTCGTTTCCACGATGATGTCGCTCATTTCGACGTCCAGATCATTTACCGACCTGGCCGTTCGCAAGTTGCCGCCGACGCGCTTTCTCGCCGCGAAGGCCACGCCGAAATTCCCGATGCCGAATACCAGCCGCTATACGCACACGCCACCGAACTCGACCCTACAGATCACGCCGAGATCTTCAAGACGCTCGAGAAGTACAGGACCGACCTTCTCAATAATTCCGGCATCGAGCACGGCGACTATCTGGTTCGCGGAAACATTCTGTATAAGAATATCAGTACTGACGAAGCGAACCCCCAGTACGTTCTCGTACCCACCAGCCTCAAGAACGCCCTCGAGCTTGTCAAGGTCTTGCACGCCGACCTCGGACACCTTGGTATCAATGCCGTTCAAGACGCTCTTCGCGTCCGTGCATGGATGCCGTATTCCACCGCGATCACCGAGCATATCGTACGTACCTGCGATGAATGCCAATTCACGAAGCGAACTCAACCGGTACCTCAGCCGCTTCACCCTCTTCCTCGCGTCGACGCAGGCGATTTATGGGCATTTGATTTTATTGGACCTCTACCGAAGACTAGGAATGGACGTCAGTACATTCTGACTTCGATGGACCATGGCACTGATTTTAGCATGGCGGAATCACTCACCAATCGCTCTGCCGACTCCGTCCTCCACCTCCTACGCACCATCATATCCACCCACGGCAAACCGAAAGCAATTCTCACCGACAATGGCGAAGAGTTCATGTCCTACGCCGTCCAAAATTTCTTGCAGCGCCTTCGAGTTCAGCACCTCCACACATCACCGTATCATCCGCAAACGAACGGCCGCCTCGAGAAATTTAACGACACTATTATTCAGATGTTAGTTCGGCTTACGGCTCCTGATCGTCAAGACCAGTGGGACGAATACTTACCCGACGCGCTACTCGCTCACCGAGCTCACGTCAACCCCAGCATCGGCGCGTCGCCAGGATACATGATGTTCGGCCGCAATCTTCGCCTGCCAAACGATTCGGTATTTGATTGCATCCGACTTCCTCCCACCGACGCTGAGATTGCGAAATTGCAGCATGCACGTTTGGAGCACATCAAGAACTTGGAGCAATACCGCCAGGAATCCAACGCGAAGGCCTTGACGCGTCTTGAAGCCGAGGCCGATCGACGCGACGGTGAAATGGTGGAACGCGCTCTAGGTATTGGTGACCTTGTTCTACGCCAAAATGAACGTCAGTCAAAGCTCCACCCGCGCTGGGATGGGCCTTTTATCATTTACGACGCGTCCAACAAGAATACTTACCAACTTATGACCAGAAACGGTTATATCTTGCGACACCTCTATAACGGGAATCGGTTACGACGTTATTTCCCCTCCATCGGTGACCAGGTGCCGAACGCCGCGCTTTGGTATGCCTCAGGCGACCTACAGCGACGAGATGCCCAACATCGCTTGAGGAGTCGGGGAAGAGCGTAACTATGTATCTTTGTTTGACTCCAAGGATGATAGCTTCTGATTAACGTCCCGCAGACTTCGGACTTTGAATCGACAATTCCATACACGACTTCTCTGCTTCAACTTCGTTCTTATCCTCCAACATTCCGACTCGCCTACGCTTCCCATCCTCTGCTTTTGCAGGAGCAAAAGAGTTAACGACGGGGTTGTGTTGTATGACCCTCACGGCATTTCCCGACCGGCCCGACTCACTCACCGCCACCATCCCAATACGGCCAACGACGCAATAAATGTCTCAAATATTCGATCTTGTCCTCAAGAATAATAAGGGCAAGGGTATTTCGTTCCTATAGCCTCTCGCATTATTCCCTCCATGATTCCTACCTACTCCCCAATTGTTCCGACTCATACACGAATGATTCGGCCATTTCTGACTTAGTACTCCTACTTTATTTGGCACAATATACGGTACCGCTACATGTATAAAAGACCTAGCTACTGTATGAATTCATCAGAATTCTCTCGCCCTCTTCGACGTCTGACCGGACTCAGGCCCGCCTCGAATAGGCCGATACCACAACGCCGTGATGCCACGTGGACAGCCACCGTGATCTGAAAAGCCCATTTATTTTTAAATTTGTCACAACGGTCAGGCTTTCATCCTTATTTTGAGCTTCCTTGGCAAGTCTCTGCAGCGCAAAATGATACCCTGTGGATGTGCCGTCATCGACGCGATATGGACGTCGCGCACGGACCAACTCAAACTGGGATCAGTCGGAGTTTGAAACACTCCTTCTTTCCTACCACCACCATCCCGCGGTGCACGTGCCTCCACCTTCCTCCACCTTCATCCCCTGCCTTCCCTCTTACTCCAGCTGCACTCTCATGTTTACAGCGCCAACGCTCCGAACACGGCCGGTATCTCAACGCCCTGACGAATGCGTAGGACGGACGCGATTCCTTGGTCTTTGATGCGTTTTGACGCGTTTATTTTCGAGTGGTAACTCTAACATGATGAATAGCTTTCGCTAACGCCTTCCTTTCCCTTCAAGGACCTCTTATGCGTCCCCATGAGCCGATTAGTGACTTTGATTGACGTAGCCCTTGATATGCACCTTGTTTATGGGCCAGCGCGAGACTATCGACCTCGCCATCCGAGTCAAGGAATGATCCGTTCCCCGCTTGTCGCGTATACCGCTCTGCTGCTTCTCCAGAACCCCTCTGAGGTACGTTCTTCATCCTTGTTACCTCCAGTTTTTCCCTGAACCACTGTACAGTGCTGCCGCCCCGGGTATCCGGGTCGTTCACGCCATCCACAACTACGAACCTCGGCAGTCGCAGCAATTACCGGCGCAGCGCTTCATGACGAGTAAGTGATTCTTCCTACTTTACGACACCAATTGGATCAGTAGCCCAATACCATGCGACAACGACTCCTGGGGCATATATGGGAATTTCCCGCCTTCAAGTAAACGTGTATATCGTCACTAGTCCTCCAGGAACCTGGCTTTTCTCGTACAAATACAGCCTCAACATCCTGCTCTAGTTCCGACGGATTTATCGGATGAATGGAACTTCGAGTCTCGTCTGATACTTAGATCGCGTGGCTGGTGTGGTAGTTAGCTGAATAACATTTATTTTTCAATTAATATGAGCAGTGGAAGGAAGGGATGTGGCGGCACATATATGAATAGCAGGCGGCAGACCTGAGTAGAACCTACCAGTACAAAAGCTCACATGTTCTAGTGCCAAAATTTTGTTGAGATATGTTTACTTTGGGTGAGCAGATTCGAGCAGATTTGCGCAGAGCCCAGCATAAAGGATTCTCATTGGGAGATCTCACATCTGAGAGGAACCGAAGATAATTTTGTTGGTTGAGAATCCCTTGAGAATTCTTTGGCCCAAATTCTCCTCTAAAATTTAAAGTGTCTATCGCTGTCGATGTAGGTCTAATGGAACGTACAGGTTGGACTCCGGTGGTTTGTTGAGCTCATGAGAGTACTGGCAGCGACTCCAAAGTGCTTGCAAATTCATGAAAGCGGGGAGTTGCCGTGTGGGTCGTGCAGGACACTTAAAATTGAATGCATGGATGGGAGAAGGAGGCCCGAGCGTAGACGAACAACGCTCAGATATGTCATCAGGTTTGGTTTCTAGAAGGTATTGCGCGGGACGCACAGCATCAGTCCAGCATCCTTGAACCGGCATGGTGACGGCCGACGGCATCGGTCGCCGGGTACGAGTTAATTGAAGCCGGACCTCATCTTCGTTCCACTCACCAACATTGCAACGTCGAATATCAGCCATCTTGTTATCTCGTCACCTTCCGAGCTGCTGGGCGTCCCTCCCAGATCCTGCCAGATCCTCCACACCACTGTCGTCCTAGAGCAGTGAGCACCCTTGGCATTCACAAGATTCACTATGCAGCCTGTGATGCGCGCAAGTGGCATCACTGCAGAACGCCCTCAGCAACTGGGTGAATGTGGCACGCAACGTCCTGTTCCTGGAACTGGTGAACACAGCCGTCCCACTTTACTGGGCCACAGCCTCTGTCCCGCTGACCGTAAATATCTCAGGATTGCTATTCTGGGTGCTAAACCGATTGTTCAATGCTCGATCCAGCACTATTTTTTTTTCCCCAACCCGCACAGCCTGAAGCTATTCTCGTGAGATCAGACAGTGTTCTCAGCAGCACACCATGGAGCCCGTTTTCAACGCGGTTCGGCAGCCCTTTCCAAAATCTGGGTGAGCTCGAAATCTATTTCGACGATCGGCGTCTATGCGGGGCGGAGGCAGACCCCGGGATCTGCGAAGGGTGCGTTACCATGACTGGGATGATGTTTCCGCGTGGTGGGTATCTCTTGAAGTGTTATGGATTGAATGCTGTTGTATTTCGTGAACCCGACATTGCTGTTATTTTTGGTGAGTTGGATTTTGGAGATTACTCCGTGTCTGCTGACGCTCTATGTAGACAGAACAGTGTCGATCTCTCCTCCCTTTCCGAGAACATCCCCTTTTATTCTTTCGTCTATGGTGAGATCTTGTAGCAAGTTTAGCGCTCAACCTCCCCGGCGGCGCCTAAATGTGAACAGCTGACCTTGATTGAACAAATTTCGTAGACAGGCACCGCCTTCTTCAGAAGCGCCCGCCACAGCACTTGCCCTTCCTTCCCTCTCTCCACCACGACACCACAGTCAATATGTCCTTCACTCTTAACGGTACACACATCGATGGTGGGACCTTCAACAATGTGGCCGGGAATATGACGCAGGTCTTCAGCTCGCACGTTTCACACGCCAGGATATCAGCGGACAGAGGACGAGAGGATATATACAGCTTTCTGCGTACGTCCATTCCACAGATGCACGCAGAAGTGTATTCTAAACCTGGAGGTACACGTATCTAGCTTCAACGAGCTCAATCGGGGCGATTAGAGCAGACCGAGCGTCGAGGCATGGGAATCATGGGCCATATGGTGAGCGCGTTCCCTCTTTCTGGCCGAGTTAAGTTTATACGCTGCCAGCCATCGCCGATCGTAGGCACCGCCATGAGCATCACCAATCGGAGCTACCACACAGCAATAGTAACAGCACCTCGGGCTATGATGTCCAAGCTATGTTAGCACCTTCTCAGCACAATACTAGGTCGGTAGATGCAACAAATAATGAGGCCATCTCCACCTTCGACTCGGCTCAGCATCAGGAAAGTAGCCCATTGTATGGTAAGTTCAAGCTTCTTCTTTTTTTTCCCCAGCGATGGCTCAAATATTGCGGCAAAGAATCGGCAGTATCAAATGGAAATGGTCGCAGCTGGAGCGATGTTCCTGAAGGTCATGATGGGATACCAGTGCAATATGATCTCGTCTCAATATATTCGGGCACTCAAGAAAATATATCCGTTGAGGGCTCGGAGCCTCAGCCCGCTGCGCGATTGGGCCATCGTAGCATGCTTCTGTACCAGACACCCCCAATATTTCCGGAAATTATATCAAACAACACCTACAACAGTATCGGTGGCAACATGACCCAAGTCACTTCGTACGGGGAGTCAGGTGCGTTTTTTTCTCACCCAATGCTCTGAAATTGACCCACATTGCAGGAATCGACAGACTTTGCCGATACGTTGTCATGGAAGCTCTACATAATTCTGTGGAGCGCTTCCCAGAGCCAGCTTGTCATCCAGGCACACGGACTGAGAAACTCGAACAATTGATATCATGGTCTATTGATACGAGCCCCGAGAGTTCGCTTCTGTGGCTTAACGGATCAGCGGGAATGGGGAAATCGGCCATTGCGCAAATGTTTGCTGGGGAGTGCCACAAACAACACCGACTTGGTGCATCATTTTTCTTTCGGCGCGGTCATCTGAAGCGCGGGACGTGGAATAGCCTAATCACAACCATCGCGTACCAACTCGCAAATTCCGTACCAGATTTTCTCCTCCCATTACAACAAGCCATGGAGGCCAATAAACTCGTCGTTGGCCGGGCTCTCCCGGTGCAATTCCAGCAGCTCCTTGTGGAACCATTTCGCGACGCACCAGTTCCCCAAATCATCCCTGTCATTGTTTTGGATGGGTTGGATGAATGTGCAGATCACACAGTTCAGCAACGGATTCTTGGGCTTTTCATTGGAGCAATTCGGGCCCACCAACTTCCGATCCGCCTTCTTATAATCAGCCGCCCCGAACCGCATCTCCGAGAGGTCCTAGAAACAAATGAGGCACTCAGCATCTGCCGTCCTCTTGCACTCTCTGCCGATGACTCTGCTTATGAAGACATCAGAAGATATCTGCAGGACGAATTTTCCAGGATCCATTCTGCCTATCTGGCGAGAGGAATCGACCTCGGAGCCATTTGGCCATCCTCGGATGCACTCAATCACTTGGTTGAAATGTCCTCTGGGATTTTTGTATATGCCACAACCGTCATCCGCTTTGTGAGTGATGAATATTCTCATCCAGAAGACCGGCTGGGCTCTGTGTTGTGCCTCGATCCACGGAGTACGGCTCCACTGGATGACTTGTATACAGAGATTCTCTTGGTGCTGCCATGTGAGCACCAGCAGCTTCGTATTCTCCACGCTATTTGGCGAAGTACAATTGCAGATGGAGGATTGCCCATGGGTCCAGAAGAAATTGATATGCTCCTCAACCTGCATCGCGGGACATCTCGTCTTATATTGCGTGGGCTAAACTCGTTGTTCAATGTCCCACCAATTCGAACTCGGTTTTCAGTCCGGGAAAGCATCCGTTTTTTGCATGCATCCCTGTCGGATTACCTGGGTGATTCACGACGATCTGGCCCGTGGTGTGTTTCGCTGCCGTGGCTACAGACCGAATATGTTCACTGCATGATCCGGTTACTGTCTTCTCCGCTACCAACGGAATTCACTTCGGGTGACCGGGTCCGGATATTCTACTCGTAAGTCACACTGAGTAAAGTTCACATGAAAGTGACATTTTATCCAGTGCTGCAGTATATTCGTTGCCAAAAATTCTCAACAATGCAACCCCCTCTGACCACTTAGTTGGGCTCATGCGTCACAAAGGATTCCAGCATTCCCTATTCGATGCGGACGTGTCAGCATGGCCTAAGGTACATCATCCTTATCATCCTGTGACTGGTTTATTTATTTCCGGCTTCAGGGGGATTCATGCTACCCATTGGATCTCATACAAATCTGGGAGGGTCATCAATACATTTTCGGCCTTATTCTACATCTGAAGCTGAGCAGACTCCGAAGTACTCCGACATTCCGGTTCGACGCAATCTATACAGAGATATTCTCCAACCACCCCGACTTGCTCTTTGTCATGCAGACTATGATTCTTCTGCCACTAAACCCCTGGCAAATCTTGCAGATTCTGGGGCCGACCTGGAATGAGCAAGTGTTTCTGTCCTTTGCTGAATTTAGGGACCAGCTTGAATTACCCTTCCCTGAAGGTGATTCACCCCTCGATTTCTTAAACGACTATCGCAGGGCCGGGCACATATATTCTGACCCCACAAAAGCTGCCGAGGAACTGGTGCTTCTTTGGATTTATCGTGTTAAGGAATTGCTGAGTTCTGGTGGTCTCTTTTGGATGTCTGGGTACGCGAGACTACTTCTGGAAAGTTCTTCAACTGAATCATAATTATGCTAGAATCTCGATAGATGAATTCATCGACCAATGGCCGAGGAGTCCGAGAATAGTACTCGAGCTGGAGACCCTCGACCTCTCCGCACTTTGTGACCAGATGGCTGTAGATCCAGAAGCTCATGAAGAGGCTCATAGTGAGGGTATACTCGGTCCAGACCTCTACCAAATTCTTGACTGGCTTCGGGTACGAGACCTCAAACCAGTTGATTGCATGCTGATGTTATTATGCAGGACTTCCCGGACCCTCCTCTACGAGCAATCGCAATCTGGGAGAAGCAAATAGAGGCTATCAAACGGTGCCACGACACTTTTGACTTGTAATTAAATAGTGATTCAGAGGAATCAAATAGTGGCTCGGAGTCGCACAGCTTGTAAATCATTATATATGTTAAATGTGACTTGGACAATTGTGTAAAATCTGCGATAAGTAGTTTAAGAAATGTCCATTTGTCAAGCGCCACACATTCTTGAAGAGGCCGAAGAGGTAGATTATTACATGTTGAAGACTCCTTAACAGGGCTACCATCAAAAGAAACAGAAAACACTGGAGTACCTCACGATTGAATCTTCGTTTGGAACAAATTGCAAGCATAATACCAAATGCAAAAGCATACATGAGGTTTCGCGGGGCATGGTTGAAAAGCTACTGACAAGAGATACTTGACGCACTTGTTGATATCCCAATGCGCCAGTTCTATACGTTAAATGTGACCGGGACGATTGGGTAAAGCTTGTGATAAGTACTTGTAGTTTAAGAAATGCCCCTTTGTCAAGCGTCACACATATTTGAAGAGGCTAAAGAGGTAGATTATTACGTGCTGATGATTTTTTAACAGGGCCACCAGCAAAAGAAACGGAAAACACTGGAATAACTCACGGTTGAATGTTGGTTTGGGATAAGTTGCATGCACAACGCCAAAATGCAAAAGCATACATGAGACTTCACGGGGCATGGTTGAAAAACAATCGGGCTACTCGATGCACCTGTTGATATCCCAATGCCGACGACCGAGAAGGATCCCACCGGTTTTGTACCCACAGCGAAGGTTCGAAGTTTCACAATAAAATTCCACATCCTCTTCCGTCTCAGTTCCAGACTCCTCCTGGATCGAGGCCGTATCCTACAGACTCGCGAGCGAGGTGCGGAACATATTCCCGCCGTACCCGTGCAGCGACCCATCGATGTCGATTCTGGCGACGAATACGAGTGTTCCACCGGCACGGCGGTATGCGACCGGCCAGTGCCAGACAGCGACAGGGGGAGCTACAAATTTTAGCGTGGGGCCTTCTTGAGAGACTGCAGATTTCGCGGCAGGACATGTCGAGATCGAGGTCGTTGTCATGGTAGCCTACGAGTTGGAGATACAATGAATGAGAAAACTTCCAAGTGGAGAAGCCACAATGAAGCCCGGACGGTTATACGAAGGCGTAAAGAAATCGGGAGTGACTATGGAAAATGACGACCCCCCAAAAGCTGCTCGATCTCCTCCCCCGCCGCCACGAACCTTGAATACACGAGCGCGCAAAACTGCAACCCATGCATGGATTTATCAACATGTCGAGTCTCGACTTGGTTACGAGAAAAAGATGTCACCACAGGGACAGTATGCCACCCGAATTCGCTCACGAGCTTCAGCGGCAGCATAAGCAGGTACAACCATCCCAAACTACGCACGCAATTGTCATCGCAGATTATCATGTTACCGATGTTCGACTTACTGGCTGCAATTCGCGAAGGAAGGAGGACGGGGAGGACGGGCGAAAAAAGGTGAGAGTTACGGAGTTTCGGATGGGGTGTGCACGGACCGAATGTGAATGGAATAACGCTGTAAAAATGATATTGACGCCAGGATGTAAGTCAGAAGGACGGCGGGACGTACAAGGGTAGCGGCGTCATGAAGATTTGTTCCATTGCTGTTTTAAATGGGTGGGATGATCAGCATGGGAACCACAAGGATAGAGGCGGATCGACAAGAAAAGATAAATGTAAATGGCCGTGGAAGCAAGTCCCGAAGTTGAGTTAATAGACGAGAACACTCACTTTCCAAGGGTGATCTCGGTCATCTGAATCCCTCGCAGTAGACTGCCCAGCTTGGTGCTAGGGACCGTGCCGCGCTCGTTGAGGATGCTTATCCACTCAGAGAAGACCTGCAAAAATGGATGAGCATATTGGACACATCTTGTAAACGAAGAGAATAGCAAGGGTGCATATTCATTTCGGAAGAAGGGAAGGCAGGACTTAAAACAGGATAGGGGAACGAGCGGAAAGGGAACGCACGGCGATGGGAGACCGATGGAACGCAAAATGAGCGTCGGATAATGCGCCGCAGAGGTACTAGGCCCCGGAGATCAAGGATATCGAACTAGGGAGGGAACTCCAGAGTAAGTGTCGCAACAAAAGATCGACGCACCTCCGGCGAATTCTCCCCCTTCTCATACTCTTCCAGCTGCGCCAGGCCCTGCGGATGAGTCGGCCCAGTCCACGTCCTCATCCGGCTTGACGGATCCTACGCATCAGATACACAATCATGAACAGCGCCATAGCGATAAGTAACAAGGTCCACTCACCCGCGATTTCCGCCCCTCCACCTCCGTCTTATGCTGCGCTCAAAAGCAGCGTACCCACGCCGGGACGCCCGTGATCACGCCTGCGAAGGGGATAATGTCTGCCGACACGTGCGGCAGGACGCCTTGCTCGGGCGTGGGGTTTGACGCGGGGAGCGGGGGCTGGTGAATCAAGGGATAGGAGATCGCAGCACCTGCGTTGTTCGCGAGCCGTGTTGCGGCGTGCGTTTGGGCAGAGGATGACGATGCGCCTGATGCGAAGGGGGAGGCGGAGACGGACGCGGTGGGAGGTGCCAGCGTGGATGGTGATGGCCCCGCGGCAGTGGATGCTCCTGGAGGAGAAGGATCGGTGGATGCAACGGGGCAGGTTTCCAGGGAACTGGACACTGCGGAATAGAGTCAACGGGCTACTAAAGGAGAGGGGATGGATATCTGAAGAACACGGTACGCGAAGGTGGTGTTATAGGACAACGAGAGTTCCGATCTGATCCGAGGGCTGGACTTCGGGTCCATCAGTGGCGATGCTTTCTCCTTTTCTCTTTCCACGTCAACACGGACTTGCACCTTCTTCCTCAAGTCTCTCCCGTGGAGTACCATGCCTCAATTTCTCCATGAACTCTTTCAATTCTGGTTGTCTCGATCAATTATCCGCCCGGTGCCTCTCCTACGTGGCGCTTTAATCAAATTCATCCTGCAGTGCATTCGACACTAACGCCCCGCACCTGGCTGACGACTGTCTGGGACACGCATAGATTGTCCGTGCTCGGCAGGCTCGATGCATGTAATTCGGTCTGTGAGCTTCCGACCTCGGGAGCGGGCCGCGATTTCTGTTGTCGTCGTAGAATATGCGAACGAAAGGATATCCCACGGGATATCCCTCTGTCCTGGCTAGTCGCATCTCTTCTACTTCAACTCTACTTCAACATTTGATCGCTCAAGTCAAAGCAGAAAAAAATAACATGGGAATCCAGGACTCACGACATCACATCCGTCGCAAACCAGGAAGGATTGAGTCAACAGGCCCCATACCTCTATTTGGAGAGCATGTGTCTGGCCCGACCTCCTAAAGTGCGTGAATCTCCCACGTTATCTGTGTTTAGCTGAATTGGCCGGCAAACCCGGCCATTTGCCAGCGAGGTTCTTTCCCCTCGTAGGCATCCGCTTTAAAATAATGTATCACTGCATTCCGAGCCCCCGTCGGCAGAGTCGGTTGACGTGGGACGACGTCGGTGGACCTCGGCCGATCATGATCGGCAAAGTCTGCCGACGCCGCGTCGGCACATTTGTGCCTACCTGTGCCGACGGTCGGTCGACATCTGTCGACCTCGGGTCCATCAAGTCTGCCTGCCTCGGTTTCGGCCTGGCTCCCTCGCCTGTCCCCTCCGTGGCCTCTCTGGCATCGCGCTGCCTGTTGCTGCTAGCTCCGATGCGTTGCAACGCATTTGATGAAATCAATTACGTGTTCATTCAGCCCTGACTTGAAAGCGGCGATTCTGTGAGCCAATGTGTGAGCTAACCTCATGATTTCCTTGTCCTCTACTGCCACCCCAACGAGTTCACCATCCCAGCACAGTGCCACGTCATCCAGAGACTCCTTACAGCAATGCTGCTGAGCGCGGCACAGGGGCGGCAAACATGTGACGATGACAGCAGACGGCTCTGATGTCAAACAAACCTGACACACCGACTATTACACAGTCTGGTAACCATAGCCACGGCCGAGTTGGCGATGGGAATGCGGCACAAAGGTGAATTACTACGGGCCATAGTCACAAACCGAGGTCAACCCACGGCGGCAGACTCGGTTTACCCCTAGGTCTGCCTACCCTCTGCCAACGGACCCTCGGAATGCAGTGTATGTGTGTTGCTACTTGTCGACGTAATTCAAGAATCTGATTATGAATCGCCCGATGTCCGCGTCCTCTATGTCGAAGTGGGTCTTTTTTAAGGACGCGACATTTCACTTTCGCCGCTCAAATCCCATTCACATGCACATTTGGCGTGTAGTCGCCTCGAGGCAGGGGGAACAGTCGCCGGACGGCTGTCACGCTTTCCCACTACCTTTTTTTTTTTTTTTTTTTTTTTTTGGTGGTACGAAGTAGCACCGGACAACTAACAATAGGTTAGCCTCCGAGGCCGCGTAAAGAACAGAGGGCGTCAACCCTCCGAAAAAGAAACAGACATGCGGTGTTAAAACACCGGCCACCGCCCAGGGAAATGCTCAGCGCACGAAGCGAATTGCAACAGTGTAGGACTCAAGCTATCGCCCCCGACCTCTCCTGCCCGAAGGCTGGGAGGGTGGTTGCGATGATTTTGGCTCGGTACCCACTAAAACCCGAGGCTCCTTTAACCAATTGTCTGGTAATTTTTCCTCATTCATGAGAGTTGAACTCCAGGTCTGGAGAACGAGTGACGGCTTAATAGAGTTTTGTTTGCCGTATTTCGCCTGGTTAGTTAGGGCACAGTCAAATTTAAGACGCAGATTTATGGCACTTAGCCACTTGTTGTGGATTAAAATTCCAGGGAGGGGTTCACCCTCCTTCGAGATGACACTCTCGTTACGGAGTTTCCATATTATGAACAGGGATTCCGAGACCAGGATGCGGTAAAGCCGAGCGGTGGCGGGGAGCGGTCGCTTCTTTTCGTCTGTGAAGGTAGCAAGGCTGCATCCCAGGATAGTGCCAAGAGACAGTTCGGGCCAGACAGAGTGTTTCTTCAGCCAGAGTTCTTTTACCAGGGACCATACCAGAGATTGGCCTGGTCGTTTGCATTTCAAAATGATATGTTCTAGATCCTCTGGTTCGTCGCAGAACTGGCATATCCCACGTTCCTCACATTCAGGTATATGTTTCCAGAAGTTTCCAATACGGTGCGCAGAGTGGATCGATTTCCACAGAAAGTTTTTAACCTGTCGCGAGAAATCCTTGTTGCGGATGCTCTTCCAGATTTCTGGTGCGGTGTACCGGCGGCGAAACTCCTGTTGGAGTGATGACAGTATTTGTTTGATGTTGTTGTCTGACGCCTTCCGTGAGATCGCTGTTTTCAATTCCTTAATCCCGGCATATGCAAGAGCCTGCGTCAATTTCGCGAGCTTGACTCCTTTCAGATCCAGTGACGGTTCAATATCAAGATATAGCGCGCTGGGTTGCGGGGCTTGCAGGGCTTCCTTCGCCAACCGGGACGCGTTTGCGATGCCCTCATTTTCACGGCTGGTGCTGTCCCGATCTTGGACCTTGAGGAGGGTGGGGCCTGTTCTTGCTTTTAGCTCTGCTGCAAGGGCACGCAGCGGTGTTCGATCGACAACCCCTATCCATCCGCGGTCTTCCATGTCCTGGAGGCGTTTTGTCATCATGACTTGGACTGCCTTTTTCCGGCTCAATATCTCTACTGGCTGGTCGCGCGGGGCCTTCTGGATGCAGACTAGGGTCGCTGAGATGTCCGCACAGCGTGCTGTTTGCGACATGGAGTCCGGGAGGAGTAGTGCTAGATTCCTAGCATGGCCTATGCTATGCCAGATTCCTGCGCCCGCGAGGGGCTTTCCTTCGGCATCCCTCTGTGTTGCACTCCCTACAAACAGGGGTAAGGCCCTGTCTGGGCTGGGGGGTCACGTTGCGGTGCGAGCTGAGCTTCCTGTGCATCGACCAGGGCGGCCAGTGGCCTCTCTCTGTCGAGAACGCGGAAACCATCCGCGAGCGACATAATTTGGGGTGGGGGCTTGAATTCCCCGTTTCTGCGGTCCTCGGACTCGGCAGCCTCATCGCCCAGGTTTCTTCTTGGGTCCCACTTGGGGAGGAGACGGGACAGCTTGCGTTCGAGAGCTAGGATGTACGCGTGCGGGTTTCGGCACCCGCGAGTTCTCCTGTCGTTACTGCACGCGGAGCAGTCGCAGGTCGGTGAGGGTCTGTGTGTGTTGTCTTCAGTTCTCTGCAAGACAGTCGTTGCTTCATGTACATACAGTATGTTGTGGTTCCTCCGCAGACACCGGCAGGCCGCTGAGTTGTTCGTCTGAGACTTCTGCGGGTCCTCTCCAAAGTGGTGCCACAGCGGGATCATGCCTTGGATCTGCCGGGAGGGGTTTATGGTATCGAAGCGAACACCATATTTCTTTGCGCACTTAAGCATTCCCCGGTGCCGCTTGGGCCATTTCCTTTCGTTGGGGGTCCAAGTCTGCAGGAACATGTTGGAGAGGGACTCAGGGTCCGCCCTCGACTCTTTGGTTGCTAACTTCTCAAGGCGACGATCTGTTATGGATGCCCAAGTGGCGCATTTATCGGGCTCGAGCTCCAGGTAAGATTTCAGTTTCATCAGCTCTAGTGCATCGTTCCGGGCACTTAGGTCAAGGAGATTTTTCCCTCCCATAGATCTCGGGGCCATCAGCATATCCAGGCTGACCGGGGACGCTTTTCCACTCCACATAAATTCCTGGAGTGCCTTTTGAAGGTGGGTGAATATTTGTTGGGGTATTCCGTTGACCTGTGTTAGGTACTGGGTCATAGACCCGATAGTTATCTGGATTATACGGCATCGCGCTTCAAGGGTGGGGTGGAGCGATTCCCAACGTACGAGGGCAGCATCAATCTTCTCAACGACTGGAGTCCAGACTGCGAAGTTATCTATTCCGTTGCCTATATATCCACCGAGTATGCGCACCGCTTCGCCCTCCTGGGCGATGTGTATATTTGCGGGGATGGGCGAGTCTCGGTCATTTAACCGACGGTTTTGGATCACGGACTCCCGGTATTCCGGCGAACCCACAGGGATAATTTCTGTTTTCCCTATGTTGAATTTTGCGCTGGATGCGGCACACCATTTTTGGAGCAGTCTTTGCAGGTCGTCGAAACTATCAGACTCGTCTAGATAGACTGTAGTGTCGTCAGTGAACATCTTTCCCACAACTCTCTCGAGCACCCGGGGGGTGGAGTATCCTTTTATGCTCGATCTGCGCAGCATGTGTGCCAGGGGCTCAATGGCCAGGTTGAAAAGGAGGCATGACAGGGGGTCTCCCTGCCTCACCCCTCTGGTTATTTTGAAGGCGGAACTGATTTCTCCGTTTATCACAACGTGGGTCTCCGCATCTGCGTACAGAGTTTTAATGATGTTTATAAAGTGGTCGGGGATCCCCCGCTTTTTCATGGCAGCCCATAGGTACCTGTGAGAGGTTTTGTCATACGCCTTCTCCTGATCGAGTGCGACAACACCGCCATTTTGAATTTCTTCCTCAGATACTTCCACGACTTCCATGGCTAGGAAGATCTGGTCAACAATCCTGCGGCCTTTCATGATGCCAGCTTGGTCACGGTGGATCAAGGCTGGGGCAATTCTAGATAGTTTATTTGTGAGTGCCTTACTGAAAATTTTGTAGTCGGTGTTTAGGACCGTAATAGGCCTGTAGTTTGCTATATCGGTGGGGTCCTTCTTCTTCCAAATGGGACACATCCAGCCCGTCGCAAAACCGGTGCCAGTTAGGACACCATCCGTCTCGATACTATTGTACACGAGGGTCAGGACTTTGATTACATCGAAGGTGGGTTTAGCCGGTCCGTCTGCGGTGGCGTTTGATTTTGTCGTTTCAAGATAGATCTCATGTAGCTTTCCCACTACCTATGATGTTTGCAAACCCTTCATTTTCACCGTTTCCCTGGCCGACCCAAGAACGCAATAGTGAAGAAAATTCAACAGGCGCAATCTGTTCGTGTGTATGCTGGCACTACATCTCGTGCCCTGCGTCACATCCATTCCATAACTCGCAGTCTGATATCATTGAGCAGGAAGGCTTTGAGCACTATCCCCGGTGCGTAATTCCGTACCCGAGCCGAGACGCCCGTGAACACCCCGGGAACGGGATGACGACCGGCGACACGCGGTGCAGGACGCCCTCCTCGAGGGCGGGATTCGATGTGGAGAGGAGTCCCTTGTTCGGTTTCTCTTCTCCTTAGTCTCCTGCTCATCTTTCCTCCCCCGATCTACGGCTCTCGTTCCATGCAGTTCCCAGTTGGATCCTGGGTGAGATTTAATCTTCTCTCACATTGCTGCTTGATGCTAACTTGTATCTTCATTCGATTCTTGATCAGATTTGGCGCTGATTCGACTTCGCCGTTAGAAGCCTCCGATCTATGATGTGGGGCGTCGTTAGATTTCCTTCTCCCATCTGATGATTTCCTTTAAGCTTGAACTTCACTTCAGTTCACCGCAGCCGAGTTTCCACCAACTTGACTTTGAAGCCCTTGACTTCACTCGGCGAATCGATCTAATGTAAGACTTCATCCTGATTGATATTCCGCGCTCCATGTTTTCCTGCAGTCTGAAGCTACACTGCAACTCACTGCAGCGGAATTTAGGACTCCACCTCGTTTGAGTGCAACCTGTGATCCCGGCTTTAAATGGCACGGACAGACTTATTCTCGAGCTCTAGTTGTCGAGGTCCACTCGACGTTGAAATTGGTATATATCGGCCAAGTTCAGTCAGTCGAGCTCTGCGCCACGTAGGACATTCAAATGGGGCATCCGAGGTGCGTTGAATGCCCTTCCGCATCGCGTGTTGCTGACTGTCCCAAATGTCCTCGGAGATCACTTAGAGATTTTGCTCCGGAAGTCGTTAAATTCGCGCTCCAGCGTATTGGTATTGATACAAGTGATGGTGCGGCTTGGCCGATTTGCTTTCGGCTTACCTGGCGCCAGCGAGTCGGTGCTTTCATCGCACCGTTCTTATCCCCGGGTATTAGGTGCTTCAATTTGAGCAAGACTTGCATGCCTTCCGCACTCGATAACGGTGCACTGGCCTAGGTGGTGTCTCGGGGATAAACCCAAGAACGTACGGTGCGTCTTGCAATTTTCTGTGGTCTATGGATGTCCTATAGCGTCTTGTTCAGTGTCATTCAAGGGCAACACTCAACCGCATTGCCTGTTCGACAGCTCAGGAGCTGTGTATTAAATTCATAGTCTCGGACTCTGTGCTGAAAATTCAATTGCCAGACCAACAATTAAAATTGCGCTCAAAGCCGTAGTGTCTCCCAGGTTCGATGCCCAGCGCAATTTCCTGCAGAGCACGCGCAGACGGACGTAGATGAGGCACGAAATTATTAGGATTTCAGAGTACGGACGAGGTACATGCAATAAGTGAGGGAGATGGAGGAAGGCGCACAGAGATGCATGGGAGGGCCCAGCGCGGACAGTGGGCTATGCGTGGCGGGTAGTCGGCGCGCAATTCAATGCACTATGACTTGGTTGAGATCGAGTCGCGTCTGTGGGTTCGCACGCTGTACGCACGCGAGCAATAGCGTCGACATCGCTGCCCGTCGCCCGCAAGACCCAGCGAATGCGCGAGGAATCGGGAGCGTGGGGGCGCGCGCACAGTGCGCCGCCCCAGCCCACGGTGAAGGGAAGTGAGATGGGTGCGCAGCGGGTGCGGACATGGTGCGGGCTCGGCGGGACATTGTACTCGGGGAGCAGCACATGGAGTTGCACATGGTGCCACGTTTGAGTTATATTGTGGTGTCACAGTCGTAATTGGGGGAGCTTGCGACCCCAATTCTCCCGACTAAGCCCCAAATCCGGATGGCTGTGCAATGCACGACTGATTGTTGTTCGTGTTTGGTTCTTGTCCCGTGATCACCTTAAATGAGAGAATAAATTTAAACTGCCCACCGTTGGAGTTGAACTTGACGAAGACTGTCAAAGATGAAAGAATGAAATAGAACTACCTGCCGTCCGAGTTGAACTTGTGCATCGTGTCTGGCTGGCGTCGGAGATTGATGGATTACAGTACCTATTATAGTACCAAACCTGATTCGACAGACCAATCAGCGGGTCTTGTCCTCTTTTCACTGTTCCTACCCTATGTGGGTCTATCTGGTAGCAGCAACCTTTTTTCTTCAGGAGCTATCTAGAGGCAACAATATTTTTTGTTTTCTTTTTAGGTACTGAGCCTCGATATCTGACTGTGACTGCTCTGGTAAATACATTCTCAGCACTTGTGAGATACCTGTTAGTTTGTGCTTAGGTCATAGTGGGAGAGCCAAAACTTGACCAGGCAGCCTATTGTGCTTGTCGAGCGCATGTGATGTAGTAATGGGTCAAATTTAAATGAATGTCAAATATCTTCACATCCAGGGTAGCTACAAGAAGTCTGAGCAGATAGTCTACTTCATAAACAAGTCGTTCAATGGATTATCAAGAAAGTCCGCCGGTATTTACATGAGTGGTGGTACCATGAATAAATTGTGTCCGAAACCACCAATTCTGGGGTACCGGGTCAACCATCTGTTGACACATTAAAACATGAATTCTTGAACTTCAGAGCCACCCAGAGTCTTTGTTCACTACTTTAATGAAATACCAGAGCATCCACAAGCATCTTGAGCAGTTGTCGAGGAAAGAGGGAGAAGAGATCTGATGACCGCCCAAAATGGTAATTTGGCAAGAAACCATCCCATTTCTCCCTCAGAACTTGCTCTATGATCCCCAAAATCTGGTTCTGATATCAATAGATACTACCCAGAGTAATGCTCGACTCAGATTGTCCGGAAATTTTCCCATTTGCGTGAAATATTTGTTTGACCCGTTACCCCGTATGACCCGTTAGTCCATCATATGCAGTAGAGGACAACAGATCCGTACTGATGTTGCCCAGGCAGCTGCACATATATATCTTCCTACTGTCGAAGAGATTCAAAATGGGAAATGGGATAAGATCTTTCCTCGGACTCTGGGAGGAGAACGTAAGTTTTCTCTCATTTCGAGTGTAATCTGGTTGACGTTCAAATAAGCTCGGCTTACCCCGGCATTGCGCTTCGAACTGCTTTCCCATGGAGCCGATTGAAGAGGCCGAATGTCATGGAGCCAACAAGAATGCTGGAAGAACTCTGTACATAGGGATTAGATTGGTTTACATTAGATAGGTATGGTATGAATCTTAGTCAGTATGTGTTCGAAGACTAGTAGTACGAAGTGCCCAAAGATTGAGACTGAGATTCGTGCAAGCTCCCCCATTCTGTAGCCAGGTCACTGGCATACAAAACATATTGTAGCGTAAGGGTAGCGCGGCCGCGGACGCCGAGTCTGCAATTCTTCTGGGCGGTGTGGGCAGCTGGGTTGACTTGATAAATGTCGCGCAGCGTGGACAGAGTAGATAGGCAGCTTTAGCCGAATGGCAGCGCAGTGAACGTACGTAGTCGCACACAGTCGCGGCTTCTGTGTGCATGTGGTGGCATGCGATGAGCGTGCAGCTTGAGGGCAGGCTTGGAGGGATGAAGCAGGCCGCCGTAGGTGTGGTACTACGAATGAGGACCGGCCGAGTTGTAGCTGGGGCACTGACACCGATAGAGTCGAACACGGTGCACTCCATACGATGGTGAGCGAAGACTCAAGGAGTCGAACAACGCAGAGACACAGAGCGTAGCGGAGGACTGGCGGAGGACATCTACCTGACGAGTGATGACATCACCGGCCGGGGAGAAATTAACCGAGGCCGGGCTTCGTCATAGCCGCCATGTCTTTGTCTCTGCAACCTACCGAGCTGCTGGACGTGATCGCCTCCTTGCTTCCCAGCCCTTCCGACCTTCTTTCCTGCATTCGCTTCCAAGACACTCCACACCATTATCGTCCCGGAGCACCTCGAGTTCCGCGAGATTTGCCGCGACGCACGGCGAGTATCGCTGTGGAATGCGCTCACGAACCAGCCGATCCTGGCAGCTAGAATCTTATCCTTGGAATTGATGGGCGAGCCCGTCCTGCTATACTGGGGTGCTACAGCCTTGGTCCCGAAATCGCTGGGCGAATCTAGGGCGGACTGCTATTCTGGGAATCTGAAGGCGAACGGATGCCAAACCAATTGTTCAGATGCGCTATCCAGCGCTCTTTCCAACATGCACGGCTTGAAGCGATTTTCTTTGGATCAGACAGCGTTCTTGCAGCTGCACACCATGAACCCCGTTTTTAGGGCGGTTCTGCAGCACTGCCCAAGTCTGCGCGAGCTCGAAGACGATTTCTACGATCACATGCCCAGCTTTTCGTCCATCAGCGGCCCTGTGAGTCCATTCCTTTTCGTTCAATCAAGATACTGTACTGAATATCTGTCCCAAGCTTTGGGACTTTTGGGAATTTGACGCGGGTATCACTGATGGTGAATCGACACCCGATGCTTGGGCCCATCCCACTCGACTACTTGGCACCAATGTTTGGTATGCTCTCCCGGTGCCCACAGCTCGAAGATCTGTGCATCGCAATTGAAATGCGGGGCAATAGAACGGATATCGGTCAATTTTTAGCTGACAGACAATGGCCAACTCTCAAGCAATTCATCATCGAGGGGGACCTAACATTCACATCCCCCGTCATCGCTACAGCATTTCTGGCTCGTCACCCGTCACTCGAAACACTCTCGCTTCCGGAACACCTCGACCTCCCCACACTCCCGCACCTGCGATGGCTTTTCATGCCCGACTTCGTGAACGACGCACCCATGGTCGCACCTCCAACCCTCCCGCGACTCGAATACGCCGCCATTACGCATGCATATTGGCAACCCCACATGGACGTCGCCGAGGTCGTCGATAAGCTGCACGCCTTCCCTGCGCTGTGCGGCGTAAGCGCGTCTCTGGACACACCCACCACGCTGCAAACACTCGCGCACGAGCTCCCAAAGCTTGAACGCCTAGTACTCTGTCGTTCGCCGTGGAACGCCGACCGCATGCGCGGGGAAGAAAATCGCATGGTACGTACCTGTCATCCCCTCATCATATTCCTCACAAATGAACGAAGTACTACTCCTCATCCAGCCCTCCCCCGAGTGCCTCGCCACGCTAACTTCGTTCGCGCACCTCACACATCTTGACACCTCCGCTGCAATCCAATCCATCGCAGATGCCTCTGGGGACACCGACCCCACGCTTAATTCCCTCCTTCGCGCCCTTGCAGCCATGCCGAAGCTGCAGTATGTCGACGTCGACATGATACACCCCGATGCCTTCCGGCCTGTGCTCACATGGTTTTCGATCTTGCGGGACGCGCAGGGCGCGTATGCGGGAAGGAGGCAGACCCGAGATCTGCGGAGACGACTGGGATGATGTTTTCCGCGTGGTGGGGATCTCTTGACGTGGATAGGCATTTATTACTGCTGTTGTGCCATTGCGTAATCGTACCAATTTCGGTGAGTTGCATTTTGCATGTCGAAAGTTGTCCATATTCGTTGACGTCGAACAGTAGACAGAACATTGTAGATGCTTCCGCAAATGTCGCTTTTTATTTCTCTCATCTATTGTGAGATCTGTTTCTTCTGTTTCTTGGATACCCGCATTAGCGCTTAACGTCCGCGGCGGGCGCCGAACGTGAGCAGCTGACCCCGATTGAGCTAATTTCGTAGGCAGGCACTGCCTCCTTCAGAAGCGCCCGTCACGACATCTTTCCTTCTTTCTCCTCCTCCACCACCACCACACCATAGCCAATATGGCCTTCGAGCTCAACGGTACACACATCGATGGTAGACTCGGTGCCAGTCTCTGTGTTGAGCACCACGAGAGCAGAGGGCAATGTAAAAGGATTTAGGATGATTGGATAAAAATTGAGCGAGAAAAAAAAAAGCGGCGCAGACAGTGCTCGAACACAGACTCGGTGCCAGTCTCTGTGTTGAGCACCACGACAGCAGAGGGCAATGTAAAAGGATTTAGGATGATTGGATAAAAATTGAGCGAGAAAAAAAAAAGCGGCGCAGACAGTGCTCGAACACAGAGACTGGGAGAACTTAGTACGGAAAAGGGCAAGGGGTATCCGAATCAAAACCTTCGGCATCAACTACCCAAAACCTCCCATCAGGACCCCGGAACCAGTGACCACCACCACCACCTCTCGGTCCGTGATCCGCGTCCTCGATGGGGACGCCATCAATGTTCTATCGCTTACATGATGTACAACAGGACTTGAGAAATATTCAAAGACTTTGTTTTGCTATCTCTGGGTAGAATTTGGGGGTATTATAATATCCAATATGTCGCTTAGAATGCCGAGGAATTTCCTGGAACTACAGAGATGTGCCACAAGGTGAAAACAGGCCAAAAAGATGACTAGCAGATGCCTGTTAGTGCCTTCGAGCTAAAATATGCTATGTTTAATCACCCTAATGATGAAGTAGTATTTTAAAAATGCATCCCACCATGTTGTGGAGGCATCGGAAAGCTGAGGGACAGACGACGATTTATATTCCGCTCATTTGCTCAAAAGAGACGATATCAGGACCCCGGGAAGCTATCACGTGTGTAGGGGTGTCGATATCCAGTATTCAGGTTTCCGGTACCCCTTGGAAAAGGGCCATTAGAAATTCCACGTGACGATTCAATCTGACTTAGTGCAAATTTCGTCTTTTCGCCGACCCGCCTTCTCTACCTTTCTTCTTGCACCCTTGGGCAACATTCTGAAGAGTACAAAACCTCCATAAAGACATCTACCTGGCCCATAGCCATCAAAATCACGAAAAAACACGTCTCTGGGGGCACTATCGCCGGATCCGGCTCTTTACGATGATGGCGGCGTCGAAGCCCATAGCACCCAAGCCACTGGCCTCGAAGGTGAAGATATACAAGGAGGATGAGCTAGACATACCCGGCATGGCGTCGAGCTCGAGAATCCGGCTGGGAAAGACTCCCCACGAGTTCCAAAAGCGGTTTTTTTCTGGTGTAATGCAGGGCCACGACATCGTCCTGGACATCGGTACTGGCAGCGGAAAGTCGCTGTGCTTCGACTTGCCCCTTCTCAACAACAAGGAGGACATTTTACTCGTTGTCAGCCCTCTGAATGCCTTGATTCTCGAACAAGTACGTCGGAAATATCTGGCATAAGCCCGGGTTTACTCAAATGCTTTAATCACGTAGGCAGCCTCTTCTCCGCTCTCGTCCATTGCTATCTGCAAGGAGACGCTGCTAGCCGAGGGTAGGGACACCTTATACAAGGTATTATCTCTCATAAATAATAATTTCTTTGTTAATGTGTGTACAGAAAGTGGCGGAGGGGACTGCACAACGAATTTTTGTGTCCCCCGAGATAGCGGGATCCCTCGAGTTCAGCAAGAAAGTTTTATCCCAACCTCGACTCCAGGAGCATCTGCGGCTCGTCTTCATTGATGAGGCGCACTGCGTCAGTCTTTGGGGCGGGAGCTTTCGTTCCGAGTATGCTGAACTCGGTGTGCTCCGTGGACGTGTTCCTTCAACGGTTGTGTTTGCAATCGCGTCCGCAACCCTCCCCCAGCACGTTCTCGACGATGTCTGTGCTAAACTGAAGATAGACAAGGATGCCAAAACGATTTCCATGTCGAATGCCCGTCCCAATATCGCCCTCTCCGTACGAAAGATTGTGCATCCGGACGACACAAAAGCGGACCTTCGCTTCCTCATTCCCGAGGACGCAGTTGTTCCCGCTGATGTTCCCATCTCCCTCGTCTATTTCAACACACGTATCGAGACCGAGGACACTTGCGACCAGCTGCAATCTTGGGCGCAGGATGTCGGGATCGACAAATCCGCGATTGCCTTTTATCACGCCAAGATAGGAACAGCGCGAAAGCGGGAGCTCGAGCAGATGCTCCGAGATGGTAAAATTCGTATTCTGTGCTGTACTGATGCAGTCGGCATGGTGAGCAATCCACGACTTTAATTTTAGTGTTATTAACTAATCTGTCAGGGATGTGATATGCGTAACATCTTCCGCGTTGTCCTGTGGAAACTCCCACCATCGTTCTGCGCCTTAGCTCAGCGCTCGGGTCGAGCTGTTCGAGATTTCGATGAGCTGGGTGAAGCCATATTATTTGTACCTGCCAAAGTCTTGAAGGATGGGCTCGCAGAGGCGGAGGCTCGCGTTGCTCGCGAGGAGGCGGCCGACCCGGGGAATCAAGAAGGCGAGGACTTGCTTCGAGAGTCAGAGGAGGTTGTGGATCTTGTTGCGGGTCAAGCGGTAGCTGTCGGAGAAGGGGGAGCCCGAGTAGAGCGAAATGCGGAGGCAGAGGAGGCCGATCCGGAAGCTCTTGCTGCCGCCGAGAAAAAGAAGAAGAGGAGGACGGCTCAGCGGTCTGCTGCAGACATACTTGAGGCGAGCTTCTTGAGCAGGTTCGCATGCACTACAGAGTGCCGGAGACTTGTCTGGGACGAGTATTTCAAGAACGACGCTAAAGGTGAGTGGTAACATATAAATCAGGCCGATATTTATGAATCATCATGTAGATCCCCCGATTTCTGTTGCCCCTGCGGGTGCACGCTGCTGTGACATCTGCGAGCCCGAACGCTTCCCTATTCCACTTTTCGATCTCGAAAAAATACCCGGATTAAAAGGGGGTAAAAAGCGTAAGTTTCCAACCGCACTCTCCGACCTAATTCGCATTGGCCTTCGTAAATGGAGCCGTGACGTGCTCATGCCTCAACTGTACCCAAAAGAGGCGGGGTTTTCGATGACTGGCTCGGCTCTATTGCCCGACTCTACCATCGAGCAGCTGGCGATGTGCGGAGAGCGCGTAGACACTCTGGAAAACTTGCGACGACGTGCACGCTGGTACTTGATGGTTAATCACGGACAAGAATTACTTGAAGCACTTCAACAAATCTTCCAGGAGTACGATGCAAGTGAAGAATCAGAAGCACCTCAAACCGATCCAGCCGGGGATATTTTCGACATAATTCTTGCTGGCCGTGGAGCAGCGCCAAGGGCTCGTGGGAGCGGGTCTGGATCACGGGGTTCGGGAACGCGAGGAAGAGGAAGAGGACGGGGCTCAGGTTCACCAGGAGGACGTGGAGGACGCAGCTCCGGTACCCGGCATGCACGGCGCATAACCACGAATACAATTTTGGGGCCACCAAGGCGAGGTCGTAGTGCCAATAATTTAAATTAACGAGTCTGATATTATATGATTACTATATGCCTACGACCTGCTCCGCCATGTCCAGAAGTTGATCTGCCATATGCGTGAAATCCTCATCATCGTGCATGAGATCATCTCGCTCAACCTCGTCCAACTGTGTCTCCGCCTCTTCTGATTGAACAGGCTCGTCTTCGTCTTCCGATTCGCTCTCGACCATTGCACTCGATGTTTTCTTGTACGAGACCTTCCGGGTTTCTCGCCGGAAGTTCTTGAATGCACCGGGTGTGTTTGCATACGCTGCACCAGAGACCATGAGGTCTCGAGCACGGAGAATCTTGTCCTTCCCCTCACGCTCTTTGATGTAGGTCTGCAGCTTGTTTGACTCTAGCCAGACTTGTAGCTTGGATATATCTTCAGCGGCATTGGGGCTGGTGTGAGAGAGACCATGGTGCGGGATTTTAAATTGAGTCTGCACGTTGCGCATCACGTCCCGGAGGTTGAATATAACCACGGTAATCATGCTCAACCAATCCCAACTGCGATTGGGTCCTCTCGCATTGTATATGATCTGTCTTATCATGAGTACATAATTGAGACAATATTCCGTAGACTGACCTTCGCCCAGAAATTTTGATGCTCCTGCAAGAGATCAATTTCTTTGAATGCATTGATCTTTCCCGTCAAATTAACCAACCAGTTGTTCAAGTATGCATCTCTGTAAGCGACGATCAGACCCATCGACACAGGATATAATAAATGAAATACCGGAAGGCAGGCGGCCATCGCTTTAAATTGTTGATAAGCTCGAAAAGTGCGTCCGCATACTTCGGCATGGATCCAGTCCCCCGGAACATGACCATCCAATGGGCGAGAATATTGACGACCATGCCTACATCACCTGATTTAATTGACGAATTGAAGATAAGCAGAAGGAGCATGTCGTGGTTACAGAGGATGGTATTTTCGAGCTGGGGATCACGGTCGGCTTCAGGAAGCATTCGTAGTTCTTCCACAGTGCTGGCTGAACACAGTTTCTCGACAACCGCTTCGGAGACTGACACAACATCAGACCACGCCAGATCCGATGTGGCCCAGGCATTGAGCGAGTCAGCTCCGCAATAAATACGAAAGCCGTCCAGGATATGAGCTGGTAAGGAGAGCGTGAGCATGAGCTCATGCGTGGGCCGAAAGGGAGGCAGTTTCTTTGCCTTCCAACCCGCAGTAATGGCCTTGCGCGACAGGATACCATTTTGCGTCCACAAAGAGCCCGGGAACTTGGAGTTAGGCTCTCCCCAGTGCTCATTTACAGTCGCGCGGGATCCAGAGAGCTTTACATGAAAAAGACCGAGCATCCCTTTCAGATACTTTCCGTAAGCATCTAAAAGCTCGGTGTCTTGACGGCGTGCGGCAATTGCCTATAATAATAAATTAGGATCGAAAAGTGGGTTTAAAAAGCGAACCAAGACACCTTGTCTGTGAGATTCAAGCTCAGAAGGTCTCCACCCGCAAACATTACGCCATGGGCACGCATGCCGGCTGCAGTCAACTGCAGAGTGCGCGTTATCATGGTGTCGAGAACATCTATTGTGCCGTCAAGGCTTGATTCGTCGATTTTCATGGCGGGTGTGGGAAGTTGAACTGTTGTATGAAGAGGGATCGGCCGGATTACTGGGACGTCACCGTGGTTGTCCTTGAATTTAGCTCCCAGTGTCGGAAATTGTTCCAACAAAATCCGACGGACATGCCATAGTGCTGATTTACGTGTCTGAATGATTTGTTCGACAGTGGGAAGGGTGTCCATGGGATCGAAATCGATAACCGGCTTCCGTGTTGTACGTGGTTCCAAAATTTCGAGCTCAAGCTCGCCGCGTAGGACCCCGTAAAGCACGATGAGCGTCCCTGTGGTACCATTTTCGAAGGTGTCCTTGGAATTATGCCGTTGCTCTCCAACTTTGAAGGCAATATTCAGATTGTCCCAGACAATCATACACGCCTTCTCCTGCACCATGCGTCGAAGACGAGCGAGGCCTTCAGCAGAAAGACCCTTCAGATCGTTGATGGCTTTGGTGTACGACACCGTCAAACCCGCGTGAGCTAGGACATCAAATTGGCGTCGTGGAGTGCTGCAGGCAAGGAAATAGATTCCCATAATTTCCTGGAACTCGTTGGCACGTTCGTTCTGCGCCTGCGCAAGCATACAGAGAACGGTCACGAGCACCTGTCGCCGTCGTGAGAATAGGAAGTGATAACTTACGAAAGTGATACGGATCGCGTCGGCACTTACGAGTTTATTATCGTCTCGCCCAACGTCGTTTGTCATCCCCATGAGCATCAGAAGCTCGCACAGATTCGGGGCGGCAATCATGGCCTCAGACAGCATCTTTTCCAACGACCACGTCTCCAGTCGAGAGGTAAAGCTCTTAGTGTGGTCCGGACGAAGCAGCGCTGACAGTCTCTCCCCTTCGGCCGCAATCACGGGTAGGGCCACTTTGAGTGCCCATTTCTCGACCAGCTCGGGGCGCTTCGCGTGTAGGAGGTCCAACAGGTCGGTCCCATGCTCAGACATGAGACGGGAAGCTTGTCGGGAGGTCTCGCGGTCCGTGCTTGTGAAGAAGTCCTCGAAGAATTGGTAGGTGGACTTGCAGCCCGCATCCTTGACCGCCTGGAGTGCCGCCTGGACCCGGTCTGTCCGCTGTCTCTCAGCCTTCCCTGCTGCTGCCGCATCTCTGGCTACTTTCTCCGCTGCAGCTTCTGCCAGCTTTTTCTGCATGAGTTGGCTCTCTTCCGCTGCTGTCTGCTCTGGGGTCCAGCTCTCCTCGTCTCTCTTCGACACCCTACGGCGCTTGACATGGATAGACATTGGCTGGCCACCCCTACGCTTCGGAGGGGATCGATCGAAGACAGGGTTTGGGCCTGAGGATGGTTGCTCGAGTGGACCAGGAGACGGAGTCCTAGATGCACGAGCTGGTGTAATCTCGACATTAGACGGCATCCCGGGACTCGCTCCACGTGAAATGGCGATGTCGGGGGTGTCGGGGGTCAATCTAGGAAGAGCTGGGATGATGAAAAATGCCGCTGCAATGGCCCAGAGGCGCATCTGGCCGAGTCGATTGGTGAAGGCGCAAATCTACAATATCGCGTGTCTGTGTGCCGTGTGACGTGATTTGCGTGGATATTTTTGCATTTAACATACCCGAGAGACTAATAAGACCTTTTGTATTCTTCAGAATGTGGCCAGAAGGTGCGCAAGGAGAGTGCCAAAAAAATCGTCGAAATTTTTCTAAGTCAGATTGAATCGTCACGTGGAATTTCTAATGGCCCTTTTCCGTACTAAGTTCTCCCAGTCTCTATGTTCGAGTAACTCTGGGCGCGTTTTTTTTTCTCATTCAATTTTGCTCCGATTCGCTTCAAATAAGTTGCATATGATTCCTATATACCACTCCTAGGTCTAGTTACTCAACATAGAGACTGGTTACGAGTCTACATCGATGGCGGCACTTTCAACTGCAAGTAGTCAGCCTGCATTCAAAGACGGTGGACAGCCTACAAGAATTGCAACAATTCCATCGGAAGGTGCGCCACCCTGAAACACTCTTCGTTGTTCAGGGCATTCTAAGGTACTGTCGAAGCATCGCACGGGCAACTGATTTCAGCTGCGTTATTCTGCGCTGATATCTATTGCCATGTAACTCTGGCTTGAGTTCAAATGCAGCCTCATTCTTGATCGAACTTTACGTATGTCGAACCGAAAACAAAACACACACACTGGACCTTCAACCAACAGTCTTTAATTAAAACGGGTGATTTCGTATGGTCCGCCACCACTGCACCTACATTTTTGCAGTATTATTCATTGACAGCTCACACAGGAATCCAGATAGACATCTACCCACCTCGCCTCCGAGTTTCAACTCGACCTCATTCTCCCGAGATATCATCCCTGAAACAGTGCAGGCTGCCAGGTACTCCCGGTATTCCCGTTAACAAAACAAATGACTACTCCTGCCAGTGAGGCGTCTTGACGAATGGTTCCTCGTCAACGGCGACGCTTAATTTTCTGGTGAAATTCCTGGTGCGACATTCGTTTCATCATTGATCACGGTTATCCGCGGCACTCAAGGAACTATTTATAATTTAGGCCGTTTTCGATGGGTAAAAACGGGACCTGCCCGTGCCGTCGTAGACAATAAAAAGTGGCCTGCATCGGAGCGATCAATCTGGAAACAGTTCACTTTGCTCTGAAGACAAAGACCGAGTACATAGAAAATAAGTGACAAAGGAGGGCACAAAGAAAATCTCGAACGACAGAACAAAGACACTACAAGTGACGGTCCCAGTGATTGTTGCACGACCAACTGCAAATGACAGCTTATTGTCCGTCGTGTCTGGGTTGGGTTTGGGTTGGGTCATGATTGGGTCATGAGAAGAACGCGCGTCGTTTTAAGTGTTTTATTTTGATTGGATTTTTCTGCATGTCCTGTGCTTGCGGAAATCCGTGTGGGTGGATTCGCCGACATCGTTACTAATTTTCGCCTCACCTCAAAGCTCATTCTCTTCGATTCACCTCAAATTCCTTCTGTCCCAAAG
The DNA here is from genome assembly GCA_029281465.1 of Mycena epipterygia. Lineage (NCBI taxonomy): Eukaryota > Fungi > Basidiomycota > Agaricomycetes > Agaricales > Mycenaceae > Mycena > Mycena epipterygia. The sequence goes on along the minus strand of JARJCQ010000031.1, from coordinate 596,900 downwards.
TCTGCCGACCGACCCAAATCCTTTGCGCTCCTGTTTCCCGTGATAGAAGCTCCTACCACGTCCTCGTGGATGACGGTTCGATTGCTGCCTTGCGTTTGCTATATTGAATTACGGATGTATTACAAGGCAGAGACGTGGGTTCTCTCACTGAGCACATGTGCATTAGATGTTTTTGGTTAAGTTTTGGTTAAGTTTTTGGTCTTGGGCGCCTTTGAAGCCTCTCTTCGTCTGCCATGAGAATGTCGTGGGCTTTTCCTGAGGTCTCACGCTCCATTGACTCGCGCCGCGCTGCAGGTCTATGTACACGAAATTTAGTCCATCCGCTGGCGCGTCAACGGCTGCGATATTCGGCTCAATCAAACGAAGCCTCTTATGCCCCAGGCGTCACCGCCCGACGAACCGCGCACGGTCCGACGTAAAGTGTTCTCCGTTCTGTGATCCGAAAAGCCCATTCAGCCAATCGCGCTGTATAATTGAAAGACATTTGATCACCAAGCTGAGTGAAAAGGTTTGGGACTCACAACGGCCAGCGTTTAATCAGCCCTTCATATTTGCGCTTCCTTGGGAAATCCTTGCGGAACTGCATCCGAACACAAATTTTCGAAGGGATGTTACGCCAGTTTACAAGTAGGTTCAGACAGAACAATCATCGTAAATGGCAAGTAAGCATTCACTGAAGTTCAATCAAAGATATACAGATTCTCGATATTCAAGCCGAGTTTGGAAGATGAATTTGATGCTTGGGAGAAATTTAGTTCCTGAAGAATTGTTCGGCTCGAATCCTCGTCCTCTAGAAACGAAACCTGCACACGAAAGACATATCTCTGATATCTGGGTGTTGGATGTCTATGCTCTATGCTCAGGTCTTCCTCTTTCCACTTTTCTCCCCCCCCCCCCCTCCCCTCATTCATTCGATTTTATGTTCCTGTACGACGAAGTGTTCGTGGATTCGTAAGGACTTTGGAGTCACTGCCAGTAGTTTTCAAGGAACTCCTTCATGCTGAATCGAAAGCAAAAGATGCTGTCAATTTTAAACGAGATATTGCGAGGGACCGTGGCTGAGTGATTGCCGGCGGCATCAGCCGGCCGAGTACGAGTTAACCGAGAGCCGACCCTTTCTTTCGTCCCCCATGTCTTTGTCTCTGTAACTTTTTGATCTGCGGGTTGTCCCCTATCTTCCGATGGTATGCTCGTGCTGAAGATCCTTCATACCATTTTATCTTCCCGGAGCGCCCTTGACTTGCCCTTGACTTTCGCAAGATTTGCTGCAGTCTGACGGCTCAGGCTGTAAGCGAAGCCGTGCCACAGCCTCGCTCCTGAGATCCCTGGGAGAATATGAAGCAGGCTGTTATTCTAGTAATTTCAAGGATGTCAAACGAGCTGTGCAGATGCATATCCGCGGCTATTTACAAACCGCACAGCCTAAGACGAATTTATTGGGATGCACACCATGGCGCACGTCTGCAATGCGGCTCTGAACACTGCCCAAACATGCGCGAGCTCGAAGTCGATTTATACGATCGTATGCCCAGTTTTTCGTGCATCAGCCCTGTGAGTCATTTTACGTTGGTTCCAATGACGATACTGAAAATTTATTTCACGCTGTCGTAATTCACGAACTTACGCAGCTATACATTATTTTTGGCCCCCGCGCTAACAGGTGATGTCAACCTCTCCACACTCCCGCACCTACGACGGCTCTTCGTACCCGATTTTGAGAGCGACGCATCCACGGTAACACCTGTAGCCCTCTGACATCGAGCAGTTCACCAAGTTGTTTGATAACGTTGTAGAAGTCCCTTTCACAAAAATCGATGTCTTTTCATCGGCTTATGGTTTGATCGCCTTCGCATATTTGGTAGTCATATATGCGCTCAACCTCCACGGCGGTGTCAAATGTCAACAGCTGACCTGATTTAATTTCGTAGACACTGCCTCGTGCACAAGCGCCCGCCACAGTACCTCTCCTTCTTTCTCTCCTCCACCACGACCACACCAGCCAACATGTCCTTCGCTCTCAACGGTACGCACATCGACGGCGGCACCTTCAATAATGTGGCCGGGAATATGACCCAGGTCTTCAACTCCCATGTTTCGAATTCACACGCCGGCCTAGAACGAGGCGAGGATACGCACGCCGTGTTGCGTACGTGCCTCCTAAATATGCATGTGGACTCATGTTCTGAACCCAGCGGTGTACATCTCCAGCTTTAATCACGAGCTCAATCAGCACAATTAGATCCGACAGAGTGTCAAGACATAGGAATGGCGAGCCGTATGGTGAGCGCGTCCTTTCTTTCTGGCCTAGCTAATTTTATACGCTGCCAGCCATCGATCGTAGGCACCGCCATGACGATCACCGATCGGAGCTGCCGCTCAGCAATAGCAACAGCACCTCGAGCTATGTACACGACAGCCGAGCTACAGCAGCACCTCCTCAGCACGATACAATTGCAGTATATTCCCAAAATAATGGGGCGATGTCCTCGTTGGACTCAGCCCAGCTTCAGGAAAGTAATTCTTTCTATGGTGAGTTTGTAACCCCCTTTTCCGACTCAGCAGACGCTCAAGTCCGACTATGGAGATTCCGCGGTATCAAATGGATATGGTGGTGGCTGGAGCAACATATCTCCAGGTCATGATGCGATGCCTATCCCAGCATATCCGGGCGATGAAGAAAATATATCTGCTGAAGCCTTCGGGTCTCAACGGCCCGCGCGATCAGCCCATCGTGGCATGCTTTCGTATCAGGCGCCTCAGGAATTTCTGGAAACTATAGCGAACAACACATACAACAGTGTCGGTGGTGATATGACACAACTAAGCGTGACTTCATACGGCGAATCAGGTGCGCAAAAAATCACATTTTCTAATCCAAATCTTCCAATTGTAACTTTACATGACAGGCATCGACCTACTATACCACTCCGTCGTCACCGAAGCTCTACATGATTCTCTGGAGCGCTTCCCAGAGCCCGCTTGCCATCCAGGGATGCGGACTGATATCTTAGACCAGCTGAGGGTGTGGTCTACCGATACGGATCCCGAGAGTACAATTTTATGGCTTCACGGGTCAGCCGGAATGGGCAAATCCGCTATTGCACAAATGTTTGCTGGGGAGTGCCACAAACAAGGCCAACTGGGAGCATCATTTTTCTTTCGGCGGGGTCATGCGAAGCGCGGGACCTGGAATGGCCTGGTCACAACCATCACGTACCAACTTGCAAAGTCTGTACCAGAATTTCTTCTGCCCCTCCAGCAGGCCATGGAGGCTGAAAAACTTATTGTTGGTCGGGCGATCCCGGTGCAATTCCAACGGCTTCTTGTAGAACCATTTCGCCACGCACCACCTCCTCAAATCATCCCCGTCATGATTTTGGATGGACTGGATGAATGCGACTACCACAAAATTCAGCAACAAATTCTTCGGCTTTTCATTGCCGCAATTCGGGACCACCGGCTTCCGATTCGCCTTCTTATAATCAGCCGCCCCGAACCACATCTCCGGGAAGTCCTGGAAATAAAAGAGGTGTTCACCATTTGTCGTCCCCTCGCCCTTTCCGCCGATAAAGATGCCTACCACGACATTAGAATTTATCTACGGGACGGATTTTCTGGGATTCACTCTGACTCTGTAGCCAGAGGGTTCGATCTAGGAGCCAGTTGGCCTACTGCCGATGCGCTTGATCACTTGGTTAAGAAGTCATCTGGGATATTCATATACGCGACGACGGTCATCCGTTTCGTCGGCGATGAGTATTCCCATCCAGAAGATCAAATGGCCTCTGTGTTGCGTCTCGATCCGCAGAGTACAGCTCCTCTAGATGACTTGTATACACAAATTTTATCGGTACTGCCACAAGAGCACCAGCAGCTTCGTATTCTCCACGCTATCTGGCACACGCTCCAAGGAGGATTGCACATGGATCCAGAAGAAATTGATATGGTCCTCGACTTGCGTCGAGGGACATGTCGCCTTGTATTGCGCGGTCTACACTCGTTGTTCAATGTCCCACCGATTCAAACTCGATTTTCATTGCGGAAAAGCATCAATTTTTTGCACGCATCCTTGTCGGATTACCTGGGCGATTCACGACGATCTGGCCCCTGGTGTGTGTCGCTGCCATGGCTACAGACCGACTCCCTTCACTGCTTGATCCGTTTGTTGTCTTCTCCACTACCCAGGGAATTCCCATCAGGTGACCGAGTCAGGGGCTTCTACCAGTAAGCAAGAGGGATTGAAGCTCACATGAAGTAACACTTTATCTAGGAACGCAGCACGTTCATTGCCCGTCATTCTCAGCAATTTGATCCCTTCCGACTACTTAATTGGATTTATGCGTCACAAAAAGTTCCAACATTCCTTGTTTTATACACAGGTGTGGACGCCGTGGCCTCAGGTACATCATCCTTATCATCCTGTGATTGTTTTATTCATTTCATGCTTCAGAGGGATTCACACTACCCATTAGACCTGATCCAACTCTGGGAGGGTCATCAATACATTTTTGACCTTATTCCACATCTGAAGCTGAGTACCAACCAAAGCACTCCAACATTCCAGTTCGACGCAATCTATGCGGAGATCTTCTCCAACCACCCCGATGTGCTTTTTGTTATTCAGACTATGATGCGTCTGGCACTAGACTGCAACAATATGTTTGAGATTCTTGGGCCAACATGGAATTATCAAATATTTCTGCCCTTTCATGAATTCAGGGACCAGCTTGCATTACCATTCCCTGACGGCGACTCACCCCTTGATTTTTTAAGCGACTATCGCAGGGTCGGGCACATATATTCCGACCCGCAAAATGCCGCCGAAGAACTGGTGCTTCTGTGGATTCATCGTGCTAAGGAATTGCTGAGTTCTGGTGGTATCTTTTGGGATTTCGGGTGCGCGAGATCGCTTCTGCAGAATTCTTCAACTGAAACGATTATATTAGTGACTTGATGGTTCGGCTCATCGATCGATGGCCGAGAAGACCGAGAATAGTACTCGAGCTGGAGACGCTCGACCTCTCCGGACTTTGTGACCAGATGGCCACAGATCCAGAATCTCATAAAGATGCTCATGTACTTGGTATACTCGCTCCAAGGGTCTACCGCGTTCTAGACTGGCTTCGGGTACGAGACCTCAAACCAGTCGAATGCATGCTGATGTTATTATGCAGGACTTCCCGGACCCTCCTCTACGAGCAATCGCAATCTGGGAGAAGCAAATAAAGGCTATCAAACGGTGCCCTATGAGTAACGAGTGGAAATCAGGTCAGGATTGGGAGGAATCGAATAGTGATTCGGAGTCAGACAGCTTCTGAATCGTTACATATGTTAAATGTGACCTGGACGATTGTGTAAAATGGCAGTAGTTTAAGGAATCCTCATCCGTCAAGCACCACACCTATTTGAAGAGCCCGAAGAGGTAGATTATTACATGTTGATGACTCCTTACCAGGTCCGCCAGCAAAAGAAAGGGAAAAAATGGAATAGCTCATAGTTGGGACAAATTACAAGCACAATACCGAATACAAAAATATACATGAGGCTTCGCAGTGCATGGTTGAAAAACGATTGAGCTACTCGACGCACCTGTTGATATACCAATGCCGACGCCCGAGAAAAGGGTCCAACCGGTTTTGTGCCCACAGCGAAGGTCAACAATAAAATTCCACGTCCTCTGCCGTGTCAGTTTCAGACTCCTGGTGAGGCCGTATCCGACAGACTCGCGAGCGAGGTGTGAAACTTGTTCCCACCGTACCCGCGCATCAACCTATCAATGTCGATTCTGGCGACGAATGAGAGTGCTCTGCCGGCACGGCGGTACAGGGCTGGCCAGTGATGGACGCTGAGGGAGGAAACGACGCATTTTGGCATAGGGCCTTCTTGAGGGACGGCAGGTCCTGGCGGCTGATATCGTGACAGATCGGGTCGAGATCGAGGTCGTTATCGTTGAAGCCTGCGAGGTGGGGAGATGGCATCAATACAGTGAACAAAAATTGTGGAGAAGACCTGTACGACTTTCCGAACGTGTAGTATATATCGTGTGTATGCAACGAGAACGACCCACCGAGCAGCTACTAAATTTCTTCCCCGGACGACACGAACCCTAAATAGATGAACACGCCGACCGCGACCTGTGCACGAATTTATCACCACCGAGAAGAGGATATGCGAGAATAGATCAACACGCACTGCAGGGACGGTATGCCACTCAAAATCACTCACGAGCTGCAGGGCAGCATGAATAGGTACAACCACACCACATTACATGCGCAATTGTCATCGCAGATTATCATGTTATGATGTTCGACTTACTGACCGCAATTTGCGAAGGAAGGAGACCGGACGATAAGAAGGTGAGAATCAGCCAGTTTTGGATGGGATGCGCACGGACCGAATGGGAACGGAATAAACACTGTAAAAAAACGGATTAATGTCGAATATGGAAGAAAGGCAGGACGTACAAGGATAGCGGCGTCGTGAGTATTTGTTCAAGGGCTGTGTAAAATGGGTGGGATGATCAGAATTACAAAGCGAATCAGACGAAGGATTAAGGTGAAAGGGTAAAATGCAGAATGACGGTGGAAGTAGGTCCCGAAGTTACAGGACGAGAACACTCACTTTCCAAGGTGATCTCGAACATCTGGATCCCTCGCAGCCAGTAGACTGCCCAGCTTGGTGCGTGGGACCGTGCCGCGCTCGGCGAGGATGCTCATCCACTCCGAGAAGCGCCGTAAAACCTGCAAAAGTGGATGAGCATTGTGTGCATATTGTAAACGAAGAGAATAGCAAGGGCGGATATTCATATCGGAAGAAGGGAAGGCAGGGTGAAAATAAGATAAGGGAAGGAGCGGAAAAGGGATGCACGTCGATGGGAACGCAAAATGAACGTCGGATAATGTGCCGCGGAGGTACGCCGGAGATCGAGGATATCGAACTAGGGAGGGAGCTCCAGAATAAATGTCGCAACAAAAGATCGACGCACCTCCGGCGAATTCTCCCCCTTCTCATACTCCTCCTGCTACGCAAGCCCTGCGGGTGGATCGGCCCAGTCCACATCCTCATCCAGCTTGACAGATCCTAGGCTCAGAAATACAATTAAGAATGGCACCATAGCAAGAAGTAACAAGGTCCACTCGCCCGCGACTTCCGCCCTTCAACCTCGGACTGATGCTGGGCCCGAAAATTGCGCGTCCACGCTGCCGTGAAAACGCCTGCGAACGGGATAACGTCCGGCGAGACGCGCGCAGGACGCCTTGCTCGGGCACGGCGTTCGATGCGGGGAGCAGGGGCTGGTGGAGCGAGGTTTCGGACATAGCGGCGTCTGCGTTGGTCGTGAACCGTGCTGCGGCGTGCGTTTGGGCGGAGGATGTCAATTAACCGGATCCGGACGCAGACGCGGACGCAGTGGGAGGCGCCAGCGTGGATGACGATGGCCCCGCGGCAGTGGATGCTCCTGGAGGAGGAGGAACGGCGGATGCGATGGTGCGCGTTTGCGGGGGTTTGGACACTGCGGAATAAGGTCAACGGGCTACTAAAGGAGAGGGATGACTAGCTGAAAAACACGGTACGTACGTCATGCAAGCTTGAAGGGCCGGACGGAGTCGTATAGCTCTTGGAAGGAGGTCGGCGAAGATGTCCGCAGTGGAGGTCGGTGCCATCGTCAGCCCCGGAAGATCTACGGTCCAGAGCCCAAGATAAGAAGAGAGATCAAAGACAGATGGTCAAGGGATCGTGTGACGTCGTGATGCGACATGGACAGCTACTGTGATCCGAGAAGCCCATTTATCCAATCAAGCTTAAATTTGTTCACTGAAGCACAACGGTCAGGCTTTCATCATTAATTTGCGTTTCCTTGGCAAATCCCTGCGGCGCAAAATGACTGTGTGGATGTACCGTCATCGACGCGATATGGGCGTCGCGCAGGGACCAAACGGGGATCAGTCGGAGTTTGAAACACTCCCTTCTTTCCTACAACCACCATCCCCCGGCGCACGCGCCTCCACCTTCCTCTCCCTCCCCTGCCTCTCCCTCTTTCTCCAGCCGCACTCTCATGTAACTGTTTCTAGCGCCAACGCTCCGAACACGGCGTTATCTCAGCGCCCCGAGGAATGCGTAGAATGGACGCGATTCCGTGGTCTTTGACGCGTTTTGACGCGTTTTTTTTTGTGCGTGGTATCTCTAACATGATGACTAGCTATCGCTAACGTCTTCTCCCCATCCAAGGGCCTCTTACGTGTCCCCATGAGCTGATTAGCGGCTTTGATGGACGTCGCCCTTGATACGCGCACCTTGTTTATAGGCCAGCGCGAGACTATCGACCTCGGAATCCGAATGATCCGTTTCCCGCTTGTCGCATATGCCGCTCTGCTGCTTCTCCAGAACCTCTGAGGTACGTTGTTATCCTTGTTACCTCCTGTTTTACTCTGAAACATTTTACAATGCTGCTGCCCCAGGTATCTGCTGACCTCGCATCGTTCGCGCCATCCAAACCTACGAGCCTCGGCAGTCACAGCAATTGCCGGCGCCCCATGACGAGTAAGTGATTCTTCCTACTTCAGGACTGCGCTGACGACACTAATTGGATTAGCAACGCAACACCAGGCTCTTTGGGGTGTATATTGTAAGTTTCCCGCCTTCAATTAAACATGCATATCGACATTCGTCCTCCAGACACCTTGCTTTCCTCGTACAAATACAGCCTCAACATCCTGCTCTGGTTCCGATGGTTACACTGGACTTATTGGATGGATGGAACTCCGAGTCTTGTCTGATACTTAGATCGCGGGACTGGTGTGGTAGTTAGCTGAGTAAAATTGGTTTTCAATTAATATGGGCAGATGAAGGAAGGGATGTGGTGGCGCATATATTAACAGCAGGCGGCAGACCTGAGTAGAGCCTACCAGATACTAGCATATGTAGTTCAAAAGCTCATATGCTATAGTGCCAGTGCTTTACTTTGCGTGAGCAGATTCGAGCAGATTTGCGCAGAGCCCAGCAAAAGGGATTCCCACTGGGAGACTCTCACATCTGAGAGGAACCGAAGATAATTTTGTCAGTGAGAATCGCTTAAGAATTCTTGGCCCAAATTATCCTCTAATATTTAAAGTGTCTGTCGTTGTCGATGTAGGTGTAATGAGACACGCAGATTGGACTCAGGTGGTTTGTTGAGAACGAAGTACTGGCAGTGACTCCAAAGCACGTGTGAATTCATGAAGTGTGGGTTGTGCCGGAAACTTAAAATTGAATGCATCGATAGGAGAAGGAGACCCGAGCGTGGACAAACAATGCTCAGATATGACATCGCGTACAGGTTTCGTTTCCAGAAGGTATTGCGCGGGACGCACAGCATCAGTACAGAACCGGCATAGTGATGGCTGGCAGCGCCAGTCGCCGGGTAAGAGTACCCGAAGCCCGACCTCTTCTCCGTCCCACTCACCAACGACGAATATCAGCCATCTTTTTATCTCGCCATCTTCCGAGCTGCTGGGTGTCCCTCCCCTTACCTCTAAGATTCTCCACACGATTGTCGTCCCAGAGCAGTGAGCACCCTTGACATTCACAAGATTTACTGTGCAGTCTGCGATACGCGCAAGTGGCATCACTGCAGAACGCCCTCAGCAACTGGGCGAATGTGGCACACAGCATCTTGTCCCTGGAACTGGTGAATACAGCCGTACCACTCTCCTGGTCACAGCCTCTGTCCCGCTGGCCGTAAATATCTCAGGATTGCTATTCTGGGAACCTCAAAGCGAACGGGTGCTAAACTGATTGTAATCCAGCGCCATTTCCAAACCACACAGCCTGAAGCGATCTCGTGGGATCAGACAGTGTTCTCAGCAACACACCATAGAGCCCGTTTTCAATGCGATTCTGCAGCCCTTTCCAAAATCTGTGTGAGCTCAAAGTCTGTTTCGCCGATCGGCACGTATGCGGGGCGGAGCAGACCCGGGATCTGCGAAGGGTGCGCTATCATGACTGGGATAATGTTTTGCGTATGGTGGGTATCTCTTATGGATCGAATGCTGTTGTGTTTCGTGAACTCAACACTGCTGCTATTTTTGGTGAGTTAGATTTTGGAGATTGCTCCGTAATTGCTAACGCCGATGCAGTATGTAGATAGAACAGTGTCGATCCCTCCCCCCTTTCCGAGAACGTCCCCTTTTATTTCTCTCGCCTATGGTGAGATCTTGTAACCAGTTTAGCGCTCAACCTCCGCGGCGGCGCCAAATATGAACAGCTGACCCTGATTGAGCTAATTTTGTAGACAGGCACTGCCTTCTTCAGAAGCGCGCACCACAGCACTTGCCCTTCCTTCTCTCTCTCCACCACCACGACACCACAGTCAATATGTCCTTCGCTCTTAACGACACGCACATCGATGGTGGGACCTTCAATAATGTAGCCGGGAATATGACGCAGGTCTTCAACTCGCATGTTTCACACGCCAGGATATCAGCGGGCGGAGAACGAGAGGGTATACGCAGCTTTCGGCGTACGTTCGTTCCACAGATGCACGCAGAAGCTTATTCTAAACCTGGAGGTTCGTGTCTCTAGCTTCAACGAGCTCAATCGGGGCGATTAGAGCAGAAAGAGGGCTGAGGCATAGGAATGGTGAGCCATATGGTGAGCGCATGCCCTCTTTCTGGTCCAGCTAAGTTTATCCGCTGCCAGCCATCACCAATCGTAGGCACCGCCATGAGCATCACCAATCAGAGCTACCACACAGCAATGGCAACAGTAGCTCAGGCTATGTACACGGCAGCCAAGCTATAATAGCACCGTAAGTCATCGGTGCTGTCCTGTCTGTTCGTTGCTAACATTTCTCAAGACGTCAAATGCTAGTGGCGGGTGGCTTTCAGCATATGGTCAAGGCCATCCACGGCACGGGCAAGCTCCGTCCTTTGGTGGTGACCATGGTGACTGCTTGGCTGGACGAAAATGGACAGCTACAGCTTGACTGGTAAGTCATTATTTACTTGTACTAATTTACGTGCCACTTACAGTTGGAGCAGGGTCGAGGCCGTTCCGGAGGGGATCCGTGTCCGCCAATCATTCGAGAAGCAATACGCAAAACTCAGCTCCGACTACATTAATGCCATGTATGCATGGGCTGAAAAGCCTCTCCAAGGTAAGATCTGAAAGTGACGCGATGATCTGTGCTAACCTGCGCACATAGACTATGTAGCTGTGCGGGATGCTTCCGCTCGCCATGCTCCGCCTGTCTTTCCTGTCACCGCCGAGGCTCTGGACGACATGTCCCCCAATATGGTGGCACAGACGGTGACCAGTTTCCTGGTCAAATCCTACCGTGCGTCGTTCCATTACGAAAAAATGTAACATCATTAACACATCGCAGACGCTGTGTTTGGGAGTGAAGACATACCATGGGCAGCAATTGCCAGTGCACCCGACGAGTATTATGACAGTGTGAACTTCGACCTCGCGTTCAGCTCGAAGGGCCTGGAGGAGTTAAAGAGCACCCAGTGGCATGCGTTAGCCATGACATTGGCATCGGGCGCAGGTGAGGGGAGCTCGGGGCTCTTCCGCAAGGCGTGTTCAGTAGCCGGGGAGGAGCAGGAGCAGGCGTGTGGCACGGAGGAGGAGGCGCGTCTCAAGCGGGAGCAGGAGGAGGAGGAGGAGGCGCGTCTCAAGCACGAGGAGGAGGAGGAGCGTTCCAAGCGCGAGGAGGAGGCACGGCTCAAGCGTGAGGAGGAGGAGCGGCTCAAACACGAGGAGGAGGAGGCACGGCTCAAGCGCGAGGAGGAGGAGGCGCGGCTCAAGCACGGGGAGGAGGAGGCGCGGCTCAAGCGCGAGGAGGAGGAGCGTTCCAAGCAGGAGCAGGGCCAAGTGCCAGGTGGGAGAAAGCGCAGGGCGGAGGATCAGCTTATCCCTGAGGATGCAGGAGCGGTGCGGCGGACTGGGAGAGCACGTCTATCACCCGAGGTAAACTTTCATTCACTCATTTTCTTCCTTGCGTCTGATTATTGGAATTCATAGGAGGCTAAATTGGAGCGCGAGAAGAAATTAGCGGCGACCGTTGGTGCCGGCAAGGTCAAACCCAGGTGAGTTTTGAGGTCTGTGTATAGAGGTTAGCGGTGCTCATGAATATCAGTTACAAGTACGTTGAGAAGAATCCGGCTAAACCTAAACCGAAGACAAGGAGGTAGGATTTTGATTTGTTTTCGTGTGGCCGAAACTAAATACATCCCAGGACTTAAGTCGTGCCGGAAACTTGAGTCCCAAGGCAGAACTTAAGTTTGCGACTCAAGTCTTAAGTAATCTGTATAATCGAACTGAAGTGGGGAATTCAATAAGGTTGTCTCCTAAGTTCTCCGCTAACTTAAGTTCCTGCAAGTCTTAAGTTCTCCGATGACTTAAGTTCTCCAGCAACTTAAGTCCTACGACAACTTAAGTTCTGAGCAAGGTAGGCGTGCAGCGTATACAGTCGCAAACCGGGAAGCGCAACACACGTAGAAGAGCAACACAACACTTTCGGCAATTTTGCCTGTTAATGTTGCCTCAAAACTCGGTGGGAACATAGTAGGGGATCGTCTTAGGTTACCTAGAGAAGGATTTGTCTCAAACGACGGGGTGGAGCGAGAGAAATAGCAAATGTTTGTGCAATCATCAACGCGATCAATTAGGATCAATTGGTCTTCCTTTTTTTCAGCCAGTGAGCCACCCAAAATATGGACTGTCTTCCTATCTGAGGGCTTTTGGGTCCCTCATTACGGCTATATAATTCCCAGATGCAAAATAGCTCCTGCTGGAACTACAATCGGTGGCACTGTAGTGTTGCGCTTCTACGTGTTTGGGCATATTTAGGCTCCCGGAAAGTTTTGCACTCGTTCTCAAGAACGAGAGGGACTACCGCCCAGGAGTAAATTCTGACATAGACTACGCCTCTCGACGACCTGGTTACCAACTTGGACCCAGTGATTTGAATTTGATTTGGGTGAGATATTCAGCGAACAATCAGAGCGTTGCTCTTCCCGGTTTGCGACTGTATTATAGGGCTCTACAGTATACTAGCTACAACTTAAGTGTCATTTCGGTTCGGACCGCCTGAAACTTAAGTGAAGCTAATTAAGTATTTGCGTTCAGAAGGAGGTGCACCGGTTGTTTCTGGAGGCAGTGAATGGGAGGCCTGGCTTTTTCTTTACTCATTAATGTATATTCAAGCCGCATTCTGATTTCCGCGTTCCAATATTCATGTCCTTCTATTTCGCCTCATCGCAGTCTTTTGGGCCGACCCAGTTTGCGCGATACCGTAGACTGGTATTAATATTACCAGTGAACCTTGCCGTCGATTGGCGAAAACCATAGCGAGAACAATCGTTGAATGTGTACCCTCTTCATGTGAACGGGTAGTCACGCAAATTTAAGAAAATGACAGCAAAGAGGGGACTCAGGCCAGAAGAATAAATCCATAGCATGTTCCCCTTTATTAAGGACACACAGAGTCTATCACCAGTGTGTTAAAGTGTATGGTCACTATCTATTGCCAGTATAAGCGAGCTGCAGTTCTAAGACGGTGTGGAGAATGGAAACTAAAATGAAGACAAAAATGATCATTTTTGAAGAATGAGTGAGTTAGCTCATTCTGCGATCGCCATTTTCACCTCCAATTTTGAATTTACTTCTGATCCCCTTCATTCCCTTTGCCATTTCAAGATGTAAACCCTCAGAGCAGTTTCTCGGTGTAACCAGGAAGTTGAAGCCGGCACTAATTCTCATCGCCGCAATAGCTGCGGTTTAAACGCGAGTATTTGGCCCAAGGGCACACAAATGGTTGCTTCGAACCGTAATTTTGATCGACGGGTGGATATGTGCTCTGCTAGATGCCTCCGCGGTGTGGCTCAGCAGCCATCTCAGCCGTGAAATATCGCCCAATATGTGCTTGGCCAAATCATCCAATGATACCTTGCGTTTGAATCTCGTTTCAACTTGCTAAAGCTGTGCTGAGCTCGTTTTGGACATACGAGGTCATCCATAACGCAGCGAACAGGTCTGGAGCAATTTAATTTGGAGTCGAAGGCAAATTGGAGTCGAAGGAATTATGGAAAGAGGAGTCAGCCGTGGCGATGCATTGTGCCGGTGATCCGGCACGCGGTTTCTTCCGAACCTTGCCACGTCTCTCCGTGGTCCTCTGCCAGCCCCCTGATGTTCTAGGTCAGCGACGCGGTGGACTGCGGTTTTTATATCCTCCCCACATCTGGATTCTACAAACTGCAGCCATGTGCTAGCTGTCTCTGGGCATCCGAACAACGAGTGGCAGCGCTGCCTTTTGGGTCGCACGTATACTGGGGAAGCTCGTCCACGCTTTGATATTGTCTTCCTCGGAATTATTCACGACGGGCTCTAACAAGCAGCGAGAAATTCCCTGGAGAAAGGAGATCAAGATTAATAGGGTAGGATATTTTTACAAACAATGATCGCATTCCTAACTCAGGGGATCTTTCTCCTCCTATCGTCCTCCGCTCTTACCGTCATGTCCAGCACACTGACTAACCTCCTCAATCTAGTAGCTACAGGATTCGCGGCGTCCTAGTCGACGTCGCCTTTCAATGCGGGGTTCAACATCTCCAAGGTGGCCACACTCGCTCGATCTCTGCCTACTCACTCCCGGGAGTATGGCACGGCCTCGCAAATGCTGCTCGAAATGGAGTCCCCGCTCCTCTCCGTATTTGGGTCCACGCCATTCCCGGTGGCCGCCGTCTTCGTGTTCTCCGTCCCCGCGCTTTCCAACGCTGCGCCCAAAATTGCCCTCGATACAGGAGCGAACGGCCTCATCTGGGGCAGCGGCGCTGTGGGCGATCCAGCCAGCCTAGGCGTCGCAGCTGTGATGCTGGGCAAGACAAACCCGAGCTTCGCCGCCGCCGCCCAGAGCGAGATCACCTATCTCCTTACTTCCGCCCCGCGCTGGCCCAACGGCGCATATCCCAGCGCACCGACGTCCCCGAGCTTTGGTGCGTTCCCCTTCCCCTTTCCCCCTCCAACATTCCTTCTGACAACAAATACTTCCAGGGCGGACTTCATCTACATAGCACCCCCCCTCATCGCGTACTTCGGTGCCGCTGCGAATAACGCGTCACTCCTCCAGACCGCGTACCTTCAGTGCGGGCTGTACCGCGAGGTCCTGCTTTACGGCTCTAAAGTCTTCGCCCTCCCTTCACCACTAAGCGAACGGACTATGGTACCACATCGTCGGACCCCAATCACCCGAGTCCGGGCTCTGGAGCACGGGCAACGCATGGGCCGCCGCGGGTATGGCGGGTGTCCTCGCCACCATCCTCGCGTGTCCTCGCCACCATTCTCAAAGCCCCCGCCGTGCGCACCGCGTCCTGGCGCGCCGCCGCCGTCGTGGGCCTCACCGCGTGGATCAAGGAGATCGTCGACGGCGCACGAAAGGCGCCGATGGACGGCGGCCTGCTCCGGAACTACCTCACCGACACGGCATCTGGGCATGGCTTCGGCGAGATTTCGGGGAGTGCGATGCTCGCGGCGGTGATGTACCGCATGGTTGTGCACACTCCCGCGGATTTCCCCGCAGCGACGTACCTCCCTTGGGCGGATGCCATTCGCGTGACGCTCGCGGGCAACGATGCGAAGGGGAAACCGTACGGGTTCCCCCCAATAAAGGGCAAGACACGCTTCGCACTGAAAGAAGGTACCGGCGTCGTGTTGGGGAGCCCAACAAGATTTTACTTGAGCAAGAGTGAAATAATGCACCATAGCTGATGCTTCGGGACAGATTCGCCACTCCCGATCTTCCATCCCAGACTCCCTACCATGGCCTTCCCCAGCGCCCTCCTCTGGAATATCACACAGCTCCCTCAGGCCACCATCGCCATCATCGAGGGTGTCAGCCCCTCACCTGCTTCCCCCACATCTCCTCGCTCACGAAATTTTATCCCCACAGCGCGCACGCGGCCGACATGCGCTTCTCCACCACAGCCCCTTCCGTGCTCCTCGCCCAGCTCGAGCCCTCCCTCGGCCTCAACCCCGGCGGCGACTGCGCGATGTACCTCTCCCGCCTCATCGGCCGCGGCCGCACCTTCGAGTACGTGCTCTCCGCGGCGGACATCGACGGCGTGACCCCAGCGCAGATCGGCTGAGTCAACCGCGCGTTCACCACCTCCGCCGAGCTTAGGGCATACGTGGCGAAGCTTGCACCGCGCATCCCGCTGTTCTCCGCAACGGGCATCGCGAGGACGAAGATGGGGATCAACGCCGCGAGCCGGCCGTCGATGGATGTGATTGTGCAGGCCGCACAGGATATCATCGTGGTCGTGCGCCTAGCAGAGACGCCCTCGGTGCAGGCGTTTGGGCCCAAGTTCATCGAGGCGACGCACAATCAGAGTGCAGTGCTAGGCCGCTCGAGTTGCATTATGGCAAGGAGCTGGGGACTTTATTCCAGTAACGGATCTATTACTTCCTGGTTCGCAGTATTTTGTCGTCCGCCGTGTATTGAGAAACGACAAGCTAGATTTGTACCAGATCGCAGGGAGGTTCATTAAAATAAACACGCAAGCGTGGAAGCGTACATCATAGAACGAGACAGCGTGTTCAGATACAGGCCGCTATTCAAGCACGATTCGGTACCAAAGGCCGAGGTTCGATTACTCGCGGTTCTGTTCGATTGTACCACACTGGTGCCATGAAAGACAAGGATGGCGATAACGTAGGACGCACACACTCCATATTCTAATTATTGCATCCTTCGAGTGATTCTTGATCCAGCCGTTCCCAAATATTCAAGATCGCGAGACGCGCAGAAACCAAAGGAGAGAAACTTTTCCATTCGCGGGAGAATACACACTTGGCGACTTGATTTGATCGCAAGGTGGGCGACCTCAGGGAAGGGGTGCTTGAATTGCGCGAAGTGAGTTGTTTTTGTATTGGCCGTCGGCAGGTAGTCCTAGTGGCGTGGAATAAAGAAAGCAGCTCCAGACATTGGACCAGAGTTCTGAGGCATCGATAGGGAGACGTTGCATGCGGAGATCGCGACGAGTGCATGAAAGGCAACGTGTATATTTGCCGAACGTAAGCCAGAGAACATCGCATCAAGCATACGCGGATCAGGGAGCCGGTCGGGGTCGACATTCGCAAAAAGAGTCGGGAGAAATAGGTGCCACAGCGTCGGGCTGATCCGCCGTGCCGTCTCTAGGGTTGTCAAGTTGCGACTCGAGTTCTCGCAATATTTCGGGACCTCGTCGAATGAATACAAACGGTATTCAAAACAATAAACTCGGGGGACGACGTCATTGCGGCGAAGGCTGCTCTTGGGCTGTTCCAAGTCGCAATCGAAAAATTCAATTACCACTCCTATATCCGAACGGTTGTTCAGAGGAACTCACTCATGAAGCCAGCGTGTCGTAATAAGAATGCGAAAGGCGAGATGCGAAGATTACATGGACGGAGAAGGATCACAAAGGAGGCAAAACATCGCGTACGATTGCGTGAGACCGGTGTGCACTTCCCATTTTCTTCATTCATATTTATCCTAGCAGGCCGATCTGGCGGTACAGAAATTGACTCAACGTCGATACGACCATAAAAAAGACACTCACTTCGAACCATTGTAGTTTGGGATTGGCGCGACTAAGCTGCGAAAAATTGCGGTTAAGGAACAGGGAAAACAGAAGCCTCTAGGAGAGCGCACCATGTTCTTTGATCTTAACAGAGGAAGTTTTGGTATCATATGCGCATATGCGCTCTCTCCCAACTCAAATTCGATTATAGGCGAGGTAGGGAGGCTCGATAATTGTGAGTCGAACTGCTTGGGGGTCGTGCCGTCCAAGTTACCGACAATTACGATCTTGCTGACACGATTGCTGGGTGTGATACTAGAGAGGGTGTCGAACACCCATGGCCACGCGCCCGCGAATTGGGAGATACGGAGGAGCTTGAGACTGGGGAGCGAAGAGAGGTCAAGCCTGGGTTTGGTGAACTATTTGGAGGGGTGAGGCACGATATTAGCAGGATTGTGCAAGGCGTACGTCAGCCATCAAGTCCAGAAACCGAATCGTTCGGAGGGCCGGCACGAAAGTTTCGGTGCCCAGTACTTCGGTGCTGGTGAAGACAGACAAAGTCTTCAGGTCGGAGAGGGCGAAGGGGTACATGGTCTGCTTCAGCCAGTCGCTGGCAGCCACGGTCCGCACGGGTAGTTTTAATCTCAGTGACTGTAAACAAATGGAGGGGGAAGACTGGGTGGGAGAGAGCCATTCGCGGTATTTCTGATCATGGATAAGTTCCAGATGCCGCATGCTGGGGGAGCACCGGTTCCAGATGGAGGAAAAGGCGCATGGCTGCTTGTTTCTGCAGTTTAAGCGCACACGGCAGAGAGTGGGTAAGCTGAGCAGCTGTTGAACCGCGAGCATGTGTGGACCTGCGAGATAGGAAAAGGACACAGAGGCTCCGTTTAAGTGCGTGAATGGAAAATTGCAGATGGCGGAAAATGTGTCCGTGCTGAGTCCAAGGTCATCAATGTCGAGCTGGTGTACGTGAAAGAGGAGGTGCGGCGATAAATTCAATGCCTCTTGGAACTGCGCCCACCGGCGCCTGGTCGAGGATGGGTTCCGTAGGGAAAGACATCTGAAAATGTGGGATTGGGTGATGTGTACCCAAGAACGGGAAACCAAGGCACATGCCAGCCAGTCGCGCGGTGAGTCGTAGAGGAAACTGATGATGTACTCGACAAGTTCTTGTGCGAGGTGGCTTTGGGGGTTCATCTGGCGGAGCGTAAAGTGGATGCCAGTAGCGTGGGTGGGAGAGGCAAAGACGCGGCTGAGTAGTCTTCCGTTTGACAGTGACAATGATTTTGATCCGATGCCACGGGTGATATTGGTTCTAAATTGGTTCACAGTTCCAACACGGTTCCAGAATCTTATAGTACTCGGGCATGTGAAAAGTGGCTAGGAAGCGCGTCAGATGAATGCGAAACCCGGATCTCCATAACCCAGTCTAAGACGTTCTAAGTGTGATATCATATTCCATATCTTATCTCGGAATGATCCGCCGGAGTTTGAATAAATGACACTGGAACGTCTGGGTTACCGAGACAGGGATCCCCATTGTTTGGAAGTATTGCAAGCTTTCTGAACATTCATTTCCTTCAGAAATCTTTTGCCGGACTGAAAAGATCATCACTGAATCTTCGAGGATCTGAGATCTCTTCCGTTCGAGGTCGTGGTCGAGGCGTATTGATGCGAACGTGTGACCCAATCTGGAACCAAACCCCTCTCGAATCATCGAAACTCCACGAAGCCCGGACATCTTTCCCTGCCGAATTGTGCTTAATCATGGAACTAGATTTGGGGCGAGTTCTCTGAAATGTAGACGTATTGAGGTGCAATGTCGTTGTTTTTGTCCTGGAGACTGTGCGCTGGAAATCCAACTACAGTCGAACCCAAATCACTTAAACTTGGGCCAGCAGCCACTCTATGCCTCTCCGGAAATCAGCCTGAAATCTCCGACTCGCCTTTAAGCCGGGGCAACTTCCATAAAATCCGTGGGGCAGACCAGGATAACTGTCAATTATCTCACAACGGTAAAGACAAAAGGAAACATGAGGACGCACATGTCAAGCCGTGTTTTGGTCCCACTCTCACCCACGAGTCGTTCGTATAGGAAGGCCTCGTCGCGCAACGGGTCGAGGCCCGCGATCTGGATATATGATGGTGGTATATCCTCGTAGGATGACAAGAGGGGGGAAAGATCCGGGTCCGCTGGGTCCGCTTGGAGGCAATCTACAGTGAGGATTCCATTTCCGTAATAAAAGAGTTGGAACAAGAGGTAAATGAACCAAGGAAGTAGTGGTAGTCCCTTGTGGTTAAGATTGGTGCGTCTTTATTTTGTTCCACGGACAACAACTCCGTCTTAAATCTGACGATCATGGTAAAATTGATGTTTGATTCTCGGAACGAGCCCTACTTCTCCGGTATGCGGCTGGGTGCAGAAGCGCTGGAATTTTCAGGATCTGGCCGGTGATCCTTCGTCCCGTGAAGAACAACTCATCTCGCGCACGGTGCACTAGTGCAGCTGAAAGATTACCACCGGCGGAGACTCCGCCCACCAGAAATCCTTTCACCAGAGACCCGAAATTTCTGAGGCGTTATTGGCGGTCTATATTCCCAATCTCATCAGTCACTTCTCCGCGAAGGAGTCGGACGAACCCATTTCAAAGCTGTATAGCAGTCCTTCAACCCGGTAGGGAATACATGTTCCGGGGCAAGTCTGATAATTCGCGTTGACATAAATGCATCACGTAAGGCAAATGAGATCAAACTGACCGGTAGTCGACATTCACTATAGAGAGCCTGAGCTCGACACTCACCATCCTGAGGTTGAAATCGTCCATGTCGAGATTACCAGCGACCCAGCCTTTGAGGCGAAATCATTAGTCAAGGCCAACCATGGACATACAATGTCTACCTCCCCCGTGTATCCACACCAGAACCGGGAAGCCCGCATTTCGTTCTCCCGGGGAATGGGTTGGATACACCTCACGATGACTTCACCTCCTTCTACAGTTATTTTCCGATCTTGAACGCGATACGCGGATTCTATGAAGGAATGACCTCCGTTGTTTATGGCATGTTGTGCATTAGATTGCGTACGTTTGCCACAGTCATAGGTCCCTGCGGCGCGGCTGGAAGCTTTGACGCCAACTCCAAGAACTCGGGATCGGGAGTGGACAAGTGGGCGTATTGAGACATTGCGCTGGTGAGTGGGATTCAAGAGGGAGGTAACGACAACCCCACCATTCATGAGGCGCTAAATACATTTGACATCCGGACCCTGGCAGAAGCCGCGACGTATCTTTATCTCCTTGAGAACTTCTCCCTGTCCTAAAAAGGGGAAGCGGAACCAGAAGTGAAGTTATGTGAGGATCACGCTAGCCAAATGGGGGCGGATATTGTAGCTTAAAATAATTGTCGCGTCATGTGGACTCGGAATACAACATCTTCCGATGAACGAAGGTGTCAATGTTCTAGAATTCGGCAGGGGTTGGGGCATCAAACAGAGTCCAATATTTGCAAATTCATCGCTCAGAGTATTTACCGGTGAATCCCCTCGAGCTATTCCGCCGGGCCAGAGATCTTATCCATGTGTCGGAACTGTCTGTGGAAATTCACACCACGGAGATCAAGATGTCGTAACGTGCGGAGACGCGCGTCCCGGCATGAGTTCGGGGAGTTCGGCTTCCCATTGCCAACATTTCAATCGCCAGTGGGATCCGGCTCAAGGGCTGGGCTTCAATTTGAGCAATACATCTCACGTCGTGGAATTATTGCCTGACAATCGTGGGTGATTGCATGATGTACCGTATCATGTTTTGTTTGAGGTCAAGAGCCGTAGTTTTGAGACCAGGCGGACATCTCAGCTGTAAAGTAGGAGAGAAATTGAGACCTCGTTATTGAGGCGCCCCACAGGCAAATTCCCGGTGAAATGTGATATCGAGGATGCTGTTGAAGGATGTTCTAGAAGTAGACCGTTCGTGCGGGGCGAAGACAGAAATAAATCAAGGAGTCAATCAGAGGTACGTGGTCTCGGGTTGGGTTTATCATCCTCCTCTGTAATATGGATTGAACAAAAAATCACAAATCGTACCTCAGCCAACCCAAATGTTAATGGGGGAAGTGTCAATCAGGTGGCGGTGCAACACACATGACTCGGAGGCACGGTCCGACGATCAGGGGTGGGAACTCCTATGTATATGAGGTCGGGGTCGAAAGAAATTGAGGAGATGTGCATTTTTCGAATTCCCTTTCATGGAGAGGCAGAATAATGTGTAATGCCAGGTTCAGGAAATGCGAATGTGAAACACTGGCAGAACCTCAATGATGATGTGAGACTGGGAGACGGGATTTCGACGGGATGGAAGGAAATCGAGTGAATTTGAATACGAGCAGTGGCGGTGGCTAGAACGACGTATAGGACGAGGAAGAGGAGGACGGTTTTTATATCATACTTATTTATACTGCAGTGAACAAGACGCCTGAGGCCCTGAGCATCATGGGGACTGACTAACGACGGGATCAAAATGAGGGTGTACAGTGGTCCCGGCATCTGGGAAACACATGCCTACAGGGTACTACATAGAGACCTGTAGAGCAGTAGACTCATAGCTATGTCCCCTCTATGATAGAGGCCCATAGACGTGTAGAGTGGTAGACCTGTAGAGCTGTAGATCTCTGGCATCTGTCCGAGAATAGCCGTCCACGCGCCTGCTTAGGCTCAATTGATTGGGGTACCAAAATAAATGTTGGGGGGGAAAGCAGTTTATTGAGCGAGATAATAATTTCTAGACATGTATGTAACAGAAAGAGAACAAAGGCAATCGCCGCGACACAGCACGAGTAAAACCGTGAAAGAAAGCCGCTGAGTTTTTGACGACAGAACATTTTGAGTGGCAGATTGCACAAATTTCACCGCAGACAGCCAGGAGTACAATGTGTTTGAGGATTTGGGGGCTTGGAGATTTAGATTGAGCAGGAGAAGAACTTGAGTCTTGAAGGAGCCCAAGTCATGGAGTTGATGAGGCAGGAGAATCAGTGAGGGATTGAACTCGAAGGCAGGAGAGGGATACATGGAAGTGGGAGGAAAGAAGTAAGTGCCATCAACGAGCGGACTTCAAGGGACTGGGCCTTTTAACATCTATGTGTTCGGAGATCTCACGTGAGAGGAGGTGCGCGCTGTAGAGCGAGGTAGGGACCAGGATGCATGGAGAACAACGTCTTGGCGATAGAGAGTGACTCTCTACGTGGCTCTACAGAGAACGCCGGCTCTATCGGGCTCTACCGCGTGACCGACTATCTACAACGCGGGCCGGTTTCTACCTGCGCCAAAGTCGTTTCCAGATGGGGTACGCCTGCGCAGACCTCTCGTTGCTGTGTAACATCGCGACGCCAAACTTGAGAGGCAGGGCACTGGCAGGAATTCCCAGGCGTTGTGGGCCTGCAAATCCGTGAGTCAGCTTCTCCATGCCAATCTCCGTTTGAAGGGGTCGTCTCTGGAGGTGGGTGAGCGCAATAACAACAAGTCGTCACACTCGCGGATAACGCACCTATGGTAGTCGCGCTTGGAGCCCACCTACTCTATGAGGGTGCCGAAGCAGGATGCATTTGCAAAGGTGCGGCCACTGTCCGCCCTTTCGGGGAAGGTCGACACGGTTACGGGCTTGAGGGGCTTGAGGGTCTTGATAGTGACACCCTAGAGTAAGGTGCCGGGAAAACTAGGGAGGACAAGGGCACGCACGATAGCTACAAAGAGCTACCAAGAGGGAGTGTATGATGGTGCCCGCTGTCTCTGGGCGACATCATCGCAGACAATAGGATTAGCATTAGATACATGAGTGCAATAAAATTTAGGCACCTTCGCCGACCGTGCGAGGAGAGTGGCTCCGGAAGTAAAGTGGGCTGGGATGCGTGAAGTAGATCGACGTAGGGAAATCGCTTCACCTGTTCGCTCGTCGCAGCCGTCTCTTCATCAGTGCATCGCTGCTCGTCGAGTGCTCTCTTCAGACCTGGATGGGAGATAATGGAGGCGTTGAGCTGTTTACCGTAATGAGGATGATGGACCGGAAGCGTTAGGCAATGGCGTACCTTGAGGTAGCATCCGTCCCAGAGACGAGCAACCCGAGTGCCTCCGCCATGGACTCTGCTCGTCATCTAAAGGCTGTCCCAGTTGGTGGTAAAGTGAATGCTATACGCTCAAAGTTGAGGACGGTTTTCTGCAAGAATATGTAGGAGAGGAGCTTGCGTTTGCGTGCTGCGGTCGCCCGTGTTGAGAGACGTTGACTGGAAAGCAGTGCTTCTCAGAAAGAGGGATTCAATGTCATTGCATGTCATGTTGATGGAGCATGCCCAGAGCATCACGTCCCGACATAGAAATTTTTTGAGGGCGAAAAAAAATGCGCACAAAGGGACCTTGTCACAGCGTATGTGAATTGAGAAATTGGAGATATAGAGGGAATGAACACCATATTTCTGGTGCAGTTCATGGACTACTGCGGAGCGATGGCCATGCTAGTCTGCCCCTCCGAGCGGGCCATCCAAAGATTTGGCGAGGGGAAGACTGAGGTGCTATTGAATTCCAAAGAGTCCGGCGAAACAGATGGTTACATGTAGGAGCCGGACCATTGCAGCTGGTAGTCCAAACACAACAGCAGGAACGTTGAATATCTGCGAGGGGGGGGGGAGGGAGGGCGGGGATTTCATCCTACTAACTACATGGTCCGCCACTCTTTCCCATCGCCAGTCCTTCTTCCATATCGGGACTTCGACGTGGCAGGCTGGTGCTGAGACCACACGTACCCGCGGGGATGTCGGAACCTCCTGGTATCATCTTGATCCAGATACTGCTACCGCGTGTCCCAAATTAACGGGAATGCTCCTGCAACACGCATTGAATTAGGTCGAAGGCGGAGGCAGCCATGATTTCCAGGTGAATGGAAGTCAGAATGAACATCGAAATGATATCAATCGTGTACCTATCCAACATTTACGTGTCTCCAAGAGAACGGAAATGGTATTAATATCTGAAAGCGAGGACCCTGACCTGCTCACATCAGCGGCGTACCGAACTACTGTCCCACCGAAGTATATTCTCCGCTCTTCAAGTCATGTAGGAGAGACAGAACATAGTCCGCTGTCAGTGTTCAGTCGGACTTTTGTCTACTACGTCCGGTCCAGTTTGTTAAATTTTTACTTCAAAAAATTAGAATACTTGCACCCCTTTTTTGGCATTGATTCGGAATGGAGATTCAGGCGTATATTACAGGTGTCATGTTCGGTGTATCGAGATCTATCGATTCAATTCGGTAGGTTGCACATCCAGCAACTATAATTCATCGGAGGTAATTATTCAGCACAGCCAAGAGTTGGACCCCCTTGGACTTTGATGTCAGTGTATGAAGGCTGTTAATGATTACGCACGTACCGCGGTAGGGACATCATGGGTCCATGTCGAGGAATCGAAACGATTCAATTCAATCCTGCCGATGGCGTCCCGTCGGATTCATATGGGGATGCTAAGTATGCAATCAACAATGAGATTAACAAATGGAGATATTTAGAGGGGGGGAGGTATATGGAAGTTAATGTAAGGCGCATTAGCCTCCGGCACAATAACTATATAGTCCGTCCACAGAAATATGGTTACAAAAATTGAAGTCCGAATGCCAGAAGCACGAGAGAAAGCGAGGACAGGTGCCTGACCAAACCCATGCGCGATGATGCTGCGCCACTTTTACCTGACGTCGACCCGGGGCCAGAAGTAGAGTTCGACGATGAGGTCGAACTCGCATTCGCATCTCCCCCAGCAAGCGGTTGGTCCCACAGAAAAGTGGCGTCGTCTGCGTAGGGGAACCCCGACGAGTTGAGGAACTTGACGTATTTTCCGTCTGGGTCGCCATACACTGATGCTATCGCGGCCACGTTGGGGTATAACTCAGCGGTGACATTCGTCTCGCTGGTGGATGCGGGATTGACCGTCATGAGGAAGTCGACCGTCTTCTGGATGGTAGCTCCGTTGGCCGTGGCATTCCATCCCTTGGACGTGGGAGCCGCATATGTGAGGAGGCGCGCATTCGTCTGGAGTATTAATGGCCGTTTAGCTATCGAACTAATGGGTGGGTGTGTGCTTACTATCATTCCAGCGAGATTGAAGTTCCGGTAATGATATGGTCGGGTGCGGGATGCCTCCATAGGCTATAACCCACATTTAGTTATGAAAAGACCGCTGGAGGAACGAACATACCTGGTCCCCGTTAGCCGCTACCTGGTTCTGATAAATCCCGCTGAAATATCCCTGAGTAAGGTTTATCGCGCCAGAGATGTCATTGACGATGAGCTTCAGACCCGCCATCTGGCTGACATAAATCGTCCCGTGGTTACTGTGCGGCAGTCAATAATGAGGACCATAGTTCTGGTGGGAGTCATTGCGCACTTCGTAGCGTTAGCCGCCCCTTGCCCGATCGCGTTTGTTTGCAACCAATTGATGTACTTGTTGCACCAGGCGACCATCTGGTTATCAATGTCGGAGGTCCAGTCGGTGTTCCCACTCTTCCTAAGTATGAGGATCCCGGAGGCGATTTTTGCGAATCCTCGCAAATCCCTGTTGGACCCTTGAGCGCAGAATCGAGATATAATGGCATTAGACTTACAGAACGCCCTCGTATTCACCTTGAGAATGGATGTCGAGTCAGCTTCTTCGAATTAGGCTGGGGATGCATAAGACCACTCACCAACTTGGCCCCCTGGTCCCCCCTGCATCTGGCCATAGTTCAGGTTGGGGTTCATCAATGTGTCGGCGTCCAGGAACCAGGTGCTGATGAATTTGGCTGTAGAGCATATCAATGGATGGCAGAGAGCGCAGAGGCTGCTACGCACCAACGGCCTGTGAGTACACCGAGGACGATTTGTTCTGCAACACGGCTGCGACCGAATTATACAGCACGGCGTCGGAGAGATTGGTGAAGGATTCAAAATCCTGGATGGTATTGCGGTCGGGGTTCACCTGGCCATCGCGGAAGCTGTAGGCACACTCCTTCCATTCTATGAAGCTAGATGTCAACGACGATGGACAAAGGGACAATGGGACACTCTACCGTCGGCTAGAGATAGAACGGTTTTATTTCCGACGTTGCTGCAATCGGGCCATTGACTACGACAAGGCGAATTAGTCAACAATGGCGAGGAGATACCGAAAATCCTACTATGGAGCCCAACTCATATAATCGTGCTTGTCGTCACTGGGTGCAACGACGGGCTTATTTGTGACAGCTATAAGTCGTTATTTAGCGCGGACATATGGCAGAAAATGCTGGGACGTACTCCAAGGCCCGTACGACGCCATCTCATCCGCCCAAGCTACAATGGTGTCCTCCGCGCCCGAGAGATTGGGCGGGAAATTCCCAGAGGCAATCCGATTGGGGTCAGGGAAGTCGACGGCGTAGGCGGTGTAAGGATTGGTCCCCAGAGCTGGACGAGAAATTGAAAGAAGGATACATAGTGAGAGTGTCACACGACGAGTCTGGTGGAAAAACATATGGGAGGAAAATATTAAGAGGACGCTGCGATGAAATGGTAGCAACAATGATTATAAGGATGAAGGCGTAAGGGGGACCACCCAGCGGCAACCCGTTCTCGGGAACAGTTGGAGCTATCAGCGAGGCGTGGGTTTGACACACGGGCAGCTTTCTCCGTAACGGCTTTTTAGAAATAGCACCGGCACTGCTGTAGTCTCACAGTTAGTTGGTCATCGGGGCAAATTTTCCGCTCACCTAACTATGGCGGGATGCTACCAGATCGCTCAACATGCTAAGTGCGATGTTTAGATGTGGTCATAGAATACAACTCTATTCATTAACTCGGAACACCGAAGTCGGTCAGTCATTGAATCGGCGATACTCAACGCATTAGCTACGCCGGCACGAGGAGACAGGCACAAAAATTGCATGGGAACCTCGGGGTCTTAGATGGTGCGCCTGAATACCGGCAAGCGGCGTTATCGATCAACGGTGATTATCTGTCTGGAAGGCTGTTCCATTTCCCAGGGTCCGTTTTCCCGAGCGGAGTCCCGAACAGGTAAAATGAGAGAATGCACAATCATGCCGGAAGTATGGAAACAGAAGCGCAGTACATCAGGGGTGGATTTGGATGGCTTCACGAGTGAATTGTTGCAAGAGAATCAGAAATGCGGTGAGCGCGTTTGGCCACATTTTTTGCACACGCTACGAGCGACCAGTTTGTGGTTTGCACACAAGTCGGTGGCAAGTGCCTTGTTTATTCCTTTGAATCCGAGTTCGGAATGATAGATGTTTTCATTCATGCTCCAAATGCACACCCGGCATTGATCTCTCCCGTCTTCGAAGTCGCCGGGCGGAGACGGTTCCAGGATCAGGTGCCGTCACGATTCCGGTACAGCTGAACCCGCAGATGATTTTTTTTCTGGGTCGCACGACCTCTCATCCTTGCACTATGAGGATCATTGAAAAAGCGGATCCAAAGCACTACTATAGTCGGACCAGGGCGAGACCGTAGCAGTGTACTGCTTGCTTCCTTGGTCTGCGATTCATTGCCTTATTTGTGCCCGTAATAAGTCTCTCACAGCCGGAGATTCGATCAAGCGGTTACTCGGACCGTGAACGCGTGAACATCGATTGAAGCTAAAACCGTGGACCGTCCCGCGCAACTTTAGCTTGTTTTTGGGTGGCTTGAAAATTTTGCTGGGTAACCAACATCTATGCCACGGCAAGATTATGTCCTTTTCTTGGACAGTTGAACATCAATTGAACATAGAGTTAAATAAAACGAGTCAAAGGTACGTGGCCGTGTTGGCCGGTTCAAGAGGCTCCGAGTCCAAATGTTTACAATGAATACCGGTACGGTGAGTCGTTTAGCCTAATGCTTAACAGCAAGAGTCCACGACAGGTAAAATGACGCCAAGCGAACAAATGGCAACTTTGCGAAAATCCTTGAAAAATGGAAGAATCAAGCCGAGTGATGGCATCACCGGCCGATGAGGTAACCGAGGCCGGGCTCTTTTTCGTTCGTCATAGCCGCCATGTCTTTGTCTCTGCAACCTACCGAGCTGCTGGACGTGATCGCCCCCTTGATTCCCAGCCCTTCCGACCTTCTTTCCCTTGCATTCGCCTCTAAGACCCTCCACACCATTATCGTCCCGGAGCACCTCGAGTTCCGCGAGATTTGCTGCGACGCGCGGCGAGCATCGCTGTGGAATGCGCTCACGAACCAGCCGATCCTGGCAGCCAGAATCTTGTCCTTGGAATTGATGAGCGAACACGTCCCTCTATACAGCCTTAGTCCCGAAATCGCTGGGCGAATCTAAGGCGGACTGCTATTCTGGGAATCTGAAGGCGAACGGATGCCAAACCAATTGTTCAGATGCGCTATCCAGTGCTCTTTCGAAAATGCACGGCTTGAAGCGATTTTTTTGGGATCAGACAGCGTTCTTGCAGCTGCACACCATGGAGCCTGTTTTTAGGGCGGTTCTGCAGCACTACCGAAGTCTGCGCGAGCTCGAAGTCGATTTCTACGATCGCATGCCCAGCTTTTCGTCCATCAGCGGCCCTGTGAGTCCATTACTTTTCGTTCAATCAAGATACTGTACTGAATATCTGTCCCAAGCTTTGGGACTTTGGGAATTTGACGCGGGTATCACTGACGGTGAATCAACACCCAATGCTTGGGCCCGTCCCACTCGAATGCTTGGCACCAATGTTTGGTATGCTCTCACGATGCCCACAGTTCGAAGATCTGCGCATCGCAATTGAAATGCGGGGCGATAGAACAGATATCGCTCAATTTTTGGCTGACAGACAATGGCCAACTCTCAAGTGATTCATCATCGAGGGGGACCTAACATTCACATCCCCCGTCATCGCTACAACATTTCTGGCTCGTCACCCGTCACTCGAAACGCTCTCGCTTCCGGAACACCTCGACCTACCCATACTCCCGCACCTGCGATGGCTCTTCATGCCCGACTTCGTGAGTGACGCACCCAGGGTCGCACCTGCAACCCTCCTGCGACTCGAATACGCTGCAATTACGCACGCATATTGGCAGCCCCACATGGACATCGCCGAGGTCGTCGATAAGCTGCACGCCTTCCCTGCGCTGTGCGGCGTAAGCGTGTCTCTGGACACACCCACCGCGCTGCAAACACTCGCACACGAGCTCCCAAAGCTTGAACACCTAGTTCTCTGTCGTTCGCCGTGGAACGCCAACCGCACGCGGGGGAAGAAAATCGTGTGGTACATACCTGTCATCCCCTCATCATATTCCTCACAAATGAACGAATTATAACTCCTCATCCAGCCCTCCCTCGAGTGCCTCGCCACGCTAACCTCGTTCGCGCACCTCACACATCTTGACACCTCCGCTGCAATCCAATCCATCGCAGATGCCTCTGGGGACACCGACCCCACCCTCGATTCCCTCCTTCGCGCTCTTGCAGCTGCGCTCAAGCTGCAGTATGTCGGCGTCGACGTGATACATCCCTATAAGAGTGAGACTTCAAGTGCGCAAGAGCTAGACAATAATAACTCAGTCTTCGCGCACACAGAAGTAAGCGGAAGTCTGAGGGGAGGCGACTCGAGTACGGGTGAATATATACTAAATAACAAGTGCCTGAGTATAACCAAAAGCATACAAATATAACTACAAGAGAAAAATGCGAAAACTATCAGCTATGAGCTATCTTGTTATACTGTACCTTGAGGTAATAATTGTACATAGCTTTGTGGCGAGATAATATATCGGTTGAACTTGAATGCCGAATGCGCTATTAGCGCGCTATCCGCTAACAATCCCGACGCCTTCCGGCCTGTGCTCACATAGTTTTCGATCTTACGGGACACGCAGGGCGCGTATGTGGGAAGGAGGCAGACCCGAGATCTGCGGCGGGTGCGCTACCATGACTGGGATGATGTCTTCCGCGTGGTGGAGATCTCTTGATGTGGATAGGCATTGATTACAGATGTTGTGCCAATGTGTAGTCGTACCAATTTTGATGAGTTGCATTCCGAGGTTGCAGTACGTCGGCATCGACGTCACCCCGAGGCCTTCTGGCCTGTACTCACATGGTGTGGGGAGGGAGACCCAAGATATGCGGACGGTGCGCTATCGCGACTGGGACAATGTTTTCCGCGCGTGATGGGTATCTGTTGAAGTGTTATTGATCGACTTGTTATTTCTGGCAAGTTGGACTTCGGAGACTGCTGTTCATATGACCGTCGAACGATAGATTAAAAATTGTAGACGCTTCCACCAACCGTGGCTTTTAATTTCTTTCTCCGCCTCCAGTGAGAGAAGTTTCGCACATTTGCTCCCACCAGATTAGCGCTCGACCTCCGCGGCCGGCATCAAACGTGAACACCTGACCGTGACCTAATTTCGTACGCACCGCCGTCCTTAAAAGTGCCTAATTGACCACAGCAAAATTTTGGTAGCTCGCTTAGCGCCCAACCTCCGCAGCGGCGCCAAACGTGAACAGCTGACCCTGATTGAGCTAACTTCGTAGACAGGCACCGCTTTCTTTAAAAGCGCCCGTCACAGCACGTCTCCTTCTTTCTCTCCTCCACCACCACCACACCACACCCAACATGTCCTTCGCTCTCAACGGTACGCACATCGATGGCGGCACCTTCAACAATGTGGTCGGGAATATGACGCAAGTCTTCAACTCGCATGTTTCACATGCCAGGATACCAGGGGGCGGAGAACGAGGGGGTATATACAGCTTTCTGCGTACGTACGTTCCACAGATGCATACAGAATCATGTTCTAAACCCGGTGGTGCGCATCTCTAGCTTCAACGACGGGTTCAATCGGCGCGATTCGAGCAGACAGAGTGTCGAGGCATAGGAATGGCGAGCCATATGGTGAGTGTATGCCCTCTTTCTGGCCCAGCTAACCTTATACGCTTCCAGCCCTCGCCGATCGTAGACACCGCCATGACGATCACCAGTTGGAGCTACCGCACAGCAATAGTAACAGCAACTCGGGCTATGATGTCCAAGCCAGCCGAGCTACAATAGCACCTTCTCAGCACGATACGATTGCGGTATACTCCCAAAATAATGGGGCAATGTCCTCGCTGGACTCCGCCCAGCTTCAGGAAAGTAATTCTTTCTATGGTGAGTTTATAACCCCCTTTTCCGACTCAGCAGATGCTCAAGTCCGGCTATGAAGATTCCGCGGTATCAAATGGATATGGTGGTGGCTGGAGCAACATATCTCCAGGTCATGATGCAATGCCTATCCCAGCATATCCGGGCGATGAAGAAAATATATCTGCTGAAGCCTTCGGGTCTCAACGGCCCGCGCGATCAGCCCATCGTGGCATGCTTTCGTATCAGGCGCCTCAGGAATTTCCGGAAACTACAGCAAACAACACATACAACAGTGTCGGTGGTGATATGACACAGCTAAGCGTGATTTCATACGGCGAATCAGGTGCGCAAAAAATCATATTTTCTACTCCATATCTTCCAATTATAACTTTACATGGCAGGCATTGACCTACTATACCGCTCCGTCATTACCGAAGCTCTACATGATTCCCTGGAGCGCTTCCCAGAGCCCGCTTGCCATCCGGGGACACGAACTGATATCCTAGACCAGTTGAGCACCTGGTCTACCGATTCGAATCCCGACAGTACAATTTTATGGCTTCACGGCTCAGCAGGGATGGGCAAATCTGCTATCGCCCAGATGTTTTGTGGGTATTGCCAGCAAGAAGGCCGACTTGGTGCCTCGTTTTTCTTCAGGCGCGGCCATCCGAAGCGTGGGAAATGGAATGGCCTGGTCACAACCATCGCGTACCAACTGGCCAAGTCTGTACCGGAATTGCTTCTGCCCCTCCAGCAGGCCATGGAGGCCGATAAACTTATTGTTGGTCGGGCAATCCCGGTGCAATTCAGGCGGCTCGTTGTGGAACCATTTCGCCAGGCACCAGTTCCCCAAATAATCCCTGTCATTGTTTTGGATGGGTTGGATGAATGTGCAGAACATACAGTTCAGCAACAAATTCTTCGACTTTTCATCGTAGTGATTCGGGCCCAGCAGCTCCCGATACGTCTCCTTATAATCAGCCGGCCCGAACCGCACCTACGAGAGGTCCTGGAAACGAATGAGGTGCTCACAATCTGTCGGCCCCTTGAGCTCTCTGCAGATCGTTCGGCTATTAGAACTTATCTGCAGGCCGAATTTTCACGGATTCATTCGGACTACAGAACTAGAGGCATCGATCTAGGCGCTGTTTGGCCCACCCCCGATGCACTAGATCAATTGGTTTGGAAGTCATCTGGGATATTCATATACGCGACGACGATCATCCGTTTCATCAGCGATGAATACTCTCATCCAGAAGACCGACTGACCTCTGTTTTGCGCCTCGACCCGCAGAGTACCGCTCCACTGGATGATCTATATACCCAGATTCTTTTGGTGATCCCACAAGAGTGCCACCAGCTTTGCATTCTTCATGCCATCTGGCAAAGCACATTGGGAGATAAAAATCCATTATGCATGGATCCAGAAGGAATTGATATGTTCCTAGACCTGCGTCGAGGGACATGCCGCGTGACACTGCGTGGTCTACACGCATTGTTCACCATCCCACCGATTCCCAGTAAATTTGCCGGCCAGCTGCCAATCTCTTTTTTGCATGCATCCCTGTCGGATTACCTGGGCGATTCACGACGATCTGGCCCATGGTGTATATCACTGCCATGGCTACAGACAGACTATGTTCACTGTATGATCCAATTGCTGTCTTCTCCGCTACCGACGGAATTCGCTTCGGGTGACCGGGTTAAATATTTCTACGAGTAAGCCGCATGAGTTGAAGTTTGCATGAAAGTGACCCTTTATCCAGTGCTGCAGTGCATTCGTTGCCGACCATTCTAAGGAATGCGACCCCCTCTGACGACTTAATTGGACTTATGCGCCACAAAGAGTTCCAACATTCGCTATTTTATGTGCGTCCGTTGATGCCGTGGCCTCAGGTACATCATCCCTATCATCCTGTGATTGGTTCATTCATTTTCGTGTTTCAGAGGGACTCATGCTACCCATCGGATCTCATACACCTCTGGGAGGGTCATCAATACATTTTCAACCTTCTTCCACATCTGAAGCTGAGCAGAAACCGAAGTACTACAACATTCCGGTTCGATGCAATCTATACCGAGATCTTCTCCAACCACCCCTACTTGCTCTTTGTCATGCAGACTATGATCCTTCTGCCACTAAACCCCTGGCAAGCCTTTCGGATTCTGGGCCCGCCATGGAATTATCAAGTATTCCTGCCCTTTGTTGAATACAGGGAACAGCTTGAATTACCCTTCCCTGAAGGTGACTCACCCCTCAATTTTTTAAGCGACTATCGCAGGGCCGGGCACATATATTCCGACCCGCGAAATGCCGCCGAGGAACTGGTGCTTCTCTGGATTTATCGTGCTAAAGAATTGCTAGTTTCTGGTGGTAGCTTTTGGTATTATCAGTTGCGTGACATTCGTTCACAAACGTACTTCAACTGACACAGATTTTACCAGATTCGACGTAATCGGGCTCATCGACCGATGACCGAGAAGGCCGAGAATAGTACTCGAGCTGGAGACCCTTGACCTCGCCGGACTTTGTGACCAGATGGCCGAAGATCCAAAATCTCATCAAGACGCTCATCGTTATTCCATACTCTGTCCAGACATCTACCGCGTTTTAGAATGGCTTCGGGTACGAGACCTCAAACCAGTCGATTGCATGCTGATGTTAGTATGCAGGACTTCCCGGACCCTCCCCTACGAGCAATCGCAATCTGGGAGAAGCAAATAGAGGCTATCGAACGGTGCCACGACACTCTTGACTGGAGGAACGAATGGAACGGGAATGTACGGCGATGAGACCAACGGAGCGCAAAATGAACATTGGATAATGCGCCGTGGAGGTACTAGGCACCAAATATCGAATAGAGGAGATCGAATTAGGGAGGGAACCCCAGAATAAATGTCGCAACAGATCGACGCACCTGCGCCGACAAATTCTCCCCTTGTACTCCTCCTGCTGCGCAATCCTGGCGAGTGGATCAGCCCAGTCCACGCCCTCATCCGGCTGGAACGATCCTAGGCGTTAGAAGTCGAGTCAGTGAACGGCACCATAGCGAGACGTCTCGAGCACCACGCACCTGCGACTTCCGCCCCTCCACCTCCGCCTTAAGCTGCGCGTGAAAGTGCGCATCCACGCAGAGACGCCTGTGAGCACACCCGCGAACGGGATAACGTCTGGCGACACGCGGTTTAGGACGCCCCGCTCGAGCGTGGGGTTCGATGCGGGGTACAGGGCCTGGTGGATCGAGGTATCGGAGATAGCAGCACCCGCGTTGTTCGCGAGCCGTGTCGCGGCGTGCGTTTGGACAGAGAATGACGATGCGCCTGATGCGAAGGCGGAGACGGAGACGGACACAGTGGGAGCGTGGATGACGATGGTCCCGCAGCGGTGAATGCTCCTGGCGGAGAACGGTCGGTGGATGCGACAGGGCGGGTTTGCGGGGGACGGGACACTGCGGAATAGGTTCAACGGGCTACTGAAGGAGAAGATATGAATAGCTGAAGAACACAGTAGGCACGTCGTGCAAGGACCGAACGAGGACACCTATATATAGGTCTTGGAAGTAGACCGTGTTACAGGACAACGAGAGTTCCGATCTGATCCGAGGGCTGGACTTCGGGTCCATCAGTGGCGATGCTTTCTGTTTTGTCTTTGCACGTCAACACACGGATTTGCGCTTTCTTCGTCAAGTCTCTCCCGTGGAGTACCACGCAACAATTTCTCTGTGAACTCTTTCAGTTCCGGTTGTCTCGATCAATTATCTGCCTTGTATCTGTCCTACCTGGCGTTTCAATCAAAATTCATTCTGCAGCGCATTCGACACCAGCACCCCGCACCAGGCTGCCGACGTTAGACAGCCTTATGTTCTGGGACACGCATAGATTGTCCATATTCGGCCGGTTTGATGCATGGAATACAGTCTGTGAGCTTACGACCTGGGAAGTGGGCCGCAATTTCTGTCGTCGCTGCGGAATCTGTGGACGAAAATATATCCTACGGGATATGCCTCTGCCCGGGCTAGTCGTATTTCTTCTACTTCAATATTTGATCGCTGAATTGTATGAAGTCAAAGCAGAAAAAATAACATGGGAATCCAGGACTCGCGATGTCATCACTTCCGTCGCAAACCAGGAAGGACCGAGTCAACAGGCCGCATCCCTCTGGAGCGTCTGGCCCGACCTCCTAAGGTGCGTGAATCTCCTACGTTATTTGTGTTTAGCTGAATTGGCCGGGAGACCCGGCCATTTGCCCGCCGCAACGAGGTTCTTTCCCCTCGTAGGCATCCGCTTTAAAATACTGTGCGTGCGCTGCTACTTGTCGGCGCAATTCAGCAATCTGAGCATGAATCCCCCGGTGTCCTCGCCCTCTATGTCCCAGTGGATTTTTAGGATGCGAAGTTTCACTTTCTCCGCTCAAATCCGATTCACATGCACATCTGGCGTGTAGTCGCCTCGAGGCAGGCGGAACAGTCGCTGGGCGGCTGGCATGCTTCCTCACTACCTATCATGTCTGAAGACCCCTCATTTTAACCCCTCCCCTAACCGACCCAAGAACACAACGGTGAAGGAAACGCAACAGGCTCAATCCGCTCGTATGTATACTAGTGCTACATCTTGTGCATTGCGTGACATTCATTCCATAGCTCTATCATTGAGCATGAAGCTTTCCCAGGTGCGTAATTCGTCTGGCCCGTGTATTTTAAACGGATTTTCGTTGAGGATATGGCCTCTAGCCCGACCAGTCTTGAATCCGCCAGCGGAATAGCCCTTCCCAAGGCCCAGTTGAGGACAATTCTTTGAACCCGCCACACGATCACTACAGAAGCCAACGCTACGGGACGTTTCTGGTTCTCCTTACCCGGGGCAACAACATCGCTGTTCAATCCGGAGTAACCGGTTGGGCGTGCCCCCACTGCTATCCGGTTTACGAATGCCTACTCTCGCAAGTTGTATGACACCGTCTGCCGGTTTCCGTACCATAAAACTAATATCGTAGGCCTCTTCGTCTTTATTTCAATTATGACGCGTATTAATATCACATATAGATAACACCTGCTAACGTCCTTCAATTTTTGGGCCCGCTTCGTCCAGAGGAACACGGGAAGTAGAGTCTTCACATGTACGTTCCATCATTGTTGCACTGTGTCCTGGTCTGAAAAAAAAACACGCATGTCTTTTTGGCATTACTACCGACCGCCAAAGTCTTTGGGCTTGCAACATTGCAAAGGAAGATTTGACGCTGCGCGTCGATAATCACACTGACAGCTTCATCCGAGTCCTCGCCGGAAGTATCAGCGAGCTGATATCTGGGGTCGGTGGATGCGTTTTACCGGGTATCCCACAGCACTGACATATCAGTCCCGTATGCTTGGGGTGCTACACTGATATTCAAATTACTAGGCGAATCTGAGGCGGACCGCCATTCTAGGAATCTCAATGCGAAAGAATGTCAAACCGATTGTTCAAATGCTCTGTCCAGCGCTATTTTGGATATACACAGCCTGAAGCGATGCTCTTGGGATCAGACGGTGTACTCGGCACACATGGAACCCGTCTTCAAGGTGGTTCCGTAGCACTGCCCAAACCTGCGCGAGCTTGAGGTCTGTTTATACGATTGCATGCCCAGTTTTTCATCATGCTGAATGTTTATTTCAAGCTTCGGGAAATCACGAACTTACGCAAGTCTGACGGTGAATCAAGACCCTTGCTACATGATTTTTGGCGCGTGCGTTAATTCACATAGGTTGTGTTGCATTCGACGAAGGAATCTCGGTAATGGGAGGAACCTGGTCTTTTTGGTTCGAATTCGCGGTATGGTTTGATTCTCTTTAACTTAATGATTCATCGGGAGGTACACCACGATTGAATTAAGGTTGGTCTGGACCACATCGAACCTCGGCAACGAGAAAAACGGATGCGGAATATTGTGGAAGCAATAGAACAGAACGACGTTTTGAAAATACAATATAAAAGTACAGTTGTTACAGGTTGGTTTCGAAGCCAGATATGTGATACAGGATATAACAGCGTAGCGCTCTCGAATGATACAAAATGATGTCTGCAAATGCATGAGCGAGGAATTCTCTGAAAGAAAATAACGGAGACCTACCACTGACAACTACCACAGCGGCTTTCCCCCGTGGTCGTTTTCAAACTGAATGGGATAAGTGGGATAGCTCTTCCGCCGGAGCGTGTGGCGGATGCGCTCGTCGGGCGTATCAGGCGTGGCCGCGGGGATGAGGTGAAGGGTGCGGCGCATCACGTTCTCGTTGAGGACTTTGTGCGTGATCTGCGGCGGAGGCGCGGAGCCTACTGCGATTCGGCGGTCAACAGCGTCGGATGAAGGTGCGAACCCGTGGATGTGAGCTCGGAGGAGTGCGCGCCCTTCGGCCACGGCGAGGGAGGGGAACGTGAACTGAGTGGGGGTGGAGATGGAAGACGACATTCTGCACAAAGGTAAGCTCATGACTCAAGTAAAAAACAGACAAAATGACTCGTACCTCAGGTGATTTTCAAGTTGGCAACTTGAAGTGGGCAAGTTGAAGTGGTTTGGATTTGTTGGATTTCAGCGGAATGCTCGCCCTTTTATAGGTGGGAGGGGGGTAATGTCTCATCCCCTTCGGGCTGTGCGGGGATGAGCCCTATCCGCGCGGGTGGCGGAAGCCCCCTGAGTGAGCATCGCCTTGAGCAATGTCGACTTCGATCGGCCGATCTAGAAGGTCTGGGGGGTTTTCACCCTCAAGGCGGTTCACGGAACTCCCGAGAGAAATGAAGTTCGACAATACAATTCCACATCCTCTTCTGTCTCCATCTCCGACTT
Source organism: Mycena epipterygia (assembly GCA_029281465.1). Classification (NCBI taxonomy): domain Eukaryota; kingdom Fungi; phylum Basidiomycota; class Agaricomycetes; order Agaricales; family Mycenaceae; genus Mycena; species Mycena epipterygia. Next base: position 558,435 of record JARJCQ010000031.1, on the reverse strand, counting down.
CTGTCCATCGACTCGCCGTTGGAGATGGATTCTGGCGACAAAAACAAATGCTAGTGCTCGGTGGGTGCGGCGGTATGGGGATGGGGAGGACCACACATTCTCGCATGGTGCCTTCTCGAGAGACAGCAGGTCCTGGCGAATGATTTCGCGGCAGAACATATCCAGTCGAGGTCGTTGTCGTCGTAGCCTGCGAGGTGCGGAGACAGTATCAATACAATAAACATAAATAGTGGAGAAGACCTGTATGATTTTCCGAGCATATAGCACTTATCGTATGTAAAGAGAACAAGTGACGACCCACTAAGCGGTTGTTTAATCTCCTCCCCGCCGTCACGAACCCTAAATATACGAACACGCCGATGGCGATCTGTACACGAATCTATCCGCATGTCCAGTCTCGAGTCAAATACATACGCGAAAATAAATCAATACGCACCGCAGGGACAGTATGCCACCCAAAGTCGCTCCCGAGCTGCAGCGGGAGCACGAACAGATACAACTACACCACACTACCTGCGCAATTATCATCAGCAATCTCAGTTTAGCCACGTTCGACTTACTGGCTGCAATTCACGAATGAGGAAGGATGAAAAAAAGCCGAGAATCAGCCAGTTTCGGATGGCATGCGCACGGACCGAATGGGAACGGAAAAAGGCTGTAAAAAAAAAGGATTAACCTCGGAGTATGGGAGGAAAGGCGGGACGTATAAGGGTAGCGGCGTGGTGTGGATTTGTTCGGGCTGTTTGAAACGGGTGAGACGATCAGCATGGGAATTACAAAGCGAATCAGACGAAGGACCGAGGTGAAAGGGTAAACTGCAAAATGACGGTGGAAGCAAGTCCCGAAGCTAATGGGAAGGACGAGAACACAAGGTGATCCCGAACATCTGAATCCCTCGCAGTAGACTGCTCAGCTTGGTGTCGGGGACTGTGCCGCCCTCGTCGAGGATGCTTATCCACTCAGAGAGGCATCGGAAGACCTGCAAAAATGGATGAGCGTGTTGGACACATTTTGTAAACCAAGAGAATAACAAGGGTGCATATGAATTTCGGAAGAAGGGAAGGCCTGTAGGACTGAAAACAGGACAGGGCAGCGAGCGGAAAGGGAATGCACGGCGACGGGAGACCGACGGAACGCAAAATGAACGTCGGATACTGCGCCCGGGGGATGCTAAACCTCGGACATTGAATAGAGGAGATCGAATTAGGGAGCGAACTCCAAAATAAATGTCGCAACAAATCGACGCACCTCTTCCGGCGAATTCTCCCCCTTCTCATACTGTTCCAGCTGCGCGAGCCCTTGCAGGGGAATCCGCCCAGTCCACGTCCTCATCCGGCTTGAATTATCATAGGCGTTAGAAGTCGAGTCAGTGAACGGCACCATAGTGAGATGTCTCGAGCACCACGCACCCGCGACTTCCGCCCTTCCACCTTGACGTTATGCTGCGCCCAAAAGCTGTGGATCAACGCCGAGACGACCGTGAACCCGCCCGCGAACGGGATAACGTCCGGCGAGACGTGCCGCAGGACGCCTTGCTCGGGCGCGGGGTTCGGTACGGGGAGCAGGGAGATCGCAGCACCTGTGTTGGTCGCGGGCGGTGTTGCGGCGTGTGTTTGGGCGGAGGATGTTGATGTTGATGCGCCGGATACGGACGTGGTAAGAGAGGCGAGCGTGGAGCAGGATTGACCTGCGGAAGTGGAAGTGGAAGTGCCTGGGGGAGAGGGGACGGCGGAGGCGACAGTGGGGTGCGGGTTTGATGGGTCGGGGAACTGGGCAGAGAGGGAATTCAATGAGATGGTGGAAGAAAACAGCACGTACGTCGTGCAAGGGCTGGATGAGTTCGTATATAGGTCTTGGAAGTAGATGCCCACCTCACGCCGAATACGAAATTGACAAACAAGACACGGTGCCACGCGATGCATCCCGATCAAACATAGTCTCTCGGTGACAGACGCTTCAACAATATGAGCTCGTACCTCGCTTGTTGAAGTCTGTTGTTTACCGCGGGGGTCCGATCGTGTAGCTCCGTTATTACGCAATCTCGGAGTTTGAATTTTAGTGGGTAAATGCTCGCCACTGATATTCGTGGCCTTCTACTGTATCCCTTGACTGTAAGCCTTCATATAACACCCATGGTTATCTCATATATGAATTTAGGAATTTTCATCGTCCATTTTGAAGGGATTTTGATTATTTGCTGAATGCATGTCGAAATCACACGTGACTCAGTCGCGTTCTTTCCACAATGGATTACAAGCCACCTTGCAAAATTCTGAGGAGACAGAAAGTGAGGCACATCTCTGGCAACCCATCCTATGTTAAAATTTCATGAAACAACTGGTTTTGTGTGAAAAAGCGTACGCGACTTGAATTCAAATTCCGCGATTGCGTAATAAGGCGCTTACACGATCAGACCCCCGTGGTAAACACAAGACTAGATCAAACACGGATCCACGATGATTTCTGCACAGCTGAGAGTCTTGAGTATTTGAAGTCCAAGTCCAAGTCAAGTCCAGCGTCGAGCGGCAAGTGGAGCGGGGAGTGGTTGGCAAGGGGGTCCAACGATAAGGATAGCCGACACGGGGTGTGTGGGGGGGGGGGGGGTCTGCCAACCCTCAGAAAAAAAAAATTATATGCAACTTTTTTTTTTTCATTCTAGAGGGCCAGCCTGGGTGCCGAGTGGTCTGTGACAACAAGAACCACTCATAGTCACCAAAACTATGCTCGATATGGCCACAAGAAGCTCACTGGGTCCAATGAAGACATATTCATGCAGATCAGCAGAGACAAAACATGGGCACAATTTTTTTTCGCTGCAGTATTGAGTATTTAACCCTTCAAAGAACTCAGGGATATGGTACTATTGATTTCTGTCATGGTCCCCAGAGTGCTCTACGCTCGTACAGGTACACCATCGAACTATTAATAGCTGATGTCTCCGGTTATCTCCGGTTTCTTCCAGAGGAAATGTCTATCCTAACCTGGATGCCTTAACAATCCATATACATACTCCCTGAATGATTTCAAAGCTCCCCGTGCATGCTAGCATGCACGGCGCAGCGAGCTGCGAAATTTTGAGGCAAGGCGGTCTCCCGAAAAGGCAATTTGATGGCACGTGTTTGCTTACGTGTGGGGGGGGGGGGGGGGGGTCCTCCAACCCTCTGAAAAAATAAAATTCGACGTGATATCATTTTTTCTAATCTTTGGACCCCCTTGGTGGTTGGTAAAATAAAGAAATGAAGTCACATACGATCTTCCATCAGTGGCAGTGCTCGCTTATTTGCTGCTGTGCCGCGTCACTGAGCGTCTTTCCTACTATGACCACCGTTCCACAGGAGCTCCTCGAGGCTATCGTGCTCCAAATCGACGATTCTGATACCTTGAAATCTTGTTCTCTTGCAGCCTCTAACTTCCTCGAGCCGAGCCAGCGCAGGCTTTTCGAGTCGCTCAAACTTCATGGCGGTAACTGGCCGAACTTGATTTACAGTGCCTGGTCTGGTTGTTTCAGGGACTCACCCCACCTCGCGAGATATGTCACGACCTTGAAATTGGATTACCCTTGGATCCCGGCCCATTCGGACATCGACAGTTTCCAGGAGGTACTCGCACACCTAACCAACGTGCAGCGCTTTTGGATTGACGGGACATACACCAAGCCCATAATATGTTGGAGCAAGCTTCCACCGGGAGTCTCCTCGGCCCTCCTGGACTTCATTTTCCGGCAGCGGTTACGCCGGCTGGATATCGGCTTCATTTGGATGCCGGCGGTAGTGCTCAGCTCTGCAAACACCATTCCAACTCTCCGCATTTCCTGCGCCGTCGTGGAGTGCAGGACATTTGAAAATTTTGCGCATGCTCCAATATGCGCCCTAGAATGTTTGGTGCTCCAAGGCTGTACCGCTCGCGTCTACGCGCTGTTCTCCCCTCCAAACCTCCGTGGGTTATGGGTGACGTTGCGATACGGTATGCCTCTCATTTCCGCTGCAGCGTGCACACTCGAGCGCATCCGGCTGTGGTGTACCGGTCCGTCACCACATATTCGTATCATTTCCGCTGCAGCGTGCACACTCGAGCGCATCCGGCTGTGGTGTACCGGTCCGTCACCACATATTCGTATCCTCCCTCGTCTGCTGATTTGTTTGTCAGATCTCGCTCGGGACGAATCACACCACCCCATGTTCCCATCTCTGCCGCGTCTCCGCTCCTTCGAGATCCTCATCAACATCGAGGACCAGAAAACCCCGGCCTTCATGGACATAGTATCCAACATCCTAGCCTCCAAATCGTCACTCGGGGCTACTCCACTCGATGATCTCACCATTGGTTATCCCTTCCCGCTCTCCCCGGATCATATAAACGACGCCTATAGAACGTCGCTGGCTGCGCTTGAGCAATTGCTCTTATCATATCCAGCACTGGCGCGCCTTCGATAGAGAGTTCGGATGGGGAGCGAGGTCGAAGGTGTAGCTGCTCACACAGGAGGCAATGCCCACGCTGCATGCCATGGGGAAGCTTGGCTTCGAGCAGTGGACCTACGATTGCTTCGACGATGACTTCGTGTCAGGGGAACGCTGAGTATAGAAAGATCGGTGATGCACCGCTCTAAGCATTGGTGCTATTGCTTATTGTCTTTTCCCGTGCAGGCACGGGTTAATAATACTTTGAGACGTTTGGAGTGAAGCCGTTGGACGGTACTGGCAGCTTGAGACAGAGCGAAATGAAACTCGAGAAGTCAGGACTCGTCCGTTTCCCAAATGCGCAATTCACTATTGAGACTCTAAGACGAATGCCCTGCCTAGATTTCGAACCCGAACCGCTCCCTCCCCCGCACTCAGTTACATATTTTACGTTGCGACGCTGTGAATGTTACACACTACCCACGATTATGAAAAGGTACTTGTCTCACCTCAAAGTCATGCTCGGTCTCGCATGCGAACGCTGATAGGGTCTTGGTGTTGCTGTGACTGAAGGATCTCGTCAATCCAACGCAGTTCTCTCAAAGTGAGATGCACGCACTCTAGGATTGGCAGCCGATAGCTCCATGGCATACTGCTCTCCGCTACCGGTAGTGCTCCCGGATCGAATGAATTTTCTGGAGTTGAGTGTCACGAGGAGCGAGTTCGTGTATAAACGTCCCACTGCGACACAACGCATAAGAGTACTCCTTGGTGGGAGCGATAGATACCTACGAATTATGTAGAAGAATATGCTGATATTTCACAGACATCATTGGGGTGCGCCGCAGATGGGTCAAGAACTATGCACTAGATTTGTGTTTTGGGGAAAGCACCAACCTGTTCGGTCGCATTAATTGAATGTTCCAAGGTTCGAAACCGGCGCAAGACTTACAAAAATAGCTGAGAGCAGCGCGAATATTGAAGTTGGAATCCCTGTAGGCGGGTATGATCACCACTCTCCATACTTCAGGTAATCGTTCTTTAACCTACCGATGGTGAATGTGAATATCATCTTCATAGCAGCAACATCAGTGTGGAGAATACCAAAATTTGTGGCACGTACCTCAAAGCTCGTTCTCTTTGATTCACCTCAAATTCCTTCTGTCCCAAAGCCTGCTGACCGACACAAATCCTTGCGCTCCTCTTTCCCATGATAGAAGCTCCTACCACGTCCTCGTGGATCACGGTTCGATCGCTGCCTTGCATTTGCTATATTGAATTACGGATGCATTACAAGGCAGAGACATGGGTTTGACTCTCACCGAGGACATGTGCATCAGACGTTTTCGGTCAAGTTTTTGGTCTTGGGTGCCTTTGAAGCTTCTCTTCGTCTGCCATGCGAATGCCGTGGGCTTTTCCTGAGGTCTCACGCTCCAGCCAGACCTAATTGATTCGCGCCGCGCTGCAGGTCTATGTAGACGAAATTTCGCCCATCCGCTGGCGCGTCAAGGGCCCCCGGCCGCGGAAGATACCGGCTGCGATATTCGACTCAATCCAACGAAGCCTCTTCTTCCCCCAGCGTCCTCGGCCGAGGACACTGGCCGATGCCCTGATTTTCAGGAAACTTCCCCGAGAACCGCGCACAGTTCGACGTAAAGGGGCTGAGGGCGATATCCTGGGATTCTGCGCTAGCGTCGTAGGTGCCGCTGCACACGGCTGTAGTGGTCTCGCCGTTGACTGGGGACACATGATAGACTGTCGCGATGATTATCATCTGCCAAAGTGACTTGAGTGTTGCAGCAGACACCGGAGCCTACCACCTCGGTGGGGACGGCGATGGTGAAGGCGCCGCTGAACGCCGGGCAGGTGTCATTGGTGGTTCCGAAGAATCCGATTGGCTTCAGGACGTGCATCAGTAGCGTCCTGCTGGGAGGAACGAAACCCAATCGCACCTGTACTGGTGAACGCGTTGGCAGTGCTAATGAGCATGGCGGCGGAAACCGCAGCGAGCAGGGATTTGGAGAAGGTCATTGTTGGTTGATTCGGCGGGGAGATGAACCGGTTGTAGAGAGAATTAAAGCGGCTTTTAATTGAGTCAGTAGGTACCACAAACCGTATGGAGAAATTATTTTTGTATAGCTTCGCGGGGCCCCGACCTGCTTCACGCGCCTTGGTGATATTGGGCGAGAGCGGGTTTGGCTTGTGCTAGGATAAGTATAATTTGCGGAGGTCTGGATAAAATCCCTCGCAGTGTTACATTGATCAACCCCACCTAGCGTCAAATTCCTTGCGGAACCACTGTTGATTCTCCCCGCGCAACATCCTCAGATCACGATGAGCGATGCGGTCCTTTTAGAAAGAAAGCAACGTCAAAGAAACATAGAGCTCATAGGCAGATATATTTATGCCCACTCACAGATCCTCGCTGTGCTACACGGGAGTGGAAGAGTGCACGGTGCCAGGTGAAAGGACTGAGACGCGACTCAGGGAGGTACTGCACGGCGCACCCGTACTGAGATTAGTCTTGGTCGAAATCGAAAATGCAAGGATTAGTTGAAACATTTTTGCACGACGAATTTTGCATTGCCGAACAGCGTATCCTTGCACAGGCAGTTCCAGTTCTCGCGCAACACCCTCAGATCCGGGCGGGTAGCGTGTTTTCCTAAGGAAGCGACATGAAATTAGCATACAGTCGACTTGAGCAAATACATCTGCAGCCGGGCTGGGAGCTCCAGTAAGCCGTCTTCTCGCCAGGAAGAAATCCAAGCAGAGGGATGCGTTCTCATCTGGCGGGTGCGTTCTCATTGGGTGATGCTAATGCAGTTGCAGTCTGCGCACTGGACGATGTGGACTGGCTGTTTGAGCACTGGGCCCCGCCTCGGCAACAGGTCTCTGCGGGGAGTGATTAGGATGCAGGAGGAACGATGGCGAAGAGGGCTTATCATAGCAGACGTGCGCGTTGAACGTGAAATGGGATCTTGCTGCTCCACGAGGATGTCTCAATGGCTTATTCGGTCGAAGTTTTAGAACTAGAAGTCGTGGTTTCGGAGCTAGAAGCCTCACCGCGAGCAGGATTCTGCGGGGAGATGGTGAGAACGAGGGGCGAAGGATGGTATCGAGAGTGATAGTGGGGTGGGGATTACAACGAGAGGGAGTGATTGATGGCAGCACACATCGAATGGAGCGAGCGCTGCTTGGTGCAACGGGGGAAATAACCCTCTGGAGCCAAAATGGCTAGTGGGGATGATAAACGGAAATCGTTGCAAGCACGTAGACGTGAAAGGCGCTCACGGAGCTCACGGAGAGTGGAATTGTGGGCGATGAGGCCATGCCCTGAGTTGACAAGATCAGAAATTAATTGCACCCTCGGGGTCGGATGCTCGCTAGTGAGCCCAACGGGTTCAGAGACGAAATGGGATTATCTATTGATCATCTAGATGAATGCACGATCGAGGTAAAGCAAAGTACAACTACGCACCTTCGATCCGCGAACTCGATGCCGTGGGGGTCAGCCTTTGCGCATGACGCTCGGCCGTGGCCTGCATCATACACAGATCCACCGTGAGCTGCTCGCGATCTTGGCGATCTCCGGCCCGTCCCGCGTCCGCTCCAAGCTCCAGACCAGCGCGGTCATCACGCACGGCGTCCTCTGCCGCTTTCCGCGCCTTTTTTTTCGCGAGCCAACATCATCGGTGTTTGAGAAGATTGCGAAGGGAAACGGTCTCTTAGGCCTGGGAGTGATTCCTTCCGAGTGAGGTACCGAGGTCGCGCGCCAGGGCTTCTGTTTTGGACTGCGCCGCCGCCGAGGCCTTTGTGGGGTTGGCGAAGAGTTCCGCAGTGGAGATCGGTACCATCGTCAGCGCTGGGATGTCCACAACCGTATTTCATCAGATTCCAATTCAGCTCAAGACACGGTGAGGCAGGAAGGAGAGAGATTAAAAGCGTCAGATCATATGACACCTTCATGACGCGATGTGCACAGCCACCGTCATCCGACAAGCCCATTCAGCCGATCGCGCTGTTGTAATTGAAAGATATTTGATCACCAAGCTGAGCGAAAAGGTTTGGGACTCACGACGGCCAGTCTTTAATCAGCAGTTCATACTTTGCGCTTCTTTGGCAATCTTTGCGCCACTAAATGACGCGCTGCATCCAAACGCAAATTTTGGAAGGGATGTTACGCGACTCTACAAGTAGGTTCAGTGGGAAGGAGATGGGAAAATCGTCGTAGGTGGCAAACGAACATTCACTTAAAGTTAAATCGAAGATGATACACATTCTTGATATTCAAGCCAAGTTCGAAGATGGATTTGAGGGTTGGGAGAAATTTGGTTGATAATTCCCAAAGAATTGTTCGGCTCGAATCCTCGTTTGAAATTGACAGTATCCATGGTTTCCGACAGGTCGGACTGAACTAGTTCCTCAAAATCAATCAAATGAATGAGGGGGGGGGGGGGGGGGGGGGGGGGGGGGGGGGGGGGAAAGTGGAAAGAGGCAGACCTGAGCGTTGAGCATACACACCAAGCACCCAGATATCAGTCTTCGTGTGCAGGTTTCGTTTCTAGAGGAAGAGGTATTGCGCGAGACGGCTTAGAGATCACCGGCGGCATCAGCCGGCCGGGTACGAGTTAACCGAGAGCCGACTTTTTTTTTCGTCCCACTCACTAACGTCGAGGATCCCATGTCTTTGTCGCTGCAACTTTCTGATCTGCAGGTTGTCACTTGTCCTCTGAAGTCCTTCATACCATTTTATCTTCCCGGAGCACCCTTGACTTGCGCTTGATTTTTGCAAGATTTGCTGCAGTCTGCGACGGCGAACATCACTCAGGCTGTAAAAGCCGTGTCGCTCCCAAGATTTCCGGGAGAATATGAAGCAGGCTGTTATTCTAGTAATTTCATGGATGTCAAACAAGCTGTGCAGATGCATATCCGCGGCTATTTCCAAACCGCACAGCCTAAGACGAATTTATTGGGATGCACACCATGGCGCACGTCTACAACGCGGTTCTGAGCACTGCCCAAATATGCGCGGGCTCGAAGTCGATTCATACGATCGTATGCCCAGTTTTTCGTGCATCAGCGGCCCTGTGCGTCATTTTACATTGGTTCCAATGATGAAACTGAATATTTATTTCACGCGGTCGGAATTCACGAACTTACGGGGCATACATTATTTTCGGCCTCCGCACCAACAGGTCATGTTATTCCCCCGCGCTCCCACACCTACGATGGCTCTTTATGAGGGATGTTGGGCCGTCTGCCGAGAACTGAATCGTTGTAAGTCGACGGGGATGTCGTCATCCTCGAGGATGGGGCGTGCAGGTGGCCATATTTATAGCATTCAACGTCCGCGACGATGTCAAATTATAAATGTCAACAGCTGACCTGATTTAATTTCGCAAACACTGCCTCGTGCAAAAGCGCCCGTCACAGTGCCTCTCCTTCTTTCTCTCCTCCACCACGACCACACCAGCCAATGTCCTTCGCTCTCAACGGTACACACATCGACGGCGGTACCTTCAACAATGTGGCTGGGAATATGACCCAAGTTTTCAATTCACATGTTTCACACGCCAGGATAGCACCGGGTGTAGAACGAGACGAGGGCACACATGGCTTGCTGCGTACGTTTGTTCCATAGAAGCACGCAGAATCATGTTCTAAACTCGGCGGTGCACATTTCTAGCTTCCACGACGGGTTCAATCGGCGCGATTAGAGCAGACAGAGCGTCGAGGCATGGGAATCACGGGCCATATGGTGAGCGCGTGCCCTCTTTCTGGCCGAGCTAAGTTTATACGCTGCTAGCCATCGCCAATCATAGGCACCGCCATGAGCATCACCAGTCAGAGCTACTGCACAGCAATAGCAACAACATCTCGGGCTATGATGTCCAAGCCAGCCGAGCTACAATAGCACCTTCTCAGCATGATGCGATTGCGGTATATTCCCAAAATAATGGGGCGCTGTCCTCGTTGGACTCCACCCAGCTTCAGGAAAGTAATTATTACTCTGGTGAGTTTATAACTCCCTTTTCCAACTCAGGGGATGCTCAACTCCGGCTATGAAGATTCCGCCGCGGTATCAAAAGGATACGGTGGTGGCTGGAGCAATGTATCTCCAGGTCACGATGCGATGCCTGTCCCAGAATATCCAGGCCATGAAGACAATATATCTGCTGAAGCCTTTGTGCGTGCGGGATCAGCCCATCGTGGCATGCTTGCGTATCAGGCGCCTCAGGGAGTTCCGGAAACTATAGCGAACAACACATATAACAGTGTCAGTGGTGATATGACACAGCTAAGCGTAACTTCATACGGCGAATCAGGTGCACAAAAATCATATTTCCAATCCAAAATTTCCAATTGTAACTTCATATGGCAGGAATCGACCTACTGTACCGCTCCGTCATCATCGAAGCTCTACATGATTCCCTCGAGCGCTTCCCAGAGCCCGCTTGCCATCCAGGAACGCGGACTGATATCCTAGACCAGCTGAGCTCGTGGTCTACCGATACGAATCCTGAGAGTACAATTTTATGGCTTCATGGGTCAGCAGGAATGGGCAAATCCGCCATTGCGCAGATGTTTGCTGGGAATTGCCAGCAAGAAGGCCGACTTGGTGCCTCGTTTTTCTTTAGGCGCGGCCATCCGAAGCGCGGGACATGGAATGGCCTGGTCACGACCATCGCGTACCAACTGGCCAAGTCTGTACCGGAATTCCTGTCACCCCTCCAGCAGGCCATGGAGGCCGATAAACTTATCGTTGGTCGGGCGATTCCGGTACAATTCAGGCGGCTCATTGTGGAACCATTTCGCCAAGCACCAGTTCCCCAAATCATCCCCGTCATCGTCTTGGACGGGCTGGATGAATGCACAGATCACACAGTTCAGAAGCAAATTCTTCGGCTTTTTATTGGAGCAATTCAGGACCACCGGCTTCCGATACGACTCCTTCTAATCAGCCGCCCCGAACCACACCTCCGGGAAATCATCGAAACAAGCGAGACGCTCACCATTTGTCATCCCCTCGCACTCTCTGCCGATAAATCTGCTTACGAAGACATCAGAACATATCTACGGGCCGAGTTCTCAAGGATTTGGTCTGAGTATATGGCCAGTGGAGCCAACCTGGGTGCCGATTGGCCAACCATGGACGCACTCGATCATTTGGTTCAAAAATCATCTGGGATTTTCATATATGCAACTACCATTGTTCGCTTCATCAGCAATGAATATTCCCATCCGGAAAGCCAACTAGCTTCCATTCTGCGTCTTGATTTACGGAGTACAGCTCCACTGGATGATCTATATACACAGATTCTATCGGCGTTACCCCGAGAGGACCAGCAACTTCGCATTCTCCACGCCATTTGGCAAACCACACATGGAGATAAATATGGATTGCACATGGATCCAGAAGAAATTGATGTGCTCCTCGACCTGTGTTGTGGGACATGTCGCCGTGTATTGCGTGCCCTACACTCGTTGTTCGATGTCCCAACAATTCGAACTCGGTTTTCATGGCGAAAAAGCATCTATTTTTTGCACGCATCCCTATTGGATTACCTAGGTGACTCGCGACGATCTGGACCCTGGTGTATGTCACTGCCATGGCTACAGACTGACTACCTTCACTGCATGATCCGTTTGCTGTCCTCTCCGCTACGGACGGAATTCGCTTCGGGTGACCGGCTTAGGTATTTCTACATGTAAGCCTCACGAGTTGAAGTTTGCATGAAAGTGACCCTTTATCCAGAGACGCAGTGTGTGCGTTGCCAGCAATGCTCAGCAATGCGACTCCCTCTGACTACTTAGTTGGACTCATGCGCAACAAAGAGTTCCAACATTCCCTATTTTATACAGAGGTGTCGATGCCATGGCCTCAGGTACATCATCCTTACCATCCTGTGATTGTTTTATTCATTTCATACTTCAGAGGGATTCGGGCTACCCATCGGATCTGATCCAACTCTGGGAGGGTCATCGATACATTTTCAAGCTTATTCAACATCTGGGGCTGAGCAGCAACCGAAGTACTCCGACATTCCGGTTCGACGCAATCTATGCAGAGATATTCTCCAACCACCCCGATTTGCTCTTTTTCATGCAGACTATGATCCTTCGGCCACTATACTATTGGGATATCTTGCGGATTCTTGGGCCAACATGGAATTATCAAGTATTTCTGCCCTTTCATGAATTCAGGGATCAGTTTGTATTACCCTTCCCTGGTGGTGACTCACCCCTCGATTTTTTAAGCGACTATCGCAGGGCCGGGAACATATATTCCGACCCCACCAATGCCGTTGAGGAACTGGTGCTTCTTTGGATTTATCGTGTTAAGGAATTGCTGAGTTCTGGTGGTCTCTTTTGGATGTCTGGGTACGCGAGACTACTTCTGGAAAGTTCTTCAACTGAATCATAATTATGCTAGAATCTCGCTGGGTGGGTTCATCAACCAATGGCCGAGAAGTCCGAGAATAGCACTCGAGCTGGAGACCCTCAACCTCGCCGGACTTTGTGACCAGATGGCCATAGATCCAGAAGCTCACAAATTCGCTCATGTACTTGGTATACTCAATCCACAAATCTACCGCATTCTAGACTGGCTTCGGATACGAGACCTCAAATCAGTCGCTTGCATGCTGATGTCGTTATGCAGGACTTCCCGGACCCTCCCCTACGAGCAATCGCAATCTGGGAAAACCAAATAGAGGCTATCAAACGGTGTGCCCGGAGTAATGATTGGGAATCAGATAGCGATTCGGAGGAACCAAATAGCGACTCGGAGGAATCCAATAGCGACTCGGAGTCGGACAGCTTGTAAATCGTTACATACGTTAAATGTAACCGAGACAGTTGGGTAAAGCCTGTGATAAGTAGTTTAAGGAATTCTCATTCGTCAACACCCAGAAGAGGCTGAGGTAGATTATTACATGTTGATGACTCCTTACAGCTCCGCCAGTAAAAAAAAACGACAAACACTGGAATAGCTCACGGTTGAATCTTAGTTTGGGACGAATTGCAAGCACGATACCAAATGCAAAAGCATACTTGAGGCTTCGCAGGCCATGGTTGAAAAACGATTGAACAGGGATACTCGACGCACCTATTAATATCCCAGTGCCGACGACTGGGAGAAGGGTCCCACCGGTTTTGTACCAACAGCGAAGGTTCGAAGTTTCACAACAAAATTCCAGATCCTCTTCCGTCTCAGTTTCAGATCCTGGATCGAGGCCGTATCCGACAGACTCGCGAGCGAGGCACGGAACATGTTTCCGTCGTATCCGTGCATCGACCCGGCATTGGAGGTGGGTTTCGTGGAGGTGGATTCCGGCGCCAAATGCGGGGAGTGCTCCGCGGGCGTGGCGGTATGAAGCCGGCCAGTGACGGACGATGGGGGGGTAACCACGCATTTTGGCGAGGGGCCTTCTTGAGAGACTGCAGGTCCTGGCGGATGATTTCGCGGCAGAACATGTCGAGATCTAAGTCGTTGTCGTCGTAGCCAGTGAGGTGGAGAGATAGTATGAATATGAGCACACACTGCGTTCCGACCAGCCCTAACCACAGTTTGTACAGCTTGGCTTAGCTCTGCTAAGCCGGCGGCTAGGTCTGTATAGGCCGCTGAACAGACCCTGTTGATGGCAACTAAGCCGAACTAAACATAGCTTCGGTTAGCTTGGCTTAACTCTGGTTAGCCGGCGGCTAGGCCGTCTAAACATAGTCTGTGGATGTCAGCGCAGCTCTGCTTAGCTGAAGGTAGGTGAGCCTAGCCCACCTATACTCAGCTGGCCCCAGCAACACATACCTCAACCTGGTCCTCCATGGCGCTGCTCTTCGCAGCGATAATTCCGCGGTGCATGTTAACCAATGGGGATGCAATGTAGGCTATTTTGGGAATATCATACATCTAGTAGCCGGCGTCCTTCTGCCGCCAGGGTTGGCGCAACATGGGACGAGGCCTTGCGGCAACAAATATTCCAGAATGAGAAATGACTTGGAGGACAACAGGGTAGGTAGTAGGTAAATGTAGGTGTGGCTATGACGTGCACTAACCTCTGGTTATAGCACTAGACAGACCAACACAGAGGTAAGAATACCTACGCAGACCTACACAGAGCTAACCACAGTTAGCCAGACCTACACAGATGTAACCATGGTCTGTGTAGTCACCCTAACCACAGCCCTCTGCTTAGCTCTGTTCAGGGCTCCCAACTCAGGCTGTGGTTAGGAGGGGTCGGAATGCAGTGACAATGGATAAAATAATAGTGGAGAAGACAGAGTGAGGGCTGGCTGATTTTCCGAACGTGTAGCATGCATTGTATGTAAAGAGAAAGAGTGATGTACTACCGAATGGCTGCTCAATTTCCTCTCCCGCTGCCACGAACCCTAAATAGACGAACACGCCGACCGTGACCTGTGCGCGAATTCATCAGCATGTCGACTCTCGATTCGGGTACAAGAAAAAGATGTTACCGCAGGGACGATATGTCACCCAAATTCACTCACGAGCTGCAGCGGCAGCATGAACAGGTACAGCTACACCACCCTACATGCGCACCTGACATCATCAATCCCAGTTTAGCCATGTTTGACTTACTGGCTGCAATTCGCGAAGGAAGGACGATGCACCAAAAGAAGTGAGAAGCAGAGTTTCGGACGGTAGGGCACGGAACAAATACGGACGGAATGCACGTGCTGCAAAGAAATTAACGCCAGAATATGGGAAGAAAGGCGGGACGTACAAGGGTAGCGGCGTCGTGGATTTGTTTCAGGGCTGTTTGAAACAGGTGGGACGATCAGCACGGGAATTAAAAATTGAATGAAGAAGGATCGAGGTGAAAGGGGAAACTGCAAAATGACGGTGGAAGCAAGTCCGAAATTAATGGACATACACGAAGGATAAAATTAGTTGAAGGACGGTATCCCTCACTTGCCAAACTCATCTCGAACGTCTGGATCTCTCCAAGAATACTCCCGAGGCTGGTGCCGGGGACGGTGCCGCGCCCTTCGAGCACTCTGAGAGGCACCGTAAAACCTGAAAGAAAGAAACAAGGATGAGCGTTGGGTGCACATTGTAAAAGAAGAGAATAGCAACGGCGCATATTCATATCGGAAGAAGGGAAGGCAGAGCTGAAAACAGGTTCGGGGAACGAGCGGAAGGGGAATGCACGACGATGGGAGACGGAAGATGAACATCGGATAATGCGCCCCGAAGGTACTAGGCCCCAGAGATCGAGTAGACGATGAAAAGATCGATGCACCTCCAACAAATTCTCCCCTTTCTCGTACTCCTCCGCTGCGCAAGCCCTGGCGGGTGGATTGGCCCATTCCACGTCCTCATCCAGCTCGAATGATTCTATGTGCTAGAAGCCTAGTCAGTGAACGGCACCATGGCGAGACGTCTCGAGCACCACGCACCCGCGACTTCCTCCCCTCCACCTCCGCCTTATGCTGCGCCCAAAAGCTGTGCATTCACGCCGAGACGTCCGTGAACAGCCCGCGAACGGGATAACGTCCGGCGAGACGCGCCGCAGGACGCCTTGCTCGGGCACGGGGTTCCATGCGGGAAGCAGGGGCTAGTGGAGCGTGGTATCGGACGTGGCGGCATCTGTGCTGGTTGCGGGCCGCTTTGCGGCGTGCGTTTGGGCGGAGGATGTTGATGCGACGGGGGCGGAGGGGGAGGCGGAGGCGGTAGGATGCGCGATGGTGGAGGAGGATGGCCCGGCGGAAGTGGATGCTCTTGGGGGGGATGGGACGGCGGAGGCGACGGTGGGGTGCGGGCTTGATGGATCGGGGAACTTGACATGGAATAGGGTCAGTGGATTACTAAGGAGATGAAGAACATGGTACGCACGTCGTGTAAAAGCCGGACGACAGTATAGGTCTTGGAAAGTAGGTCGGCGAAGAGGTCCGCAGTGGAGTCCGGTGCCATTGACATTGCAGAAAGATGTCCATACGTGTCCCTTGATTCGCGCCAGATTACAAGTTCCGAGCTCAAGCGACGACAAACCTCCTGAGGCAGGAAGGAGAGAAGAGAAAAGCCAAGGATCATGTCACGCCGTGATGCGATGCGGACAGCACCGTGATCCGACGATCGTGCTTCTTATGCTTCCGTCCCAGTTCATGCCGCGTTCGTGATTTTCGGTCCTGGTGTATCTCCTCCCTCGATGAAATAGAGAATACGAACAGTGGTCATTGTTCCGCTCCGCAAAACTCCGAACAATCAGTGCTTCTCTTGTGCTACGCCCGGCACCAAGGTTCCCTTCATCAAGTTGTGATTCGTGGTTTTTCGAGATTTACTGATGAGTGCGTGGAAGGCGTGAGTCCATTCAGTTCCACGCATGTCTGTGCTAGTAGTTTCCAGGAATGCAATGATGGTTCTTGCACTTTTATACGCCATGCTTTGAATATAATCAGAATTGTGAACTATGTAGTCTATGGTGTCTACGCAACCATGATGCACTGGGTGGTGTTTATTATCATCAACGTGGTACAGGCCACCCCTCCCACTTGTCTGCAATGGATAGTGGCCTGCTCCCATGTCTATAATGCCTATTTTGGTCGATCTAGGTCTATATTGCAACTTAAGATTTCCTGATACGGACTTGATCTGTAGGGCTCTCGGGCGTCCTGTCTTCGAGGTCGACGGGCTGTCTGAACCGGGACGGTTCCAATTTATAGGCGCTTTGCTCAGTTGCTACTACGGACGGGTCCGGTACAGCTGAACCCGTAGATGAGTTTCGTTTTGGATCACACGACCGCCCATCGTTGCGCCACCAGCAGCACTCAAAAAGGGTAGATCCAAAGTACTATTGGTGGGACGTGAGCAAAGCCCTGCTAGTGTAATTCATTTTTGTTCTGACTGACTTGTACCCGTAATAAGCCTCTCACACCAGTCGGAGATTCGATCAAGCGATCATTCGGGCCGTGGAACGTCGATGGAAGCCGACAGTTGAAACCATGGACCATGCCGTGCAAACTTGCAAACAGTTTTCAATGGTGTTTAAATTTCACTGGGTCACCCACGCGGATCTCACGGCAAGATTATATGGACAGTTGAACATCAATTGAACATTGGATTAAATAAAAAAACTGACTCCACGGCTCAGGCCGTAACCTCTCATTCACACATGGCAAGGTTGTCTGGTCCTTGAGTCTCCACGTCCAAACACTTTTAACATTGTTGGAGATGAACAGTCCAGCACAAAGCTCGAGGCAAGAAAGCCGGGGTGGAAATGACCGGAATATGCCGGAAGACGCGAGAGCCATGTGCTGACATCATCTGGCATCGTCCGGGTAGGAGTTAACCGAGAAAATCGCACTAAGCACACAAGATATGCCGATGCTTCGCTCCGGCACTGTACCCGCACTAGTGTTCTTACTTTTTTAATACATGAGCATTAGAATAAGTTTATTCGTGCTTCATGCGTACCACAGCAAGAAAATACAATTACCTCACAATGCCACTGTGGCCACTGTACGAGATTCGACGACTCCGTGCCATGCTCCATGCTCACCGCGGTATTATGACCGCCAGATTGTGGAGTTCCGTGCATGCAAGCCAACAGGGGATCGAGTGGTGATGGCTATTGAACCGAGCCTGAATGCAGGCGGATATTCAGCCAGCTATCATCGGCTCGAGATGGCACAGAGATACAAGTGGCAGACCCGAGCTCCAGCAGATAAGTAGGTAAGTAACGGCGAGTTAAAGTCCGGGGAATATTCAGTGACGAGGCCCCAGATAGATCCACGATAGTAGGGATTCCAGAACATTCATAGTTCTTGAAGCATGTTGCGAACGAGCTATATTCCGCAGAAGACGCAGGTCCATCCATGGGCCACGGGGAGATACATTCAAGGTCATCCCAGGAGCAGACCGCGTCGAGCCAGTAGAGGATGATGGATGAAGATGAAGACAGGAAGACACCGCCACTGATGGCACCCGCCAGTTCTCTTCCGTGCCGAACCATTCACTACATTTTGATGGGATCGAGGTCGGCTGAGGTTGGCCGAGGTTGGCCGAGGGGGCTCGACCGGGTTGGTCGAGGGGAAGTTGGCCGAGGTCGGTTGAGGTTGGCCGAGGTTGGCCGAATTTACCTCGGCCAGGTTGGGCGAGCCCTGATCTCTGTCCCAGCGCCCCTCCAGCATCCCCGGCACCATCGGCCGGCCTTCCCACAGCCATGTGAGTGTGGGAGTGCTGCAATTTTTAGTTTGCCGATGGGTTGGGCTGTGTGACAAATCAACCGATGTCGCGTGGCATGGCCAAATCAGGCCATAAATCCGAGATTCCTCTGGTGGACTGGGAGAAAAAACGGCTTAAGGGAAAACCTAGAGTTGTGGGTTGTAAATATTTAGAACCCTTGCCGAGATGCATTGGATTATGCTACGTTACAAACAGTGGGGGTCGCTTTCGACGTTATGTCCCAATTTGGAGGGGCATTTCACACGTTGTGATGTATGTGCCGGATCAGTAGATCACTCGCCCTTTTGCGTTAATAACGGTTAGTGAGGAGCGGCATGAAATTAAAATTGAGGTTGACCAACCTCGACCGACTAGGCCGAGCCAAGGGATTGGCCGAGGTTGGCCGAGGCAGCCCCAAAATGTAGTGATTGGGTTGCAAAGTCTGCCTCTCAACTAGGAGTGATATGCTGCTACAATGAGGTTCTCATATCCTATCATGCTTCAGGAACTCCGATTTCAAGCATGCGCGAGGCTCGGAGAGGCATCATTGAAAGTCATTCAAGCAACAAGTGGGAACGAGACTCAACACGGCTGTTGATATTCCTACAGATATATTTTCGAATGTCTTGAAAACTATATCAAGTGACGACAGTTCAAAAGACGGCGAAGAAGGGAAGTTGGGTCCCAGAAAGACCATTTCCGTTGGACTAGCCCGGGTGGGCTGGTCAGGTCGTACGGGGGTCGCAGGTGTACGATAGTGGTGGCTAAGGACAAGCCGTGATGCTGCACGTGATCTACCTACTGCCAAACAGGACCACATGTGTCCGAGGGAGGAGTGGCCCAAGGCCACTGCTCCATGTGCCCACCCCACTTGAAGTGCGGTCCCCGCGCTTCCCAGAACTCTCTCAACCTCCTCTAATCCACCCAAGAGCTCCCAGTGCTCGCCCCAGATCCGATAAAAGAGGATCATGATCCCAATCGAGAACGCGACGCTGACGTCCACGGCGCGGATGCGGCGGTAGCAGAACCGGCGTTGTCGAGATGGGTTTGTTGTTTGAAATACCCTGGGGATGTTGCCGTGTAATGATGGGATGAGTAGGGACTGGAATCGATTTTTTCTGAGCATGTTGTGGGCGCCGTGAACGTGCTAGTCGCCGCTGAAGAGTACCAAAGGGATGGGGAGAGCCGGTCTGCAGAGCTGTGAAGTCGCGGGGGATGGGGACGACCGGCGGTGTGATGGCGTCCACGGTCACGGTGAGCAGTGGTAATGACTCCTGAAACGGGATGATCGCGGCGGTGGCGTCTGTTTGAATTTCGATATTGGCAAACTCACTATGGGCGGCAGCTGCGTAGCCTCCTCCAACCCAAGGTGTCGGCCCTCTGTGATCCCCTCGTGTCTACCGTCTTTTTTTCCTGATGAAATCCCGCTCTCCCGACCGTGTTCCCATCCAATTTGCCATCCAATCTGCAGTGCGAGCGAGAGAAGGCCCTCCAAAGTATCGTCGGCATCATTTGAGGCAATAAAATATTCCTCGTGGTCGTCCAACAGTTGCCTGTAATGATTGAAGACGAATTGCGGGATGTATGGGATGGGAGCAACAGATGGTGGGGCGGATGCTGCAGCGGGCAGTACATGTGCTGAGCGTGCTTCGACAGACGTCGGATCGGGTTGAGGTGGGGAAATGGGACGTGTGGCTGGGGATGGAGTCGAAATTGTCATGTCAATAGTCGGCAGGGGCAGTTGCAGCGAATTCGCAGGTGTCGCGGGCAAAGGCGGCGTATTGCTGGCTGCGGGTGGTGTCACACTGGGGTTGGAGGTCTCCAACTCACGTCTTGCCGCTCTCTTTTTCTGTCATTTCCTCTCTGCTTCTTCTCCTCCTTCGTTCTCCCTGGAGCCTCCGTCTTCGAAGCCGTTGGGGGCGTAGTTTTCGCCTTAGGAGTGGTCATAGCAGAGATTTCGAAACGTCGCATAATCGGTCGGAGTCGGGGGAGAAAGGAAAAAAAAAGAGGAAAAAGTCGGTCTGTATCCGTCGGTCTTCGGTCTTTTATGTGCACAGTGGTCGGCGGTAAGCAGTCAGGGCAGCCGTGGTGGGTTCAAATCGCACTCCAATCACCATATGGACTCCGGGTGGGCTGGTCAGGTTGTACGGGGGTCGCAGGCGTACAATAGTGGTGGCTAAGGACAAGCCGTGATGCTGCACACGATCTACCTACTGCCAAACAGGACCACACGTGTCCGAGGGAGGAGTGGCCCAAGGCCACTGCTCCACCGTGCCGTGGGCACAGCAAAGGTTCAAATCAAATTCAACAAATATAAGATAGAAAGTATAGCTGATACAGACAGTGTGATATGATAAAGGATATGATGTCGTCGCATTATTTCCTAGATGTGCAATGTTATCTGAAAATTCGTAAGCGATGAATTGCGTGAAAGGAAACGATGAAAGACGTACCAATTACTATAGCGGCTCTCCCATGTGATCATTCTCGAATTGGATGGGTAGCTCTTGCGCCGGAACGTGTGGCTGATGCACTCATCGGGCGAGTCGGCCGTGGCTGCCACGATGAGGTGGAGGGTGTGGCACATGGTGTTTCATTGAGGAGTTTATTGGGAGATTATGTGAGAAGGAACAGTGCGGAGCACTATATGAGGTGGTGGTTGTCAGCGTCAACGGAGGGTGCCGGCCTGAGGATGTGGGCTCACAGGAGAACACGTCCTTCGGCCACGGTGAGCGAAGGCAATTCGAACGGAGTGAGGTTGGGCATGGAAGACGGCATTATGGATCAAAGGTAAACAAGCTCATCGCGAGAGTAAACGAACAAAACGTCGATGAGTGAGTTGGTCGAGCTCGAGCTGGGAAAGTTTTTGGTGGTGTGGATTTAATGTGTAGTTCACAGAAAATGTCACCTTTTATATACAGGCTAAAGGGCCATTGTCTTACCCAGGCCTCCGCGCGGGTGACGGAAGGCCCTTAAAATCACCGTTATGCTGACACTGCCTTGAGGAATCTGGATTGTGATTGGCCGGTCTAGAATGTGGGGCTTGCATCCTCAAGGCGGTCCACGTAAATTTTGACGAACAAAATACCCCCCGCTCGCAGAGGGTTAGCGAATACCTGCCGTTTTAGAAAAGAACACAAAATGGTAGGTGAATGCTAGGAATGCGGGGAGAGAAATCACCTTCAGACAAGGATGTTCGCTAATCAAGATGCGAATCAGATCAGCTCAGCAATAGCGCCAATAAATTCACTCGAGGATGAATGAAAGCAGGAGTCGGGACTGCATGGCAGATTGTGCGTCCATGTTGTCGGCAAAGCAAGGAGATTGAGCGCATCAATGGTCTCAGAGGGTGGTGCTGTCGTAGTGCGAATACTGTGTCTCGCCTTGGCAATTAGGATGGAGGGAAAATAACGGCGACCAGGGATTATTATAGCAGACGTACGTGTTGAAACAGAAATGGGATTCCTACAGACGAGAATCTCCGATGGTTGAGGCGGTCGCAATTTTAGAAGTAGAGGTTATGGTTTTGGACCTAGAAGCCCTGCCGCGAACTGGATTCTACAGGGAGATGGCGAGGATGGATGATATTAGGAGTGATAACGGGGTGGGGATGCCACGAGCAGGGGTGATTGATGGCAGCACACGTACACGTTGAAGCGAGCAAGCAGTGCCTGACGCAGCACTAGAGACAAGAGGGTCCTAGAGGCAAATGGTCAGTGGGGATGATAACGAAAATGGCTGCAAGCACGTAGATGTCGCAGGGCGGTGCCTGCGGGGAGTGGAGTCGTGGGTGATGAGGCCATGCCCTGAGTTGACGCGATCAGAATTAATTGCACCCTCGGGGTCAAATGCTCGTTGGTGAGCCCGACTCAACGGGTTCAGAGACGAAACATGATTATCTATTGATCATCTGGATGAATGCACAATCAACGTAAAGCAAAGTTACAACTACGCACCTTCGATCCGCAAACTCGATGCCGTGGGGGGGCTTGGAAATGGCCATGGGTGTCGACAGCCTCTGCGTAGGATGCCTGGTCGTGGTCTGCATCATACGCAGATCCACCGTGAGCTCTCGATCCTTGGCGATCTCCGGCCCGTCCGCGTGTCCACTCCCAAGCTCCAGACCAGCGCGATCATCACGCACAGCGTCCTGCTTTCCGCGCCTTTCTTTTTCGCGAGCCAATACCCTCGGTGTTTGAGAAGATTGCGAAGGGGAGCGGTCTCTTCGGCCTGGGAGTGATTCCTTCCAAGTGAGGTACCGACAAGGGGTACCCGCTATTAAAATTTGCCACACAGGGTCGGAAAAGTGCATTAACACCTCGCAGACCCTACCTACCTATTAGCCGAGCCCCATCGGGTAATTTCCCATGCAATTCCTCCCCGAAATGATATTTTTGGCCGCAATACGACCCTTATGAGGAGTGAATTTGCAGTGAAGCGGCACCCAAAGTGAAATCCGACAATGACCGATCTCGTTTTGACATCTTTTTTGAGCTTGCCGACCCCTTCAAAAAAACGAGATTTTTTTCAACCCTTCAAAAAGCATTTTTAGAGCAGTCTGAGCAAATTCCGAAAAGTGAAATAAGGTCTCTCGAAGGGTACCTACCCTATGACCCTGTGTCTCGGGATCTTCCGGCGGGTACCCCTTGGGTACCGAGGTCGTGCGCCAGGCTTCTGTTTTAGACTGCACCGCCGCCGAGGCCTTTGCGGGGTCGGCGAAGAGTTCCGCAGTGGAGATCAGTACCATCGTCAGCGCCGAGATGTCCACAACGGTATCGCATCAGATTCCAATTCAGAGCTCAAGACACGGCAAATCTGCTGAGGCAGGAAGGAGAGAGATGAAAAGCGTCGGATCATAAGTTATGACACCGCGCGAGACGGCTTAGTGATCGCCGACGGCATCAGCCGGCCGGGTACGAGTTAACCGAGGTCCGACCTCTTTTTTCGTCCTCCCATCTCTTTGTCGCTGCAACTTTGTGATCTGCGGGTTGTCCCTGTACTTCCGATGTTACACTCGCTTCATGCCATTTTATCTTCCCGGAGCACCCTTGATTTGCCCTTGACTTTTGCAAGATTTGCTGCAGTCTGCGACGGCGAGCATCGCTCAGGGTTGTAAGCGAAGCCGTGTCACAGCCTCGCTCCCAAGATCTCCGGGAGAATATGAAGCAGGCCGTTATTCTGGTAATTTCAAGGATGTCAAACGAGCTGTGCAGATGCATATCCGCGGCTATTTACAAACCGCACAGCCTAAGACGAATTCATTGGGATGCACACCATGGTGCAACGCAGCTCTGAGCATTGCCCAAACATGCGCGAGCTCGAAGTCTGCTTCGACGATTGCATGCCCAGTTTTTGGTTCAACAGCCCTGTGGGTCATTTTACGTTAGTTCCAATGACGAAACCAACTATTTCTTTCACGCTGTCAGAATTAACGAACTTATGCACCTATAGATTATTTTTGGCCCCCGCGCTAACAAGCGATGGCAACTTCCCCGCGCTCCCGCACCTACGATGGCTCTTCATACCCGATTTCGAGAGCGACGCATCCACGGTAACACCTGTAGCCCTCTGACATCGAGCAGTTCACCAAGTTGTTTGATAACGTTGTAGAAGTCCCTTATAAGCGCTGAACCTCACGGCGGTGTCAAATGTGAACAGCTGACTCTGATTGAGCTAATTTCGTAGACAGGCATCGCCTTCTTCAGAAGCGCCCGTCACAGCACCTTTCCTTCTTTCCCTCCTCCACCACCACCACACCACACCCAATATGTCCTTCGCTCTCAACGGTACACACATCGACGGCGCCACCTTCAACAATGTGGCTGGGAATATGACGCAGGTTTTCAATTCCCACGTTTCACACGCCAGGATATCAGCGGGCCCAGATCGAGGCGAGCAGACACACGGCTTGCTGCGTACGTTCGTCCCATAGATACACACAGAATCGCATTCTAAACCTGGTGGTGCTTTCTAGCTTCAACGACAAGTTCAATCGGCGCGATTAGATCAGACAGAGTGTCGAGGCATCGAAATGGCGACCCATATGGTGGGCACATGTGCCCTGTTTCTGGCCGAGCTAACTTTATACGCTTCCAGCCCTCGCCGATCGGAGTCACCGCCATGACCATCAGTCGGAGCTAGCACACAGGAATAGCAACAGCACCTCGGGCTATGATTTACACGCCAGCCGAGCTACAATAGCACCTGATCCTGCTCAGCACGATACAATTGCTTGCTATTCGCCAAATAATCAGATCGCATCCATCTTTGACTCGGCTCAGCTTCAGGAAAGGAATACACTCTATGGTGAGCTCTAATCCCCTTTCTTTTGGTTCTAGCGGATGCTCAAAGCGGTAGCTAATGGATTTGGTGGCGGCTGGAGCAATTTATATCCAGGCCAGCATCCGATACCTACGCCAGTCCAATACGATCCCGTCCCAGAATATTCGGGCAATGAGCAAAATATATCTGTGGATGCCTTCGAATCTCAACGGCATGCACTACCAGTCCTGGGGAGCATGTTTTCATACCAAGCGCCCCCAGCCTCTTCCGAAACCATATCGAACAATACATACAATAGTATCGGTGGCGACATGACCCAGCTCAGTGTGACTTCATATGGAGAATCAGGTGCGCATAGAATGACATCTTCCTATCCAGTGTTTCAATCGAGATTTTACATTGCAGGCATCGACAGACTGTGCCGATACGTTGTAATGGAAGCTCTACATGATTCTGTGGAGCGCTTCCCAGAGCCAGCTTGCCATCCGGGGACCCGGACAGCCATATTGGACCAGCTGAAATCCTGGTCTGTTGCCACGAGCCCTGAGAGTGCGCTTCTGTGGTTTCACGGGTCAGCGGGGATGGGCAAATCCGCCATTGCGCAGATGTTCGCTGGGGAGTGCCACAAACAAGGCCGACTCGGAGCATCATTTTTCTTTCGGCGTGGACATCCGAAGTGCGGGACGTGGGACGGCCTCATCACGACCATTGCGTACCAACTTGCCAAATCTGTACCAGAATTTCTGTCACCCCTCCAGCAGGCCATGGAGACCGATAAGCTCGTTGTTGGTCGGGCGATCCCAGTGCAATTCGAGCGGCTCTTCATGGAGCCATTTCGCCACGCAGTGACTCCTCAAATCATCCCCGTCATCGTCCTAGACGGGTTGGACGAATGCGCGGGTCACACAGTTCAGCAACGAATTCTTGGGCTTTTCATTGGATCCATTCGGGCCCACCAGCTTCCGATCCGCCTTCTTATAATCAGCCGCCCCGAACCGCACCTCCGAGAGCTCCTAGAAACAAAGGAGACGCTCAGCATCTGCCGTCCTCTCACACTCTCCGCCGATGACTCTGCTTACGAAGACATCAGAAAATATCTGCAGGACGAATTTTCTAGGATCCATTCTGCCTATCTGGTGAGAGGAATCGACCTCGGAGCCATTTGGCCAACCTCGGATGCCCTCAATCACTTGGTTAAAATGTCCTCAGGGATTTTCATATATGCCAAAACCATCATCTGTTTTGTGGGTGATGAATATTCTCATCCAGGAGACCGGCTGGCCTCGGTTTTGAGCCTCGATCCACTGGGTACGACACCACTGGATGATTTGTATACACAGATTCTCTCGGTGCTGCCACAAGAACACCAGCAGCTTCGTATTCTCCACGCTATCTGGCAAAGCAAACTCCAAGGAGGATTGCACATGGATCCAGAACAGCTTGATATGCTCCTTGACCTGCGTCGCGGAACATGTCGCCTTGTATTGCATGGACTACACTCATTGTTCAATGTCCCACCAATTCAAACTCGGTTTTCAGAGTGGAAAAGCATCAATTTTTTGCACGCATCCCTGTCGGATTACCTGAGTGATTCAAGACGATCTGGCCGCTGGTGTGTGTCACTGCCCTGGCTACAGACCGACTACCTTCACTGCTTGATCCGTTTGCTCTCGTCTCCACTGCCGAGGGAATTCCCTTCGGATGACCGGCTCAGGTTTTTCTACCGGTAAGCCACACCGAGTGAAGTTCACATTAAAGTGACGCTTTATCCAGTGCTGCGGTATATTCGCTGCCAACCATTCTCAGCAATGAAACCCCCTCTGACCACTTAGTTGGGCTCATGCGTCACAGAGAGTTCCAACATTCGCTATTTTATGCGGAGGTGTCGACACTGTGGCCTCAGGTACATCATCCTTGTCATCCTGTAGAAATTATTCATTTTCGAGCTTCAGAGGCATTCATGCTACCCATCTGATCTCATACAACTCTGGGAGGGTCATCAATACATTTTCGACCTTATTCGACATCTGAGGCTGGGCGAAAAACACAGTACTCCGACATTCCGGTTCGATGCAATCTATACAGAGATCTTCTCCAACCACCCCGATGTGCTCTTTGTCATTCAGACGATGATCCTTCTGCCAGACCACTGGCAAACCACGCTAATTCTTGGGTCATCATGGAATTATCAAGTGTTTCTGCCCTTTGTTAAATTTAAGGAACAGCTTGAATTACCATTTCCTGATGGTGACTCACCCCTTGATTTTTTAAGCGACTATCGCAGGGCCGGGCACATATATTCTGACCCGCAAAATGCCGCTGAGGAAGTGGTGCTTCTTTGGATTTATCGTGTTAAGGAATTGCTGAGTTCTGGTGGTATCTTTTGGAGATCCGGGTGCGCGAGATTCCTTCTGTAAAGTTCTTCAACTGAATCATAATTATGCTAGAAACGAGATACTGCAGTTCATCGATCGATGGCCGAGAAGTCCGAGAATAGCACTCGAGTTGGAGACCCTCGACCTCTCCGGATTTTGTGACCAGATGGCCGTAGATCCAGAATCTCATGAATTGGCTCATTGGGAGGGTATACTCTGTACAGACCTCTACCAAATTCTAGACTGGCTTCGGGTACGAGACCTCAAACCAGTCGCTTGCATGCTGATATTATGATGCAGGACTTCCCGGACCCTCCCCTACGAGCAATCACAATCTGGGAGAAACAAATAGAGGCTATCAAACGGTGCCCCATGAGTTAGTTAGGAGCGTGTTGTTTCGGAATACTCAGATGGTGGCTCGGAGTCGGACAGCCTGTAAATCGTTACATATGTTAAATGTGACCGGGACGATTGTGTAAAACAGTAGTAGTTTATGCAAGGAATCCTCCTCCGTTAAGCGCTACACATATTTGAAGAGGCCGAAGAGGTAGATTATCACGTGCCGATGACTCCTTAACAGGGCCGCCAGCAAAATAAAGGGAAAAAACTGGAATAGCTCACTTTGGAACGAATTGCAAGCACGATACCAAATGCAAAGGCATACATGAGGCTTCGCAAAGCATCGTTGAAAAACGATTGAGCAGGGATACTCGACGCATCTGTTGATATTCCAATGCCAATGATCGAGAGAAGGGTCCCACCAATTTTGTACCCACAGCAAAGGTTCGAAGTTTGGCATATAAAATTCCACTTCCACTTCCGTCTCCATCTCCGACTTCTCCTGAAGTGAGGCCGTATCCAATAGACTCGCGAGCGACGCATGAAAGATGTTTCCGCCGTACACGTGCATTGACCCGGCATTGGAGGTGGATGTGAATTCTGGCGACAAAACAGAATGTGAGTGCTCGGTGGGTGCAGCGGTATGGAGACGTGGAGGACCACGCATTCACCTTCTTGAGAGACTGCAGCTCCTAGCAGACGATTTCGCAGCAGAACATATCGAGTTCGAGGTTGTTTTCGTCGTAGCCTGCGAGTTGGAGAGATGATATGAGTACGATGAATAAAAATAGTGGAGAAGACTGTAGCATATATTGTGTGTATGTAAAGAGAAACAAGTGATGATCACCAAATGGCTGCTCGATCTCCTCCCCCGCCGCCACGAACCCTAAATACATGGACGCAGCGACCGCGACCTAGGCACGAATCCATCAGCGCTGAGAGGATACGCGAAAATGAATCAACACATACCGCCGGGAGGGTATGCCACCCAAATTCGCTCCCGAGCTGCAGCGGCAGCATGAAGAGGCCCAACCACACTACACGCAATCGTTATTGCAGATTATCATGTTAACCATGTTTAGCTTACTGGCTACAATTCGCGAAGGAAGGAGGACGAACGAAGAAAGGTGAGAATCAAGGAGTTTCGGATGGTAGGGCACGGACCGAATGGTAGCGGAATAAACGCGGTAAAAAAAGAATTAACCTCGGAAGCGCAGGAAGAAAGTCGGGACGTACAAGGTTAGCAATGTCTTGAGGATTCGTTCCAGTGCTTTTTGAAATAGCTCAAATGATCAGCATCGTCATCGCAAAGTGAAAGAGGATGTATGAGGATCAACATGAATAAAGGGTGGATGCGAAGTGATGGTGGATGCGAGTGCCGAAATTGATGAATATCCATCTGCCAAAGATAAAATTGGTTAAATGACGATAACATTTACTTGCCAGACAGATTTCGAACGTCTTGATACCTCCCAGCATACTCCCGAGGCTGGTTCCGGGGACCGTGCCGTGCGCTTTGAGCACGCTGATTCACTCTGAGAGGCACAAAAATGGATGAGTATTCGAGGCAAAGGCACATTCTCATGTAGGAAGAAGGCAAGGCAGAGTTGAAAACAGGTTCGGGGAACGAGCGGAAACAGAATGCACGACGATGGAAGACCGACTGAACGGAAAATGAATGTCGGATAAGGGAGCGAACTCTGGAGTACATGTCGCAATAAAGTTCGACTCACCTCCTCCGGCAAGTTCTCCCCCTTCTCATACTCTTCCAGCTGCGCGAGCCCTTGCGGGTGAGTAGGCCCAGTCCATGTCCTCATCCGACTTGAAAGATCCTAGCCATTAGAAGCCTAGTCAGTGAACGGTACCATAGCGAGCCGTCACGAGCACCACGCACCCGCGACTTCTGCCCCTCCACCTCCGCCTTAAGCTGCGTCTACAATTGCGCACCCACGCGGAGACGCTCGGGAACATGCCCGCGAAGGGGATAACGTCCGGCAACATCTGGCGCAGGACGGACTGCTCGAGTGCGGGGTTCGATACGGGGAGCAGGGCCTGGTGGATCGAGGAATCGGAGATAGCAGCACCCGCGTTGGTCGCGGACCGTATTGCGGCGTGTGTTTGGGCGGAGTATATCGATGCACCGGATGCGGATGCGGACGTGGACGCAGTGGGAGGCACCAGCGTGGAGGACGATGGTCCCGCGGAAGTGGACGCTCCTGGAGGAGAAGGAACGGTGGATGCGACGGTGCGCGTTGGTGGGGAACTGGACACTGCACGGAATAGAGTCGATGGGGTACTAAAGGAGAGGGAGGAATAGCTTAAGAACACGGCACGCACGTCGTGCAAGGGCCGGACGGGGTCAAAGAGGTCTTGGAAGTAGACCACGTGGTGTTAGAGGACAACGAGAGTTCCGATCTCGGATCTGATCCGAGGGCTGGACTTCGGGGTCCATCGATCCATCAGTGGCGATGCTTTCTCCTTTTCTCTTTCCACGTCAACACGGATTTGCGCCTTCTTCCTCAAGTCTCTCCCGTGGAGTACCATGCCTCAATTTCTCCATGAACTCTTTCAATTCTGGTTGTCTCGATCAATTGTCCACCCGGTGCCTATTCTACGTAGCATTCCAATCAAAATTCATCCTGCAGCGCATTCGACACCAACGCCCGCACCAGGCCGACGATGTTAGAAATTCAATCTTTGGCTGTTCTGGGAAACACATATATTCTCCCTATTCGGCGGGCTCGATGCATGGAATACAGCCTGTGAGCTTCCGACCTCGGGAGCGGGCCGCGATTTCTGTTGTCGTAGTGGAATATGCGAACGAAAGTATAACCTACGGGATATCCCTCTATGTACCTTGGATTGTCGTATTTCTTCTACTTCAAAATTTGATCGCTGACTTGCATCAAGTCGAAGCAGAAAAAACATGGGAATACAGGACTCACATCATCACTTCCGTCGCAAACCAGGAAGGACCGAGTCAACAGGCCGCATACCTCTAGTCGGTATCTGGCCGGACCTCCTAAGGTGTGGCAATCTCGCACGCTATTAGTCTTTGGCTGAACTGGACACCATTTGCCCGCCACAACGGGGGGTTCTTTCACCTCGTAGGCACCCGCTTTAAAACAATGTGCGTGCATTCCTACTTGTCAACGCAATTCAGGAATCCGATCATGGGTCGCCCGATGTCCTCGCCACAATGTCGCAGTGGATTTTTTTAGAACACAAAGTTTCACTTTCTCCGCTCAAATCCGATTCACATGCACATCTGGCGTGTAGTCGCCTCGAGGCAAGGGGAACAGTCGCTGGGCGGCTGGTACGCTTCCTCACTACCTATCAAGTCAATAAAATAATGTACGTGGTTGCTAATTGTCGACGCAATTCAGGGATCTGATTATGAATCGCCCGATTTCCGTGCACTCTATGCCGAAGTGGATTTTTTAGGACGCGAAGTTCCACTTTCTCCGCTCAAATCCCATTCGCATACACATCTGGCATGTAGTCGCCTCGAGGCAGCGGGAACAGTCGCTGGGCGGCTGGCACGCCACCCCACTACCTATCATATCTGCAAACCCTCCCCTTTCACCCCTTCCCTGCCCAAACAAAGAACGCAACGGTGAAGAAAACGCAACAGGCTCAATCCCCTCGTACGTATTATAGCGCTACATCTCGTGCACTGGGTCATACCCATTCCATAGCTCGCAGTCTGATGTGATTGAGCATGAAGGCTTTGAGCGTTGTTCCAGGTGCGTAATTCGTCTGGCCCGGGTGATTTAAACGGGATTTCGTTGTCCTCTAGCCCGACCAACCATGACTCCGCCAACAGCAATTCTTCGAACCCGCCCCACAACCACTGCAGAAGCCCCGTTACAGGACGTTTCAGGTTCTCCTGACCCTGGGCAACGAAATAACTGTTCAAACCGGAGACACCGATTGGGCGCGCCGCACTTTGCTATCCAGTTTACGAATGAAGTTGTATGTCACCGTCCCTGCCGGTTTCCACACCATAAAACTAACATTGTAGGCCTCAATATTCTCTTCGTCTTTATCCCTGTTACGGCGCGTATTAATATCACATATAGATAACACCTGCTAATGTCCTTCAAGTTTTGGCCCGCTTCGTCCAGAGGAACACGGGAAGTAGAGTCTTCACATGTACGTTCCATCATTGTTACACTGTGTTAATCTAAAGAAACATGCAGTTGCCTTTCTGGCATTGCTACCGACCGCCAAGGTCCTTGGACTTGCAATGGAAGATTTGACGCTGCGAGTCGATGATCGCACTGGCAGCTTCATCCGAGTCCTCGCTGGAAGTATCAGCGAGCTGATATCTAGGTTCAGTGGATGGGTTTTACCGGGTATCCCACAGCACTGACATATCAGTCCCGTATGTTTGGGATGCTACAGCGTCAGTACCAATATTCAAATTGCTAGGCGGATCTGAGGCGGATCGCCATTCTGGGAATTTCAAAGCGAAAGAATGTCAAACCGATTGTTCAAATGGTCTGTCCAGCGCTATTTTGGATACACACAGCCTGAAGCGATGCTCTTAGGATCAGACGGCGTACTCGGCACACATGGAACCCGTCTTCAAGGTGGTTCTGTTTATACGATTGCATACCCAGTTTTTCATCATACTGAATGTTTATTTCAAGGTTTGGGAATTCACGAACTTACGCAGGTCTGACGGTGAATCAAGACACTTGCTACATGACTTTTGGCGCGTGCGCTAACAGGACATATCACTATCTCCCCGCGCTCCCGCACCTACAACGGCTCTTCATGCCCGGAATCACGCACTTACGCTGCTATACATTATTTTGGCCCCCGCACTAACAGGTGAAGTCAACCTCGCACGTTCCCGCACCTACGATGGCTCTTGATGCCCGATTTCGTGAGCCAGGGCCACACCTACAACGCTCTGGCGTTGACAGCACACCAAGCTGTTTGATAATATTGTGTAAGTCCCTTCCACAAAGATCGATGGCTTATGGTGAGATTGGTTTCGTATATTTGGTAGCCATATCGGTGTTCAACCTTCGCGGCGGCGCCAAATGTGGACAGCTGACCTGATTGACCTAATTTCGTAGGCAGGCACCGCCTTGTTTAGAAGCGCCCGTCACAGCACCTCTTCTTTCTCCTCTCCACCACCATGGCCCCCCGCCTGTACTTATCCGTTGAATAAGCTCCGTTACGAATGCTCACTGTATTCAGATGCATAAGGAAGCACGAAGGAAACAGAGCTAGTTAATATTAATGTAAGTCGCATTAGCCTCCATCGGCACAATAACTATATAGCTCATCCACAGAAATGTGATTACAAAAACTGAAGTCCAAATGCGAGAAGTACGAGAGAAAGCGAGGACAGGTGCCCGACCAAACCTATGCGCGATGATACCGCGCCACTTTTATCTGATGTCGACCCGGGGCCAGAAGTGGAGTTCGACGATGAGGGCGAACGAACATCTCCCCCAGCGAGCGGTTGGTCCCACAGGAAAGTAGAATCGTCGGCGTAGGGGAACCCCGACGAGTTGAGGAACCTGACGTATTTTCCATCTGGGTCACCATACACGGATGCTATCGCGGCCACGTTGGGGTATAGCTCAGCGGTGACATTCCTCTCGCCCGTGGATGCAGGATTGACTGTCATGAGGAAGTCGACCGTCTTCTGGATGGTGGCTCCGTTGGCCGTGGCGTTCCATCCCTTGGACGTGGGAGCCGCATATGTGAGGAGACGCGCGTTCGTCTGTAAGATTAATGGTCCTTCAGCTGTCGAAGTAATGGGAGTGTGGATGCTTACTATCATTCCAGCGAGATTGAAGTTCCGGTAATGATATGGTCGGGTGCGGGATGCCTCCAGAGGCTATAACACATTAGTTATTACAAGATCGCTGGAGGGACGAACATACCTGGTCCCCGTTAGCCGCTACCTGGTTCTGATAAATCCCGCTGAAATATCCCTGAGTAAGGTTTATCGCGCCAGAGATGTCATTGAAGATGAGCTTCAGACCCGCCATCTGGCTGACATAAATCGTCCCGTGGTTACTGTGCGGCAGTCAATAATGGGGATGATATTTCGGGAGGGGGCAATAGCGTACTTGGTAGCTTTAGCAGCCCCTTGCCCGATCGCATTTGTTTGCAACCACTGGATGTACTTGTTGCACCAGGCGACCATCTGTGTATCAATGTCGGAGGTCCAATCGCTGTTCCCGCTCTTCCTGAGTATGAGGATCCCGGAGGCAATTTTTGCGAATCCTCGCAAATCCCTGTTGGCCCCTGAGCTCAGAGTCGAGACGGAACGACGGCATTGGTCTTACAGAACGCCCTCGTATTCGCCTTGAGAATGGATGTCGAGTCAGCTTCCTTAAATCAAACTGGGGATACATCAGCCGACTCACCGACTTGGCCCCCTGGTCCCCCCTGCATCTGACCATAGTTCAAGTTGGGGTTCATCGATGTGTCGGCGTCCAGGAACCAGGTGTCGATGAATTTGACTGTAGAGCATATCAATGGATAGCGGAGAGCGCAGAGGCTGCCACGCACCAACAGCCTGTGAGTACACCGAGGATGATTTGTTCTGCAACACGGCTGCGATGGAATTATACAGCACGGCGTCGGAGAGATTGGTGAAAGATTCAAAGTCCTGGATGGTATTGCGGTCGGGATTCACCTGGCCATCACGGAAGCTGTAGGCACACTCCTTCCACTCTATGGAGCTAGATGTCAACGACGATGGGCAAAGGGACAATGGGACACTCTACCGTCGGCTAGAGACAGAACAGTTTTATTACCGACCTTGCTGCAATCGGGCCATTGACTACGAAAAGGTGAATTAGTCAACGACGGCGAGGAAATACCGAAAATCCTACTAGGGAGCCCAACTCATATAATCGTGCTTGTCGCCACTGGGTGCAACGACGGGCTTATTTGTGACAGCTATAAGTCGTTATTTAGCGCGGATGTGTGACAAAACTGCTGGGACGTACTCCAAGGCCCGTATGACGCCATCTCATCCGCCCAAGCTACAATGGTGTCCTCCGCGCCCGAGAGATTGGGCGGAAAATTCCCAGAGGCAATCCGATTGGGGTCAGGGAAATCGACGGCGTAGGTGGTGTAAGGATTGGTCCCTAGAACTGGACAAGAAATTGAAATAAGAATACATAGTGAGAGTATGAAACGACGACTCGGAGTCTGGTGGAAAAACATGTGAGAGGAAAATATTAGGAGAATGCTGTGAGGAAATAGTAGCAACAACAATTATAAGGATGAAGGCGTAGGGGACCACCCAGTGGCGATTCATTCCCGGGAACAACTGGAGCTATCACCGCGGCATGGGTTTGACACACGGACAGTTTTCTCCGCAACTGTTTTGTAGAAATAGCACCGGCACCGCCTACAGTGTCTATAGTCTCACAGTCAGTTGGTCATCGGGGCAAATTACCCGCTCACCTCCATCACCACCACACCATAGCCAATACGGCCTTCGCGCTCAACGGTACACGCATCGATGGCGGCACTTTGAACGGCAAACAGTCAGCCTGCATTCAAAAGCGGCGGACAGCCTACAAGAATTGCAACGACTCCATCGGAAATTATCTAAGGTGCGTCACCCTGAAACACTCTTCGTTGTTCAGGGCATTCTAAGATACTGCCGAAGCATCGCACAGGCAACTGACTTCAGCTGCGTTCTTCTGCGCTGATATTCATTGCAATGTAACTCTGGCTTGAGTTCAAGTGAAGTCTCATTCTTGATCGAACTTTACATTAGTCGAGCCGAACACAAACACTGAACATTCAACCAACAGTCTTTAATTACGACGGGTGATTTCGTATGGTCCGCCACCTCCGCGCTTACATTTTTGCAGTAATATTCATTGATAACTCGCACAGGAATCCAGATAGACATCTACCCACCTCTTCAACTCGGCCTCATTCTCCCGAGATATTATCCCTGATACAGTGCAGGCTGCCAGGTACTCCCGGTATCGCCGTCGACAAAACAAATGACTACTCCTGCCAGTGTGGCGTCTTGACGAATGGTTCCTCGTCAACGGCGATGCTTAATTACCTGGTGAAATTCCTGGTGCGACATTCGCTTCATATTGATCACGGTTATCCGCGGAACTCAAGGAGCTATTTGTAATTTAGGCCGTCTTCGATGGGTAAACCGGGTCCTGCCCGTGCCGTGACCGTGCCGTCGTGGACAACAAAAAATGGCCTGCGTCGGAGCGATCAAGCCGGAAGCAGTTCACTTTGTTCCGAAGACAAAGACGAATACATAGAAAGTAAGTGACAAAGGAGGGCACAAAGAGAATCTCGAATGACAGAACAAAGACACTACAAGTGATGGTCCCAGTGACTGTTGCACGACCACTGCAAATGACAGCTCATCGTCAGCCGTGTCTGGGTTGGGTTTGGGTTGGGTCATGATTGGGTCATGAGAAGAACGCGCGTCGTTAAAGTGTTTTATTTTTATTGGATTTTTCTGTGTGTCCTGTGCTTGCGGAAATCCGTGTGGGTGGATTTCTCACTGTTGCGGAATCATCTCAATATTCAAATGACCTTCGCCGGCATCGCTACGAATTTTCGCTTCACCTCAAAGCTCGTTCTCAAACTCCTTCTGTCCCAAAGCCTGCCGACCGACACGAATCCTCGCGCTCCTCCACGTGCTCTTCCACCTGCCAAAAAACCTTGAAATCGCCTTCTCTGAACCCCGTCTCGATCATCACGAGCATTCTTTATTCGCCGGCTCGCGTGATCAAAACAACTTTTTATTCAACTGTCCGCCTGTGCCGCGAGGAGCGACCGAAGGTCGGCGATGAGCGGCACTCGGCGGTACCGGGTATATCATACGTACATCATTCACTCTTTCTATTCATTTTTTTTTCTTTCCAAGGCTTCTGGCTCTTCCGAGACAAAAATAATAATAGTCCTATGGTAGCAATTTTACCTGTCCACCTGTATTGCGAGGAGCGCCACAAGGGCGATGTATCATTATTCAGTAAAAAAGCATTGAAATTACATGCCATATCTGGACTTCCATACGCACCAAATAAATTTCAACCTTTCCACTTCGATTAAACCTTTTTCTCGCCCGTGTCGCGATCGAATAATAGCAAAACATAGGTTTCATATTCATCAAAACGAGCTATTGATAATTCATCCCCTGGTGTCTGAGTGTTGAGCTGACTGTATAGGTCGACTTTACCGTTGTGCACCTGTGCCGCGAGGCAGTAGGTTGGAGTCCCACTGCCATTCAGTTGCTCCTTCCTCCCTACTCACTTGGTCAGGCTATATTCAATCAAGGCCGAAACAAAATATTCACAGAAAAACAGTACTGCAACGAGCCAACCATGATACAGTCCACAATTCTACCTTTCCACTGATGACCTGTGTACCTAAGGTCGGTGACGAGCGGCACCGTGCACGAGCTGGTGTATTATCATTCAGTAAAATATCCAATTAATCTATTGCATCTAGCTGAATTCCAACAGACTAGGAAGGTCAGTAGCATACAACGTAAGGGGGTAGGTCTGGTTTTGAGGTACCAGGGGTGCCCAGAGGGCCATATGAATTAAACAACATTGTGGAGAACTTGACAGGTGGGAGAAGACGGATGCTGCCGGATACTCTCGGATCACAGTGGCTGTGCTTCTCCCATGACGTAATCTCTAACTCTCTCCCTCCGAGTCGTTCTGAACTTGGAAGATCTTGTCCGATAAGGCTCTTGGGGAGCAAACATGCCACAGGATCCCTCCCCACCAGCGCAATTTCCCACGGATGTCTTTACTGACCTGGCAAGAGTGTCTGCAGCTGTGCAGTCAACTTAACGCGCGAGCTCGATGCTTCACTCTGGAGGAACGAGACCCTCGTTAGGGAGATGGCTGCCCTACGCAATATCCTCCAACAAAATCACAACTCGTTGACTCTCGAACAGAAGTCGCGGAGGACGCCCTCCGTGCTGCGCGCGCGAGTTTGGAAGCGTGGTCTGGGAGGACGAGGAGCAGATGCCTAAGACCGCGCGGCGCTTGCTGGACCTCAATCGAACCGTGCGGATGATGCAGAGCGCGGCGGAGCGTCATGCGCTGAGGTCGGCACCCACATCCAAGCCTCACACGTCAACGCGTTCGAGCGACCTCGGTGCGTACCTAGTTGTGCTCCGTTTCATTATACTGTACATTTATCCCAATAATGGATGGACTGTCCTACTTCTGGGCTGAGCTCTCTTTCTGCTCCGACCTCGTCTCAATCGACATCAACCTTGCCCGAGAACCCACGGCCCCACAAGCGCACCAGGGTCGAATCAAATTCAGCTGGCCATGGAGCACAGCATTCAAGTGATGCCTCGTCGTCCACCTTTCCTCGAGATGGCTTTGACTTGTACGTGCGCTCTTATGCCAGCTTTCCCTCCCCTTCTGAGTGATACTCGCGCATAGAAAATATATGTCTTAGTGCGTGCTTGCGCAGTGATCCCCATCTCATTCCCAAGTCCACTTCTAATCCTACCTCGTATTGGATTGGATTGGGGTTGGCATCGACATTGATATTGATGATGAATCGCATCCCTCTCGACAAGATGCGCGCACTCGGGAAATCAAAGGCACGCATTCGTCTCCATAT
This sequence comes from Mycena epipterygia, assembly GCA_029281465.1. Classification (NCBI taxonomy): domain Eukaryota; kingdom Fungi; phylum Basidiomycota; class Agaricomycetes; order Agaricales; family Mycenaceae; genus Mycena; species Mycena epipterygia. The sequence continues at coordinate 520,237 of JARJCQ010000031.1, read as the reverse complement.
TACCGTATTCCTTTTACGACGCCAGTACACTCATAATTAGCGCTGGACCAGGATTTGCTTTCGCGCAACTCGACGATGCAACAACGGAATATACATTGGGAGGCCGCTGGGAGCGACTCGCTCTTTGCGAAGTGTCAGATTGCGTATGAGTGAGTGGGGTTGCCCTCGCGGTTTTGTCTTAATAACTTGCTTTCCGCGTTTGCGTTCTTTTGCAGATATGTTTGTAGTCAGGCGATGGAGGAGATGGAGAGCGGGGACGAGAAGACGAAGTTTCTCAACTCGTGACAGGTGGAGTATGTATTTAAAATGCTAAGTAAGTTTGGATTCACATAGGGCGCGTTGGATTCGACGAAGGAATCTCGGTAATGAGAGGAACCTGGTCTTTTTGGTTCGAGTTCGCGGTGTAGTTTGATTCTCTTTGACGTAATGATTCATCGGGAAGTAAACCCACAATTGAATTGAGGTTGACCTGGACCACATCGAACGTAGGTAACGTTGAATGGGTGAAAATGGATTGGAAGCAAATAGAACAGAACAACGTTTTTGAAAATAAAATATAAAAGTACAGCTGTAACAAGTTGATTTCGAAGCGATATATGTGATCCAGAATATACCGTGTAGCACTCTCCAATGGTTCATAATGTTGTCTGCAAATGCATGAGCGATGAATTCTCTGAAATAAAATAACGGAGACCTACCACTGACAATTACCACAGCGGCTTTCCCCCGTGGTCATCCTCGAATTGGGTGATGTACGTGGGGTAGCTTTTGCGCCGGAAGGTGTTGCGGATGCGCTCGTCATGCGTGTCGGGCGTGGACGAGGGGATGAGGTGGAGGGTGCGGCGCATCGCGTTCTCGTCGAGGACTTTATGCGTGATCTGCGGCGGAGGCGCGGAGCCCACTGCGATGCGGCGGTCATCGGCGTCGAATGAGGGCGCGAGCCCGTGGATGTGGGCTCGGAGGAGTGCGCGCCCTTCGGCCACGGTGAGGGGGGGGGGACGTAAACTGAGCGAGGGTGGAGATGGAAGACGACATTCTGCACAAAGGTAAGCTCATGACTCATGTAAAAAACAGACAAAATGACTCGTACCTCGATGAGGTGATTTTCAAGTTGGCAAGTTGAAGTGGGCAAGTTGAAGTGGTTTGGATTTATTGGAGTTCACAGGAATACTCGCCGTTTTATAGGCGGGAGGGGGCCAATGTCTCACCTTTCGGGCTGGGCGGGGATGAGCCCTATCCGCGCGGGAGGCGGAAGCCCCCTGAGTGAGCATCGCCTTGAGCAATGTCGACTTCGATCGGTCGATCTAGAAGGTCTCGGGATTTTCACCCTCAAGGTGGTTCACGGAACTCCCCAGAGAAATGAAGTTCGATAATGCAATTCCACATCCTCTTCTGTCTCCATCTCCGACTTCTGTGCATCGACTCGCCATTGGAGATGGATTCTGGCGACAAAAACAAATACTAGTGCTCGGTGGGTGCGGCGGTATGGGGACGGGGAGGACCATACATTCTCGCAGGGTGCCTTCTTGAGAGACAGCAGGTCCTGGCGAATGATTTCGCGGCAGAATATATCCAGTCGGGGTCGTTGTCGTCGTAACTTGCGAGGTGCAGGGACAGTATCAATGCAATGAACACGAATAGTGGAGAAGACCTGAATGATTTTCCGAGCGTATAGCACTTATCGTATATAAAGAGAACAAGTGATGACCCACCAAACAGCTGCTCGATCTCCTTCCCCGCCGCCACGAACCCTAAATAGACGAACACGTCGACCGCGACCTGGGAACGAATTTATGAGCATGTCGAGTCTCGACTCAAATACGCGAAAATAGATCAATACGCACTGCAGGGACAGTATGCCACCCAAATCGCTCATAAACTGCGCGGCAGCATGAACAGGTACAGCCACAGCACACTACACCCACAATCGTTAACGCAGATTACCATGTTATCGAGGCTCGACTTGCTGGCCGCAATTTGCGAAGGAATTAGGCAGCTTCGGATGGCATGCGCACGGACCGAATATGAACGGAATACACGCTGCAAAGGCATTAACGCCGGAACATAGGGGAAAAGGCGGGGCGTACAAGGGTAGCAGCGTTGTGGGTATTTGTTCCAGGACTGTGTAACATGGGTGGAATGGTCAGCATGGGAATTACAAAGCGAATCGGAAGAAGAATGAAGGTGAAAGGGTAAAATGCAGAATGACGGTGGAAGCAAATCCCGAAGCTAATGGGAAGGACGAGAACACAAGGTGATCCCGAACATCTGGATCCCTCGCAGTAGACTGCTCAGCTTGGTGTCGGGGACTGTGCCGCCCTCGTCGAGGATGCTTATCCACTCAGAGAGGCACCGGAAGACCTGCAAAAATGGATGAGCGTGTTGGACACATTTTGTAAACGAAGAGAATAACAAGGGTGCATATGCTTTTCGGAAGAAGGGAAGGCCTTTAGGACTGAAAACAGGATAGGGCAGCGAGCGGAAAGGGAATGCACGGCGACGGGAGACCGACGGAACGCAAAATGAACGTCGGATACTGCGCCTGGGGGATGCTAGACCCCGGACATCGAATAGAGGAGATCGAATTAGGGAGCGAACTCCAAAATAAATGTCGCAACAAATCGACGCACCTCTTCCGGCGAATTCTCCCCTTCTCATACTCTTCCAGCTGCGGGAGCCCTTGCAGGGGAATCCGCCCAGTCCACGTCCTCATCCGGCTTGAATGATCATAGGCGTTAGAAGTCGAGTCAGTGAACGGCACCATAGTGAGATATCTCGAGCACCACGCACCCGCGACTTCCGCCCTTCCACCTTGACGTTATGCTGCGCCCAAAAGCTGTGGATCAACGCCGAGACGACCGTGAGCACGCCCGCGAACGGGATAACGTCCGGCGAGACGTGCCGCAGGACGCCTTGCTCGGGCGCGAGGCTCGGTATGGGGAGCAGGGAGATCACAGCACCTGTGTTGGTCGCGGGCGGTGTTGCGGCGTGTGTCTGGGCGGAGGATGTTGATGTTGATGCGCCGGATACGGGCGTGGTAAGAGACGCAAGCGTGGAGCAGGATTGACCTGCGGAAGTGGAAGTGGAAGTGCCTGGGGGAGAGGGGACGGCGGAGGCGACAGTGGGGTGCGGGTTTGATGGGTCGGGGAACTGGGCAGAGAAGGAATTCAATGAGATGGTGGAAGAAAACAGCACGTACGTCGTGCAATGGCTGGACGAGGTCGTATACAGGTCATGCCCACCTCACGCCGAATACGAAATTGACAAACAAGGCACGCAATGCATCCCGATCAAACACGGATCCACGATGATTTCCGCACAGCTGAGAGTCTCGAGTATCTCAAGTCCAAGTCCAAGTCAAGTCCAGCGTCGAGCGGTGGAGCGGGGAGTGGTTGGTAAAAGAAAGAAATGAAGTCACATACGATCTTCCATCAGTGGCAGTGCTCGCTTATTTGATGCTGTGCCGCGTCACTCGTCTTTCCCACCATGACCACCGTTCCACAGGAGCTCCTCGAGGCTATCGTCACTGTAGGAAGTAAAAACACTACGGCTGAGTACCCGAAGGTACTTGCATGAAGTGCTTATTAACCGTAAAACACTCGCATCAAGTGCTTTTGGGCACTCGCACGTAGTGCTTGTGCGCCAAAAACAGGCTCATATGGAGTGCCCGACGTAGTCAATGGGAGTGTCTACAAGCACTGTGCCTGAGTGCTTCACAACACTGGCCAGCAGTTCCTGAAGCACTTCCTGCCAGTGGTTCCTCATAATTATATAAATTGCATAAAAATCCATATATTCGGGGGTTACGACACCGCATATGTACGTATATACGTACGTACGCCTCTAGCACATCAGCGACGCGCCCGAGCGTACACCAAGTCGGTGCACCTTGGCGAGCTCCGGCACATCAAGCAGGAAGCGGGGCGCCGGTCCTGCAAATATAATCACAGAGTGCGCATGGCGATGAACAAAGATGTGTCGCTCACCAAGGACATCGGAGGCGTAAATTTGGTACACGCAAGTGACGACAAAGAAACCTACATTAGATTAAAGTGAGCAAGTAGCACAAATAAGACTCGGGTATAGTGCTACTTGGCGGCGATTTGAAGTGCTGGCATTGAACACGAATACAACGTGAAGACTCGGATTAGAATCAAAGTCAGTACGGGACGCGGATAAAGTCGGGCCGAGTCTTACCGAGCGTATTAGTATCAGTGATCAGGATGAGGACGAGGACAAACCAAAGTGAGCTGCAAGTCGCAAGAATAAGACTGGAGTATAATGCTAATTACCTTGGCTGCGATTTGAACCGAATCTGGATTGAGTATTGAGCGTGACGGCAGGGTTGCCGCAATGAAAGTTAGTATGGGCCACGGATGAGTCAAAGCGTTGAGAATCATAGACCAGATCTGAAAAACTATTGAGTGCGATGGTGAAGAACGTAAGATGTACCGAGAAGTGAGGCGAAGGTTGACATACGACGAAGCGAATTAGAAGCACGTAACAATGTCAGTGAGAACCATTATTCCCGCTCACAGCGGACGCACCTCATGCAGAGAATCTGCTTTGAAATGAAATTCTCACTAAATTGCGCCACCGTCGAATTCTGTATGCCCCGAAGTCGGCTTCAACCCGTGCGAAAGTGAACGCGCGCATACATGAATATAATTGCAGCGAGGGAAACTGATTCTGGACCGCACTCGAATCGCGGATTCTAGAGGAATATCAGTGAACGAAGGGACGAGGAGAGCGCGAAAGGGGTGCTCGGTGTCTGAATCCCCGGCTAGAGGCACGACAAGAATAGAAAAAGAGAGAATAGAAACAAAGAAACGTACCGTATGTTGCCCGAACAAGGCCATGCCGACTTGAGCCCGCCGGGTGTTGGGTGCAGAAATGGAGAGCGCGGGGTACGCCTTCGACGGCGGAGAGCACGATGGCGTTGAGTGGGCATAGCGGGAGGGGTCGCGTCTAAGAGGTGAAGGTGAGTCGGTGGTTCCACAACCTGTGCAGCGCGCAGAAGGAGTGGAGCAGGAACGGAGAACATGTTAGATCCCGATGAAAAAGCCCACGGGGAGCTCGGCGGAGCGTCGCGGAGAAGGTCCCTCACTGGCAATGCCAGGGGTAGAGTGGGAGGAGGGAGGTTGGGAAGGGGAAGAAGGTATACGACATAAAAAAGTAAGACACTCAGCTATTTGGATAAACGTCCCTATACTTCCAGTTATATGTTAAAAAGAAACTCGCTGCACCTCAGAGTTGAGTTGTCCAGTACCGGTCCCATGCCGGGGATGAATGTATGGGTGCTAAATAGAGCGCATAAGTATGAAAGTTTACAGAAATGGCCCGAGTACGTGCCATTTGTGTTGACGCGGATGCCGATCTGTCCAGATTGGGTGAAATCACAATTTGCAGGGCTGGAAATGATATACGAGGGGGATCAAAGACGGCCTGTTATAGTTTTAGTAGGTCCTGGGAGGTATTCAGGGTCATGGAAGAAGTCTATGCGGCCTTGTTGGTGGAAAACTGGAAAGCCATGTATTCACGCGATGATGTCTGAAATCGATGCAGGAGGGCGATGAAAAGTGCACAGGGACGTGTCACTGGATGTGTGCCACCGGTCTAAAAAGATCCAGGCGCGATAGTAGGGCGGGATGGGTGCGTGGACCGGTGCGAGGTGGTGGTAGGAAGAAAGGTGACAGAGTGTCACGTGTGACGTAACGCAGCCAAACATCATTCAACATCGTTCCAACTTTGTCCAGAAATCCGCACGATAGTTCCAGCGGCTGTCTACCGACCTGAAATACAATAACGTATTGGGTAAGTTGATGTAGACGAAATTCTGACAACGAATTGTCGAGTTCTGACCAAGCTCAAACCGTGGTTGATATAAGGCCCTTGAATCAGTTCAAACACATTTACGCCTAAAGAAGCGGTGATGAGTCGGATCCAGCGAGGGTGAATCAGCGCAGCTCATTCAATGCAGCCAGGTGGTAAGAGACGAAAATCAGCAAAGCAGCCTAAGCGGAAATGACAGGTCGAATTCGAAGTGCGAAAATTTGCCGGGCGGGAAATTTAATCTTCGAGTGCCAAACGTGGTGCCAAACGACGCTCAATGCACTGAATGTAGAGAATTCTCTTATCTGCAAATTGACATTTCTTCTTCAAACCTTCCCTGTCTCCTGTCACAAAATTAGTCTTCATAACGTTGGGCAAGTGTGGCTCAAGCCTACACATCCAGTACTGCCAAATGTCCGGCCCGGGGGCATAGTCTTAGGCCTCCTTGTCCACTTGCGGACGATTTGTCCTATGCTGCTCCTATTGCGACGTCCCTGATGGTTTTCCTTTGGAAATTTGCAACATGACCAACAATTTATGGTGTACATCTCTTAAACTACCTCTGGTTGCATCCCACGAGTCCATCCAAATGGCGACTCGCTTGCTTTCCACGTGTTAATGCTCCACTTCCAATATGCCAATGAGAGGGAATACTGGGCATGGTACGAAGTGGAATGTGCCAGGCGAGGGAACAGGAAGGGAAGAGAGGGGGGAAAGGATTATAGAGCTCGATCCCGATTTGAACGGGTGTGCCTGCGATTTATTTTCCGTCAGTTACACCTAAATTGATGTAGGTGCGGTCCCTCTACTATCGAGACGACATTTGCTTCAGCTTTTCTAGATGGGTATCTGAAGACTATGATTTGGACGACGAGGTTCCTGTTCATGCACACCGAAGAGACACACGGAAAATGAACAGAAGAGCGAGATAATAATAATATGAAGCGTGGTCGATATTTCAGTGCAAGGGAGATGGGGAACGGGCCAGGAAAAGCGGAGGAGAAGCGGAAGCCTGAGAAAAGCTGGATCTTGTCTATGGCTCGACTCCGAGTTTGCATGACATTTCGTCCAGGACTTGGTGCAGGCGCGGTCACACCTCCATCGAGCCGATATTGGCGTGCATTGGTTATTGTATTCAAGCGTATTCGTGGAGCTTCTTAGTTCGAACGGGTTCAGTTCGGATTTTTAATATTTTTTAAGGCACCCGATTGGCTGATTATGATTTAAAATCCGAACTGAACCCGTTCGAACTAAGAATTGAGCACCCCTAAAGGCTGGAAGTCCGAAGAACCGTGACCACAGGAGCAAAAAGGTAACTTGACGAACTCATCACCATAGCTTAACCCCGATCAAACGGGTGAATCTGTGTTAATTCGTCTGCATTAATACAGAGGCTTGGCGCTTTTAGCAAACGCCGTCTCGCCACCAGCAAGTCGATGTCCATCTTCGTCCGTCCCTGATTAAATCTTTAATCTATGTGAACAGTTATAAGATCTAGCCAGAGCTGTGTAGATATAATATATGTGCGAAAGCCGATTAGTAGAGGACTTCTCCTATATTGGATGGTTCCAAAAGAGGAGGAGAGCTAGAGGTTTTGTGTTAAGGAAACTTGCACAATGTGTATCGTGTACCACAAGCCAGACAGCCAGGAACAGTCAGTTTGCAAGCCAGGAATCCTGGAGACCGACTGGAGACGGTGATGGCAAACAAATCAACCACAGCCGGCGATTCCCGCATCAGGACGCATAATTTCCGAGATTTTCTCCAACTGGGCACGTTTCTGCGGTGTTTGGCATCTGAACACTCATATGTAGTGCTTTCTGAAGTAGTGTCCTTACACACACTCAACTGAAGTACCTCAAAAAGCACTACCAATTAATGACATCAGTGGCAGTGCTTTTTTGACGTAACGAGTGCTTACGCACTCATATGAAGTGCTTTTACTTTCCACAGTGATCGTGCTCCAAGTCGACGATTCTGATGCCTTGAAAGCTTGTGCTCTTGCAGCTTATAACTTCCTCGAGCCGAGCCAGCGCAGGCTTTTCGAGTCGCTCAAACTTCATGGCGGTAACTGGCCGAACTTGAATTACAGTGCCTGGTCTGGCCGCTTCAAGGAAGCAAGCCATCTCGCCAAATATGTTACGAACTTGCAATTGGATTTCCCTGGGAGCCCGACGTGTTCGGACATCGACAGTTTCCAGGACGTGCTCGCATACTTGACCAACGTGCAGCGCTTTTGGATCGACGGGACATACGCCAAGCCCTTCATATGTTGGAGCAAGCTTCCGCCGGGAGTCTCCTCGGCCCTCCTCGATTTCATTTTCCGGCAGCGGTTACGCCGGCTGGATATCGGCTTCATTTGGATGCCGGCGGTAGTGCTCTCAGCTCTGCAGACCGCCGTTCCAACTCTCCGCATTTCCTGCGCAGTCGTGGAGCGCAGGACGTTTGAGATCCCTGCGCATGCCCCAATATGCGGCCTAGAATGTTTGGTGCTCCAAGGCTGCACTGCTCGCGTCCACGCGCTGTTCTCCCCTCCAAACTTGCGCGGCTTATGGGTGACATTACGATACTGTATGCCTCTCATTTCCGCTGCAGCGCACACACTCGAGCGCATACGGCTGAGTTGTAGCGGTACGTCACTGCATATGTATTCGCACCACCCTCCCTCGCCTGCTGATTTGTCAGTCAGATCTCGCTCGGGACGATTCCAACCACTCCATGTTCCCATCTCTTCCGCGTCTCCACTCCTTCGAGATCCTCATCAACATCGAGGACCAGAAAACCCCGGTCTTCATGGACATACTATCCAACATCCTAGCCTCCAAATCGTCGGTCGGGGCTACTCCACTCGACGACCTCACCATCGGTTATCCTTTCCCGCTCCTCCTGGATCATATGGACGACGCCTATAGAACGTCGCTGGCTGCGCTTGAGCAATTTCTCTTATCATATCCAGCACTGGCGCGCCTTCGATGGAGAGTTCGGATGGGGAGTGAGCTCGAAGGCGTGACTGCTCTCACACAGGAGGCAATGCCCACGCTGCATGCCATGGGGAAGCTTGGCTTCGAGCAGTGGACCTATGATTGCTTCGACGATGATTTCATGTCAGGGTACGCTGAGTACAGAAAGGTCGGTGAGGCGTCGCTCTAAGCGTCTGTGCTATTGCTTATTGCCTTTTCTGGGGCAGGCACGCGTTGATAATACTTTGAGACGTTTGGAGTGAAGCCGTTGGGCGATCCTGGTAGCCTGATACCAAGTGTAATGCAACTCAAAAAGTCGGGACTCGTCCCTTTCCCAAATGCGCAATTCACTATTCAGACTCTGAGACGAATCCCCTGCCCAGATTTCGACCGCAGACCGCTACCTCTCCCACGCTCAATTACCTATTTTACGTCCCGACGCTGTGAAGATGTTACACACAACCCACAATTATGAAAAGGTACTTGTCTCACCTCAAAGTCATGCTTGGTCTCGGTCCTACTAGTAATGTGAACGCTGATAGGGTCTCGGTGTTGCTGTGACTGAAGGATCTCGTCAATCCAACGCAGTTATCTCAAAGTCAGATGCACGCACCCTAGGATTGGCAGCCGATAGCTCCACGGCATACTGCTCTCCGCCACTGGTAGTGCTCCCGGATCGAATGAATTCTCTGGAGTTGAGCGTCACGAGGAGCGAATCTGTATAAACGTCCCACTGCGAAACAACGCATGAGAGTACTTGTTGGGAACGATAAATACCTACGAATTATGTAATAGAATATGCTGATATTTCACAGACATCATTGGGGTGCGCCGCAGATGGGTCAAGAACCACGCATAGAGTTATGTTTTGGGGAAAGCACCAACCTGTTCGGTCGCATTAGTTGAATGTTCCAAGGTTCGAAACCGGCGCAAGACTTACACAAATAGCTGAGAGCAGCGCGAATATTGAAGTTGGAATCCCTGTAGGCGGGTATGATCACCACTCTCCACACTTCAGGTAATCGTTCTTTAACCTACCGATGGTGAATGTGAATATCATCGTCATAGCAACAACATCAGTGTGGAGAACGCCTCATCTCGGCCAAATCCGATCCACACCCTGTCCTCGCTTTCGTCCGTGACACCGGCCGCTTCCCCCTACGCGCTCTGACCCGCTTTTCTCTTTCTCATTCTCTTTCCTTCTCTCTCAATCTCAATCTCACCCACTTATTTATTATATACAGCATCGACTTGCCCCCGTCTTGACACCACGCTCTGACACGCATCTTACACACATCACCATCATAGCGCCGTCCCGCGTTATTCATCCCTTCATCGTCCTCACACTCCCAGTACATTATCCATGACAGCTAGCATACCTCACTGTACATAGCATAGTGCCACATGGGCCCCCAGGGGCCCGCGCGCACTCTAATTGATCCTTGATTGATCAGTGTGGAGAATACCAAAATTTGTGGCACGTACCTCAAAGCTCGTTCTCCTTGATTCACCTCAAACTCCTTCTGTCCCAAAGCCTGCCGACCGAAACAAATCTTTGCGCACCTCTTTCCCATGATACAAGCTCTTACCACGTCCTCGTGGATCACGGTTCGATCGCTGCCTTGCGTTGCTATATTGAATTACGGATGCATTACATGAAATAGGTGGAGCTTCACTTAAGTTGTAGGCGGTCCGAACCGAATCATGACTTAAGTGGTCATGGAACTTGAGTTCCCCGTGCCTGCCTGCACGGCGTACGCCACGCTGTATGTGGCCCCTCAGTCATCCACCACTTAAGTTGCACCCACCACTTACGACCTGCCTACCACTTAAGTTGCGTCGACCACTTAAGACCTGCCAGCCACTTAAGTCGCGCGCAACGCTTAAGTCTCATCCAAGCAGGTACCGCCCACTTGAGACCCCCCCCCACCACTTAAGTCGCGCGCAGAACTTAAGTCTCATCCACCACTTAAGCCCTGTCGATAACTTAAGGTACGGCACCATGTGTGGCTGTGCAACGGCGAGCAGCCAGACCACGGCGCCGACCGGGTTTTCCAGCATGGGGGGACGTCACACACATCTATTGCATGTCTGGCGGCAACGTGCTGGTCCTCAGGCGCAGGGGAGTCTGTCGATCTGAAATGTCTTAGACAGTGGCTGTGCAACGACGAGCAACCAGACCACGGCGCCGACCGGGTTTTGGAGCATGGGGGGGACATCACAGACATCCATTGCATGTCTGGCGGCAACGTCCTGGTCCTCAGGCGGCAGGGGAGTCTGTCAAGCTCAAATGTATTAGAAATCTTTGTACACTCTATGTATCCCCTGCTCCTTGGTCAATAAAGTGCGAATCTCGTTTCATACAGCCATGGGACTCACCATTTCATCCATCCACGTAAATACGATGTCGCGCCACTTGTCGATCTTCCTCACCAGCTCGTCGAAGCTGGTCGCGGCCACCCAATCGTGATGTGCCCCGGACTCGGCGCTCTTGAAGATCACCCTGGCGTTGTGCTGCAGCCGTTTATGCATCGCGGCCTGCATTCGACCAAAGGTGACCTTGCCGTTCAGCTCCCCATTCTGCTCCTCCTCACGGTCCGCCAATCCTGCCCAAACTACGCTGTTGCGCTGGAACCTCATGATGACACGGAAGATCTCCGCGTGTTTTCGTTCATATTGCTCCAACCAGCGGTACATTTCCGCCTCAGCATGGAACCACTGGACTCGGTCACCTAGAGCCCGTCAATATACAGCTGCTAACAAATGGAATGCTACTGACTTTCTTTCTTATACACCACCAATTTTGCGTCGCCCAGAGGTTGCTTTCGCGTCAAACTCTCAAGCCAGATCCAGCCGTCTCGCTTCTTTGGCTTTGGCTTCGTCTTCGTCTTCTTTGTCTTCGCGACGTTCTTCTGTTTAGACGGCGACATCTCCACATCGCTGTCCTCGGCATCAGACGCCGACGACTCCACGTTCACATCGTCCGGAGCGATATCCTTGAGACGCTTGGGACTGCGGTGGTTATGCTTAAAACCTCCTACATTCAGGTCAGTTTGTAGGAGAGTTCACGTAAGGGTGCTGCCATACCTGACCGCTTGAGCGTCTGAGTACCCGCCAATAACCCGGGCTCCTCAGCTTCACTATCGTGTTCCCCTGTCCCTGGTAAGAGTGTGGAAGCCACTGCTGCGCGCGCGATATCGTTAACCCACTCTGTAGATGCCACGCCATCCCGTCGAATAACCGCGAGTCCCCCTTCGCGCGATGTAAGTGAGTCTCCTTCCTCCGCGTGTCCTGGTGGCTCAGCGGTGGATACGGCTCGACAGCATCCTTTGCCATGTGGCCTAGGTGTATCAGGGCAGCTCGTGCGTTGTTGTACATGGTGATTTCGAACAACTTCATCAGGTCTGCCTTTTGAAGGTTGCGCTGCGAGCGCATAACGCCTGCCTGGCCCCGATAATCCAGGTCCCGGGCCTTCTTGACGGCAGACAACGCCAAAGAGGCCACGCGCACGGCTAAGATACCGCTGCCGGCCTCGGTACACCGTAATTTGATCTCTGCCTCCCGCAGCTGCGAGTCCAAGTCGTTTGGATCACCGCCAGTGGTCGGGCGCTGCCCATGTTTCATGCGATACGATGGAAGTTGAATGGCTGTGAGTTCTGGCTCATCTACGTTGAGCGCGCTGAGCTTGAGACACGGGTATATGTCGCGCTGGCGTTCCCTGAATTTCTTGAGATCGAGATTCAGGGTGTCACGCAGCTTCGTGATGCTCGCCCAGGTGTCCACCAACGGATGCTCCTGGTGGTTTCGCAGAAGCGCAATCGTAAGGACCCTACATCATGGTGCGTTAGACTAATTCCGGCCATGGTAGTATGCACTTACTGCGAATGCTCTATATTCATTCCATCGTGAATCCACTGTGCTATTGGTGTACCCGCATCGTGCCCGTCGTCGCGTCTGGATTTCTCTTGCTCTGCGGTGATCATGGTGGCCAGCGTACTCTCGACGGTCATGACTAAAGGCCTTTCAGCCCAAATGCGCATTGAGATACAATCGGGGCATACCTTCCGTCGACTCATGCTGATAAACACTTTCAGCTTTGCCATCGGCTGACTTCGTAGTAATTCGGGACTTTTTTGACCAAGCACCGACTTCTGTGGCATTCTGTCTGCTGAGATCCTCCAAGACAGTCGTCAGAGATGTTGATCTCGCCCAAGAACTTCCTCTTTTGGGCAGGGCATGCGTCCTCTTTGTTAGAGATGTCGATCTCGCCCAAGAACTTCCTCTTTTGGGCTGGGCACAGGGGCGTGTCAATGTCAGAGAAATCAATGTGGACGGGAGCAGGAGAGCTGGGTGGGGGTGTGGGAAGGGTTGGGAAGCAACACCGGTGTGCGCGTGGTGTGGATGGGGGAGTGTGTGGGGGGCCAGGGGCGGGTGCGACGTGAACCCTCTGAAGGCCAGGGAGGGGCTGTAAAGCCCAGTCTGGATGACCAGGCACGCCACGAGCTGCCAGATAGGGCACAACCCACTTGTGCCATGTCTGTTCTGCAGCCTGCAAGAAAGACTTCAGCCCTGCGTTGCGCACGGCATAGGTGTTGCCGGTCTTCATGAAGTAGGCGTCGTACGCATCGCGATACATGTGCAGAGCCTGCTGTGCCTCCAAATCGGGGGGAGGGGTTTCATACAATACAAGGCGGTTGTTGCGTACCTGACGGCGTGTCAGTGGGTGGCAAGCTACGGGTAGAGAGATATGAGTACTGACAAAGTTAATTTTGATTTTTCCAAGTTGGCTGAGGGTGAGTGCTGATCCCATTGCGACACACAGTCTTGTGGGGTCCTGGTGGAAGACCTCAGCAAGTTGTTCGGGGGGGATCAGCTCGAGGGCTTTGCACAGAAGAGCACAGTGTCGAACATTCGTGTCGAAGTTGGGTCGATTCAACGGGCCAAAAAGCCGGCACGTCTCTTGGGCAGATATGTGGAGCATTGTGAAAGCAAGGTACGGATGGTGGAGGATTGAATGGTCTCGAGTTAATGGTGACTTAAATAGCCCTGGCATCCAAAGTGTTTCCTTTCCAAGCGTTCATTTCCTGTTCGAGTTTGCATTTCGAGCTGACAATGCCCCTCGCTTTGGTGGCTCTTGGCTTTATTAGGTGGTAGGTGGCATTTCTTGCCTCTTGCTTTAACACACCATTCACAAGCTCGTAGTCTTCTCTCTCCCCCGACCTCTCAACGATGGCGGCCCCCAAAAAACAAACTAAACCTAAAGAAATGTTCAAACCATATGATGCCAAGGCGGTCCCCGACTCCATGCCATTCTCCAACCTCGCGCTTGTGACCACCACTAAAGGTGACGAAACTGCAGTGCCCATACTCAACCAACACCAGCAAAGCTGGATCCTCGAGGTCGCGCTTTGCCAGATTGATCTTGCCAGCCTGGTCACCAAGAAGGACGCTAAGGAGTTCTACGATAAGGTCAAGACCGACATGTTTCACGCGAAGGCATTCCAGCACACAGTGCAGCCAGGGGATGAGGTAGAAGAAGCCTCCCTCCCCATGCTCGTTGCCACCTACAAAAAGGAAAACCCCAAGTGGAACAAGAAGAAGACGACTGCCGACAAGAATACCGACAAGGAGGAGCCAGAGCAGGAGGATGAGGATGGGTGCATAGGTCTACTGTGGGGATACACCAAGGCGGGGTGGTGATGGGTAAGTACTGCCTCATTGATTTGTGTCCTTCCGAGCATGCTGCTGACCAACCACAAAAGGCAATCCAGAAAGTCATCAGTAACAAGCGAACCGTGGAAAATCGCAAGCCAACAAAAGACACGAAAGGCGCTGGGGAGTCTATCCCAGTCGTCGCTCCTGCAGTGGCACTGTTGAAGCTCTTTGGTCTCACCGCCTCCACGGGCCGCGACAAATTCCGTCAAGAGCGCCACGACGAGATTGAAGAGTACTCTAAAACTTTATCGGGACCGATGAATGCCGGCGCCAAGTTTCGCATGGCTGAGGCCAAGATGTGGGCGCAAGAGGATCAGGTGTCATGGGGGGCGGTGATGGATGACGAGGACATCGACTGGAAGGAGTAAGTCATCGGTGCTGTCCTGTCTGTTCGTTGCTAACATTTCTCAAGACGTCAAATGCTAGTGGCGGGTGGCTTTCAGCATATGGTCAAGACCATCCACGGCACGGGCAAGCTCCGTCCTTTGGTGGTGACCATGGTGACTGCTTGGCTGGACGAAAATGGACAGCTACAGCTTGACTGGTAAGTCATTATTTACTTGTACTAATTTACGTGCCACTTACAGTTGGAGCAGGGTCGAGGCCGTTCCGGAGGGGATCCGTGTCCGCCAATCATTCGAGAAGCAATACGCAAAACTCAGCTCCGACTACATTAATGCCATGTATGCATGGGCTGAAAAGCCTCTCCAAGGTAAGATCTGAAAGTGACACGATGATCTGTGCTAACCTGCGCACATAGACTATGTAGCTGTGCGGGATGCTTCCGCTCGCCATGCTCCGCCTGTCTTTCCTGTCACCGCCGAGGCTCTGGACGACATGTCCCCCAATATGGTGGCACAGACGGTGACCAGTTTCCTGGTCAAATCCTACCGTGCGTCGTTCCATTACGAAAAAATGTAACATCATTAACACATCGCAGACGCTGTGTTTGGGAGTGAAGACATACCATGGGCAGCAATTGCCAGTGCACCCGACGAGTATTATGACAGTGTGAACTTCGACCTCGCGTTCAGCTCGAAGGGCCTGGAGGAGTTAAAGAGCACCCAGTGGCATGCGTTAGCCATGACATTGGCATCGGGCGCAGGTGAGGGGAGCTCGGGGCTCTTCCGCAAGGCGTGTTCAGTAGCCGGGGAGGAGCAGGAGCAGGCGTGTGGCACGGAGGAGGAGGCGCGTCTCAAGCGGGAGCAGGAGGAGGAGGAGGAGGCGCGTCTCAAGCATGAGGAGGAGGAGGAGCGTTCCAAGCGCGAGGAGGAGGCACGGCTCAAGCGCGAGGAGGAGGAGCAGCTCAAACACGAGGAGGAGGAGGCACGGCTCAAGCGCGAGGAGGAGGAGGCGCGGCTCAAGCACGGGGAGGAGGAGGCGCGGCTCAAGCGCGAGGAGGAGGAGCGTTCCAAGCAGGAGCAGGGCCAAGTGCCAGGTGGGAGAAAGCGCAGGGCGGAGGATCAGCTTATCCCTGAGGATGCAGGAGCGGTGCGGCGGACTGGGAGAGCACGTCTATCACCCGAGGTAAACTTTCATTCACTCATTTTCTTCCTTGCGTCTGATTATTGGAATTCATAGGAGGCTAAATTGGAGCGCGAGAAGAAATTAGCGGCGACCGTTGGTGCCGGCAAGGTCAAACCCAGGTGAGTTTTGAGGTCTGTGTATAGAGGTTAGCGGTGCTCATGAATATCAGTTACAAGTACGTTGAGAAGAATCCGGCTAAACCTAAACCGAAGACAAGGAGGTAGGATTTTGATTTGTTTTCGTGTGGCCGAAACTAAATACATCCCAGGACTTAAGTCGTGCCGGAAACTTGAGTCCCAAGGCAGAACTTAAGTTTGCGACTCAAGTCTTAAGTAATCTGTATAATCGAACTGAAGTGGGGAATTCAATAAGGTTGTCTCCTAAGTTCTCCGCTAACTTAAGTTCCTGCAAGTCTTAAGTTCTCCGACGACTTAAGTTCTCCAGCAACTTAAGTCCTACGACAACTTAAGTCCTACGACAACTTAAGTTCTGAGCAAGGTAGGCGTGCAGCGTATACAGTCGCAAACCGGGAAGCGCAACACACGTAGAAGAGCAACACAACACTTTCGGCAATTTTGCCTGTTAATGTTGCCTCAAAACTCGGTGGGAACATAGTAGGGGATCGTCTTAGGTTACCTAGAGAAGGATTTGTCTCAAACGACGGGGTGGAGCGAGAGAAATAGCAAATGTTTGTGCAATCATCAACGCGATCAATTAGGATCAATTGGTCTTCCTTTTTTTCAGCCAGTGAGCCACCCAAAATATGGACTGTCTTCGTATCTGAGGGCTTTTGGGTCCCTCATTACGGCTATATAGTTCCCAGATGCAAAATAGCTCCTGCTGGAACTACAATCGGTGGCACTGTAGTGTTGCGCTTCTACGTGTTTGGGCATATTTAGGCTCCCGGAAAGTTTTGCACTCGTTCTCAAGAACGAGAGGGACTACCGCCCAGGAGTAAATTCTGACATAGACTACGCCTCTCGACGACCTGGTTACCAACTTGGACCCAGTGATTTGAATTTGATTTGGGTGAGATATTCAGCGAACAATCAGAGCGTTGCTCTTCCCGGTTTGCGACTGTATTATAGGGCTCTACAGTATACTAGCTACAACTTAAGTGTCATTTCGGTTCGGACCGCCTGAAACTTAAGTGAAGCTAATTAAGTATTTGGCATTACAAGGCAGAGACGTGGGTTTGACTCTCACCGAGGACATGGGCATCAGACATTTTCGGCCAAGGTCTTGGGTGCCTTTGAAGCTTCTCTTCGTCTGCCATGTGAATGTCGTGGGCTTTTCCTGAGGTCTCACGCTCCATTGACTCGCGCCGCGCTGCAGGTCTATGTACACGAAATGTAGTCCATCCGCTGGCGCGTCAACGGCTGCGATATTTGGCTCAATCAAACGAAGCCTCTTCTGCCCCAGGCGTCACCGCCCGACGAACCGCGCACGATCCGACGTAAAGTGTTCTCCGTTCTACTCTCTCAATTTTCTTTGGATCACGCGTGTGCGACCTTCGCCAGCACGTCTTCGTGGATCAATGTTCGCTCACTTCCTCCAGTTGGAGAACAGCTACGACGTTGAACTACCAGGAAGAGCTGTGGGCTCGAATCTCGCCGAAGACGATGTTGACGCACCGACGTCTTATTCTTTTTCTTTTGCTCATCCCTTTCGCCCAGCTCTGTGGTCCATGCCCCTGAACTCAGGACTCAGAGATAGCTCAACGCATGTCAAGTTCACTCCAATACTTATTGTACACGATGACACCATCGCTCTTTGCAATACCCAAGGAACCGTCCAAGATTTAGATGAAAGACCACGTAACTGCGGCCACCGAGGTGTCCTGAGGCCTTCTGTCAAGCGCGGCGAAAGTACTTGGGCTAAGGGCGATATCCTGGGATCCTGTGCTAGCATCGTAGGTGCTGCTGAACACGGCTGTAGTGGTCTCGCCGTGGACTGGGGAAACACATGGAATTAGGAGCGACGATGATTATCACCTGCCAAAGTGACGTTGAGTGTTGCAGCAGACGACGGAGCCCACCAACTCGGCGGGGACGGCGATGGTGAAGGGGCCGTTGAGCGCCGGGCAGGCGCAATTGATGGTTTCGAATAATCCGATTGGCTTCAGGACGTGCATCGGTAGCGTCCTGCTGGGAGGAACGAAACCCAATCGCACCTGTACTAGTGAACGCGTTGGCAGTGCCAATGAGCACGGCGGCGGAAACCGCGGCGAGGAGGGATTTGGAGAAGGACATTGTTGGTTGATTCGGCGGGGAGATGAACCGGTTGTAGAGAGAATTAAAGCGGCTTTTAATTGAGTCAGTAGGTACCACAAACCGTATGGAGAACTTATTTTTGTGTAGCTTCGCGGGGCCCCGACCTGCTTCACGCGCCTTGATGATATTGGGCGAGAGCGGGTTTGGCTTGTGCTGGGATAAGTATAATTTGCGGAGGTCTGGATAAAATCCCTCGCAGTGTTACATTGATCGACCCCATCTAGCGTCAAATTCCTTGCGGAACCACTGCTGATTCTCCCCGCGCAACATCCTCAGATCACGATGGGCGATGCGATCCTTTTAGAAAGAAAGCAACGTCAAAGAAACCTGGAGCTCATAGACAGACATATTCATGCCCACTCACAGATCCTCGCTGTGCTACACGGGAGTGGAAGGGTGCACGGTGCTAAGTGAAAGGACTGAGACGCAACTCGGGGAGGTACTGCACGGCGCACACGTACTGAGATTAGTCTTGGTCCAAATCGAAAATGCAAGGATTAGTTGAAACATTCTTGCACGCCGAATTTTGCATTGCCGAACCAGCGTATCCTTGCACAGGCAGTTCTCGCGCGCAACACCCTCAGATCCGGGCGGGTAGCGTGGTTTCCTAAGGAAGCGACATGAAATTAGCATACAGCCGACTTGAACAAGAACCTCAAGCTGTCTTCTCGCCAGGAAGAAATCCAAGCCGAGGTCACGGGTATGCTGGCGGGTGCATGGTCAGGCTCATTGGGTGATGCTAATGCGGTCGCAGTCTGCGCACTGGACGATGTGGTCCGGCAGTTTGAGCACTGGGCCCCGCCTCGGCAACAGGTCTCTGCGGGGGAGTGATTAGGATGCAGGAGGAACGATGGCAAAGAGGGCTTATCATAGCAGATCTACGCGTTGAACCTGAAATGAGATCTTGCTGCTCGGCGAGGGTGTCTCGATGGCTGATTAAGTCGTGATTTCGGAGCTAGAAGCCTCACCGCGAGCAGGAATCTGCGGGGAAGTGGTGAGAATGAGGGGCGAAGGATGATATCGAGAGTGATAGCGGGGTGGGGATTAAAACGAGGGAGTGATTGATGGCAGCGCACACTGAATGGAGCGAGCACTGCTTGGCGCAACGGGGGAAATAATGCTCTAGAGCCGAAATGGTCAGAATGAGGAGGGTGAGGATGATAAGCGGAAGGAGTCCTTTCAGGCATGTACAAAGCGGTGCTTGGGGGGACGGGCAACCGTGGGCGATGGATGAGGCAGCAGTGGAGTCGTTGAAAAAAAATCCTTGACTTGACCTCATCAGAGATCAATAGTATCTATTGATCATCGGAATGAATGCACGATTGAGGTAAAGCAAAGTACAACTATGCACCTTCGATCCGCGAACTCGATGCCGTGGGGGCTTGGGAATGGCCATGGGTGTCGACAGCCTTCGTGGATGACGCTCGGCCGTGGTCTGCATCATACGCAGATCTGCCGCCAGCTGCTCGTGATCCTTGGTGATCTCCGCCCCGTCCGCGCATCCGTTCCCAAGCTCCAGACCAGCACAGTCGCAACGCACGGCGTACTCCCGCTTTCTGCGCCTTTTGTTCGCGAACCAACATCCTCGGTGCTTGACAAGATTGCGAAGGGAAGCGGTCTATTCGGTCTGAGAGTGATTCCTTCCGAGTGAGGCACGAGGTTGCGCGCCAGGGCTTCTGTTTTGGACTGCGCCGCCGCCGACGCCTTTGCGAGGTCGGCGAAGAGTTCCGCAGTGGAGTTCGGTGCCATCGTCAGCGCCGGAAGATGTCCGCAGCCTTGTCGCAGATTCCAATTCAGAGCGCTGAGGTAGGAAGGAGAGAAATGAAAAGCTATCATCAGCAAATTCCCTGAGAAATTGCATTTGATTGTCGGGTTTGCAATCAAGCCGGAAAGTTGTGATCGCCGTAACTGCAGGCAGTCGGGTCGCAATCGTATCACAATCGGTCTGCAATTTGCACCACCGATTCTCTACCTTGCATTTGTATTCTGGTCTGATCTCAACCTGAGTACAAACCTATTTCAATCGATTGTGACTTTTGCCGGCGGAGCCCGTTTGATTCTGTGCCGCCGCCGCGGTCACCGTGACAGTCATTCTAAAATTGGCTGTACCGTTCCGCCTCGACGATCCTCAGCGCTTCAGCGAACGACCCGCTCGCACCCGGCCTTGCACGCATAATGCGTCTGGCACGCGCCGTTGCTGCTTTTTTTTGCATTCTGCTCGGGCTCATCGCATCAATTACGCTTTCCACTGCTTTTTCGGGCACCTCGTCCCTCGCGTCGCGCACCGACGATCTTTTCCTGCCGCAAATTTGGCCTAATCACACGCTCGCGGAGCCTTCGTCCCGAATGGATGAGATTATGAGATGCGGGTGTGGAAAGACATACACCAGCGAGCCTCATTACACAAGCCATTTAAATACCTGCAAACGGGTCCTTGACGAGAACCGTCGTTCTTGGGCCATCGCTGACTCGAGGAAAAACAAGAGACAAAGGGTCGACTCGGACCGCCGTCACAGTCAGCCGGAGAGGAGATCTAGACCCGGCGAGACCAGCTCAAGAGCGGACAGGACCGACCGTGGCGTGGGCACTTCAGCCTCGGCTTCCTCTCGCCACAACAGATACGAGGCGCTTACACCCGATGATTCCATGGTGAGTATCTCGAGTTTGTATCCCTTGCGACGCTAACATTGCCTCAGCCGGATTACAATACAGGAGTCGACCCTGCGCAAGCACATCTACCAGAAGCGGATTTCCGCGTCCCAAGCCCTGAGCCGCCCCAGCCTCCTTCCCTTCCAGCTAAACGGATACGCCGCCCCACCGCGAAGGCTTTGCAGGCCCTAGAAGATCCACTGCCGGAGGGGCCCGGGCCTCTGCAGGAGGACGTGGCCAGTCCCGAGCCGGAGACGCTAACCGTGCGCGTACCCCGCCTCTTTCGTACTGCAGCCAACTCGTTCGGCTTGTCGAGGATATACCGTCGGAAGCCCACTGCCATTCCTGACATGGACGGTGTTCTTGACGATCGTGTGGCTGCCGGCTTAAAAGAGTCCTCGACGGCTATCTCACTTCGGACTCTCCGCGACATCATTTGGCCGTATCCGAATCTCAGCTCCTGGTTATTTGGGAAGTGGTTTTGGAACGAGGGCGACAAAAAGACGATAACCTCGCGCAAAGGTCTTCTCGATATCCTGCTATCCGGGGCCTTCAGGATCGACGACCTGCGTGGTGTCAACTTTGATAAAATCGACAACGTTCTCGGAACTACGGACACGTCGGAGATGGCATGGGAGGGCAACGGGTGGAAGACTTCCACTGTCACCATCAAGATTCCTGTCGGGCAGAAACTGACGAAGGAAGAGAAGCGCAGGCGCGCCACCGCCACTCAGACAGCGAAACGTTGGGACAACGTGGATCCCGAGGCCGATAAAGTGGAAGTGCGCAAGTTCGATATCCCTGGCTTTCACCACCGCAGCCTCATTCATGTCATGCGGTCCATCATCGAGTTCGACGACGCGGCAAAATCCTTTCATTGGCACCCTTTCGAGCAGTACTGGACACCTCAAACACCATTCGCACTCGGTGAAAGGGTGCACGACGAGCTTTACTGTTCGCCTGCTTGGATCGAAGCGGACCGCAAGCTTCAATCATCTCCTCCAGAGCCTGGCTGCACGTTGCCTCGTGTCATCGCTGGATTCATGTTCTGGTCTGACGCGACACATGTCGCGCAGTTTGGACAAGCGAAGCTCTGGCCCGTATATGCCTATTTCGGAAATCAGTCGAAATACTCGCGCGCGCAGCCCAGCGCTAGAGCATCATCACAAGTGGCATACCTCCAGAGTGTACGCATCTCCCTCCATCCTATCGTAGCCCATGCTGAAATCCCTTCAGCTTCCTGACACCATCCAGGACTTTATACGCAAGGCCGCCGGCAAGGGCGCGAGCGACCAGCTGCTGGCACATTGCCGGCGCGAGCTCTTCCACGAGTCCTGGAAGCTTATGCTGGATGATGAGTTCATTGAAGCGTACAGACATGGTATTGTTCTCGACTGCGTGGATGGTATTCGCCGACGCGTGTATCCTCGGATCTTCACATTCCGCTGACTATCCAGAGAAGTACCGCTCCTTACATTTCATTGTTTCATCACTGCTGACATGGATGCCAGAGTACTTATTGCAACCGTGCGCGATATGGGTAAATGTCCGTGTCCGCATTGCAAAATTGCGAAAGAGGACATCCCCAATCTTGGTATGGATTCGGACACCAAGGTCCGGGTAGAACAGGTTCGCCGCGATGATGTCGACCGTCGCGCGAAGGTGGCTGCAGCCCGAAAGCACATCTACGAGGAGGGTTATGTAGTGAACAGCAAGAAGGTAGAAGACCTTCTGAAACCCGAATGACTTGTGCCTACAGAGGTGTGCATTGTTTCCACTGAGACACGACATTCATTAACTCACGGAGCCGTGTTCAGAACGCTTTCTCCTATCGCCTAGATGGGCTCGACTTCAATGTCTTTGATGCCCTTGTCTCCGACATGCTGCACGAGACGGAACTGGGTGACTTCAAGAACGTGATCAAGCATCTTGTCCGCATGTTGCATACCGAGGGTGCCGATGTTGTGCATGAATTCAACGAAAGGTATGTGAACTCATCCACTGGCGAACGGTGCACTTAAAAATGATCAGATTTCGCCAAGTCGCGCCATTCGGTAGATCCACCATCCGACGATTCCCGCACAATGTATCCGAGATGAAGAAACTCGGTGCGAGAAACTACGAAGATATACTTCAGGTGCGCTCTACTTGCAATATGATTTCGTGTAGCTCACTATTTTGCCAGTGTTTAGTCCCATGCATCGAGGGCCTTCTCAAAAGCCCGCATAATGAGACCATCCTCAGCCTCCTATATACATGCACCTATTGGCACTCATTGGCCAAGCTTCGGATGCACACCGACTCATCCCTCAACATTTTAGACGCCGTCACCAAGCTCCTCGGCAGGCAGATGCGATACTTCGCGGAAGTAACGTGCCCACAATTCAAGACGGTAGAAACGGATGGCGAGTATGCCGCCCGTGGCCGGGCTGCTGCGCGCCGCGAGGCTGCTAAGACGAACACCGCCCCGAATGCTGTACCCTCCAATCTACCCAATGCCCAATCACAGCCTGTAGGCGGGAAACGCGCGGTCGCTTTTAGCCTCAATACTTACAAACATCATGCTATGGGCTATTATGTCCCGACCATTCGTCGATTCGGCACGACCGATTCTTACAGTACCCAAATAGTAAGTACACCTGCCTCACACCTTCACATTCGACTCACGGGCAGTAGGGCGAGCTGCAACACCGCGTCGTCAAACGATGGAATGGGCGTTCCAATAAAAATAACGCCATTCCGCAAATCATTAAGATGGATGTACGGGAATCGGCTCATGAGCGAATGCAACAAGAACTATCGCGCCTCGCCCCCGAACCCTTGCGAAAGCCCAGCCAACCTATCGAGCCTGTTCTTCTCGAGGACCACCATCGCATCGCCAAGGATGAATCAAACAGATATTATTTTAATGAATGGCTCTCCGAAAACCAAGATGATCCTGCATTCAAGGTGTGTTCCTTCTCGCTCAGCCCTCTCTTGTCCTCTGACCCTCGGCAGGACTTTTTGCCTCGCTTACAGGCACATTTGTACGCGCGGATGCAAGGCATAACATCCATTGAAGCCACCGACTTTACCTCCGACCAACTGGGCTCTGTTAATATTCAGTACCAGCGTATTCACGCACACGCAACAGCTGCATTCAATTACACAACGTATGATGTCCGCAGAGATCAGGATACCATCAACTCCAAGACGGAAAGATGCCATATAATTGTGAAGTCGGATGAAACCAGTGAGGATGGGTTGACGGCACACCCATATTGGTATGCAAAAGTCCTTGGAGTGTTTCACGCGAACATCCACACTCCTGATTCCCGCCATCCTCGCCGCTACGATTTTCTATGGGTCAGATGGTTTGGTCGGGACCCCGAATGGAACTCGGGGACTCGCCATCTCCGTCTCGATCGAGTCGGCTATGTTCCTGAACATGAACCAGAAGCATTCGGCTTCTTGGATCCCGCACACGTCCTCCGAGCATGTCATTTGGTTCCTGCTTTCGCACTCGGCAGGACAACATCTTTGCTGGGACCATCCAAGGCACGCGATGCCACCAACGGCGACTGGATCAATTACTATGTCATGCGGTATGTTTTTTATAGTTAACAAACTCATTGTCGAGTCTGTATACTAAAAATTCATTATATTCTAGATTCGTCGATAGAGATATGATGATGCGATATCTTGGGATCGGTGTCGGGCATCTCCAGCCTGCCGATTTTCCTTCAGAGGTTGACGCCATCAACCTCTGGTTAGAGGAATTGGAAATTGCAGTCCCGAGTCCCGACGGCTGAAGTTCTCCCGACTGAAGTCGCATCTCCGGAGGAGAGCGAGGAAGGGTCTGGTCCTCTAAATTCGGAAGATATTATATCTGGGGATGAGGACGGGAGTGGGGATGAGGGGCTTGAGAACGAGGATGGTGGCGGCGAGGAGGACTGTGATTTTTGACTGCGGCAGGTGATAGTTCTGACGGTGATTTTTGACTGCAACAAATGATAGTTCTGACGGCCCAATCTTTTCCATTTCAAAATCATACCGCGGTCACATGTAGCTGGTTCGAGTGAAAAAGTCGACCCTTTTTTTTGTTCACCTGTCTCTTTCACCCACCACTCCTGACTCCACCGCCCACAATGTCCCTTCGAACCCCCGCACCCAGTGCTCGCCGTCCCTCCAATTCAACTCGACGACCAATGGCCGATGCCACGAACCGTGGTTCGCAGTCCAGACACCACCGTCGCAGCCCGCCACCTTCCAGGTCTGCCCATTATGCAGGATCAGATGCAGACGAGTCTCCCCATCGCTCCCAGCATACGGGCGACAAGCGTCACTCTCCAACGGATGACTTCTCTGGCGAAGAAAACACTCATACGAAGTCGGTTTTTTTTTCTGTGTCGAGATCTTACTTCTACATCTCACTATATGGTCCCAGTAAACGTTCGCGTGACGACCCCAGTTCCGCCACCGAGAGTGATAGCGAGGTGGACATTGGCCGCGGCCCCACGTTGGAGTATATTTCATCCTCTGGCTTTCAGACCCAGGTGCTGACTACCATAACCCTAGCAAAGGTTATGCACACATGTTCGACAACAAGGGACGTATGGCCGTCCGTTATGTCGACTTCTCCTGCCATTGGGCTTCCATCCTCGCTGTCGGTCTCAAAAGAGACCCTCGACACGACGATCCATCAAAGTATACCAAGAAGTATGAGGATGACCTGCTACTAGCTCCGTTGCTTACATCTGAATCAGGGAAAACGAGGATTTCGAAATCTACCGGCGTCTTGAAAGCCTCATGGGTTTGAATCTGCGTGACATGATGCTTCGCTTTGGTCCCGAGGCCCCGGTGGAGTTCGGCAGAGCGGTAAGTGACTGTTTCTGTCAGTGCGAGGTAGTCTGAATGCCCCCAAATTCAATCAGGTTGCAAGAATGCTCACAGTACTGATGTGCACGTCGTCAAAGCAGTGATGGGCGCCTTCCTCGATGGCCACGGCTACAATCCTAACAAAAAGCATGAAATGGGCTTCAAGAATAAGCGTTGCGCCAAGCTCCTTTGCCCTGCCGACCTGGATTACGATGCTGATCTCGACTATAAGGGAAATCCAGGGTACGTTATCTGTACATTGATTGGCAGTTATTGACAGCAGTCGTCACCGAAGGCTGCAGAAAAACCTTCGTGATGGTACCCACGTTCCGACGCCGGTGGACCTGGCCAAATTCTTGTTCCACAACGAACTGGTGGATCCAAAGGACCTTTCTGCTGGCTTCCTCAAGAATGAGCTGCTTGTCCAGGTACGTGTGGATTCCTAGAGTTCCTCGACACCGCTGACTGACAGCACCTAAGACGTACAAGGCTATTTTCATCTCTCCATCATCTGCCCAAGACGGCGGCAATAAGGGGACGACCAAAGGCAACGCAGCTCAGCACAACATCTCCAAGACTAACCTTGAATCGATTATATATGCCGCTCATCTCGTATGTGGATTGATCGCCATCGGCGTGCCACTTGCTGACAGTCATTTTCAGGATCATTTTGTCCTGTCATCGCAGCCGACCTACAAGGCGACGGGCGGCCAAGGCCAATTCAATTACCGTCTTTTCTACAAGACTATCAAGGACATCGTCATGATGTGGCCGCAGTCGAATATCGACAGTCTTTTGCAGTGGTGGGATGAGTGCGTATTCTTTCTTACTTCCCTCGATGCATCATCACTGACAAGATCCATTAGGAAAATCTTCCCGGAGAGCGCCATTCAGCCGATGGCTAAACGTGCGGACGGCGCCCTGAGCATCGCCCAGCGCATGATGGCCCAGGCCGAGGTGGCTCGTCAAGCCCAGGAAGACGAAGCCGCCTCGCGTGTCGAGAGCCAGAGCCAGTGTAGTTGATGTACCCTACGTAGAATGCCGCTAAATATCCTATAATTTTATTTATTTTTTAACAATTCTGCGACACGATATAAGCTATTTTGCTTCCCATATAAGCCACTCGCAAGAGGCCAAATTGAATGCAATGTCCGTAATCGCACTCATAGTTTGCAACCATACACAAGACTTACCTATCTTGCACTCCGCACACAACCCGGAGATGGTCTTGTTGCACGAGGATTGTAAGATAGGGAGGCCCCCGGCGATTGATTTTACTAAGTTGCACTCGATTTTGCGGGTTGCGACCCGATTGTGCTCGATTGTGCCGATTGCATGCGCATATCTCCGGATCATAATTCTGCGGGTTTTTTCGTGATGATGGATCATATGACACCGTGATCAAAGTGCACAGCCACCGTGATCCGACAAGCCCATTCAGCCGATCGCGCCGTTGTAATTGAAAGATATTTGATCATCAAGCTGAGCGAAAAGGTTTGGGACTCACGACGGTCAGCTTTAATCAGCCGTTCATACTTTGCACTTCCTTGGGAAATCCTTGCGGCGACAATTGACGCACTGCATCCGAACACAAATTTTGGAAGGGATGTTACGCGACTCTACTCTACAAGTAGGTTCAGTGGGAAGGAGATGGGATAATCGTCGTAGGTGGCAAGTGAACATTCACTTAAAGTTAAATCGAAGATGATACACATTCTTGATATTCAAGCCAAGTTCGAAGATGGATTTGATGGTTGGGAGAAATTTGGTTGATAATTCCTGAAGAATTGTTCGGCTCGAATCTTCCTTTGGAATCGACAGTATCTATGGTTTCAAATTCAGCATGTAGGTCTGACTCAACTAGTTCCTTGAGATCTACTGGCAGTGACTCCAAAGTCCGTACGAATCCATGAGCGTTTCGTCGTGCAGGAACGCAAGATCGAATGAATGAGGAGGGGCAGAGAGAGGAAAGTGGACAGAAGTAGACCTAAGCATAGACACCCAACACCCAGATATCAGAGATATGTCTTCATGTTCAGGTTTCGTTTTTAGAGGACGAGGTATTGCGCGAGACGGCTTAGTGATCGCCGGCGGCATCAGCCGGCCGGGTACGAGTTAACCGAGGCCCAACCTCTTTTTTGTCCCACTCACCCCAAGTCTTTGTCGCTGCAACTTTCTAACCTGCGGGTTGTCCCCTGTCCTTCCAAATTTTCACTCGTGCTGAAGATCCTTTGTACCATTTTATCTTCCCGGAGCACCCTTGACTTGCCCTTGATTTTTGCAAGATTTGCTGCAGTCTGCGACGGCGCGCATCGCTCAGGCTGTAAGCGAAGCCGTGCCACAGCCTCGCCCCCGAAATCGCTGGGAGAATCTGAACCGGGTGCTATTCTGGTAATCTCAAGGATGTCAAACGAGCTGTGCAGATACATATCCGCGGCTATTTCCAAACCGCACAGCCTAAGACAAATTTATTGGGATCAGACAGCATACTGGCAGCTGCACACCATGGCGCACGTCTGCAAGACGGTTCTGAAGCACTGCCCAAACCTGCGCGAGCTTGAAGTCTGTTTCGACGATTGCATGCCCAGTTTTTCGTGCATCAGCGACCCTGTGAGTCATTTCTTCCAATGACGATGCTGAAAATTCATTTCAAGCTCTGGGAATTCACGGACTTAGGCAGGTATATATTATTTTTGGTCCCCGCAAACAGCCCATGTTGATCTCCCTGCGCTCCCGCCTACGATGGCTCTTCATGAGGGATGTTGGGCCGTCTGCCATCGACTGCATCGTTGTCTTCGGACCGGTCGACGGGGGTGTCGTCTTCCCCGAGGATGGGGCACGCAGATGGCCATATTTATAACGCTCAACGTCCCAGCGGTGTCAAATGTCAACAGCTGACCCTGATTTAATTTCGTAGACACTGCCTCGTGCAGAAGCGCCCGCCACAGCACCTCTCCTTCTTTCTCTCCTCCACCACGACCACACCAGCCAATGTCCTTTGCTCTCAACGGTACGCACATTGACGGCGGCACCTTCAACAATGTGGCCGGGAATATGACGCAGGTCTTCAACTCTCACGTTTCGAATTCACACGCCAGGATATCGGCGGGCCCAGAGCGTACTGACGGCTTTCTACGTACGTTCGTTATATGCATGCAAAATTGTTTTCTAAACCCGGCGGCGTGCATCTCTAGCCTCAACGACGGGTTCAATCGGCGCAATTAGAGCACACAGGGTATCGAGGCATAAGAATGGCGAGCCGTATGGTGAGTGTGCCCTCTTTCTGGCCGAGCTAAGTTTATACCCTGTCAGCCATCACCAATCATAGGCACCGCCATGACCATCAACAGTCGGAGCTAGCGCACAGGAATAGTAACAGCACCTCGGGCTATGTACACGGCAGCCGAGCTACGATAGCGCCTGCTCAGCACGATACGATTGCTGTATATTCACCAAATAATCGGATCACATCCGCCATTAACTCGACTCAGTTTCATGAAAGTAATTCATCCCATCGTGAGTTCTATACGTCCCTGTTTCGACTCAGTGTATGCTCAAATCCCGCTACGACGGTTCAGCGATAACAAATGGATATGGTGGCGGCTGGAGCGATACACCTCTAGGTCGCAATGTGACACCTGCGCCAGAACAATACCATGCCGTCCCGGCATATTCAGACGACGAAGACAATGTATCTGTAAATACCTTCGGGTCTCGACGCCGTGCGGAACCAGTCCATCGTGGCATGTTCTCGTACCCGGCAACCCCGATATTTCCAGAAATCATATTAAACAACACCTACAACAGTATCGGTGGCAACATGACCCAGGTCTACGGAGAATCAGGTGCGCAAAAAACCCGTTTTCTTACTCTATGCTCTGAAATTGACCTGCATTGCAGGAATCGACATATTATATCGCTCAGTCGTCACGGAAGCTCTGCATGACTCTGTTGAGCGCTTCCCTGAGCCCGCTTGCCATCCGGGAACACGGACGGCTATATTGGACGAGCTGAAATCCTGGTCTGTTGATACGAGCCCCGAAAGTGCACTTCTATGGCTT
Organism: Mycena epipterygia; assembly: GCA_029281465.1. NCBI lineage: Eukaryota > Fungi > Basidiomycota > Agaricomycetes > Agaricales > Mycenaceae > Mycena > Mycena epipterygia. The sequence continues at coordinate 490,363 of JARJCQ010000031.1, read as the reverse complement.
CACGGCTCAGCAGGAATGGGCAAATCCGCTATTGCACAGATGTTTGCTGGGTATTGTCAGCAAAAAGGCCGACTTGGTGCCTCATTCTTCTTTCGGCGGGGACACCCGAAGCGTGGGACGTGGGATGGCCTGGTCACGACCATCGCGTACCAACTGGCCAAGTCTGTCCCGGAGTTTCTCCTGCCCCTCCAGCAGGCCATGGAGGCCGATAAACTTATCATTGGTCGGGCGATTCCGGTACAATTCAGGCGGCTCATTGTGGAACCATTTCGCCACGCACCAGTTCCCCAAATCATCCCTATCATTGTTTTGGACGGGCTGGATGAATGTGCAGATCACACAGTTCAGCAGCAAATTCTTCGGCTTTTCATTGGAGCAATTCAGGACCACTGGCTTCCGATACAACTCCTTTTAATCAGCCGCCCCGAACCACACCTCCGGGACATCCTCGAAACAAGCGAGGCGCTCACCATTTGTCGTCCCCTCGAACTCTCTGCCGATAAATCTGCTTACAAAGACATCAGAACATATCTGCAGGATGAATTTTCACGAATTCATTCGAACTGTATGGCCGGAGGAATCGACCTGGGAGCCGATTGGCCTACTCCCGATGCACTAAATCACTTAGTGAACAAGTCGTCAGGCATCTTCATATATGCCACAACTGTCATCCGGTTTGTCAGTGATGAATATTCTCATCCAGGAGACCGATTGGCCTCCGTTTTGATCCTCGATCCGTTGAGTACGGCACCACTGGATGATTTGTATACACAGATTCTCTCGGTGCTCCCACAAGAGAGCCCGCAGCTTCGTATTCTCCATGCCATCTGGCAAAGCAAAATCCAATATGGATTGGAGATGGATCCAGAAGAAATTGATATGCTCCTCGAACTGCGGGCTGGGACATCGCGTCGTATATTGCGTGGGCTACACTCGTTGTTTGATGTCCCACCAATTCCAACTCGGTTTTCATGGCGGAAAAGCATCCTTTTTTTGCATGCATCCCTGTCGGATTACCTGGGCGATCCACAACGATCTGGCCCGTGGTGTGTGTCGCTGCCGTGGCTGCAGACCGACTATGTTCACTGCAGGATCCGGTGGCTGTCTTCGCCGCTGCCGACGGAATCCGCTTCGGGTGACCGGGTCAGGGATTTCTACGAGTAAGCCACCCTGATAATTGAAACTCGCATGAAAGTGACCCTTTATCCAGAAACGCAGTGCATTCGTTGCCGACCATTCTAAGGAATGCGACCCCCTCTGACGACTTAATTGGACTTATGTGCCACAAAGAGTTCCAAAATTCGCTATTTTATGCGAATCCGTTGACGCCGTGGCCTCAGGTACATCATCCCCATCATCCTGTGATTGTTTTATTCATTTCATAATTCAGAGGGATTCATGCTACCCGTCGGATCTGATACAACTCTGGGAGGGTCATCAATACATTCTCGACCTTCTTCCACATCTGAAGCTGAGCACAAACCGAAGTACTCCGACACTCCGGTTCGATGCAATCTATACTGGGATATTCTCCAACCACTCTGACCTGCACTTTGTTGTGCAGACTATGATCCATCTACGACTACACCCCTCCCACACCTTGCGGATTCTGGGGCCAACATGGAATTATCAAATATTTCTGCCCTTTCATGAATTCAGAGACCAGCTTGTCTTACCCTTCCCTGACGGCGACTCACCCCTCGATTTTTTAAACAACTATCGCAGGGCTGGGCACATATATTCCGACCCCACAAACACTACTGAGGAAGTGGTGCTTCTTTGGATTTACCGTGTTAAGGAATTGCTGAGTTCTGGCGGTCTCTTTTGGTTTTACGGGTGCGCGAGATCGCTTCTGCAAAATTCTTCAACTGAAATAATTATATTAGCGACTTGTTATTTGGCGCCATCGATAAATGGCCGAGAAGTCCAAGAATAGCACTCGAGCTGGAGACCCTCGACCTCGCTGGACTTTGTGAGCAGATGGCCATAGATCCAGAACCTCATAAACTGGCTCATCATTATGGCATACTCAATCCCAACCTCTACCGCGTTTTAGACTGGCTTCGGGTACGAGACCTCAAACCAGTTGATTGCATGCTGATGTTATTTTGCAGGACTTCCCGGACCCTCCCCTACGAGCAATCGCAATCTGGGAACAGCAAATAGAGGCTATCAAACGGTGCCCCCTGAGTATCGAGTTGGAATCAGATAGTCATTCGGAGGAATCGTATAGTCACTCGGAGTCGGACAGTTTGTAAATCATTACATACATGGACCTGGACGATTGTACAAAACCTGTGATAAGTAGTTTAAGAAATGCCCATTCATCAAGTGCCACACCTATTTGAAGAGCTCGCAGAGGTAAATCATGACGTGCTGATGACTCCTCAACAGGGCCACTAACAAAAGAAATGGAAAAAACTGGAATAGCGCACAGTTGAATCTTAGTTTGGGACAAATTATGTGCACAATACCAAACACAAAGCATACATGAGGCTTTGTGGAGCATGGTTGAAAAACAATCGAGCAGGGATACTCGACGCACCTATTAATATCCCAATGCCGATGACCGAGAGAAGAGTCCCACCGGTTTGTACCCATAGCGAAGGTTGGAAGTTCGACAATAAAATTCCACGTCCTCTTCCGTCTCAGTTTCAGATCCTGGATCGAGGCCGTATCCGACAGACTCGCGAGCGAGGCACGGAACATGTTTCCGTCGTATCCGTGCATCGACCCGGCATTGGAGGTGGGTTTCGTGGAGGTGAATTCCGGCGACAAATGTGAGTACTCCGCGGGCGCGGCGGTCCAGGGCCGGTCAGTGACAGACGGCGACAGAGGGTATTTTGACATGGGGCCTTCTTGAGGGACTGCAGGTCCTGGCGAATTATTTCACGACAGAACATGTCGAGATTGACGCCGTTCTCGTCATAGCCTGCGAGTTGTAGAGATGGTATGAGTACGATGAATAAAAATAGTGGAGAAGACCTGTATGATTTTCCGAACGTGTAGCATATATTGTGTGTATGTAAAGAGAAACAAGTGATGACCACCAAACGGCTGCTCGATCTTCTCCCCCGCCGCCACGAACCCTAAATACATGGACGCGGCGACCGCGACCTGGGCACGAATCCATCAGTGCTGAGGAGAGGATACGCGAAAATGAATCAACACTTACCGCCGGGAGGGTATACCACCCAAATTCGCTCCCGAGCTGCAGTGCCAGCGTGAAGAGGCCCAACCACACTACACGCAATCGTTATCGCAGATTATCATGTTAACCACGTTTAGCTTACTGGCTACAATTCGCGAAGGAAGGAGGACGGACGAAGAAAGGTGAGAGTTACGGAGTTTCGGATGGGGTGTACACGGACCGAATGTGAACGGAATAAACGCTGTAAAAAAGCAAGAATTGACCCCGGAATCGCAGGAAGAAAGGCGGGACGTACAAGATTAGCGGCGTCTTGAGTATTCGTTCCAGTACTGTTGAAATGGTTCAAATGATCAGCATCGTCATTGCAAAGTGGAAGAGGATGTAGGAGGGTCAACGTGAAAGGGTAAATGTAAACGACGGTGGAAGCAAGTCTCGGAATGCATGTATATCCACCAAAGATAAAATTAGTTAAATGACGGTAACACTCACTTCCAAACTGATTTTGAACGTCTTGATCCCTGTCAGCATACAGCCGAGGCTGGTGCCGGAGACCGTGCCGCGCGCTTCGAGCACGCTGATCCACTCCGAGAGGCACCGGGAAACTTGAAATATTGATGAGCTTTGGGCACATATTGTAAACGAGAAGAATAGCAAGTGCAGATTCATCGGAAGAAGGGAAGGCAGGGCTGAAAATAAGATAGGGGAACGAGCGGAAAGGGAATGGACAGCGATGGGAGACCGACGGAACGCACGCAAAACGAACGTCAAATAATGCGCCCCGGAGGTACTAGACCCCGGAGATCGAGTAGAGGATATCGAACTAGGGAGGGAGCTCCAGAATAGATGTCGCAACAAATCGACGCACCTGCGCCGAAAAAATCTCCCCTAGTACTCCTCCTGCTGTGCAATCCTGGCGAGTGGATCAGCCCAGTCCACGCCCTCATCCTGCTGGAACGATCCTAGGCGTTAGAAGTCGAGTCAGTTAACGGCACCATAGCGGGACGTCTCGAGCACCACGCACCTGCGACTTCTGCCCCTCCACCTCCGCCTTATGCTGCGCCCAAAAGCTGCGCATTCACGCCGAGACGTCTGTGAACACGCCCGCGAACGGGATGACGTCCGGCGAGACGCGCCGCAGGACGCCTTGCTCGGGCACGGGGTTCGATGCGGGAAGCAGGGGCTGGTGGAGTGCGGTATCGGACGCGGCGTCTGTGCTGGTTGCGGGCTGTTTTGCAGCGTGCGTTTGAGCGGAGGATGTTGATGGGCCGGATGCGGATGCGGCGGGAGACGCGATGGTGGAGGAGGAGGATGGCCCTGCGGAGGTGGACACTCCTGGGTGAGACGGGACGGCGGAGGCGACGGTGGTGTGCGGGCTTGATGGGTCAGGGAACTCGACACGGAATAGGGATCAATGGGCTACTGAAGGAGATGAGATAAATAGCTGAGGAACACGGTACACACGAGGGCCGGACGAGGTCGTATAGGTCTTGGAAAGCAGGTCGGCGAAGAGGTCTGCAGTGGAATGACGAGTCCGGTGCCATTGCAGGAAGATGTTCACATGTATCGCGTGATGCGCGCCAAATTACAAATTCCGAGCTCAAGAGACGACAAACCTCCTGAGGCAGGAAGGAGAGAAGAAAAAAGCCAGAGATCATGTCACGCCATGATGCGATGCGGACAGCCACCGTGATCCGCCGATCGTACTTCTTATGCTTCCGTCCCAGTTCATGCCGCATCGTGATTTTCGGTCCTGGTACTGTAGCTCCTCCCTCGACGAAATCGAAAATCGGAACAATGGTCATTATTCTGTTCCGCAAAACTCCGAACAACCAGTGCTTCTCTTCGACACCCGGCGCCAAGGTTCCCTTCATCAAGTTGTGATTCGTCGTTTTTCGGGATTTGCTGATGACTGCGTGTAAGGCGTGAGTCCATTTCGTTTCACACCTGTATCTCTGTGCTAGTAGTTTCCATGAATGCAATGGTGGTTCTTGCGCTTTTATATACCGTGCTTTGATCGTAATAAGAACTCTGATAATGTCTACGCAACCAGGGTGGTGTTTATCATCATCTACGTGGTTCAAACCGCCCCTCCTACGTGTCTGTCATGGAGAGTGGCCTGCTCCATGTCTATGATAACTATTTTGGTCTATTGCAACTTCAGATTTCCTGATGCGGCATTGATCTCTAGGGCTCTCGGGCGTCCCGTCTTCGAGGTCGACGGGCTGTCTCCACGGGGATGGTTACCATTCATAAGCGCTGTGCTCAGTTGCTGCCACGAACGGTTTCGGTACAGCTGAACCCGTAGATGAGTTTTGTTTTGGATCACACGACCGCCCATCGTTGCGCTATAAGCATCATTCAAAGAGCGTAGATCCAAATAACATTGTAGGACTTGAGAAACTCCGTAGCAGTGTATCTCGTCCTTATTCTGCCATTCCTTGGCTGACTTGTGCCCCTAATAATTCTCTCACAGCCGGGGATTCGATCAAGCCGTAGCTCCGGCCGTGAAACATCGATAGAAGCCGAAATCGTGGACCATGCCTTGCGAGCTCCAGCCTGCTTTTTGAAAAATTTCACTGCCTCGATCTCACACCAAGATTATGTTTCGTGGATGGTTGAACATCCCTTGAACATTGGATTAAACAAAACCCGACTCCACGACTCAGGCCGTAACCTCTCATTTACATGTGGTCATGTTGTCTCGTCTCCAAATCTCCGAGTCCAAATGCTTTTAAAACCGTTGGAGATGAACAGTCTAGCACAAGCTCGAGGCAACAAAGCCGGGGTGGAAATGACAAGAATATGCCGGAAGACGCGAGAGCCTAGTGATGGCTTCATTCGTCCGGGTAGTTAACCGAGAGAATCGCACTAAGCGAACAAGATATACCTACACTTCGCTCCAGCGTTGTACATACGCTAGTGATTCACTTCTTTAATACAGCATTTAATTTATTCGTGCTTCATGCGTACCACAGCAAGAAAATACAATTACATCAGAGTTCCACCGTGGCCACTGTACGAGATTCGACGACTCTGTGCCATGCTCCATGCTCACCGTGGTATTATGACCGCCAGATCGTGGAGTTCCGTCCATACAAGCCGACAGGGGAGCGAGTGGTGATGGCTATTGAACCAAGCCTGAAAGCACGCGGATATTCAGCCAGCTATCATCGGCTCGAGACGGCGCAGAGATCAAGGTGGCAGCCCCGAGCTCCAGCAGGTAAGGAACGGCGAGTTAAAGTCCGGGGAATATTCAGTGACCAGGCCCCAGATGGATCCACGACAGTAAAGATTCCAGTAGATTCATAGTTAAGCATGTTGCAAACGAGGTATACTCCGCAGAGGACGCAGGTCCATTCATGTGCCACAGTGAGTTACATTCAAGGTCGTCCCGAGAGCAAACCGCGTCGAGCTAGTAGAGGATGATGGATGAAGACAAAGACAGGAAGACACCACCACTGATGACACCCGCCAATTCTCTTCTGTGCCGAACCATTTGGTTGCAAAGTCTGGTTCTCAACTAGGAATGATATGCTGCCACAATGGAGTTCTCAATATCCTATCATGCTTCAGGAACTCTGATTTCAAGCATGCGCGAGGCTCGGAGAGGCATCAGTGAAAGTCATTCGAGCAACGAGACTCAACGCGGCTGTTGATATTCCTACAGATAGATCTATTTTCGAATGTCTTGAAAACTATGTCAAGCGACGACAGTTCAAAAGACGTTGAAGAAGGGAAGCTGGGTCTCAGAAAGACCACTTCTGTGCCGTCACAGCGAAGGTTCAAATCCAATTCAACAAATATAAGATAGAAAGTATAGCTGATACAGTGTGATCTGATACAGGATATGATGTCGTCGCATTATTTCCTAGATGTGCAATGTTATCTGAGAATTCGCAAGCGACGAATTGCGTGAAAGGAAACGATAAAACACGTACCAATTACTATAGCGGCTCTCTCATGTGATCATTCTCGAATTGGATGGGTAGCTCTTGCGCCGGAACGTGTGGCGGATGCACTCATCGGGCGAGTCGGCCGTGGCTGCCGCGATGAGGTGCAGGGTGTGGCACATAGTGTTTTCGTTGAGGAATTTATTGGGAGTTTGTGTGAGGTTAAGGAACAGCGCGGAGCACTATACGAGGTGGCGGTTGTCGGCATCGACGGAGGGTGCCGGCCTGAGGATGTGGGCTCGCAGGAGAACACGCCCTTCGGCCACGGTGAGCGAAGGGAATTCGGACGGAGTGAGGTTGGGCATGGAAGACGGCATTCTGGATCAAAGGTAAGCAAGGTCATCGCGAGAGTAAACGAACAAAACGTCGGTGAGTTGGTTGAGTTCGAGCTGGGAAAGTTTTTGGTGGTGTGGATTTAATGCGTAGTTCACAGAAAATGTCACCTTTTTTATATACAGGCTAGGGCGCCATTGTCTCACCCAGGCCTTCGCGCGGGTGACGGAAGGCTTTTAAAATCACCGTTATGCTGACACTGCCTTCAGGAATTTGGATTGCGATTGGCCGGTCTAGAATGTGGAGCCTGCACGCTCAAGGCGGTCCACGCAAATTTTCAGGAACAAAAATACCCTCCAGCTCGCGAAGGGTTAGCGAATACCTGCCGTATTAGAAAAGAACACAAGATGCGAATCAGATCAGCTCAGCGATAGTGCCAATAAATTCACTCGAGGATGAATGAAACCACGAGGCGGGGCTGCATGGCAGATTGTGCATCCGCGTTGTCGGCCAAGCAGGGGGATCGAACGCATCAATGGTCTCAGAGGGTGGTACTGTCGAAGTGCGAGTACTGCGTCTTGCCTTGGCAATTAGGATGGAGGGAAAATACCGGCGAACAGGGATTATTATAGCAGACATACGTGTTGAAACAGAAATGGGATTCCTATAGACGAGAATCTCTTCGATGGTTGAGGCGGTCGCAATTTTAGAAGTAGAGGTTATGGTTTTGGACCTAGAAGCCCTGCCGCGAACTGGATTCTACAGGGAGATGGCGAGGATGGATGATATTAGGAGTGATAACGGGGTGGGGATGCCAACGAGCGGGAGTGATTGATGGCAGCGCACGTACACGTCGAAGCGAGCAAGCAGTGCCTGACGCAGCACCGGAGACAAGAGGGTCCTAGAAGCAAATGGTCAGTGGGGATGATAAACTAAAATCGCTACAAGCACGTAGATGTCGCAGGGCGGTGCCTGCGGGGAGTGGAATCGTGGTTGATGAGGCCATGCCCTGAGTTGACGTGATCAGAATTAATTGCACCCTCGGGGTCGAATGCTCATTGGTGAGTGCGACTCAACGGGTTCAGAGACGAAACATGATTATCTATTGATGATCTGGATGAATGCACGATCGACGTAAAGCAAAGTACAACTACGCACCTTCGATCCGCAAACTCGATGCCGTGGGGGGGCTTGGAAATGGCCATGGATGTCGACAGCCTCCCGGAGCACCCGACTTGACTTGCTTGCCCAAGTTGGCTTTCGCAAGATTTGCTGCAGTCTGCGACGGCGAGCGGCGAGCATCGCTCAGGCTGTAAGCGAAGCCGCGTTACAGCCTCGCTCTCAAGATCGCCGGGAGAACATGAAGCAGGCTGTTATTCTGGTAATTTTAAGCACGTCAAAACAGCTGTGCAGATGCATATCCACGGCTATTTCCAAATCGCAGTCTAAACGATTTTATTGGGATCAGACAGCGTTCCTGCAGCTGCACAGTTCAGGGCCGTTTTGAAGCACTGCTCGAAATTGCACGAGCTCCAAGTCGAAGTTCTACGATCACATGCCCAGTTTTTTTGTGCATCGGCGGCCCTGTGAGTCATTTTACATTGGTTCCAATAACGATACTGAAAATTTATTTCATACTGTGGGAATTCACGACGACCGCTCTTCATTAATGCTGTACCGTCTTCCGTCGACTGAATCGTTGTCTTCGGACAAGTCGACGGGGATGTCATCGTCCTCGAGGATGGGGCACGCAGGTGGTCATATTTATAGCGCTCAACGTCCCCAGCGGTTTCAAATGTCAACAGCTGACCCTGATTTGATTTCGTAGACACTGCCTCGTGCAGAAGCGCCCGCCACAGCATCTCTCTTTCTTTCTCTCCTCCACCATGACCACACCAGCCAATGTCCTTCGCTCTCAACGGTACACACATTGACGGCGGCACCTTCAGCAATGTGGCCGGGAATATGACCCAATTTTTCAATTCACATGTTTCACACGCCAGGATAGCACCGGCCCTAGAACGAGACAAGGGCACACATGGCTTGCTGCGTACGTTCGTTCCACAGAAGCACGCAGAATCATGTTCTAAACCCGGCGGAGCACATTTCTAGCTTCAATGACGGGTTCAATCGGCGCGATTAGAGCAGACCGAGCATCGAGGAATGGGAATCACAGGCCATATGGTGAGCCGTGCCCTCTTTCTGGCCGAGCTAAGTTTATACGCTGCCAGCCATCGCCGATCGTAGGCACCGCCATGAGCATCACCAATCGGAGCTACCACACAGCAATAGTAACAGCACCTCGGGCTATGATGTCCAAGCCAGCCGAGCTGCGATAGCACCTTCTCAGTAATACGCACCGGAAAATTGCGCACCTGAAAAACCGCGACAAGGCTGTCAAAATCAATCAAACAACCACGAAGGAGTAATCGAAGGAGGTGGGACTTACCGAGGGCTCGGGAAAGAGTCGCCTCGAGGTGGGATGAATGGGGCGTGGGGACGTAGCAGGATGAATGATGGTATGCCAGAGGGCGGTGCCATCACTACGCCTGTCAACGAATAGATGGGAGACGGTGGTCAAATACCATTGTCCTGGATAGGAACAATGGCCGAGGATCGATCACATGACCACGTTATGCGCGCGACCAGGGGATCAAACGCGAGCATACGACGCGTCTCAGTGAGTATCAACACGACGTGGGGCCTCTAAGGGGCTGGGGCAGTCCAACATAGCCCGAGGAAGGCTGGTAACCAGGGAAATGACCATGGAATACACAGGATACTTGATTTATTGTCAAGATAATCAGTGCGGGGACAAACAAGACGTGTTTTAGGCACAGGTGGTAGCTAGGAGCTTGGTGTTTTAGCACCAAGCTTTGCTCTAGTTTTGCACTGTTTGGAGGGACAAATAGTAGGGATATAAAAGGCCCGTGAAATGTACTAGGTAGACACAATACACCCTGCCCAGCTCTTAGGAGTTGTGTTGCTCTCTCTCTCTCTCGCTCACGCGCTTTTAACGGAACCGAACTACGGAATAACGGAAAACGGAAACTTTAACGGAACGGAACGAAATAAACGGGAACGCACGGAATATACGGGAACTTTACGGGAATCTAACGGAACAGAACTTTGGGTTGTAACTATCACATTTTGAACCACCACTCTCACAAAACTATCTATCCACTTTCGCACTCGTGGTTTACTGCCACGCGAACCCCCGAACACACACACGAAGCATTCAAATTGGTTTAGTTGTTTGAATCTTTGGATAAAGATTTTCATCGACGTACCAATTGCAATCCTTTCATCAGCATGATACCAGGTCGGTATATGCAACAAATAATGAGGCCATCTCCGTCTTTGACTCGGCTCCGCTTCAGGAAAGTAGCCCATTTTATCGTGAGTTCAAGCTTCTTCTTTTTTGACCCAGCGATGGCTCAAATATTGCGGCGAAGAATCGGCAGTATCAAATGGATATGGTCACAGCTGAAGAGATGTTCCTGAAGGTCATGATACGATACCACCACCAGTGCAATACGATCTCGTCTCAACATATTCGGGCACTCAGGAAAATATATCCGTTGAGAGCTCGGAGCCTCAGCCCACTGCGCGACTAGGCCATCATAGCATGCTTCCGTACCAGGCACTGCCAATATTTCCGGAAATCATATCAAACAACACCTACAACAGTGTCGGTGGTAACATGACGCAGTTCTACGGAGAATCAGGTGCACAAAAAAAAACATTTTCTTGCCCAATGCCCATTTACATCCATTTCAGGAATCAACATCCTATCCCGATATGTCATCATGGAAGCTCTACATAATTCTGTGGAGCGCTTCCCAGAGCCAGCTTGTCATCCAGGGACACGGATTGAGATACTTCAACAACTGATATCGTGGTCTGTTGATACGAGCCCAGAGAGTGCGCTTCTGTGGCTTAATGGATCAGCAGGAATGGGGAAATCCGCCATTGCGCAGATGTTTGCTGGGGAGTGCCACAAACAAGGACGACTTGGAGCATCGTTTTTCTTTCGGCATGGTCATCCAAAGTGCGGAACATGGGATGGTCTCATCACGACCATTGCGTACCAACTTGCCAAATCTGTACCGGGATTCCTGTCACCCCTCCAGCAGGCCATGGAGACTGATAAACTCGTGGTTGGTCGTGCAATCCTGGTTCAATTCCAGCAGCTCCTTGTGGAGCCATTTCGCCATGTACCAGTTCCCCAAATCATTCCTGTCATCGTTCTCGACAGGTTGGATGAATGCGCAGATCACGAAGTTCAGCAATGAGTCCTTCAGCTTTTTATTGGATCGATTCGGACACAGCAGGTCCCGATACGCCTCGTCATATTTAGCCGGCCAGAACCACACCTCCGAGAGGCCCTAAGAACAAATGAGGCAATCAGCATTTGCCGTCCTCTTGCACTCTCTGCCGATGACTCTGCTTATGAAGACATCAGAAGATATCTGCAGGACGAATTTTCCAGGATCCATTCTGCCTCTCCGGTGAGAGGAATCGACGTCGGAGCCATTTGGCCAACCTCGGACGCACTCGATCACCTAGTTAAAACATTCTCTGGGATTTTCATATACGCCACAACCATCATCCGTTTTGTGGGCGATGAATATTCTCATCCAGGAGACTGACTGGCCTCAGTGTTGAGCCTTGACCCATTGAGTACTGCACCACTGGATGATTTGTATACACAAATTCTATCGGTACTGCTGCAAGAACACCAGCAGCTTCGGATTGTCCATGCCATCTGGCAGAGCACGATGCCACGCAGATTGCTGATAGCTCCGTGTTGTAATGTGAGCCCGAAGTGCCCGAAGGATTTAGTAAAGGCTTACTGATAATTAGTAATGTACCCCGAGAGCAAAGTAATCAGTAGAATATTCTAGATACATTCTGTACAGTATATAAGCTAGACACTGGGACCTAAAGCCCCAGTGGATTGTAACCATTGACCTAACAGTCGAGTGCACAAGCTATCGAAAGGCTTAATTACAACACTCCGGAAGAGCTTGATATGCTCCTTGACCTGCGTCGTGGGACATGTCGCCTTGTATTGCGTGGACTACACTCATTGTTTGATGTGCCACCAATTCGCACCCGATTCTCAGTGCGGGTTCCGATCTGGGTTTTGCATGCATCCCTGTCGGATTACCTGGGTGATTCACGACGATCTGGTCCGTGGTGTGTATCACTGCCGTGGCTACAGACCGACTACGTTCACTGCATGATCCAGTTACTGTCGTCTCCGCTGCCGACAGAATTTGCTTCAGGTGATGTTATCAGGTTGTTTTACTCGTAAGTCACACCAATTAACACTCGCATGAAAGTGACCCTTTATCCAGGCGAGTAGTGGATTCTTTGCAAATACAGCTCGGCAATGTGGCCCTCTCTGACCACTCATTTGGGCTCATGCGTCACAAGGAGTTCCAACATTCACAATTCTATGCGAACACGTCAATGTGGCCTCAGGTATATAGTCCTTATCGTCCTGTGAATAGTTTATTCATTTCATGCTTCAGAGGGGTTCACGCTACCCATCAGATCTGATCCAAGTCTGGGAGGAACATCAATACATTTTTGACCTTACTGCAGATCTGAAGCTGAGCAGAAACCGAAGTACTCCTACATTCCGGTTCGATGCAATCTATACCGAGATATTCTCCAACCACCATGACTTGCTCTTTGTTGTGCAGACTATGCTCCTTCTACCACTAGACCCCTGGCAAACCTTGCGGATTCTGGGGCCAACATGGAATGAGCAAGTGTTCCTGCCTTTTCATGATTTCAGGGACCAGCTTGCATTACCCTTTCCTGAAGGTGATTCACCCCTCGACTTTCTCAGCGACTATCGCAGGGCCGGGCACATATATTCCGATCCGTGAAATGCCGCCGGGGAATTGGTGCTTCTTTGGATTCATCGCATTAAAGAAATGCTGAGTTCTGGGGGTACCTTTTGGCGTTTGTGCGTGAGATTGTTTCTCAAAAGATTTTGAACTAAAATTATGGTAGTCACTGGTTAGCCGACTTCGTCAACCGATGGCCGAGAAGTCTGAGAATAGTACTCGAGTTGGAGACACTCGGCCTCTCCGGACTTTGTGACCAGATGATCGAAGATCCAGAATCTCATAAATATGCTCATGAACGTGGTATACTCCATCCAAAAATCTACCGCATTCTAGACTGGCTTCAGGTACGAGACCTCAAACCAGTCGATTGCATGCTGATGTTATTGTGCAGGACTTCCCGGACCCTCCCTTACGAGCAATCGCAATCTGGGAACAGCAAATAGAGGCTATTAAACGGTGCCCCCTGAGTATTAAGTGGGAATCAGAGAGTGATGCGGAGGAATCGAATAGCAACTCGGATTCGGACGGCTTGTAAATCATTACATACATGGATCTGGACGATTGTAAAACTTGTGATAAGTGCTAGGAGTTTCAGAAATCCTAATTCGTCAAGCGCCACATATTCTTGGAGAGGGCGAAGAGGTAGATTATTACATGCTGATGACTCCTTAAGAGCGCCACCAGCAAAAGAAAGGGAAAAAACTGGAATAGCTCACAGTTGAATCTTAGTTTGGAACGAATTGCAAGCACAATACCAAATGCAAAAGCATACATGAGGCTTCGTGGGGCATGGTTGAAAAACAATTGAGCAGGGATACTTGACGCACCTGTTGATATCCCAATGCCGACGACCGAGAGAAGGGTCCCGCCGGTTTTGTACCTACAGCGAAGGTTTGAAGTTCGACATTGAACATTCGGGACATAAAAAGGTAGCGGTGTCGTGAGGATTTGTCCTAGGGCTGTTTAAATATGATGACCAGCATGGGAATCGCAAAATGAAAGAGGATGTAGAGGATCAGCGGGTAAGAATGCGCAAGAATGACGAGGAAAGCAAGCCTTGAAATTAATGGATATCCACGAAGGATAAAATTGATTAATGAGGATAACGATCACTCGCCAGACTGATTTCGAACGTCTTGATCCCTCCCAGCATATTCCCGAGGCTGGTGCTGGGGACCGTGCCGCATGCTTTGAGCACGCTGATCCACTCTGAGAGACACAAAAATGAATGAGTATTCGAGACAAAGGCGCACTCTCATGTAGGAAGACGGCAAGGCAGAGTTGAAAACAGGTTCAGGGAAGATTACCTGAGCGATTCAAGACGATCTGGCCCCTGGTGTGTGTCGCTGCCGTGGCTACAGACTGACTACGTTCACTGCATGATCCGTTTTCTGTCCTCTCCGCCACCGAGGGAATTCACTGTGGGTTACCGGGTCAAGGATTTATACGAGTAAGTCGCACAGATTGAAGCTTGGATGAAAGTGACCCGTTATCCAGATTAGTGATGCTTGATTTGGGAGGATTTCTCAGCAATGTGATCCCCTCTGACGACTTAGTTAGGCTCATGCGTCACAAAGAGTTCCAACATTCGATGTTTTATGAGCATGTGTGGAAGTGGCCTCAGGTAGTTTATTCATTTTCGGGTTTCAGATGGATTCAAGCTACCCATCAGATCTCATACAACTCTGGGAGGGTCATCGATACATTTTCGACTTTATTCCACATCTGACGCTGAGCAGAAACCGAAGCACTTCAACATTCAGATTTGACACAATCTATACAGATATTCCCCAACCACCCCAACTTGTGCTTTGTCGTTCAAACGATGCTCTTTCAGTCAAACCCCTCGTAAACCTTGCGGATTCTGGGGCCCAGATGGAATTATAAAGTGTTTCTGCCCTTTCATCAATTCAGGGAACAGTTTGAATTACCCTTCCCTGATGGAGACTCACCCCTCAATTTTTTAAACGACTATCGCAGGGCCGGGCACATATATTCTGACCCACAAAATGCTGCTGAGGAACTGGTGCTTCTGTGGATTCATCGTGTTAAGGAGTTGCTGAGTTCTGGTGGTATCTTTTGTGCTACTGGGTGCGCGATATTCCTTCACAAACGTACTTCAACTGAAACAGACTTTGCTAGATACGAGATAGTTTTCAGCATCAATCGATGGCCTAGAAGTCCAAGAATAGTACTCGAGTTGGAGACCCTCGACCTCTCTGAACTTTGTGCTCAGATGGCCATAGATCCAGAATCTCATGAACATGCTCATCGTTATGGCATACTCTGTCCTGACATCTACCGCATTCTAGACTGGCTTCGGGTATGAGATCTCAAACCAGTCGATTGCATGCTGATGTCGTTATGCAGGACTTCCCGGACCCTCCCCTACGAGCAATCGCAATCTGGGAACAGCAAATAGAGGCTATCAAACGATGCCACAACAGTTTTGGCTGGGAATTCGATAGCGAGCCAGAGGAATCCAATAACAACTCGGAGGAATCAAATAGCGATTCGGAGTCGGACAGCATGTGAATCATTACATACATGGACCTGGATGATTGTGTAAAATCCGCGATAAGTAGTTTAAGAAATGCCCCTTCATCAAGCACCACACATATTTGAAGATCGATTATTATGCGCTGATGACTCCTTAACAGGGCCGCCAGCAAAAGAAAGGGAAAAAACTGGAACAGCTCACTTAATTTGGAACAAATTGCAAGCACAATACCAAGTACAAAAGCATACATGAGGCTTCGTTGGGAATGGTTGAAAAATGATTGCGCAGGGATACTCGACGCACCTGTTTGATATCCCAATGCCGAAGACCGAGAGAAGGGTCCCCCTGGTTTTGTACCCACAACCAAGATACAAGGTTCAAGAATAAAATTCCACGTCCTCTTCCGTCTCCGTCACCGACTCTGAGGCCGTATCCGACAGATTCGCGAGCGAAACACAGTACCCGCCGTACCCGTGCATCAACCCGGCGTTGGAGGTGGATGTGAATTCTGGTGACAAAAACAAATGCGAGTGCTCGGCGGGTGTGGCAGTATGCGGACAGGGAGGACCACGCATTCTCGCATGGCGCCTTCTTGAGAGACAGCAGGTCCTGGCGGATAATTTCGCGGTAGAACATATCGAGATCGAGGTCATTGTCGTTGAAGCCTGCGAGGTGGGGGGATGGCATCAGTACAGTGAACAAAAATAGTGGAGAAGACCTGTATGATTTTCAGAACATGTAGCATATATTGTGTGTATGTAAAGAGAACAAGTGATGTCCCACCAAACGGCTACTAAATTTCTTCCCCCGCCGCCACGAACCCTAAATAGACGAACGCACCAACCGCCACCTGTGCACGAATTTATCAGCATGTCAATTCTCGACTCAGATACGCGAAAATATATCAACACGCACCACAGGCACAGTATACCACCCAAACTCGCTCACGAGCAGCAGCGGGAGCATGAACAGGTACAAGCCCATCACGCTACACGGGCAATTTTCATCAGCAATCCCAGTCTATCCACCTTGGACTTACTGGTTGCAATTGGCGAAGCAGGAAGGACGGAAAAAGGTGGGAATCAGCTAGTTTCTCAGACGGTAGAGCACGAACTGAATGTGAACGGAATACACGCTGTAAAAACAGTCAACGCCGGAATATGGGAAGAAAGGCGGGACGCACAAGGGTGGTGGCGTTGTGAGGATTTGTTCAAGGACTGTGTAAAATGGGCGGAATGTTAAGCATAGGAATTAAAAAAGCGAATCAGAAGAAGACTCAAGGTGAAAGGGTAAAATTTACGGTCCCGAAGTTAATGGATACCTGCGAAAGCACGATCAAGGATGATAACACTATCCAAGGTGATCTCGAATATTTAGATCCCTCGCAGTAGACTGCCCAGCTTGGTGCCGGGGACCGTGCCGTGCTCATCGAGGATGCTTATCCACTCCGAGAGGCACCGTAAGACCTGCAAAAAATAGATGAGCGTTGGGCGGATATTGTAAACGAAGAGAATAGCAATGGCGCATGTTCATCTCGGAAGAATGGAAGGCAGAGCTCGAAATAGGACGGGGGAACGAGCGGAAAGAGAATGCACGGCAATGGGAGACCGACGGAACACAAAATGAAGTCGGATAATGCGCCCCAAAGGTACTAGGCCCCGGACATCGAATAGAGGAGATCGGAGTAGGAAGCGAACTCCAAAATAAATGTCGCAACAACAGATCGACTCACCTCCTCCGGCAAACTCTCCCCTTTCTCATACTCCTCTAGCTGCGCCAGCCCTTGCGGGTGGATCGGCCCATTCCACGTCTTCATCCGACTTGAACGAACCTAGGGGTCAGGAACACTCGGCGAATGGCACCATAGCGAGGAATAACAAGATCCACTCGCCTGCGACTTTCCACCTCCGCCTTAAGTTGCGCCCAAAAGCCACGCACCCACGCCGAGACGCCGGCGAAGACACCCGCGAAGGGGATTATGTCCGGCAACACGCACCGCAGGAAGTCGTGCTCGGGTGCCGGGTTTGACGCGGGGAGAGGGGGCTAGTGGATCGAGGTATCGGAGATAGCAGCACCCCAGCACGCAATTTGGTCGCGAGCCATGTTGCGGCGTGCGTTTGGGCGGAGGATGTCGATGTGCCTGATGCGGAGGTGGCGGCGGAGGCGGAGGCGGAGGCGGAGGCGGAGGCGGTGAGAGGCGCCAGCGTGGAGATGATGGCCCGGCGGAAGTGGACGCTCCTGGAAGAGAAGGAATAGTGGATGCGATGATGCGGTTGCGAAGACCTGGACACTGCACGGAATAGGGTCAATTGGGTATGTACTGGAGAGGGATGAATAGCTGAAGAACACGGTACGCACGTCGTGCAAGATCCGAACGAGGTCGTATAGGTCTTGGAAGTAGGTCGGCGAAGGTGGTGTTAAAACAGAAAAACGCGACAGGCTCAATCCACTTGTATGTATGCTAGCGCTACATCTCGTGCACTGCGTCACATCCATTCCATAGCTCGCAGTCTGATATCATTGAGCATGAAGGCTTTTAGCACTGTCCCAGGTGCGTGCTGACCCGGGTGTTTTAAACGGGATTTCGTTATCCTCGAGCGCGACCAATCCTGAATCCGCCAGCGGAATAGCTCTTCCAAAGACCCAGTTGAGGACAATTCTTCGAACCCGCCCCACAACCACTACAGACGCCCCCGCTACGAGACATTTCAGGTTCTTACCCTGGGCAACAAAATAGCTGTTCAAACCGGAGACACCGGTTGGGCGCGCCGCACTGTGCTATCCAGTTTACGGAAGTTGTATGTTACCGTCTCTGCCGGTTTCCGCACCATAAAACTAACGTCGTAGGCCACAATGTTCTCTTCGGCTTTATCCCTGTTCCGGCGCGTATTAATCACACTCTTTATAAAATTAAGCATGTCCGTCTGAAGCCTTCAAACTCCGCTGATCCAATCAGTCAGTTGACCTCCCCACGTGATTCACTTGCCGAGAAACACCCGATCAAAAACTCCGGGAATTCGCGACTCCGGCATATCAGCGGCGACACCAGATTGCCTTTATCATTGACTGTCAATACTTTTCAGTCAGCCGACATGCCTTGGCTGTGATGCCCGGGGCTGCACAGAGAGGCGAGTTCAGACGAGTTGATTCACTCATCACAACTCTTTGAGGCAAGGCGAGGCGAGGCGAGTTGGGCCTAATTGGGCCTCCCATCACTCCCACGATTCCCAACTGGGACGGAGGGGTCGAGAGAGTCTGGTCGAAAGCTGTCCTGCACCCTGTATATGAAGTCAAGGAGCCCAGTCTTAACTTTATATATTGGTTTCTAAGTATTTTACAACAATTCCCCAACACTATTTACAAGTGAAAGTGGCGACAGAATGTTAATCCTACCTCAAATCCGCCGAAATAATTGGTTATTCAGGTGTAAATGCTTGGAAAAATGGGGAAACTTATCAGGAATATATGGTACCAGTTCTGCATTCTTCTGGGCATGCTAGGACAGCACTATCGGCAAGATCCATCGTAGGAACGGTGACTGTGACTTTGGATTTGGCGGATGGGAAAGTGATGGCATCATCACCAACTCGAGTTGCAACTTGCCTCGACTCGGTGCAGTGAGTCCATCAACTCAATGGCCGACCCGAGTCCGAAATTAATTTTGACTCACTCTGACAGCAACACTACTGCACTGAACTCAACATCACCCAGGCTGCCCAGATTCGGAAGAGAGGATGACGGACCGCGGAGCGGTCCGTCAACCGCTTGTATCACATATAAATAACACCTACTAACGTCCTTCAAGTTTTTGGCCCGCTTCATCCATGGGAACACGGGAAGTAGAGTCTTCACATGTACGTTCCATCAT
The DNA here is from genome assembly GCA_029281465.1 of Mycena epipterygia. Taxonomy (NCBI): domain Eukaryota; kingdom Fungi; phylum Basidiomycota; class Agaricomycetes; order Agaricales; family Mycenaceae; genus Mycena; species Mycena epipterygia. The sequence goes on along the minus strand of JARJCQ010000031.1, from coordinate 470,754 downwards.
TGTTACACTGTGTGCTAATCTGGAGAAACATGCAGTTTTCTTTCTGGCATTGCTACCCACCGCCAAGGTCTTTGGACTTGCAATCGAAGATTTGACACTGTGCGTCGATAATCACACTGGCAGCTTCATCCGAATCCTCGTCCGAAGTATCAGCGAGCTGATATCTGGGGTCAGTGGATGGGTTTTACCGGGTATCCTACAGCACTGACATGTCAGTCCCGTATGCTTGGGATGCTAGGGCGTCGGTACCAATATTCAAATTGTTAGGCGAATCTGAGACGGATCGCCATTCTGGGAATCTCACGGCGAAAGGATGTCAAACTGATTGTTCAAGTGCTCTGTCCCACACATGCACAGCCTGACGCGGTGCTCTTGGCTCCCTTCGTTCATTTGATCATTGGTTGTTTTTCAGGTTCTGGGACAGTGTCGGAAATCTTACTGCTCAGTGACGTAGTTAGTCTGGACCCTTGTCTCTTTCAACGGATATTTCTTTCTGACGAAAAGATTCTCGTGGTCTTGGTGGTCTTCGCTGGGGGATCAGACGGGTTACTCGGCAGCACACACGCAACCCGTCTTCAAGGTGGTTCTGTAGCACTGCCCAAACCTGCGTGAGCTCGAGGTCTGTTTATACGATTGCATGCCCAGTTTTTCATCATACTGAATGTTTATTTCAAGCTTTGGGAATTCACGAACTTACGCAGGTCTGGCGGTGAATCAAGACACTTGCTACATGACTTTTGGTGCGTGTGCTAACAGGACATATCAATATCTCCCCGCGCTCCCGCATCTACGATGCTCTTAATGCCCCGGAATTCACGCAGTTATGCGGCTATACATTATTTTGGCTCCCGCACTAACAGGTGAAGTCAACCTGCCACGCTCCCGTACCTACGATGGCTCTTGATGCCCGATTTCGTGAGCGACGCATCGACGGCCACACCTACAACCCTCTGGCGTTGACAGCACACCAAGCTGTTTGATAATATTGTAGAAGTCCCTTCCACAAAGATCGATGGTTTATGGTGAGATTGGTTTCGTATATTTGGTAGCCATATCGGTGCTCAACCTTCGCGGCGGCGCCAAATGTGGACAGCTGACCTGATTGATCTAATTTAGTATGCAGGCACCGCCTTGTTTAGAAGCGCCCGCCACAGCACCTCTTCTTTCTCCTCTCCACCACCATGGCCCCCCGCCTGTAATTATCCGTTGAATAAGCTCCGTTACGAATGCTCACTGTATTCAGATGCATGAGGAAGCACGAAGGAAATAGCGCTAGTTAATATTAATGTAAGGCGCATTAGCCTCCATCGGCACAATAACTATATACAGTAGTCCATCCACAGAAATGTGATTACAAAAACTGAAGTCCAAATGCCAGAAGTACGAGAGAAAGCGAGGACAGGTGCCCGACCAAACCTATGAGCGATGATATCGCGCCACTTTTACCTGACGTCGACCCGGGGCCAGAAGTGGAGTTCGACAATGAGGGCGAACTCGCATCTGCCCCAGCGAGCGGTTGGTCCCACAGGAAAGTGGAATCGTCGGCGTAGGGGAACCCCGACGAGTTGAGGAACCTGACGTATTTTCCATCTGGGTCGCCATACACGGATGCTATCGCGGCCACGTTGGGGTATAGCTCAGGGGTGACATTCGTCTCGCCCGTGGATGCAGGATTGACTGTCATGAGGAAGTCGACCGTCTTCTGGATGGTGGCTCCGTTGGCCGTGGCGTTCCATCCCTTGGACGTGGGAGCCGCATATGTGAGGAGACGCGCGTTCGTCTGTAAGATTAATGGTCCTTCAGCTGTCGAAGTAATAGGAGTGTGGATGCTTACTATCATTCCAGCGAGATTGAAGTTCCGGTAATGATATGGTCGGGTGCGGGATGCCTCCAGAGGCTATAACACCTTAGTTACTACAAGACCGCTGGAGGGATGAACATACCTGGTCCCCGTTAGCGGCTACCTGGTTCTGATAAATCCCGCTGAAATATCCCTGAGTAAGGTTTACCACGCCAGAGATGTCATTGACGATGAGCTTCAGACCCGCCATCTGGCTGACATAAATCGTCCCGTGGTTACTGTGCGGCAGTCAATAATGGGGACGATATTTCGGGAGGAGGCAATAGCGTACTTGGTAGCTTTAGCAGCCCCTTGCCCGATCGCATTTGTTTGCAACCACTGGATGTATTTGTTGCACCAGGCGACCATCTGTGTATCAATGTCGGAGGTCCAATCGCTGTTCCCGCTCTTCCTGAGTATGAGGATCCCGGAGGCGATTTTTGCGAATCCTCGCAAATCCTGTTGGCCCCTGAGTTCAGAGTCGAGACGGAACGGCATTGGACTTAGAGAACGTCCTCGTATTCGCCTTGAGAATGGATATCGAGTCAGCGTCCTTAAATCAAACTGGGGATACATAAGCCCACTCACCGACTTGGCCCCCTGGTCCCCCCTGCATCTGACCATAGTTCAAGTTGGGGTTCATCGATGTGTTGGCGTCCAGGAACCAGGTGTCGATGAATTTGACTGTATAGCATATCAATGGATAGCAGAGAGCGCAGAAGCTGCCACGCACCAACAGCCTGTGAGTACACCGAGGATGATTTGTTCTGCAACACGGCTGCGATGGAATTATACAGCACGGCGTCGGAGAGATTGGTGAAAGATTCAAAGTCCTGGATGGTATTGCGGTCGGGATTCACCTGGCCATCACGGAAGCTGTAGGCACACTCCTTCCACTCTATGGAGCTAGATGTCAACGACGATGGGCAAAGGGACAATGGGACACTCTACCGTCGGCTAGAGCCAGAACGGTTTTATTGCCGACGTTGCTGCAATCGGGCCATTGACTACGAAAAGGTGAATTAGTAAACGACGGCGAGGAAATACCGAAAATCCTACTAGGGAGCCCAACTCATACAATCGTGCTTGTCGCCACTGGGTGCAACGACGGGCTTATTTGTGACAGTTATAAGTCGTTATTTAGCGCGGATGTGTGGCAAAAAATGCTGGGACGTACTCCAAGGCCCGTATGACGCCATCTCATCCGCCCAAGCTACAATGGTGTCCTCCGCGCCCGAGAGATTGGGCGGAAAATTCCCAGAGGCAATCCGATTGGGGTCAGGGAAGTCGACGGCGTAGGTGGTGTAAGGATTGGTCCCTAGAACTGGACGAGAAATTGAAAGAAGAATACATAGTGAGAGTACCACACGACGACTCGGAGTCTGGTGGAAAAACATGTGAGAGGAAAATATTAGGAGAATGCTGTGAGGAAATAGTAGCAACAACAATTATAAGGATGAAGGCGTAAGGGGACCACCCAGTGGCGATTCATTCCCGGGAACAACTGGAGTTATCACCGCGGCGTGGGTTTGACACACGGGCAGTTTTCTCCGCAACTGTTTTTTAGAAATAGCACCGGCACCGCATACAGTGTCTATAGTCCCACAGTCAGTTGGTCATCGGGGCAAATTACCCGCTCACCTCCATGACCACCACACCATAGCCAATACGGCCTTCGCGCTCAACGGTACACACATCGATTGCGGCACTTTCAACGGCAAATAGTCAGCCTGCATTCAAAGGCGGTGGACAGCCTACAAGAATTGCAACGATTCCATCGGAAATTATCTAAGGTGCGCCACCCTGAAACACTCTTCGTTGTTCAGGGCATTCTAAGATACTGCCGAAGCATCGCACAGGCAACTGACTTCAGCTGCATTCTTCTGCGCTGATATCCATTGCAATTAACTCTGGCTTGAGTTCAAGTGCAGCCTCATTCTTGATCGAACTTTACGTTAGTCGAACCGAAAACAAAACACGCACACTGAACCTTCAACTAACAGTCTTTAATTACAGCGGGTGATTTCGTACGGTCCGCCACCCCCACGATTACATTTTTGCAGTAATATTTATTGATAACTCGCACAGGAATCCAGATAGACATCTACCCACCTCTTCAATTCGGCTCATTCTCCCGAGATATTATCCCTGAAACAGTGCAGGCTGCCAGGTACTCCCGGTATTCCCGTCGAGAAAACAAAATGACTACTCCTGCCAGTGTGGCGTCTTGACGAATGGTTCCTCGTCAACGGCGACGCTTAATTTCCTCGTGAAATTCCTGGTGCGACATTCGCTTCATATTGATCACGGTTATCCGCGGAACTCAAGGAGCTATTTGTACTTTAGGCCATTTTCGATGGGCAAAACGGGTCCTGCCCATGCCGTGACCGTGCCGTCGTGGACAACAAAAAATGGCCTGCGTCGGAGCGATCAATCCGGAAGCAGTTCACTTTTCTCCGAAGACAAAGACCGAACACATAGAAAGTGAGTGACAAAGGAGGGCACAAAGAAAATCTCGAATGACAGAACAAAGACACTACAAGTGATGGTCCCAGTGACTGTTGCACGACCACTGCAAATGACAGCTCATCGTCAGCCGTGTCTGGGTTGGGTTTGGGTTGGGTCATGATTGGGTCATGAGAAGAACGCGCGTCGTTCAAGTATTTTATTTTTATTGGATTTTTCTCCGTGTCCTGTGCTTGCGGAAATCCGTGTGGGTGGATTTCTCACTGTTGCGGAATCATCTCAATATTCAAATGGCCTTCGCCGGCATCGCTACCAATTTTCGCCTCACCTCAAAGCTCGTTCTCAAACTCCTTCTGTCCCAAAGCCTGCCGACCGACACGAATCCTCGCGCTCCTCCACGTACTCTTCCACCTGCCAAAAAACCTTGAAATCGCCTTCTCTGAACCCCGTCTCGATCATCACGAGCATTCTTTATTCGCCGGCTCGCGTGATCAAATCAACTTTTTATTCAACTGTCCGCCTGTGCCGCGTGGAGCGACCGAAGGTGGGCGATGAGCAGCATGAGGCGGTACCGGGTATATCATACGTTCATCATTCACTCTTTCTATTCATTTCATTTTCTTTCCAAGGCTTCTGGCTCTTCCGAGACAAAAATAATAATAGTCCTATGGTAGCAATTTTACCTGTCCACCTGTACTGCGAGGAGCGCCACAAGGGCGATGTATCATTATTCAGTAAAGTTTCTAAAGCATTGAAATTACATGCCATATCTGCACTTCCATACGCACCAAATAAATTGCAATCTTTCCACTTCGATTAAACCTTTTCTCGCCCGTGTCGCGATCGAATAATAGCAAAACATAGGTTTCATATTCATCAGAACGAGCTATTAGTAATTCATCCCCTGGTGTCTGAGTGTTGAGCTGACTGTATAGGTCACCTTTACCGTTGTGCACCTGTGCCGCGAGGCAGTAGGTTTGGAGTCCCACTGCCATTCAGTTGCTCCTTCCTCCCTACTCACTTGGTCAGGCTATATTCAATCAAGGCCGAAACAAAAGATTCACAGAAAAAACAGTACTGCAACGAGCCAACCATGATACAGTCCACAATTTTACCTTTCCACTGATGACCTGTGTCGCGAGGAGTAACCTAAGGTCGGTGACGAGCGGCACCGTGCACGAGCTGGTGTATTATCATTCAGTAAAATATCCAATTAATCTATTGCATCTAGCTGAATTCCAACAGACTAGGAAGGTCAGTCGCATACAACGTAAGGGGGTAGGTCTGGTTTTGAGGTACCAGGGTGCCCAGAGGGCCATATGAATTAAACAACATTCAAACGCGTGGAGAACTTGACAGGTGGGAGAAGACGGATGCTGCCGGATACTCTCGGATCACAGTGGCTGTGTCTTCTCCCATGACGTAATCTCTAACTCTCTCCCTCCGAGTCGTCCTGAACTTGGAAGATCTTGTCCGATAAGGCTCTTGGGGAGCAAATATGCCACAGGATCCCTCCCCACCAGCGTCATCTCCCACGGATGTCTTTACTGACCTGGCAAGAGCGTCTGCAGCTGTGCAGTCAACAGGAAAAACCTTAGCGCGCGAGCTCGATGCTTCACTCTGGAGGAACGAGACCCTCGTCAGCGAGATGGCTGCCCTACGCAATATCCTCCAACAAAATCACAACTCGTTGACTCTCGAACAGAAGGCGCGGAGGACGCCCTCCGTGCTGCGCGCGCGAGTTTGGAAGCGCGGGATAAAAAGGCCTGGGAGGACGAGGAGCAGATTCGTAAGACCGCGCGGCGCTTACGGTGAACCTCAATCGAACCGTGCGGATGATGCAGAGTGCGGCGGAGCGTCATGCGCTGAGGTCGGCACCCACATCCAAGCCTCACACGTCAACGCGTTCGAGCGACCTCGGTGCGTACCTAGTTGTGCTCCGTTTCATTATACTGTACATTTATCCCAATAATGGATGGACTGTCATATTTCTGGGCTGAGCTCTCTTTCTGCTCCGACCTCGTCTCAATCGACATCAACCTTGCCCGAGAACCCGCGGCCCCACAAGCGCACCAGGGTCGAATCAAATTCAGCTGGCCATGGAGCACAGCATTCAAGTGATGCCTCGTCGTCCACCTTTCCTCGAGATGGCTTTGACTTGTACGTGCGCTCTTATGCCAGCTTCCCCTCCCCTTCTGAGTGATACTCGCGCATAGAAAATCTATGTCTTAGTGCGTGCTTGCGCAGTGATCCCCATCTCATTCCCAAGTCCACTTCTAATCCTACCTCGTATTGGATTGGATTGGGGTTGGCATCGACATTGATATTGATGATGAATCGCATCCCTCTCGACAAGATGCGCGCACTCGGGAAATCAAAGGCACGCATTCGTCTCCATATTACCGTATTCCTTTTACGACACCAGAACACTCATAATTGATCCTAGCGCTGGACCAGGATTTGCTTTCGCGCAACTCGACGATGCAACAACAGAATATACATTGGAAGGCCGCTGGGAGTGGCTCGCTCTTTGTGCAGTGTCAGATTACGTATGAGTGAGTGGGGTTGCCTTCGCAGTTTTAAAAAAATTAAACTTGCCTTCCGCGTTTGCGTTCTTTTGCTGATATGTTTGTAGTCAGGTGATGGAGGAGATGGAGAGCGGGGACGAGAAGATGAAGTTTTTCAACTCGTAACAGGTGGAGTGTGTATTTAAATTCTAAGTAAGTTTGGATTCACATAGGTTGTGTTGCATTCGACGAAGGAATCTCGGTAATGAGAGGAACCTGGTTTTTTTAGTTCGAATTCGCGGTGTGGTTTGATTCTCTTTGACGTAATGATTCATCGGGAGGTACACCACGATTGAATTGAGGCTGGTCTGGACCACATCGAACGTCGGCAACGGGAAAAACGGATGCGGAAAATTGTGGAAGCAATAGAACAGAACGACGTTTTGAAAATACAATATAAAAGTACAGCTGTTACAGGTTGGTTTCGAAGCCAGATATGTGATACAGGATATAACAGCGTAGCGCTCGCGAATGATACAAAATACTGTCTGCAACTGCATGAGCGAGGAATTCCCTGAAAGAAAATAGTGAAGACCTACCACTGACAACTACCACAGCGGCTCTCCCCCGTGGTCGTTTTCAAACTGAATGGGATAAGTGGGATAGCTCTTCCGCCGGAGCGTGTGGCGGATGCGCTCGTCGGGCGTGTCGGGCGTGGCCGCGGGGATGAGGTGAAGGGCGCGGCGCATCACGTTCTCGTTGAGGACTTTGTGCGTGATCTGCGGCGAAGGCGCGGAGCCCACTGCGATGTGGCGGTCAACAGCATCGGATGAAGGTGCGAACCCGTGGATGTGAGCTCGGAGGAGTGCGCGCCCTTCGGCCACGGTGAGGGAGGGGAACGTGAACTGAGCGGGGGTGGAGATGGAAGACGACATTCTGCACAAAGGTAAGCTCATGACTCATGTAAAAAACAGACAAAATGACTCGTACCTCGATAAGGTGATTTTTGACTTGGCAACTTGAAGTGGGCAAGTTTGAAGTGATGTGGATTCGTTAGAGTTCACCGGAATACTCGCCCTTTTATAGGCGAGAAGGGGCTAATGTCTCACCTCCTTCGGGCTGTGCGGGGACGAGCCCTATCCGCGCGGGAGGCGGAAGCCCCCTGAGTGAGCATCGCCTTGAGCAATGTCGACTTCGATCGGCCGATCTAGAAGGTCTCGGGGATTTTCACCCTCAAGGCGGTTCACGGAACTCCCGAGAGAAATGAAGTTCGACAATACAATTCCACATCTTCTTCTGTCTCCATCTCCGACTTCTGTGTATCGACTCGCCGTTGGAGATGGATTCTGGCGACAAAAACAAATGCTAGTGCTCGGTGGGTGCGGCGGTATAGGGACGGGGAGGACCACACATTCTCGCATGGCGCCTTCTTGAGAAACAGCAGGTCCTGGCGAATGACTTCACGGCAGAACATATCCAGTCGAGGTCGTTGTCGTCGTAGCCTGCGAGGTGAGGGGACAATTGTTGTAGTATTAACCCCGCTATCCAGCCCGAAGAGGACGAGTCGGATTGAGGGGTGTGTTTGGCCTACGAGGGCGGTGTATCTTTGTAAGCCTGTAGCCGATCTCTTCAGTCTGAAGAGAACGGTTACAGTTACCCTGAACTCTTGACCTACAACAGGTTATGGGAACCCCGGACGCTTCCATGACACGCTACACTTTCAATCAGCTTGATAACAAAAACTGGAAGACTTTTTCATTCAAGGGAAAGTCCAAGTTTGTAGCCGAAGACCGATGGAAGTATATCGCAGAGCCCGCGGCCCTGCCCAGAATAATTGTCCAGAGCCCCGCGGTGTCTCCAGCGACGGGTATGATCGATGTTGAGGTCGTCAATCCAGCCTATGTGGACTGGACGAAGGGGAATGAGAAGACCATGCACAGGATCACCGAGATGGTCAGTGATGACCAAGTGGCGTACATCCAGGACGCTACGACGGCCGCTGAGATGTGGAATAATCTCCGCACGATTTACGAGGCCGCGGGGATGCAGTCGATGATTGCTATACAGGAACAACTATCCATGATCAAGTATGCCGGAATACAGAGCGGACCTCTCCAGGCTCACCTGTATATCATAATTGGATATGCCAACGACTTGAAGCGTGGAAACGACCCACTGACCGACTATAAGCTGCTTCAGCTCGCACTGAAGAGCCTTCCAGAGGAGTTCACTTCCCTCGTCCAAAGCCTTTCCATCTTGAGCGCCACGACATCCACAAGCCTCGCGAAGATCACCCCAATCCTTCTTGAGGATGAGACTCGGCAGCGCACTCCACTTTCGACCAAGCTTCGCGAAGAAACGGCACTCAAGGCGCACACCGAGAAGGTGGCGCTGGCGAAAGCACACGAGGAGGAGATCATCAAGGCATATGTTGCCAGTCAAGCAGGATCATGGCGTGGGCGCGGAGGTGGACGTGGCGGACGTGGCGGACGCGGTGGAGCTACTGGCGGTGGTGATTGGAAGAAACAAGTGACTTGTCACGGTTGTGGTGTGAAGGGACACATTGTACGTGACTGTCCGCTGAGCGCAAAGGACCAAGCGAAGGAGAAATTGCGCCTTGCGCAGGTAGCTTACGACACCATCGATGATAATCATCCCAAGGTTCTTCTCACGAAGAACACGACAAATTCCCTTCGCCCAGACGCCCTCTTTGTTGACTCGGGTGCATCCCGCAACTTCACCTCTGATCGCAAGTCGTTCATCACATACACCGCCCTGGACAAACCGATTTCTATCTTGCTCGGGGACAACAGCGAAATCTTCGCCATCGGTTACGGTATCAGCCGCAGATATGTCAAGACTCCTTCGAGGATACGGACGATGGATTTCACACGCACTCTGCATGTCCCAAAGCTGGCCGGTTCACTATTGTCGGTCGGACAGCTGACAGCCATTCCTGGCGTCAAGCTGATTTTCGAGCGGGGGCTATGCCTTATCCAACTGCACGGCGAGACACTCTGTCAAGCTATTTTCAAGGACGGCCTTTACACACTCGATCTCGCGAGTACCGCATCCGAGTCTATCAACAGTTCCCCATCCGTGTTAAAGGCCAAAATACTCGCACCGGCTGGTAAGCGCCTTGATATCATGACGCTGCACCGGCGACTCGGCCATCTGAATATCTCCGACCTCAGGAAACTTGTTGCTTCGAAGCTGGTCGACGGGCTGGATATGGGGGTGGCTGGGGATGATTTCTCGTGCGAAGCTTGTCTTGCTGGAAAGACCGCGCGCAAGCCGTTTCCAAAAGAGGGAAGAAAGCGCGCATCTCGTGTTCTAGAACTTGTACACTCGGATATTTGTGGTCCCTTACCCCATTCCATTGGCGGAAGTCGTTATTTCATCACCTTTGTGGATGACCACTCAGGACACGTTGACGTGGATTTCTTGGAGAAGAAAAGTGATGCTCTCGCACGCTTTCGCGCATGGAAAATCCGAGTGGAGAAAGCAACGGGAAAAATGATTGGAAAGGTCCGCACAGATAACGCCGGTGAATTGACGTCCGCGGAGTTTGAGGCATGGCTTGAGGCCGATGGCATCGTCCACCAGAATACGGCACCACATAGCTCACAGCAAAATGGTGTAGCGGAGCGCATTAGCCGCACCCTCGAGGACAGCGCTCGCGCGAACCTAATTGAAGCCGGCCTCTCGATTGGCTTCTGGGCTGATGCTGTTGCATACGGAGCAGTCACTCGGAACTACTGCCCGACACGATCCTCCTTGGATGGGCGCATTCCAGAAGAGGTGTGGACCAACAAGCGGCAAGATGTTAGCCATTTGCGGCCGTTTGGCTGTGAAGTGTGGGTGTCCGCGCTTCCAGCAAAAGGTCGGCCAGTGCTCACAAACACGGCAGTCAAATGTGTTCTATTGGGATACTATACACTCCCAGGTACGGAGTCCAAAGCATACAAATGCTACGATGTCGTGAAGCGTAAGGTCTGGAAATCACGAGATGTGAAGTTTTTTGAGCGAGGAAGGAGTTCTGGGTGGACTGAAGTGGAGAAACCTTCCTCCCATTATCCCCAATACCCCTCCCGATGCCGCCGACACAATTCCCGACGCCGCAGAGGCAGCCCCCATCCGTGACGATCCACCGACACTGACACTGAACGTATTTCCCGAAGCGGAATCTTTTAAGGACGACACGCAGGAGCCTGAAGACAACATACCGGAGGTTTTGGTTGGCGATCCAAAAGTGCCGCGGGCGCGAAAGCTTCCGGCACGCTACGAAAACATGGCGGATGAGCGCGGAAAACTCCCCAAAGGTCGATACAAGCCTAAAACAGCGAAAACAGCGTCTATAATGGAACCTGCAGACGTACCTGTGCTTGAGGAGGAGGAGGAGCCTGAAGTTCAAGCTCATGCACATCCTGCACGCATTCCATCGCCGCCAATTGTCGTCCCGTTGACGTTCAAAGAAGCCATGGCCAGCGTGCATTCCGAAGATTGGGCCAATGCCATGATGGCCGAATTTGGGTCGCTCATCGAGACTGGTACTTTTGAGTACGTGGACCGGCCAGAAGGGAGGAAGATTGTGACGTGCAAATGGGTGTTTAATGTCAAGTATAACCAGCGGAATGAGTTCGAGCGTTTCAAAGCTCGGCTTGTGGCACGTGGGTTTACGCAGATTTACGGAATCGACTATAAAGAGACATTCGCTCCAGTCGTCAAATTTACCTCCCTGCGTGTCATGTTCGCCATCGCCGCCCACTTCGGGCTCACAATCTATCAGATGGATGTCGTTACCGTGTTCCTCAACGCCGAACTTGACGAGGAAATTTACATGTCCCAACCTCCCGGGCTTCCTCCCAAACTTAATATATATGGCGAGGAAATGGTTTTGCGCCTCCACAAATCCCTCTATGGTCTCAAGCAAGCCTCTCGTCAGTGGTACCGCCTCATTGATTCCATCTTCAAGTCTCTCGGCTTCATGCGCCTCCAGTCAGATCACAGCATTTATCTTTGCCGGCGCGACAACATAATTGTCGTCATTGCACTCTATGTTGATGATCTCCAGGGCGCCACGAACGATAAAGCTACATGGGATGTTCTCAAGTCCAAGCTCTCGGCGCGTCTGAAGATGAAGGACCTCGGCGTCGCCTCGTATTGTTTGGGTTTAGAGATCTCTCAGGATCTTGAAGCTCAGACTGTGCATATCTCCCAGAAGAAATACTTCCAGGGTGTACTTGAGCGCTTTGGGATGGCAGACTGCAGGGCTGTGTCTACCCCGTTCCCAGTTGGCACGAAACTCACGAAAGAGATGTCGCCGAAAACAGCAGAAGAGCACCAACTTATGGTCGGCAAGGACTATCTCGGTCTTTTGGGCAGCGTGATGTACGGCATGCTGGGAACACGTCCCGACATCGCATTAGCAGTGGGAGTCACCAGCCGATTCAGTTCCAATCCGGGGATCGAGCACTGGAACGCGCTGATACATCTTCTTAGATACATCAAAGGTACGCTCGATCTGGGAATCAGGTACCACGGGCCAGGCCGTCTAGCAACCCCAATAACGGAGACGTTGATATGCTATACGGACGCGGACTGGGCTGGTGACCAAATACTTAATTAGCTTCACTTAAGTTTCAGGCGGTCCGAACCGAAATGACACTTAAGTTGTAGCTAGTATACTGTAGAGCCCTATAATACAGTCGCAAACCGGGAAGAGCAACGCTCTGATTGTTCGCTGAATATCTCACCCAAATCAAATTCAAATCACTGGGTCCAAGTTGGTAACCAGGTCGTCGAGAGGCGTAGTCTATGTCAGAATTTACTCCTGGGCGGTAGTCCCTCTCGTTCTTGAGAACGAGTGCAAAACTTTCCGGGAGCCTAAATATGCCCAAACACGTAGAAGCGCAACACTACAGTGCCACCGATTGTAGTTCCAGCAGGAGCTATTTTGCATCTGGGAATTATATAGCCGTAATGAGGGACCCAAAAGCCCTCAGATAGGAAGACAGTCCATATTTTGGGTGGCTCACTGGCTGAAAAAAAGGAAGACCAATTGATCCTAATTGATCGCGTTGATGATTGCACAAACATTTGCTATTTCTCTCGCTCCACCCCGTCGTTTGAGACAAATCCTTCTCTAGGTAACCTAAGACGATCCCCTACTATGTTCCCACCGAGTTTTGAGGCAACATTAACAGGCAAAATTGCCGAAAGTGTTGTGTTGCTCTTCTACGTGTGTTGCGCTTCCCGGTTTGCGACTGTATACGCTGCACGCCTACCTTGCTCAGAACTTAAGTTGTCGTAGGACTTAAGTTGCTGGAGAACTTAAGTCATCGGAGAACTTAAGACTTGCAGGAACTTAAGTTAGCGGAGAACTTAGGAGACAACCTTATTGAATTCCCCACTTCAGTTCGATTATACAGATTACTTAAGACTTGAGTCGCAAACTTAAGTTCTGCCTTGGGACTCAAGTTTCCGGCACGACTTAAGTCCTGGGATGTATTTAGTTTCGGCCACACGAAAACAAATCAAAATCCTACCTCCTTGTCTTCGGTTTAGGTTTAGCCGGATTCTTCTCAACGTACTTGTAACTGATATTCATGAGCACCGCTAACCTCTATACACAGACCTCAAAACTCACCTGGGTTTGACCTTGCCGGCACCAACGGTCGCCGCTAATTTCTTCTCGCGCTCCAATTTAGCCTCCTATGAATTCCAATAATCAGACGCAAGGAAGAAAATGAGTGAATGAAAGTTTACCTCGGGTGATAGACGTGCTCTCCCAGTCCGCCGCACCGCTCCTGCATCCTCAGGGATAAGCTGATCCTCCGCCCTGCGCTTTCTCCCACCTGGCACTTGGCCCTGCTCCTGCTTGGAACGCTCCTCCTCCTCGCGCTTGAGCCGCGCCTCCTCCTCCCCGTGCTTGAGCCGCGCCTCCTCCTCCTCGCGCTTGAGCCGTGCCTCCTCCTCCTCGTGTTTGAGCCGCTCCTCCTCCTCACGCTTGAGCCGTGCCTCCTCCTCGCGCTTGGAACGCTCCTCCTCCTCCTCGTGCTTGAGACGCGCCTCCTCCTCCTCCTCCTGCTCCCGCTTGAGACGCGCCTCCTCCTCCGTGCCACACGCCTGCTCCTGCTCCTCCCCGGCTACTGAACACGCCTTGCGGAAGAGCCCCGAGCTCCCCTCACCTGCGCCCGATGCCAATGTCATGGCTAACGCATGCCACTGGGTGCTCTTTAACTCCTCCAGGCCCTTCGAGCTGAACGCGAGGTCGAAGTTCACACTGTCATAATACTCGTCGGGTGCACTGGCAATTGCTGCCCATGGTATGTCTTCACTCCCAAACACAGCGTCTGCGATGTGTTAATGATGTTACATTTTTTCGTAATGGAACGACGCACGGTAGGATTTGACCAGGAAACTGGTCACCGTCTGTGCCACCATATTGGGGGACATGTCGTCCAGAGCCTCGGCGGTGACAGGAAAGACAGGCGGAGCATGGCGAGCGGAAGCATCCCGCACAGCTACATAGTCTATGTGCGCAGGTTAGCACAGATCATCGCGTCACTTTCAGATCTTACCTTGGAGAGGCTTTTCAGCCCATGCATACATGGCATTAATGTAGTCGGAGCTGAGTTTTGCGTATTGCTTCTCGAATGATTGGCGGACACGGATCCCCTCCGGAACGGCCTCGACCCTGCTCCAACTGTAAGTGGCACGTAAATTAGTACAAGTAAATAATGACTTACCAGTCAAGCTGTAGCTGTCCATTTTCGTCCAGCCAAGCAGTCACCATGGTCACCACCAAAGGACGGAGCTTGCCCGTGCCGTGGATGGCCTTGACCATATGCTGAAAGCCACCCGCCACTAGCATTTGACGTCTTGAGAAATGTTAGCAACGAACAGACAGGACAGCACCGATGACTTACTCCTTCCAGTCGATGTCCTCGTCATCCATCACCGCCCCCCATGACACCTGATCCTCTTGCGCCCACATCTTGGCCTCAGCCATGCGAAACTTGGCGCCGGCATTCATCGGTCCCGATAAAGTTTTAGAGTACTCTTCAATCTCGTCGTGGCGCTCTTGACGGAATTTGTCGCGGCCCGTGGAGGCGGTGAGACCAAAGAGCTTCAACAGTGCCACTGCAGGAGCGACGACTGGGATAGACTCCCCAGCGCCTTTCGTGTCTTTTGTTGGCTTGCGATTTTCCACGGTTCGCTTGTTACTGATGACTTTCTGGATTGCCTTTTGTGGTTGGTCAGCAGCATGCTCGGAAGGACACAAATCAATGAGGCAGTACTTACCCATCACCACCCCGCCTTGGTGTATCCCCGCAGTAGACCTATGCACCCATCCTCATCCTCCTGCTCTGGCTCCTCCTTGTCGGTATTCTTGTCGGCAGTCGTCTTCTTCTTGTTCCACTTGGGGTTTTCCTTTTTGTAGGTGGCAACGAGCATGGGGAGGGAGGCTTCTTCTACCTCATCCCCTGGCTGCACTGTGTGCTGGAATGCCTTCGCGTGAAACATGTCGGTCTTGACCTTATCGTAGAACTCCTTAGCGTCCTTCTTGGTGACCAGGCTGGCAAGATCAATCTGGCAAAGCGCGACCTCGAGGATCCAGCTTTGCTGGTGTTGGTTGAGTATGGGCACTGCAGTTTCGTCACCTTTAGTGGTGGTCACAAGCGCGAGGTTGGAGAATGGCATGGAGTCGGGGACCGCCTTGGCATCATATGGTTTGAACATTTCTTTAGGTTTAGTTTGTTTTTTGGGGGCCGCCATCGTTGAGAGGTCGGGGGAGAGAGAAGACTACGAGCTTGTGAATGGTGTGTTAAAGCAAGAGGCAAGAAATGCCACCTACCACCTAATAAAGCCAAGAGCCACCAAAGCGAGGGGCATTGTCAGCTCGAAATGCAAACTCGAACAGGAAATGAACGCTTGGAAAGGAAACACTTTGGATGCCAGGGCTATTTAAGTCACCATTAACTCGAGACCATTCAATCCTCCACCATCCGTACCTTGCTTTCACAATGCTCCACATATCTGCCCAAGAGACGTGCCGGCTTTTTGGCCCGTTGAATCGACCCAACTTCGACACGAATGTTCGACACTGTGCTCTTCTGTGCAAAGCCCTCGAGCTGATCCCCCCCGAACAACTTGCTGAGGTCTTCCACCAGGACCCCACAAGACTGTGTGTCGCAATGGGATCAGCACTCACCCTCAGCCAACTTGGAAAAATCAAAATTAACTTTGTCAGTACTCATATCTCTCTACCCGTAGCTTGCCACCCACTGACACGCCGTCAGGTACGCAACAACCGCCTTGTATTGTATGAAACCCCTCCCCCCGATTTGGAGGCACAGCAGGCTCTGCACATGTATCGCGATGCGTACGACGCCTACTTCATGAAGACCGGCAACACCTATGCCGTGCGCAACGCAGGGCTGAAGTCTTTCTTGCAGGCTGCAGAACAGACATGGCACAAGTGGGTTGTGCCCTATCTGGCAGCTCGTGGCGTGCCTGGTCATCCAGACTGGGCTTTACAGCCCCTCCCTGGCCTTCAGAGGGTTCACGTCGCACCCGCCCCTGGCCCCCCACACACTCCCCCATCCACACCACGCGCACACCGGTGTTGCTTCCCAACCCTTCCCACACCCCCACCCAGCTCTCCTGCTCCCGTCCACATTGATTTCTCTGACATTGACACGCCCCTGTGCCCAGCCCAAAAGAGGAAGTTCTTGGGCGAGATCGACATCTCTAACAAAGAGGACGCATGCCCTGCCCAAAAGAGGAAGTTCTTGGGCGAGATCAACATCTCTGACGACTGTCTTGGAGGATCTCAGCAGACAGAATGCCACAGAAGTCGGTGCTTGGTCAAAAAAGTCCCGAATTACTACGAAGTCAGCCGATGGCAAAGCTGAAAGTGTTTATCAGCATGAGTCGACGGAAGGTATGCCCAGATTGTATCTCAATGCGCATTTGGGCTGAAAGGCCTTTAGTCATGACCGTCGAGAGTACGCTGGCCACCATGATCACCGCAGAGCAAGAGAAATCCAGACGCGACGACGGGCACGATGCGGGTACACCAATAGCACAGTGGATTCACGATGGAATGAATATAGAGCATTCGCAGTAAGTGCATACTACCATGGCCGGAATTAGTCTAACGCACCATGATGTAGGGTCCTTACGATTGCGCTTCTGCGAAACCACCAGGAGCATCCGTTGGTGGACACCTGGGCGAGCATCACGAAGCTGCGTGACACCCTGAATCTCGATCTCAAGAAATTCAGGGAACGCCAGTGCGACATATACCCGTGTCTCAAGCTCAGCGCGCTCAACGTAGATGAGCCAGAACTCACAGCCATTCAACTTCCATCGTATCGCATGAAACATGGGCAGCGCCCGACCACTGGCGGTGATCCAAACGACTTGGACTCGCAGCTGCAGGAGGCAGAGATCAAATTACGGTGTACCGAGGCCGACAGCGGTATCTTAGCCGTGCGCGTGGCCTCTTTGGCGTTGTCTGCCGTCAAGAAGGCCCGGGACCTGGATTATCGGGGCCAGGCAGGCGTTACGCGCTCGCAGCGCAACCTTCAAAAGGCAGACCTGATGAAGTTGTTCGAAATCACCATGTACAACAACGCACGAGCTGCCCTGATACACCTAGGCCACATGGCAAAGGATGCTGTCGAGCCGTATCCACCGCTGAGCCACCAGGACACGCGGAGGAAGGAGACTCACTTACATCGCGCGAAGGGGGACTCGCGGTTATTCGACGGGATGGCGTGGCATCTACAGAGTGGGTTAACGATATCACGCGCTCAGCAGTGGCTTCCACACTCTTACCAGGGACAGGGGAACACGATAGTGAAGCTGAGGAGCCCGGGTTATTGGCGGGTACTCAGACGCTCAAGCGGTCAGGTATGGCAGCACCCTTACGTGAACTCTCCTACAAACTGACCTGAATGTAGGAGGTTTTAAGCATAACCACCGCAGTCCCAAGCGTCTCAAGGATATCGCTCCGGACGATGTGAACGTGGAGTCGTCGGCGTCTGATGCCGAGGACAGCGATGTGGAGATGTCGCCGTCTAAACAGAAGAACGTCGCGAAGACAAAGAAGACGAAGACGAAGCCAAAGCCAAAGAAGCGAGACGGCTGGATCTGGCTTGAGAGTTTGACGCGAAAGCAACCTCTGGGCGACGCAAAATTGGTGGTGTATAAGAAAGAAAGTCAGTAGCATTCCATTTGTTAGCAGCTGTATATTGACGGGCTCTAGGTGACCGAGTCCAGTGGTTCCACGCTGAGGCGGAAATGTACCGCTGGTTGGAGCAATATGAACGAAAACACGCGGAGATCTTCCGTGTCATCATGAGGTTCCAGCGCAACAGCGTAGTTTGGGCAGGATTGGCGGACCGTGAGGAGGAGCGGAATGGGGAGCTGAACGGCAAGGTCACCTTTGGTCGAATGCAGGCCGCGATGCATAAACGGCTGCAGCACAACGCCAGGGTGATCTTCAAGAGCGCCGAGTCCGGGGCACATCACGATTGGGTGGCCGCGACCAGCTTCGACGAGCTGGTGAGGAAGATCGACAAGTGGCGCGACATCGTATTTACGTGGATGGATGAAATGGTGAGTCCCATGGCTGTATGAAACGAGATTCGCACTTTATTGACCAAGGAGCAGGGGATACATAGAGTGTACAAAGATTTCTAATACATTTGAGCTTGACAGACTCCCCTGCCGCCTGAGGACCAGGACGTTGCCGCCAGACATGCAATGGATGTCTGTGATGTCCCCCCCATGCTCCAAAACCCGGTCGGCGCCGTGGTCTGGTTGCTCGTCGTTGCACAGCCACTGTCTAAGACATTTCAGATCGACAGACTCCCCTGCGCCTGAGGACCAGCACGTTGCCGCCAGACATGCAATAGATGTGTGTGACGTCCCCCCATGCTGGAAAACCCGGTCGGCGCCGTGGTCTGGCTGCTCGCCGTTGCACAGCCACACATGGTGCCGTACCTTAAGTTATCGACAGGGCTTAAGTGGTGGATGAGACTTAAGTTCTGCGCGCGACTTAAGTGGTGGGGGGGGGTCTCAAGTGGGCGGTACCTGCTTGGATGAGACTTAAGCGTTGCGCGCGACTTAAGTGGCTGGCAGGTCTTAAGTGGTCGACGCAACTTAAGTGGTAGGCAGGTCATAAGTGGTGGGTGCAACTTAAGTGGTGGATGACTGAGGGGCCACATACAGCGTGGCGTACGCCGTGCAGGCAGGCACGGGGAACTCAAGTTCCATGACCACTTAAGTCATGATTCGGTTCGGACCGCCTACAACTTAAGTGAAGCTCCACCTATTTCATGCCACTCGACACAATTAATTCCCCTGTCAACAAGACTGACAAGGGCAGGAGGAGCGGCGCTAACGGCCCTGAAACCAGCTTTGCTGATACGAACTCGAACACACCATGTCCCATCTTTTGCGAAGGCTGTGGAATGCAGGAACCCGAGGGCGACGATAACCCGGACGAGGTCCAGTGTGAAAAGTGCAGATTGTGGGCACACATCGCGTGCTTGCACTCCGACGTGGATTGGGACGATCCTGATGTAAATTTCGTCTGCAGAAGATGTCGGGAGAAGCAGTCCATTGAAATGTATGTCTTGCAAACCACTTACTTGCTGAAACAAATCTAAAATTGGTCTAGATTCGATCCGAACACCGTCATGGTCGTCCCGTCTCCTCTCGTCGTAAACTGGAGGGCACCCGATGTGCTCTGGTATCCAGCGAGATTTGTGAAACGCCATGAAGAGCACGCAAATGAACCCAACGAATATGAGTTTCAATGGCTCGAGTGCAATGCTGGCACACTTTGGGACTTGCAGGATCCATGGCCAGACCTGATTCTGCGAACATTTTACCGAAGCCGGAAATTTTGCAACGAGATCGAGTTCGACGTGGAGCTTACCGAGAACCAGGTACGGGTTAGGCGCTGAGAAATTGATTCACACTCACAAATTGTAGACTGGGAAAATATGTCTGCCTCGTTATATGGACGAGCACTTCCCACACAAAAATCCAACCCTCACGGCGATCTTCAATGCAGCCATTCCCCATGTGGTCAAGATTCTGGCGGCGTGGAACGATCATCCGATGGTCGCCAACTTTGAGGAGTATTTCTTCAACAAGAAGGCTTTTGCACGAAACCGAGAAGGGGGTAATTGGATGAGCTCAGTCGGTCTGGTTCTAACTCCTGAGCTCGCCACGCTTATTGAAGATCCGGTGCAAGTGTTGCTGAAGCACAAGGGTTTGGCCCATCTCCTTGAGCCTGAACGCATGGACAGGGTCATAGCGGTCGGCTCAGCTTTGCTGCAGGTCCTCGCAATTCAGGAGCAGCTCGGCGAGCCATTGAATCTCAACGGGGATATACTCAACGATCTTCTCGATGGCAGGATTGTTGCCCGGACAAGCGACGGCGCAGAAGGTCTCCGTGCAATGCTGCTAGGCAGTGGAAACTGGGCGAACAAAATGATGGACCTAAACACCAGCAAGTTCAACCATGCACACTCAATTTACGATCCAGACTACCGACCATCACTCTACCGCCGCGAGGATCCGTCTCGATTTCCAGCCACAGAGGCTATTCCAGTCGTGGTCAAGCGGAAGGCAGACAAGGAACTGGAGGGCCATAATCCACAGAAACGCGGGAAGGGTGCAGGTGCGAGGGCCACCGCAGAGGAGACTAATGGATCGAAACGGGCCAAGGGGGTGAAGGCAGGGCTGAAGCGAAGGCCGGCTCAATTGCAACCGACTGTCCCGGCGGCAGACACAGGACCTCGGAGACTTCGTTCAGGGACGACGGTAGATTATGTCTAGCTTGCACTTGAAAGATGACGGGGTAGAGGTAAAAAGGGCCATGTAAAATGGATTTCTGCCGTGTCTGTTGCCGTTGTTCAACATTGTGATTCGAGAGGTTATGTAATTACGGTTGTGCAGAGCATATGTTATAATGACCCAAGTACAACACTGGCTGAACCGTCTCCCGAGTGGAATCAAGACACAGGCCTGACGTCGAAAAATGCACCTACTTGCACTGGTTCAACAGTAATATATGGGGGTGGCTGGACAGCTGTGAGAGGTGATTGTATTGTATTTTAGGAGAGAGGACTGCATGCCGAGGGACATATGCAATGGAACAGGGAGTGCCGCACCTTGCTGTGCGTGACACAGCGGCAGTGTGACACACTTGATTAGTTTGCTGCGGCAGTGCTGCCGCTTGCTGCGGCAATCTAAAGTACTGCTGCGGCAACCTGCGTCAACAGCGGCACTTTCACGGTGCCCGAAAATTCAGTAGGCCCGAGGCAGAATATTTTAATTTCAGCGAGCCACGAGTGACACGTCCGGACCACTGAACCATTGGTGCATTCCGAGCCTCACAAATTTTTATTCTGCACCCGCTTTTAAACGTGAGTTCTAATCTCCGTGACCTGGTCGATACATCTCCCTCGCGTACTTCGTCCCACGTATCTTTGTGTCGGAAGAACGCTCAATATGGTCACATTTATTTGAGGTTCGTGTCCCCAGGCATGACATCGACGTGTACACCTAAGTATTGATGAACTTCCTCCCTACATCTCGTCCAGGTGATTGGGATAAACTTCGACATCTCCTCGTACTACTTCTTTGGCGAAACGCTCGGGAGCCGCGACTCCTTCTCCGGCCTCGATGTCATCTTTATCATCCCACGCTGTCCAGTAGGCTTCAGTCTTCCCGTTGAATTCAATCTTGAATTGCGCTGCAGATTGAACCCGGATTTTGTGAACCAGCCACATACGCCTGCCCCGAGTCCGAGTTCTCAATGATCTGTCTTCGAGTTCTGATTCGGTCGAAATGTCAAAGGCAATCCAGGGCGATGAAAATAAAATCTCACCTCGAAATCACTGGGTATTGCATTGGGTGAAACTCGGAAGGTCATAGAATTATTACTAGGTCCTCGTTGTTGTGACTGGCCAAGTTTGTGAAATCACGACGGGGCAGAAATCGTAACGTGATAAATACTTACTCTGTGGTAGCGTGATGTTTGCAAAGAATACTGATCTCCACTGCCGTTTTCGCTCCCCGATCGGATGTATTCTCTGGAGTTGAGTGTCACGAAGAGCGAGTTTGTGTATAGGCGCCCCACTGCAAAATAATGCATGAGAGGGATTTGTTGTGATCCACAGACGCTTACGGAGGATGTAGAAGCTAACGCTAATATTTCATGCAAGTCAGTGGGAGTGCGGAAGAGCGGTCAAGAACCGCGCACCTGAGTTGTGTTTGAGGAAAAGCGCCGATCTGTTGAGAGTCAGCCAAGTCAGCTAACAGATTTAAAGCGTGAAATCCGGCAAGACTCACAGAAATGGCGGTGAGCAAGGCGAATATAGAAGTTGGCAGCCCTGTGTGCATCCATGATTAATGCCCTCCATTCCAGGGACACATGAACCTACCAATCGCGAATGTGAACACCATCTTCAGATTAATAACAGGTTCAGTTTCGGAAATACACACATATGTGACACGCACTAATCGGTTGATGAGATCTGTTGACTGTTTGAACCCTGTTTTCGAAGATTGCAGTAGAATCGCAAGAACAACCGATATCATGACGTCGACGGCCGCTGAGAGAGTGTTCGTGATGATGATCAGGTTTTTCTAAACAAGTCCCCTCAGCATGAAAACACAAGTTGAGCGTTGATGCTACGTGCTTCCAGAACGAGCTCGGCGAGTTGTGAAGCTTCGCCGCTAGCCGGTAACATTGAGTACTCGGGTCGTGCTGAGGATAGTTGCTTACTATTTGCTGACGGTGACTGTTTGAATTTCAAGTTTCAATGCGATAAGGACAGTGTAACATTTTTCTTACAATATAACAATACTACGAACGAGCGTGCAGTCAGAGAATACAATGACAGACGTAAGACCTACCGAATGACACCCAGCTGGTGAAAGACTGGCATTACCAAGTAAATCAAGGGAAATGAACCTGGGAGGAAATACACCCATACCGCAAGAGCGGGCAATATCGTACTCTTTCCAACTGCAACAATCAGAAAGACATGATTCGGATTATTAAAGACCTACGCTTGTAGATCCGCCAGCAGAAAAATCTGAGGATCGTCAGTTCCTGCTTAACACCTCGAATAGGGTGTGGTGACTAACTGTTGTACCAGGGTCCCCACGGTGCCCCCGAAGTACAACTGAATCACCGCAGTGCTGAGAACAGCATCAGGACAGATATGTAATTATTGGTGGGCGTTGTACTCACTTGACGGCACCAGTCAGGATCGAGGGATCCGTCATGGAGGAGACTGTTGGATGTTATTCCACCAGTGTGGAGCGGTGAGTGGAGAACA
The DNA here is from genome assembly GCA_029281465.1 of Mycena epipterygia. Taxonomy (NCBI): domain Eukaryota; kingdom Fungi; phylum Basidiomycota; class Agaricomycetes; order Agaricales; family Mycenaceae; genus Mycena; species Mycena epipterygia. Next base: position 447,562 of record JARJCQ010000031.1, on the reverse strand, counting down.
TACTTGAAACTCTATACACTACAACAGAAATGAGCCAGTCTGGTCGATCACATAACTAAAGTTCCTGTACCGTAGTGAGTTGATAACACCTGCTGACAAGTGTCGCAGAGTAAGACGGCGATGACCTTGGGGGTATGAGACACCAATCCCGAATTTCTACTCAAGAGATAGACGTACCACAAATTTGATCAGGAGCGGGTCTGTCGAGTGATATTTGCGGATGTACAGCCAGAACTGCACGATTCCGACTGCCGATTCCAGGGAAATTTAATCAACGCAGTCGGAGCAACTTATGCACACCTCCGTATAAGCTGAAGACCGCATAGACGGTGATCAGTATCCATAATTAACTACACAGAATCGAAGGTAACATACATCGCGGAGAGCACCACTGCAATCAGGACAACACCGAAAACGTTGTCGGGTGTACTTTCCATGGTTTGAGAGGGAGGAGGGATTGATGACTTGCGGATTGCATTGGCGTGTATTTCTAGTCCTGCCAGGAATAGCCTAACTGATTCTATGTCAAAGGGAGCGATGGTGAATTGCAAATCGCATTTCCCATGTATTTATAGTTCTCGTGTCATTTAGGCAGCGGGCGCTCATTCTCCATGTCAAAAAGAAGCGATCGTGGATGAATATGGTAGACAAGGCAGAGCGGAGACACCGAGATCGACGGACAAAGGAGGTGGAGTGAAGGAAGTTGATGATGATGGATTGGAACCGAGACACCGGCCGCTGTTTTAAAAAGCTTTGGACGGACTGACAGTGGTTGGACCGTGGTCATCTGCTCTGTGAGAGTTGGAAGCAAACCGTTGTCCGGGGCATTTGCGTCGTTTAAGGCTCATCCACAATGTAAGTATTTAGTTTCAGTCACCAGACCTGGGGAAGATCTGCGAAATTTAGTGAGAACCCGGCCGCCATCCAAAGTTATGTACCTCCTTATCTGAGGTCCCGCCTCCTACGCAATGTCTGATCAAATCGCCGTGTAGACCCTGCACTCGCTCAGAAAATAAACTGACAGATTCGCTCTGACCTTCATTTATAACTCCCTCGACGCCTAACGCGAAAAAGAGAATTAGTGCACGTTTGCTGAATAAAAAATTAAAGTTACATCACTGAATGAATCAGTCCAAGTGCCGGAGCGCGGGCTAGCAAAGGCAAAATATTGTGTCTTCAAGTTTTCAGGTGCGTATTCAAAGCCGCGGAGTTGCTCCTCTTCCTTGGGACTCCTCATCAATTAATGAATCCGGCATGATATGCCGCGGACAGTTGGACATGTGAACTGCGACGCGAAGCAGCTTGCCAGGAAGAATTCCTGGGAGATTTTGGGTGCAGCGCGGCAGCCAATACCTCGTCGACGGTATACCAAAAATAGTGGAGGCCAGCCGATTTGTCGGGGGCAGCTATACCGCGCACGAGAAGGCGTCAGATGCATCCAAGACCGGAATGGCTAACCCGCCAGAGTGACCAGTCGATGGCGGAGCATGGTCAGGTGCATTGCGTAGATGGTTATCACTTTGTCCCCGTTGTCAGAAATGTCAGTGCCAGGGAAAATCACTAACATCCTATAAAATCGACGGGTGGGCCGAGCTGAAAGCGGGGAGAATCTGTGAACCATGCGGGGAAAATCTGCGAACCCGTCTTAAAGTGCCACTTCCATTATGTTCGCGACACTTTTTGACACCGCGCACATCATCTGCTACAAGATGTGGGTTCGCGCAGGAGTAAGTGGGCTAGTTTGGCCTCAGTCCAGCCTGGACATTGGAGTCGAATCCCCCCGCTCCACAAAAGTCGAGATTGTCCGCTGGCAACACGGCGATTAGACTCCCGGAAACACAGGTGAGATTATTTGATGCCCCATGGCCCTTCGACATCTTTACAGTGCGTTTTTTCGTCGTAACTCAGTCCCGAGCGAACGAAGGTGCATACGCTCGTGTCAGAACCATTTTGCAGGCGGAAATAAGAAATCGAAAACCAGGAAATCCAACAGGATATCAGAGACGACTTGAAGGGAAACATACCAGAAGGAAGTCGCCACCGCATCGGACCGCATGGAGTTGCCAGACGATGGAATGATTTGATGAACTCCGGACAAGGGATCCATGAGAGGTGAGTTCGCTCACGCTCAAGAAGGAGATCGTATCTATGTGGTTCGTGATAGACCGTGACCGGTCGATCTCGCTATTGGCATTTATGAGCAAAACAAATGATTTTATTCAAGTCCGCCGGAACGAGATAAAGATCCAGCCAGCACTGTGCGCATCAAGTAACCAGTGATCATGAGACAACGTACTTTAGGTCTACAGTGAGACAAAGGACTTAAGTTCTAAAGTGAGAACCCAGACATTCAGAGCTTCGATGTCGCCTTCCGCAACGGAGCGAACATGGGGGGGCGACGCTCCTTCGTAGCCCGCATACTTTCTGCAATGTCCTGATTGTAGGCATCAGCGGTATGAATGGCACAGGCTGAGGTGGAGATTCGACGCGTACATCGGTATGCAGGGCCGCAGCGTTCCACACCGCAGTGTATTCCAGATTCTCAGGGACACTACAATGATCACGGTCAGCAGCCCTCGTCTACCAAGTCCGACGCGGGAAAGATGTGTCGATGCGGAATAGGTGCGCACCTGTGGTCACGCGCATGAGTGAGGATGTGTTTCGTGCCAGAGACAGCGATGGGGCTCTTGCTGGCGATAACGCTCGCGAGTTTCAGCGCGGCGGCGATGACCTCGGCATGTCCCCCTGGAACGACGGTGGATAGAAGCCCCAGGCGCTGAGCCTCGGATGCAGAGAACATGCGTGAGGTGTACGCGAGCTCGCGCATCAGGGAGTGGTTGCCTGTGATCTTCGGCAGGTATCCCAGCGTTCCGATGTCCGCTGCAAGACCCACGTCAACTTCCTGCCGCACATTTCAGAGGAAACACAATATTTGAGGGGAATGTCTTACCTTGATGGTGAACTGCGTGCCTTCCGCGGCGTATCGGACGTCACAGGCAGAGATAATGTCGATGCCGAGGCCGACTACGAGCCCGTGCACAGCGGCGATGACTGGGAAAGGGCATCGTTCCGGCGCTCCAATTGCGTGCTGAAATTCCTTGAGGTGTTGGCGCGTAGCTAGGGAGGTACGGGCAGCGTCCAAGCGCTCTGGATTGCCGCTGTCTGCTAGATCTCCGACTATATGTACTTGCAATTGACAGAACAGTAATTTCAGAGAATTGTGAGCGTACCATCGATTCCCGCTGTGAAAAGTTTCGGCAGGGCCGATGATAGCACCAGAGCACGTACATCTCTCCCTTCTTCTGTTATTCTGTCGAAGAGAGCACCATATTCGGTCCAGAATCTGGTTGGTATTTTGAGTAGAATTTCTAAATCACTGTTGAACGATGCTCACTCGACAGAAAACGCGTTCACTGGCTTCCTGCACAACTCATGACGTGGAGATTGAATTTGCGGTTTCGCGACGAACGTACCTTGAGAGCTCCACATGAAGGACGTGAGGAGATGGCTCGGAAACTGAAATCCACTTCGATGACAGATTTGCAGCCAGAGCCATAGCGGGTAGAAGGAGAGGGAGAGGGAGAAAGGGAGACGCTGACGCCGGTTTGTCTCGGCCCGAAGCCAAATTCACGTGCCCGAGGCGTCGCCGGGGTCACGTGCTCGGGTAACTGCCCTAAGCAGAATCCATTGCTTTAAGACTTAAAGCAATGAATTCGCAGATATCGGACCATGTCCGTTTTATTCCCCTGCTTCTACCGAACTCTACTTCTCGGTCTCGTCGGAGTGGAAAATGTTAGGGTACTGACACCTTCATTCATCGGAAGATGTTGTATTCCGAGTCAACATGACGCGACAATTATTTTAGTAAGCTGCAATATCCGCCCCCATTTGGCCAGCATGATCCTCACATAACTTCACTTCTAGTTCAATTGCGCTTCTCCTTGTTGGGACACAGAGCAGCCCGCGAGAAGATGGACGCGCGTCAATTCTCCATGAGTCAGGAGGTTCAAGTGTATTTAAGGACCTCATGAATGGTGGGGTTGTCGTTACCTCCCTCTCAAATCCTACTCACCAGCTCCATGTCTCAATACGCTCACCTGTCCACTCCCGATCCCGAGTTCTAAGCTTCCAGCAGCGCCGCAGGGACCCATCACAGTGGCCAGCATGCGCGACCTAATGCACAACATACTGGTGCCTCACCTCATAGACACCTTGCGACCACAACTTCCGGCTGGTTCGTTCTTTGCAGCCTCTCGCGTAGACAAAGAGATCATTCCTGGATAAAGTCTTCGTATCGCATTCAAAACCGAAAGATAGCAGTGGTGGTGAAATCACTGTGAGATGCATCCAACCCGTCCCCCGGGAGAATGATTTCGCCTCAAAGGCTGGGTCGCTGGCAATCTCGACATGGACGATTTCAACCTCAGAATACTGAGTTTCGAACTCAGGTTCTCTATAGTGAACAAGAGCGCGCTGGGGCGCGAAGCGCTTCGCGCCCCAGCACTTCGTTTGAGGCAGCCGACCTTGCCGAGCAGGCTTTTTAGACTCCGCTTCGCCAGTTCCCGGGACCTGCCCTAAAAAGATGATTGATTAGATTAGCGGAGTTTGAAAAGGCTTCCGACGGACAGACAGACGTAATTTTATAAAGAGGGTGATGTAGATTAGCGGTCAGTGTGCTCTTATCCGACCTGCTAGCACGTCATTCAACCCAAACTATTAGACTTTCCCCGGAGCATGTATTCCCGACCGGGTTGAACGACTGTTATACAGCGTTGAAATTGGTTCGTCCTACTCTCGCGGCGAAAATTGACTGTTGAGATGGGAAATATAGACCACCACTAATACCACAGAACTTTCGGTGTCTCTGTCGAAAGGATTTCTGCTGGGCGGATTCTCCGCCGGCGGAAATCTTTCCGGTGCACTAGTGCACCGTGCGCGGGATGATTCGTTCTCTAAGTCTCCTGGAATCAAACATAAATGTAACCATGATCACCAGGCTCAAGACGGAGTTGTCAGTGGAACAAAATAAAGACGCACCGTTCTTAACCACAAGCGACTACTACTCCTTCCTCGGTTCGTTTCTCTCGTGTTCCAAGTTTTGTATTACGAAAATAGAATTCTCGCTGTAGATTGCCTCCCAGCGGACCCAGCGAATCCGGATCTTTCCTCCCTCCTGTCGTCCCACGAAGATATCCCACCCGCATATGTTCAGATCGCGGGCCTCGACCCCCTGCGCGACGAGGCCTTCCTATACGAGCGGCTCGTGCGTGAGAGCGGGACCAAAACAAGGCTTGAAATATGCGTCCTGAGATCTTTTTCGTCTTCATCGCTGTGACTTGTGAGATAATTCGACAGTTATCCTGGTCTGCCCCATGGGTTTCACGCAAGTCTCCCGGATTGAAGGCGAGTGGGAAGTTCCAGGCCGATTTCCGGAAAGGAATAGAGTGGTTGCTGGCCCAAGTTTAAGTAATTGTGTTTGACTGTAGTTGGATTTCGGGCACACATGCTCCAGGACAAAAACAATTATGTGGCACCCTCAACATATCTACACTTCAGCGAACTCATCCCAATCTCTGAGCGGTATCGTAGAGCTCCATGATTGAGCACAATTCGACAGGAAGCGATGGCTTCGTAGAGTTTAGTTGAATCGAGAGGGGTTCACTAAACCGAGGCTTGACCTCTCTTCGCTGACCAGCCTCGAGCTCCTTCGTATTTCTCAATTCGCGGGCACGTGGCCGTGGGTGTTCGCCATTCTCTCTGCTATCACGCCTGGCAATCGCATACGCAGGATCACAATTGTCGGTAACTTGGATTGCACGACTCCAAGCAGTTCGACTCGCAGTTATCGAGTTTGAGCTGGGCGAGAGCGCTATGCGCGTATGATACCAAAACATCCTCTGGTAAGATTAAAGAACATGGTGCGCTCCCCTAGATGTTTCTGTTTTCTCTGTTCCTTAACCGCAAGCTCTACGCGTTTTCGATGACGTGGACCTCAACACGCCCGTGCGGACCTCCGCACGACGCAGCTCTCGTGCGAAGCATTCAAGGTCGCGTCCGGGGTCGACTTCCGGTTTGCAAGACGCGAGCCACCTTGTCAAGCACGTGGAATCCAAGGCGACGGCGAGCAGGCCTTCAAGGTGAGTAATCGCGGCATAGTCTCCTTCCTAGAGTTTGACTTGAGCCGGATAAAGTAAGTAGGGCCAACGAGCGGCACGGCCCGCTACATTTTCTTTTTTTCTTTTGATTCAATTCGATTCAAGCTCAACTTCAAATTGTAATAATCCAAACAAAATATTTTTTGAAGGCGGCCCAAAGCTCGCTCGGTAGACGATTTGCATCGACCAGCTCGCTTTGGGCCGCAGAACAACTAGTAAATTTCCATATGAGAGTACAACTGAACTTCAAGCAAAGCTCCATCAATGACACATTATATTTTATATTGGGACGGAGAACCTGCAGTGCATTGGTACAATCATTATAATTCCCGTCAATTTCTGCACCTGAACTCTGGGCGTCTGAGTACCCCGTCAATATTCATATTCAAGCCCAGCAGGTGAGGGACAAGCAATTTTGTTTAAGGATCCAGTCGGAAACCGGGAAAAGCACCCAATATCGAATATCTCACCCAAATCAAGCTCCAATCTCTTGGTCCAATTTGGTAACCGGGTTCTCGTGAGGCATATTCAATGTCAGAATTTACTCCTGATGGCCAGCCCCCGTCCTTATTGAGAACGAGCTCAAAAGGTTCCGGGACCCTAAATATGTCCAAACACGTAGAAGCACAACACTACAACGTCACCGATTATAGTTCCAGCAGGGGGTATTTTGGATCCAATTTACTTAAGTTAGACGCAATGAGGCACCCAAAAGCACTCAGACAGGAAGATTGTCCATATTTTAGGTGGCTCATTGGCAGACGTGAGGTGTGCCATGATTTTTCCCGCTCGACTGCACTCTCGTCGATCAAGTTGAAATCTAGGGCGACGGCGAGCAGGCCTTCAAGGTGAGTAATTAGCGGATAGTCTCCCTCTTAGAGTTTGACTTGAAGCGGGTATAGACATCGCAGGCCACGGCGGCGCCCGAATTTTCCCAGTTATCCATGTCAGGGAACTACGAGATGACGATGATAAAGAGGAGCGATGGTAGGTTGCAGTCGAGAGGGATGTTGTCAGACTCAGATCAGCGAACTTGAATATGTTTATATCAATACGCGTGGCTTTGCATATCATGAAGCTGGTGGAAGCCGCTGTCGTCACCCACCCGGTAGCTGAGTCGCTCATCGCCCTTCACGCTGGTTCGAGGTAAGTTCTCCTCCGAGGACCGTGCTGGAATGTCTAACCAGTTTCTTCAGCGTTGGATCGGCATGCTATATTAGTGTCAGCTTCCCGAACAATGATTATTCGTGCTGTCAATCCACAATCGAGGAGTTGTGCCGATGCATATAATAATTACCAGTCCCGCAACCAGAAGAAAGCCATAAGTACTTATTGGACATTCGCGATTCAGAATGGGAAGAAGAGGAGACAGGCACAAGACTGTGATGAGAAGATGTGGAGATATGTAAGAAGGGCGCTGGATAGTGAGTGGAAGCAACAAGCAGGATAAGTAGATATGTACACCAGGTAATCCGACCTTGGGTGTTTTTTTCGGGGATCGGTTTGGGATCGGTAGCCCCTTGGCACCGCCACGGCCTGGGCCTCGCTCTTGGACAATGTGTTACGCGTGACACGTTGTTCTCTCTCTCGCCGCCACCACGCCGCATCGCAAACGCATCCCGGATCCGCATATGCTTGATGCCATGTTTTCTGGCAGCGCTTTGCGTTCGGCGAATATCGAAGTTGCCTTTGAATCCCTACTCGCGATTTCCGCCCTAGCAACATGCAACGTCATCCCACTCGATGCCTCCCCAGCACTCTGGCCAAATCTCTGGAGCTGCCTTTCTTTCTTTCACACCTACTGGGACTACTTGCCGACAGCCATTCATAAAGACCAGGCCTGCACCTGTATCATGCACTCCGCAATTATTCTCAATCTAGCAAGAGATGATAAGACATCCGATATCATACGCTCGACGCCGGGTGTACGGCGTATCCTCGCAATGGCTTGGAAGGCAATACTTTATGACGATTCGATATTCGGCGGTTCAGTAAACCTCGCAATCACTGCCCTTTCGATCATCGCTGATCGTACAGGGAACGACGCGTATTTCGAAGAAATCCTGGAAGGGGTCGGTGGTAGTATCCATGATCTTGCATCCACAGTGATTCAACATTTCCACCGCGCTCATTCTATCCCGGATGAGCTATTCCTATGTTCGTGCTTCGCACTTCTCAGCGCCGGTAGTAATAACGTGCTGCGCCTGGAGGCTGCGCTTCGTCCCATTGGCTTTGTTCGAGCGATCGTAACGACCCTTTCTGCCCTTCCTGATACTGCGCTTAGTCTCGTTTGGCTCTGCCTTACCTACCTGGTGGAAATCGCGTTTCAGCGTCCTCCCAGGTACCCCGATATTGCGTTGGCCCTCGAGTCCGGTCTTCTACCCGTTATCATCAATGTAGGGTTATCTTCGACCCGTGCGGTGGAGAAGAAGGTCAAGTATGGTATCCAGATCTCGACGATGATCAAGGATCTTCTAACGGTCGCCCTACCCCGCGCTACCGTGCATTTCATCGTCGTTTCGCAACTCAAGGACTCCTTCCCCGAAGCCGCATCCCTTGCGATCAAATCAAGATTCGCCAAGTCTGTATTCACCCGCGAATGGAAGAGTTTCTCGGCTTTGGTTTCAGCACGTCTGGAGCTGCTGGATAAGTGGGAAGAGATGTCTCGAGAATCTCTCAAAGGATGCGATAATATGGAGGTGAGTATGTCGCACACAATCCCGCGATCCTTGTCTTACATTACACCAGTGTGGCAAAATCGAACAGAACCGGGACCTCAGGCATTGTGCTACGTGTCGTACGACCAACTACTGCTCTAAAGACTGCCAGTTGATCGATTGGCGTGCGGGTCACAAAGAGGAGTGCCAGGAACTACGAACTCTCAGACTCAGTACGTACTTTCTCTCGCCGTCCGTCGCATTCGTTCGCTGAAGCGCTGGCAGAAAATCCTGAGACGCTGACCACTCGCGGGAAAGCCTTCTTACGCGCTGACGCGCCTCGCGTCCCGCTGCACCCGAATAACATCTCCGATCATCCCGGTTCGCTTCCACCTTCACGCCGCGCCCCTGTTCCTGTTCCTTTGCCCCTTAATTTAGTGATACATTGGTACCTTTCATTTACCCCTATTGTACTAAGTATATATCTTGTACTCCTGCACCCCATCCAATACGATTTGTTCCCCCCACGTTTACGCCCTCGCTTCGCTTCATCCCTCGTCGCTCTCGTGCCCGGCCCTTGTCGTTGCCGCGGTTGCAAGCTCCCTGACTTTGTTGTCCCAACTCGCCTTTTTATATTCCTTCCTTCTGTCTTGCTACACGCTTGCACAGTCGGTTGGTTCGTCAGCACCCTGCTCGATCACAATTATCTCCGCCTCATGGATGGCCTATGCTTCCACCGCGTCGCATACATGCACAAGCACCCGGACGAGCGTTTCTTCACGGTGTTCACCTACGCTGCCCCCGACGGCGTCGGAGTTGATTTCAAGCCCGCGAGCGCAGTGGAGGGTCGTGACTGGGCCGCGCAACTGCCCGCGCAATTTTCTCGCGCGGCGCGAAGCAGCGGGCGGGTGGACATTCACCTTGTGTTCATTTACGAAGGCGAGAGAACCCGGCGGATGTTCATCCCCATGCGCATTTCGACGGCGACCTTACTTGATGGGCTGCGGAACGCTGTGCAGCTTGTACCTCCGGGAAAGACAGTGTTAGATACGGATGTCGGTCCAATCGTTCAGATGAAATAGGTGGAGCTTCACTTAAGTTGTAGGCGGTCCGAACCGAATCATGACTTAAGTGGTCATGGAACTTGAGTTCCCCGTGCCTGCCTGCACGGCGTACGCCACGCTGTATGTGGCCCCTCAGTCATCCACCACTTAAGTTGCACCCACCACTTATGACCTGCCTACCACTTAAGTTGCGTCGACCACTTAAGACCTGTCAGCCACTTAAGTCGCGCGCAACGCTTAAGTCTCATCCAAGCAGGTACCGCCCACTTGAGACCCCCCCCCACCACTTAAGTCGCGCGCAGAACTTAAGTCTCATCCACCACTTAAGCCCTGTCGATAACTTAAGGTACGGCACCATGTGTGGCTGTGCAACGGCGAGCAGCCAGACCACGGCGCCGACCGGGTTTTCCAGCATGGGGGGACGTCACACACATCTATTGCATGTCTGGCGGCAACGTGCTGGTCCTCAGGCGCAGGGGAGTCTGTCGATCTGAAATGTCTTAGACAGTGGCTGTGCAACGACGAGCAACCAGACCACGGCGCCGACCGGGTTTTGGAGCATGGGGGGGACATCACAGACATCCATTGCATGTCTGGCGGCAACGTCCTGGTCCTCAGGCGGCAGGGGAGTCTGTCAAGCTCAAATGTATTAGAAATCTTTGTACACTCTATGTATCCCCTGCTCCTTGGTCAATAAAGTGCGAATCTCGTTTCATACAGCCATGGGACTCACCATTTCATCCATCCACGTAAATACGATGTCGCGCCACTTGTCGATCTTCCTCACCAGCTCGTCGAAGCTGGTCGCGGCCACCCAATCGTGATGTGCCCCGGACTCGGCGCTCTTGAAGATCACCCTGGCGTTGTGCTGCAGCCGTTTATGCATCGCGGCCTGCATTCGACCAAAGGTGACCTTGCCGTTCAGCTCCCCATTCCGCTCCTCCTCACGGTCCGCCAATCCTGCCCAAACTACGCTGTTGCGCTGGAACCTCATGATGACACGGAAGATCTCCGCGTGTTTTCGTTCATATTGCTCCAACCAGCGGTACATTTCCGCCTCAGCGTGGAACCACTGGACTCGGTCACCTAGAGCCCGTCAATATACAGCTGCTAACAAATGGAATGCTACTGACTTTCTTTCTTATACACCACCAATTTTGCGTCGCCCAGAGGTTGCTTTCGCGTCAAACTCTCAAGCCAGATCCAGCCGTCTCGCTTCTTTGGCTTTGGCTTCGTCTTCGTCTTCTTTGTCTTCGCGACGTTCTTCTGTTTAGACGGCGACATCTCCACATCGCTGTCCTCGGCATCAGACGCCGACGACTCCACGTTCACATCGTCCGGAGCGATATCCTTGAGACGCTTGGGACTGCGGTGGTTATGCTTAAAACCTCCTACATTCAGGTCAGTTTGTAGGAGAGTTCACGTAAGGGTGCTGCCATACCTGACCGCTTGAGCGTCTGAGTACCCGCCAATAACCCGGGCTCCTCAGCTTCACTATCGTGTTCCCCTGTCCCTGGTAAGAGTGTGGAAGCCACTGCTGAGCGCGTGATATCGTTAACCCACTCTGTAGATGCCACGCCATCCCGTCGAATAACCGCGAGTCCCCCTTCGCGCGATGTAAGTGAGTCTCCTTCCTCCGCGTGTCCTGGTGGCTCAGCGGTGGATACGGCTCGACAGCATCCTTTGCCATGTGGCCTAGGTGTATCAGGGCAGCTCGTGCGTTGTTGTACATGGTGATTTCGAACAACTTCATCAGGTCTGCCTTTTGAAGGTTGCGCTGCGAGCGCGTAACGCCTGCCTGGCCCCGATAATCCAGGTCCCGGGCCTTCTTGACGGCAGACAACGCCAAAGAGGCCACGCGCACGGCTAAGATACCGCTGTCGGCCTCGGTACACCGTAATTTGATCTCTGCCTCCTGCAGCTGCGAGTCCAAGTCGTTTGGATCACCGCCAGTGGTCGGGCGCTGCCCATGTTTCATGCGATACGATGGAAGTTGAATGGCTGTGAGTTCTGGCTCATCTACGTTGAGCGCGCTGAGCTTGAGACACGGGTATATGTCGCACTGGCGTTCCCTGAATTTCTTGAGATCGAGATTCAGGGTGTCACGCAGCTTCGTGATGCTCGCCCAGGTGTCCACCAACGGATGCTCCTGGTGGTTTCGCAGAAGCGCAATCGTAAGGACCCTACATCATGGTGCGTTAGACTAATTCCGGCCATGGTAGTATGCACTTACTGCGAATGCTCTATATTCATTCCATCGTGAATCCACTGTGCTATTGGTGTACCCGCATCGTGCCCGTCGTCGCGTCTGGATTTCTCTTGCTCTGCGGTGATCATGGTGGCCAGCGTACTCTCGACGGTCATGACTAAAGGCCTTTCAGCCCAAATGCGCATTGAGATACAATCTGGGCATACCTTCCGTCGACTCATGCTGATAAACACTTTCAGCTTTGCCATCGGCTGACTTCGTAGTAATTCGGGACTTTTTTGACCAAGCACCGACTTCTGTGGCATTCTGTCTGCTGAGATCCTCCAAGACAGTCGTCAGAGATGTTGATCTCGCCCAAGAACTTCCTCTTTTGGGCAGGGCATGCGTCCTCTTTGTTAGAGATGTCGATCTCGCCCAAGAACTTCCTCTTTTGGGCTGGGCACAGGGGCGTGTCAATGTCAGAGAAATCAATGTGGACGGGAGCAGGAGAGCTGGGTGGGGGTGTGGGAAGGGTTGGGAAGCAACACCGGTGTGCGCGTGGTGTGGATGGGGGAGTGTGTGGGGGGCCAGGGGCGGGTGCGACGTGAACCCTCTGAAGGCCAGGGAGGGGCTGTAAAGCCCAGTCTGGATGACCAGGCACGCCACGAGCTGCCAGATAGGGCACAACCCACTTGTGCCATGTCTGTTCTGCAGCCTGCAAGAAAGACTTCAGCCCTGCGTTGCGCACGGCATAGGTGTTGCCGGTCTTCATGAAGTAGGCGTCGTACGCATCGCGATACATGTGCAGAGCCTGCTGTGCCTCCAAATCGGGGGGAGGGGTTTCATACAATACAAGGCGGTTGTTGCGTACCTGACGGCGTGTCAGTGGGTGGCAAGCTACGGGTAGAGAGATATGAGTACTGACAAAGTTAATTTTGATTTTTCCAAGTTGGCTGAGGGTGAGTGCTGATCCCATTGCGACACACAGTCTTGTGGGGTCCTGGTGGAAGACCTCAGCAAGTTGTTCGGGGGGGATCAGCTCGAGGGCTTTGCACAGAAGAGCACAGTGTCGAACATTCGTGTCGAAGTTGGGTCGATTCAACGGGCCAAAAAGCCGGCACGTCTCTTGGGCAGATATGTGGAGCATTGTGAAAGCAAGGTACGGATGGTGGAGGATTGAATGGTCTCGAGTTAATGGTGACTTAAATAGCCCTGGCATCCAAAGTGTTTCCTTTCCAAGCGTTCATTTCCTGTTCGAGTTTGCATTTCGAGCTGACAATGCCCCTCGCTTTGGTGGCTCTTGGCTTTATTAGGTGGTAGGTGGCATTTCTTGCCTCTTGCTTTAACACACCATTCACAAGCTCGTAGTCTTCTCTCTCCCCCGACCTCTCAACGATGGCGGCCCCCAAAAAACAAACTAAACCTAAAGAAATGTTCAAACCATATGATGCCAAGGCGGTCCCCGACTCCATGCCATTCTCCAACCTCGCGCTTGTGACCACCACTAAAGGTGACGAAACTGCAGTGCCCATACTCAACCAACACCAGCAAAGCTGGATCCTCGAGGTCGCGCTTTGCCAGATTGATCTTGCCAGCCTGGTCACCAAGAAGGACGCTAAGGAGTTCTACGATAAGGTCAAGACCGACATGTTTCACGCGAAGGCATTCCAGCACACAGTGCAGCCAGGGGATGAGGTAGAAGAAGCCTCCCTCCCCATGCTCGTTGCCACCTACAAAAAGGAAAACCCCAAGTGGAACAAGAAGAAGACGACTGCCGACAAGAATACCGACAAGGAGGAGCCAGAGCAGGAGGATGAGGATGGGTGCATAGGTCTACTGCGGGGATACACCAAGGCGGGGTGGTGATGGGTAAGTACTGCCTCATTGATTTGTGTCCTTCCGAGCATGCTGCTGACCAACCACAAAAGGCAATCCAGAAAGTCATCAGTAACAAGCGAACCGTGGAAAATCGCAAGCCAACAAAAGACACGAAAGGCGCTGGGGAGTCTATCCCAGTCGTCGCTCCTGCAGTGGCACTGTTGAAGCTCTTTGGTCTCACCGCCTCCACGGGCCGCGACAAATTCCGTCAAGAGCGCCACGACGAGATTGAAGAGTACTCTAAAACTTTATCGGGACCGATGAATGCCGGCGCCAAGTTTCGCATGGCTGAGGCCAAGATGTGGGCGCAAGAGGATCAGGTGTCATGGGGGGCGGTGATGGATGACGAGGACATCGACTGGAAGGAGTAAGTCATCGGTGCTGTCCTGTCTGTTCGTTGCTAACATTTCTCAAGACGTCAAATGCTAGTGGCGGGTGGCTTTCAGCATATGGTCAAGGCCATCCACGGCACGGGCAAGCTCCGTCCTTTGGTGGTGACCATGGTGACTGCTTGGCTGGACGAAAATGGACAGCTACAGCTTGACTGGTAAGTCATTATTTACTTGTACTAATTTACGTGCCACTTACAGTTGGAGCAGGGTCGAGGCCGTTCCGGAGGGGATCCGTGTCCGCCAATCATTCGAGAAGCAATACGCAAAACTCAGCTCCGACTACATTAATGCCATGTATGCATGGGCTGAAAAGCCTCTCCAAGGTAAGATCTGAAAGTGACGCGATGATCTGTGCTAACCTGCGCACATAGACTATGTAGCTGTGCGGGATGCTTCCGCTCGCCATGCTCCGCCTGTCTTTCCTGTCACCGCCGAGGCTCTGGACGACATGTCCCCCAATATGGTGGCACAGACGGTGACCAGTTTCCTGGTCAAATCCTACCGTGCGTCGTTCCATTACGAAAAAATGTAACATCATTAACACATCGCAGACGCTGTGTTTGGGAGTGAAGACATACCATGGGCAGCAATTGCCAGTGCACCCGACGAGTATTATGACAGTGTGAACTTCGACCTCGCGTTCAGCTCGAAGGGCCTGGAGGAGTTAAAGAGCACCCAGTGGCATGCGTTAGCCATGACATTGGCATCGGGCGCAGGTGAGGGGAGCTCGGGGCTCTTCCGCAAGGCGTGTTCAGTAGCCGGGGAGGAGCAGGAGCAGGCGTGTGGCACGGAGGAGGAGGCGCGTCTCAAGCGGGAGCAGGAGGAGGAGGAGGAGGCGCGTCTCAAGCACGAGGAGGAGGAGGAGCGTTCCAAGCGCGAGGAGGAGGCACGGCTCAAGCGTGAGGAGGAGGAGCGGCTCAAACACGAGGAGGAGGAGGCACGGCTCAAGCGCGAGGAGGAGGAGGCGCGGCTCAAGCACGGGGAGGAGGAGGCGCGGCTCAAGCGCGAGGAGGAGGAGCGTTCCAAGCAGGAGCAGGGCCAAGTGCCAGGTGGGAGAAAGCGCAGGGCGGAGGATCAGCTTATCCCTGAGGATGCAGGAGCGGTGCGGCGGACTGGGAGAGCACGTCTATCACCCGAGGTAAACTTTCATTCACTCATTTTCTTCCTTGCGTCTGATTATTGGAATTCATAGGAGGCTAAATTGGAGCGCGAGAAGAAATTAGCGGCGACCGTTGGTGCCGGCAAGGTCAAACCCAGGTGAGTTTTGAGGTCTGTGTATAGAGGTTAGCGGTGCTCATGAATATCAGTTACAAGTACGTTGAGAAGAATCCGGCTAAACCTAAACCGAAGACAAGGAGGTAGGATTTTGATTTGTTTTCGTGTGGCCGAAACTAAATACATCCCAGGACTTAAGTCGTGCCGGAAACTTGAGTCCCAAGGCAGAACTTAAGTTTGCGACTCAAGTCTTAAGTAATCTGTATAATCGAACTGAAGTGGGGAATTCAATAAGGTTGTCTCCTAAGTTCTCCGCTAACTTAAGTTCCTGCAAGTCTTAAGTTCTCCGATGACTTAAGTTCTCCAGCAACTTAAGTCCTACGACAACTTAAGTTCTGAGCAAGGTAGGCGTGCAGCGTATACAGTCGCAAACCGGGAAGCGCAACACACGTAGAAGAGCAACACAACACTTTCGGCAATTTTGCCTGTTAATGTTGCCTCAAAACTCGGTGGGAACATAGTAGGGGATCGTCTTAGGTTACCTAGAGAAGGATTTGTCTCAAACGACGGGGTGGAGCGAGAGAAATAGCAAATGTTTGTGCAATCATCAACGCGATCAATTAGGATCAATTGGTCTTCCTTTTTTTCAGCCAGTGAGCCACCCAAAATATGGACTGTCTTCCTATCTGAGGGCTTTTGGGTCCCTCATTACGGCTATATAATTCCCAGATGCAAAATAGCTCCTGCTGGAACTACAATCGGTGGCACTGTAGTGTTGCGCTTCTACGTGTTTGGGCATATTTAGGCTCCCGGAAAGTTTTGCACTCGTTCTCAAGAACGAGAGGGACTACCGCCCAGGAGTAAATTCTGACATAGACTACGCCTCTCGACGACCTGGTTACCAACTTGGACCCAGTGATTTGAATTTGATTTGGGTGAGATATTCAGCGAACAATCAGAGCGTTGCTCTTCCCGGTTTGCGACTGTATTATAGGGCTCTACAGTATACTAGCTACAACTTAAGTGTCATTTCGGTTCGGACCGCCTGAAACTTAAGTGAAGCTAATTAAGTATTTGGAGTGGCAGTTGATCGATCTCATCGGGGACAGGCATCATCGGGATTTTCCAAGGTCGAGCAACAGCCTTTCGGGGAGACGGGTTGGACACAGGCAGGATATAGTCCACTGTAGAAGAGGGCCCGACGAGCCAGATCCTGTCGTTGTTAGGGATGCGTTTCACATTTGCGTGGCGGAACTCGCACACAGACGGGATGCCAGTTGTGCTGGACGGATCAACCTCAAAATGTAACCCGAGCTTCTGCGCCTGATCCAGCTGCTCTTTGCGGAAGAATTGCTGCGCCTTCTCCCCGCCTTCGAGGTGGTACATGACCGCGTACAACATATATCCAGCAGGGATCCCCGTCATGGATTGTGAAAACCCTGTGAGAGATCCTTTCATAGACGTTGTTCGATTGCGAATCGCATGTCCCTCGTGTTTCATGCCATCGTAGTCGAATATTTTCTTCTTTGAAGGCGTCAAATAGCGTGTGATGAAGTGCTCCTCCTCCATGTTGCAATAGATGTGGCCGACAATGTTGTACTTGACACCGATTGCAGATGCGGCGGGATTGCTGGCATATGGAGAAATGCCTTTAGAAATGATCCAGTTGCTGGCGCGCATATCGCCGATCTCAATTATGAGGACAGTGGGAATGTTGAGGATGACCTCGTAAATCACAGCACTGCCGTTGCAGAATTGCATGCCATCCCTTGCATGCCAGCAACCAGCGGCAGGTTCACCATGGCGAACCCGGATGAGATCCTGGAACCATTTCCGCATGTCGCCCTTGTAAGTTCGACAGAGTTCAGCGTGCAGTTGGCATTCATTTCGCGAGCGATTGATGTTCGAAAGTTGCCAATGATCGTTTGTTGAACCCGTGCATTTCCGAAGAGTTACTGACATCATTCTGAAGTACGAAATGGCACGTTCAACGCTCGGAGGTTTTGGAAGGCTACCATGGCCAGCAAGGAAATAGAGCCAGCCCTAATCAAAGCATGTGGATCAGTCAGCGAGTAGATGTAATATACGATCCACTTACAAACATCGAATTCGAGTCTGTCAGGGATTTTACTGGAGAACTTGATATATCACGAAGCGTTTGGCGAAACCCGTCTCGCTGCTGAGTGAGCAAAGTGCACCCGCCTCTCTCGTACCCAGCGAGGTCCACGGTCTGGATACGAGTGTAGATCATTTGGCGCAAGGCCAGAAGTGGATGGTTCGGTGGAAGGTCGTCGAACATGGGGCTCATGCTCTCCGTGAAGTCCCGAGCGGCGGCGGCTGATAGGAGTGTGAGACTCGAGTCGAGCCAGCAAGACATGGCTTTCCATTGATAGGACTTTTCGTATTCTGGCTCTGGCTTCTTGTTCTTGCGGCTGCCAATTAACGCCTTGCCTGTATCGGGCGGACGACCATCATTTCGAGTATTCTTAGTGCGTCCCCGCACGCCATGATGACGCGAGTATTTTGTGTAGCCATATTTTGCAGCGTCGCGCTTCCACCGTTGCCTGTCGGGACCATAGAAAATTTTAACCCCGTCTACAAGGAGTGAGTACCATTACGCATATAACAGCATGGACAACGTACGTTTCTGAGCATCAGATAATCGCTCATAATGATCCGCAAACTTGTATAACGCCTTGAGGCCGGGCATGAGGGCTAGAGATTTTCCGACAGCGGCATACAGCTTCCAATGCATAGCCTCCTCGGCATTCGTCGTGTCAGGAATGGAGTTCCAGAGGTCCACGTTCATGACGCGGAAACTCGGAAATAGCATGCAGGCGTGCGCCGGGAGCATCCACCAGCGAATCCAGCTCTCTGCCCGAGGGAAGTCCTTTATGAATGCGTCAGCATTGCGATTGAATTCATTGATACTTTCGCAAGACAGCAGCTTGTTTGCATAGTTTGCAAAGACATCGGTTTTGGAGGGATCAACGACACCGCTGATCTTCTTGACCCGTGTTATCTGGTTTCGAAAGTGCTGTCTGCAGCCCTTGAGCAATTTGGGTCCCGTGTCGCATAACTCGACAATGCTGCGTTCACCAGGCGCATGTTTGACCCAAAAGTCGACATAAGCCAGTATGAATCCATTACGTTCGGCTGTGCTGAAGTCAAGAACCTGAAACTGAAATGAGACGGCAATCTGAGAGATCTGAAATAAGCTCACGTTCGCGAACATCTCATCAGTGACTGGGATGTTGCGGCGGTCGCATTCTTCTGCAATTCCGAGAAATAGAAGGAAGAAATGAATACGGTAATGTTCGGCGGTACCACCATTGGAGTAGCTCATCAATCCAGGTACCCAGCACTTGAGTCCGATTGGTTCAAATGCCGAGCTGACTATGAGCAGGTTTTTTTTGTCGTGCCAGACACCATGCGCAGCATCCGAAACGATACCGTTGACAGCCTCTGTATCCACGGTGGCCTTGACGAGCGCCGAAGCCATGAATTTTGTCTGCATGACGATGTCAGAAATCTGGCCGAACTGGGCTTCTCGGATGAAGTCGGGGTAATCCTTCTCAAACTTGGCGAACTCCTTGAGGAAGTTATCCCCACCGCCGCGTCCACCAGATCCCTGCAGAATTTTTCGGCGTTCGTATTTGATGCGCTCCTGGTTTAGCAAGACAGGAGTGATATCCGCCACCGATTGGCCCGGCCCGTCAAGACCAGGGCGGCCGACGAGAAGCTTCAATGGCCCCGCGTTTGGATTCTCTTCGACCACCTTCTTGAGCTGCTCTCTTTCCTTCCTGGCCATGTGAAGGCGAACCGTCGGACGGGGATGAGAGTGCGTGCCACCGTTTGAATAATGCACACCATCCTTGAAAGTGTGAAGAATTGAGGTGATGTCGCAAGGATAATGAGTGAGCACCCCGCCACATGAGCACGGGTCCAATAGTTGTTTCTGTATGCCTGCTTTGCGAGTCTGCGGGCGCACGATAATCATACAAGCATTGTTGCCACACTCAATGATGCCCAGACATTTTCGTCGAGTAACTTTGCCTTCAGACCACACAGCAGCTTGTGCCGAACCACCCACGCCACCCAGAGTTGTACAAGCCCAGTGAACACCCAGATTATCACTGGCCTGGACGAAGGGGAGTTGAAAAAGGCGAGAGAAGTCACCGTCAGGCCATCCATCCCATGTGATGTCTGAGTCATCATCCGAGTCTGCTAGGTCTTGAAAACGCGTCTGACGCGAGCGCTGCACATTGTGAGGAGGGGAAGGCGGGAATCGTCCATGACTGCGGTCATACACCGGCTGCTCTTCCCCCCGCGGCGGCAGGCCCTCGCGCCAGGTGTTGTGTATGGATGGACACGGTGCGACTGCTTTCGCGAGCGCTGCACCAAGGGCGCTCCAGTTTGGTGTTCTTCAAATGCAGTTAGTGCAAGAGAAGTTGAGGCAATAGATGGTGCGCACCACGAGGAGGCGGTGCTCTTTCATCCGCAAAATATGCCAGTATTGTACCATTGGCATCATACAAAGGGACGGTATGGGGGCCAAGGTCGCGAAGTTCGTCTAGGCATTGCATCAAACGCGATAATGGGTGACAAATAGGTGAGAAAACGACTGTAACGTACAAATAGGGACGTCAGGCTTTTGCCGTCCCAATCCAAAGAGAATACGGCCCACATGCTTCAAGAATTCCTAGAGATCATTCAGCTTAAACTGTGCAATTGCGGCACGGGCCTCACCCGCACCATGCTCAGTGCAATTTAATTCAAGCTGGTGGCAAGGAGGAAGAAAATTCAAAGACGAACCGGTGATCGGCTACCAGGCACAGAAACAGTCAGCCCAATCAATTCAAGCTTGTGGTGAAGAGAATTTCAAAGATGAAATGGGTGATCGGCTACCAGGCACAGAAACAGTCAGCCCAATCAATTCAAGCTTGTGGTGAAGAGAATTTCAAAGATGAAATGGGTGATCGGTTACCAGGCACAGAAACAGTATCTAATCAGTGGCGAATTAAGCCTCGTTCGCCTCCGGATCGTCGTTTATCTCTTTGAGTTCAGCACTATCCCATTCCTCTTGACTGCGGTCAAATACTGGATCTGGTCGAGTGTGGGTCAAATGAGCCGTGATGTGTCAAGGCTGGCAACATTACCATTGACCGACTCGATCCCATTCCATTCCGAATGATCGGAGTCCGAATTACTGTCGCCACCAACAGAGGGAGCATCTGATTCCTGAAGTCAATGAGCTAACAGGCTTCATGAATGAAAACAAAGTCAAAGGACTGACCTCCGTAGCAGTGCGATCATGTAGAACAAGCGGTCGCTGTGATATGTATTCCGCAAAGTCGAATGGTTCATGTGCTCGATAAATTAGCGAGTGAGTGAATCGAGAATGCGTGTGGTCGCCAGAATTAATGAAGTATGCCCCGCCTCGAAACAGGAAAAGTGATGATTCGATCCCGCAAGGTTGGAGACGTAGAGTGTCGCCGCAAGTACACGGCTTCTGAAGTTGGCGATGAAGATCATAGCCTCGAATCGCCGGAGCGATCTGTAGGCCAGCAGGACAGGATCGAGAACTGCAAACGATGATGCCGATGCATTTTCGGCGCATTTCCTTACCTTTCTGCCATGTCAAAGCAGCGGGTGATCCACGACGACCCGGAAGCGCCTCACAGACCCAGTACATCGCCAATTGGTGAGTATCTGTTACTTCTTGTTGAGAGAACAGACATTTAAATCGCCCATCTGGCCATCCGTTCCATGCTGCAGGGGCCGTGTCCCATGAAGTCGAAACAGCAGAGGAAGTCACAGTTTGTGACGAATGTGCTATACGTTGAATGAGTTCATCAGGAAACTGCAGAAGATGGATCGTTTTACATCGGGCAGACGCTCTTATTATTTCCCGGTTCTGAGATGTGGTTTCTAGAAACAGCTTAGTCTATGAACCATACTTGTTGAAGCAAACAGATAGACTTACCGGTATTGGGAATGAAATTACGTTCATCGACGGTGTGAAGATCACTCGCCGTGAGTCTGACCATACCAATGAGTTCTCCTGAAATTTCCTCGTCAATGATTTGTACTTGAGATGTCGAATATGCATCATGCCTTGTCGATCAAAGTATGGAACCAAAGGAGGGTTTCGAGGCCGAGAAAGACAGTCAAAGAGCCAAAGAAGGACTCTGAAGATTCTGGACAGGTTGGTGACGACGAGACAGGCAATTAGAATGATGTAAGTGATGTCGATCATGATTCATGGGTGTAGGAAGAAGAGAGCGCGGTGGGCCAAACACGCCATTACAATAACGACCGGCGCGTGATTCTACTCCTTTTGGACAGAAATGACTGACCTCTGAGTCGAAGGAAGAGCTACCGGGATTATGAGGGATATAGTAATCCATAATCATCCCTATAGTCCAATGGATCGGTGCTTGCCAATGAGTAACGGTTAACATAGTGTCAGATGAGTCGTTTCGAGTTTGAATATAGTCAGGATCATTGAACACACCCGAATTAGCAGCCACTCGGATGGTTTCTCAGTCAGAACAGAACAATGAGCATCTCCGAGGGACCTGTCACACCTAGTGCACCCATCATCCTCTGACCATCAGTGTGCCACTGCTGTTGAATGGACGATGATGGCCTATTTTTGAGCAGCTCAGTGAAAATACCAAAAGGAAATGTTTCGTCCATACTACAGTGTTTAATTGATTTATGGGCGTCCTCTGGTTAATAAATCTGAAAATGCTTGAGTTAGTGCGTGGAGTAGAAACGGTACTTTGCCGCAGGGTGGCTGTGCTGCCGCAGAGATTCAACACAAGTGCCGCCGGTCCCAGGCAGTCAACGGTAAATTCTAAATAATGTTGGGTCGGCACAAAAAAGCTTGCTAGTTCAGCGCCACCCAATTTTCTATCTGTATGGGGCCGCAATAGGAAGCCGAAGTGAATGCCTACTAAGTGGGAACCGTTTGAATATATGATCGTCCAAAACACCCCAATGGGCCGCCACTGAGATTCCTTTGTACATCGGGAGATAAAATTGAGGGTGTTGGTAGTGATTGTGACAATTATTTTTCCAATCTTGGATGTCAGGCAAGCAGAGTGCCGCTGCTCTTGAAAGGATGATGATGTTTATTTTTTCAAAACGGCCAGTTAAAACACTAAAACGGAGACTTTCTGGCATGCTATGGTGTTTGGTTATTGAATCGGGCACCCCGGGTCGATAAATCTCAAAATATATGGGTAATTCGTTCATGGTGTAGAAACGGTACTTTGCCGCAGGGTGGCTGTGCTGCCGTAGAGAAATACATGAGTGCCGCAGGCCCCGTGTAGTGGATGGAGGGATGTCAAGCATATTACTTACCCACATTGCATGCATATAATTGTCTTCCAAGAGCAATTCTGAGTTAGGGGGGGTCCCAGGCCAAGGTTGAAAATAACTTGCGCGGTGGTTGAATGGTGAGCACGGCGGCCAAGCATGGTAGAACCAGGGTGTGTACTAGAATAATGATGTATCGATAAAAGGCTGCGTCGTCCAGGCATGATTTCGTCAATGAGGCCAGGAGATGATCCAGAGATTACGGCAAGAATGTTGAGGACGGACTGCCGCAGCTTAGTTCAAAACGCTGCAGCACCGACTATAATTGCCGCAGACATGTCACACTGCCGTTGTGTCACAGCATATGACTGCCGCAGACGACCGCAGGACTGCCGCAGACAAAAGCACGACTGCCGCAGCAAAATGCAGAAGTGCCGCAGCAAAGTCCGGTAGACTGCCGCAGCGAAATATTTGCATGTGTTTGGCTGCCGCCAACTGCCGCAGACAACCGCAGACTGTCGCTGTAATGAAAATTTAACTCGCATATTAAACATCTTAACCGGGCGTTATGTGTATATATGAGCATGCTACACGATGTATTGAAGCCTATACTATATGCCTACATGTTGTCCGGGATCATTTAAGGTCGTTGTCGCCGTTTCAACATGTGCCGCAAATCTCACTGCCGCAGACTGCCGCAGAGACTGCCGCAGCATGCAGCAGCGGCACTGCAGCGGCAAAATACCTTTGCCCAGAATTTTCACAGAACTTGAGTGAATTTTGCAGGGCCGTGCCACAGATGCGAGATAGGTCAATCAGGAACAGTACGTACGTACACGCAAATTTCTGAAAAGAAAAGAGAGAGAAATGACAGGTTAAGTTGAGGATCTCCTCGCTATGAGCGGCTCGAGATCGCTGCTCCACTGTCGTACCTTGTACGTCGTTCATTTAGTCGGCAATAGCTAAAAAATGCGTTGGTAAGTGACGGGGGTGGAGGACGGAGGAGACATACATTATTCACGGCGCAGCCTGCTTACAGAACGGTGGGGGCGACGACGAGGCAGCTGGGCATTGGAAAACGTCGTCGCTGTCAGAAGATACGAACGAGTGGCGTATCAACTTGGACTTGGGCCTGGGCTTGACTGGGGCTATGAAGGATGATCTAGTCGGTACTTTGACTCGCTTCCGCTTCAAAGGCGGGGATGAGGGATTAACTATGGCAAAGTTGTTGAGGTAAATGAGATAGACATATAGGCAATACGCACTGGATACCAGTTCACTGTCGAGCAGCGATTCTCGCGTCAGCCTCTGCGCATTCCGTTTCGTGGTGTCATTAATCGTCTTCGTCAACTTCTTGAGGTCCGTCGCCAGCACTTCACTATCCTTTCGTATCTCGTCTTCGTCCGCGCGAATCTTCGCTACACGAGTCTCAGACGCCGCACATTTCGCCTCCAGAGCCTGCCGCGCCTTCTCCGCATCCAACTTCATTCCTGCTTCCTCCAGCGAGGCAGCATATTTCTCCTCCAGATCATGACGTGCCTGCTCCACTTTATCCAGCTGCTTTTGAAGGGAGTCGCGCTCGGCAGACACAGTGCGGAGCTCGGTTCTGAGGCGATCGAGTTCGCTGCGTACCAAGGCCGTCATTTGGTCCAGTACATCATTCGCGCGGGCTTCGTTGTTGAGCATCGGAGCCTTGCGTGGTGGACATCTTGGACTACAGATGGAAATGGGCGGCAAGGGAGAGAGCAAGGAGAGAGACGCGGTTAGCCGTGACGGGATAATGATGGGAAGCATGGCCACATTGATCGTTCTCACGCTCAACCGCCGCCCAAAACGTTGAAAGCCAAAACGTTGAAGGCCAAAATTCTGAGTCTGACACATTCCGTCATGGAGAAAGGATGCTGAGAATACATCGTCGCCTTAAAGGCGTGTTGGGGGCGTTTGAACGATTTTTAAAAGACTTCCTACCGTCCCCATGTACTGTACGGCTTGAAATTACACAGCCCGCACGGGCAGTGAGTACCGACCTTGAAGGGGATCGTGATTCACAGACTCTCCCCGCTTCCAGCTCGACCGCTCACCCGTTGATTTTCTAGGATGTGAGTGATTTCCAGTGACATTGATATTTGGAACTAAAGTGATAATCATCCACGCACCTGACCATGCTCGCGGATTTTGCCATCGACTGGTGGGTTAAGACATCTGGTCTCTGAGTCATCTGGAAACATCTGCCTCGCTTCGCGGGTACAGCTGCCCCTCACAAATTGACTCGCATTTCCTATTTTGGCACACTGCGACAGGGTACCGGCTGCAGCGCTGCCCAAGAATGGCACCATTCTGTCAGCGGCGTCTCAGTTCCACTGGCAGCACTTTCTGGCGTCTTAGTTCACATGTCCAATGTCCTCGGCGTATCATGCCGGATGCATTAATTATTCGCAGTGATCAACAATCCCGAGGAAGAGCTTCAAGAAGAGCAACTCCGCGGCTTTGAAGACACCAGATTTTGCCTTTGCTCCTCTCCAGCACTTCGTTAGGCAAACGTGCATTATACTTCTTTCCGTTTAGGCCTCGAGTTATCAGCGCACATCAGAGCGAATCTGTCAGCTTATTCTTTTGAGTCCAAAAGGATGATTGGGTCAGACATTACGAGTTGACAGACGAGAAGGTAATTTGGTTGGCGATCGTCTTGCACCAAATCTGCAGACTTTCCGCATGTCTGGTGGCGCGACCCAAATATATTGAGGAGTCTTCTCAGAAAACTGATGTCCAATGTCCAACCTCTGTCAGTCCGTCCAAAGTTTTTTTTAAAGCGGCAACCGGTCATCTCAATCCAATCATCATCAGCTTCCTTTACTCCACCTCTGTTGATCGGTATCGGTGTCCCATCTGCCACTCCACGGTCGCTTCCTTTGACATGGAGAACAAGTGGCTGCTGCCTAATTGACAGCAGGGCTAAAAATACACCGGAAATGCGATTCGCAAGTCCCCACCATAGCTTCTTTTGACATGAATCAATCAGCCTATTCTTGACAAGGGGACTACAAATACACGCCAATGCGATTCGCAAATCAATCCCTCCTCATTAATCCCAAACCATGGAAAGTACACCCGACAACGTTTTCGGTGTTGTCTTACTTGCAGTGGTGCTCTCCGCGATGTAGGTCACCTTAAAGTATAGCGATGATTGAGATACTGACCGCCATCTCTGATCTGAAGCCTATACGGAGGTGGGTGCTATGATTTTCTCCGTGCATTCATTGAATATCTGAAATCGGTAGTGGGAATCGTGCAGTTCTGGCTATACATCCGCAAATATCACTCGATAGACCCACTCCTCATCAAATCTGTGGTACGTCCATCTTTTGAGTAGAAATTCGGGATTCGTGTTTCATGTCCCCAAGGTCGTAGCCGTCTTACTCTGCGACACCTGCCAGCAGGCGTTGACAACTCAATCAAGTATGGTCATTTTCTTTTAACCGAGCGGCCTATCTCATTTCCGTTAATTGTAGTGTATAGAACTCTCAGTACGACATCTCTCATTCATAGTTATGCATCGAAATAATATGCAACAGTCACCTCTATGACGGATCCATCGATCCTCACTGGTGCCGTCAAGTGAGTAATACAAGGGCAACTAATAATTTCATGCCTGTCCTCATATGACTCTCAGTACCGCAGTGATTCAGCTGTACTTCGGCGGCACAGTCGGGGCCATAGTCCAACAGTCAGTCACCACACTTACATTCGGAGTGTTAAGCCACTGCTGACGATCTTCAGATTCTTCTGCTGGCGGATTTACAAGGGTAGGCCAAGTTTGATAAACCGAACCATACATCTCCCTCATTGTTACAGTTGGAAAGAGTGCGGTAGTTCCCGGTATTGTGGTATGGATCTCTTGCTTCCAGCATTGATTTGCTTTCATTTACTTGAGAAACTAGTCTCTCGCTAGCTGGGTGGTATTCGGTACGCCCTACTCATACTGTGGCAATTATCCTCTGACGAACATTCTCCTGCGCAGTTTTATTATACTGTGAGAATCTATCATCTTGTCCTCTTCCCTGAACTTGAAAAAATCGTTATAGACACTGTCACCAAATTGTAAGCAAGAACCAGCTTACATGGGGCAAGCACTCAGTGTTCTTTCCAGCGGCGAAGACGGATTACTCGCCGATAGCACGTTGCAAGTACGTACTGACAATGCTTAATTCTACTGTTTTTCATGTTGCGGTGCCCTTGTTTAGACACTGGTGATTGTTACGAACAGTCTCTCAGCAGCGGTCGACGTCATGATAACGCTTACTCTTGCGTTCCTCCTGCATTCTGTCAAAACTGGGTTCAGGCAGTCAACGGATCTCATCAATCGATTGGTACGTGCCGAAAATTTACGTGGTTTCCAAATTGACGTTGCTGTTATGAAGATGATATTCACATTCACCACTGGTAGGTTATTGAAAGAATGCCTGGGATGTATAGCGCTGATTATACCCGCCAACAGGGATTCCAACTTCGGTGTTCGCTCTGCTGTCGGCTATTTGTGTGAGCTTTGGCTCCGATCTCGAGGTTTGAACGTCCAACTAACTCCCAGCAGGTAGGCGCTTTCCCCAAAACACAAATCTAGTGCGTAGTTCTTGACCCATCTGCGGCGCACCCCAATGATGTCTGTGAAATATCAGCATATTCTTCTACATAATTCGTAGGTATCTATCGCTCCCAACAAGAAGTACTCTCATGCGTTGTTTCGCAGTGGGACGTTTATACACGAATTCGCTCCTCGTGACACTCAACTCCAGAGAATTCATTCGATCCGGGAGCACTACCGGTGGCGGAGAGGAGTATGCCGTGGAGCTATCGGCTGCCAATCCTAGGGTGCGTGCATCTCACTTTGAGATAACTGCGCTGGATTGACGAGATCCTTCAGTCACAGCAACACCGAGACCCTATCAGCGTTCGTATTACTAGTAGGACCGAGACCGAGCATGACTTTGAGGTGAGACAAGTACCTTTTCATAATCGTGGGTAGTGTGTAACATCTTCACAGCGCCGGGACGTAAAATAGGTAATTGAGCGTGGGAGAGGGAGTGGTTCGGGTTCGATATCTGGGCAGGGCATTCGTCTTATGTAGAGTCTCAATAGTGAATTGCGGGTGTAGGAAAGGGACGAGTCCTGACTTTTCGAGCTGCATTTCGCTCTGTCTCAGGCTGCCAGTACCACCCAACGGCTTCACTCCAAACGTCTCAGAAAAGGCAATAAGCAATAGCACAGACGCTTAGAGTCGTGCATCATCGGTCTTTCTATACTCAGTGTTCCCCTGACATAAAATCATCGTCGAAGCAATCATAGGTCCACTGCTCGAAGCCAAGCTTCCCCATGGCATGCAGCGTGGGCATTGCCTCCTGTGTGAGAGCAGCCACACCTTCGAGCTCACTCCCCATCCGAACTCTCCATCGAAGGCGCGCCAGCGCTGGGTACGATAAAAGCAATTGCTCAAGCGCAGCCAGCGACATTTTATAGGCGTCGTCCATATGATCCGGGGAGAGCGGGAAGGGATAACCGATGGTGAGGTCGTTGAGTGGAGTAGCCCCGACTGACGATTTGGAAGCTAGGATGTTGGAGATGATGGCCATGAAGGCTGAACATTTCTGGTTCTTGATGTCAATGAGGATCTCGAAGGAGTGGAGCCGCGGCAGAGATGGGAACATGGGGTGGTGGGATTCGTCCCGAGCGAGATCTGACAAACAAATCAGCAGGTGAGGGGGATACGAATATGTGGTGACGGACCGGTACACCACAGCCGGATGCGCTCGAGTGTGCACGCCGCAGCGGAAATGAGAGGCATACCGTATCGCAATGTCACCCATAAGCCACGCAGGTTTGGAGGGGAGAACAGCGCGTGGACGCGAGCGGTGCAGCCTTGGAGCACCAAACATTCTAGGGCGCATATTGGAGCATGCGCAGGAATTTCAAATGTCCTGCGCTCCACGACGGTGCAGGAAATGCGGAGAGTTGGAACGGCGGTCTGCAGAGCTGACAGCACTACCGCCGGCATCCAAATGAAGCCGATGTCCAGCCGGCGTAACCGCTGCCGGAAAATGAAGTCGAGGAGGGCCGAGGAGACTCCCGGTGGAAGCTTGCTCCAACATATCATGGGCTTGGTGTATGTCCCGTCGATCCAAAAGCGCTGCACGTTGGTTAGGTGTGCGAGTACCTCCTGGAAACTATCGATATCCGAATGGGTCGGGATCCAAGGGTAATCCAATTTCAAGGTCGTGGCATATCTCGCGAGGTGGGGTGAGTCCCTGAAGCGACCAGACCAGGCACTGTAGGTCAAGTTCGGCCGGTACAAGTTGCCGCCATGAAGTTCGAGAGACTCGAAAAGCCTGCGCTGGCTCGGCTCGAGGAAGTTGGAGGCCGCAAGAGTACAAGATTTCAAGGTATCCGCCTCCTCGATTTGGAGGACAATAGCCTCGATGAGCTCCTGTGGAACGGTGGTCATAGTGGGAGGAAAGAGGACGACGCGGCACAGCATCAAATAAACGGGCACTACTGACTTGAATGATCAACAAATGATGCCTCTCACGCCTCCTGTTGGCCTCTCCTGCCTCTCCGATTGCACCACATGCATACGAATTATAAAACTGGATCGCATGGCCCATAAACTGGGAAATCACCGACTCGAACTCGACGATTCAGACATACCCCTGAGGTCCTTCGAATGAACGCCGTCGACTACAATTTTTAGGCTGAAATAAGTGACTGGAGTCTCTGGCTCGAATGCTAAAAGTTTGATGTTCCGTGGTTTTTCTTCTCGAGCTTACATTGGGCTTGCACAGCACTGTTTATACGTCACTAGAATCCCAATCTGGCATCTGGAAGGTGGAATACTAGAACAAGATTCCGCGTTACATGTAGGTTCTTCTTACGTTCATTATCAATTAAGTATTGATAGTTTACGGGGATGATAGAAGCTCGGAGAATGGTCCGGGAAAGGTCTATGTCAATGTAACTGCATAGCCACAATACATTTGTTCACCCTTCCGCAATTAATCTTGAGGTCCCTGAAGCTTACCTCTCGTTCTAATTCCCTTTTCCAGCTCTGTAGATGTTCATCGTGAGGAATGAGTGAGTTGAAATAACCATCGTGTCTCAGGCAGCGCGGATATTGTCCCAGTATCACAGATAAATTTACTCAGAGAGACTAATCAGTGCAGAAGACTCTTCCAACCTCAAGTTGCAGCTGGAAGGTCTGACATTTCAGGGTTGGAAAATAATGTGTTTTGCAGGACATCAAAGTTGGGTATCACAGAGAGAGAGACCAATCAGCGCAAAAGATCGTTCTAACCTCAAGCTGCAACTTGCAGGTCTGAAATTTAGTAATGGATCAATAGAGAAATGTTGCGTGAGAGCTGTATAGCCTGTGGGATTCAGTAGAAGGCAAGCTGCACATGGCATCCCACACTGTCCTAGATGCGTCGTCTGTCAAATTCTGTATATAAGTGCGTGGGCAAAGTAAAATGGCGACAAGCTGAATGAACCAATAGATACGTGGAAGCTAGCGTCCGGCTCATAAGCATACCGGAAATCTACTCGGCTGACAATGTTGTGAAATGTCTCGAAGTCTCGCCAGCAGTTGGTGACATTAATGATCCCTCAACCACTTCACAGTAAACTTCAGCACTAGGGCGATCCTGATGTTGCTTATTGGCGCAAGGTATCAGTTTTTTACGCTCAGTCAATTTTCGTAGCCAGCAAGTTGAACATTTGCTGAAAATGAGACACTCGCACGTGACGCGTCGCTGCATGCATAGTCTGCGGAGAATGAAAAAATAAATAAATATTCATCCCTGCGGAGTTGCGTGGCGACGATCTGCGTATCATCGATGGTTGAACATGTTTCTTTCGTCGAGATTTCGGGATCTCCGAGGGCCACGCCACGTAATTGAGTCACATCAGCGTTACCGTGACTTCCCTTCCTTCCAACAACCACCCACAACGCAACTGGCCCTCAGCTGGCCCTCCGCCTCACTTGCCCCTCGACGTTGAACCGCTTAACTTCATAAAGACCTGGCATTCAGTGCATGGATCTGTGGTGTCCACTGTCCAGTTCGGATTCCTTGTTGCGCCCGAGGCCTCATAGGGCCTCATCGCGTGCCCGTTTGGGACGGCAGGTGACGGATTGCGTCGTTCTCCTGAATCGTAGTGATCCCCGGCTACCCCTTTTTGTTTTGCGGCAGATCACTGTAGGGCGCATGCGGCAGAGGTCCCTTTCCGACAGATGCATTCGCTCGACAATGCACTCCTCTACCATCCGCCTCCTCGTCACAGCAGCGTCTGCCCTCCTCGCGCAAGCGGTCCCCCATAATGCAACCCACCTGGCTGGGCGCCAGTCAACCAGCAAGCTCGTCTTCTGCCATTTCATGGTGCGCCCCTCCCCCCATCTCACCCAAGTCCTACTAACCAACGCCGTGTGAACTCCAGATCGGCGTGGTCTCAGACCGCACGACCTTCGATGACGATATGATCCGCGCCAAAGCCCTCGGCATCGATGCCTTCGCGCTCAACATCGGCACGGACTCGTACACCGACACACAGCTCGGCTTCGCATACGCGTCCGCGGCCGCCAACGGCATGAAGGTCTTCATCTCTTTCGACTTCAACTGGTACACCACCGCCCAGGGTTCCGCCGTCGGCGCGAAGATCGCGCAGTACGCGAGCCTGCCCGCGCAGCTGTTCATCGGCACGAAGGCGTTCGCGGGGTCGTTTGCGGGCGACGGCGTGGACGTCGCTGCGCTCCGCGCAGCGGCGGGCGTGATATTTGTTGGGCGCCGAATTTCCATCCGGACCAGGCAGATTTCAGCGTGCTGGATGGGGTGCTGAATTGGGTGGGGTGGGAGAGCAACGGCGCGAATAAGGCGCCAAGCGGGGGCGTTACTCTAACCGTCGCGGCAGGGGATTCGTCTTACGAGTCGACCCTTCAGGGAAAGGGTACATTGCGCGTGAGTTACCGTTATGCTTTATTGTGATTCCCGGGCTGAATCTTATTTTGCTGGACACCCGCCACTGCGTGGTTCTCGACACGCTTCGGCCCGGAGGTGTCGTTCAGCAAGAACCGGTGTTCCCGAGCGATCTGCTCTGGTACCAGCGTTGGGTAGAGGTCCTCGCGCTGCAACCTACCTTTGTGGAGATCATTACCTGGAACGAGTGCGCCGCAATTCCCATTCCCATTGTATATATACATCCTTACCCATCTAGCCAGCTACGGCGAGTCCCACTACATCGGCCCGCTCTCCTCCCCGCACACAGACGACGGCAGCTCCAAGTGGGCTAACGAGATGTACGCTTCCCCCACTCCTCTTTTATTTATCTATTTACTAACACCACCGCTAAAGGCCGCACGGCGGCTGGCTCGACATGGCCAAGCCCTTCATCGCGGCCTACCACGCCGGCGCCACCTCCCCCAACGCCTTCATCACCTCCGACCAACTCATTTACTGATACCGCGCCGCGCCCAAAGCCCTCAACTGCGACGCCACCGACACGACCCTCCAGCCCGCCAATAACGCCTCGGGCAACTACGAGGGGCGCCCCAACGGGTACGACACCATGGCCGACGACGTCTTCGTTGTCTCCCTCCTCACCGCCGCGGGCAGTCACAGTCAACTCCGGCGGCACACTCTACACCTTTTCCGCCCCCGCCGGCGCCGCCGCGTTCGCCGTCCCCTTCAAGGTCGGTGCGCAGGCCTTCGCGTTGTTGAGGAACGGCGCGACGGTGATGAGCGCAACGAGTCTGAAGCTGATCCAGAACGTATGCCCGTGCGGGCTGTATAATTTCAACGCGTATGTGGGGACGGTGCCCGCGCAGGCTGCGGACGCGCTGCAGCCGGATGGGCTGGCGAATTTTGAGCTGGGGTTGAAGGTTACGTGCGCGGCGACGCCGTCGTTGGGTGTTACGCCGCCAGCGACGACGGCTGCGAGCACGACGGTTGTTGCGAATGCGGCGCCGACGAGTCCGCCTGCTTGAGCGATACTGCCTGGGTTGTTGTATGCTGGAGTTTTGATAAATGTATTTGCTAGTTATGCCAACGAACGGAACTGACTTACAATAATGAATGAAATGGAAGTTTTTTGAGGCTCGCCTCCGCTGCTTGATGTGTTGATTGCGGCTGAATTATAATTATAGTTCTGCAGACTCGTAGGACTGTGAATTGAGCAACGAAGTGCGATACAGTGCCCATCGCAAGCCCGATGAGAAAGACACCTTCGAGGCGAAGTCAAAAAAAATTACCCAACTCCGAGGCGAACGGTGACCTTCTGCAGGAGAATATGAGAGCAGGTTCACTGTATGCAGACGCGGACCACTCCGCTCCAGATCTTCTCTACGTCTGAATTCCAACTCTACTCGACGCATATTTTTGCAGCTGTAGACCTCTGACACTCTCGATTCCCAGAGGAAGTCGTGGAACGAAACAAAAAATGACTCGGCCCCGAGTCGAACGGGGGACTTCTGCAGGATACGGCTACACGAAATTGCAATTGTGTACAGATACGAACCACTCCGCTCCGGGTCTTTCATACCTCTGATTTTGCCTCGCACTCGATGCACACTTCGTGGCAGGAAAATCCGTTATTTTCTGCTGAACGGCTGACATCTCGAGGACCAAGTTGAAGGAGATTAGTGGAGGCTCCAGGCGGGAGTGGAAGAGCGAGACTCTTAATAAAGGATTTACAACTTTCCAAAAAAAAAATGACTCAGCCCCGACTCAAACGGGGGACTTCTGCAGGATAAGCATAATGGTCCTTCACGTGCAGACGCGTACCACTCCGCTCCAGATCCTCTATAGCTGTGAATTTACTGGGGACTCGACGGGACCCATTTTATACCCCTGCAAGGAACGATCAAAGTCGAGGTTCGTCGAAGTGTTATTTCATGAATAATTTGTTGGCTCCGGAGGCATATGAATCCAGGAAGTGTTCATTCATGGAGACAGTCTTGGAAAAGATGAATCAACCTCAATAACTCTCAGATTGTCAATACGATTCCGAGTCGCCGATTCTTGAATCGTTCAAACGCTCCCAAGTCTGAGCCAACGGCATTTCTTCAATGCTCAATGATAGAAGATTTCACCCTGAAAATCGGGACCTCGCGCTGAGCACCGAGTGTTGTTCTAGATATGACTGAACTTCGAACTTTTAGTGCCGTCGGCTTTGTATATAATACACGGCCGCGCAGCGGCCCTTAGGCGAATTTCTTTGTGATATTTAATGTATTATGCATGTATTTAATGCCGTTTTTAGTATATTGGAGGGGAATGGAGGGTTACTATACTGTAGGTCTTCAATACACCTGTCGGCAACTTCGGTTGTTTTTACTTCGTACTACTCAGCATTTCGATGTGCATCTTGGTCGTTTTGGCGAACTGCAAGGTGGCTGCTGGGGATTTGCATGTCAACGAGCCAAGCACCTTGGGGGGCATTCAGATCGATATAAAGGGGGATTAAATACGCTTTACATACACGGCCTCTAAAGTTCGAAGGCAATTGAACGTGGGAACGATCATTATGGCTGTGCTTCCATCAATGATCCCTTT
The DNA here is from genome assembly GCA_029281465.1 of Mycena epipterygia. Classification (NCBI taxonomy): domain Eukaryota; kingdom Fungi; phylum Basidiomycota; class Agaricomycetes; order Agaricales; family Mycenaceae; genus Mycena; species Mycena epipterygia. The sequence continues at coordinate 413,102 of JARJCQ010000031.1, read as the reverse complement.
GCCACCGTCTCTTTGAAGTTGCCACTCCTGCCCACTTCCATATGCAGTCCAAGATGTCCGCCATACAAGGTTCCGATTCTATCAAGAACGAACCTCGCGCAGATGATATACTGGACCAAATGACGGCCTTGGTACGCGGCGAACTCGATCGCCTCAAAGCCGAGCTCCACAATGTGTCTGCCGAGCGCGACTCACTTCGACAGCAGCTGGATGAAGCGGAGCAGGCGCGGCATGATTTGGAGCAGAAATATGTTGATTCGCTGGCGGAAGCAGGCATGAAGTTGGATGAGGAGAAGAAGGCGCGGCAGGCACTGGAGGCGAAATGTGCGGCTTCTGAGACTCATGTAGCGAAGGTTCGCGCGGACGAGAACGAGATACGAAAGGATCGCGAAGCATTGGCGGCGGACCTCAAGAAGTTGACGAAGACGATTAGTGACACCACGAAACGGAATGCGCAGAAGCTTTCAGCAGCAGTATCACAGCTCGACGATGAACCATTCAGTGCGTATCTGCCTATGTTTCTATCTCATGTACCTCAACAAAATTTGAATAGGTAATCCCGAACCCCCGACTTTGAAGCGGAAGCGAATCAATGTACCAGCTGGATCGTCGTCCATCTCCGGAGCCCCAGTCCGGCGCAGGCTCTTACATTTTTCCAGCGATGATGATGTTGTGCTCCCACCACGAGGCATGCAGACTGCATCGTAATCAAACATCATTGGTATGTACGACTCCCGTATCTCCAACACTTCATCACTTACATACCATTTTCAGCCTGAAAGTCAATGGGAAGGACGACTCGTCTCGACCCGTTCTCTATTCTCAGCCAGGAGAACCTGAACTTGACGTGTCTTGTTTTCATGTTTTCCCTGTTTCTTTCTTCAGAAATTAGTGTGTACGTACGTATATATCTCCTTGGCCTAGCTCGCATCTGTGGCGACGCCCGCAAAAAATCCTACCCCTCTAAGCGATCTGCAGAGCGCTCAAAATTCTAGAGTCAAACTTCTCGCCATTCACCATCAACTACGAGAGGGTTCTTACTCCAGCTCTTCGTCCGAACCATTGAACCGTTTAGAGCCTCTCAACTTTCATCCTGAGCCTGTTTTCAACCGTGCGTCTTAGCCTCTGTGACCTGATCCATCTTCGTGTGCGAGAGCAGCTCAATATGGTCATATTTCCTTGATATTCGGGTCTACCCCAGGGATGACATAGACGTGCGAGATACACAACTCCTGGCTCGAGATGCCGCGGAGAACGCCGAGTGCGTGGGTTGAGCAGTCATTGGACAATCCTGGCAGCTTGGGACCGAGCCAAATGCAACTCGTAAAGTCACTGCTGAACCCATCGCTATTTCTAAATCTCGATGCGAACTTTTTGAAAAGCACTGCTTCAAAGCGCTATTGACTCATGGTACATATCCCTACCCGCCCACTCCCCTGCCCAGATTTCGAGCCCCTCCCGCGACCTCCCTCCCGCCCCTCCATTCGCTCCCCTATTTTACGTCCTGACGCTGTGGAAATTTTACACACAGCCCGACTGTGAAAAAAGTATTTGTCTCACCTCAAAATCATGCTCGGTGTCGGTCCGAATGCGAACGCTGATCGGATCTCGGTGTTGCTGTGACTGTGGGATCGCGCTCAATCACCCAGCGCCACAATCGCAAAGTGAGATGTACGCACTCTGGGATTGCCGGCCGAGAGCTCCAAGCCGTACTGCTCTCCGCCACCGCTAGTGCCCCCGGACCGAATGTATTCTCTAGAATTGAGCGTCACGAGGAGCGAGTTCGTGTACAGGCGTCCCACTGCGAAACCACGCATGAAGGTACGTTTTCTTGAGTGAGAGATGCTCACGAATTATGTAGAAGAACACGCTGATATTTCACAGACATCATTGAGAGCGCCGATCATGGGTGAAGGACCACGCACAAGAGTTGTGTTTGGGGGAAAGCGCGAACCTGTTGGACCGGAGTTGGCTTCAAAGCCTTGAAATACACGTAATGCTTACACAGATAGCTGAGAGCAATGCGAATATTGAAGTTGGAATTCCTGTGAGTGGGGGTATATGTGATCAGCGCCGTCCACTTCAGGCATTCATTAATCTACCCGTTGTGAATGTGAATATCATCTTCATACCAGTAACATCAATTTGGAGACTACAGCAAATTTGTGGCACGTACCAATCGATTGATGAGATCCGTTGATTGCCTGAACCCAGTTTTGACAGAGTTTAGTAGGAACACGAGAGTAAGCGTTATCGTGACGTCGACCGCCGCTGAGAGACCGTTTGTAACAATCACCAGTGTCTAAACAATGGCGCTGCAACATGAAAAACAGTAGAATCGAGCATCGGCATTATGTACGTACTTGCAAGCTGTTGGCGACGGGCAATTCTACTTCGCCGCTAGAAAGAACGCTGAGTGCTTGCCTCATGTATACTGGTTTCTTTGCTTACAATTTGGTTGCAGTGTCTATATCGATTTTTTTAAGTTCAGCGAGAAGAACCAGATAACAGATTCTCACAGTATAATAATACTGCGCAGGATAGTGTTCGTCAGAAAATAACTGATAGAGTATGTATCTGGCGTACCGAATACCACCCAGCTAGCGAGAGACTAGTTGCCAAAGTACATGAAAGCAACTCAATACTGGAAGCAAGAGAGCCATACCACAATGGCAGGAACTACCGCACTCTGTCCAACTTCACCAATCGGGGTTGAATGAGGGAGACGTATAATCTTCTTTATCGAAAACCTACCCTTATAAATACGCCAGCAGAAGAATCTGAAGATCGTTAGCGATTGTCTAATATATAGATGAAGGGGTTTAACTGTTGTACTATCGTCCCGGCCGTGCCGCCGAAGTACAGCTGAATCACCGAGGTGCTGAGATTCACATCAGGACAGACATGAAGTTATCGATTGGCGTTGTCTTACTCACTTGACAACACCAGTAAGGATCGATGGATTTGTCATGGAAGTAACTGTTGGATCTTATTTCAGAGATGCAGAGCTGTGAATGAGATTTCATACCTAGATTTCTGTACGCTGTAACGGAAATGAGATAGTCTGGTCGGTTGAACAGAACACGACCATACTTGCGTGAGTTGTCAACGCCTGCTGGCAGGTGTCGCAGAGTAACACGGTCACGACCTTGGGTTGGGAAACATCAGTCTCGAGTGCGGTTTTAAGAGGCAGAAGCACCATAGATTGAATCAGGATCGGGTCTATCGAGTGATATTTGCGAATGTACAGCCAGAACTGCACGATTCCCACTACCGATTTCACAGAGATTCAATGAATGCGCGGAGAAAATCATAGCACACACCTCCGTATAGGCTGCAGATCACAGACGGCGGTCAGTATCTCAAACATCGAATAGTTCGACTTACATTGCGGATAGTACCACGGCAATCAGCACAACACCGAAAACGTTGTCGGGCGTACTTTCCATGGTTTGCGATGAACGAGGAAGGATTGATGACTTGCGAATCGCATTGGCCTGTATTTCTAATCCTCCTGTCCTTGTCAAGAACAGGCTGATTGATTTTATGCCAAAGGAAGCAAGCGACGGTGGACTTGCGAATCACGTTTCCCGTGTATTTCTAGTCATAATTCCTGTCAATTAGGCAACAGGCGCTCTTTCTTTATGTCAAAGGAAGCGATCGATGATACAGGAGGAGTGAGGGAAGCTGATGATGATGATGCATTAGAACCGAGATCACCGGTGTAGTGGTAGGATCTGGCCGGCTACGCATATTCCCCATGTGGTAGATTAGTCATCCATCCTATTTCTGTCCGCTACCGTAGTGTCCGCTCTTTGAGGCTGCCAACCCTGGCGGCTCCACCGGCCGCAGGTTTTAAAAAGATTTGGGCGGAATGACAAAGGTTGGACAGTGGACATATGTTATTCCAGAGTTGGAAACCACGCCCTCATCCTGAGGATGGGCTATCGAAGTGTCATGTATGACTCCCCTCTCATTACTTGAGGTTTTAGGCCTATTGAATGCAAGACGGAGGAGGTACGAGGGACTGCAATGGGACTGTGATCTCGAGCCGCCCCTTTTCAGCCAGGAAACCCGACCTTAACGTGTCACTTCTCTCTTTTAGAAATTTACATACCTCCTTGACCTCTTTCGCATCTGTGGTGCGATGGCCGTGCAAGATTTCCTACTCATCCTTCAAGATGTGCAGATTCAGGGGACCCATACGAGCCGGCATATCTTGAGCTCTCATTTCGGTGCACCACGGATGAACACCCGGACCACTGGGCCATTCAACCATTTAGAGCCTCGCAACTTTCATCCGGAGCCTGTTCTCAACGTGCGTTGTAACCTCCGTGACTCCCTGGTCCATCTTTGTATGTGAAAACACTCAATATGGTCATATTTCTGTCATATTCGCGTCTATCTCAGGCATGGCATTGAGGTGTCCACCTAAGTATTGATGAACTTCTCCCTCCTTATCTCCCCCAAGTGATTGGGATAAACTCCGGGATCTCCTTCATACTGCTCCTCGAAAACGCTCGGGCTCCGCGGCTCCTTTTAGCACCACGGCCTCGATGTCCCGTATCAATATCCCACGCCGTCCAGTTGGTTTCTTCCCACTGAATTCCGTCAATTCGGATACAAGAGAGAATATTTTACAATTTGCTGTTGATTTGCACAGCGCATTGCAGATTGAACCAGATATCGAACACGGAGCCACTGCCCTCAATGATCTATCTTCGAGTCCTAATCCGATAGAAATGTCACAGACAATCCAGGACCATGAAATAGTATCTCACCCCGAAATCAGGCACTGCGTTGGGTGAAATGCGGAAGGTGATAGGTCCTCCGTGTTGTGAATAGATGATTTCGCTCGAGCACGAAGCACAACGAATGGTAATGTGATGAGTACTCACTCTGTGGTGGCCTGATATCTGTAATAAAAACTGCTCTCCACTGCCGTTTTCGGTCCCGGATCGGATGTATTCTCTGGAGTTGAGCGTCACGAGAAGCGAGTTCGTGTATAAGCGTCCCGCTGCGAAAAAACGTATGAGAGTAATTCTTGTTGGGATGCAAAGACACTTACGAAGAATGCAGAAGCAGACGCTGCAAGTTGCAGATATCGATGGGAGTGTCGATGAGCGATCAAGCATCACGTACTAGAGCTGTATCTGGGGGAAGGCGCCGATCTTTTGTGAGCCATTGACAGTAACTCAGCTAAAAAGTTTAAAGCCGTGAAATTCGGCAAAACTAACGGAAACGGCCGCAAGCAGGGCAAAGCTGGAAGTTGGCAGCCCTGTGTGCAAGCCATCATTAATTCTACCCATTTCAGCGACTTAGTAGTAACCTACCCGTCGCGAATGTAAACGCCATCTGCGGATTAACCGAATCAGTCTTGAGAATAGAAAACCTGTGACGCGCACCAATCGATTGATGAGAACCATCGACTCCTTGAATCCTGTTTTGGAAGATTGCAGTAGAATCGCAAGGATTACTGATATCATGACGTCGACAGCCGCTGAGAGACCGTTCGTGATGATCACCATTTTCTGAACAAGTCACTTCAGCGTAAAAAATACGAGAATGGAGCATTGATGGTACCTACCTCTAAAGTGCGCTTTTCGAGCAATGAATCTTCGCCGCTGAAATGACACTCAGTACTGGGAAGACTGCTACGTATCCTTGCTTACTATTTGTGACTGTGACTATTTGGATTTTTTAATTTGAACGAGCCGAACGATATAACATTTTCTTACAGTATAAAAATACTACGAACGAGCGTGTTGCACTGTTAGGCGGGGAGTACACATAATAACATGCGTCAGACTTAACGAATGCCACCCAGCTAATGAGAGGCTGGCAATGTCCAAGTAAATCAAGACATGAATCGGAAAATAATACACCCATACAACAATGGCGGGCAATATCACACTCCTTTCAACTGCAGCAATGAGACGGGCATATGATTCGAGTTAACAAAGACTTGTGTTTGTAGATCAGCTAGCAGAAGCAACTGAAGACCGTCAGTTTCTTGCTAAATGCATCGAATGCAAGTTGTACCAGGGTCCCGACCGTGCCCCCGAAGTACATGTCGGAAAAATAAAAATAGCCTTATAAGCCGCGGACCTTATAATGACATAATAAGGCTCTTAAAAGGAACCGGGCGGCCTTATACGGCAGTTATCCGGCAAGGCCACGCATTATATGGCATCAAAATCCGCGCTAAATGTGTTCCTTTTTCTAATCGCAGTCTGAGTCTGCTTGGCTGCGTTCCCCTGCGCTCCTTCCTTCCTTCCATCCGTCCATTCACCTCTACGCTTTCTGGCTCCTCCGCCGCACTCGTTTAGCGGCTGCGCCACACCGCGTCCAACGAGTGCCGCAGCGTCCGCGCAACACCTCTAGATGCCCTCACCGCCCACCTCAAGTCCCAACGGTGCGTACACCACGCTATTTGGCATCTACCGACCTGCATACGCCAGCGCACGCCGACCGAGTGCAGGATTTACGCGGACGGACGAGGTGGATATACATACTCCCCTCAGCTCATGATTCCAGCCCATCCAGTACCAGTCCCAGTCCCGGCTAAAGTCCCGGCCCGATGTTCCTCCCTCGCGTGCAGCGCCCTCAGCGCCCTCAGCGGTTTGACCTCGCCTACACCTTCGACGCCGCGTACGCAGCATCCACTCGTACACGGCGACGGCGCGAAATGGACAAGGACAGACCCCGTGAACAGCGCCGAGCGCCCTGACGCGGGATTTGCACGAGTTGTGCGTACCTGCCATGCATCTTTTCAAGTTGCCGCAATCTCGACGCACGCACTGTCTCGGCCCCGGGGCGCGGACGATGCGGAGCCTGCGATGTACTATGTGACACCCAGAGTCCGCGGCCAGGGTGCATTCCTCCCCAGCGTGATACGGTGGCGGCGCCGCGCGCGCGGATTGCGTAGCGCGGGGCCTCTTCGTACGGCGCTGACGACACCCCTCCGCTTGATACGTTCGCTCGTTCTGAATACATCTGGTGCCCTATTCCTCGACACTCGGACCACCTTCACACGCTTGCTGCGACACCATGGCAGGAACTTGATCCCCTCTCGCCTTGGTGACGGTGGTATTACCAGAAGGCCGATTTTATACCGATAATACCTCAGGAACGCTAAACTTGCGCGTGTCGTGCCTACTCAGTATAGTATTAGTGCAAGCTGAATTCAATTCCTTTACGCTTCACGACGCTGGGGGTACAAGTTTTTTAATCTACGCGACAAGTCAGTGTCTAAAACGTCGAACACAATGAACTCGCCGAGTTTGTCAAAGTCGGGCACCAGGACTACCCCGCGAATGATGGAATGCACAGAAATGAACTCTGAGTTCTTTCTGGGTTTTGCGCGAACCCTATGGAATCGCAATTGTTTGTCCTTCCTTCCCACACGACCGGTCGGAGCGTCGAATGGTTGAACTAGTGCAAATGGATGTGACTTGTCTTCGACGATGCAGGAAAACAGGTAGATAATCTGTGCGAAGATGGGTTGTTGCGATGTTTCGATGAGTACGCAATCATAACGTGGGTGCCCATGGAACTTGGGGTTACATCTAAGATAGTCCGCTGTGGAGGTCCAAGTGCCCATCGATTCATAATGAACCTTCAGGAATTGAAAGGGCACGATCTAGCGGCCTGAGCGTCAACTGGGCGCGAACTTGAAGGACGAGACACATACCATATCAATACCATCGAATCTCATCCGTTGTCTGTTCGGTAAGTTATAGCCAAAAGCTGGCAAAAAATCGGAGACAAAATCCCCAAACTTGATGCGAAATCGTTGGAATGCTGGGTCCTCGGACATTGTTTGTTCTACTGTTGAGAACGAGACCGGGTTGAGCTTTGACCCAATATCAACATTGGATAGCACTGATGCTTCCAAATCCTTGGGACTCTCTGCCGCGTCGTCTGGGTCTTCGTCGAGCGCATCAATCTGGTCCCGAATAAAGGTAGCAACTGTGCGACGGTGATCATGTTTGACCAGCTGAATAGTTATTTTAATAAGTTCTGGCACCGAAAAATGATCAGGTTGAACTCACCTGAGGAGTCACGTCTTTGAAGTTGGTCAATCTGAGGTAGGTTTTCCGAATTGCACCGTGCATGGATTCACTTGTCTTCGTCCCAAAATTCCGACTCGCTCCCTTGTTTTCGATATCATCGAACGCATGCCTACGAGCATGGAATTTCGGGAAGTTCCAGTTTTTATCTTCGTACTCTGTTCCCTGACAAGCAGAGATATAATCCTGAAGAGAGGGAATAAGCGCCGAGTCAATTGTGGTGAATGAGCCAGACCTTCATTACAGAGCCAAGAGTAAGAACTTCGCGGTTCCCATCAGCGATTGTCTCCGAGGTGTGTACTTCAAAAGAGAGCATTGTGCGGTACTCGAGGTAACTTCGAAGAGCTTGCAAAAGAAGGAGACCAGCATCATCGACAAGGACATTGTGAGCCACAAAAAGCATCATCTTCGCGATATCTTCGTGTTTTGAACCGTCGTTGAATGATGTGTTCATAACTGTTTCAAAGTGATTCAGTCCTCTCCAACGCGGAAAGGCCGCCATTCTTTGCACAATCAGCGATAAACCCCTATGCATGGAGATAAAGACATACTGTGCGTCTATTTTCACGATGGCCGCTCGGCCCAACTCCGTCACTCGTGCCTTGATTTGAGCGAAAAGATGATCACCCCAAAAACCGCCATCGTCTGCGTGCAGCGTGTCATAAGAAATCGCCGCGTGGGGATCTGAGCCTTTGATCTTCCAGAAAACATTCTGCACCACGAAATGATTCAATCGGCCAGCCAATTCCCAAATTATAACATACCTCAACATCACGCAAACCGTTGTCTTTCAGAAGGTCTTCTCGTTCGCCTAAAGTCCGCTTTGCTCTAGCATTTCTGAGGATTTCTTCAGACTCCTTTCCCGTGCGCAATGGATGCTCAGTGGACAGATCGGATTGTTCGTTCCAAGGAACGAAACAGATCGGGCATGGATAGTTTCCCTGTAAGCCCCGGATTAGGGCCATAACACATCTACAAATAAACTGTTAGCAGAGCGCGCACATAATCAATGAAATAACGTACGCTTCCTCATAGTCTGCGGCTAAAATCAATATTGTGGGCCAAAGCCAGCGAAGAATTCCGTCTCCACACTTGGTCCAATCCCCGGCCTTGGCAGGCTGTACAAGGGATTCTAATAACTTGTAGAAGGCAGTATGCCACACGATATTTTTGAAGTTACTAAATCCCGGCTTATTGTTCTCCTGTGGGTCGTCTTTCACCTGTGTATCAATCTCAATGGCAGCGAACAAACATGCGGCGGATGCTAAACATACAATGGGCTGATGACCAACCACCTGACTGCCGCCAAATCGAATGCTGTTTCTGATCAGAATGGGAAGATTTCCTACTTTGGCAACGACCGCATATCCTTTCTGAGTGCCAAAAGACGAGAGTTTGGATTTGTCGGCAGACACAAACAAGCAGACGGGCTTCGCTGCGGGATCATCTGGCAAGGCTGACTATAAACCGTCGTGAATGGATGGTTTGAGTGCTAATAAATAGTTATTGACTCACCTGCGCAGCCCAAAATGCATCTGCGGTCCAGGGCTCGTGGTAGAAACGAAGATATGAATCGTCGTGGAATTTGTACGCCTTTTCGGCATCCCAAATGAAGCATGAAGCAAGGCGCGGATCTTGTATAAGACTACGTGCCCAGTCCCATAGCGGCCGAGTGTACGTATCATAGGTTTTGTCCTCGGTTTTATACTTGATTGTAATGATACCTTTCTCAAACTGAAGGACGATAAGATCCCTGGTGAATTGGGTTCGAAGAAACGTACTGGAGTGCATTTATGTGAAGCAAGTTCCCATAATTCGTCAAGATCGCGTGAACCTGTTAATGTGAAGTCGTCGGGGTCATATATACAGCGTCGAATAAGAGAGATCAACGTCTCAGTAGAATCCGTGTTCAACATATTCTCTGTGCAGAATTCAGCCACTTCGAAATCCAGCCGAGATCGAAATGGTCGCCACGGCTGTGGGTCAGTGGGTACCGGCTGTTCAACCATGTTTGACGCCACATAATCATCGAAAGATTGGAAGGTGACGTGGCGTTTACTGTGAGGATGAAAAACACGTTTTATATCCTCTGGTGGGGGCGGGTTTCCGGGTACACGCTCAGCACTATTGGGGCTGAAATTTTGGGGGACATCCGAGTCTTCTGGTTGGTCATAGGCCAGAAAGTCTGTAATATGCTAAATGTGCATACCGCGCACCAAAGGGGTGTAGAACGCACCAGGAATATCGTCATTATACTGGACTCGCACAGCAGACGGCCCGGCCACAGTTTGGCTTGGCTGACTCAGACTTGGGACTGCTGTAAGGATATGAGAAATACAGGTCGCAGAGCAAGTCTGAAATAATACCTCCTTTGATGTGAGCGTCGACTTGCGCAACTTGAGATGATATCATTTCAATGGCGACACAAATGCGTTGTACTCGAGATAAACTTACGTTGCTGAGCTTTCAATTGTCTCGCAAATTCTCTATCTTTGGCTTTTCTGGCCTTTTCCGCACCACAGCTCTTTTCATGTGCATGCAGGCCCTTCAGTTTCCAGCCAATGCCGCAGTGCTTGCAAGCCTTCTTCCCTGGCTCAAGATTTGGAGCCATTGGTAAAGCCAGGAACCCAGATGATTCGCGAGTAGAAGGTAATCAGGGTAGAGGATATTAGCCAAAGTAAGACTTGAAGTTATGTGGAGACGCGAGAGTGGCGACGCAGTTGACTTTGGTCACATGCTCGCGTTCCCGACTGTTGTCACACTCACACTGCTCCGAGTCTCCCTTCGTTTCGTCTCCTCAACATGAACATCCTGCAGACTAATTTCGTGCCCCCCCTTATATGCGCAGACCTTCCCTCTCATCCTTCTTCTCGCTGCACTCAAACTTCGTCAAATGAGGGTGAGATTGACATCAAGATGGTCAGCTTTGTCTCGAGCGTTCTCGTTTGATATTCAATGCGACAAGAGGGCCATATCTCGCTCAATCATTAGGGGGAAGGCTGCCTACATCGGCATTCACAAAACGGTGTGTCGTTACAACTCATCGTGTCAAGTGCTGCACATAATCTGACTCGCAGACCATGTGGCGTGCTGCGCCATGGATTCTCGACAAGTCAAGCGCAAACATCGGTACTTAATGCGCCCTCATGGATGCTCGACAAGCTGAGCGACACATATGTCAGTCTCCGCATTTTTTTTACGCATTGCGTTGTCATCTAAAACACATAACAGGCTCCCCGACCCTCGCCTGGCCCCCACAAACTTCGCGAATTCCTGCCCCTCACCGTCTTCCTGCGCAACAGCCTCAAGTACGCCCTGACCGGCAAGGAGGCCCTCTCAATCGTCAAGCAGCAGTTGATCAAAATTGACAACAAAGTCCACACAGACGCCACCTTCTCGGCCGGCTTCATGGGTGCGTCGCCCATCCGCTCTTATCGCGTCTGTTTCTGACCTCGAAGATGTCATCTCCATTGAAAATCGGGCGAGCAGTTCCGTCTCCTCTACGACGTCAAGGGATGGTTCGCCATTCACCGCATCACCGCGGAGGAGGCCACCTACAAGCTCCTCAAGGTGCGCAAGGTCGCGAGTGGCGCCGGCGTTGTCTCCCATATTGTTTGTTACCCACGACGGGTGCACCATCCGCTACCCGGACCCCTCCATAAGCGTGAGCGACACCGACACCGTTAAGTACGAAGGCCAAGACCAGCCACTTTGTCAAATTCAACACGCGAAACACGGGCATGCGGGTGTCATCGTGCACCGAGAGAAGCACATCGAAGGGTTCCTCCCGGCGCTCGCTGCGTGCATTGTCACGTACCTGCGCTTCGCTGATGTGCTCGTCTGGCCCGAAATTGCCACGTGCGCTGGTGGCCCTGCGCGCTTACGAAGAACGCGCTGCAGTACCACTGGCTCCCCTAGACGCAGCCCGCGGTGAACGACCAGCTCGTTATGCTCTACGCACGGACAATAAGCATGTGGCGCATGGGCTGGTGTACAGATGGCGACGCTGCGCTCTACTGCATCACCCCGACCCCGTCAACACCGTCGACGCAGAGGACAGCGCGTAAGTGGAGCTGGACACGGATGTGGACGCGGACGAAGCCACCATCGAGCTGATCGATATCGTGTGCCGTGGGACCCCGATGCGACGCCCCGACACGCCGATCCTGTAGAGCAGCGTTGAACCAGAGGCACTCCGTGTCAGGTGCACACTAAGACCCCTCCATCGGTGTGAACGACACCGTCAAGGGCAAGGGTACCAAGCTCACTATCTCGGAGGAGAGGGATCTCAAGAAAAACAGGCTGCCGAGCAGTAGATGGGTTAGTATCTCCTCTTATGCTATGCTTGTATGACTTATTCCTCGCACAGAATTTGTCTTCAACAGACTTCGCCGCCTTCATCGCGCACTCCGGACTCCTTATCCTGCCAGTCGAGGCTCTACCTGAACCCTATTCCTGTTGTATATAAAATACAGTCTCATTTCTCCTCGCACCGCTGTCTTTGATGTGCTGCAAGTCCTCGTGTCCATGCTTGCGACCCTAGGTTCTTGCCTCCGCCGCTCGATCTTCCGGTATCGGGCCTCGGCTATCTTGTGATTCTCTGGTTTCATGCTGTGTCCATATTTAACAACCGCGTAAGTCGACCTCTCCTACCACGCACGACGATGGCAGAAGAAGAAAACTTGCTTGTAGACGCCCTCGCCACGCTTCGACACGCACACATAGACTCAGTTGACTTCAAGATGTCGCGCGTGAGGATTTCGGAATTGATTGAGGGGAAGGTAAGTGGTGTTTACTTTACAATCAAACTACCCACTGATGTATATTCACAGGGGGAGATTGCGGCGGCCTATTTCCTTCTACAAGAACGAATGCTCACCCTCGAAAGGGCTCATGCAGCCTTGACCAAGGAGCACAATGAACTTCTTGCCGACTACGCGACAATGATCAAGGAGTCCTCGGCAGTTTTGGTCAAGGAAACTCACCGCGACACGTTGAGTATTTTCAGCTAACCGTACTGACCACATGAATATTCAAATTTGATCATTATTAGAACGCCGCGCGTTGTGCGCGAATACAAAGACGAGCTGGAGAAAATTGTTGACTTTTCTCACTTGAACAACTATCCAGCAGACGTTCCCGAGCCAAAAATACTGTTTGACCGTAACCAAGTGCTCCTTTGTCGTTCGGAAAAAGTTTAATAGTGTTCGGAACATTGCTTGATATCCAATTACTATTCCAGGATTCACTATTCCCGCGTTGACCCTGAGCATCTGAATCTCCAAGAATGTGTGTCGCTTCACCGTACGTTATGTAAAACACCTTTTCTCTTTGTCTCTTCATCTACGCAATACTCTTCTCCAGTATCTGCTATGGAAGACTACGATGACGATACCCGCCCGCCTGTGCAGCCCCTCGACTACAGTGGCGCTTCTCGAGCAGAATTACTTGAGGTTCAGTTGTCTCGCGATGTTCTCTTTTGCTCTCTGACAGACTCTGTGTAGGCCTTGAAAGTTACTCAACAAGAAAACACGAATCTCCGAGCTGAAATCCGAACCCTCCGCGACGAAAATAGCCAGCTCTTGGCCGCAGCTTCCAAGAAGCGCCGGGGCCAGTTGGACGACAAGCAGCGAGAATACCAGGGCCAAATGACTTCCTGGTCCAAACGTTTCCTTCTCACCCGGGCCCTCTTCATCAATATTAACATGTTCTGCCCCAAGCCACCCGAGTTGGACCCCGCCAATTTGTTCGCAACGGACGATTTATACCGCCAATCTGTAACCATCGCTCTCTACGAAGAAGTTCCTCCTAAATTCCATCCACTCCTAAACGCCGAGGAGTACAGCAACTTTGCGAAGGACGTGAGTGAATTGAGATTTTCCATTGCACACATTTTAACTTGATATTTAGTTCATTCGGGAGCATGGAGACACTCGCTCCACAATCCTCAATACCATTCGAAAGGCTCTTCCCGCTATTTTAAAGGGTCTCGACATCAACGTTGACTTGCTGACTACGGCTGGTGCCGACCGCAGCAATAATGCCGTTCTCTCAAGTCTTCTTAAATTCCCCACCGACAAAAAACCAACACTCTACGCCCCCATACTATTCCCTGGTCACACTCAAAATATGACCGAGTTGTTTACGGGCCCGGTTGTTAAAAAGGTGAGTGGTGGCGATACTCCTCTTCTGTCTGCCGCTTGATGCCTGAATCCAGGTACATCGGCTCATGTACTACGGTCCCGGGAGCTTAGCTCCAGGCAGTAAACCCGCCGCCAATTCGAGCGGCGTGAAACTTGGTTTGAAGGAGGTGACTGCATCATCGATAGCGGCAGCAGCAACTCTTGTGTGTCATCAATTTTGTTCTCACCTTACATGTAGTATTAACTAAAGCTTTCAGACCCGATTTGTCCTGTCTACTGGTAAAGAATGGGCTTCGAAAGGTGCCATTTCCGGGACGGAGTGGGAGCAAGACTACTGCACATACCAAAAGTTACTCATATCCAATGGCCACCTTCCGCACGTCAAAAACATCATCAAAACAATTCGCGACTTCGTTTTTGCGGGCGTCAAGATCCCCTTAAGTAGCGCCCCAGCCGATTTAGATGACGGCACAGAGGACGACATCATCGACGCAATGAGACGATTCGAGCTTGGTACCGACACGACTCCCTCGGATCCGGCGAATAACGATGATGTGGATGCCGGTGCGACTGCCCATAATGTCGCAGCTCATCCTGTGCATGAACCCGTCGTGGTGGGTGATCAACATGCTGCAGGAATGCCAGACGAGCCAGAGGCTGCCGCCACTGCCGCGAAGCGCGGTAAGAACCGGGGTGTTGGGCATGGAACTACCACTACACGTACTACAAGGGCTCGTCGGACGTAATTAGAACGTAGATGCATACATAGAACGAGTTTACTAGAAAGTGAGAGCGCGTCAAGGACAGAATATTTTTTTTTCTTTATTGGGAAAGTAAGTCAAGGGCAACATATATTGAATAGACTTTCTATGATATAAAAGACTGCCTGGCGCAGTTGTTATGTTACTTTCCTTTGTAAAACACTTGATATTAAAAGGTCGCAGGTTCGACTCCTCGAAGAGCCTCCCGTTTCTTGTGTAACTAAAATAGTAACAGTACTACAAATAGAACGATATGTAGTACAACACAACCTAGGCTTAAAACACTAGGTTGGATACATTTTTCCTTACCCATGAACCCCTACCTTGTAAGGACTTATAATGTAGTCTATTCCTATTAGGTCTTTTAAGACGCCCAGTACCTTATAGTGCGACCAATCGTTATAATCTTGCGCGCGTCTGATAAGATTGGTTCATCTTATCATGTCATTATAATCCGGCCGTTGCCTTGTGGCCTTATCAGGCCTTATCAATCCTTATCAGTTTCGGCGGGTTTTTCCGACACAACTGAATCACCGCAGTGCTGAGGATGATATCAGGACAATATGAAATTACTGATCGGTGCTGCACTCACTTGACGGCACCAGTTAAGATCGAGGGATCCAACATGGGGAAACTGTTGGATGTTATTCCACAAGATTAGAGGTGTGATTTAAAAACATACTTAGAATTCTGTATACTATAGCAGGAATGAGACAGGCTGGTGGGTCAAGCAATTCTGGGCTGTTCCGTACCGGAGTGAGTTAATACCACCTGCTGACAGCTATCGCAGAGTAAGACAGCGATGACTTTGGGGGTATGAAACATTAGTCCTAAATTTCAGGCCGGGAGACAGGCATATCACAATTTTGATCAGGAGTGGATCTATGGAATGATATCTGCGGATGTACAGCCAGAACTGCAACACGCCAACTACAGGTTGGGCGACCGTCAGGGGAAGAATTCGGAGTGAGTTATTTGACACACTTCCGTACAAGCTCCAGACCAGATTAACCATCAGTATTGAAGAGCCGCCATAACCGAGGTGACTCACAATGCTGACAGCACCACCGCAATCAGCACAACACCGAAAACATTGTCGGGGGTACTTTCCATGATTTGAGCGCAATCAGGGATTGACACCTTGCGAATTGCGTTCTGACATTTATTTCTAGTCTTCCCGGCTGATGTCAAAGGAAGCAATGGGGGGACTTGCCAGGTACATTTGGCGTGTATTTCTGATCCTCTTATCAGGAGAATGCTGGCTGGTTCCATGTCAAAAGAAAAGATGATGAATATTGGAATGGCAGATGTGGCAGGAGAGAATGTGCGACTAATATCGATGAAAGAGGTGAGCAGAGGAAGCTGATGATGATGAATTAGAGCGGAAATCACCGGCAGACTTTAAAAAGACGGAAGAGACGTACAAAAATGTCTCTGCTTGACCTGTGAAACATTAGACATCTGAGCGTGACAAAACCTTGTTCTCAGGGTGGGTCATCTGGCCTCGATTCGGATCCTTCCAACGTTTCAAATTGATCGTCTCTGACCTCGCCTTTTGTGGTGGGTCGAAAAATAGATACACACATTGCTCTCTGAGATACTCGCGTGACGTCCATGTTATTCCACAATGCAAATATAATAGCTCACGGGAAAACTGATGCACCCTTCTCCAACTCGAGAACGGCGCTTGCTTCCCTGCAAAACAAGGTCGAGTCAATAATTAAAGTGCCGGACAGTAGCAAAGACAAATCTTGGATTTTCGGTCCTCAGGCAGTCGTTGCTGGTCGTGCGAAGCCGCGGAGCTGCTGTTCTTCCTTGGGGTCGTGTATCACTGCGATCATGCGATGCTGAGAATCGAAGTTAATAAATGCATCTGGCGTGATAGTTGGAGACAGTCGGACATGTGAACTGAGATACCACTGTGCCGCCGTTCTTGGCCGCTGCGCCCAATCCCTGTTGGCAGTGTACTAAACGGAGGATAGCGTCACCGGAGATGACTTCAATGGGTGCAATCGCAGAATGCCAGATGATGGCAAATTGTAGGATGGTCAGCTGCGTTGATTGATATCACTCTGTAGGCAGTAGAGAACCTGGATTACATCCAGTTTCGAGTTCAGTGAAGCGAGGCCGGGCCAAGATGAGGCTGAATCGACCAGTGGTTATTTGTGAGGAAGCCGAGCACCAGATGATGCATGTGTCCGTTAGCAGATCCAAGAAGCACTCCGACCGCACCATCCCAATAATGGAATTTCCACTTGTCTTCCCCGCTTTTAGGTCGGAGCGCATGAAGTTGGGAAGCGATGTAATGATTTGATGAACTGCCGCGGGAAAATGGACTGATGTTAAAGGCGGCGTTGTTCGATAGACTATTGGTTGGCTTACCTTCACGAGAAAAATTGAAGAGAGGCTTCGAGTGGTTGCCGTGATCTTCGGGAGGTATGTAAAGGTATCCATGTATGTTGCAAGACCTCCGTCGACTTCCTGTAGCGTATTTCATTGAGAGATATCTTTGACGGTGAACTATGGAAACCCGGAGCACCACGCTTTGAAACGAGTGATGGGATCAGCTGCCGAGCGATGGCCGCCCAACGACCCAAATCAGACATATCATTGAAACACATGTATTCTGTGTGTTGTTGCTCATATACACATTTCACCTTCCTTCAATAAATCCAAACCAACCATACTACATCCCATTGCCTTAGAAGTGACAGGAACATTCCATGGAGGCCCATATCCCTCATTTTTGGGACGACAAAGAGCAGAAATGTGATTGTAGAGTCTGTGTAAAGACTGCTTGGTCGATTGTGATTGTGTTCACTTCCAAGGATCCAGGATATGCACACGGTCCAGATAATCGATCCTTCGCTGCAATTTCACGTTGTGCGAGATGCCCAGAAACATCAGAACGAGGCTTGGGCCACAAAAGGGACCGGGAATGTTGGGTTGGTTACCCTGACAATCTTTAATTGGTCGTATGCTGGATAGTGTGAGATCATGCGCCATTTTTCTGACCAATTGGCTCAGCAGGCCCACATGGACTGAAGATGTCAGAATATATATATTTGGTTGAACCGTCTGTCTCAGAGTGGTTCACTGGAATGTAGCCAAGTTGGTGACTGAAATACCTGAGGAGACATACACACGCTCGAACTGGTAAGAAAACCTTGATTACAACCCTGAACAATTAACTTTACAGTAGGAAAGAAGTCATAATCGTTCTGGCTGAGAAATACGAGCCATGGACCAGGATTCAGAAGTAATTTTGAAGAAATTAGGCACATATATATAATTATTTGAATTACGGATTCTAAGCCTCCGAGAGTGGGTTTCAAACTCAAGGAATGCCAGTTTAAGAGTGTGTTTCCAGTTGAACAGCGGGTTCCAGCCTCAGGACACCTGCTCTTTGTTCCAAGTAAGGTCATCCAGGTCGGGGTTCCAGTGTAAAACATCCACAGGCAGTTTCAATAACCCTAAGAGCCAAAGTTCCTTAAAAAGTGCCGCCTTCACCTCACCTGTGTCGTCGGCACAATGACGGCCATCAGACAGGACCTGATCAGATCACTTATTTCAAAGCGTGATGCTCCGGGTTTCCATAGTGAACTGTGTGCCTCCCGTAGTAGACCGAACGTCATACATAGAAATAATGTTGACGAGGCTGAATATAAGGCCGTGGAAGGCGGCGATGATCTGGAGGAGGCATCTCTCTGGCGGTCCAATTGCAGTTTTTAGTATTTTTATACCCCCACAGATTTCTCCGGATTTTTTTTGGAAAGTCTGCCCTTCAGCATGGCATGGGTGTGTCTCGCACTCTGGATACTGCATCCAACGATGTGGTAGGTGCCTCCAGCCTTCTCACATCTGCAACCGGTTTCTGGTGTTCGTCCAACATATCATGGCCAGTGGGGGAAAGTCTGGTGTCAATTTTGGCAAGGTCGTTCACTTGCAATGAGCATTCAAACAGTGGACAAGCTTCTGTCCAAAGTTCAGCTGCCTTGACCAAATCTCCTCTTTTCTTTGAAATATCCCCGAGACGAAGCATGCAATCAGCTCTGCTCCAGTGTACATCCATATATGTGAATCCTTCCAATGCTGCAACAAAAAGGCTCTCTGCTGTGTGTTCATCTCCATTAGACAAGAAAATGTTGCCCAAAAAGCAAAGTGCCTTGTGGAGTGCTAGTTTCTCCCCGATTTTAAAGCAACATCAACGAGTTTGTCCAGACAGTAGGACACAGTCTCATGATCTTAACCTCTACCTACATTGAGACAGTGTTCAAATGAGTCCTTTGCAGCTGAGCACTAATTTTTTCTGGCACATTCGATATGAATGCTGTGAGCCTCCAAATATTCTGACTTTAGTACGTAGACTTCTGCCAAGCTTGTCGTGATATGATGATCTGCATTACCTCCTTCCAGACCACAAAGCTGAAGAAGTCTCTCACACACAGTTCAAAGCACTTTCCCCCAGATTGCCTAGGCCCATGAGACACAATGCCCGAGTTCCCAGTGTGCAAATCCACAGACAGCGGCACAATTCCTTGTGCTTCATAATGCGTAGTAAGATTCAAAAGATTTCAAGAGCACGATCGCCCTCTGAAACGTTGAACATTATAAATACAAGATTGAAATAATTGGGACGTCATCGTGGAACTCCCCCCCTCATTCACGATCCTACTTCGCCACAAACGAATACTGGCCAGACCCTATTGCCACACGCATGGGCGCGCCCGAAGGCGCCGCAAGCACCGTCACATCACTACTGCTCTTTACCGGCTTTCCGCCCTCCTCCACCTGCGCGCCCGCGGTGAACGCTACCGTCGCGGTAACGCCAACGGGCACCCCCACGTTGAGCGAGAGCGTCCCCGACGTGTTTGTCCAGGCGACGGTGAAGTTCCCGAACGGCGTGCGCATCCAGCCGCTCGCGGACGCGAGCGAGCCGGTGAACGCGGGAGCGATCTCGACGGTCTGGAACGCGATGCTCGTAGATTGGATCCCAAGCACGTATTTGTAGAACCAGTCCTCGAAGGTGCCGAGGAACATCTGTGGATGTGTGAGTATCCTATCCGCGAATGTGAAGCGAGGAAATTCCTACGTGATCATGCGATCGCGCAGTCAGGAGCCAGTGCTCCCACTGAATTAATATCAACTTGAGCGCTGCACGAAATCAAAGTAAGGCCGATGCGCACCATCGACGTTGCCCCATTTTCAATCCAGTACCCCCAGCTGGGGAACGTGGTCTGCTCCGCGACCGCAAACGCCGTATCTCCGTGCCCATGCGCACTCAGCATGGGGAGAATCTGCTTCGTGCTCAGCGCGCCGGTGTTCAGGTGCACCCCGCGCGCCACGACGTCCGTAACGACGCTGTCCGCGACCACCTGCGCCGTCGTCGCGTTCGGCGTCAGATTGAACGCCAGCGCGAGCAAATTGTGGGACTGCCGGTACCCGCTGTCGCCGACGCCGTTATAGTAGCCCGTAGTATGGTTGAGGAATGCGCTGTTGAAGGCAGATTTGACGGCCGCCGCCTGAGACGCGAAGGTCGCAGCATCGACGGTGTTTTTGAGTGCAGTTGCGACGTTGGTCATCGTATCCAACATGGTGTATCTGCTCAATATTGTGAGTGAGGAAGGCGCATGGGGGCATGGACACGCACAAGAAAGCGGTGGCTGGCACGCGCGAATCCTCCGGCGGATTGCCCCCGAGCGGGGAAGTTTCCTAGGATGATACCATCAACTCTGGAAAAACAGATGAATGTACGCGGATGCGCACCGGCGTATCCCAATCTCCCAAGCCCGTGTTCGCGATATTATTCGGCGAGCGCCCGAGCTCAAACTCGATGTAGGCCTTCATCCCCGCGTAGTTGTCGCTCAGCACACGCACGTCGCCGCGGTATGCGTAGATCCATGCCGGGATCAGGACGAAGGCAGAGCTGTGGAGGGTCAGCGATGAGTCTGAGAATTTCTAACGGATTAAGGGACCGAATACGTGTCCTCGCCCGCAAAAAAGCGCGCGAGTAGAGCAGTAATTTTGATAAAATAGAACGACGACTCACTGCCACGGATCTGCCTGGTTATTCGCGCCCCAGCCGCTATCCGGCACAATCACCGCCGGCGGTCCTCCGGCGAGCGAGTCGTCCAAGTCCTGCACGTACTTCGCCAGCAGATCCACCGAGTCGAAGTTCGTCAGGAACATCTCCTGCATTCCCAATCATCGTCAGCATCTCCCAATTTTTGATTCTAATCCATAGGGAAACGCACCGCGGACACCATCGCATCGCCAGACCTATACGTATCTCGGTAATGGGGCAGATGGGCAAGGATCCAAGACGCACCATCCGTTCTTCTCGAAGGTAGGACAGTCGGTGGGGATGGAGTGCACATTGTTAAGCATCGTAAAGACCGACGCGACGTGCAGCTTGTTCAGCAGGTCGCTCGAGCTCGTGAAGTCACCGAACGACGCCAGATCGTCGTGTACGATTTGCCCTATGATATCCGCGGGCGTGGGCGCGGACGCGCCAGGCCAGCCGAGGATCTGGATGTATTGATACCCTGCAAAAATTGGGATGTTATTTGGAATGCATTGCTATAGAAAGGGCAAAACACACCCTTGTACGAGAACTTGGGCTCAAACACCTCCGGCGCGCCCGTCCCTGCGAGCCAGAAACGGTCCGTCTGGAAGTTGTTCGAGTAGTAGTGCTGCAGATCTGTGCACATCAAGTCAGCCGTGCAAGGCTATAGGAATAGAGGTCGTCGTAGCAGAACGCAAGGAGAATGATAATGAAGATCAACGCACCCTGGTAGATAACCGTCCCATCCGGATTCAACTTCTCGCCATAGTGTATGGTGATGAGGTTCCCCTTCGGGCCTTGTGCGGTGAGGCGCACCCAGCCCGCGACCACGCGTTCGAACGCCGCAACGTATTGCCTGACGATGAATGGTAAGTGGCGAGGATGGATTGCGAAGGGAAGAAAAGAAAGATGAGTAGTATGGCACGATGAACGGAGCAATAGCGAAAAAATGCCAAGGAAGAATTAATGAAATACGCACCCAACAACGGGCTCCGTAATCGACACGGGCGTCAGCGAGCCGATGAGCCGCGTGGGCGGCTGGCGTGCGCGCACGAGCGCGCCTTTGGGTGGGGTGCCCAGCTGTGCGGTGTTCCATGCCGAGTCGTCGAAGGAGGGCAGGTCCCAGGAGGGAATGATGTAGCTCGCTGCAGGGGAAGGGGAAAAAAATCAGTGGTGTGGCACAAAAATGTTCGAGCGGATAAAGGACGCACCATCGAAATTCTCCCCGCCGAAGATATCGTCAAGCCGTGTCGGGCCTTCCGCCACCTTAGCGCTGGTCATCAGAAAACTCCCGAATAAAATAAAAAGCAAAGCCAACGCACCTTCCAGCTCGCATCACTCGCCACCCGATCCCGCGTCCCATCGCTGTAAATCAAACTAAGCACAAGCCGCAGCACGGGCTCGCCATGCCACGGCGCGCCCGCCCAGTTCCACACGCTGCCCTGCGTAACGCCGAAGTGCGACCGGCCGAGCTCCGCGGAGAGGACGTTGGACGTTGACGGGCGGAGGAGGTGTGCGACGTCGAGCATGACGTACTGCATCCGTGTGTCGTACTTGGTGAAGCCCGGGGTGAGGACGTGGTCCGAGACGGGGACGCCGTTGAGGGCGATGGCGGCGTACCCGCCGGCGGCGTAGTAGAGGCGTGCGGAGGTCACCTGGGGTAGAATTAGATATACCATCGAGGAAGAATACGGAAGAGATGATGGAAATGGGAAGTGGAGGGGACGAGAGACAAGGATAGATGCAATGAGATCTGTGGAAGGGATGATAGACAAGGATAAATGGGAGGGCGAGCAGAAAATCAATTATACAAATGAAAACGCGTGGCGCGAAGCGAGCAGAGACGGAGCGAGGGCAGTGAAAATGAAATGAAACAGAAATGTGACGAATGAACGGATGGGCGGATGGGATGGAGAAATAATCCAAAAGAAGAGGTACCCGAAAATAATCGAAAAACACGCACCGTCTTGCTAATCCCAAACGCCTTCCTCAAAAGCGGCGCTGGATGCTCCCCCAACGAATCCTGAACGCTTACGCCCGTCCCCCACGGCTGCACCCCATAAAGCCCTTCGCTCACCGCCGCCGCCCACGCACTATCGTCAAACCCAACATCCTGCCACCCACTCGGCGTGCTCGCAGACACCTTCCAGCTCGTATCAGTAGTCAGCAGCGCCGACGACCCGTCCGCGTACAGCACATTAATCGCCGCAAGGAACCCCGCAGGGCTCGGGCCCCCGCTCGCCACGTCCGCCAAATTCGTCGCGAGCACAGCGAACAGCGCGCCGCCCGCGTTCAACGGGACGGTGAACTGCTGCGCCGTCTCCCACACGTCCGCCTCGTCCGGCGCGCTGCCCACCGCCGCGCCGTCGACCCAGAGCGAGAACCGGTCGTCCGCGGTGATGACGATGGCGGCGGAGACAGCGCTCTTGCCCGCGCTGCTGGTGAATGTGCGCCGGAAGCCGAGGGTGCCGGCGGCGACGGAGGGGGCGGCGGCGTTCCAGATCCAGGTGGCGGAGGTGAGGGCGGGCGTGGTGGGCGTGGGGTTCGCTATGACGACTTGCGTGTCCCAGGGCGCGACACCGTACGCGCCCAGAGAGAGGGCCGCGGGCCAGGATGCGTCGGAAGTGGATGGGAGCTGGAAGTCGGTAGGGACGGACGCGGAGGCTTTCCATGTGGCATCGGAGGAGAGGATCGTAGTAGAGCCGTCCGTGAACGTGATGAGCGCGGCGAAGAGGACCCCTGCGGGGCCCGCGCCGCCAGTGCCCACGTCGGGGAGGTTGGTGGCGCGGATGGCAAAGAGTACTGAGCTGGAAGAAGTGTTGAGGTCCACGGAGCGGAAGATCTGCGCCTGCTTCCACACGTCCGTCACGTTCGGTGCGCTACCTACGAGGATGCCATTCGCGTATAGGGTGAAGCGGTCGTCCGCGGTCGCCAGCACGAGTGCGGACGCAGGGGTTTTGCCTGTGGGTGGCGCATACGTGAGGCGCAGCGCGACGTCGCCCGGGGGTGCATTTGGCACCGTCTGCCCCGCCTCGGGAGCCCAGATCCACGACGCGGAGGTGAAGGCCGTTAAGAGAGACGCAGGGACGATGGTCGCATTTTTCCCGATCCACGCGCTCGGCGCCCAGTCCGCCTGCGCGAGGAACCCCGTGGTGAAGTTGCTCGATGCAGAGGCGCCACCGGCCGTGGTGGTTACGCTGACGCTCCAGAAGTACGTCGTGTCGGATCTGAGGGCGGGTCCTGCGTATTCGCGCAAGTACGGGAGGGGGGAGGTGACAACGCCCGAGTCCCAGACATCTGTGCTGTCGGCGGAGACGGTGGAGAGGGCGATGCGGTAGGATTGTTGCCCGACGGTGCGCGCGGGGGAGGCGAGGAGCCAGGAGAAGCGCGGGGTGACGTCAATGCCCAGGGGCGCGGGTTTATTCTCCACGAGGAGAGAGGAGAGTGTCACTGCGCAAGTGGCACTTACTTAGTACATACTCCATTCACAGAATTTGGCGACGTACCTTGAGCGTCTACACCGTGGACGAGCAGACTCGCCGCGCCAGCGAGGGTGAGGAGTCCGAGAAGTGTGTGCATGGTGGGTATCAGTTTCTGGTACGATTCTCGAGGCCAGGTGAAGTAGTGGCCGTTACGGAGAAGAGAAGAGCGGGCCGCGAAGCGCATTGCATGTGTAGTGGTCGTCAGCAGACAAAAAAAAGAACGCATGTGTTATGCTAAAGCCGCGCGGCGGGAGGGACAAGCGACGGCTTGAACAGCCCCCGATGCATCAGATACAACTAGACTCTGAGCATCAGACCAAGGGACGCAGGGCAAAGCTGTACTGTAGACACAGCTGCGGATGGAGATCAATGCAGCCGCAAGATCCGCAAAAGATCAGCGCTCGACAGGCGCGCGCCAAGCCTGCCCAGATGTCGACAAGACAAGATAGCAGATGTCGGTCGGGATGGTTTCTTGAAACTGGACAAGGGAGGAAAGCAAAGACGGGAAGGGGTTCGATCCAGCAACGAAAGGAGCGAGGGTTGGATTCACCAAGACGCGACGAGATCTGAAATTTTTCTTTTATCCGGTGCCAAACCACATTACGTTTTTCTTCTGTTGCTCGAAAAGACCTAATTCGCTTTTTTCTAGCTAGGTTCGCAAATCTTCAGCATTTTGTGCGGCACCGGGTGGGCGCCGGACATATTCCGGGGCCCCGCATCCAGCCTGCAGAGATGTCGACGACGCACCATGATGATGGGGGGATTTGCGTGATGGCGGAATTTCCGTGTGGTACATATTATGTTACTAACATATTGTCATTGGTCGTTGATCATAGACACCAGTCGGACGAGACTCTTTCTTGGCTCGTTCTACTCCCAGAAGGGCCGCAAACTTGATAAAGACGCAAGTGGCACAGTGCAGTTGGCGAGAAGAAAGCGAAGGCAAGGGCTCCTTGATGGAGCTATACAAAGGGAACCGGAATGCGGAATGCACAAAGGCAGGGTTGAACTCGACAGCTATCTCCCCGAACGCGAGGGTCTTCAGAAAGGTGTGGCAGCACGGAGAGGAGGATGACGTTACTCCGTGACGTACGTGACTTCCTTCTTCCCACGTCTTCGGATTCCGCCGAATCTGACTGGAAGTTGCAATTTTCATTCATTGGCGTTTTCCTGGGTGTCGGGGATTTGGTTTGCTACCCCTGCTACTATCTGTCCAAAGGTGAACTGTACACCCGCCTGAGCCGACCCGTAATATGGCATCAATCTGAGATTTGCATTGCTTTTACGCAGCTATAGAATTGGCACAGATAACCAGTGCATTGAGCTCGAAGATTAATCGAGGAACTCATGGTTGGACGAAAATCTCGCTCTCCTACGAACTAGCAATCGAACGAGTTCCAGGTCCTTCAGTATAGAATGCACACAGAAAAGGAACACCCGAGTCCCCAACTATGTCTTCCTTGAGTTCAGTATCATGGGGACTCAGTTTCGATACTCTGTGTAGTGTTAAATGTAATTGATAGATAGGATTGTAGCTTGAAAAAAATCCGGATGACTGAGAAGCAGATGGGAAATTAACGACAGTCAGGCTCAGAAAGTGAAAGTTTGGATGCAAATCACCTACTTGGGCAGATAAAAGTCAAGGACGAAACTTCCGTGGAACACACTATTTAAATTGCAAAGAATACAGCAGCGAGGCAGCAGTTCTTGAACTTTGGCGGAAGAACGCACGGGATGTAGGCACAGCTCGGAACTTGTGAATGAATCTGTAGGATCAAGGGAGTGAGCTCCTGTGTAAGCAATCGAGTGCCGGGTTGCACCGATTGGCGGTAGTCTTCATTGCTAGGGATGGGCTTGCGGTAGTGTTCTTGAATCTGCAGGGAGACTCCCTTACCCTGGAGTACACTTTATTTTTGAAGACCCTATTAGTGGGCTAAGCGCGCTACTATTTTTATTCGTTGTTTGGACCTGTTGGGTGATCTGTTGTCGACGCGCATGTCACGGGGACGCATCGCCTCAGCTCTTGACTCCCACCGCGATGATCTTTCTCGACCTCCTGGAGGATGTGGTTTCCTACTTCCTTCGTCTCAGTGATATATCCTCCGTGCTGTCGATCAGCCAGGTGGGGCTCGGCTCCTTGCGGTCTGACGCACATCATTGCTGACTCGGATGGCGCAGACTAACAAATATCTCCACCATCTTGCATTCACACGATTCCTCTGGATTTCTCTCGTGCAGGATCTTTGGAATCGTGGCTTCATCGACCGATTATCGGCTGCCGATATCCGAGTGTTACCTGTGCAGGCCCTGGTCCAAGTCGTGAGGCAGTTGGTGGTCGGCCCCGCGGCATGGTCACCACCCCGAATTGAACGCCCGAAGTCGCTGCAGCCCAGCGCTCTCCCCAAAATTTCTGATCCTCAGGGAATCCCAGAACCTCTAGTTCAATCTCTTCCAAAAGCACCATGTGCACGGATTGTACTACATCCGTCCATCCCTTCCGCGCCGACCCCCGGCCCTGTACACACGCAGATTCTGCGGGGAGGAAAATACGTTCTGTTCAGCTATTTGAGTGAACCAGTCCTCGGATGCTGGCGGGTGGCTGATGATTCCTTACTGGGGACATATCACAGCAGCCTCTCCTCTACCTACAACATCCGGGATTTCGCTACTGAAGTCCTCCCCGGCGGCGAGCGGGTGAATATTGTGATGCGGATTAAGAGTTGGGTGACGCAGAATCTGTACGTGATACGACTGGAATTGGGATCCGTGTTAATAATGTCTGATTGTTGATTTTGATCCAGTTCTTTGGTGGAGGTGATTAGCTGGGATTTGGGGACTGGAATCACAGAACTACTCTCAAGGACTGAGTACACTAATTCGCGACTCCACCCTCAATTCTTGCGCGTTATCTGTGGTGGCTTTGCTGCGGTGCGAATGTTCGGGCTCCCGCAGGGGGAAATATGCATCATAATCGACTTTCGCACGCAGAAATGTTGCAAGATGGATTTCCCCTCTCATATTGTGCGTGATATATGCGCTGGCTGGTCCTTATTCTTAATCAATATTTTCAGGGATAGTCTTTCAGGATTGAACTCATCCCAGACTATTTTATCCTGAGTTTCACTCCCCTGTCAGGTACGACACAAGGAATCAGGGTCTATGCCATCGCTTCCCTGAGTGGCACCTGGGTCCCGGCGGGACAGCAAAGTATGGCTAGCCTTGTTCCAATATCGAATATCCCTGATGTTGCTGCATCGACCATGATCATACCTAAAGCTGCTGCACTCATCCATCCTCGAGCCCACATTCGAATGGCAGTACATGAAAGTCCGCTTCAATGCGGCTCTTACCGAGTGTGGCTTCACATCCCATATTATACGACCAACACCCTTGACAGTAGAGTGCTTCATGCTCTATTGTGCAGCTTCCGCCTGTCCCTCCCAGGTACAGGTGAATCTCAACTTTCCTGGAGACAGCGGAGCTGCGTCCCAGCGACACCGGGTTCGCTGGCGCCTGGAATTTCGTACGCTGGCCACACCCAAGCGCGAATGCCGAGCGCAGGAGGCCAAGAAATATTCCCTCCAGAAATCAATGATTTGCCAATTCTCGTAGAAAGGGAGAGATGGGAGGAATGGACGAGACTGTATCTAACGCCATATAGTGGAGCACTTACATCCTTCATGGAATCTACGTTTGTGCTAAGCTACTTCGAATAAATTTAATCCTCTGCTGTCCATTAACGTAATGCACGCCTTTTGGCTTGTGCGGTCACTGTTGCGAGAGTACCGGAAAGGCTATTGGGCTTACATAATTTACCTGAGAAAGAACATACCAGTAACGTCTGACAGATAAGTATTGTGGAAATAGTTGAAACCGAGGAACATTGAACATGATGCGTCGCACCCGCGCATGTCATTCGGCTCGTGCCGTATGTTGGCCCTGTGGAGTGCCGATACTGTATCCCCAAATTCAGGGATATTTTCCGAGAATCCCGGTCGCTTTCTAGCTCGCGGTAGATTACCTCCAGCATGCACTCGACGGATTACCCCCTCACAAGCTTGAGATTATCTTCCATCAGACCTATTTCCATCTGGGCGGCCTCCCTACAGAAGCTGGCACAGAATAAGCTGACATCATGCTGCCATGCACCCCACCGCATTGAGTATGAAGGCCTACCTGATCCCGGCGACATGCAGAAAAGCTTCGTTTGTTTCGAGCCATGTGGCAGCGCTGAAACCACCGGTTTCCTCCGTGCGGGGCCCCACCGCCGGTGCAAACAAAAACGTAGCCCGGGCGTGGAGGCTCAGTGTGGAGATGCCCAACGTCACGGAAAACTCGCGCGTGTGTAACACGTATGATGTTGCGCGGTACTGGAGCAAACGAGCTGCCCCGCGCCTGTCCCTCTCCATGCACAGTCCCATCAATTATTGCTGCTTCGTCTCACAGTACCAAAAACTCGTGTGGGGTGTATGTACGCCCATTCACCCATTGCGCTTCTCCGCAGGCTGGTCATCAGTGTGTTCGCCCTGTACATCTTGCATAATGTGAGCCTGATACTATCTGCAGGACTCTCTGATGCCACCGCTTGCTCAGACAGGGCCTTCCGACTATATTTATTTCAGGTAAAAGTCAAGGAGAAATACTTGGAATGCCCGCCAGCCTCTCGGTGAGTACAGATTTCCCTTGCTTCTGGTTGTCAAACAACGCCTGGCATCTCATTCCTTCCGACGCATGACCATCTGTTGTTCGAGGCTGGATCTTCTTCAGCACCGCCGATTGACACTGTCGAGTCCCTTCCTCCTTTCTCCAGTACTCCGGGAACGTCAAAATGCTGCACCTGTTACTTCTGCATCAATCCTCTCAAAGACCACTCGACTGGGCTTGGCGCGGCTTTTACTATGTCGTGCCTGAGCCAGTAGCACTGACATTTTTAAGAGACAGTTCTAGACAGCTACATAGACAGATAGACCGATGGACAGTTAGACGCCCGTAGTTGCACCATTTTAGCTTCCGTTATCTGCCTACCTGGCCTCGTGCTCTCAGGCAAGCGGTCCGAACCTGCAGATGGTCAACCTGAATTTGTGAAAGATTGTTAATTCCGTTCGCTCCGAGCATATCGCCTGCCACTCCGTTACCCTAGCACCCTATACAACTTAGACCCACCCTCTTTATAGCAAATAGTTGTTTCCCACACATGGGACCCCGTGCTCTCACTCACGTCATCCGAAATGTGAGTGCACGATTCGTCCGACGTGATCGAGGAATCTACAAACGCCAAGAATATCGCTCGCATCTCGTTACCGTGGCATTGTCGGCGAAGCTGCTATAAAGCTCAAGATCACCCCGCCCCCTGACAAAAGCCTGCGAGAATGTGAGAATGTCAGTGGGTGGTTTTTCTATTTACCCTGCTTTGGCTCTGCGCGTGAACGCGCGGGATCATGTGCTATCCACGTGATACTCTTGGATCTGGAAACGCACAAAGTTAAAAACCTTCAGAAGCCCGGAGTGCGTTCCAAGTTGGTAGAATTGCTTTTAGGAGTGGGTGGAAGTTGTCCAGGTGCATGGGGGTTTTTATTTCGGATTAGGGTGCGTTGAGATTTTATTTTTTCCCCCATGAACTTCACACTGGGGGCAGAACAAATATTGCAGATTGCAGCGATGGTCTGTGCTCGCTGCAACAACTCAATAAGCTCGTCAGATTGACGCTCAAAATTCCCAATATTTCACATTTATGTCGGCAGCTCGAGCTAGATCAGGTAGTAGGGTCAGATCAGGTCTTTCCGATGGTCATCGAAGCAGCATTGCCGAAGCTTCTTTGCTAACCCTGGCAGGCACCACAATCTACCAATTTCCAACAGCGTACATATGTATCTACTAGTATCCGCTTCGACAGCCGCAGATTGACGGATACTGTCCACCGAAGAGTGGGCTGCAATGGCATATACTTACACACAGAGCTCGAGCAAACAGAGAAGGATGCGATTCTCAGCTCATCGACGTGTATGAGGGAAATAATCGTTGTGGGTGTGGCTTTCATACCCGTTGAAGGCATTATGTATCCTGGATCGACAATTAGGTATAAACGATAGTTTAGGGCTTCTGGTTCAATGTCGAAACCAATTTGTTGGGTGAATGGAATGACTCGGATAGCAGCGACTGACTGCAACGATGCACGGAATCCTGAGAGCCGGTTCATTGTACTGTACCTGTTGGAGTTTCTGGTTGAAGGAGTTCAATCCTTATGTTCTCGCAATATTGGGTTCAATCGAAGTAAGATTTACACGATGGCGGTGAAGCCGGGGTGGTACAAGCTCGTGAGGAATCCCCCACTGTAACTACTGTATATATACTAATTCTGTGAGTCAATCCGAGTCATAAGTAAATGTTCCATAATGTTCGTGAGTGTTCCGTGATATTCCTGACTGTTCTCTAATATTCCTACTGACTCTCTTCGATTCACGATGACTCGGCAACTTCTCCGAGATGCCCGAGACTCGGGGATGTGCCCGAGTGCTCATATCCCAACAGTACCATATCAACCAAAGGTGCAGGTGACAGGTGACAGAGGGTCGTGAACTGAACAATTTTCACCTAGGTGACAGTGGCAGACGGTTTTTGGGGCCCAAATAGGTCCAAAAACAGGAAAATTTTCGCCCCGGCATTTGTCGGCTTACCATTTAGGGTAATTTCCCCATGATTGCCGAGGAATGACCATTCAATCCAGTGAACAATTGAGGTGACAGGTGACATACCATGTACCTTTGGTCGAAATGGCACAGTAGCCCGGTGGGTGGGTAGGATAACTGGACCTGCGTCGCGGGATCCGGTGCATCCTGTTGGGAGCGGTGCAGTACTAAAAACAGTTAACGTTCCACTTTCAAAAGATGGTAAGGACAAGGAGAAGTATGCTGCAGGCACATGGAACGTTGGTGGATGAACCACCAGCAATATTAGACCTAACGCGTCAGCAGGGGGAGCATCACATCACCACGGAAATTAGGTGCCGACAGGCGTTTAATCCCCTAAAGCGAAACAGGCCAGTGTATCCGCCAGAACCGTCATGAACCGGTGATCAGATAAGATTGAATTATCCAGCTACTGAGTAACATTGAAGGTCAAGTGAGATACCTATTACAGGAAGGGCAGGTAAAACAGGCAGACGTACTGATTCCGCTGTTGTAGAGTAAATGGGGTGTATATGAAACCAGGCGAGGAAGGAAACATGATTCATATGTCTTCCGCAGCCTGCAGACATCTCTACCGGTACTGGGATGTGCAAGAGCGAGATAAGTGCTCGCGCTAAAACGGCCGGCGCGCAACGAGTGGAGGGTGTACGGATACGAATTCATGCTCCAAGGATAGGGAAGGAGGACATCAAGCTCGCGCCAATATCCCGCCCGCACTGGAGCACGCAAGAGCATCGGAAATGACGGTGGCAGTAGAGTGTGGGGAAAGCGGGGGTATGAAAACGGCGGGCACGCAGCGAGCGGATCACCGATGGACACAGATTTGAGTGTTAACGGGAGGGGCACATGATACTGAGCATATTCTGACATCCCGCTGATACCAGGGCTCAGGAGTGGCACAAACAGCGGAGGATGTGGGGTGCTGGTGCGGGGTGAGCAGTGAGTGTATGGGCACAAGTTTAGGTTAGAGCGAGAGGTAAATACGTATCTAAGCTATCTCTGGCGTCCCGCCGGTGCTGCAGCCTGCAGGGGCGGCCCAAATGGGAATGGATGCGGTCAGTACTACGGCCCGTGCAAACACACATGAAGGGACATGATATATGGGGTGTTTGCAAGGATGTCCACTGGCATATTAATACGAAGGGGAGGGGAGGCGCGCAGCGGTGGGGACGAGCACAGGATATGGGAGGCTTGAAGAGGCTGAATGATAACATGCGTAAACAGTGCATAAACAAGCGAGGAACACTGCAACCCGACGGGTACCCCGCCAGCGGGCACCACAGAACTCAGATCCAGACCAATCATTCACTGATTCACATCAATTGAACTTGTCAGCACAGCGGCTCGTCGGGTTATTATACGACTGAGGCGATTGAACGACAAGGTAAGATTCGAGTTGTGGTCGGGCTAATGCGACAGGGAGAGCAACTGGAGAGTAGACAAGGATAGTATGAGGCACTGTCTAGGGTACAGGGCCTATATATACTAGATGATCGTAACTGCCAAGTAACGGAAAGGGGGTTTCCAGGGATAAATGAGATGGGTAGGGGTTGAGGGGAAACCGATCGTAGCAAGATGATCGGGTTTTAAGGGTTAATGCGGAATAAATGAAATAACCCGGGATCATGACATTACCCCCCCTTCAAGGCGCAACATCTCAGTGTGCGATAAACCCGGGCTGGTGTCAAGCGGTCCGGGTTTTAGGGACGCGCCATCGTCCGTCGCCGTTAAGGACCTCTCAAGGAGCGTTAGGGTACTTCTGATAGTACTCCTCAATTGCGTCCTCTGCACCATCCAAGTACGAGCGAGGTTCCCAACTCCACTCCTCCCGGGGATACCCTCGTCACTTGATGAAATACCATAGTTCGCGTTTGTTCTTCTTGCTCTTGAATTTAATCCGGAGAACCTCTTCGACTTCATATAGAACCTGCCTGTCTCGGATGTCAGGTGGTGGGGGTGGCACGGAATTCTGGTGTTCGGCGGCAGGGGCGACCCAAGGACGTAGGAACACAGTGTTGAATACGGGGTGCACCTTCCAACTCTTGGGAAGCTCTAGCTCATATGATATGGCCCCGACCTTTCGCACGACTTTAAAAGGTCCGTAGCGGTGATCGTCGAACTTCTTTGTTGGTCAGTGGGTAACCAAATTCTGTCTGGACAGATAAACCCGGTCGCCAGGTTTATAGTCGGGATCCTCTTGACACTTCAGATTGTAATACCGCTTCATGACCGTTTGTGCATGGCGCATGGAGGCTGCAGCCTCCTCGCATACCAGCTTCATTCAGTTCACGAACTCTGTTGCGGACTCTGTAGGGACCTCCATGCGGGGCTCCGAACCTTTCCACGGGTGAAACCCGAGCATAGTGAAGAAGGGGGAGAATCCGGTGGTAGAGTGAACCTTGTCGTTGTAGCTGAACTCTGCCATGGATAGCCATTCTGACCAATCGCCTTGGAGGAAGTTTGTAAAAATCCGGAGGTACTGTTCGACTTCCTGGTTGACCCGCTCGGTTTGGCCATTGGTTTGGGGATGATAGGCGGTGGAGGCGTTGGACTTAATCCCAAGCAGCTTGGACAAGTCGCGCATAAAATTACCAACGAACTGCTGTCCTCAATCACTGATGACCACTTCAGGCATTCTGTAGTCCTTCCAGACGTGGTCACGATAAACCCGGGCGATCCCTTCTCCACTAATGTGTTCGGTACAGGGGAGAACCCGAATAGCTTTTCCCAGTCGATCAACCACCACCACTATCAAGTCATACCCGTTAGACACCGGGAGTTTGGTGATAAGGTCGATGGAGATGTACTGCCAAATTCGCTCGGGGACGGCGTTGGGATGTAAATGTCCGTGGGGTTTGGCGGGAAACGTCTTCGTGCATTGGCAAGTGGGGCAAGCGGCGACATATTGTTTTGCGTCCTGAAGTAAGGTTGGCCAGTAGTAATTGCGAGACACCAATTCGGCTGTGCAATACTGCCCCGGGTGTCTGGACAAGTAATCATTGTGATGGGTGCGGAGAATCCTGTCTCTTAGTGTCTTCTCAAGAGGGACGTACACAGTCCCATCTCTGGTCAGGTATTCTCCATGGTTCGTCCATCCTTCAGGATTCTCTTCCTTCGCGAATAGTTCATGAATCGCGTCTTCCTAAAGGTCCTTCCTGCGCTTGATATCCTCCATAAACCGGTCACCAGGGGTGTCGTGGAGGACCGCTGGCATAGTGCACAGGAACTCCTCCTTAGAGATTGCCGAAGACATGGTCTGTAGCCGTTCAGGGTTTACTGGGTTATTACTGGGTTCTCCATCAAACAGTTTTTTTGGGAGCAGTGTGATCCCGCTGTTATCTCCTTCCCCGTTTTATGGCCGAGTTGTCTTGACAAGGCGTCGGTCTTCCCGTGGGTTTTGCCGGATTTATGCACCAAGGAGAAATCATATTCGCTCAGTTCAAGAGACCACCACGCTTGTCGCCGATTCAGCTTCTTGGTTGTTGTGACATATTCCAAGTTCTTGTGGTCCGTCTAGATCTCAAACCTCTTCTCGCTGCCCTGGAGGAAGTGTCGCCACTCATAGAGGCAGCGCATGATTGCTAGCATCTCTTTGTCGTGTATGTTGTAATTGCGCTCCGTGTCGTTCAGCGCTTTCGAGAGATACACAATTGGAACCCAGACCCCATTTTGCTCCTGGGACAGGACACCTCCAGTTGCAAAGTCGGAGGCATCTGCTTCGACGTGCCATTCGCCGTCGTTGGTTGGAAAGTGTAGTACGGGCTCAGAGGTCACCACGTCAATTAACTTTCGAAACGCGGCATTTTCCTCCCGATCCCAGCGCCACCGTGCGTGCTTCCGGGTTAACCAGGTTAATGGCTTGGAGTGGTCTCCGAAGTTGTGAATAAACCGGCGGTGGAAGTTGAGGAATCCAAGGAAGCTTTGAACATCCTTAACGTTTCATGGTTGCACCCATTCCCAGACACCTGCAACCTTGATGGGGTCCATGCGGATTTTGCCATGGCCCACAATGACGCCAAGATACTCCACCTCGCGTTTCTCGAACTCACACTTCTCTGGTTTCAGGTAGAGGTTGTTACTCTGCAGGATCTCGAGGACCTCTCGGACCGTTGCCCGGTGCTCCTCGAGGGTTTCTGAATAGATCAATATGTCGTCGAGGTACACAATAACCCGTCCTTCTGCAATTTATCACTCGAAGATCTCATTCATCATGCATTGGAAGGTGGCCGGGGAGTTCGTTAATCCGAAGAACATCACCAGTGGTTCCCATAAACCGTGGTTGGTGATGAACACGGCTTTCTCTTCGTCACCCTCTTTAATCCGCATGTTGTTGTAGCCCCAGCACACATCCAGCTTCGTAAACCAGGTGGCCTTGGGGAGAATATGCATGATTTCGGATATAAGGGGAATGGGGTATCGGTTCTTGACAGTGATCGCGTTCAACTTCCGATAGTCTTGAACCGGGCAAAGCTCTTCGTCTTCCTTCTTCAAAAAAAAGAATGGGGACGTGAAGG
This sequence comes from Mycena epipterygia, assembly GCA_029281465.1. Classification (NCBI taxonomy): domain Eukaryota; kingdom Fungi; phylum Basidiomycota; class Agaricomycetes; order Agaricales; family Mycenaceae; genus Mycena; species Mycena epipterygia. The sequence goes on along the minus strand of JARJCQ010000031.1, from coordinate 377,380 downwards.
GCGACTTTGAGGGTTGAATTTGGCCAGTCTCCAGGTGTTCTTTAATGAAGGCGTCCAGTTCGCGCTGATAAGCAGGCTAAATGGCCAGCCGTGAAATTGTCCAATTTTACTAGTGCTGTATACCTTTAGCTAAAGAAACTGCTATATCTATATCATCACCAAATGAGGGCTGGTGCGAGACCCGAGCAGCTAGCTAGGAAGCCACACATGTGCTGCAGTTGCGGAGCTTTACTTTGATGACGATACCACTATGGATCAGATTTCGAGAAAGCACTAATTCTTTAGCTAATGATTTACTCAACCATTCTGTGATCGAATTGGGGTTCATCTGCATGTATTCCGAACAAGGGTATTAAATATTATCCATCTAAGACTATGGGCAATCCGAGGGAACACCAGTTGCAAGTTGAATTGCATTGGCAGAGTCGTTGTGTGCATTGTGGGCACATTGTTTCATTGTTGACATGTTCTGTCATTGGGGGCATAGCCACCATCTCTGAATGCTTCTGGAAGGCTCTAAATATCGGAGATATTTGGAACAAAGCACTGGCTCTAGAACATTCTGTGTCGGGCTCGAGATAATCCAAGATTCTAAAAATAGATTCTTGATAGTCGAGGCTATGCAAGGAGCGCATGGAATGCTGCGCAGGAGCATATGGGACACTGTGCAGGGAGCACATGTAACACAATCAAGACCACATGGAACACAATTTTGGTGCAGCATTACTGCTACTTTGGACCAAGTCTCTGTACATTATCTATTATTTCGTCGTTTGGCTATTTAACTTCATGTAACCATATTAGGGACCTGTAGATAAGCTCACAGTATAAATAGGGTAGTTAGTTTTGTAGTTATACACTGGATCCTGCCCCTCCAGCAGTCAGCTATTTGCTGGTCGCTTTTTGGGTAGTTTCTTTGTCTGGTTGTTGGGCTCATAGAGGAGTCAATTGATTTTGTTGGTTTTGGATCATTGTTTCCTTGAATCGCAATTGGCCACTGGCTATTATTGCTTAAGGAGCCCTTGATCTGAGTGTGAGACCTCCGACACAAGTCCTTGTTGACTAGTGGCTTTGGTCTTCACTTCAATACATTGGTTGTCTGCATTAGCTAAAGAAATATATTGCAATTGTTACCTCGCGTGTGGCTATATTTGGACGAGTGACGCGTGGATACGAGTGCAAATACATTGCTTTTGGCTTAGGAAACAGTCTGTAGTGGACCCTTCGCTTTCCTGCCTGGTACACACCCATATTAGTGTGCCAGTCCTGCAAGTGTTGGAATCTACTTGGAATACCATTGGGTTGAGCTACAGTAAAATTGTTTGACTACATACACATACACACCTTGAATAAAACAACGTTTCAATCATCTCTCCACACTACATTGAGTGCTTAGAAGGCCATTAAACAATTTAGCTTGATCAGCAAGCTTTGTTTGTCCCACAACTTGTGCAGCTTAGTTCAGATTGCCACAGCCTATACTTGGTTGGAATCCCCGAACTTGCACGCTAGGATATTGAGAGTAGTCCAATAGAGAGTGTTGTGGTAGTGGTTGGTTGGTTTTAGGGGTTTAGTTGTTCAACTGCCCTTCAGATCTCCATCTTGCCATCACTATTTCCGATCCTGCTCCCAAATCCAGCGTTTCAGCGCTGCTCTGGAACCGAAAGCGGGATGCTACAGCCGCGCACGGGTTCTGCACTGGGTTGTAATTCGATAGCGTGCTCCCACTTTTTGCGAGCGGGGAGCTTGTCAAAGTCTTGCTTCTCGAACAGGGCACGAAAGTCATGAAGGTAATGCGCAGGTACACTATCCTCCAAGGTCTGCTCGCCCTTGGCCTTGTGGGCGGCGAGCTTGGTAGCCACTGCCCATGGCTCGGACATGTTCTGCGTCTCGGCGATCCAGTGAATCCTCCGGGTATATCTTGGTGACGAAAATCCGGTCACCCTCTTCAACGGGTTCTTCGTCCTCTTCGGCCCACTCCTCCCAGAGCCGCGCGCACTTGCAAGCTGGCTGACAGCGAGAGAACCTGAGGGTCTTCTTCACCCAATCGATCTCCGGGTTATGCTGCTTCAACTAGTTAAACCCGATAATGATATCGCTCTTCCCCGTGTTGATGATAGCGAAAGGAAACACCTCTGAATGTCCCTCAATGATGAGGCGCATGCGTGCTACATGGGTGATGCGGCCGCCTTTGTTCGGGGTCCCGTCCGTGTTATACACCGGCATGGCGAGTGGTAAGGGTTCCAGCTCTAGATTGTTCTCTTCTGCAAATCACTGGTTCATGAAGCCATTGGTGGCTCTGCTGTCAATCAGCCTGACCACCGTGTTCCCCTTGAGGCTGGAGAGTTCTTCCAGCACCACGGGCACCATCATTGAATTTCCCCCAGTTCCTCGTATAAACTGAGGGGACTCTCGCAAATCATCCAGGGTGTCTAGGGCGTCCGGGATATAGGTGTCCATGAGGCTTCGGATTAACTCAGGGCATGCTTCTGTACATCGGGTGGGGTGTGTCCACTGTTTGGCCACTCGCAGCGCGTCTTGCGGTCGTTCGCGCATATGTTCCAGGGTTCTTCAGGCACTGCCTGCAGGGAGTCGGCGCCATTCCGCTTTCTCCATCTGCGGCTTCTTCTTCTTGGGACAGAGGGCACTTCGGGTTGTACCCACCCTCCCTTCTCGGGTTCTATCGGTTGCGTTTTCGGACTCTGGTTCACTAGTTTCACTTGCGGGATCCTCGTAGACAGGGAGAATTCTAAATCGATTGGTAGGTGAAACTGGTACACAAGAGTCAGGTATAGTGGGGGACCGGGAGGATGCAACTTTCACTCCTGGTCGTTGGAAAAATCCTTCCCTTCCTCCTTGATAAGCTCTGCCAACATTGCACGGAATTGCGGATTCTTAGCGAGGTGGTTTGGGCAGTTGCGCTGAATATGCCCAGCCTCTCCAAGGTTGTAGCACACAGGGCGAGGGTGGTTGGCTGAGGAAGTGGAAGCGGTGTGATCGATGTCCATGGGGACGGGTTTCTGCGTGGCCAGAGCTTTGGGGGCAGGGGGGTTGTTCACCGGATTATTACGTGGATTACCGCCGACGTTCCCACGGTTGAGATTCGAAGGATGTCCCCAATTATTGGCTTTCGGGTTCACCACCGGGTTATGAGCCGGCTTGTGGTATGCCGCGGGACTGGTGCGGGACTGCGGCGTGGAGGTGGTGCGGGTGCTGGTGTCGTGGAGGCGCAAGCTGTTGTTCATAGCGTTCCACACCCGTTTGTGTCCGTCGTGCTTGATGGCGGCTTCCTTCCAGCCCGCATAGTCGGTAGGCATTGTCGTTTGCCCGTAGATGGCCTCGACCACCGGCTTATTAACTCCGCTCTTCATGAGATGGATTAACATGGTCTCGTTGTAGCCGATGGTCTTGTTGAGGGTATCGAGGACTGTGAAGTATGCGGTCGCGGTGCTCTGCCCTTGCCTCAGGCCTTCCATCTTGGCTTGTGCAATCTCCACCTCGGCGCCCCCCTTGAAGGCGGCGAGGACCGTGGCCTCGAATGCCACCCAGGTAGAGTATGCGCCTTTGCCACTGCCGGAGCACATAGCGGGTACCACATTGTTGGCCCAAGCTTGTGCGGGTCCTTCCTTCATATAGGACAGGCAGTAGGTGATCTTCGCGTGGTCGGTGTTGTACGTGGAGTTGCCCTGGTAATTGAGCCAACAATCTGATAGGAGCTGGTCGACCTTGTCTGGGTCCTCATTGAAGTAGATAGGGGCGGCGACACGGGGTTTCTTGGTGTTGACCTTGAGTTCCTTATCAGCGGCCACGGGCCCATGGGGCCCACTGGCAGCAGAGGTAGCGGCAAAGTCGATGTGCGCGTTGTTGAGGAGCTTCAAAGCCTCCATCATCGTCGTGTTCGCCATGATGCATTCCTGTGTGGCCTCCAACAGGGCCACCTTCACTGTGATGAGGTCAGAGTGTAGCTCGGCGACTTGCGCCCCCAGGGTCTCGCTATTGGAATGGAGGGCGGAGAGGTCGCCTTCAATCTGTTCGTAGTCGTCCAGGACTTTGCTGTATAGCCACAGGGTTCTGTCTCCTAGTTCGGCGGCCTGGAATTCCGCTTTGTCGAGTGGGTTTACATGGGGCATCGTTCAGTTGAGTAGTCGGTAGGGGGATACTATCCTTTTGTCAGCACAGCGGCTCGTCGGGTTATTATATGACTGAGGCAATTGAACGACAAGGTAGGATAACTGCCAAGTAACGGAAAGGGGGTTTCCAGGGATAAATGAGACGGGTAGGGGTTGAAGGGAAACCAATCATAGCAAGAGGATCGGGTTTTTAAGGGTTAATGCAGAATAAATGAAATAACCCGGGATCATGGCAGAACTGGATACTGTATTATTTCATTCAATTCGACAGGGGGGGTGACACGTGACATCCGGAACCTATTCGACACTTCGACACGGCCCAGTTTGGAGCGTGACAGCCCCCAAAATTCGACATGGCCCCGAATTGATACAGGAATATCATGGAGTGGTGTGGCTCTTTTTGCAGAAGCCCAAAAAGCCAGGCAGACATTGGTTTAAATTAATTGCTCTGGGTATGGTTCCCCCAGTGATTTTGTTGAGTTTTGACTGATATGAAACCAAAATTTACAAAAGATAATATATGTGGCCAGTTTAAATGCAGGAAATGCACAAGAGATTTATTTATGGCTTCTCGCTGCTGAAAGACACTTTTTTTAGAATTGCGTGACGTCGAACCTATTCGACAACCCCCCGCGTGACGCGTGACTGTCGAATTGAATTTAATAATACAGTATGGATCAACCTCTGCGCTGATATATCATGCACATCTCTAATTATAAATCCATGATATGTATCATAATGCCTTTAAATGCCATTATCCGCTGGGATCCCTGCACGTATGGGTTGCCTACGTCGTCTCTGCTTGCTATTTCGAACAGTCCAGCTTGACGTAGGGCTCTAACCCGTCCGTCCCATAAGACGGGACGGGCCTTTACGGCCGTTTTTTTGGGCTACCCGTTCCGTACCCGTCCCGTAGAACTGAGTCCCAGAGGGTTCTACAGACGGGTCCCGTGCGTGCGACGGGTGACGGCCGTTTCTACGGGTCCCGAGGGGATTTTTATGTTGGACAATTATTCCAGCCTAAAAACCGCGCATAAACCTCCTTAAATGACCCTTGCCTGGCCCATAAATTTCATGTTGACATGTTCCACGTACCAGAGACGAGAAGCTTCGCTGTGGATCATCCTGGATGGTCTAAGCGAGCAGCCATCAATATCTCGCAGAATGCCGAGCTAATAAATCAGCAAGAAAACAATGATTTCCGCGGTTTCATCTCCAAACTGGATCGCTTAACCTCGGACACAACCGAGCCTTTGCCGATGCCTTTTGACCCCGTTTCATCCCATCGACCCGTAGACCCGTTCACGGCCGGGTACGGGTTGCCCGTAGACGGCTCGATCCGTCCTGTACCCGTTCCGTAAAAAACCTCTCCCAGATCGTCCTACGGACGGGCCCGTTCCCGTAGAAACCGGCCGTAGACCCGTCGACAACGGGAACGGATGAGAGCCCTAGCTTGACGATATGTATTATACTGGCCCAGCATTAGTACATCGGGCCCCAACTTGGCCCCAACCATCACGCCTCTGATCTGGATTCAAATTCAATGCTACACCCTCTGGAGTACTTCACTCCTGCGGCTATACCTCGTTGAGCTTGGATACCCGTACCGTCCTGCTTTCCCGTCGAGACAACCTACCTGGGATCCTATTTAGAAGATCAGCGCGTCCGGTGAGAATGAACTGATGATGGATATCCGTCATTGAGCTTGGATACCCGTACCGTTCAGCTATACCGTGGCGATAACCTATCTAGGGTCCTACTTAAAAGATCAGCGCCCGGTGAACATGAACTGATGAGGATACCCGCACCATCGTGTTTTTTTGATAGAGGAAGACGCCCAGATATAGATATGTAAAACAGATTTTTCCACCGAGGTCCCGCCGAATCGCGGACCAGGAACTGCCTCCCTCGAAGCCGCCGATGGATGTGCCCGACGGCCATAAACCTGCCATCGGATATATATAGGTGATGGGTCGAATAGCGACGAATATCGGTGGGGTATCTAGCTGCCCTGTACTATCTCAGTCTTGCGCACTAGATCACGGACATCTAACAGGATTACGGACCTTTGACAAATTTTAATGCCGGCGGAGTTCCGTGCCGTGTAATGCTGTCTACCTACTTACCTACCTACCCACCTACCTACCCACCTACCTACCGTGCAAGGATCTGACTTGATGGATCAGCGCTCAGCGCTTGTGATGCTACCTTCAACCTATATAAGTGACAGCTCGGTGGACAATGGCTGCATTGCCTGGTGCAACCACCCCCAGTAAGTTCCGTACCCTTCCCTTGAAATTTAGTCAATCATCTTCGCAGCCGTATTGATTGCTCGAGCTGGTCTCTTGCAAAAAACGCCCCCACGCCCGCCTCAGAAATCGCACAATGCGTATCGCCGCTCCTTTCGTAGTCTTTGCTTGGCTTCTGACCACGTCGGGTGTCTTCGCCGCTCCAGTTGAGGTTAAAAAGAAACACATCGTGCTTCTCCTTCCCTCCTCACATCCATTCCAGGGCGACCAGTACCACGGAATTGTCGCCAGAGCCGCACTCAAAAAGGCACCGCCGGCGAAGACAAAACAGACACCCCCGGCGACGACAAAACAGACACCGCCGGCGACGACAAAACAGCTACCAGTGACCACCAAACAAACCAGCAAGGTGGCACCGACCACTACTTCAAAAGTAGCACCGGTATCTTCCAAGCCCGTGAGTGCTGAAACCCTGCCGCATTTTGTACGGTCTGACGAAACCGCACATATCAGGTTTCCAGTGTTCCTCCATCTAAGCCATCGTCCGTCAAACCTGCATCGGTAAGCCACCTTCCTCCTCCTCCCTCAATTATCTACGACACTCATATTGTTCAGTCCTCTGCGTCCCGAGCATCCTCGCCGGTATCCTTGCCGCAGTCGTCCGCATTAACATCCAAGTCGAGTCAGATTGCTTCGTCGATTTCGCGCTCATCCATTTCATCGAGCTCCGCCGTATCCGCACGAGTTTCCTCAGCATCAAGCTCGCTCCGTGCATCTTCCGCTTCGGCGTCCAGTGCCAGCAGAATCCTCTCTTCCCCGTCTGGGTTGAGTTCTGGAGTTTCTGCTCATTCGCAATCTGCTTCTGCTTCCGCGTCCGCGTCCGGGGCTTCGGTCACCGCGAGCAGTGGAGGGTCGAGCGCCTCCGCTGTATCTGCTCAAGTTTCCTCAGCATCGAGTTCGCTCCCTGCTTCAAGTGTTCAAAATGCATCTTCTGCCTCGGGGCCGAGTGGCAGCAGCATCGCTTCTTCCACGTCTGGGTTGAGTTCTGCCGTTTCTGCTAGTTCCCAATCTGCTTCCGTCTCCGCGATTGCGTCCGGGGCTTCCGTGGTTACGTCTGCGCTTTCGGTTACAGCGAGCAGCGTAGCATCCAGCGCCTCCGCTGCGTCTGCGCAAATTTCCTCCGATTCGAATGTACTGTCGTCGAGTGCAAAAATGTCAGCATCAAGTACTATTCTCAGCTCATCTTCAGCCTCGGGGATCAGTTCCAGCAGCGTCGCCTCTTCCACGTCGGCCTTGCCCTCAGGCTGCGCAGGTGAGATGAACCTCCGCTCGAAAGAAATCACAGAATAGCTGATTCGCGATATACAGCTACGCCAACATCTACCATTGCTCCAGCGCCTCTCCAGATACCCGACCGCTACATCGTCGGGTTTGACAAACAGGCCGACCTGGGATCGCATTTGAAGCAGCTGCAGGGATTCATCGACACCAATAAGAACTGCTCGACGTTGAATAATTCCGTCATCATGCAGTTTGATGAGCCCTTCCTCAAGTTTTATTCTGGGACGTTTGATGGAAGCGTTCTCCAGTATATCTCGAAATCACAGGGCGTCACAAGTTTGGATCGTTCCCAAGCGTCGGACGTGGATCCAACTCCAACCGATACAGATACCAGTCAAAATTCAACGGTGGCGCAACGTAGTTTGAGTCGGAGGAGAACTGGAGCCACATGGTATGCCGCGTTCCACCTCCCTTTGGGCTATTGATCATTTGGCTTGCTAGGGGTCTGGCGAGGATCACGGAGGACGGGCCTGTGAAGCCCGGGACAGGTGGAGTCAATTCTGAGACCTCAACTGACTGGAATTATTTCCTGGAGGACGATGCTAATGGAAAGAATGTTGTAGTTCGTGTTTTCGTCGACTCCCTTGCACCTGTCCGTGTCACATTTATCTTCGGCAGGTCTATGTCGTTGACACTGGGGTCATGTCATCCCATTCCGAACTTACTCCGCGAGTGCTGTCGGTGCCCGCCCAGTACATACCGAACAACGTCGGAGGCGTGCGTATATAGCTTCATCTGCCGCCCCGCTCGAGCTCAATTACAGCGTCCAGAACACAGAGGATGTGGATGGACACGGAGTTCGTACATTCTCGCATGCGGTATCGCAAAGATTGACATTCTATGGTTCAAGACAGCGGTTGCTGGAGTCGTCGCAGGACTCACTTTAGGGGTAGCGAATGCAGCTCAGATAGTTCCGATCAAGGTGACGTTTATCCCGCGTATCACCGCTGGTCTCATTTAAAAACCAGATTATGACACAACAAGACGATCTTATTACAGACACAGCATCCACAACGCTCCAGATTCCTTCGGAATACGTGGCCCAGGGTATTGGACTTGCCCTAAATCACTATGAGACAGAACGAAAAAAACAGGGATCGGCGGTCATCAACCTCAGCATCACGGCTTGGAAAGGGCAGTTGCTGCAAGACGCAATTGATTCGGCAAGTACATCTCGCATTGCTACGTGTCTGAACTATTCGTTTATACTGCCCAGGCCATACAAGAAGGGATACATGTTGTGATTGGTGAGGCACTATCTTTTTAGCCACGACAGCTCTTCCAAGCTGACAATATCTCTCCAGCGGCAGGAAATAATGGACGCCCTGTGGGCGGAAAGCTCGTCCCAGGGGCTAAAGGAGCAGACGTAGTATGTTCCGGCTCGATTTCGATATTGTATACTCAAGAATATTTTATAGTGTGACTTATGGGTCGCGGATGTAGGTCAGATTAACGTTGGTGCTACCGACATCGCGGACAAGATGGCCAGCTTTTCAAATTTCGGCAAGGTGACGTCTAATTCAATCTAAGCGACTCAAAAATGTATGTAATGTATCATTTCCCGCGCAGTGCGTCGATGTGTACGGCCCCGGACAGTCAATTGTAACAGCCAGCAAGGACGGAAAGGTGGGCGAAATTCATTTCCCGTTTTCTATGTCAAACGACCCGCCCTTCAGGTGGCACCGATCGATGGAACATCCTTCGCCGCCCCTCATGTTGCCGGGATGATCGCTGCAATATTGTGTGAGACCTCACAATATCTATCTTGGGGCTTGCGTCCTTACATCTCGCTTCTAGCAAAAGAGGGGTCAATGACTCCCACAGCTATGAAGGCCAAGATCATCAGCGACGCCAAAGGATCTGTGGTTGACATCGCCGACTACGCCAACTCCAACAATCGGCTGGTGACGTTCGATCCGTCTTTGCGAGATTTGATGGCCTGAGTTGGAACTGGCGGGAGCGCAATCATGTTCTCGTAGCCGTTTCGTCTCTATATAGCTATCATCCGTTGTTCGACAACAGACTATATCAATGCGTTGGCGCCTGAACGGGCGGGAGCCTACTGATTTCCTTGGATCTCGCTACCTGATGCAATTGATCCGGCCCAAAAATTCTTGAGACTGATTCATTCGTATCCGAACGACGTGATCATCACGGAATCATCCCGCGCTCAGCTATATAACCTGTGCTACCGGGGCTCATACATCTATTACTTCAACTCTCACTCACCTGCCCATTTTTTCATGTCTTCTCCTACGCCCACAGACCAGTCGAAGCGCGAGGACTCGCCCCATGCATCGACAGGTAAGCACTTCTAAAAGCTACCAGCTTGTCTTTCGGGAATTGAGCTTCCATTCACAGTCTCCCGCACTGTGGAAATAGAAGACATTCCCGGCCTCCCGTACATACCCAATCGATACAGCATTTCTCTACACACGCGGGAGCAGCTGGAGCCGCACCTCGAGCTCTTGAGGGAATACGCGAAGGGCTGCGCGCCTGAATCGTACGAGGACGTGGACTTCGTAATCGAAGCGCCGTGGAACTTCAGTCGATCCTATTCCGCGGTCCTTCCCCCAGTCATTCTCCGATGGATTCAGTCCAGGCCGGAGGTCAAAGCGATCGAGAAATCGACGCGGGCTTATCTGTGTTGAGATTCTAGAGTGATTGGTTGGGCGGGCAATTTACGTTAAATCCAAAGTCCTTCGCGCGCAATATTACCTTTCCACCCTGCGGCGATCCGACCGACGGTACGCATGCAGCGCCGGGTCCGAGGTGGGACACCGCAGAATAGACCGGTGACCAATAAATCGTTCATAGAGAATGATTTGCTTCATATGAGAGATCGGTTACCGATCTAGCCGCAGAAGGGAAGATGGGACCGTGATTACATAGCCTCGGGGGATGACCTTGTTCCCTAGGGAACGTTGATAGTAACCTGGGTCCAGGTTTGGTTGCTGATTCATGGTCATGGGGCCGTGTTTTCACCAAGGTTCCTCACTTGAACAGTGCCTTCTCCACATTGATAAATCTGGAACGAGTTGACTGCCTAGTATGTCATTCTGTCATCGCTCTCACCTATTGATCCTCCTCTGAAATCTTATCCCGCCCAATGAACTTTATCAAGATAACGTGAGGTACGCTTGCAGCGCACAATATGTCGGGACATTTGAGCAGACCACGATACGAGCTATCTTCGGGTTTACCCACCGTGTCATGTCGGCAACACAAACTCCACAAACCAGCCGTAGTGGGTCCAGCCGCCAGCTACCAGCGGTGCCCCATCCCTATTTTTTCCCATCAAGATCACTTCAAGCTCACTTTTTTTTCCGTTCGAATCGTACATACTCGGCTCGCGCTCATGAGTCATCTGGATGCCTCGCACTAGTCTCGTGACCAGCCTGTCATGGCATCCCAATTTGGGTCACCAGCCTATCATAACCCAAATTGGGATGCCATGACAGGCTGGTCACGAGACTACGCGTGCACCCCTAAATCCCTCACAGCACTGGGGCCTAAATTAAAAGGGGATTTAAGTTAGCTTAGCCTTGACAAAGTATTGTAAAACAAATAAATCAGCCTAAAACTCAATTCTATATATCGAATTTAAGACTTGACTAAATCTAATATTATATCTTTTATTATACTTAGAAAGTAGTGGCACCCTAAACGACCACTAAATCTATTAGCCAGCCAATCAGATCCCGATTAATCAATTTAGTGGGCCGTTTAAGTGACCACATTTTTTCCAAGTATGATAAAAAAGATAATATTAGATTTATTCACACTGGTTGAGCATTTCAAAATTTTCAGTGGAAATATTGGTGAAAAACTTCCTTTATTTTTCACACTTTTTTCACTGAAAAAGTATGTGAAAAATTTTTATTATTTTCACCACTTTTTCAAGACTTTCAATTTTTTCATGTACTTTGCATAAAAGTAGTGAAAATATCTAAAAAATTTCACATAGTTTTCAGTGAAAAATGAGTAAAAAATAAAGGAAGTTTTTCACCAATATTTCCACTGAAATTTTCGAAATGTTCAACCAGTGTCAAGTCTTAAATTTGATATATAAAATTGATTTTTAGGCCGATTTATTTGTTTTACAATACTTTGTCAAGGCTAAGCTAACTTAAATCCCTTTTTAATTTAGGCCCCAGCGCTGTGCCTTATGACATACTTGTCAAGATCAATGAAATTCTAGGGCGATTCGTTTACAGTTTCAACTAAAAATGGATCTTTCCCTCAAGCCCTCAATTGGATGCTCGCTCATGGGAATTTGAACCGGCTGGCCCAACGACCGTGCACAGCCGGCTCAAGTGTGCCATGCGTTGACGGATTGTACCCGAGGCACTGCCTTGCACGCGCTTGTCCTCTTCTACCGCGCCGACTCGCCAAGGACGTCCTTTGCTCTCCTAGATGGCACCCACATGAATGGGGGTAACTTCAACAATGTTTCGGTGAAAAAGTCCTCTGGGATTTTCATATACGCAGCCACTGTCATCCGGTTTCTCGATGAATACTAGTACTGCCATCCAGCCGACCGTCTTGAGTCTGCTTTGGCTCTGGTCCACGGAGTACTGTGCCACCGGACGACTTGTACGCAGAAATCCTTTCAGTTATGCAGCAGAAACTGGATCATCTTTGTATTCTGCACACCATTTGGCTCCAATGGTTCGCTGGGCGAAAACGCACCAAGTGTAGGCACAGCTCGGAACTTGTGAACGATTTTGTAGGATCGAGGGAGCAACCCCCTGTGTTATCGAAATTTGAGTATCCATTGAATGCCAGGGTTGCACCAATTGAGGTTGGCATTCATTCCTGGGAATGTTGGGCTTGAGATAGTATTCTTGAATCTTGATCAAGTATCCAAAATGCTCCTGGAAGTTGGAAGACTTACGAGAATTATGATATCTGCTGGACTTGCTTCATCCTATGCATCATTCTGCTGGAGGTTCTCTACCACCATAGTCCTAGGTTGCAGGGAATTAACATTTCGGCTCAACTCATCTATGTTCAAAATTCTTTGCGGAACGACACGACAATGGGAAAGATAGCAACCTCAGGCTCATTTCATTTTTTCAACCCCATGAAAATGCCTCAGTTTCGACGTACTCAGGTCGGTTGATGTCTGTGCTCAACTTACGGGAGAATTTCCCATTCCTCAAGTCTGCGTGCCAACTAGTAATTGAACTTCATTAGTTCTGTGGTTGTGTACCGAATGAAGTGGTCAAAAGCGAACGGCCGATGGCCCATTAGTGGGCTCTGCCACAAAGCACACTACTCACACCACCAATTGCCAAATTTAGGCACGCTGGAAGTGCTATTCGACATGCAAAGTTTCGAATAGCACTTCCAGCACACTGAAATCTAAGTCGACATCAATCATTTAGGTTTACGCGTAGGTCCAACTGAAAAGAGTTGAATCAGATTGAATTTCAGATTGCCTGAAATACATTTGAAACATTATGTGTCGGATTGTAAGACAGACGAGCCGAAACTGTTGCTCAAAATTAAATATATCAGTTACCCTTATTTCAGTCCTGGTATATTTAATTTTGAGCAACAGTTTCGGCTCGTCTGTCTTGCAATCCAACACATAGTGCTTCAAATGTATTTCAGACAATCTGAAATTTAATATAATTTAACTCTTTTCAGCTCGAACTATACATGAACTTAAACTATTGGTTTAGACTTAAATATCAGTGTCCCGGAAGTACTATTCGAAACTTTGCGTGTCGAATAGCACTTCCGGCGTGCCTAAATTTGGCAATTGACGGTGTGACTATTTTTATTCATTATCTGGACTTGTTGGGTGATCTGCGCATGTCACGGGGAAGCATCGCCTCTGCTCCTGACTCCCACCGCGATGATCTTTCTCGACCTCCCGGAGGATGTTTTTTCCTACGTGCTTTGTCTCAGTGATATATCTTCTGTGATATCGATGAGCCAGGTAGGGCCCAGTCCCTTGCGAATTATTGCTGACTCGGATGGTGCAGACTAACAAATATCTCCACCATCTTGCATTCGCGCGATCCCTCTGGATTTCTCTCGTGCAGGATCAATGGAATCGTGGCTTCATTTTCTGCAGCCGATATCCGAGCGTTACCTGTGCAGGCCCTGGTCCAAGTCGTGAGGCAGTTGGTGGTCGGCCCCGCGGCATGGTCATCCCCCCGAATTGAGCGCCCGAAGTCGCTGCAGCCCAGCGCTCTCCCCAAAATTTCTGATCCTCAGGGAATCCCAGAACCTCTAGTTCAATCTCTTCCAAAAGCACCATGTGCACGGATTGTACTACATCCTTCCATCCCTTCCGCGCCGACCCCCGGCCCTTTACGCACGCAGATTCTGCGGGGAGGAAAATACGTTCGGTTCAGCCATTTTAGTGGACCAGTCATCGGATGCTGGCGGGTGGCTGATGATTCCTTGCTGGAGATATATCACAGCAGCCTCTCCTCTACCTACAACATCCGGGATTTCGCTACTGAAGTCCTCCCCGGCGGCGAGTGGGTGAATATTGTGATGTGGATTAACAGCTGGGTGACGCAGAATCTGTATGTGATACGACTGGAGTTGGGATCCGTGTTGATACTGTCTGATTGTTGTTTTTCATCCAGTTTGGTAGAGGTGATTAGCTGGGATTTGGGGACTGGAATCACAGAACTACTCTCAAGGACTGAGTACACCGATTCGCGACCCCGCCCTCAATTCTTGCCCGTTATCTGTGGTGGCTTTGCTGCGGTGCGAATGTTCGGGCTCCCGCGGGTGGAAACATGTATCATAATCGACTTCCGCACACAGAAATGTTGCAAGATCATTTTCCCCTCTGATATTGTGCGTGCTGTATACGTAGCCGATCCTTCTTTCTTGCTCAATATTATGAGGGATCAAATTTCTGGATTGAACTCATCCCAGACTATTTTATCCTGAGTTTCACTCACCTGTCAGGTACGACACAAGGAATCAGGGTCTATGCCATCGCTTCCCTGAGTGGCGCCTGGGTCCCGACGGGACAGCAAAATATGGCTGGCCCCGTTCCAATATCGGATGTTCCTGATGTTGCTGCATCGACCATGATCATGCCTAAAGCTGCACTCATCCATCCTTGAGCCCGGATTTGAATTGCAGTACATGAAAGTCCGCTTGAGAGTGTCATTTTTGGCTTGCAAAAGTGGCTCGCACCCGCGCGGAATGGCTTGTTTCGGGCGGGGGCGTGGATTTGGGTGGGATCACCCGCCCACGCCCGGCCGATCGGCTTGCAAGCCATTTTGATGGCTTGGCAAGCCATTCCGCCAACTTCATCCCAGCCAAATAAAAGAAGTGGCTGGTCCACATTGTGTCGTTATTTCGCCGGAACTAACCTATTGTTCCCTTACAGTATGATTTCCTGAGACATTCCTTGAGGTGTGCACCATTCAATTTCAGAATTTTGGGCTATAATCGCGGGTATACACTGCACGGCACAACTATGACCAGTATAAAGGTTGTTTGGGTTAAAAAACTTGTGGCTTGTGGCGCCGTACACATTTATATGATCTCTTACTAAATGGATATGTGCGAGGAGTAAAAATAATCAATAAACTCGAAGCTCGGTGGCATTCATTTGACCCACTTGACTATAATTTAAATTTCTTTTCATGGCGGGCCCCTATAAATATGACGCTGTATGGAAGTTCAATTTAGGACCGTCCGAACAAGAATGAAACACTCTCGTGGAAAATCTTATACGGCTTCCACAGTATCTCCGGTGTGGAACCTGCCAGTTCGGTGACTTCGATCAGGTTGGTTTTGACTGTGGAGTTGGAAATTTGATACCCTTTAGGGTGTAAGTTTCATTATGTGACATGTGAGAGGCAAAATACCACCCACTGCATAATATTTGAGCTCGTAAATGCGATTGAGGGTGGGCGGGGGTATTGAGCAGAATGGCTTGTGCACGTGACACAGGCTGGCCAAATGGCTTGCGTAAATATCTCAGGAATGGTCTATGAATTTATCGTGATTCAACTACAAGATGAAGAAGCTCAGTCAGAGCTACATTTTGTATGTTTTTTTGTGGCAGGAAACCCCAGAACAGTGGTTGAAATTAATTTCAGCGTAAGCGTGGGCACCGCCACCGACCAGAATGGCTTGTGTCCGGTGTGCGGCAAGATACAGTAACGAATTCATCAAATTTATTACCATTCATTTCAATTTGCCGTAGCAATACAGACCAAGGACCAATGGAAGTAGAAACTCTACAATTTAGACAGATACAGAACATTGGGACCACGGCCCTGGGACACTAGTACATTCGACCCAATGCCAATCTCACTACTCGTGAGGATTTCTGATGAGGAAGAGAGTGGATGAGACCCTCTTTTTCTGGGAATATCTGGGACATGAATGGACTTGACATTGTGTCCAAATATATGAACGATTAAACGGGTAATCTGGCGGGGGCATCGATTAGTGTGACTTGGGCGTGGATGCGGACCAGTTTCGCGTAGACATGCAAAGGGCATGGCTTAGGCGTGGCATGGCCTGAATAAATCGGCCGACATTCAGGAAGATTCAATGGGTCGAGTGGCAGCTGCAAACTGTGTGGTTGAATAATGCCAAATGAGGCGGGTGATACTAGTGGCGTGGATCATTCGTCTTTCCCAATTCAGGGTCATTGGATGGCAATTTGACTACAGTTGAAGCCAACATAGACTTTTCTTTGTGTCAGATGAGAGTTGCCTGGTTCAAAAGCCGCAGCCGCGATTAATGGCAGCGGCGAGGTTGATGAGGATGTCCCGAAAGTAGTACGGGACAAAATAGATGATGGCGGCACACCAGTGAGCAGTAATGAATCAAATGTCTTTGGTGAGAATGTGTAGTGTAGCCAAGGACAAGCCAAGCCACATCACAAGCCACGCCGTCCACGCCCGCCCCACCAAATTCAAACTCCGATAAGGGACGCAAGCCATTCGGCCAAGCCATTCCGTAAAGTCTGAAGTCCGCTTGAATGCGGCACTTACCGAGTGTGGCTCTACATCCCATATTATATGGCCAATATGCTTGGCAGTAGACTGCTTCATGCTCTATTGTGTAGCCTCCGCCTGTTCCTCCCAGGTACAGGTGAATCTCAACTTGCCTGGAGACAGCGGAGCTGCGTCCCAGCGACACCAGATCCACTGGCGCCCGGAATCTCGTACTCTGGCCACACCCAGGCGCCAATGTCGAGCGCAGGAAGCCAAGAAATCTACCCTCCAGAAATCAATGATGTGCCAATTCTCGTAGGAGAGACATGGGAGGACAGGACGAGTCTGTATCTCGCGCCATATAGTGGAGGACTTACATCCTTCATGGGATCTACGTTTGTACTGTGCTACTTCGGATAAATTTAATCCTCGCTGGTGTGGCGGCGCCTCGTCCATGATACGCAGGCTGGCAGGTCGTCGCAGGCGTTCATCGCGCTGTGCATCGTCCACAATGTGAGCCCTGATATTAGCAGGCTATCATGCTGGCGCTTGGCCAGATATGCCCTTCCGACTAGTTTTATGTCAACAATATTAATCTGCGTGAAGAATTTATGACTTTTATACCACGGCGTCTGAAGTTCGTAGTGGCTTCTTCAGAGTCTTTGAGAGAGTCGTAGACAGTGGGTTTCTAGGGGGGACCACAGCAAACGGCTGGAAAGAAAGACCGACGGACAGTTAGACGTGCGAAGATGGACTTAGATTCCATCTCACGCGCGTCTCGTGCTCTCAAGGCAGCACATGGTCCGCTATACATGGTCGAGACAGTACGTGCGAAAAACAACCAATACCATTGGCTCCGGTAGGTAGGTAGGTAAGATTAAACATACCTGCCAGTCCGTTACCTAGCACCGTATGCAACTTCTGAAACTTCTGAATAGTTATTTCCCACACGCGAAACTGTTTCTTCTTCTCGCTCACCCACACCGTCGAACGCAGAGTCCGAAATCTGAGTGGACCCCAACCTCTCTGATGAATCCGCCACACTCATTTTTTTGTAAGACAAGTTCGTATATTCTCCTCGGTAAATAACATTCCATAATGAATTTATAAGATACACCACACAACACAATGAGCGCAATAGGTTCCTAGATCCCTAATAATGTTTAAATATAAATCGGCCGGCCCTTTTAAGCTTAAGCCCAGGCCGCCTTTATCAAGTCAGCGGCCCTCTCCGCCATAATGTATACCGTGACTTGAGGGTGGGCCGCTGGAATGAACGGCTACAATAACATATCATGCAATTAGCGAAGCGGGGGGTTGAACAGGAAGGCGAAGACGTACCACGATCGAGAGATCAACGATCCGGAGCCCGGTAAGGCCCTTGACGGTGAGGTTGGGATCAACGACGCCCCACGACGCGCCCTTGGGCGACAGGCTCGAGCCACCCGCGGGGTGGAAGATCGTCTGCGTCTTCGCTTTGATGAACGCGTTGAGCTGGGCGTCGGTGCTGCTGCTGTTGACGCCGACGCTGGACATGACATAGCCGTTCCAAGCCGGTGCGGCGACGAAACGCATCGTGCTCTTCACCGCCTCGCGCATGATCGCCAGGTCGAGGTCCGTACCGAGGAGGTTCGGGTTGATCAGCGGCGCGGCGAGGACGTTGTTGCTGTTCAGCGTCACCTCACCACCTAACACACAAAATCAGATACCGGTGTATATAGGAAGGGAAGAATGGAGACGTACGAGCGGTGGGGACCATGACGGCGGGGGTGATCCCGAGGAAGTTGCCGGTCGCGGGAGGACCGCCCAAAATGCCGTTCGAGAAGATGAACTCGAAGTGGGGGGAGTTGGGCCCTGCGGCGGGGTCGGGGATGTTGCCTGCCCAGATGCTGTTGTTCCTGGGGATGCGCAACCAACCGAGGTGGCTGAAGAGACTGTCGACGAAGGGCCCAGTGCGAGAGTTGGTCCATTGGTCGAGGAAGCCGCCAAAGATGGAGGGGGAGCGCTCGATGGTCTCGTAGGTGTCTGTCGAGTTGACTTGGAAGCCCATGAACAGGATAGGATGGTCAGTGAAGTTCTTCCCGACCGAAGGGAGGTTGTGGAGCGATTTGATTCCGAGAGGGGTGAGCGCCGCGGCGTCGCCGATACCCGAGTGCATCAAGATGTTGGGCGTCCCGATAGACCCAGCGGAGAGGATGATCTCCTTCTTTGCGGTCAAAGTCATCGGCTTCACTAGGGGAACGTAAGAGAGCGGCTAGGGTCAACAAAAATGGTAATAGGCACCGGTGGTTGTTGTTACGGAATTGGTGAGACCGGGGTAAAACTCAACGGTCTGGAAGGTGGTGGGCTGGGCGGGCGAAGTTTGTAGAACACGGCTAACGCGCGCGTTCAGGAGGACGTGCAGATTCGGGCGGTTGACGTATTCAGCAGCGAGATACGACGTCGCCGAGCTGCTTCGCGATCCGTTTTTAATGGTCGCTTGTCCCCAACCTGATCCAGCCGGAATGTCAGACGTTGCAAATTATATGTGTATAGATTGCGCACCGATACCAAGAGGAAATCCCGAGTTCATGTCGAGGTTGAACGGGAACTCGGCCAGTTGAGTGGTGGTCTCGATGATCCGGTTGTCGATGGGACTGGGGAAGCCGTTCAGAGACACCGTGTTGATACCAGTGAAGCTGTGGACGGCAGGATTAAACTGGCCAGTGGTGTTGTGGCCGTCCGAAGGAGGGGTGAAGCGTTCTTGCTGTAATTGAACCGTCAGAATAATGCCGAACCCACAATGATTGATTTTCTGCTAACCTTGCGCATGTATGGAACCAAGCTGTTCCACGACCAGCCTTGGTCCCCGGAAACGGTTGCGTAGCGGTTGAAATCGTCCTGCGCACCAACGGCATAGGCCATATAATCTAAAGATCTCGTGTCAGAAACTGCTCAGTCAGCAGGGACGATTACTTACTAAGAGAACTGCTGCCTCCGAGAACAAATCCACGCGGGTACGGGATGGGGCGGTTATTCAAACCCACTTGGGGGGTGGTAGTGTAATTCCAGTCCTGGGGAGTGCCTGGCGACGCGGTAGCGCAGAGGAAGGGAACGATGATGTCCTCGACGCCTTCATTGCTGTGGTAAAATGAAGAATTAGGCACAATACATGAACGGCGCAGCGGAAATCTTACGAGCCGCCTGCTTCGAGGACCAGGACCTGGAAGTTGGCGTTTTCGGAGAGACGGTTAGCGATGACAGCGCCGCCGGTTCCCCCGCCAACGATAATAAAATCGAATGAAAGGTTCAACTTTGTCAAATCCGCGACATTGGTGAGAATGGTGCCAGACGAAAGCGCAGTCCCGAAGGTAAGAAGAAGAAGGGGGCTGAGCCAAGCCATGGCAAGAATAGATGGAAACGACGAATCGCGCACTGGGAGCTTTAAGTAGCTTCCAGATCACTGTGTACCCGACAGCATCATTGGGTTCCTACATCACAGTTTTACTTTGACAGAATTAGCTTCCGTCCCCGTTTGTCCGGGACTAAATATATATGGAAGCTGATAGTGACTGCCGGCTTCTACTTGGAGGCAAACGCATCCCACGCACCGAATGATAAGCGACGCGTCGTCGCGAATGAGCAGAGCGACGATCACGGTGGGGAACTGCGGGCGGTGACAGGGCGCCATGCCAGTCCCGTTCCTTTGTTGCGGGCTCCAGCCCGACTTTCGTTGAACCAGCAAAGGGACATTTAAAGTCGGTATACGACTCTCTCAGGTACGTCGGATCACCCGAAAATGATTATCACAGAACCACTACCATCAAAGCTGGCGGAAATATCGGACCGAGCTCTGTGACGTTGCAGTGACTGATCTGGGCGTAGGACAAAGACTAGTAAACCCGGCCAGCAGCCGACGCTCCACTTCGATTCGCGCGTTTTCTCGCTCCTTTGGCGCCCTGCTGACATTTGCCGCAGCTTCCTCTGCGCCGAGGTACTCCTATGATGAGACTCCGGACCTCGGCGTCCTTGGCAATCAAACTCGTCGAAGCTTTCTAAGCGCGAGCGCGATGGAGACGGAGACACCCGCTAACCCGCCCTGGGAACACCTCGACATTCCAGTTACTTACTTACTTCTTCTCTTCCTCACGTCCGCCGTCTGTCAGCGACGAGTAAGGTATGTATCGCCATCACGGCGGAAACACCGACTGCCAAAAGACTTTCCGGCGAGTGCCGCTGTCCATAATTTCGTTCCATCATGATTCATGACAGACATCGGGGTCCGACAGCGTGATCTCGTCGGGAGGGAGGGTCACTGTATCTGTCATTGTCAAGCAGCAAAGGGTGGTGTTTCCGGCCCGATTACAAGGAGGTATGAGAAGGACCGCCGTTCCACGCACATTCCCTTTCGTCCTTGTTTCGGCCACCTTCCCCCCCTCCGCGCTCGCCGCAGACGTGATCCGCATTCTGCAGGTTTGGCTCGACGAGGTCGAAATTACTTCTGCGCAAGCCGTCTAAACACCTTCGCGATGGTTAAGGGCGAAATCATTGATGCATGCCATAATATAAAATACCTCCAGGTTCGCGTTCCTCATCCCCAAGAAACTGGACCTGGGCGATCTTTGATCTTCTTCGATTTCGACCGCATCGCCGATCCTAATTTCTTGGGCCCTAGCCTGGCCTTCCACTGGTGGGTTAATGAGAGCTGATGATGCCTTCATTCGGAAATCGGAATGGTACGTTCTCCTGATGGGATTAGATTCAGGCCGACATTCCGCTCTGGATACAGCGACTAATACTCGCGGCCGACGTCTGCCATGTGCACGCAGTGGCATCGGCTAGGTCGAACGCTTTGAAGTTTGCACCCTCAGCCCTGTCTCTCACCGCAGTCAGACTCCCTTGATGAACCTCAGACTCTCCCTGATGAACCCAAAACGTTTCTCGCTACCATTGTAGCAAGCGCCGAGACAAGTGTGCAATACATCCCACTGGTGCTAATGCACAATGCGCGGGGCGTCATTCCAGCGCCGACAGATGCACGCGCGTTGACGACTCGGATGTCAGCGAAACGCCCCAATTCGCCGGGAGTACTCCTCGTAGCCGACGGTGACCGAAAATGTGCATGACATGATTACATTCTTTGTGCATGACATGCTTATATTCCTGACATTATATTGAAACCGCCCTCCGCCGATACTCGGAAACACATGATTTGCACCCGTAATACCGGTCGGTAAGTGCTGAAGATTGATTCCGCTTCTACTCACTGGATTCGCCCAGAGCTCGCCGAGGGATGTCCGAGGAGTAATATTAACTTTCCCTGCCTTGTTATACATACCACCACTGAACCACCGCAATATCCAATATCCCCCGCGTTCTCTGCGAGGCGACGATACCGATCTGCGCAGGCCTGCGCAGACTCGCTAGCACCCCAGTCGCTCTCTGCCTGCTGCCCTGCTGCCGGATGCCACGACGCAGGTTAACTTATCCTACCCACCCATCGGGCTACAATTAAACGACTCGCAGGATTCCGGTGGTCGTCCACCAAATCCGATTCGTATATAGCTGCGTTAACGTCCATGCAGGGTACATAATGCCTTCCATGAGGTATAAAAGCCACACCCGGCGAGACAATTCTTTATCGGCTAGCCAGCCCTCATACACATCAATTGAGCATCGCATCCTTCTCGGTTTGTTGTGCGTCTGGATTTATTTCCTTTTTCTTGACACTTCATTGTGCTAGCCGGGACGGTAGGTTTTTTTGTGCGTCTGGCTCTATAGGCTATATTTACAATGCCCACACATCCTGCCAATCTCTCCGTCATATTCGTGAATCAGTAAAGTGGATTCGTTCTAATTCTGCCCTCGCGATCCCGATGCTGAAATAAATTGCATGTGCGTATGTGCCATTTATGATTTCGCCCACTGTCCGGTGGACGGTTTCCGCCAAACTGGCTGTCCAAGTGTATACTGTATGTACATGTTGGGAATTGTCGTGGATCATGGTAGATCGTGGTGCCTGCCAAGGTTAGTAAAGAAGCTTCGGTAATGCTTCTTCGATGACCATCGGAAAGCACTGATCTAGCTCGAGCTGCCGGCATAAATGTGAAATATGGGGGATCTCGAGCGTGAACGAGTACATACAACTTTAGTAGCTGCTAGCCCTCATTTCTCATATCTCGGAACTATATCACCTCGCTCGCTCTGCTCAGAGCTTTGCTCAGACAGCTGTCCTCTCCTTCGTCCCAAGAGCTACAAGAGCACCAGTTTCTCTGCTACCAACAACGACAAACATCTCTTCATCTTGTCATCACTCCATCCCTTTTTGTGTGTCACCATTCGCATATACAGCCCACGCACACTCGCCTACGACCTTGTCTCGCCTCCAGACTCCTCTACCAGGCTATGAGCACTTTGAATCACCATGACGATGATAGGTTCACACCCAACGAGCGCAAACGCGAACTCACTGGCACCGAGGGCACCACTCAGTCGGAATCTCCAGAGTCGACCTTTGCTACCAAATCCAAAGGCACAGAGACAGGTGCTTTCAATGTTGCACTCAGCCCAGCCATGTGGTGGCAGACCCTCACTAATCTTGGTACTGTGGTGCCCCCAACTGTCACATTGGTGTTCTATGAGACCTACTCTGACTGTGTTTCACCCTTACTGTACTATTTCGACCGAATGTTCAGGTGACGGGTGACGGAGGGCACTGAACTGAACAATCTTGGTGTATGTGACGGTGACGGCGGTGTTTTGAGGCCCAAATAGGCTCGAAAATGCGAAAATTTCGCTTCCGGCATTCGCCGGACTACTATAAATGGAAATGTTGGGGTGATTGCCGAGAAATGAACACCCAGAAAAATGAACATTTGAGGTGACGGGTGACATGGTGTGAACATTCGGTCGAAATAGTACAGTAACATTGGGGGGCGAGACTAAGCCAAATTCCATAAAATGTTCCATCAATCCAAGATTTGAAGTGCTTTTGCACAGCTGTGGAATTGGAACAGATAAACAGGAATTGAGCTCAAGGATTAGTTGAGGAGCTCACATTCGGATGTCAATCACTGCATTCCGAGGGTCCGTCGGCAGAGGCTGTGCTGAGCCTAGTCGGCAGACCTCCACAGACCCAGTGGTAGACACAGTGGGTCGATGTGGGTTGATATTGCCCTGCCATGTATATGCAATAGAACACACAATTCAACTGTGTACTCAAGTCCGAGTATTGTGGAATAATTTGAAATCGATCAGTAATTGAGAGCGCTGTGGCGGTGCCATCATTGTGCTTGTCGTTGTTGCCGCAGTGACTCCAACCGCACGTGCCACGGTTTGATCACTCATTCCACTTTTCTAGCCATACATGGCAGCAGTCATCAATTGTTGTGAGTCACACCGCCAATTGCCAAATTTAGGCACGCCGGAAGTGCTATTCGACACGCAAAGTTTCAAATAGCACTTCCGCTGCACTCAAATTCAAGTCGACACCAATGATTTAAGTTTACG
Source organism: Mycena epipterygia (assembly GCA_029281465.1). Classification (NCBI taxonomy): domain Eukaryota; kingdom Fungi; phylum Basidiomycota; class Agaricomycetes; order Agaricales; family Mycenaceae; genus Mycena; species Mycena epipterygia. The sequence goes on along the minus strand of JARJCQ010000031.1, from coordinate 353,233 downwards.
TGTAGGTCGAGCTGAAAAGAGTGGAATCAGATTATATTTCAGCCTGCATGAAATACATTTTCAACGCTATGTATCGGCGTGCAAGACAGACGAGCTGAAACTAGTGCTCTAAACCTAATATTTCGGGACTGAAATAAGGGTGACTGATATTACCAGTATCAGATTGAATTTCAGAGAAAGCTGAAATCTCAGCCGAAAGTATTGCTTACAGCCATACTGAAATCTGTTTGGTGGGGACTTCAGTGCAACTGAATCCAATAGTTTTGGTTCATATTTCAGCTTACTCTGATACAGGTAATATCAGTTACCCTTATTTCAGTCCCGATATATTGAGTTTCGAGCACTAGTTTCAGCTCATGTGTCCTACACTCCGATACACAGTGTTTAAAATGTATTTCAGGCAGGCTGAAATCTAATCTGATTCCACTCTTTTCAGCTCAACCTGGATGTAAACTGAAATTGTGGGTGTCGTCTTGAATTTCAGTGCAGCAAAAGTGTTATTCGAAACTTTACGTGTCGAATAGCACTTCCGGCGTGCCTAAATTTAGCAAATGGCGGTGTGAGTCCTGGGAAGGAGTGCCACCTCTCAATCCCCGTACTGTGTGGCCCACCTGGTTCGACAGACCACCAGGTATGCCAGAATTATTCCCAAATTAATAGGAACTAAAATATCACAATGAATATATTCAGTTCAGGGTCGGAAGTCGAGGCCGGCAACAAAGTGGCAATACATAGCGGAACTGTGTCGATCCTGGAGACATAGGTAGGCAGGCCGGGCCGACACTACGTCGAGAGAGGTCGACAGGGCGTCAGTCCAGGGCGGCAAATCTCTGCCGACGTGATGTCGGCAGACCCTGCTGCGGCTGATCGGCAGATGTCGCCACCTGTCAGCCCAGGCCGGCAGGGTCTACCGACGGGCCCACGGAACGCAGTGAATTTCGCTCTCCTACTAACTAGCATCAATCGGCATCAATCAAACGAGTTGCAGTCCTTCAGTATATAATGTGCACAGAAAAGGAACACCCAAATCCCCCACTATGTCTCTTGAATTCAATATCATGGGGAGTCAGTTTTTGATAGGCTAATGAGCTTAAATGTAGTTGATGCATGTGGTTGTAGCTTAAAAAATCCAGACTTGGAAGCGGATGGAAATACAACAGTCATTTGAGCCTGAATTTTTTGACAGCATCTCAGGCTCAGACAGTCAAGGTTCGGATGCAAATCACCCAATTGGGTAGAGATAGAAGTCAAGGCGAAACTTCCGTGGAACACACTATTTAAACTGCAAGGAATCCAGCAGTGAAGCAGCAGATTTTAAACTTTGTGGGGAAACGCACAAAGTGTAGGCACAGCTCAGAACTTGTGAACGAATTTGTAAGAGCGAGTGAGCTCCTGTGTAAGCAATCGAGTACCGGGTTGCAACGGTTGGTGGTAGTCTTCATTCCTGGGCTTGGGCTTGAGGCAGTGCTCTTGAATCTTCGGGCTGAGTCATCTACCCCGGAGTCCATGCTTTGGTCAAGTTTTTTGAACTCGGAATAACCCTAGGTTGCAGGCAATTACAGGACTTTTGAAAAACCTTGACATGCACCGTTTTTTTTTGTTCGTAAATAAAACATCACATGTCGCTTCGGCAGACCGGCATGAGTCGGCTCCGCTATTTTGAAGGTGGGTATTGGACTGAGCGGTGATCTTGGAGCATCCGAAATTAGTTATGACCACTCAGGGGGTTCACTAAGTTCCTGGAACCTGGCCAGGTTGCTGATGTAGGTAAATGTAAATTTATTTTCAGAAGAAAAAAAAATCGTGCATATCAAGGTTTTTCAAAAGCGCTGTACTGTAACATTTCGGCTCAACTGATATGTTCAAAATTCTTTGCGGAACGACACAACAATGGGAAAGATAGCAACCTCAGGCTCATTCTGATTTTTCAACCATATGAAAATGCCTCAGTTTCGACGTACTCAGGCCGGTTGATGTCTGTGCTCAACTTACGGGAGAATTTCCCATTCCTCAAGTCTGCCTGCCAACACTGGTTGAGCATTTCAAGTTTTTCAGTGAAAATATTGGTGGAAAATTACCTTTATTTTTCACACTTTTTTCACTGAAAAAGTATGTGAAAAATTTAAATTATTTTCACTACTTTTTCAAGACCTTCAATTTTTTCACCTACTATCAGTGACTAGGATCCTGGCCACACTAGGAAGCTGGCCACAGGTCAAATATAAGACACTGGAGCATATAATATCTCCCCTTTGTACTTGCATGATGGAATATGATCCATTGCGCACCTTGAGACCAAATTTCAACCCAAATTGATGAGTTGATCCAACACTGTGCCCGGGTTGATCGCAGTCCGAAGGGTGAGAACATCAATTTCTTAGCCCCGAACGACCGTCTCACTTGTTTCTCAACCAATGCGTGGTGGATCCGGGACTTTGACTGCTCATTCGTTTGCTAGGCCCTGGGGCTTCCTTCTGGGCATGCAGCACCTGGCAGAAAACTTGCCCTGCATCACCAAATTCACCAACACAACTGTAACACAAACTCAATGTTCGCACTCTGAAATTCAAGATACTGATGGACTCTTGAAGACTATGGTTCTAACACCTTGCAGTATCCATCATGATAGGTGAGGCCTCAATATACTCCATAGTACACCACTCAAACACTTCCCCCTACCTCCTGATACGAATGCAGATAGAAAATCACCCATTCGACCCCAAAAAAAAGATTAAACGTCGGGTTCTCAACCATACACCTCAAAAGTAGAGGTATGTGTTCAGGGTAGTTCATTGGGTTCCAATGAACCTCTATATCACTTATTTTGACCTACAACGTGTTTCCACTGGTGCACCAACCCGATTTAGATGACATTATGGATCCCGCCGCCGAGGGCCCTTGTAAAATATCTCCGCTACACTACTTTTGCAAGGTCCAATGTATGATATAAGTGCCCAAAATACATCATATGGATCCAATGTACACTATGGTAAACGGCGTGGGTCCTCATTCGCCGCCAACAATGGGCTTTTGAGGGTGGCCAGGATCCCTGTCAATTACCTTTTGGGGAAATCCTTGAAAATTAAATTCGTTGGGCACTCAAAACGGCACCGAAATTATCATGAATATGCTCAATCTCTTCGTAGGATGCGCGCCTATTGCCTAGGGTCCACGAACCTAGGAAAATCCCCCGTGGAAAGTCGAAAACGGGCCCAAACACCTTAGGTGGCCAGGATCCCAGCGCGATATAGTACTTTTCAAAAAAGTAGTGAAAATAACTTAAAATTTTCATATACTATATCGCGCTGGGAACCTGGCCACCTTAGCGGTTTTGGCCCAATTCCGGTATTCCACGGGGACTTTTCCCAGGTCTGTGGGCCCTAGGTGATAGGCGTGCATCTTTTGAAGAGATTGAGCATACTTGGGATAATTTTGGTGGCATTTTGAGTGTCCAACGAATTTATTTTTGTTGGATTTCCCGAAAGGCTAATGTCGGGGTACCTGGCCACCGTAAAAAACCCATTGCTGCCGGCCAATGGGGGCGCGCACCGTTGACCATAATGTACATGGGTTCCAAATGATGTATTCCAGACGCTTATATTGTACATTGGACCTCACAAAACTGCAGTACCGGAGTCGTCCCATGAGAACTGTGAGTGGCGGGATCCACACTGTGAGCTAAGTGAGGGAGTTGCGCCAGCGGTATGGCGCCGTTGGCCAAAATAAGTTATAGGAGGGTTCATTGGAAGCCGATGGACCCACCTGGACTCAGATCCCTACTTCCGAGGCATGCTGCCGAGAACCCGACATTTAATCTTTTTTCCAGTGTCAAAAGCGTGATTTTCTACTTGTACTGACATCAAGGGAGACAGGGCGGTATTAGCGTGGTGAGCTATTGAGAGTATGAAAGTTTTATCTATCTTAATGGTTCATGCAAGGCGCTGGAATCATAGTCTTGAAGACCACATTGGTATCTCGAATCGAAGACTGCAGGTGTTGAGTTAGAGTTCCAATTGTGTTGGTGGATTCTGAAGTAAATAAAAAGGTTTACGCCGTGAGCTACATGCCCAGATGGAAGCCCAAGGTGGTGGCAGAAGAAGCAACCCCAAAAGTCCTGGATTGCTCAAGTATTGTTTGAGAAACAGGCGAGGCGGTCGTTCGGAGTTAGGAAATTGATTTTCTCACCCTGCGGACCGCAATCAACCCGGGCACAGCTTTGGATCAACTCATCACTTTGGGTTGAAAATCGGTCTGAGGGTGCACAATGGGTCATATTGCACCGTGCAAGTACAAAGGTGAGATATTATTCACTCCAGAGTGTTATATTCGCCCTATGGCCAGCTTCCTAGTGTGGCCAGCTTCCTAGTCACTGATAGTAGTTTTCAGTGAAAAAGGAGCAAAAAATCAAGGAAATTTTTCACCAATATTTTCAATGAAAAACTTGAAATGCTCAACCAGTGCAACTAGTAATTGAACTTCATTCCCACTAACTTTAGATACAGTTTTCAAAAAAGTGTACGGGTTTTGATGGAGTGGTGCTCCTCGATTTTTACTTACATTTATTTGCTGCTGTGGAGCTCAGCTCCAATGCTCCACACCTTGTTGCAACTTCGTTCAAATCATACCAGTCTTTCTACGAGCGCCCATGGGTACCAATATGGTTAAGTACCTTGTACTTGAGAACACAGTATTCAAGGCAATGTGTTTGGAAGTAGTACAGGGGCGAATTCAAGGAAAACTGGTTGGATGATGTCGTCAAGTGGAGCCAAGTGGGGACAAATCAGTCAACAAAAATTGAGGAGCACCACTCCATCAAAACCCGTACACTTTTTTGAAAACGGCTGCAGTGGGTCCTGAAGTGCCATTTCGCGCGTGAATTCAAGTTCCAGCTGTACCATTTTTTCCTTCTTTTTTTCCTCGTGCTTCTCATTTCGACTCATCACCTTTGTGGTACTGGTTGGTACTGGTTTGAATATTTGTACAAAGTGCTGTCTAGTTTGAATCATGTTTGGTCCGCTGGCTCCTCTCATGTCCAGGATTCTCATTTAACTTTGAAATCTGAGGCAACGGGTACTGGCTGTTATTTAGAGATGTTTTTCTTCCCATTGCCTCGCTCCTTTCGAATGTGGCAAACACTGACAATGCCAGCTCCACTCAGCGGTGCCTGCTAGTGTTGCTGTCGATTGGTTGCACTCATGATGATGCTGCATACTTGTGTAGTCTGTCAGTATGTTTTGTGTTCTACTGTATCAGCCTTTCTACCCATCTTCGCATTATAGTATTGTACACACCTCCACTCTCCTCATGTAAATAATTTATATTGTCTTTCTGGAAACAAGATAACCAGCCAAACCAATCTGGAACTTATTCCCTACCAGTCACAGAGCAGGTGTCCTATCATAAAACCCCGACAAATTCGGTGTCCCTGGGCCCAAGAGCTGGTCGATGTATCGACCGAGCGAGAATTGGGCCCGGTATTCGGGGCAACTCCTTGTTACAGTACTCGGACACAGCAGACTATTACAGTATTGATTATGCAATAATTTGCATGGACTGTAGATGCTATGGGTAACCAAATTCCTAAGCTGGAGATATGAAGGTATGTATGCTTATCGATTTGCCCCTGAGTCTTATAATTGTGTGCCAAAAGATGTTCAAATTTAGAAAAGCAAGTTTATAGTCAGAAATTTGGTGTGATGGTTACACCTAGTGCTGGCCAAAAATACGATATGGTCAGATATATTTTGGATATATCCAAAAAATATGAATATGATACAGGCTTGTGCCACCTCTCCAGATATGAATACTCCCCGATACTCCCCGATACGATACAGATATGATATGATACGGGTTGGGCATATTCAGATATATCTAGATACGGTCTTGAATTTTTTGGCCATGTCTGAGCTTAAATACCTGTTGTAGGTCTTGAAAGGTGCTTTATATACAACATTCTAATCCACCCCCAGAACCCCTGATTATTGCATGCAGCCTCAGGCCAATTCAAAAAGGGTTTTGTCCTCACCAGATTTAGCCGATGATGGGATCACTCACTCACCTTTCGGCTCCGGCTCGCAATATTTCCACTTCGTCGTTGGGCATGGTGTGCTGTTAAATTTAGTTGAACCTATGGGCCCCAACACAACACTTGCCAAGCATACTTCTGCCTCATAAAAGGAATGGACCAAACTAAGCATTTCTGTCAACACCGCCTCCACGCCTAACTTGGAATTTTCGGGTCTGGGTGTCAGCACAGCGGCTCGTCGGGTTATTATACGGCTGAGGCGATTGAACGACAATATAGGATTTGAGTTGTGATCGGGTTAATGTGACGGGGGGAGCAACTGGAGAGTAGACAAGGATAGTATGAGGCACTGTCTAGGGTACAGGGCCTATATATACTAGACAATCGTAACTGCCAAGTAACAGAAAGGGGGTTTCCAGGGATAAATGAGATGGGTAGGGGTTCAGGGGAAACCAATCATAGCAATACAATCGGGTTTTAAGGGTTAATGCGGAATAAATGAAATAACCCGGAATCATGACATTACCCCCCTTCAAGGCGCAACGTCTCGGTGCGCGATAAACCCGGGTAGCGTTAGGCGGTCCAGGTTGTAGGGACACGCCATCGTCCGTCACCGTTAAGGACCTCTCACAGAGCGTTAGGGTACTTCTCATAGTACTCCTCGATTGCGTCCTCCGCGCCATCCAGATACAAACGAGGTTCCCAACTCCATTCCTCCTGGGGATATCCTTGCCACTTGATGAAATACCGTAGTTCACGTTTGTTCTTCTTGCTCTTGAATTTAATCCGGAGAACCTCTTCGACTTCGTATAGAACCTGTCCCTCTCGGATGTCAGGTGGCGGGGGTGGCACAGAATTCTGATGTGCAGCAACAGGGGCGACCCAAGGACGTAGGAACACAGTGTTGAATATGGGGTGCACCTTCCAACTCTTGGGGAGCTCTAGCTCATACAATATGGCCCCGATCTTTCGCAGGACTTTAAAAGGTCCATAACGGCGATCGTCGAACTTCTTCGTTGGTCGGTGGGTAACCAAGTTCTGTCCGGACAGATAAACCCGGTCACCGGGTTTATAGTCAGGATCTTCCTGACGCTTCATGACTGTTTGTGCATGGCGCATGGCCTCATTGTGTACCAGCTTCATTCGGTTCGCGAACTCTGTTGCGGACTCCGTAGGGACCTCCATGCGGGGTTCCGAACCTTTCCGCGGGTGAAACCCAAGCATAGTGAAGAAGGGGAAGAATCCGGTGGTAGAGTGGACCTTGTCGTTGTAGCTGAATTCTGCCATGGATAGCCATTCTGACCAGTCGTCTTGAAGGAAGTTTGTAAAAATCCGGAGGTACTGTACAACTTCCTGGTTGACCCGTTCGGTTTGGCCATCGGTTTGGGGGTGATAAGCAGTAGAGGCGTTGGACTTAATCCCAAGTAGCTTGGATAAATCACGCATAAAATTACCAACGAACTGCTGCCCTCGATCACTGATGACCACTTCAGGCATTCCGTAGTCCTTCCAGACGTGGTCGCGATAAACCCGGGCGATCCCTTCTCCACTAATGTGTTCGGTGCAGGGGAGAACCCGAATAGCTTTTCCCAGTCGGTCGACCACCACCACTATCGAGTCATATCTGTTAGACACCGGGAGTTTGGTGATGAGGTCGATGGAGATGTACTGCCAAATTTGCTCGGGGACGGTGTTGGGATGTAAATGTCCGCGGGGGTTGGCGGGAAACGTCTTCGTGCGTTGGCAAGTGGGGCAAGCAGCGACATATTGTTTCGCATCCTGAAGTAAAGTTGGCCAGTAGTAATTGCGAGACACCAATTTGGCTGTGTGATACTGCCCCGGGTGTCCGGACAAGTAATCATTGTGATGGGCGCAGAGAATCCTGTCTCTCAGTGTCTTCTCCAGAGGGACGTACACAGTCCCATCTCTGGTCAGGTAATCTCCGTGGTTCGTCCATCCTTGTCAGCACAGCGGCTCGTCGGGTTATTATACGACTGAGGCGATTGAACGACAATAGAGGATTCGAGTTGTGGTCGGGTTAATGCGACGGGGAGAGCAACTGGAGGGTAGACAAGGATAGTATGAGGCACTGTCTAGGGTACAGGGCCTATATATACTAAACGATTGTAACTGCCAAGTAACGGAAAGGGGGTTTCCAGGGATAAATGAGACGGGTAGGGGTTGAGGAGAAACCGATCGTAGCTATACAATCGGGTTTTAAGGGTTAATGCGGAATAAATGAAATAACCCGAATCATGACAATCCTTCGGGATCCTCTTCCTTCGCGAGTAGTTCCTGAATCGTGTCTTCCCAAAGGTCCTTCTTGCGCTTGATATCCTCCATAAACCGGTCGCCAGGGGTGTCGCGAGGACCGCGGGCATAGCGCGCAGGAGTTCCTCCTTAGAGATTGCCAAAGACATGGTCTGTAGCCATTCAGGGTTTACCAGGTTATTACCGGGTTCTCCATTGAACAGTTTTTTCGACAGCAGCATGATCCCGCTGTTATCTCCTTCCCCCATTTTATGGCCGAGTCGTCTCGACAAGGCGTCGGTCTTCCCGTGGGTTTTGCCGGGTTTATGCACCAGGGAGAAATCATATTCGCTCAGTTCGAGAGACCACTGCGCTTGTCGCCGATTCAGCTTCTTGGTTGTTGTGAAATATTCCAAGTTCTTGTGGTCCGTCCAGATCTCAAACCTCTTCTCGCTGCCCTGAAGAAAGTGTCGCCATTCATAGAGGCAGCGCATGATAGCTAGCATCTCTTTGTCATGTATGTCGTAATTGCGCTCCATGTCGTTCAGCGCTTTTGAGAGATACGCAATCGGAACCCAGACCCCGTCCTGTTCCTGGGACAGCACACCTCCAGTCGCAAAGTCGGAGGCGTCTGCTTCGACGCGCCATTCGCTGTCGTCGGTTGGAAAGTGTAGTACGGGCTCAGAGGTCACCGCGTCAATTAATTTTCGAAATGCGGTGTTTTCCTCCTGATCCCAGCGCCACCGCGCATCCTTCCGGGTTAACCGGGTTAATGGCTTGGAGTGGTCTCTGCAGTCGCGAATAAACCGGTGATAGAAGTTGAGGAATCCGAGGAAACTTTGAACATCCTTAACGTTTCGTGGTTGCGCCCATTCCCGGACACCTGCAACCTTGACGGGGTCCATGCGGATTTTGCCATGGCCCACAATGATGCCAAGATACTCCACCTCGCGTTTCTCGAACTCGCACTTCTCTGGCTTCAAGTAGAGGTTGTTACTCTGCAGGATCTCGAGAACTTCTCGGACCGTTGCCCGGTGTTCCTCGAGGAGTAGATCAATATGTTGTCGAGGTACACAATAACCCGTCCTTCTGCAATTTGTCGCTCGAAGATCTCGTTCATCATGCATTGGAAGGTCGCCGGGGAGTTCGTTAATCCGAAGAACATTACCAGTGGTTCCCATAAGCCGCGGTTGGTGATGAATGCGGCTTTCTCTTCGTCACCCTCTTTAATCCGGATGTTGTAGCCCCAGCGCACATCCAGCTTTGTGAACCAGGTGGCCTTGCGGAGCATATGCATGATTTCGGAGATAAGGGGAATGGGGTATCGGTTCTTGACAGTGATCGCGTTCAACTTCCGATAGTCTTGAACTGGGCGAAGTTTTCTGTCTTTCTTCTTCACAAAAAAGAATGGGGATGCGAAGGGCGACTTCGAGGGTCGAATTCAGCCAGTCTCCAGGTGCTCTTTAATGAAGGCGTCCAGTTCGCGCTGTTCCGGGACCGAAAGTGGGATGCTGCGACTGCGCACAGGTTCTGCACCGGGTTGTAATTTGATAGCGTGATCCCACTTTTTGCGAGCAGGGAGCTTGTCAAAGTCCTGCTTTTCGAACACAGCGCGAAAGTCCTGAAGGTAATGCATGGGTACGCTATCCTCCAAGGTCTGCTCGTCCTTGGCCTCGTGGGCGGCAGCAGCAAGCCTGGTAGCCACACTGCCCATGGCTCGGACATGCTCTGTGTCTTGGCGATCCAGTGAATCCTCTGGGTATATCTTGGTGACAAAAATCCGGTCACCCTCTTCGACAGGTTCTTCATTCTCTTCGGCCAACTCCTCCCAGAGCCGTGCGTGCTTGCAAGCCGGTGGACAGCGAGAGAACCTGAGGGTCTTCTTTGCCCAGTCGATCTCTGGATCATGCTGCTTCAACCAGTTAAACCCGATAATGACATTGCTCTTCCCCATGTCAGTGATAGCGAAAGGGAACACCTCCGAGTGTCCCTCAATCGTGAGGCGCATGCGCACTACATGGGTGATGCGGCCGCCTTTGTTTGGGGTCCCGTCCGCGTTATACACCGGCACGGCGAGTGGTAAGGGTTCCAGCTCTAGATTGTTCTTATCTGTGAATTACTGGTTCATGAACCCGTTGGTGGCTCTGCTGTCAATCGGCCTGACCGCTGTGTACCCCTTGAGGCTGGAGAGCTCTTCCAGCACCACAGGCACCATCATCGAATTTCCCCCAGTTCCTCGTATAAACTGAGGGGATTCCCGCAAATCATCCAGGGCGTCTATGGCGTCCGGGATATAGGTGTCCATGAGGCTTCGGATTAACTCAGGGCACGCTTCTGTACGTCGGGCGGGGTGTGTCCACTTTTTGGCCACTCGCAGCGCGTCTTGCGGTCGTTCGCGCATATGTTCCAGGGTTCTTCAGGCACTGCCTGCAGGGAGTCAGCGCCATTCCGCTTTCTCCATCTGTGGCTTCTTCTCCTTGGGATGGAGGGCGCTTCGGGTTGTACCTGCCCTCCCTTCTCGGGTTCTATCGGTTGCGTTTTCGGACTCTGGTTCACTAGTTTCACTTGCGGGATCCTCGTAGACAGGGAGAATTCTAAATCGATTGGTAGGTGAAACTGGTACACGAGAGTCGGGTATAGTGAGGGACCAGGAGGACGCAACTTTCACTCCTGGTCGTTGGAAAAATCCTTCCCTTCCTCCTTGATAAGTTCTGCCAACATTGCGCGGAATTGCGGATTCTTAGCGAGGTGGTTTGGGCAGTTGCGCTGAATATGCCCAGTCCCTCCGCAGTTGTGGCACACGGGGCGAGGAAGTGGAAGCGGCGCGATCAATGTCCATGGGGACGGGTTCCTGTGCGGCTGGAGCTTTGGGGGTCGGGGGGTTGTTCACCGGGTTATTACCAGGATTACCGCCGACGTTCCCACGGTTGAAATTCGAAGGGCGTCCCCAATTATTGGCTTTCAGGTTCACTGTCAGGTTCTGAGCTGGCGTGTGGTATGCCGCGGGACTGGTGCGGGACTGCGGCGTGGAGGTGGTACGGGCACTCATGTCATGGAGGTGCAGACTGTTGTTCATAGCGTTTCACGCCCGTTTGTGTCTGTCATGCTTGATGGCAGCTTCCTTCCAGCCCACATAGTTGGTAGGCATCGTCGTTTGCCCGTAGATGGCCTCGACCACCGGCTTATTAACTCTGCTCTTCATGAGCCGGATTAACATGGTCTTGTCATAGCCGACGGTTTTGTTGAGGGTATCGAGGACCGTGAAGTACGCGGTTGCAGTGCTCTGCCCTTGCCTCAGCCCTTCCATCTTGGCTTGTGCAATCTCCACCTCAGTGCCTCCCTTGAAGGCGGCGAGGACCGCGGCCTCAAACGCCACCCAAGTAGAGTATGCGCCCTCACCACTGCCAGAGCGCATGGCCTGTACCACATTGTTGACCCAAGCTTGTGCGGGTCCTTCCTTCATATAGAACAGGCAGTAGGTGATCTTCGCGTGGTCAGTGTCATATGCGGAGTTGCCCTGGTAATTGAGCCAACAATCCGATAGGAGCTGGTCGACCTTGTCAGGGTCCCCATTGAAGTGGATAGGGGCAGCAACGCGGGGCTGTTTGGTGTTGACCTTGAGTTCCTTATCAGCAGCCGAACAGGGCCGCCTTCACCGTGATGAGATCGGAGTGTAGCTCGGCGATTTGCGCCCCCAGGGTCTCGCTGTTGGAACGGAGGGCGGAGAGGTCGCCTTCGATATGTTCATAGTTGTCCATGATTTTGCCGTATAGCCACAGGGTTCTGTCTCCTAGTTCAGCAGCCTGGAATTCCGCTTCGTCGAGCGGGTTTACGCAGGGCATCGTTCAGTCGAGTAGTCGGTAGGGGGATACTATCCTTTTGTCAGCACAGCGGCTCGTCGGGTTATTATATGACTGAGGCGATTGAACGACAATATAGGATTCGAGTTGTGGTCGGGTTAATGCGATGGGGGGAGCAACTGGAGAGTAGACAAGGATAGTATGAGGCACTGTCTAGGGTACAGGGCCTATATATACTAGACGATTGTAACTGCCAAGTAACAGAAAGGGGGTTTCCAGGGATAAATGAGACGGGTAGGGGTTGAGGGGAAACCGATCGTAGCAATACGATCGGGTTTTAAGGGTTAATGCGGAATAAATGAAATAACCCGGAATCATGACACTGGGACCCATTTTTTGTGTGCATTGGGTCAGTGAATGTTATTATCAGGGAAGGTTTGAAGTTGAGACGCTGCAAGGACAGAAAATACACTGATTTTGTCAAGATTAAAGCAACATAGAATATATCTGGATATATCCAAAATATATCCATATTCAACCATCTGGATACGATATGATACGATACAAATATGATATGGCTCTCCCGGCTCGATATAATATAGATATGGATACGATAAGTGATTTTTCGTATCGTATTCATATTTGGCCAGCACTAGTTACACCCAATAAGCAGTTAGTGGGCTCTGCCGCAAAGTGCGCTACAGTTGTTATTTAGCTGTGTGGTTGTGTACCAAATTAAGTGATCAAAAGCGAACGGCCCATTAGTGGGCTCTGCCGCGAAGCGCACTACTATTTTTATTCATTGTTTGGACTTGTTAGGTGATCTGTTGGACGCGCATGTCACGGGGAAGCCTCACCTCAGCTCTTAACTCCCACTGCGATGATCTTTCTCGACTTCCCTGAGGATGTTGTTTCCCACTTGCTTTGTCTCAGTGATATATCTTCTGTGATATCGATGAGTCAGGTGAGGCCCAGTTCCATGCAGTCTGACACACATATTGCTGTCTCGGATGGCGCAGACTAACAAATATCTCCACCATCTTGCATTCGCGCGATCCCTCTGGATTTCTCTCGTGCAGGATCTTCGGAATCATGGCTTCATCAACCGATTTTCTGCTGCCGATATCCGAGCGTTACCTGTGCAGGCCCTGGTCCAAGTCGTGAGCTGGTGGTTGGCCCCACGGCATGGTCACCGCCCCGAATTGAGCGCCCGAAGTCGCTGCACCCCAGCGCTCTCCCCAAAATTTCTGATCCTCAGAGAATCCCAGAACCTCCAGATCAATCCCCTCCAAAAGCACCATGTGCACGGATTGTACTATATCCTTCCATCGCTTCCGCACCGACCCCCGGTCCTTTACGCACGCAGATTTTGCGGGGAGGAAAATATGTTCTGTTCAGCTATTTGAGTGAACCAGTCCTCGGATGCTGGCAGGTGGCTGATGATTCCTTGCTGGGGACATATTTCAGCAGCCTCTCCTCTACCTACAACATCCGGGATTTCGCTGTTGAAGTCCTCCCCGGCGGCGAGCGGGTGAATATTGTGATGTGGATTAAACAGTTGGGTGACGTAGGATCTGTACGTGATACGACTGGAGTTGAGATCCGTGTTGATAATATCTGATTGTTGTGTTTCATCCAGTCGTTTGGTGGAGGTGATTAGCTGGGATTTGGCAACAGATAACAAACCGGATGCTCGCCATATGTAAACCGCATGGTCAAGCTTGTATTTCCAACAGGACTGAGTACACTGGTTCGCAACTCAGCTTTCTATCCTTGCCTGTTATCTGTGATGGCTTTGCTACGGTGCGGATGTTCGGGCTCCCGCGGGTGGAAACATGTATCATGATCGACTTTCGCACACAGGAATGTTGCAAGATCATTTTCCCCTCTGTTATTGTGCGTGCTGTATACGCAGCGATCCTTCTTTCTTGCTCAATATTTCCAGGGATCGAATTTCTGGATTGAACTCATCCCAGACTATTTTATCCTGAGTTTCACTCCCCTGTCAGGTACGACACAAGAAATAAGGGTCTATGCCATCACTTCCGTCAAAAGCCAAGAAATCTTCCCTCCAGAAATCAATGATGTGCCAATTCTCGTAGAAGGGGAGATATGGGAGGAAGGGACGAGTCTGTATCTAACACCATATAGTGGAACACTTACATCCTTCATGGGATCTACATTTATCCTGCGCACTTCGAATAATTTAATCCTCTGCTGTCCATTAACGTAATGCACGCCTTTTGAATTGACTGGTGTTCACTGTTTGCGAGAGTACCGGAAATATTTACTTGGGTGTCAACATGCACCGCATGCAAGCTGACCAGATGGATAGAAACGCGGGCCATAGCCGGGTGAAGATCAAAAGATTCATACATAGTATGGAGCAAGATTTCGGGCTTCTATCCTTCGATTGATTGTCATCGGGGCCTTTGATTTTCCAGGTGCGATAATCATTTGGAAACGAGAATGTACTGATTCGGTCAGCAACTGCTATGCCGAGAAATATGGGGGACGGTTCTAGACTCTCGAGGCTCAATCCGCTAGATCTACGTGTACCCCTGCACGCCGCCAATGAGATTTTCAACATTTATGCAGTGTGGATATTGTAGTATGACCCTAGCGCACAAAGCGATAATTTCAAGCTCGTATCTAAATTAGAGAGCTGATGCTACATGGGGGCACTATTTCTCGGCCGAGGGCTCTATCTCTGATTTCAGTGTTCAATTACGCTGAACGTACCTCCATTCCCTTCATTTCAAGGACATCCAATTCTTTGTCCGAGAACATCTCTCGAGTAATTGCAAGAACGGGCGAATGAATGATGTGGCCACCACTTCTGCCGGTGCGCCGGTCGCTGGGAATGGACATTATCTCCGTCGAGGATGCGTACCCGCGGCCTCCCAAAAATTTGCATACGCGCGTTCAGAACCGCGAAGATCGTATTCGCATAGAGTCTGGGTATAACAAGACCCGCAGTTGAGAAGTAAGATTTGCCTGGGAAGCCAAAGGCGAGCGCGAGATTGGTGAGCATCACCAAAGCTGCAAGATCTAAGTTCCAATCACTGTAGTCAAATTGCAGAACGCATATCTGTGAGAGATCCTGTCTCTATGGTTATTCGAATGAGGCGCACCACCAAGACATGCGTTTGACGGAATCCCGTGTCGTTTTGGGTGAGCTGCTCAAGGGAAGGTCAGACAATAGTAACGTTCAAAGTTATCCCTACTTACCTCCTACTCTGACTCCTACTTCTCACCTAGCAAGCATTTCCGCTCGGATTTCTACAAAAATGAAAAAGATGGCTCTTGTATACCCCTACAATATCCCTGAATAATTTCCTACTCAATTTATTAATTAGTTCTGAAGAAGGAAGCAAGAGTAGGAAAAAATTAAATCAACTTTGAACGCCCAGGTCGGCATTTTGTCTGAGTAGGAGAACTTCCCCTTATTTTTTGTACATAATCCCAGTCATGGTACACTTTGGAAACACAGTATTTTTGATCTATTTACACATACTTTCTAAGCTGTGAATTTTCTTTCGGAAAATATGGGGTGGAAGTACAAAAAGGGACAAGAGAAGGAGCTAAATTTTAGCAGTAGGAGCATCAAAGATCCTTTCCTGTCAAACTGCCTACTTGGGCTGTTCCTACTTTGCAAGTAGGAAAACAAGCAGGAAGTCAAATAGGAGCCGAGTAGGGGCAACTTTGAACGATACTAATATCAAAATATAACCAAGGGAAACGGTAGGTAGTATGTCATGCAGACCGCGATGAAGATGTCGCTCAATGCAGATCCGGCAAGCCAAAACTTTGAAATGTCCAGTCAACATTATACATCGGTTATCCCCGGAGTGAGTTATACGCCACCAAATTGCCTCTATTCTTCCCGAGTAGTGTTAGATCTTCGAGTGCGAATATTAAATATACACATATGTGGGAGGAGAAATAACGGCACCTTCGTGTGTGAAGTTTCCAGTCAAGAATGCAGCGATACTACTTGCGAGGGAGATCTGTACGTAATTTCAGACATGCGGTGGGGGGGGAGACACAAATACTCACGAGGACAATCAACACAGGGATCACCCGTTGTTTGGATAACACATAAACACGGTATGCGTAGAACGATTTTCCGATGAAAGCAGCTAGAGAAGGGATAACAGTCAGTCAAAGAATCTGGGACAGCATACTTGATACCAAGTCCGCTCATAATAGGGATCCCCAATCACTCAAGGTGTACGGCCGTCAAGGCAGAAAAGTCGCCGAAACCATATCCAAAAGTTGTGAATGCGTCGTGAGTGATCAAAATTGTCTGTACCAACTCAAGGATGTAGACAACATAGACAAGGCACTTGGTGAAAGGTCGATCGTTTGGAGAGGCCTCGTAATAGCGATCTGAAGTATTTCGGTACATAACATACATGAGCGAGAATGAGGAATTCCTGGTACCGACCTAGGGACCAGGTCTACTTTCCGTAAATAGGCTCCGATGAAACACGTCTCGATCATGACGGTCATTATCTAGTTACCGATCACGTGTTCATCCCCCCCCTCTCGCGAAAACAGGCGAAAACCTTTAAATCGTCGCCTCTGAAACCCGTCTCGATCATGACGGGCTTTATTAAGTTACCGGGACACGTGCTGTGTATGGCCCAAGTATGGCCCTCAGCTAAAACTTTTTAAAAACCTTTAAATCGCGTCCTCAGAAACCCGCCTCGATCATGACGGTGATTATTTGGTAGCCGGTTAACATTTCCTCTTCTAACACCCTTGATTCTCATCTCTGAAACACATCTATATCATGACGCTGTCCTTTCACTTACTGTCTCAATTTATTTCTCCGTGATAGACATTTTTTTGTAACCCCGGGACATACTTATTGACGACAATAAAGGATGTATGAGACTAGTATATTCGTCCACAGTTCGACGTGACAAGATAAGTCAACTACGGGTCTTGTCTACAAATTTTAATGAGAGAATATAATACATAAGCATCACCGTAGAAATTCACCTAGCAAGTCCAAGCAATCTGCAACGTTACCGGAACTCTGTGGTCTAGGGTCTTTTCCCACCGCTTCATCTAATTTGACGACTGCACCCCCCTATCCAATTGAGAGTGATTAACCAACATGTGTCCTTGGAGACGCACTGAAATGGTAATTTGTCCGACATACTTCAGCCGCATCACTCCGTTTTTTCCCCCTCCTCCGCAACTCCACGCATCACTACCAAACAGCTTACCCAAAAAGCTACGTATTTTGCTATATCTGGCCATAGAGTCGTTATCGAGACTTTTGGGAAGGAACCCGACCTCCGTCTCACGCCCCCTCTTATTAATATGCTATTGCTAGAGTCTCATAATCATCGGACGGGTACACCGGGACCTATTTAATAAGAAACCCAACCGTGATTGAAACCTTCAATTCACCTTGGATAAATCCACTTACGTTCGCCTTCTGCATGCGTTCGAGTCAAATGCTAATAAATCAAAACTTCACCTTTGATTCCCATCCATCCAATTCCCTCCCACCCAAGTCCAGCCTCCAGTGCATTCAATATCCATTTGTATGTTGCATCTCATCTCATTCGTGTTCGAGGATTGCAAAGGGAGAGCCATTCTTCTGCGTTCCACCTCCAGCCCCGCGCTTCCGGTTCAGCCCAACCACCTCCGCTCGTCGTGGTTTTTCAAAGCTTTTGGGCAGGGGATACATTTGTTGATTTGTTCTTTAGTTCACTGCTTTCAAGAAGCGGCGGCTGAGTGTAAGCGGACTAAAAGGGTACAAGGAGTCATCCTGACAGCACGGCATTATATTACATTGGCAACGGGGATGATCTTTGGCCCCGACACGACAGGAACAATATTAATTTGGGTACGTCGCTCCCCTTCGCTCCCCTCCAACACCTACCCCTGAACTTGCTTTTTAAGGGTACTGAAGCGAAGGTAGGCTTGAGGGGTGAGTTTTTTGTTATTTTAAGGGTTAATTTCTATCCAAAGCTGAACAGAGACTTTTAAATTGAACAAATAATATCTCACTCATTTTCTGACAGGAGTAATCTCCGGACTCTTCTAAGGGGAGTGCATATTTTGAGCTCATTTGGCACCGACAGATCCCTGTCCTGTCCTGGTTTAACTACAAAAGTGCTGCCGAGCTGTGCACGACAGTTTTCAAATAGAACTGGACATACATGTCACTCTCTGCTTGAGCCACCGTTATTCTATGTCTCTCTCAAAGGCCTCGGATAGTTTTCACCATTACAATACTTTTCCACTCACTCTAATCCATCGCCTACCTCTTCCTTCTTCACCTCCCTGTGGGCCCTCCCACACAGCGCATTCATCGACGTCGATTGGAGTGTCTATATCCCTCACGTAGACGTGGACTCTTCATCACTCTGTTTGTTTCGAATACATATTTTGGATAATTC
Organism: Mycena epipterygia; assembly: GCA_029281465.1. Taxonomy (NCBI): domain Eukaryota; kingdom Fungi; phylum Basidiomycota; class Agaricomycetes; order Agaricales; family Mycenaceae; genus Mycena; species Mycena epipterygia. The sequence continues at coordinate 334,733 of JARJCQ010000031.1, read as the reverse complement.
TGGTACTGGCATGGATGGTTTTGTAAATCTTGTACAGCATGTTTCTCTCATTCTTGCTTGGTTGAATTTCGTTTCGCTCAGGGCTGTGAGACAAGCAGAGAATTATCTGCAGAGAACTGGTTTGATTAAAGCAAAGGTAATGGTGGGTGACACTGCCTTCAGTCTCATTTGGGGTGTGCAGTAAAACTGCGAGAAATGCCTAATGTGCAGGTGAATTACCGAACTTAAGTAAGAACTCACTGGCAAGAGAATTATTGTGAGCTGGGTTATTACAAGGAAGGTAAGCCTGACTTCGGTTGAAATCGCGACATGCAGTAACACAGTGGTAAATAAATACAGGTGAACTCCAGAATTTTAATAGCCCTGTCCGGACCACGATTTGACATCCAACTTCGAGCCCAACTTTGTGTCCCAACTTCGTCCATTCGATTTGACCCACCCACTGCGCTTGCCGAGACCAAAAGACGAGAAATGATGGCTCAAGTTGGAGCCAAGTTGGGGTCGAAATCGGACCTCAAGTTGGCCACGAAATAGGATATATGAAACACCCTAATCCCTCAGACACTACTCGGACGATACGTAGGAACGGCATAAAATTTCTCAAGACCTCATACACAAATTTACCAACCAAAATGATGGTTGCGCGCTCGTAGATCATGGCTTGCAAGAACTCAAAAACAGTGAACATGATGATGCGACGCACTCGAACATTCGGCTCGGTCCGGACTGTGTGAGTGCCGATTGTGTAGCCATAATTTCAGCAGTATTTTCTGAGAATCCCGGTCGCTTTCTAGCTCGCGGCATATCACCTCCAGCATGCGCTCGACAGATTAGAATGATATTTTGGTTGTGGAGCCATCCATTTGCGCACGCGCCACAAGCCATTTAATGGCTCCAATTGCTTCTGCGCAAGCTGTCTATTACCCCCTCACAACCTTGAAATTATCTTCAACGCGCGTTTCGAAGGTCAGACCTGTCTCTGCCTGCGTGGCCCCTCCAGAAGGTGGCACAGAATAAGCTGTCATCATGCTACCCAGCATTCTCTCTCACATGCATGCCACCTCATTGAGCATGCAGGCCTACCTGATCACGCCGACATGCAGAAAGCTTCGTTTGTTTCGAGACGTGTTGCGGCACCGGAACCGTTTCCCCCGCGATGCCCCAACGCCAGCGCACAAAAACGTATCAGTAGCGCGCGCGTGGGGGCTCAGTGTGGGGATGCCCAACGTCACGACTCTGAGAACTCGCGTGCGTAACACGTGTGGTGCTGCGCGATACTGCAGCAACGAGGTGGGCCCGCACCCGTCGCTCTCCGCGCAAAGTCCCATCGATTATCGTTGCTTCGTCTCACAGCACCACAAACTCGCGTGGAACCCACGCAAAGGTGTATGTGCGCCCATTCACCCACTGCGCCTCTCTGCAGGCTGGGAGGTCATCACAGTGCGTTCGCCCTGTGCACCTTGCATAATGTGAGTCTGATACTATCCGCAGGGCTCTCTGATGCCGCCGCTTGCTCAGACAGGGCCTTCCGACTTTATTTATTTCAGGTAAAAGCCAAGGGGAAATATTTGAATTGCTCTCGGTGAGTACGAATTTCTCTTGCTTCAAGTTGTCAAACAACGCGCCTTGGCATTTCATTCCTTCCGACGCATGTCGATCTGTTGATCGAGGCTGGATCTTTTTCAGCACCGCCGATTGACGCTGTCGAATCTCTCACTTGTTTCTCCAGTACTCCGGGTACATCACAACGCTGCACCTGTAATACGTCTACATCCATCCTCTCAAAGACCACCCGACTGCGTTGAGTGCGGCTCTTACTATGTCGTGCCTGAGCCAGCAGCACTGACATCTTTAAGAGACAGTTTTGGACAGTTCGTTTCTAAGGACCACAATAGACAGCTACATAGACAGACAGACCGATGGCAGTTAGACGCCCGTATTTGCACCATTTTTAGCTTTCATTATCTGCGTTCTCTCCGGAAAGCGGTCCGAGTCAACACATGATCTCGCTACTTATAGTAAGTATACTCTGAATTTGTTCAAGACCGTTCACTCCGGGAATATCACCTGCCACACCGTTTCCCTAGCACCCTATGCAACTTCGACGCACCTTCTTTAGGGAATTTCTGGTTCCCACACATGGGAAGCCGTCGTCTCGCTCACTCGAGCTAGGACTTCATCCGAAATGTGAGTGGACCATTCGTCCGACGTGATCGAGGAATCCAGTGATGCCTATGATCCAAGAATGTCGCCACCACCTCGTTACCGTGGCGTTATCGGCGAAATTATATATAAATCCCAAGATCTTCCCGCCCTCAGAAGAACTTGCAAAGACAGGGAGAATCATGAAGTATGCGGGCGGTTTTTCTATTTGCACTGCTTTGGCTCTGTGCGCCGACGCGCGGAGATCATGTGCCAGGCACGTGCCACTCTTTCGAACTGGATGTGGTCTGATGTGGTGCAAACCCAATGGTTCAGAACCGTGGAGTACATTCTAAATGGAACCCTGGAAGGGCAGAAAGTTCTACAGCTGGATAACTTTTTTTCGAGATATTGGATCAAGCTCAGATTTGATTTTTTTTCCCCCACTTGTGGGGAGAATAAATATCACAATGAAGGGCGCAGCTGCGTGGTGTACAAGTCGCCCCAACAACTCATTAAACTCAGTGCGATTGACGCTCGCGATTTCACATTAATGCCAGTAGATCAGGTCAGATCAGGTCTTTCAGATTGTGATCGAAGAAGCATTGCCGAAGCTTCTTTACCCTTGACGAGGCTTTTGTTACAGCTGTATGATACTAACCTTGGCAGGCACCACGATCTGCGACAATTTCAAACATGTACATATCCACTTGGACAGCCGCAGATTGGCGGAAACTGTCCATCGAAAGGGCGAAATCATAAATGGCACATACATGCAATTTACTTCCAGCATCGGGATCGCGAGGGCAGAATTAGAACGAATCTACTTTACTGATTCACTAATATGACGGAGAGATAAGCAGGATGTGTGGGCATTGCAAATATAGCCTATGGAACCAGACGCAAAACCTGCCGTCTCGGCTAGCACCAGACGCATAGCAAACCGAGAAGGATGCGATGCTCAATTGATGTGTAAGAGGGCTGGCTAGCCAGTAAAGAATCGTCCCGGGCGTGGCTTTTATACCTCATGGAAGGCATTATATATGTACCCTGCATGGACGTTAACGCAGTTATAAACGAATCGGATTTGGCATCCCAGCTCACAAAAGCTGGCGGAAAGCCTGGTCAGAGGCTTGAAAACACGCGTAGCATATGCTGATGGGCGCCCACATGTCCACGGCATCCTGTGCTTGGTGGACAAGATGTTGACGTACGGAATTAAACAAGGGAAGGATTGGACAATTTTTTTTTGTTTCGAATATCTGAAGACGCGTGGCTCTACGGTCAGATCAGTGACACTGGAACTTCACACGTCTCGATCCGACATTGCCGTCCGCCAAATCCGTCAGCTTCCCATAAACCCCGAAACCAGCTACGGTAGAACCGGGCAAAACCCTCGCGTGCTGTTTGAAACAGACTTCTTAGATGTGGTTCTGTGATAATCATTTTCAAGTGATCCGGCGTGCCTGTAGTCTGTTGTTAACCGCGCCACCGTGATTGAGTGGCCGCGTTATTATATAATCATCGGAGTTTGAATTTCGAATCGTGCCGTTCTCTGCCTCAGGCTCATTCATTTTGAAAAAATAAGAAGCCAGATGTCTTCTATTTGTATTCAGAAGTGACTCCTCTCCTCAGATTTTGTTTCTCTATCTGTGTTCCTGGTAGAAGAACTTGCGGCTTGCTCACGTGGCAGCCCCATCAAAAATTGGACACCTTGAATCCGAATGCTGTGAGGGAGTTTTGGCTGGAAAAGTTCTTCATTCTGGTGTTCTACACAATAATATGAAACAAATCTCTGGACAGACACGTTGCAAGTCCCCCAACGTCTGCCGCAAAATTTCAGATTACATAATAACGCGGCCAGCGATCGGCGCATCAACCTTTTCGACAGACTATAACAAACGAGGTACGAGTTGGAAATGTTATAGTGTCTGTTTATAAGAGACTAGCGTGCCTGAGAGGGGCGCGCATAGTCGTATACTGCCCTTTGCTGGTAACCTGTTTTCGGCCAAGGTCGGGCTGCAACCCGCAACAAAGGAACGGGAGTGGCATCGCGCCCAGCGCGTCAGCGCCCGCGGTTCCCCGCCGTGATCGTTTCGACAACGCCTCGTTTATCATTCGGTGCGTGGGGATATGTTTACCTCCAATAAGAAGCTGGCAATTACTAATATCACTATCAGAAATTTAGTGCCGGGCGGAAGATAAACGGGGACGGAGCTAATTCTGTCAAAGTAAAACTGTGATATATCATATCAGGAACCCAATGATGCTGTCGGGAGCACATTGATCCGGAAGCTACTTAAAGCCCCCAATGAGCGATTCGTCGTCTCCATCCATTCCCGCCATGGCCTGGCTCAGCTCCCTTCTTCTTCTTACCTTCGGGACTGCGCTTTCGTCTGGGGCCATTCTCACCAATGTGGCGGATTTGACGAAGTTGAAGCTCTCATTCGATTTTATTATCGTTGGCGGGGGTACCGGAGGCGCTGTCATCGCTAACCGTCTTTCCGAAAATCCCAACTACCAGGTCCTGGTCCTCGAAGCAGGCGGCTCGTAAGATTCCCGCTGCGCCGTTTATGTATTGTGTCTGATTTTTCATTTCACCACAGCAATGTCGGCGTCGAGGACATCATCGTTCCCTTCCTTTGTGCTACCGCGTCGCCAGGTACCCCCCAGGACTGGAACTACACTACCACCCCCCAAGTGGGTTTGAATAACCGCCCCATCCCGTACCCGCGTGGATTTGTTCTCGGGGGCAGCAGCTCTCTTAGTAAGTCGTCGTCCGCGCGATTGAGCAGTTTCTGACGCGAGACTTTCAGATTATATGGCCTATGCCATTGGTGCGAAGGACGATTTCAACCGCTACGCAACGATTTCCGGGGACCAGGGCTGGTCGTTCGACAAGTTGGTTCCATACATGCGCAAGGTGAGCAAAAGATCGATCGTTTTTGGGTTCGGCATTATTCTGACGGTTCAATTACAGCAAGAACGCTTCACCCCTCCTTCGGACGGCCACAACACCACTGGCCAGTTTAATCCTGCCGTCCACAGCTTCACTGGTATCAACACGGTGTCTCTGAACGGCTTCCCCAGTCCCATCGACAACCGGATTATCGCGACCACTACTCAACTGGCCGAGTTCCCGTTCAATCTCGACATGAACTCGGGATTTCCTCTTGGTATCGGTGCGCAATCTATACACGTATAATTTTGCAACGTCTGACATTCCGGCTGGATCAGGTTGGGGACAAGCGACCATTAAAAACGGATCGCGGAGCAGCTCGGCGACGTCGTATCTCGCTGCTGAATACGTCAACCGCCCGAATCTGCACGTCCTTCTGAACGCGCGCGTCAGCCGTGTTCTCCAAACCTCGCCCGCCAAGCCTACCACCTTCCAGACCGTTGAATTTTACCCCGGTCTCACCAATTCCGTAACAACAACCACCGGTGCGTGTTAACATTTTATCAAGCATGACAGCCCGCTGACGTTCCCTTAGTGAAGCCGATGACTTTGACCGCAAAGAAGGAGATCATCCTCTCCGCTGGGTCTATCGGGACGCCCAACATCCTGATGCACTCGGGTATCGGAGACGCCGCGGCGCTCACGGCTCTGGGAATCAAATCACTCCACAACCTCCCCTCGGTCGGGAAGAATTTCACTGACCATCCTATCCTTTTCATGGGTTTCGAAGTCAACTCGACGAACACATACGAGACCATCGAGCGCTCCCCCACTATCTTTGCCGGATTCCTCGACCAGTGGACCAACACGCGCACGGGTCCCTTCGTCGACAGTCTCTTCAGCCACCTCGGTTGGCTGCGCATCCCCAGGAGCAACAGCATCTGGGCCGGCAACGTTCCCGACCCCGCTGCAGGGCCCAACTCCCCCCACTTCGAACTCATCTTCTCGAACGGGATCCTCGGCGGTCCTCCCCCGACCGGTAACTTCATGGGGATCACCCCCGCCGTCATGGTTCCCACCGCTCGTACGTCTCCATCCAACCCTCAATATATATACATGTATACCGGTATCTGATTTTTATTTTTTGCGTATTAGGTGGTTCGGTGACGCTGAACAGCAACAACGTCCTCGCCGCCCCGTTAATCAACCCGAACCTCCTCGGGACCGACCTCGATCTGGGGATCATGCGCGAGGCGGTGAAGAGCACGTTGCGTTTCGTCACCGCGCCGGCTTGGAAGGGCTATGTCCTCTCCAGCGTCGGCGTCAACAGCAGCAGCACCGACGCCCAGCTCAACGCGTTCATTAAATCGAAGACGCAGACGATCTTCCACCCCGCGGGCGGCTCGAGCCTGTCGCCCAAGGGCGCGTCGTGGGGCGTCGTCGACCCAGACCTCACCGTCAAGGGCCTCTGCGGGCTCCGCATTGTGGATCTCTCGATCGTGGTGCGTCTCCCTACCCTCGCTCGCGCGTTAATCGCTAATTGAATGATGTATGTGTTATTGTAGCCGTTCATCCCTGCAGCCCACCCCCAAGTCACGGTATACATTATGGCGGAGAGGGCCGCTGACTTGATCAAGGCGGCCTGGGCTTAAGCTTTAAGCTTAGGAAGGCCGACTTATATTTAAATATTATTAGGGATCTAGGAACCTATTGCGCTCGTTGTGTTGGTGTTGTATATCGTATAAATCTATTATGTAATGTTATTTACCGAGAAGAATATACGAATTTGTTGTCTTGTAAAGAAAAATGGAAGGCCGGATAACGCATGGATTCCTTAGAGCGTTCACCCGGACTTCGGACTTCGTGCTCGGTGGAGTGAGTGAGAGAGAAGAAGAAGGAAGAAGAAGCTAGAGTTTCGCTTGTGGGAAACTATTCAGAAGTTTCGGAAGTTATATACGGTGCTAGGTAACGGGCTGACGGGGGTATTTCTGGAGCGAATGGTATTTGGTTGGTCTTCGCACGTACTGTCGAACATGTATAGCGGACCTACCATGTGCTGCCTCGAGAGCACGAGACGCGCGCGTGAGATTGAATTCAAGTCCATCTTCGCACGGCTAACTGTCCGTCGGTCTTTCTTTCAAGTCGTTTGCTGTGATCAACTCGCTGTCTACAACCGTCTCTCAAGGAAGCCAGCTCAAACACAAAATTCAGACATCGGGGCATAAAAGTCATAAATTCGTCACATAGATAATCAACATAAAACTAGTCGGAAGGGCGTATCTGACCAAGCGCCAGCATGATAGCCCTGCCCATATCAGGGCTCACGTTGTGGAAAATGCACAGCGCGATGAACGCCTGCGACGACCTCCCAGCTTGCGTATCGTGCACGAGGCGCCGCCACACCGCCTTGTCCTCCATCCCGATGGCGCGTCGCAGCTCTTGAATGTGTCCACACACAACCTTGTGCGGGTGCGGCTGTGCGTTCCACGCGCGTTTCTGGTGCTGCGAGTCAAAGACACAACAATAAGTAATAAGCACAGAGATGCTGCGAGGAAGGGACAATATATGCGTACCTCACCACTGCAGTATCGCGCCACGCCACACCCGCCGCACATGCGCGAGTCCTCTGGCGCCGTGCGCGAGCCGCAGCTAGGGGCGGTGCATTTGACGTTGCGCATCCCCACCATGAGCCCCCACGCGCAGTGCAGATACGCCTTGCGGTTGTCTGGCGCCGGCGGGGGGACGCCGCGCGGGACGAACGTGTGGCCATTGCGCCGGCACACGACTTCGAACCACGCGCAACTCTTCTGCATGTCGCCCTCGCTCTCCCCGGGAATGAGGTGCGCCTGCATGCGCACTGCGATGGCGTGCATGCGCGGGAGAATGCCGCGCAGCATGATATCGGCGACGCCGGGCTTGTTCTGTGCCAGTTTCTGGAAGAGGGAGGCCGCGCAGGCGGAGACGGGACCGTCGAATCGCGGGTTGAAGAGCACTTCCAGGTCGTGCGTGGGGAATTTGTCGAGCGCGTGCTGGAGGTGGTCTGTTGCGAGCGAGAATACGGCGGGTGTTCGCAGAACGTGCGTCTGAAACTGTGGCCACAGCATCGCCACTCCACCGATGAGGGCGAAGCATCCGTATCCAGTGGAAGGGTCCGCACCCCACTTCAGGAGGGTATCGCAGAGCTGCCGCGGTCCTCCGCCGAATGGCAAGAGGTCCTCGAGCCGGGTGGGCCACCGCTTCTTGGCATCGTGCAGCGTCGGGTTGAAGGATTCGAGCATGGATGCGAGCACCTTGCAAAGGATGAAGAGCGTGAGCTCGTAAATATCGCCGGCGGTCAGGGCGGGCGGCACAGGGGAATGCAATTGTATCGTCTGCGGATTGTTCCAGTCGCAGTGGCACTCGCACAGACGGCGACGCAACTGGGCGTGGTCGGCGGCGGAGCGTGGAGTGGACATGAATTTCATCGCTGCCTGCAGGAATGAAACTTGGTAGGGAAGTCCGTGGCCGGAGCCGTAGATCTGCACGAGAGCAGAGTAGAGGGAATAAATGCAGCAGGCGCGGGGGTTCATAGGGTCGTTGAGAGAGAACGCCAGGATGGGCTCAAGATGGTGAGATATGGGAGCCATGTTGTAAAGCGGGAATGAGCGTTGCATCCGAGGGCAGTGGGCTTATATATATGAGAATTGAGGGCGGTGGCAATGGTTGTGGAGCCGAAAAATGGCCACCGCGAACACAATGCATTTTGCTTACCGAGTTTGGACGGTGGCCACCCATAGATTTGAATAGACACGACCCACAGGCATCCGGTGAGATACCCAATCGGGACTGACAATGGTGGCCCGTTAAAAGCAGTGACCATGTCAAGATCGGCGGTCCAAGCAAAAGAATAGAGCACGCTTTGACCAGATTCTTTCCGATTTCCACCTTGTTCGAGTGTTTTGACAATCATCCTCATGGGAGTAGTAATATAACGATTGTTAGCTGATAAAGACCGGGATAATCCAGGGATCCGAGAGAGCCTGAGTGAGGGAAGAAACTTGGCAGAAACAATGCCTCATGGCCACATCAGATCATTCAGACACGGAGGTAGGCGAGGCGAGAACGAGATACAGTCTTGTTCCAGTCGCAGAGGTATCTTGAAAATTCGGCGTGCTCAGAAGCGCAAGAGAAGCGCCCGGGACATTGGTTGATGGGATCAGAGACCGGGTTCTTCCGTAAGAGATCGTCGGCCGAAGATTTCGGACGAATTTCGGGTGCCAATCTCTGCGTCAGCGAATCGTATTTTAGTCGTTCCCCAGCAACAACATCATGCAGTTCAATGCCCCGGGCCCATTTGCCAACGGCAGTTCGACTGATGGCCTCGAGGTCCTGATCCCCGGCGCGAACGTTCTTGGAGGAACTCCCATCGCGGGCTTTATCATCGGGCCGTAGTTCAGCACCGTAAGCACCCTCTATGACCACGGGCATTCACTGCGGCTTCGGCGCCGCATGCCGGGACTGCGCCAACAACTTCGGGTTCACTGCATCTCCCAATACCATTGATATATACGCCTTGGGTACTGCCAATGGGGGGTGCCGCATCGGGCTCGTGAGTGCAGACCAGGACGCCATTGTTGGGTGGATAGATCGGCTACAGGGGCGCCATATCTGTTTGCGCAGCTCCTTCCCGGTGCTTTCTAAATTCCCTACAACTTTGTTACAGCAATGACCTGATGAAATGAATAGCTAGTTTGATGCAACTTTTGTTGGTTAAAATAAGATGTTCGGGGAGATTAAACTTGAAGAGTCAACGGGCTTCCAAAATTTGGAAAGTCGATACCCAGCCAATTAAAGATTTGCAAGAGGGTCTGAAGGAATATATCCCGCGCCGTAGGACTATCCCAGTGTTTAGTGTTGCAGTTTGAGGTACAGAAGGTGTGGGTGTAGCCTGGGATGCTGAATGTCTGCTCCGACAAGCGGGTGCTCCATCCTGTGGAGCTGGCACTGACGCGCTGGGTCACTGTGTTTGGTTTGTCGAGTACTCGGAGCCATTCAAGTTGCAAAGTCAGTGAGGTTAGATGTCCCAGCATTTAAGAGAAATACAAGAGATGAAAATACTTTGCATCGACATACTGGGATTGTAGTCTATCAGTGAGTTCGATCTGACTTACTCCCGGAATTCACAAGACGACTTCGCAAGAGAATGAGTGAAGAATTCCCTCTTCTGGCTCCTCAGAGATAAAAGATTAACCATCCGTTCACAGTACACAGAAATAATTGGACGCTAACTTTTGAACGCTCTGATTCTCCTGACAGAGGAGCGAGAATTTGATCGCCAATGATGATGCCAGCACCGGAGCAAAGGCGGTAATTCGGCAATTCGGCAACACAGTCGCTTTAGAACCGCAGCAAGACGTAAATGAAAATATCAGACTATTTGAGACCATGATATGAAATGTCCCCCTGGAAGATATGAAATGTCATGGCTTGAAAATTGATTAAATATCAATATCAACAAGGTCGAACTGAATGTGAACTTTTCAAGTTAAAAATGCAATCGGAAGACCGCGGTCATTCGGCAGACTGCAGATATCATGCTCGAAAGCCCTATACGAATGCTCAGATGGCCTCTTCTGATCGCCGAGGACATCACCGGAGCAAAGGCAGCAATTTGGCAACACAATCGCCATGCGAAAATGGCCTGTACTTAGAACCACAGCGAAGTAATATTTCCCTCGTTCATTGTCTCAGACAACGCAGTATGTCGCTGCTTGTTTATAATGATTCATTTACACTGCTCATATGACACCCGCTTTCACCTGCAGAATTCTACGAGATTTCTGAATGGTATACCTCGAGATATTGCTTTGAGCCGGTGGCTCCGTATGGGTCTTGGGCTACACCAAGTCCTCGCATGCACAAATTGGTCACCATATCAGCCATCAATACGAACCTCCTCAATGATATTTCCATGGTCCAAATGTCCCACAACAATAGCCTGTTTATGAAGGAATCTACTAGTCTGGATTTTGATGTACATATCTGTCTCTGAATCCCAACTCACGCCACCTTTACTGAGTTAGATACTAATAGGCAACAAGAGCGCGCCGGGGCTTCTCGCCCAGCACTTTGCTTGAGTCTAAACCAGACAGCCGACCTTGCCGAAGAAGCTTTTGAGACTCCGCTTCGCCAGTTCCCGGGACCTGCCAGGCCCCCGGTCACTATCTTTGATGTCGGTCGCATTCTTTTCCGAACTTTGTTGCTGATTTACTCTCTGAATTTTGGCTTAGGAGGGTTGTTACTCTATATCCGACCAAGAGTTGGTTAAAAACATCAATTTTTTCTCCCAGGTCCAAATTTTCGCTCCTGACTCGCCGCGGGCACTTTACGGCCCCCGCAGGCCCTCCGTATCGTTGAAATTTTAATTGCGCCATGTACCCCGCATACTCACAAAAAAAACTACTGCCTCAGGTATATACTAGTTCCAAAAAATTTCTGCGCTCCGCGCGATTTACTCTATGCCAGACCGACCGCACCCGTTTCAAAGCTGTTTTACTCTATGGGGCGGCCGGGGATAGGGGCCATTTGGGGGCGTTGTTTTACTCTATCGCCGACCGCCATCAAAGGTAGTGACCGGGGCCTGACCTGCCCTAAGGAGATGATAGGCTTCGGACGGACAGACAGACGTAAATTTACAAAGAGGGTGATATTTGACTCAATGAATCGTCTTCTTGCCCGACGGGCAGCGGGTGAGGCTGTATTCTATGCCTCAATGCATAGTTTCCGAAGGGGTTAAGGTCGTTACTTGAATCTATTCATTTTACATGTGATGGATGGTTCTCGGAGATATCTGATGTTAACTTGGATGATCTACTCGATCTCATTGACTATGATATGTAGGTGAAAAGGAAATTGTTTCCAAATGCTAAAATGTCATGGGTATAGAGTTCTGAGGCGAATTTTCGGCCAGAAAGCCCCAAATCACATATACAGGTACGGCATGCAGCACAGAAGCAATAGGTTACTGAAATTGGGTCGCAGTCAGGCATCTAATCTATCCTATTCAACATTTCAGGATTTTCAGAGATAATACCCGACTCAATTCGACTTGCACTTACTTCGAAGTCAAGTGAAGTCGGCTCATTTGAAACCTCACCAAGACTGTGGCCGATTGCAGCGGATTGTGGTCCATATAAGGTAATGCAAAGTTCTCCCGGTTTTTGTGATGACTCCGAGAACGAATTCCGTTCGGAAAACGCTATAAGGATTGTGTCCAAGTTGGAGATGGTTCTATAGATATCGTGACATGAATTTGTTAGCCGAAACGGAAGTGACGCCGAGATGTAAGAGTGGTGTTATATAAAAGACTCGAGCCTATAAACAAAGCGCGATAAATAATAATATCGGAGGGAAGGTCGGAGTCAAAGATCAAGTCGAAAACGAAGACATGATATGTGTGCAAGGTGCACGAATCCAAGTCGGCATGCAAGACCACTGGTGATGGCTATTTCAAGCAGGACTGCAGAGGGGAAATTCTGGCGGGTCGTCTGCAGGAACGAAGTTAGTTATGTATGTGTGATTTACGTTGCAAAATACGGGTGCACAAACCTCTCCATTCACCGACGGACCACTCGATATCAGACGCATGCACGCGCATACGGAGCCCAGCCCCGGTGAGACGCGCAATTTGCTCTTGGTCTATGCCACTGGGGACCGGATAATCGGCGAATGAGCTCCGCCTCCCGGTAAGCCTGAGCTCAAAGGACGAGAGCGGTTCGACGGTGGGATCGGATTGCCTGGCGTGCAGCATCGCGATCACGGGAGTATGCATGTATCTACTCTGATTTTCGGAGACGAAGAGGGTGCGGAGCTGAGGCAGCACTGTGGGGGATTGGAGATAATTGTACAAGGTACCGGCACCTTCGTACTGGTAGGTGCGGAATTCCTCAACGGAGGGGCATTTCCGGAGGCAGTCAAGAAGCGAATCACCTTCGATTTCGCACTTGACGAATAATACAAGGTGGCGTAATCCACAGGGAGAACGGGATAAGAACGAGAGAAGAGTTGTAATGTGATGGTCCTGCAAAATTGTGTACTGAAGACGGCGGAGGTGGGGAAGTGTGAGGGCCTTGAGGAGATCTCCTGAGTCAAGAATCAAGGATCGGAGCAGGGGAACATGTTTCAACATGTGAGATGGGAAGTCGAAGGTGGATGTCCGCAAATGGAGGAGGGCAGGGAACCGCTGGAATATTTCTGTGCAATCAGTATCGAAATTTTTCGTGTGAGCTCCAGGGTTGTTAATGGCCAGGCGTCGACGGGAATGTCAGAGAAGCTGAAACCACCGAATAATCTCAAATCCCGTAACCCAGGGGAGTCTCGGTAAGGTTCCAGTGCCTGGGCCGGTATGAGCCCAGCGGCCCCGACGACATTGAGTGAAAAGCGCGATAGGAGTGGAAATGGGCCAATTGACACGGCGAAACATCCGCAAGTTCCGTGCAGACGGAATCGTTACATCGAGGCTTCCCCACTGCTGTGAATATTGGAGTATAGTATCGAAGATCCTAATCGGTATCGAGTTTCGATTTTCGCTGCAGCGCAAGGTGATGGATAGGAAATCCATTAAAGTGACGGAACCAAGTCTCTAGAAGGGCGCAAGTGCCATCATAGGAAGGTTCGCCGAGCTCATGAATCAAAGAGACGTCCGGGCGAAATGTAAAATCAAAGAGCTCCAGAGTTGGCCAACTTCCAACGCTATTTCTCTCCAGCGAGTGCAAATCTGTGTTAGCAGCAAAGGTGCTGCGTGGGGGGATGGTGTAACGCGCCCATGTGTGGGAAGACAGTAGATAAAGATGAGAGCAGTGATCTCGAATGGAATCGTTAGGATAGGATAGTGAAACGGTTCCCAGGTGTATGGAGGCGGATTCATGGTGGCTTCCAAAGCTGTGTTTGTCACAGAGGTCACCGTGACAGATGCGCACGCGCCATTGATCCCTTCTTTTCTTACCGTCAACTCTAGACTGTGGTCGTCAGTGACAAGGAACTCTTGATCCCCGAATCGGTATATTTCGGGAATTACCTAGATTCTCATGCTGATGCAGGCATGAGGAGACGGAACCGCCCCACCATGAACCTTGGACCCACCTTGGACCCACCTCACAGAATCATTGCCGTTGCTTGAAAGCGCCCCAGTAAGTGCATGGTGCGAGATAATATCCCAGTCTCCGGTTGATCTCCTTCGATCGAAGATTTGAATTTCGATAATGAATCTAACGAACGAGTTGTGATTTCCGAAGCGCCTACTAGGAACACATCCTGGTTTGTAACTCCGACACTCAGGATTCCCGGTACGAGACCTTCAAGGTCGCAGGTACCCACCGCGAAGCCTACCTTAAAACCGCACCCGTTGATCCAATGGTAAGTATTTATCTCCGACAGCGCTAGTATTTATATTTCGCTTTTCGCGGGAAAGAATCTTACGCGACCCCTAGGCAACAATGGAGTTCCCTAAATACTCTGCACTGCCGACCTTTCCCAATAGAGGCCTACTCCTGAACTGGTTAAATGCCTTACTTGTGGTTTAGTATCGCCGCGCCTCATGCCGCTTATTTTCGGTACGGAACATCTTCCCAGTCTTCCTTTGACATCCGTAAGGGACTCTTACTCCACGGACCACAGCACGGTGGGATCCGGGATTTTTTACAAGCGGATCTACCTTGGACGCGGTTCTCTCTTTCCCTTTGTTGACATATTCGTTGTGTCAGAGGAGAACTAAATCCGGGGAGCCGAGGACGGTCCCATGCGGACGCACGTTGCCGAATGGCGTCGGGAGTTGGCGCCTAGCAGGGCGACAACACATTCCAAGCGTATTTCAACCTCCATCTATTTTAACGGCGTGCTCGAGTAATCGATCGGTCTCGCGCGGGGCGAGTCATGGTGCGGACGGTTCCGGGAAAATTGACTTGATGATGTGGCCATCTTTGATTAAGGATCGCTGTATTGGAGCCGCGACGTGCGGGATGCCCCTACTTCCCACCTGTCAATAACTCATACAATTGGGTCTGTCAGTATTCCAAGCTCTCATTTTCCACCCTTATCTTCTCCTCTCTATTCTCTAACACTGTTATCTGCGGCACCCGCTCGCGTCGTCGGCTCAGCCATTTGGGGAACTTGATTCCCGGGCGCTCTGTATATATAAGGTGTGCTGGCTGATTCCGAGACATCATTTCGTCGTGACGAAGCACCACAGCCGCGACACATATCCAATACCCATGGACCCGAGCCGCACAGCACACCTGAACGACGAGACACCGCGCCAGATCCATGACCGCCTACAGGTCTACCGCACCCACAACGCCAAATTCATGGAATACTTCCCCGACGGGACGTGTCGCGAGCTGGAGCGGAACGACCCCCTGAACGTCGCCCTCCTGGCGAAGATCCCGTTCCCGAACATCGACCTCCAGCACGTCCAGCAGATGATGAACACCCTCCGATATTTCCTGTTCGACCTGCAAAACCGGCGGCGCGAACTGGTGCCGCACCACGGGCCGGAACAGACGCTGTCGAACATGGTATTTTACCGCCAGTATCAGGAGGGATATGGCATCATTATCCCGGTACAAACGTACAACTATGCGAAATTTGCGGTCTCTACGCAGCTGAGGAACCAGCTTGCGCAGACGGCGTTCGAAGATGAAGTGCAGATGCAGCAGAAGTTTGTCGCGTCGGGGAACGGGTATTATTTGGATGTCAGTCATTTTCGTTGTTCTCGTTCATCCGAGAGGAAATAACTAACCGTGACTGCAATGCTCAGGCAGCGATCAACCGGGTTATTTTCAATTTCAAGAGGGAGATGAGAAGACTTGAACTGCAAGAGCGACTGCAGGGGATGGGGCAACCTCAGTATTCTGGCAGACCCTCCCGCGACATAACCAGGCGCCGACTTCACTGGAGTATGGTAGCCTGATACCCAGGAATACCGACCGACGTCGACCATTGGTCAACCACATTATGATGTATTAGGTATATTTGTTGCACAGTAGGGGTGTATAATGGACGTAATAATAATTTTTAAAAAGTGACGCAGAACTAAAACCCCACTTTTAAAACGCCGTGGACCCACAAATAATCCGGATCGGCTTTCAGGTCCACACCAGGGGAAACAGGGCCGTCAAGGGGTCAGGGTCGGTGCCGCGCCCTGAACATCTGCGATGTTGCCTCCCGTCGCTCCCGAACACCATCCCTGTCAAATTCGGCATCTTGTTCAACCAAGCAACACCCTAGTATCCGCTACGCCCCATCATCTACTAATCCCCATGTTACCTCGGTCCTCAGCAGTTCCGAGTTCGAGCCGTCTTCGTCTTCGAAGATCTCGCGGCGGGGATCACCAACGCTGTGCAGCGATCCTACTAATATCCGATGTCGACGTGGAAATGAAATCAGGAAGCTCGATGTCTTTCAAATCATTCTGGTTGTTCCTCCGTTTGCTCCCGACGATAGCGATGCCCCCGTTTCTCTCTCCGGACGCTGAGTCCAATATACGAGTACGTAGCATCTTTTCCACTGGATTCAGTGATTCAGTGGTTCAGAAATTAGCATTGCTCCTAGTAATACTATAATCCCAACGATCTTGCGGGGCATCAACGGCGTTGTACGGAGACAGGTCGGTTGTTCGTTCCGCACGTGTAAATGAAATCAGGAAGTTCGATGTCGCAAATTATTCGGTTCGTTCACAGCGATATCGATGCCTTCCCTCCTTTCCCCTATATACCCTTATTGCGATATATCTTTCCTTCACCTCCATCAGGTAACTCGTAACGAGTTTCCGGTCCGAATCCTTCACGAGTAGGTACATACTATATACATACATAGCATTTTTCTCCCGACTCGGATGCATTCAACGGAAATTAGCATTGCTCCTACATGTACACCCACGTTCGAATGATGTACAACAAAATTAGATTTGTGATCGGTTCATATACATACATAATAACATCTACGCAATACCCAACTAAAACGGCAAGTGGAACAGAGGCGTAAAGTGAGATAAGGAGGCGGGAACTGAGATAAGGAGGTGTAAACTGAGATAAAGAGGCGTACAGTAAACCTCAATCACAAAACCGCCGGAAGGACCGAGATCACGACACCTCCCCCTTCTCCTTCGCCACCACGTCCGAGCCCAGGTTACTCCGCGTGTCCTCGCTGTTCCCGTCCAGCCTTATCGAGGTCGTATGCGCGCCGTGTGCGTCGAGGCGATACCCGTGCGCGTCGAGGCGGCTCGCGGTGGTGTCGGTGCCCGTGCCGGCGGTGTGCACGAAGTGGATCGGCTGCGAGGCGAGGCCGGTGATCGTGTACTCGAGTTGGGTGCGCTCCATCGAGACGAGGAGGACGATTATTACTGGGTAGATCGCCTGTGTTCGAATGGATAAATGAGTGGGCATGAGGATGAGGGTGAGTAGGTGGGCGTGAGCAGGTGAGCATGGGGATGGGGAAGAGAGAGCGGGTGAACTCATGCTGAGGCCGCCAACTGAACGGCGATGGGGAAGGAATAAAGGGAACGATAGCGATGGGAAAGAAATAAAGGGGAAGAGAGAAAGAAAAAAAACGCACGGATAGCTGCGGGACGAGGTTCGCGCCGATCTTGTACCCAGTCGTCTCCGTGCCCTCCTTCGTCAGGATCGTGTACAAAAACGGCACCTGCGACAAAGGATGATGGATCAATGTTTAGAATGATGGTGATAGTGTGGTCGATGGGCAGGGGAGAAAACGCACCCAGATGAGACAGTAGATGGTGCCAGACTCGGTGAGGATGACGAGGATGCGCTCGATTTTGGTTTTCTTGTTTTTCGGCAGGTCGAGCTCGTCCTTGATCTGCCTCCGGTATTGCCTGTATTCAAAAACAGAATCCGACCTCCGTGAGCGTCCGCGACGACAAAATAAATATATGCAAGTGAATGGGACGCACCACACTTTGTAGCCCATGAGCGCCGTCGACACCATATTCGTGACCAGCAGCGGCAGGACGAGGATGAGCGCGCGCGGCCCGGTCGGCGTGAATTTATCGTTTCCGAACAACCACAGCGTCCCGAAGGTCATATCCGTCGTTGCGCCCGCTGTCGAGCGACGTAAGTACCGCATATGATATAGATAGAGAGATTGACTGGTGCGCACCCAAGCTGCCGAGCAGACACAGAATGAGGACCAGGCGGACCTTGAGGTTGTTCTGATAGAGCACCCACGCGCGCCAGACGACGATGCCGTCGCTCATCAAGTACTGCATACCCAATCTTCATTGAGCCTGAATTACAGCATGGGAGAGGAGGGGGACGCACGTTCACGCGGCCGAAGACGTTTTCGGAGAGGCGGAGGTTGAGGAGCTTGCGGGTGTCGTTGGGGGGGTGCGGGCCGAGTGTTTCGAGTTCGATGACGTTGAAGACGAGTTGTTCGAGGACTTGCAGGTTGGAGCACACGAACATGAGGAATGTCGCGGCGAGGAGGCCTTTTCGTGCGGGGAGCCCCACTTTGTGTGACCTGGAGTGGACCCATTAATTGCGAGCCTGTGGAGTTGGACAGCTGACGCACCACAGATTGTACGCAGCGATGCACACGAGCGTCGTATACAGTCCTGAATATATCTTTATTCAGAGATGCTTTTGAAATGTGAATCCGGAGGGCATACCGTGCAACCAAAACTGGATCGCGGTCGTTATAAGCTCGCCTTCCAGGCTATATACAACGGAGCCTGGGAGTGGACCCGATGGCGTTGGCGCGGAGGACATTGTGAGGTGGGTGGCAGAGGCAAGGATCTGCAGGCACCTCTGCGGGGTTTATATACATCATTGGGATCAAGCTGAGAACTTCGCGCTCGTTTGATAGGTTGATACGATGCGGCTGTGGGTGAGTAAAGATGCTATTTAAAGGAACCAATGATTGTTTGTAGACTTAATATCGGAGGTCGTGTGAGTCTTCATGGATCTTCAGAGTCTTCATAGATTTCCATGATGACATCGTTCAGGAGTAATATGGGCTTGAAAGGACCACCTTGAATTCGTCCTGCTGGCGCACTGCCAATGTTTTAAAGCTGGTACTCCATCGGCGGCGCCCATGCTGGACCCGCCATCAAATCGTGTGCTTAATAGACGTGACAGATCGATCATTTTTACGGATCGCTACCGCCTATCAAGAATTTCAGCTCCGCTATCTCCGCGGGCGTTGGTAAGAGACCGCGTAGAACCACCGATTTGGGAGAGAGAGAGCTCCAGCCAGCTGGTTTCAGGCGAGCGATGTTAATTGATACAGCAAAGAGGACAGCACGCGACGGGTGCCCGGCGCCCGGAGCTGCCCAGAGAACCTTGGAAAATGATTATCGGGGATAAGATGATTATCACTCTCGTGATTGGCAAACTCCTGGACGTCGGCTGTTCATTGAGCTGGACATCGGCTGTTCATTCGAACCGACCTGCGCATTGGCCTGCTGTCAGGGCACGTCCAGGCACCTCTCGTCAAGGACGTTAAGCGAGGACCATGACGGACCTTCTTGATTTATTATGTCTGCGACTGAATAGCTGAACACTAAATAGCAGTTCAAGTTCTCATAGTAGCACAGCTATATTGTACGCGGCGCGTTAATCAAACCAATTTAAATTGCTACCGTCTGGCCTTATCGAAGCAGTGCGCGTTAATCTACCGTCTAGCCTTATCGAAGCAATTCAATGTTCTAGAATCAGTCGGCACGGTTGCTCGTGTACGTAAGGAACCCTTGACTCGTTGCGTAGCCCGGAGAAACTGCGAGGAATTAAGGAAGCTTTGAAAGCCGACTTCTCCTCTCCGGGTAATCCCGACGAACGATTGCGCGATCTTCGACTCGCCAGAGTAAAGTATTTCACAATCGCGCACACATCCTAGACTCACAGCTAAATATATCTCTTCGAGAGTCGCCTCCACATTTACGATTCTCCGGCATTCCTAAGCGTGACCGGCCGTGTAATCCTACCTACCTATCTGGTCAGATCTGCGAGAATCACCGTCGAACCGGTGCCGAGGCATCGCTGAATCCTCTCTTCTCCCTCAAAGATCTTCCTTATCCACCTAGTTCGAGTAGCTGCGGTGGACACCTGCCAACGCCCAAGGCAACTGGCGCCAACAGCGATTGCGATTGGACTCTGGATTGCGATTGGACTCCGGCTGCCCCCGTGCCGCTCGACGGCAGAAACTGCATAGAAACAGATAAGAAGCTACATACAAGCAACACACAAACGAAGGACATAGAAGCAGACAAAGCAGACATGCAACACTGCAAGCAGACACGCAAACAACGCAAGCAGATATGCAATGCGACCCATACCATTGGACGGCGCTACAAGCCTGCCATTGGACAGCGCCGAAAGCATGCCATTGGACGGTGTTGAAAGACGGAATCGAACCGCACTTGACGTGCAAAATGATCGTAGCTGTAGCTGTAGCTGTCGAACGACAGGGGTAGTCCCGGGCTTCTTTGGTATGCATTGATACAATCCCGGGCGCGTGGGGAACGGTAGGCATAGTAAAAATAAATCGGCAGTATAAAAATAGGAGTGTAAAAATAGGTCCGGACATGACTTTGCGTACCATAAGCCCAGGCTGGGTCTGGGATTAATTATTATCGGATCGTCAGGCCTGAATCTCGGTCCTCACAGAAACTGGTAGTCTCATCCTGACTCCTGAGACATATTCGGCAGTGGACCGTGCGTGGTTATAATGGTGCTCAATCTTGGTATCGGCCGCACACTCACGTCGCGTTATATATCCACATACACCCAAGATGTGCCTTCGCTCCGCTTCGGCACCTGTACCTATCAGCTGCGGACGTCAGTGACGCAGGTAAGATGGCTGATTAAATGTCCCAACCGAGCTAAAACACAATTCCAACCTGCCAAGTACTGAATGAAAATCCAGCCAGAAATAGCTGCCCAGTCTAGATCTGAACATGGGTCCAGGCGACGATGTCCGCCTTGGTCCGACATCCGGCTACGGGTTAGATATGTGGTAGGAACCAGCCAAGGCCGTGACATGGGGGTCAACGAAACTTGCAGGACAACCTAGATATTTCCGATTTCTGGGACCGCGATAGAGAGATAGATAGGTCATTAATATATGAAGCTGAACATAGCCGGCAGGGGATCACGAAAGAGCCAACAGAACCGCGGAAACGACCACGATCATTTGAGGTTGGTGCGAGGGTTTGTTTGCATGGTCAGGGAAGGAAGACAGCCAAAAGCTAGTGGTGGGATGAGGAACGGGATTATGCTGCGACTGTCCTTTTATATTTGTAGCAGCACTACGTGGCCGCAGTTCAACGGCTCACCCTACTGCGGCGCAGTGGGAGTTTCGGGGGACCTTCGGAAGTTTTTTGAACACTGCTCGTAGTCGCTCCGCGGTCGAGAAGCAGCGGAAATCGCGGGCACGGTGGGATTTGGACCTAGATGGGGATTTATTCTGGACTTTGACATGGAAGCGGAGAGCGAGCAGGGAGTCACATGGAAGGGGATAAGCCAGAAGGGGATAGAACCAAAGATAATGAAAGCCGTCTATTTCGTTAAAGAAACGGATAATCTCCCGTTAGCATCATCTCAAAATCCCTGTCCTCCCCCTGTCCTGCTTCTCCAACTGAGCCCCTAACCGGTGCCAGCACCCGCTCGCCAAACTGTTTGATTTATTTCATCCTCGTAATGCAGAAACGCCACGAGCAGCAAGCATGTCAATGCCCAGGCTCTTCAGCAGCAAAATTCGGCTAGCAACCTGCACTCTGGCCCCAATGAACAAGTTCGACCTGAAGCCGTCGTTGTATATACTTAGGGCTGCCGCCCGTTGCCGTTCCAACGGTTTGACGGCACCCGTGGACGGGTACCGTGCCCGTTCCGTGAAGGATTTTCTACAACCCTCGACGGCACGGTTACGGCACGGCTGCATACTCTGACGGCCCGTTGAAACACGGCCGTCACGGCCGTTCAACGGCTAATTTTTTCCTGCAATCAAAAATATTGACTGGGTCTTGGTTTTGAGCCGGCTACTTTCTAATACTCCCAGATATACTAATGATATGTACTATCCAAGTTGCAGCCCTCTTAGTTCGCAGAAATCGAAGAAATGTGTTGGTATCGGTATTTGCCGCAAGGTGATGGCGGAGTTTAAATTCGTACCTCGCTCGCGATTTTCTTTCAGCTTTGACTGATTTGAGGATTTCATCACTCCTTATGATGCTGCAGAACTAATGGGTGGTTTTAGCACTATGCAGGAAGTGCATGTGGCCATGTAAATACACAGCATGGGTAGGCTTGCATCCAGTGCTCCACTAACTTTCAACATTGAGATTCAATTGAGGTCTAGGAACGAAAGCCCCACAGCCCCACATCTACTGGCTACCGCAGGAGTCGATTTTGAGCAAAAAACACTGAACAAAATACTTGAACACAACCGTGTACCCGTTACGGCCGTCCCGTCGACCGTGCCGTCCCGTTTGGATTTTTTTAAACCACTCCACGAGTCGTTTTCTGACGGCCCGTGCCGTCACAACCCCGTCGATTTCACGGCCGTGCCCGTGACGGGCACGGGTGGCAGCCCTATATATACTGCACGAGGTCCGCGCTGATGACGGTCCATATCTGCGATTTTGAAGGCCTGGCACCGTGTTCGAGATGCACAGAAGAGAGAGCACTCGTAACTTCGCTTCGGAAACTCGAACATACTTGCTGGTTATTGAAGTCGAAAGTCTCGATCGAAAGAGGTCAGCTGGGGACTGGAGATAGGATTGCGTGTTATACAATTACTGGCACACTTCTAGCAACGTCAAATTCTGTGAGGTCTTGATAGACCTAAGGTGAGTCTAAGGTTAACGTTTCTTCCCCAGGGGCTCAAATCGAAAATTTGGAGAGGACTCAACGTCTCGTTACGTAGGCTCTATTGAGTACATTGTGTTCTAGTTAAGTGTTAAAAAGCGGGGCGGGGCAGCTGAACACGCGACGGAAAGTGTCTCTTCAGTTGTAGACCATTAACCCTATCCTCGACGTAACATCGCGGCGCGGAACCGCCCCTTGACGGCCCGGGTTTCCCGGGTCTGGACCCGAGGGCCGATTCGATTATTTGTGGGTCCACGGCGTTTTAAAAGTGGGGGTTCAGTTCTACGTCACTTTTGAAAGTTATTACTACGTCCATTATACATGCCTACTGTACAACAATACCCAATACATCATCATGTGGTTGACCAATGGTCGACGTCGGTCGTATTTTTGGGGATCAGGATACCATACTCCAGTGAAGTCGGCGCTTGGTTTTGTCGCGGGAGGGTCTGCCAGGATACTGATGTTGCCCCATCCCCTGCAGTCGCTCCTGCAGTTCAAGTCTTCTGATCTCCCTCTTAAAATTAAAGATGACTCGGTTGATCGCCGCCTGAGCATCGTGGTAAGGTGTTTCCTCTCGAATAAGCGAGAACAACGAAAATGACTCACATCCAAATAATAACCGTTCTCAGATGTGACAAACTTCTGCTGCATCTGCACCTCATCTTCGTGCGCCGTCTGCGCGAGCTGGTTCCTCAGCTGTGGAGAGACCGCGAACTTCGCATAGTTGTACGTTTGCACCGGAAGAATGAGCCCATATCCCTCCTGATACTGCCGGTAAAATACCATGTTCGACAGCGTCTGTTCCGGCCCGTGATGCGGCACTATTTCGCGCCGCTGGTTTTGCAAGTCGAACAGGAAATACCGGAGCGTGTTCATCATCTGCTGGACGTGCTGGGGCTCGATGTTCGGGAACGGGATTTTCGCCAGCAGGGCGACGTTCAGGGGGTCGTTCCGCTCCAGCTCGCGACACGTCCCGTCGGGGAAGTATTCCATAAATTTGGCGTTGTGGGCGCGGTAGACCTGTAGGCGGTCATGGATCTGGCGCGGTGTCTCGTCGTTCAGGTGTGCTGTACGGCTCGGGTCCATGTATATTGGATATCTGTCGCGGCTGTGGTGCTTCGTTACAAAGAAATGATGTCTTGGAATCCGCCAGCGCACCTTATATGCAGAGTGCCCGGTAATCAAATTCCCCAAATGGCTGAGCGTTCCCCGAATGGCTGAGCCGACGACGCGAGCAGGCGCTGTAGACAACAGTGTTGGAGAACAGGAAGGAACAAGGTAAGAATGGACAATGAGAGCTTGGAATACTGATAGATTAATTGTATGAGTTATTGCTGGGTGGGAGTTGGGGACATCCCGCACTGTCGCGGCTACAATAACAGCGATCGATGGCCACACCATCAAAAGTCAATTTTGCCGGAACCGTCCGCACCATGACTCGCCCCGCGCGAGACCGATAGATTACTCGAGCATGCCGTTAAAATAATCCTGAGACGTGGAGGTTGAAACGGGTTTGGGATGTCTTGCTATCCCTAGACGCCAACTCCCGCCATTCGGCATTTGGTATCCGCGTGGCACTGTCCTCGGCTCTCCGGATTTAACTCTCCTGACACAACGAATATGTCAACAAAGGGAAAAAGAGAACCGCGTCCAAGGTAGATCCGCTTGTACAAAATCCCGGATCCCACCGTGCTGTGGAGCAAGAGTCACTTATGGAGGTCAAAGGAAGACTGGGAAGGTGCTCCGCACCGAAAATAAGCCGCATGAGGCGCGGGGATACATAAACCGCAAGTGAGGCATTTAACCAGTTCAAGAGTAAGTCGCGATCGGGAAAGGCGTACAGTGCAGAGCATTTGTAGAACTCCCCTGTTGTCTAGGGGTCGCGTAACATTCCTTCCCGCGAAGGCGAAATATAAATACTTGCGCTGTCGGGGATAAATATTACCATTGGATCAACGGGTGCGGTTTTAAGGTCGGCTTCGCGGTGGGTATCTGCGACCTTGAAGGTCTCGCACTGAGAATCTTGCGTGTCCGAGTTACAAACCAGCATGTCTTCCCAGTAGCCGCTTCGGAAGTAACAACTCGCTCATTAGATTCATTATCCAAACCCAAATCGTCAATGGAAGGAGGTCAACCGGAGACTGGGGGTATTATCTCACATGATACACTTACTGAAGTACTTCAAGCAGTGGCAATGATTCCGTGAGGTGGGTCCAAGGTGGGTCCAAGGTTCCTGATGGGGCGGTTCCGTCTCCTCATGCCTACATCAACATGGGAATCTAGGTGCTTCCCGGAATATACCGATTCGGGGATTAAAAGTTCTGTGTCACTGACGGCCACAGTCTAGAGTTGACGGTAAGAAAAGAAGGGATCAATGGTCTTCAATGGTCCGTGCGTATCTGTGACTGTGACCTCTGTGATAGCACAGCTTTCAGCACTGGTTCAACACAGCCAACGTCGTCTTGGACATCGTGGCACATCCTGCACTCTACTTTCGATGACTATGAAATAGGACGAGCCGAACTTAAGTGGCGGGCGATTTTACCGCCCACCAAACTCAAGTGCGCGTGGAACTTAAGTTGCACCTACATGCCTACCACACATATGGGCATGCATACATCTGCAGCCTCACCACGAACTTAAGTCCCAGCACACAAGCTTAAGTCCCACCATGCCACTCAAGTCCCGGAAGTTCAGCGCACATCTTCAGCTGTATTAATATATAACTTGAGTTCCAGACCACTTAAGTGACAGCTTGAGTACTTAAGTCCTACCCTAGTACCACTACGATGTATACCCTGATCCGTAGTCAATAACGACTAAATGTGTTAACAAACCGTTATACGTATACGCACCATATCATTCATCTATTGAAGGCCACCTCGCACCCCCCGTCAATCTGCCGCTGGCCTTGCGGTTCCCACCCGCTCTTGGCAAGCGCGGGTGGCGGCACGCCCACCAAACGCGACACAGTCCACACGTACCCCGCGCGCCCCGCAGTGTCGAGTAATACATCGTCGATGCCTTGCGCGAGATCTACGTCCGAGCCATATCAGCGCTGATCGTTACCGAGGCCATAACGCACCAACACCGAGTGGTCGTGCTCCTTGGGCAGGTTCAGCTCCGCCACCGCCTTGGAAATGGTGTTGACGAGCTTCAGGTGAGTTGTCTGTGCGTCCCGTCAACGCGCGTCACAATAGAGAAGAAAGGAACATTCACAAAGTCCCCATCGCCTCAAACTCCGCCCCGCCCGGGATGGCCGGCCAGTGAAGCGACTCGATGAACGCGTGCGGAAAAACAGGCGCCGGGGGCGGCGCGGGCGTCAACAGCAGTGCACGAATGGGCGAGTACTAGAAAGTCTTGTGCGGGGCGGGCAGGGTGATGAGGTTGCTGGCAGTCAGTGGCGCAGCCGACGCGGTCTCCTGCGGCACGGCTGGAGGCGGCCGCCGAGGGTGGGAAGGGCCGAGCTCGGGTATAGTTCAAAGAGTCAAAGCGGAGGAGAAGGAGGTCGACGATGAGTTGGCGCGTTGCCACCGCTCCTGGCTTCTTGTCAGAGTAAAGGAGCGCGACGAGCTGGATGAACGGAGTGGGGTATGAGCTGCGGAGTTCGAAGCACCCGATGGAGTACGTTTACAGTGAGCTCGTGCAGTATTTGGTTGTCGTGCCGTTTAAGTTTGAGTGTGTCGGTGAGAGAGGAAGTCGGAAATTTCCTCAAGTCAAACAGCACGTGACAGTGAGACAAACATTTGATGGTGGCAAGGCGGTGGTTCGTCTTTGTTCTTTCTCCTGCACCACCTTTCTCTGGCGAGCTCGAGTCAACCTCCAATCTGCTGCCTTCTCCGCGGTGAGTCCGCTCAGTCCAGGTACTTCGCTAATTCGTGCCACAGCTTGGGCTCCGAGAGCCCTTTACTCTGTCTCCGAGCTGGACACGTCCAAGGACCCACTTCTTTTATCTGCGCCTCTGGGATATTGGTGTCTGGTGTGTCACTATTCCACTCTAATTAACCACCTCTTAACATTGTCACCTCAGTTCCTACATCCGCCCCTTCCCTCGCGTCCCTCCGCAACCCTCACTCTCCGGTAATGCCTGCTCCAGTCCGTCGCGTGCCTGTCTCTCTGGCGCGCGGAATTGTTACGGCGAGTTTCTGTTTCATCTTATGGGTCTATTGTTTCTCATGGGATGGTGTTCCAGCTTCCCTTGAAAAAGAGGTACGAAATTGCGACCCTTGACCATCGAACCTGAGTTATGCGGAAACTCAAGTCTACGTGTACAACTGAAGACGAAGAAGTACTTCAGTTACGGGCGGACTTCAGTGTCGGCGGACTTCAGTCCTTGTGTATATATATATAGATTTACACTCATATGCGATCTTAAGTTTGAACTAGAACTTATTGAATCAAGCACGAACTCAAGTCAGGGATGACGAGAGATCATGGTACGAACTCAAGTTCGAAATGACCCCTGCACTTAAGTTTGTGAAAAAAATGGTGCATAACATGTAGTAGGCTACATTAAGAAACTTAAGATATTGCATTACAGAGCTTGAGTTGTAGTAGATCTTAAGTCCTTGTGGCGGTAAAATCACCCCGAACTTAAGATGACCTAATAAAGTATTTGGATGACTACTCCTGCGTAGGATGGATCTACCTCGTGGTACCATTCGACGGCGCGATGTTCCGCCAGAAGACGGCCACCGCTTCGATTTCACGAACCTTAACAAGAACCTCAACGCGATACAGTCCGACTCCTCTCACGCCTCTCTGGACGTCGTCCACGACGCGGACCGGGGAACAGTAGACGCAACCATGAATCCCCCTCCATACACCTGGGAACCGTTTCACTATCCTATCCTAACGATTCCATTCGAGATTACTGCTCTTATCTTTGTCTACTGTCTTCCCACACATGGGCGCGTTACACCATCCCCCCACGCAGCGCCTTTGCTGCTAGCACAGATTTGCACTCGCTGGAGAGAAATAGCGTTGGAAGTTGGCCAGCTCTGGAGCTCTTTCGATTTTACATTTCGCCCGGACGTCTCTTTGATCCACGAGCTCGGCGAACCTTCCTATGATGGCACCTCCGCCCTCCTGGAGACTTGGTGCCGTCGATCTAATGGATATCCCCTATCCATCACCTTGCGCTGCAGCGGGAGTCGAAACTCGATACCGATCAGGATTTTCGTACTGTACTCCAATATTCACAGCAATGGGGAAGCCTCGATGTAACGATTCCGTCTGCACGGAACTTGCGGATGTTTCGCCGTGTCAATGGCCCATTTCCGCTCCTATCGCGCTTGTCACTCAATGTCGTCGGGGCCGCTGGGCTCAGGCCGGCCCAAACACTGGAACCTTACCGAGATTCACCTGGGTTACGGGATTTGAGATTATTCGGCGGTTTCAGCTTCTCCGACATTCCCGTCGACGCCTGGCCATTAACAACCCTGGAGCTCACACGGAAAATTTCGATAGCCGATTGCACCGAAATATTCCAGCGGTTCCCCGCCCTCCTCCATTTGCGGACATCCACCTTTGACTTCCCATCTTACACCGTGGAAGCGATGAAACATGTCCCCCCGCTCCAATCCTTGATTCTTGACTCAGGAGATCTGCTCAAGGGCCTCACACTTCCCCCACCTTCGCCGTCTTCAGTACACAATTTCGCAGGACCACCACATTACAACTCTTCTCTCGTTCCTCTCTCGTTCTCCCTGTGGATTACACCACCTTGCATTATTCATCAAATGCGGAATCGAAGGTGATTCACTTCTCGACTGCCTCCGGAAAAGCCCCTCCGTTGAGGAATTCCACATCACCTACCAGTACGAAGGTGCCGGTACCTTGTACAAGTATCTCCAATCCCCCGCGGTGCTACCTCAGCTCCGCACCCTCTTCGTCTCCGAAAACCAGTATAGATACACGCATGCCCAGGTCATCGCGATGCTGCACGCTAGGCGCTCCGATCCCACCATCGAACCGCTCTCGTCCTTTGAGCTCAGGCTTACCGGGAGGCGGAGCTCATTCGCCGATTATCCGGTCCCCAGTGGCATAAGCCAAGAGCAAATTTCGCGTCTCACCGGGGCTGGGCTCCGTATGCGTGTGCATGCGTCTGATATTGAGTGGTCCGTCGGTGAATGGAGAGGTTTGTGCAACCGCATTTTACAACGCGAATCGCGCATGGCTGACTTCATTCCTGCAGACGACCCTCCGGAATTTCCTCTATGCAGTCCTGCTTGAAATGGCCATCACCAGCGGCATTGCATGCTGACTTGGGTTCCTGCTCCTAAGACATTGTGCACCTTGCATACTTACATGTTCTGTTTTCGTTTTAGACTTCACTTTGACTCGGACATTTCATTATTTATCACGCTTTATTTATAGACTCAAGTCTTTTTTGTACAACACCGCTCTTGCTTCTTGGCGTCGCCTCCGTTGTATCGCCCAACAAATTCATGTCACAATATCTATACTTAGCACCGTCTCCAACTTGGACACTGTCCTCAAGTTATGTATGGCGTTTTCCGAACGGAACTCGTTCTCGGAGTCGGGATATCAAGTCCCCAGATGTCCAACCATCTTCCAAATTGCATTGGACGTGTGGCTATAAAATCAATAACATAACCGACGTCCACATGAACGAGCGTATTGCCGTTCGTGAGATAGCCGTCGCTGTTACTGAATCTGGTTGGATCGGTGGGAACGGCTGATGACGATGCTCGCGAAATTTCGCCCATTTATCCACGGAGACTGTGCCGAAGTCACAGTCAGGTCCTTTCCAGTCCCCAGGATTTAAGCCAATGAGCAGAACTTGAAGATCTCGTCGTCGCGCTGGAGGAAGGGAATGTCCTTCCCCTCTTCTAGCGAGTATTTCGGGCGCCGGCCGTAAAGGAGGAAAAGCTCCTGCTGGGGCGAGTCGAGAAGTGGTGCGGTGTGGTAGGAGGGGCAGGTATTTCAATTCCAGTTGCCTTATTGGAGTAGCTCGTCTTCACGGAAGTGAATGCAGCGGATGCGCTGTGAACCATTGGTCTCTATTTCTGTGCGTTTCAGGCTCATCGCATCTAGAAGTCTAGGCAACCCACCCGGAAACATTAGGCATGGGTGGCGCAGCGTAGAAAGAGGAAGGCAAGACCAATGCGAAGGACAATTCCGAAACAACAGAGTGGCCTTCCCTTGCGGTCTTCATGTCATGGTCTTCAGAGAGTTTATTTCTATGAGGTAGCGCCATGGATGCCGGTGCATCTTACGCTCATATTCTGGCTGGAGCAGTTCACAGTCATCTCTAACGCAGCTGAAGCGGCAATAATATTGTATTATAAGTACAGGCGATTCGAGTTTCGTGACAGGCAGTTTTTACTGCAAGAATGGCGCCGATGCAGCCCCAAAAGCACGTTCGATACGCCGCAGCGCCAGCTAGGAGAATTGTTTCAGCAAATGCAGCCGTGGATGGGATATCCCGTACCTCCATCGTGCGCCGCGGGTGAGTAAAGATCAACCTGAACCGCGTCGGGATCGGATCGGCCATAAGCGTCGTGGGTTTCTGTGGCACAATTCATCCAAACCATTAACATCCGCGGAAATGACAAAAGTGTAGAAGCGGGAGAACGCACGAGGAAGACCTTCTCCTTGAGCATGGCGGCGACGGCGAGGTCGAGTTTCACTGCGTCTCCGGCGGACGGGTCACTGATCCGCGTGATGAAGGGCGCGAGGTCGACAACGACGTACACTCCGGCGTTCGCGCACGTGAATCTGGACCCGCTTTAGGTTGATGCGAGTCGGTAAACGCGGGCAAGAATACGCACGGAAGACTGTGGAAGATCATCCACTTCGCGACGAGCTCGTACGCCGTACCCAATGCCGCGCTGTTGTCCGCGAGGAACTTCTTGACGAAGGGCTTGTCTCCAAGGAGGCGCGCAAAAAGAAGATCGCTCGCAGCGGAGATGGGTGTAGCGTTGAAGAGTGGACGGAGGAGGTTGACGAGCTGCAGATTGGACGGCGAAATAAGAAGCCCCACTGCGATACCTCTGATAAGGATCGGGAGTGGAAATGAAGATGAGCACGGCTGACATTTAAACCCGCTGGCGCCGAAATCCTTGGTCGGACCTGCTAGAACATGCACACGCGATGGATCGACACCAATCGCTGGCAAATCATAGGAGAGGATGGATTCGAATTTAACGTTGAAAGCGGGCGGATAATCGGAATCAAACGTCGAGAGAGCGTAGACCTCATCCACGATGAGGTGAATGTTATACTAAAGTAAAAGTTAGCTATTCAATTTTTTTCTGGCATGCCGAATTCACCTTCTCCGCTAACAGTGCATATCCTAGAACCACGTCCTTCGCGACAACCTGTGGCAGGGGATTGTGTGGGTTACACAGGAGGAGGATCTGGATCTTTACGCCTTGCTCGGCGCTTTCGAGAAGCTTAGTCTCTAGATAGGGTAGGACTTCTGTTGAAAGTGAATCAATATCCGCGGGAACGTCCGCAAGCACCACAGTCGCGCGCCCAGGGTGCACAATATCCCGGACATAGTCATCTGCAATGGCCGTCAGGCTAAACGCCAAATGCTTTCGAGCACTACAGACCGTAGAATGGCTGCGAGCCGGGAGATTTGATTAGATGAGTCGGGGACGGGATAATGGAAGCATACAGCACTGAGCAAGACACCCGCGCCTTCATCCGCCAACGCCCAAATGAGCTGTGCTAATACGGCACCAATGCAAGGTCCGGCGACAGAGTTTCTCGCTGCGGGAATTCAGGATGAACAAAAATAACCAGACATGCATATCGCGGCTCACTGGTGATTTGTACCAACGGGCTGAAATACTCGTTGATATACTCTGGAAGAAGGTCTTCGACAGTGGGCAGATCCGTTTTGAGTAATGTAGCCCGATACTTCAGGTGCTGCGGGTGGATCGTTATCGGGTGGGACAAATGCTGTTCCAAGGCAATTAAATAAGAGAATAGCTAACCGCTTGGGAAGAAAAACACCTCGATCAAGCGGTCACTGAGTAAGGAGTTTTCCGCGGTCGACAAGTTAATGACGCCGTCGGGATACAGTGCAGAGTCGTAGAATGGACCAGACGGAGGTACGCTGAGGAAGAGGTGGTCAATAAAGATAAAGCAGATGGACAACAAACGCATAGCAATCTCATTTTCTGTCATCGTATCGATGGGCACCGAAAACGAGGAGATTGAAGAATGGGATGCCAGGACAAGCTCACTAAACATGGGGTGAATTCAAACCAAGGCGTTGATTTGCGCGTTCTGAAAAGTAGGGAAAGACATGAGAGGCCCAGGAAACCGTTCACTAGAGTAGCAGAGCTGATGATAGTATGCGCACACCAGAAGAGCATGAGTAGCAGTGCTGCTTACGAAATCTCATCCAAACACGGTCACATGGGAGAGCGAGGTGGGCGGGCGAAAAAACAAACGCGAACCAAATGTTGAAAATTTCTTCCATGGCGTGTTCTTTTGTCGACCCGAGGTGATGTTGACTTTGAAAGCTGACTTTCAACCAAAATCAAGGGAAACTGGGCGGACGAAGGCAACATGTTTACGACGGATGCTGGAGAGGACTACAGCTACTCTACACCGTTATACTTAATACAATACGTCAATCGGCTAGGGTGTGGAAGTGATATCCATGGTAAACTTAGAATGCTGGAGATGCGAGTGGGTGGCCCCGGGTGTCCGAGTCTGCGTCGTCGACTGCATAAAACAAAAATTATACTTAGACGGAACGATGAGGGGAATGGAAGTACGCACAATATACATCTGCAAGATTGAGCCGCGTTTCAGAACGAAATTCGTGTGGTACGCAAGAAAGGGGGAGACGCACGGACGGCCGCTGTACGAGGTTGAAGCTCGTCTGCCCGGTGGGTGTCTTTTCGAAGAGCACGTTCGGCGCTTCATGCTGCGAGATTTGTTCCCGCCACGCTCGTGCATTTAATCTGGTCCCGTTTCAGTAAGTTTGGGTACGCAAGTACGAATTACAATGCGGGGGACGGAGTGCGCAGCGCGATGCATGGGAGACGTACGTGCTGATGAGGGAGTTCGTGTACAACTTTGAAAGGGGGAAGTCAATCATGAAATTGCTGAATGGGCGTTGAGCATTCTGAAATCACAGGGGAGTGTGCACTCACAGTGTCGTATGCTGCAATTTGTGATAAGTACGATGAAATTGAAGTGGGTTATGTGCTACATAGGCTCACCGGGAAGGCATTAAAGAGGATGAGGTCCAGGAGGGCGCCAGCTGCTGTGATGAAGCCCGTTTGCACAGTTACTATTCTCGACGTCAGGCGGACCGGATACAATAATGTCAACGAGGTACGCACATCGGATGACCTTGTTAATATAGAGCTATCCGTCGAGACGATATTTGTCTTCCGTATCCACTGCGATAAATGTTCGGCCAAGATTATTCTTCGAGGAAGGAGCGAGCGTACGAGCGAATAGACGAGCGATCCGGTAAGGAAGACGTCGCACGCAGCGCTGGCGACGAGCCAGGTGATAACCTCCGCAGTGAACTGGGGGAAGCTCGCAAAGTCGGGATGGAGCGTGACAATCGTGGAAGTGGAGATTCCACCGCCTGTAGATACGCAAGTATGCGTGAACGGTGGGATGAAAAAGATGAGCAGAATGTCCGTACCGAGAGAGACGATCGCGAGTAGGGTGATTATGAACGGAAGAATGAAGGAGTTGGTGACAACGCGCACCCGCCAGGCAATGAAGAGCTGGACAGGGGTTGATACAAGGACCTTGTGGATTCGGAGTGAATCAGCGATGAAATTGAATGATAGGAATTAGAGGAGTTGGGCTCACCGTGAGGAGTGCATCTGGAATAATTGTTCTGTGGGTAGTTCATCATCGAAACGTGCGAGCGTGCTTACCGGCTCTCAGCACTGTGTGCACAGGTAGATTGGTAAGGCTGTGTCACAGGTGATGAAGTGAGCTACTCACGAAGGGGTGAAATCGTTAGTGCTTCTGGAGTAGCTAAAGTCAAGATATCAGCGCTGATCGGCGACGATGGGGAGAGCGCTCACCATATCGGATGATCAATGGTTCGTAAATCAGCCCCACATCACAGACCCAGTTGGCTGTTTCAACGGCGACTAAGTATAGCACCTATACAAAAGAATAAGAATCAAGTTCCGCGGCAGAGGTGATGAGACACACGAAATAGCGGAACCAGACGCGATCACTGATCATGATGGAAATGCATGAGCGGACCAAAATAACTGGATACCAGGGGGACAAAGCTCACGTCTTGTATCGATGGTAGTACATGAAAGCCTGCGTGGCAATTAGTCTCACAGCGGCCACGAAACACAGAGATTAATCTCACCTGTACGAGCATAACCTGCGCAAGCCATTTAATACTTCACAGCTGTCGGGGTGAGACTACTGACTCCGTATAAGAGGGTATTGAGCAGCACGCCGATTAATAGGGGACCGAAACTACGCAGATATCGCAGTCAGGTTGGCGGGACCTCCTACGGCGGAGAAGCACACGCACAGGAGGGTAACATCGGGGGCGCCGGGAGCTGTGGGGAGGTCAGACATGGAGAGCTGGGGGAAGAAAGAGAGAGAAAGGGAGGATCCGCTGTCGCGAGGCACGAGTTATAAGTGAATCGGTCCTCCGTGCGAAGATTAACACTCCGGATGGCACACAAAATTGAATAGGCATGCCACGGCTTGGTCGAGAATCTGCGGAACAGCAATATATACTGTGCCACTTGCGTGCCCGGATTGGACATCTGTACCATCTGCGCGCGCAAATGAGACATCCGACGAAAATCTTCACATTGAACATTATGATACAATTCGGGAACAAGCATGCCGCGGCTTTGCCGGAACGCTAGTGGAGGAGCAAGAGCAATATATCCGGTATCATCTGGGCGTGCAGATGGGAGGTTGCGAAAACACAGCCGAGGATGACGTAGTTTTACGGAGCAGCTGGATACGATCAAGATGGAGAAAACACTGTATGTTAAATCTCCTCAGGTTAATCCGAGGCTCAGTGGCTGATCCCCAATCTAAACTCCAGAAGAATAGCGCAAGGCTTGCAGCTTAGCCCAGCGAACCCTTCAGTATGTCTCAGTCAGATAACTGTGAATATATTAGTGTTTATTACATAAACAATTGTGATACTAACAGTTTCCGCCCCGCCCATCAAGACGACGCCACAGGAGACATCTGGTGGCGTTATAATTTAGAGTGTCAGTGAATGCCGCTGCATAAGGCCTATACCGCACGATTTCTCATCAATTCCACCTCGGTTGAGATCTGTGACCACTATATCAAGCTTCGTTCTTGGTTCTTAACTAAGATGATGGCCAATGCACCAACAACATAACTGACGCCTGAAATATCAGGTCAGAAAGCTTAGATCCGAGCTCATTTCGACATCAAACAGGGTCACGTGGAAATCGCGAGGTAGGTTATCATGTCCTAAGGAAAAAATTGTGGGAAATAGTCAAAGCTGTTTTCAGGAGAGGCACACACGTTCACTCTCTTCCCCAGCAAGCTGAGCATTTCCCAAAGGATCCGGATCCAGGAAATCAATGAAAAGTCGGCGGACAACAAAGGTATCATGTTTACAAAGGGTGCTGGGGATACAAGGAGGATAAATTCCGTCCATCTTCTATGATTGGGACGTGATATCCATAACAAACTTGGAATGTTGGAGATGCGAGTGGGTCGCCCCATGCGTCCGAGTCCGCGACGTGGACTGGATGAAGCAAACATAGACATTAGACGGAATAATCAGTGGAATGAAGTACAGAGGGGCCCCGGGGTGCGCACAAAATAGACCTGCAGGAATACAATAAAGTGTGTCAGAGAGACATTCATGTGGGAAGCAAGAAGGGGGAGACGCACAGATGGGTGTTCTACGAAAACCTGCCGGAATACAACAAGGTGTTTCAGAGAGAAATTGAGGGGAAAGGGGAGGACGCACGGATGGGCGTTCTACGAGGTTGAAGCTCGTCTGCCCGGTGGGCGTCTTCTCGAAGAGCACATTCGCCTCGTGCTTCGAGACCTCTTCCCGCCACGCGCGTGCGTTCAATCTGCCGTCCGTTTCAGTTTCAGTTCGATTGGGAATAGAAGCACGCATGCAAAAGAGGTGGGATTTAGAACGTACGTGCTTATCAGAGAGATAGTGTATAGCTTTGAAAGTGGGAAGTCAATCATGAAGTTGCTGAATGCGCGGTGAAGATTTTAACATCGCTGCTCAAAAAAAAATGAGAGTGAACACACAGCGTCGTATGCTGCAATATGCGATAAGTATGATGAAACAGTGGTTATGTAGTACATAGGCTCACCGGTGACGCGATAAAGAGCGTCAGGTCCAGGATTGCAGCGGCTGTTGCTATGAAGCCGGTTTGCACGGTTACTATTCCCGACGTCAGACGGACCGGGTATAATAATGCCAACGAGGTACGCACAGCGGATGACCTTGTTGATGTAGCTATCCGTCGAGATGATATTCGTCTTCCGTACCCACTGCCGTAAGTTTTAGCCTTATGATGACGTTCGAGGAAGGACGAGCGCACGAGCGAATGGACGAGCGATCCAGTGAGGAACACGTCGCACGCAGCGCTGGCGATAAGCCAGGTGATGATCTCCCCATTGAACCGGGGAACTGAGTTCGAAAATCTCGGACGTGACGTTACAACCGCGGTAGTGGCGATTCCGCCACGTGCAGATATACAAACGTCCGTGACGTGAGCGGTGCGAGGACGAAAATGTATAGGATGGCCGTACAGAGAGAGATGGTTGCGAGTAGTGCGATTATGGATGGAAGAACGAAAGAGTTGGTGACGACGCGGACGCGCCAGGCAATGAAGAGCTGGACAGGGGTCGATACAAGGACCTTATTAGTTTGGGGTCAGTGATAAATTGCATGGTAGAAATCCGAGCGGTTGGGCTCACCGTGAGGAGTCCATCTGCGGTAGCATAATTGTTCCGTCGGCATGAATCCATCTTCGGAACAAGTGCGCGTGCTTACCGGCTCTTAACACTGGGCCCGCGGAGTAGACCGGTAAGAATATGTCACAACTGAAAAGGTTGGCTACTCACGAAGGGGTGTAACCGTCAGAGCCTCGGGAGTAGCTAGAGACAGAACATCAGCGATTTGACCGGCTGCAGCGGTGACAGCACTCACCATATCGGATAATCAACGGTTCGTAAATCAGCCCCACATCACAGACCCAATTGGCTGTTTTCTGCGGCGACTAAGTAAAGCACCTACAGAGAAAGGATGAATCAGATTCTGCAGCAGAAAATGGGCAATGAGACCTACGAGATAGCGGAACCAGAGACGATCACTGGTCATGATGAAAGTATATGAGCGGACGAACGATAACAGGATCTCGGGGGACAAAGCTTACGACTTGTAGCGATGATAGTAACTGTAGGCCTGTGGTGCAATTAGTCTAAGAGCGGCCACAAAACACAGTGATTAATTTCACCTGTACGAGCATAACCTGTGCAAGCCATTTAGTAATTCACTGCCGTCGAAATGAGACCACTGACTCCGTATGCAAGCGTATTTAGAAGGACGCCGATTAACATGGGACCAAACCTATCAGACATGGTAGGGAGGTTAGCAGGACGTCTGAGGACTTGGAAGCACACGCACAGGAGGGTGACATCGGGGGCAGTGGGGAGGTCAGACATGGGGAGTGGGGGAGGGGATCAAAGACAGAGAGAGAGAGAGGGAAAGGATGCGCTGTCGCGAGAGCCAAAGTGAGACCAGGACTCCGGATGAGCGTCGCTACGGAGATCTTCTTGCGGAAAAAGTCTGGCCTAGGAAACACGAAAATCTCCACGTCGACCCGAATGATTCGACGAAGGAACAAGCATGTTGCGGGTTCGCCGGGTAGGTAGGTAGGTAGGATTACACGGCCGGTCCCGCTTAGGAACGCCGGGGCCCAGGAAATATCCGGGAATGTGTAGAGCTGTAGAAGAGGCAAAATACAGTGTACCATCTGCGCGTGCAGAGGGCACGTCACTGCGAAGACATTTACTTAATCTGAGCCGACTCGGATGATGAACGATCAAGATGTATTATACACAATTTTACTATTTACAATATAAGCGCTGCGGCCCCCGCTCATGCTCACCAGTGCTCTGGGTCGACACGACGAGATATAACACATGTGGTGGTGCTGGAAATAGTCAGTAGGCAAAACACCATACTGTACTATTCGTTTCCCATCAATTCAAGCTTGGTTGAGAGCTGTGACCCTGTATTCCAATCCTTCATTCTTCCAAGTTTTCACCTCCGCTGCTGTGTAATCCACCAAAGATCACCGATTTCGTGCATATTAACTCAGAAGGATCTACCCTAAAATCACATTTCATCAAACACGCCCACATGGCACATGGGAATCGCACGGATGCAAAAGCAAGATGAAGATTGCGGGACTAATGATCGGGATTCAGAGCTGCTACCATTGTACCGCAGAGGCCCAGGCTAGACTGCACCTTTGTATTGCTATTTTCATTTCTTTTGGTTGTAAACTTGTGAGCTCACGCGGCAACCGCCGAAACGCTTATGTCATGTCGCTCGATTCGCGCCATTTTCTCGATTCGGTCGAGATACATCCCTATGCATCCTCGCCTGAAAATCTCTGAAATAGTGTATATGGTCCTCCAAATTCAAATCCTCGGCCGGAACTCTTGACGGCCTGTCCGGGACAACGTACTGCTTTCGAAAATCCCGCACTAGATATCTTGTGAAGCAGTGTGCACTGCTAAAACTCCTTCGCCGAATACCCATTTACGTATCTCCTTCGTCCAGAGTTTAAATATCGGCCCATTAGGACGAGTACTATGGTTAGTGACGAAATATAGCAGCTGTGAAGTTTCTGTGTCTCGGCAACCACTCCTTCGGCCCATAGTATGCTCGGAATCGGCCCGGTTCTGTGTGCATCATGTCAAAGCGTTATTTGGGTTGAGTGAAATTGGAACTCATGGCATGCATTATATTAACTATTGATTTCGTTCATAGGTCATTAAACTCCTCGCTATGCTGGCCTCTGCAGTGTAAACAGTCGGTGCGCCGGGTGTTAAACCAGCCGCAGAGCCACCAGAGCTATGGATATCGTTCACGCGTCGAGGGCCGTCTTCTCCTCGGGCTCACCCGCGGAAACAAGCGGCTGCTCGGTCTTCACGATGCGTATGTTCTGGATAAAGCATGCGGACAGCAACGCGAGGCCGGCGACGGGAACACCTAACACGAACACGATTCGAAGCGCCTCCAAGTAACTCCTCACCACGCCCGGGATCATCGCCGCAGGCAGCGCCGTGTAGATTGCCGTCGGGCTCTCTTTCACGATCTCCGCGGGCGCCTCCGGCGCGAACTGCAGCAGGTATTTCGCGAGCTCTGATGAGAAGACGGGCTCCGCGACGCCGAGGCCAAGGGTCCCGCCCAGAAACTGCGCGAAGCTCGCCATGCTGGTAGCCTGTCCTAGCAATTTCGGATTGTCGCGGAACTCGACCTGCATCGCGAAGAAAGAATTCTGCATGCCCATGCCTGTTCCGACGCCCGCGAGGATCTGGAAGCCGATGATTTTGGCCGACGACGTGCTCGTGTTGATCGTATAGAGAAGTCCAGACCCGACAGCGAGGAACATAGGAGCGACAATCAGGAAGGGCCAGCTGGGCAAAATTAGTCGGTTTGTAAAGGGAGAAGGGGATAACGAGACGTACTAGTATCCGAATTTTCCGACGAGCTGACCGGCACTGATAAGGGTCAGGGTAACGCCGAGTGCAAAGGGGAGGATGTCGATGCCGGATTTGGTGGCGCTGTGGTGCCGGACGGCTTGGTAAAATATGGGGATATAGTATGAGAACAGCAAGAGCGAGAATCGCGTAAGGAAACAATATGCGACAATGGCGTATCTGAGCACGTACATTCAGCAAATGATGCAGGGGAAGTGAAAGAATGCGAAAGCTCACACTGAACGTGATTTGAAGATCACTGTTGGCGTCATGGCCCTGTCGCCCAAGTAGTTCTCCCAAAGAATCCACACGACCGCGAGAACGGCGAAGAAAACAAAGCACTGCATGGGAGCGTCAATTGGTGTGAAGCGGGGTAGCGGAGTAATAAAGCCTACGATGATTACAGCCTTGTCGCCCCAGGACTTTGTGTTCCCGCCCCACTGGAGAGCAAGTAACAAACAAGTCACGCTGCCCGCGACGAAAATAAGGCCGAGGAAATCAAGTCGGAGGACTTGGTCAAAGATATCTTTCAATGAGCGCTTGGAGGGATCTGAACCCAGAGGAGGTGCCGCCTTGAGGAGGAACAACACTGCGGTGAGTGAGACACCGCCGATGGGCAGGTTGATAAAGAAGCACCAGCGCCAAGTGACCTTTGACACGATCAGAAACACTGCAACCAGGTGGAGGGAAATCATACATGGTCAGTCAGTGCGCCGCCGATGAGGGGCCCAATGACAGATGAAATACCGAACACAGCACCGAATAGGCCGAAGAGTCGTGGACGGTCCTCAAGGCGGGTTCTGCTCAAGTGTCAGCAACCGTGTTCCACTTATATGTGGAGGATGAGAAGAGAAAGGGAGGACACGCACGTTTGCGACAGGACTTGAATCATAGCGATAACTAAGGGCGGGGGTTAGTTGTCGACAATAAGAGCGTCGAAAACACGTACATATTCCAGCGGCTCCTAAACCGGAGACAGTGCGCCCCGCAATCAGCTGGTCAACACTTTGCGCCAGGCCGCATACCAAGGAGCCAATTTCGAATATCGTGATAGAGGAGATGAGAACCCACTTGGCAGGGAATATCCGGAGGACTTGACCGTAAAATAGGATGAAGACCGTCTGAGCGAGAATGAAAGACGACGATACCCATCCTTGGAGGGAGAACGAGTTGAAGTCCTAGGAGAGGTGAGTATGTGCGATACCATGGGCAGCAGAAAAACTTTACCGAAGCTATACGAGGCAGGGCGGTGGCCAGAATCGTTTGGTCCAGGGCAATGAGCAAAATCGAGAGCAACCTTTTCAAGCCCGAATGAATAGATAGAAATTGTAACTGCGCAGAAGACGCACATTGCAGTAAAGACTACCGCCAACTTTTTTCCCGTCAGGATCGTACTCGGTTCTGGAGTTGTCGGCCCTGAAAACTTTTCATCCTCAGCGACTGGTGCTCCCAGGGTATGTTCGGAGGAGGTTTCTGGCTTCATTTGGGAAGACATGGGGGAAATGACGGCGGATGACATGTTAGGACAACAGGCAAGCGCAGTGGGGCACGCGTCACACTGACAGTCAAAAGGTGGTTAATTTATAGTGGGGAACCCCGTCAGCGTCCGGTTAAACGGAGAACCAGATGACTATATGTGGCGCACCTGCTGTAATAGACAACCCACGGGCCTGATAACTCCTTGTTCTCGTCCGTAAATTGGATCTGCAGACCCTCAGGTGGTGCAAAAATCTGCCACACTTGCAGAAGTTCTGGAATTTCCTGCTGTAACTGCTCGGCTTGCAGGATTCAGACTACATGGAATCCATGTAAGTCTCAGGCAAACACCACAAGTAACCCACTGCCGGTGAGTCAGTCACGCGCGGCGGGGACCGAAGTTCCGTCAGATCTTTCCCCAGCGGTTGCTACTCCGAGTGCTGAGTTTGCTGACTTATCGCCTCGGCCGATACCCGGATGCGTCTGCAAGCATGATTAAACACCTCGCCTTTTTGGCTAAAAATGGTGCTCACTACATGTCATTTCTCAGTATAGCTTGCATATTTTAAGATCAGGACAGGTGCTTATCATTTTTCGTCCACAAGAGCATGAATAACGAGAATAAGTGTGGATGTGTACTTGAAATCGAAGGGATGGAAAAGCCTGAGGGTACGTTGCGGAAGAGAGCGAGGGTGAAGTTTGATTTGCTGCTCCAACGCGTCGCGTACTTCGCCAAACGACGAAGTGAAGACTGCGAAGTGTAGAAATCCGGCGGAGTTTGTTACACTCTGATCGGCCATCCATTCAACAGGACGAGCCAGTTTTGTCCCGCTAAACCAAGTCCTGAATGGCATCGTTGCTTGTGAGCAAATCGTGCGCGTCTGTCGAAGGATTCCGAGAGGAGTGGGGGAGGGGTCTACAGTCAGAGAAGACGGTATAAGGAAGAATTTTCTGGGTATTAACGCGACACTAGCATACTCATCTTAGCGAGTCCCCGATGCAGGGGGAAATGCCGCAGAGCACAAGGGAAGAAGAAGGAAGAAGCATAGCCACATCACATGATACCTTCGGGCGCGTCACCTTGACAAACAGGGCACAACACTGCATGATTGAGCATGTTCAACGCGTATTCTGTTGCTGTAGGCTGGAATAAGAGTCCGGCATTATGGAAGAAGCAGATATAAAGGGAAACTGCGAGAGGTGATGTCTTGAGCCAAACCCCCAGCCTAGATGGAAGTTACCTGTCGAGGTAAAAGTTTGGTTATAAGAGATTCAGTCATTTATGGCACTGTCCAAGAGCCTACAAGGTCACTTAAATCATCAGAGCTTACAGGGTCATAAATCCATGAATCTATACAACTTTGAGTTCAAACCAAGAATCCTAAGCCATTTCGTCACCTGTCTCTGGTTATTTTGTCGCAGAGCGCCAGTTAGGTTTCAATTTTGTCTACATGCTCGGGAATTAGTTGGTGGATTCGCTGGAAGTAAGCTGGGGCTCTTCTCTCATCGATTGAGTAATTCCTGAGGGTGTTTATTGCGAAGGAATGCCTCAGTCTAATATGTATCTAAAAGCAGCGCACCCATCGCTCTGGCGAATTTCTCAGAGCACCTGCGTAGACCACCACTGACACGGTCTAGCT
Organism: Mycena epipterygia; assembly: GCA_029281465.1. Classification (NCBI taxonomy): domain Eukaryota; kingdom Fungi; phylum Basidiomycota; class Agaricomycetes; order Agaricales; family Mycenaceae; genus Mycena; species Mycena epipterygia. Next base: position 291,993 of record JARJCQ010000031.1, on the reverse strand, counting down.
TTGTATTAAATGGACTGGGGCCCACCGAGAAAGAGGAGACTCGCGAGGTCAGTCATTAATGGGAAATGATGCAAGGGAAATCACGGGCCAAATGACCAAGAGTTAAAGCTCCTCCCAAGCGAGCTGGACATTTCCCAAAGGATCCATGAAAGCGACAGTAGAGGCATTACATATGTTTACAAAGGATATGGATAGGGCGATGGGTAGGTCTCTCATAATATTGATACAATCGGTATATATATATCGACTACGGTGTGGATGTGATATCCAGAGTAAACTTCGAATGCTGGCCTGTCTGCATATGCGAGTGGATGTCCCCCGGTGCCCGATTCTGCGACGTGGTCGTGGACTAAACGAAACAAACACACATAGAAATTAGATGGAATTATGAGCGGAGTGGAGTACAGAGGTACGCACAATATACACCTGGAGGATTGAACAACGCGAGTCAGAGAATGAAATTCATGGGGTACGGAGGAAAGGGGGGAGACGCACGGAGGGGCGCTGGACGAGGTTGAAGCTGGTGCGCCCGGCGGTGCGTGATTGCTCGAAGAGGACGTTCGGCGCCTCGTGCTTCGAGACCTCTTCGCGCCACGGGCGTGCGTTTAATCTGCCGTCAATTTCAGTCAGTTTGGGCTCGACTGTAAATGGCAACGGAGGTGCGCGTAATATGGGACCTACGTGCTTATGAGGGAGTTAGTGTACAGCTTTGAAAGCGGGAAGTCGATCATGAAGTTGCTGAATGCGCGATAAAATTTAAAATCTTCACAAAAATGCGAGGGTGGACTCACAACGTCGTTTGCTGCAATTTAGATATAAGTGTCATGAAAAAGTGGTGATGTCGTACAGAGGCTCACCGGTAGCGCGATAAAGAAAATGAGGTCCAGGAGGGCTCCGGATGCTGTGATGAAGCCCGTCTGCACGGTTACTATCCACGACGTGAGACGGGGCGGGAATGATAATGTATTGATCAAGTACGCACAGCGGATGACCTTGTTGATGTAACTATCCGTCGAGATCATATGCGTCTTCCGTATCCACTGCCGTAAGCTCTTAGCTCAATAATATTGATCATGTTCAAGGAAGGAGGAGCGCACGAGGGAATAGACGAGCGACCCGGTGAGGAAGACGTCGCACGCGGCGCTGGCGACGAGCCAGGTGATCACCTCCGTCGTGAACTCGCGGAAGCTCCCGAAGTCGGGATGCAGAGTTACAATCGTGGTAGTGGAGATTCCGCCGCCTGCAAATGCATGCAAGCAGTGTCTGTGAGCGGTAGGAAGCATGAAATGAGCACGGTGTGCGTACCAAAAGAGACGATCGCGAGTAGGCAGATTATGGACGGAAGAATGAAGGAGTTGGTGACAACGCGGACCCGCCAGGCGATGAAGAGCTGGGCAGGGGTTGATACAAAAACCTTGTAGATTCGGAGTCAGCGATGGTGGAATTACAAGCGGTTGTGCTGACCGTGAGGATTGCATCTAGAATAATTCGTGCGTGGGTGTTATTCCATCTTTGGAACGAGCGAGCCTGCTTACCGGCTCTTAGCACTGGGAGCACGGGCACGCCGGTCAGGATTCGTTGCAAGTAAGAAGTTTTGGCTACTCACGAATCGGTGAAACCGTCAGCGCCTCCAGAGTAGCTAATTTCGGAAGATTGGCGCTTTGATCGGCGGCGGCGGGGATAGAACTCACCATATCGTATAATCAATGGTTCGTAAATCAGCCCCACATCACAGACCCAGTTGGCTGTTTCGACGGCGACCAAATATAGCACCTATAGAGAAGAATAAGAATCAGATTCCCGCCGCGAAAATGGGGAGATGGGACGAACAAAATAACGGAACCAGACACGATCACTGATCATGATGGAAATATATGAGCGGACTAAAAATAAGTAAGGACGCAACGTACTTCTTGTAGCGGTGATAATACATGGAAGCCTGTGTTTCAATGAGTCTAAGAGCAGCCACAAAACTGACGCTGGATTAATTTGTACCTGTACAAGCATAACCTGTGCGCATGCCGTCAATAATCGCTGGTGTTGGTGGAATGAAACCACTGACTCCGTATAATAGGGTATTGAAAAGCACGCCGAGTAACAGGGGACCAAAGCTAGCGGACATCGTAGTGAGGTTAGCAGAATCTCTGACGACGGGAAAGGACACGCACAGGAGGGTCACATCGGGGGTGGTGGGAGCGGCGGAGAGGTCGGCCATGGAGAACGCGGGAGAGGATCGAGAGGAATTCGAAGAGAGAGGGGACAATCGCGAGGCCCAATATCGGACGTTTATAAGTAAATCGCTCCTGAAATCGTGAAGTGTACCCGTGTGATGGCTGATACTCTTCCACAATTCATGGGCACCGGCGGTTCTTCGTACGCGGCCCTTTGTGCGTTGTATCATTCATATGTATCTGAATTCAGTATATCTGCTTGCATGTGAAACGAAAAAATTGATTGTGTCACCAGTGCTACAATCATCGTCGAAACCACGATCAATCTTCCAGCACTCTTCAAGATAAGACCCAGGATAAAATTATCCGTTTGCATGTCGTTTGCATGTTTGGATCGCCAGAGATCATCTCCTTCGATACCCGCTCTCGCCCTGATTTACAAAGGATAAGACTCCGTTGAATCAGAGGCGGAGTTCAATATCAATGGAAATCACATTAATATTGTCGTCCCAAACACTTCGTTGGGAAGCAGCAGATAAAGAAGACGAAGCACTCTAAGAAAAGATCGGGGACCCCAACTCTCGGGTCTGCATCACGTTTCTGAGAATGACTCGGGAGAACCGCAGTCTGATCAGTACGTCTATGGCTGAGTGTAATATAACAATATTGCTATGAAGTGTTCCGAGTGCGCCAGTCGCACAGTGCGATAGGACAATAGGGCAGACCAACGCAAATCAGAGTTGAGAAGGGCTCTGATCAATCAACTGATCAATGTGGCAGTCCATGCGGAGTGATGCGCCTCTGATCTGCGAATCCATTATCTCGTGCATTTGGCCTCGACGCCTGTTGGCAACATCCCAAAGGGCTCTGCGGCGATGTAAGTATATTAAATTTACGGATTGCTTTCAAGGCCCGTTTCCCACCAAGCCGTGGCCCAAAATAATCTTCTCCAAATAATGCAAACTTTGTTCTCCGCCGACTTCTGTGTTCTTCTATGGGTGAGAGCTGATTCAGTTCCCCAAAAATGGGCGTTCCGTGGCTAGACCGTGACATACACGGGAGCCCGTTTCGAATTTGATTCACTCCGGAATCGTTATTTTGGCCTCTTGATTTACTCATTCTCAGCGCTAGACTATATTTACTCTATTCATACCAGTCTGCCGTGTTCATGCTTGCTTCTGACCAAGCGCGTGCAAAATTTAAACCAGCAGCAAGTTGCACCGGTACATGAAGTTGATAGATACATTTTCAATGAGGATATGACTTGCTGGAACTGGCGAGCTCAAGTATGATACTGTAAATCAAAACGTCTGACGACATTATTGTGTGCACTGTACAGAGAGAAAGGAAAGTTATTTTATGAACGAGTGACAGGTGCAATACATGCAATGTGAATTAATTAGGTGGCTCTAAGATACGTTGTATTGTCGTGCAAAGCGCGTGTGCTAAACCGAAACCGACGTACGGGAAATGAGCGAGCGCAATACGGAACATATGCCGCGTGGAAGCTGCCTGCATCATGATTCATCTAGCCCGCAGCCCGCGCAGGCCCCGCACCACGTCGTCCATGTTCCCCACCGCGCCGGCCCACTCGCCCGTCCACCCGTCCTCGCGCCGCTGCATTTGTCCGGGCGCTGTGCTATGAGGCAATGGCGCGGGGGCGGTGTAGGAGCGCGTCGGCTCGGCGAGGAAGGGAGGGCGCGCTGGCTCGGCGGGGAAGGCGGGGCGCGGTGGTTCGGCGGGGAAGGCAGGGCGCGCTGGCTCGGCGGGGGCGTGCGCATAAGACTCTTCGTACGTCGGCGGCGCACCCAGCGCGGCTAACGTCGTGGGCTCAGCGTCGGGGACGGGCGAGGAGGAGCGCGACGCTGGACGCAGCCACTCCGCGGGCGAGAGCAGCGTGTCGGGCGAAAGGGGGTGCACATGCACCTCACCCACCGGGGAGACCGAGTCCTCCAACTCCGGCCATCGTTCTGTGGGCGTTTCCGGATTTGCGCCTCCAGTACTAGTGTTGAATATGATGCTCACACTGGGCCGCCGTGCGTGTCGCAGTGATATCGGCTCGCCGTCGGTGCTGACATGGCCGGTCGCGGCGAAGATCTGCTGCTCGCGCACGGACTCAGGCATGATGAGCGTGCTGGCGCGGCGGCGGCGCTTCACGGAGGGGTTGGGGAGGATGAGGGACGGAGGGGGGTTCTCGCCCAATGTGCGGCTCACTTTCGCGCAGCGCAGCCGGCGCGTGATGGTCTCCTCCTCCGGCGACGTGGGGGACATCAGCGTGGGGCTGAAGCTGGGGGAGAGCGGGGCGGGGAGCGGCTCGAAGGTGTCTGGCAGGCGCAGGAAAAGCGAGGGGCGATCGTCGTGAGTGGCGTGTGAGGGCTCGGATTTTTGGATGGAGAGGCCGAGGGAAGAGAGGGACGCGGATGCGTGGAAGAAAAAGCCGCGCTTGGGAGCGGGCAGCGTCAGCAGCTGGGGTGTACTCGACGTCGTGTCGATAACGGGTGTTTCCCCCAGCACTGCGCTGATTTTCCGCATCGAACGCATGAGGCGCAGGCGGTCGGGGTGCGGAATTGCATGCGTCGTCGGTGGTACGGCGCTGTTCGTGGCGTCCATCGTGCGGCTAGTGAAAGACGCAGACATAAGAGAGGGGAGAAAGTTGGGGAGAGCGAAGGGGACGTGAAGGAAGTGCGAGAGTGTTACATGTTTGCGGTGGAATGTGATTTGCCCGCAGATCCTATGGCGATCAACGTGCACGAAGGCGGGGGCTAGCCGCCGATTCAGCTCGATTCAGCCTGATTCAGCCGACCATGCTTTCAACACGCGTCAGGGTTGTTAGCCGACTGACTGTCGGTGATCCCAACAGAATGATTGCCACTTCTTCGTGCATGCAGGCAAAATGGCTGCTCAATACCTGATGCCAGCGACTCAGATGATAGAAAGTTGGCACGCAGGAGAGGTGTCTGCAAGGCGTCTGTGACGAAATATTCCAACATCATTCGCAGCCGCGTTTCATTCGACGTGTTACGTTTCAGCAGGTTTCCGCCTGTTTCCGCTGTCGCGTGTCATTACGGTATCTTGTGTGGAGATTCTCGCTTCTTCCCCGGTTAGTTCTGCGTTGAATCGTCCAAAGATCAGCTTCCGTTGTCAATGTTACACTAATGTCGCTCAGCTCACGCAGGCTTCTGCAGGGTAGCTAACAGCTATCAACTTCTCGAGAGCTTGTTTCGAGCACAATTTAGGGATATCTGGAACACTTCTGATTATAGCTGACGCAAATGATTCAACATGAAACCGAAACGCACAGAAAAACGGCCGCTGTTCCGTCCTCTGGAATAGTACATACCATTTGAGAGTCCATGGAAGACGGTAATTTCTGTTTCCTGGATACAATGCCGTACACCAGGATTGAGATATTCCCAGAATCAGATTGTCCAATAGAAACAATAGCGGAAGTTGCGGATCACAGATGGTGATGCGCCATCATGCGCACATCACCGGGATCAGGCGGCACCGACTCCGGAACGCATTGGGCCATTCGGATCATCGGGGTCGAAAACCCGAAGCTGACCGGTATTATCCGAACGAATCGTGAAATCAACGAGCAGAATAATTGCGACGAAGATCCGCGATTGAGATAAATCCATATACATTTGTTGAATCCATTCAGTCCTTTGTGAGGAAGGTTGACCGTTGGAACCAACGGGGATATAGAAACTCAACTAGCAGATGAACGGCGTCGCAACCACATCCCGGACACTAACATCCCTTTGGCACTGATTCGCCGATTTCTCCACCAAACCTTGACAGATCATAAAATGAATTACGTATTTGAGTCCTAAAACATCACTTCGAGGGGTCCTCGGATTTACTATCAGGCCTGCAGAAGAGCCATCATTTGGTCCATCAAAAGGACGAAACGTTGAAACTACGACGCCTCGAATCAAAGCGATTTGGTGCCTTCAATGTATTCTGAGCAGACAGATCGGTAAACAGGTATCCAAAATGGAGGGCTGCCTAATAAAAATTGGGATCGGTGCAGCAAGGGAGAGATATGAGCTCATTAATGATCAAAATGATACAAAACGGTCAAACGGAGATACCGCCCATCTCTTGGTTGCAATTCTGGAATTTCCCCTGAGATGACGACCAATCTTTAAACCATACAGTGGACTCGAATGAATCTCGGGTCATACCCAAGTGGGCCAAGCGCAAGTTGAACTTTGCAACAACGAATCCGAAGCATGATTTGCTGTGTCCATCGCATCGCAAAGGGGGATTTCTTTGTGCCATACGTAATTTCTAACTGGACGAGAAGATGACGGAATATTTTCCTGAAACCTTGGAGAGCTAGAAGGTGCACGGGTCGCATTTCGTTGCAGATTTCTCACCACAGCTATTCAACGACGATAAGTATCGGAGGTTCGTTCGTACTTCTCATCTAGTGTGAACAGCGAGGGCTCGGGTTAACACTGCAGTACTAGTACCATTCGAAGCTAGGTGGCCGCGTCGCGGGCTCATCCCTGTTTTCGTTCGTGAATCGGTTGATCGGGTGCGGGGAAATAATGCATTCCTTATGACTGATTCACACGTGAAAAAAATAAACGACCTCCTGAATGACTACACAATCAATACACGAAGAGAGAGAAATGACCTCGTTCATTCAAGGTTCACTGATGAAGGTGGGGAAGGAACCAGAAGTATCCTCTCTTCGACCAGTCCACAGCCTTATTTTTGTTCGAGTATGGATGCGATAGTTGGAATCAGGCGCATGATTTCGATCGAATAATGAAGACCACCGGACCGCCGAGCCCCACCTCCGCCGTCTTGGCGTCGAAACGTTTGTCCTAATCTCCTTGATCGAGATTCGTTCCGTACCTCTGACGACTCTCAGCGAAGCTCGAAATCAACTCCAGCCTGAAGAAGGATTTCGCTATGTGTTCATATCTGAGGTGGCCGCACTCGGGAGAATGGAGAAGATTCCGAGGTGGCCGGACTCATCAGGGGAATGGAGCGGATAGGAGTCCTGTGGTGATCGGATGTAAAAAAAATGTATTTGCCGTCTCCTCCTGGGTAACCCCTACATTGCACCTCCCCCTCTGCCAACCTTCCATTTAAATACATGGCCTCTCTATCCCTAATTCCTCATCCCTTCACTGATTTTTTGACATGTCAGGTGCCAAAGAGTCCTATGCTGGGTGTGTCGTACCTCGCCACATTCTCACCGAATCTAACCGACGCTGATTTAGTGTTTTCATTGAAAATATCCTCTATGGTAACTCCCATTCCCGTTATGTCGCTGGAGAAGTGTTGACACCATCCCAAGGTTTTTACCTGTCGGTGTTCATCGAGTGCTGCATCCTCTTGTGGAGGAAGCAGAAGCGCGATTGGAAGCAGATGTACGTGCTGGCGACCACGATCGCAATGTTCATCCTCATCACCATGGTACGTCCTTAAGTGTCCATCTCGCTCTCTAATTATTTGAGATGTCTCGCAGCGTTGCATATTGGATACCGCTCCTTGCATTATTGCTTTACGTGAGGAGAGTCAGATTTGTGCATGCGGATACTGATTGCATTCCGCAGAACCTGATGGTCTCCACTTCGGAGAACCGAATAGCCCGATGGGAATCACCACCAACGCTTGTTGGTTTTTTGTTACCGCGGTCGCCGATGCGTTCATTGTGCGTGCTCCATGTCCATTCTTCCCCAACACCGGATTGAATTTACACATTGACTTGCAGATATTTCGCACATTCATCGTCTGGAAGAAGAACTGGTATGTCATTATCCTGCCAACGCTGCTCTTCCTCGCCAATTTCGGTATGCTCCCCGGTCTTGTAATTTACAAGGAGACTCATTTTAATCCCTCAGGCTGTGCCATCTGGAGCCTGCACTCCCTTGTGACATACAACGCCAACAAGAGTGTATTCAGCATCGTTTTACCCCTCGACGACTTCATTTACTTCACGCTCTCTACCAACGTTATTTGTACCTGTGAGTCCTGTCTCATTTCCCTCGACCGTCTCTTATCCAACTCCAGCCCTCATTTCGTATCAAATCTTCACCATCCGCAAGAATGTGGCTGGAGTGATCTCCAGTGGGGCGCGCTCCGACGGGCCCGCCTCGAAGATCGTATCCATACTCGTCGAATCCGGTCTGCACTCTCGTTTGTGCGAGTCGTATATGTGCTAATTCTCAAAATTTTGGACAGCCGCGGCATACACGCTCCTCCTCATCGGACAGCTCATCGCAAATAGCTTGCACAGCTACGTGAACTACATCCTCATCGATTGCGTACGTCCGCATAATTCCCTTCTTCGATGAATCTCTGTTGATGAGATGACTCTCAGACGCCCGCTGTCATCGTACGTATTTCCAGCGGTATCCATGCGTCGCATTATCCACGACTAACATATGATTTCCGATGCGCATTAGGGCCTTGTGGTAAGGCCTTATTTATTCCCCACCTCTCCACCAACTGACGCGCGGCTTGGCACCAGTTTTCCTATATCATAATCCGCGTGAGCCGCGGTAGCTCCTACGGCGACTCCACCGGACGCGTCGACACGAGCCTGAGCCGTGACCGGAACAATTTTGAACTCAGCCAGACGCGCAACGGGCGGTCGGGGACCCGGAGCGAGGTGCAGGTCAAGCTGGAGCGCGTTGTGGTGCAGCACAGCGACGTGGACACTGGGTCCAGAGATGATGAGTCGCACTCGAAGAAATACCCCGATGCGTCGATGGTTTGAGAGAGTAAAATTGTGCTTTATGTTTATGCTGTAACGATTATCACACTTGATTTGTTCTTCGGCCTGATCAGGCTAGTTTATTTGCAACTCCATTTATCCCCACCACCATGTGTGCGCGACACACCATACTGCTTCTACACCGAGTTCACAGCTGAGCAAGTGCCAGAGGAAATGAACACATTGAGGGCGAGGGTTCCGAGGTAAACGGAAATGTTGAAACGGACATGGACGCAGATGAAATTCCCCGCACACAGGGTTAAGTCAGCAGAAAGCCCCAGGAAAATCACGTAGAGGAACGACTTAGTGTGTCGGAATACCACTTGCAGAGGAGAGAGAAAGCGAACAAAAAATGCAGAGGCCGGGAAGAGCAGTACCTTGATTCGAACAGGTGAATTGTCAACAACTCAACAAGAACAAGAGTGTTGATCCGGCAACATCACCATTATTAGGACGATCGGGAAAAGATGACAACAGTGGTCGCGACGAAAGTTTGCGAGAACGGAAAATGATCTGCCGGGAGGGAAATGACCATAAGATGGTCTTAAGGTTCGAATTTTCGGGGAACAAACAATGGCTGCAATGGCACGGGAAAGAATCGGAAAATGCGGACTATTAATGTATGGGACGAGTCCTATACATGAAAGCACGATGAGCACAGCCTTTGACAGAAAGTCATGTGAAAAGTCATGTGGAAAGTCACCTGAAAATTCACGTGATGCTGTCGAGATGTTGTTGCCGGCTGTCGAGATGTTGGCCCCGGGTCCCACGGCTCGGAATTCGCCGTGCGCGGGCCGATTTCTGATCAACCACGGCAACCTGCAGGATTGGATGAATACTCCTGCCCTCACTTCACCCTACACTGTCCCAGGCGGCGTCCCATTCGTCGGCCACGGTATGCCGGAGGTGTCGAAAGACATCCGCAGAGTACGGAGGTGGGGACAGTGTCGGGCGAGGATTGGGAAGGAGTGTAATGTGACGCGCGGGTGAATAGGTTCCGGGAGCTTCAGGATCTCGAGGCATGGCCATGCGCGCGCCATATCAGATACGGTGGCATCGTCGAGGTCGACTTTGTGCCTCCAGATGATACATATCTGCTGCAGCTGGCTGAAACAGAAAAGGGTGCGCAGGTGCTTCGTATCCATAATATACGACATGTTGGTCCAGGTCCCCGGCACGCCGTAGGAATGGTCGATGGTGAGGTAGGTGAGCGTTGAATGGGAAGAGGAGCACTGGGCCAAAGCGCCGGCGAAGTTCTCCATCTGATTGGAAGTTGCCGGTGCAGTGAATTCGACTTCGAAGGATTTTAAGCCAGCGTCAGCGCACATTTGTAGAAATTTGGTTGCGGATTGAACGTCAACATCAGATAGGGCAAGGTGACGAAGGTTGACGAACATGGACGTCTGGCTGGATGGTGATGATGCAAATGCAACCGGCAGTGTTGTGAGTTCCAGTGAGCGGAGGGTAGGCATGCGACCAATGTGCTCGAGAGCCGCTACATCCGGGACCCAGATGGACAGTTGCTCTAGGTGCTGCAGAGCCCGTATAAATATGGAGAGGCTATTTTGGACGGTAGAGCTCAGAGTTTTTAACTGGTCGGGGTTATGACGCAAGAAAACCGACACATCTTTCAATGCGGGACATTTACGGGGTAACGCTGAGAGCAGCGAAAGGTGGGAATCAACACCGTCAGACGAAACGCTAAGATTCGTGATTGTCGAAGTGAGGAATAGATAGATGTAAGGAAAATCGCGGTTGTCGTGCCACCAATGAAGGGCGGATAGATTGGGGAAGAGACAATCGTCCTTGAGGAACGCGCTAAGGGCCGGAAATACTTCGGCCAGGGAGACGCCCCCGGTGGTCCCAGATATTATCGCCCTGACACGGTGAAGATAGAGACGAGGCCGTTCCCAATCACTGGCTACAATGGGCCGAAGGAGTCGCTATTCAGAAACGCGGATGCTTCAGAACTGCGGGATCTCGCGTAGGGGGACACTGACCAGCAGTGTTGTCTGAGGCCAGGCCGAGAGTCAAAAAGGTCTGACCCATTTGACCCTTTGACCGGGGTCTGACCGGGTCTGACCCTCGGCCTGACCCTTTCCAAATTTGGAAAAGTCCTTTGTTACAGCTGCTAAGGGTCGCGTGCAATGCTAGCAAGCCTTACCCGACCACAATCCAATGTTCTGAGTGGTCAGGACGAATATCTCCTGCTTACAGTATCAATTTTGAAAGGTAGTCAGATTTACTGGTATGGAAAACTGCTATGTGAACAACAGGGCAACCCCCTATCCAAATGCACCCCGAATGGTCTGTGAAAAGATTCATAGTGATACCGATGTCAGATCATGAATTAATGTAACATGTGTATGGCCCAAAACTGCAGCGGGACGGTCAGAATTCAAAATCAGTCAAAGGAATCAATGGTGTTTTTGCAATGAGAGATGTGGCATAATCTGGCCATGCACAGCAAAGACCATCTGTTCAATTGTACTCACACTACATGCCCAAAGGTGACTTTGAACATCCAAAGAATGACGCAGAGAACTTCAAAGTAGGTTCAAACACGGTCATGGCCGGGGTGGGATAAATATCTTTCCAAATGGGCTCTTATTATAGGACCGCTTGGTATAATATCGACTGGTATATCCATTCTCTCAATGATCCGATTTTTTCCTGATTTTTCCGGTGGTTCTACGAGTTTAAAACGGGTATTCCAAAAAAGGAAATCCGGCCTTGACGAAACGGTCAAAGGCCGGTCAAAGGGTCTTGACACCCGGTCAGACCCGGTCAGACCCCGTCAAAGACAACACTGCTGACCAGGGTCGACGTGTTCTTGAGTCCATATCTAGCTTCCTCACTAAAGAGATCCGTGGGCATACAGCGAAGCAAGTTCATGAGTGTATCCTGGTTCCTCCACAAGATGTCGAGGGCGGGATTTTGGAAAGTAGTGCATGTTCTCGCTAGAGCAGCAAGGGTTCCGTAGGAGTCGGCAGGTTCGAAGAACATATCCAAGATTTCGCGGATTTGCAGGCAGCGATGCATTTCGGACGGGAACGACGATGAAAGAAGACGTAAAGAAGACGACACGAAATCGGGCCGGGTCCACGTAAACAATGCATAGCAATCGTGCACTGCATTTCGGCGCTTGCCGCGCGCCTCAAATGTCGCAGAGAGCGGGCCCGGTGGGGATTGGAATTCGAGGGGGTTCATCTACGATAACGCTAGGTGCGGAAAGACATTTGAAAAACTGGACTCGTTGAGCAGAGGCGTGATCTCTAATAGTAAACATGGTAAATAAATTATAATCCTGCACTCAGCACACGCGTCGGCGAGCTTCGTTCACTAGTATCACTACCGCGATTCGGTTGGTTAGGAGCAATACATATTACTTGGAAATGCTATAGGATGACTAGGTGTGGAAAGGAATTTAAATGCCGGGCTCGCTGATCACCAGCGGCTGTCGTTTCAAAAGTGCAGGCGTGTTTCCTTTCTCCTCGTTTCGGCGGCGCAAAAACGAAGAAAACAACCTTCGGATCAAATTTTAGTCGCGGTTGCGCATCGGAACAGAATATATCCAGAACAATCGTAACTCCTGCAACTGAGGCGCCTGTTCAAGTACGACACCGGCTAGGAAAGTCGACTCTCTTCAAAATAATCTGGTGCCTGCCCGTGATCTTGCGATTATGATGCGAAGGAGGGGGAATGGACCGGGGAAACTACCAAAAGCTGCCGATAGCTTACTTAAGAATGTCGGGCGGGATGCTACGGCGACAGCGAGCACCGCAATGTAATTGAAAGCGGGAGCCCTTTCGTTCGATCGAACCACGTTTGGAGCCGCAATCATGTTAGCTCTGCGTCCGTGCTGAAAGTGAAATCGACCGATGCCCACAATCGACTGGTTTGGAAAGCAATTCCTCTCTAGCGACGGCAATGGGCATCGGCGGGGAGACATTGCACGAATATTCGAGAATTTAGTCGTAAGGAATCACTGTGATGTTGACGAGCAAGGAGTCCATAGTCGTTTTCAACTCACGGTCCTACTTGTCGAGGATCTGGAGATTGCAAAATTTTCGCCCTGAGATCGGAGAAAGGTTCAACCGCTGGAGGTTTCGCTTGGGTAGTGGTGGCAAGGTTCGGTTCGGAAATCGGTCCGAACCTGAACCGAACCTGAACCGGACGCGCGTTCGGCGTTCAGGTTCAGCAAATGCTTGAACCTGAACCGAAGGTTCGGTTCAGCGTTCGGGGGAGAGCAGGCGCGTTCGAACGCCGAACCTGAAATTGGTGAGGTGAGTGATTTCTACACGATTTTCTGCATTTTCGTGCTTGATTTACCTCAGATTGCATAGCCTGGAAATTTAACCACCGCAGAACATACCTGATCCTTCCCTTCGAGGCAAATTCAAGGCAGTTTCGATGTTATGGAATGACAGTTTGTTGTCACGTAATCTTCTAGTAAACTTGCGCGAGGATGGTTTATCATAAGCAGGCGTCTCGCCACTAGCCAAGGCATGTGAGATACCTTTCCCAACCACTAGAGCACTGCAAAATCTTGGTGTGTGATATTTTTAATGAGATTTCAGCCGCCCGAGATGGCCGAAGTGCCTCAGGTTCGAACGCGTTCGAACGTCGAACTGAACCTGAACGCGCGTTCAAGTTCAAGGTTCGGGAGTTGCCCGAACCGAACGCCGCGTTCAGGTTCGGCGTTCAGGGCGAAAGGCCCTGAACCTGAACCGAACCGAACCTTGCCAGCACTACGCTTGGGTTTCGCCATGAGCGGGAGCCGGGGTGAGAATCGGGGTGAGCAGGATCCATCGGCACACGATTACAAGGCTCTTGGAGCCGCTGTCTTCGATTGCGGAGTGCGCGCGTCCATGGATGGCTCTGAGACGGCGAGATTTCGGATTGTCTTTGTTTGTTGATCTGAACCCCCAGAAATCACAGGAACACACAAACGCACGGCCCTCCTAACTTCTTGCTACTTCCACGCAGCTTCATGCATCCCGAAGTTTGGATCTCTCCAACGTTTCTCCAGCGTTTTCTTTGACGGAATCGCGAGTACGAGATCCTTCGCGAGGAGTTGACGCCTTTGCGATCGTTTCATTTCTTGTCCTGGATCGACTCGACAGCTACAGGGATCCGGCCCTGAGACCCCTCTCTGAATACAATTCTGACCCGCCAAGGCTATGACTGTCAATCACCGGAAGGACCCTATATATCCTCAACGTTCTTGCGTCTCATCTCCTATGATCACACCTCACCAGCCGCTCAAATTGTCCCCTTTCTAGTCTTCGTTCCTTAATTCCTCCCCCCATCTCGCCGTCTGCACCTCCACCAACGAACCTCCACGCTCATTACCGCACGCTTCTTCAGAGGTCGAAATGGTGTCCTCCCACGCAGTCATTACGTTGTCGAGTGCTGTTGCTCTCCTCGCCGCTCTCCCGTCGGTATACGCCACCAATCGCGGTCTCGCCTGGGCCACCAACAACAACTTTGCGCCCGTCATCGGCAGCAAACCGATGGTCACTTGGTATCACCGTGAGTCATCTTCCAACCTCCCTTTCCCCATCTTACGCTCCTCATTTCGTAGACTGGGAAGACGGCATCGTCTCACAGATGCCCGCGAAGAACGAATATGTCCCGATGTTCTGGGGCACCTCCGTGAGCAACCCTATTTCTCATGCCCCCAAGCGGCCGCTGACCCGTCTCTGTGCGCCCCAGAAATGGGACAAATGGAATGCCCGCAAGGCAGAGATGGCGAAGAAAACGCCCCAACATCTCCTCGGCTTCAACGAGCCCGACATCGCCAGCCAGTCGAACATGTCGCCCGCCTACGCTGCCGACGTCTGGATGAAGGAGATCCACCCCTGGGCGGCCAAGGGGACCAAGCTCGGCAGCCCCGCCGTCGCGTGGAACCTCGACTGGACCATGAACTTCCTCGCCGAGCTCAAGAAGCGCGGCGGGCACGTCGATTTCGTCACGGTCCATTGGTGCGTCCCCTGTCACGACCCCCTTTTTGTGCGCTGATGAGCGGCGTAGGTACGGGTCGTGGAAGGACATCGCCAGCTTCCAGAAATTCGTCGCCAGCGCCCATTCGCGCTTCGGCTACCCCGTCTGGGTCACGGAGCTGGGCATTACGAGCGGCTCCAACCCCACGCAGCAGCAGACCAAGACGTTCATGATGAACGCATACGTGTGGATGGACTCGACCGGCTACGTCGACCGTGCGTCCTGGTTCGGTAAATGCTCCTTCATAACTTGCTGCACATATGTATTAAAATCTTACGCGATTCCAGGCTGCTTCGAGGCGAGCGCGCCGCCTGATGCATACGCCACCGCGAAGAACGCGTTATTCAAAACCGCTGGCATCCTGAACGACCTGGGCTTCTGGTGCGTCTATCTATGTACATGTCCGCGCATTCCATTGCTGACGCAGTTGCGCAGGTACGGCTACACCAGCCAGCCCGACCGCCGCAGCGAGGATCTCCCCGCGCGCCACCACGCCCTCGCTGCGCGCATCAAAGACGCCGACTCCGACGCCGACGACATCGAGGCCGACCACTGCGATGATATCTGCAAGCTGCGCAACGAAGCGATGGACGCGTATGACGCCGAGTCCGCTGCCATCGCCGCTCGCAGAAATGCCGTCGTCGTCGCGTGAAGAGCCCCGCCCACATCTACCTACCCACCCATCCGCTTGATCTGTTTTTCTCTCCCTTCGCTTTTTTCTTTTGGCATAATTATTTGGTTGATTGGTCGCCCCGGCTTAGAATTTCGGGGCGGACCGTTTGTCTTGTACCGCGTTTGGAGCGCTTACCCACATACCCATTTTTCTTGTCTCGGAATTGCTTGACTTGGATCTGGCGTCACGTAATACATTAGAAGTGTCTTTGCGTAATCCAATAAAGCCTGTCTTTCGCTCGTCAATGGTCTGTTTTTCTCGCTCACCGTGCCTCTTGCATTGTCTCTACATCCCCAGCAAATTTCAACCCGTCGTACGGTATGTAGGTAGGCGCAGCCGGTCCTGCGAGTGCCCTTTAGCTGCCGTTCGAATATTTTGTATCTCTTGCGGGTTCAATGATCCGTAAAATTACCATTCTCGTGGTTGCAACGCGGATAACCAGAACAGCTCACGAATCGGAGGCTGATCTTCATGGCTTGGCGAATGGTCAGTGTCACTATCAGCTTTTGTAAGTGCCAAGTTGATACGGAAGTAAATGAACATCAAGATGGGACGGGTTATTTTTCGTCTTCAAATCTTATGTTCTGCTATCCAGGTCCTATCGCGATTGATTTTCTTTCCAAGATATGCGCACAGTTCTGGCACGCATTTGTGAGGGTTAACCAATGACTCGATTACTATTCATCCCCTTTGTGCACTGCGCAACGAGAAATAACGGATATCCACTGCTTGGATGAGCCAGTGACTTTCAACCGCATGGTGTGGTGGTCGGAGTTGAACTTGCCTTGATCTTGATGGATAATCTCCAGAAAATATCGGCAATCAAAACCTCTTTGACCAGTACGACGATGCCCGATTTGCCCCAAGAGCTCATCGATGCCATTATCGAGGACGTTCCAGACGCCAGTCTCCCAGCATGCGCGTTAACGGCGACGGCGTTTGTCATCCCCAGCCAGCGCCGACTTTTCCGCTGGTTGTCCCTTGCGCACCCCACCCAATATTCACGCGCTGCCGCTCTTCTAACCTCATCTCGCCATCTCACGCCGTACGTTCACGCTTTGGCCCTCGACGTCAAAGAAATCCCGCCCGATTGCGCAGACCTCAAGTCGATCCTGGCTCAGCTAACGGAACTCGAGCGCCTCTCGATTGCGGGAGACCTGCATTCCCATACACCATTCGCACAGAATCCGTGCCTCCTCGATGTCTTTCGTCTCCCATCGCTCAAGTGTTTAGCCCTGCATCACCTCATGGTGCCGCGCTCCCTTATCGCGCACGCGTTCGCGACCTTCGATCAGGTGTCGCTCTCCCACCTCGCCGCTACCCGCCGACTACGCTCCCATTCCGCCACCAGTCCCCCCGCCACAGAACCTCTGGCACTTGCGCGTCGTCGGCGACCCGTACGATACCGTAGTCCCCTTTGTCCTTGAGCCACAGCGAGCTGGGTACTTGAACAAACTCACGCGCCTCACCCTTACATTCGCGCCCCTCTCCGACGAGTTCTTGCCCAAATTCATGGCACTACTCTCGTCGTGTTCAGGGACGCTTAAGCATCTGGACATGGAGCTCGGTACGTCTTCCCACCACGCTTCGTCTTTCTCTGACACACCTCGCAGCCGCCCCCCTCGACCTTCCTCCTCTGCCGGCCCTGACGTCCCTGGAGCTGAGCATCGACATCGACACAGTGCACGACCCCGCGCTGTTCGCATCCATCGTGTCCGGCACCACAAAATCCATGCCCCACCTCGCGGTCCTCACCCTCGCGATCAGCGACCGCCCCCCACACCACCACCGCCACCACTGGGCCGCGCCCGACGGCGTCGCGTGGCCCCAGCTGTGGCACGACCTCGACGCCGCGCTGCTGGCCCTCCCCGCGCTGCGCCACGCCGTCTTCGCGCTCCGGTACTTTACGCCCGAGCCAGAGCGATACGCCGCGTTCGTGCCGCACATCGCGGGCAAGCTTCCGCGCGCGCTCTCTGCTGGGTTCCTCCGGTTCTCCACGGGCGTCTCCGTCGTCAGGGCCCACCCGATGGATGGTTTTGCGGATGAATGATCGTCCGGCCTTTCTTTCTTCACCTTAAATTTACGTTGCAACTTGATCGTTTTTTTTCCCCGTGTCTGCAACTGGGGAGGTACACGATAATATTTGTCCTCGATTCGTTACCACCAAATTCTGGATGGCTCACTACTGCTTTATGATACGACCCCAATCAATCGCTCGAACCACATTTTCCGCTCGTTACCTTTTTCTCATCTTGTTTTGCGACCGGGGAGGCACACGATAACTTCATCCTCAATTCGTTGCCAACAAATTCTAGACTGAATATCAGCCTCTCCGCTTTACAACACGACCCCAATCAACGAGTCGATATCTGACAGCGGCTTTGTCTAAGCGTGTTTATTTAATTTCGCCCGGGTATCGTTTCGTCTGTGGCTTGGAGTCTGGAACCGCGGTCGTGAAGGACGTATTTGGCACGCTTTATACAGCGGTTGACTGCATCGGCTTTGACATTATGGCGTTGTGTGATATTGTTGACATTTCATGCCCGAACACGTCTGGACCTCGATGGTGCTTCCGCTCGCCCATGAAGGCGACTGACTCAGCGAGGAGCCCCTGATTTTGCCTCGAAATCTTTGTTTCCTCAGTTGAACGACCAACTGGAGGCGGAAAACCAGAGGCCAATGCCGTGCAGAAATGTGTAGACAGCACATATCGTGGAAGGTCCACAACCAAGGGAATTTTCGTCGTTCATTCAGAAGAGTGTTCCTGCTTTGTTCCACCCAGCAGCGGCGGCGCGCGGAACTGGCGAACTTGCATGCAAAAATCGTCGGAAGCGGAAATTCTTTAGCGAGGCGTTCAATTCTGGGTCGATGGGTGCGTGCACCCTGGTGAGTAGCTCTGCAGGCAAGATCGAACAGCTCCAAGGACCCGCATTCCTGAAGAGCGACTTCTTCGGCCCATTATAGCCAGTGATTCGGATCGGGCCCGTGTCTATCTTCATCGTGTCAAGGCGCTCTGTCGTGGGAAAAATGAAAACCAGGTCCGGGACGGACGAGTCATGCCCCACGCACAGTCAGGAATAGCGTGAAGCAATGAGGTCTTTCAGTCCCAAGCTGTGTGCTGGCATTAATGAAAAAGATTTGGCAACATGCCACAGGATTCCATCCATCGTGTTCAAATGCATGGTTTCACAGAATTTAGGGACGCCCCAATTTGTGCTACGCTCGGCGACACGGTGCGAAATGGCCAACTGAGAATCCATCAGGTGTGTCCTAATCCGTCAAGTTGTGTGTGTGGTGATAGTTGACGTCTTGGTAGACACCATGCCTGCGCGGAAAATAGGCAGAAACACGATAAAAATGGATGAATCGGGGGAAACTCCCGTTCGACGGCCAGAAAGCCGTTGACACGATCGATGTACCTGTAGACAAATCCATTCGGCTGTGGGTTTTCTTTGCTGGCAGAAAGCTCGCACCATGGAACCGTTCGCACCTATACGGCCGTTGGAGCGATAGTTGTCCTAAATAAGAGGCCCCAGGAACTGGCTGTGGACGACGACCATACTCGGTCGTAGTACACCCAGCGGCACCGTTGCTTGTGGAACCTACCTTCCCATCGCAGACCCGCGTGTGGTGAATTGGACAGCAAAAGCGGGCTCAATGCGGAAGAGTCGTGGACAGAGATTGACCGCGGATTTTTTCAATGCAAAGGGATGAGCCGCCGCCAGACTACTGCTGCGACGAGTACCAACGAGCGTAAAAGTGTTCGGCGACGACAAGCCCAAGTCCAGGTCCTGACCAAGAGGCAGCCACCGGAAGATGCCGAGACACAGCCTCATAGCCTCATAGGGTAGGGGGTCTGGGCCCTTATTTTATTTCTCGGACAAACCTTCCAAATGGTACAAAAAGGTGTTTGGACACATCATGAAAAAAAGTTGAAAAATTTATACATGTTATATTTTTGGCGGCTTCCAGTTCAGCAACGCGTACGGGCATGTTGTCGGGAGACTTTGATACCTCGCAAACCCTAACAAGCGGCTTTCCATGTTGGCTTCCGCGGCTTTTGCGGGGCCTCCTCGATGGCATGTCGGATGGCAATCCAAAGGAGACATTGGAACTATTGAACTGGTCTTCTTCTGACCCGCCTGCTGGCAGACTCAACGTTTCTGTGAGGTGTGCGGTAGATGGATCAAATATGGGAAGGCCGGCGAATCCAATTGTATGACTCATCATGTTGAGTCGGCAGATGATCGCATTCCTCAAGCTTCCGATTCTGCGCCGTTGATGACCAGGGTTCACACTCTGTATGCTCATTGAATTTTCAAACTATTTTTACGCTCGCTCGCAGTTCAAAGGCAAGAGCGGATTTTATGCCAATGGAAAATCAATGAGCGCGGAAGCCCGTTAGATTTGGCCAACTAGAATGAATCACAGCATGCCACGGTTCAGAATTCTACTTTGTGTTTGTTTTTTCCTCACTGCCGTTCTTAACATTGAATCTGATTTCTTTCTTTGTTTATGATGCTTGCTGCAGCAAATTATGTGCGTAGGCGTCAGTCAAGAACCGACGCGCCGTCGTTCACAAAAGCTGCATCACCCGCCATTTCTCTCAACGATCTCCCCATCCTCCGCCTTCTTTGGAGGTGGGCGGGTATTAATGCCGACTCGTGTGACTGATTTCGGTTTTCCGGTCGGCCCGAAACTGACTACGATGCCCCCTACGCCACGTGGTGAACTATACGCTCTGCGGACCGTACAATTGTAGGCCCAGTGCATTTGGCCTCTTGGTCGGCGCCATCATCGTTGCATCCTTTACCTACCTCGTAACTTCGTATGTCCCATCCTGGGCTGAACGTGCGAGTACGACAACCCTTATGCCCTCACTCATATACTCCTTTTCCACTAGCCCGGCGTTTCGTTCATATTGCAGGTCATGTACGGCAGGCGGTTCAGCGTATACTGTGATCGACTTCGCGTCCTCGGCGATGATGAAGAACGTCTGCAGTACCGCGTCCTCCTACAGAATTTCTTCCAAAAGGCAGCGAACGTGCTGGACAAATGTGAAAGAGGAAATGGGCTGATGCACCGGCGGATTGGATTTCAGAATCCAAAGAGCTGTAGCATTTCTTTTCGTGGAAGACTTTTCCTGACACAATGGCTTTTGGTAAATGTATATTCACAATTCATTGACTTCAGCACCACAGGTGCCGCACCCCAAATTTCTCACATCACCCACGAAACCTCTGTACCCTACTTCCAAATCACCGCTTCAACCCGTCCTCAATTCAAGAGAGCGCCGGCGGGCCGTCTGAGGCGCGGAGAACGACAAACGCGACGAAGTA
This sequence comes from Mycena epipterygia, assembly GCA_029281465.1. NCBI lineage: Eukaryota > Fungi > Basidiomycota > Agaricomycetes > Agaricales > Mycenaceae > Mycena > Mycena epipterygia. The sequence goes on along the minus strand of JARJCQ010000031.1, from coordinate 271,062 downwards.
CGCGATGAGCCCCGTGACGATGCTGAGCGCACCGCCCACCTGCGTCACACTGGGGGGGCGTCAGCGCACTCAAAAAGTACGGGATATGGAAGGAAAGGAGGGGAAGCGAACACGCACCCCTTCACGGCGGTGTACTCGCCCACGCCGAGGAAGGCAAAGGCACCGCTGAGGAATCCGAAGAGCGCGATGACGGGGGCCGGCTTGCGCCCGAGGGCGGCGATCCTGGGCGTGCGAAGGTTAGCTCGTTTAGTCTATCATAGGATGCCGAAGGAATGGATGCGAGTGGGACGGGAAGCAGCTGGCGGTCAGACTCTTTAATTTGATGCGTCGCGGGGACACAGTGCGGAGGGGCCACGGACCCGAAAAGGGAAAGAGCGGGACGCACGTTACGAGGGTGAAGGCAGCGAACCAAGCTGTATAGAAGAACCCGAGTGCGGTGCGCAACTCCCCCACGGTGGGGTAGGACGCGAGGATGCCAGACACCGGGCTCAGAATCGCGGCGTACGAGAGCCAGAAGGAACCGAACAGCGTGAACGCTATGTACCACATCCTTCTCAGTTAGCCAGTCGCTTTATAGCACAAGGGAAACAAACCGGTCGCGCCCAAGGTATTCCCGGTGGGGAACTACATCGAGTTTGTATTAGAAGGATGAGCATATTGAAGGGAAAGAAAGGGACACACCTCCCACATGCCGGCGAGAATCTGCGCGATACCGCCGGTGGAGATCGCCATGCCGACAACGATGTTGGAGTGGTGGACCGCGCCATTGGTGACGGTGCTCAGGCCGAAAACGAGCGTCGTGCACGCCAAAGCGAAGAAGCCGAGCGCGCTTGGAGTGGCGATGTGCGAAACGGGTGTGGCGTTCGAATTATGGTTGCTGCTCATTGTTTTGCCGAGGGAGGATGCGATGCGATGTAGGGAAGTCCGCCGTGTTTATAAAGGGCGCCTGTTACATACTAGATGTCTCCTGGGTCACAGATTCCTCGCTCTATCGCCGTCTTCGATCTCGTGTTCGTCTCCCATGATCGTCCCCGGTATCACGATGGCGGGCTAGGCCTCACCGCGATGTTGGGACGCTGGGCACCGGGAACGACCTAGCATCCACAGCGGCAGTCATGCGATTCTCTCGTCGTGAATAAGTTCCACAGCCGATTCGCACGGGTCTCACTTCGGTGGGCCCGTAACGCCTACTGTACTATGTCGACCGAATGTTCACGCCATGTCACCCGTCACCTCAAATGTTCATTTTCATTTCTCGGCAATCACCCCAACATATAGTAATCCGGCGAATGCCGGACACGAAATTTTCGCATTTTTGAGCCTATTTAGGCCTCAAAACACCGCCGTCACCGTCACCTACTGTACTATTTCGACCAAGTCTTCAGCCCATGTCACGCGTCACCTAAGGTCTTCATTTTCCTAAGTCTTCAGATTGCCGGCGCAGGTGTCACCGACTGTTCAAGTCTTCATTTCTGAAAATAACTGCCGGAAGAGGCTGAACGGCCACAAGGAGCTGGAGAAGCTGCGCAATTTCGCTTCACGCCCGGCAATGTCTTCATTTTTGCGTAGACAGAACAAATGAATAATAACAATTTTTTCAAAAACATTCATCCACGGTCACTACCAATGAGTGACGATACAGCTTTCAAAAAATCGGACTGGATTGGATTAGGCAAGCCGATAGCCTCCGCACCACCCATGATCCGCCGCGCCGCCAGAGACACATTCACCATCCCCCAGTCACTTCACTACGTCCTCCTCCCGGGCCCAATGCTTTCAATCGCAGAAATGCTGAAATTTAACCTACCTGTCCAGTTCCCTCCGAGCTCGACCGGAGCTGCCAAGCCTCAATACTTCAGCATGGCAGCACCGGATGCGCTCAATGAGAACGCTGTCATCCGCTTGCGGCGTCTTCCCATGATTCCGGAAGCAAAGGTCGTTCACAGGCTTGTCGAGAACAGTCGCCAGGCGTCCCTGTGGTTCTCGGCCGTGGCCAGCGCAAGAGAGTCGGGACTAGGCGTTATGACGCGTCGCTTTGGGAAGGACATTAATTTTTTAATTAATTTCGTTAATTTTTGTTTTCACTTTCTCGAGGAGATTTTTTCATGTCTTAGAAACGCTTTTTAGAGCTTTTTAGGACTACAATTTTATAGGTCTTCATGTTGCGAGTGTCACCGTCACCGGTACCTCAGGTCTTCAATTCAGAGGGCCGTGTCACGCGTCACCTGAAGACTTGGTCGAAATAGTACAGTAGGCGTTATGACGCGTCGCTTTGGGAAGGACATTAATTTTTTAATTAATTTCGTTAATTTTTGTTTTCACTTTCTCGAGGAGATTTTTTCATGTCTTAGAAACGCTTTTTAGAGCTTTTTAGGACTACAATTTTATAGGTCTTCATGTTGCGAGTGTCACCGTCACCGGTACCTCAGGTCTTCAATTCAGAGGGCCGTGTCACGCGTCACCTGAAGACTTGGTCGAAATAGTACAGTATACCAAAATTGTTCAGTTCAGTGCCCTCTGTCACCCGTCACCTGAACATTCGGTCGAAATAGTACAGTAGATCGAGATGACACACACCGCTTTCATCGCCTCGCTTCCACCGCATATGCGGGGTGCTAGCTGGTCCGACTGAGTGTCAATTCCACGCCGCGAACAAGGCCCCCCTCTGAATTCCTCATCCCCGATTCAGTCCCTCATGCCTCAGCGCTATCCTTTTCTGGCTGATAGGAATCATTGCAGAATCCGCAACGTAGCTATTCTCACTTCAAGTCTTGCTCCGAGCACTGGATCAAGGGCATCGGAAAAGGTGGCCCTTAACAATTTCAACTGTCAATTTGTGGCAACCGATCCAATTGAAGCGCTTACGAATCGATCGGAGCTTCAATGGCCCGATCATTATGTCGTAGTCCAAATCAAAGGGAACTTGAAGCCAGAGACCACGTCGGAAACGAATTCGACGCGGTGAGAGTGGTAGTTGTGGTGGTCGGCAACGCTGCCGGAAATCACTGATGGAAGAAAGTGGTATGGCCGCATTTGGTAGTTCAGCCCCTATTTCATCGTCTAGAGCTCTCTTCTAGGACAGTACGTAGAAGTATGTGGCAGGTTTCATGAATAGCGCGCTGTTCCTCTCGAACAGATATGGCGACCTTCTAATTCATCCCGGCGTCCGGCGCTGCCCAGGAAACAGCGTGCCACAACTAAAACTCAAGGTCCTGGTAGGTAAAAACCAAATCGAGAAGAATCTGTTACTGAATGTTATGTGGAGGTTGCTTTTGTCTGGTACGTTTTCAATGCAGACCTTGGCGTTTAACGTAGCTAAAGGTGCATTGGTATACTGGGCATGCGAGCTTGCGCACACGCTGTGCGTTGGATATGGTTTATATGTGTGGACAGTATCGGAATACGGGCACCCGGAACTCATCTTTGGCCACCGCCGTAGCTGTCGTCTTCGCCGGACTCGTAGGAGCATCCGGCGTGTACAGTACTACATTGTGCATACTCTGTTGCCTCGCTCACGCGCCCCAGTGCAAGGGTTCTTCTCGTTCAGAATTTACTCTCTTTCCAGGAAAGTGTATATCCCCCTCTTCATCTGGATTATGTCGTTCTGGCGTTTTCTGAGCGGCATTCTGGTTCTAACCGGAACGCTGCGATCGAGCACTGTGGAAGGCGCTGAAGGACAGTGGAGCGTCAGCGCTGCGAACGACTTGGCAATCACTGTGGCGCCAGTGACCATTCTCATACGTCAAAGAACTTACGCACAGAAGCGGTATGTATCGCTGTTTATTCCTCCATTCGAGACTAAGACATCATCCTGCTATGTTATGTAGAACTGTAGTTCTTGTGGATAAACTCATCGCATGGACGATAGGTGTGCCGAGGATTCTTTCTGTCCACTAGAATTTATGTTCACCAGTTCATACCAGAGACCGGGATGCTTACAAGGTCATGTGTGCAGACCATTCCTCGGGATATACCTCATTCCCAATTTATCTAGTGCCTGTGGGATCCTCATGCTGATTTGTGTACCTATCCCTTCTTTTGAATTCATGTTCAGTTTTGACTGGTGGTATTTCTGTGTTTTGCAGTTTGTGACATTGAGGTAGGTAGGTAGGTGGGTAGCATTACACGGCACGGTCCCGCTCAGGAACACCGGTTTCAGGAAGTATCCCGGAGTACTACAGGTTTATGTACTCATCGTTCCTGACCTATACATATCGCTGAGAGTTAACTTTTTGGCTTGCAAAAGTGGCTTGCGCCCGCGCAGAATGGCTTGTTTCGGGCGGGGGCGTGGATTTGGGTGGGATCACCCGCCCACGCCCGGCCGATCGGCTTGCAAGCCACTTTGATGGCTTGGCAAGCCATTCTGCCAATTTGATCCCACCCAAATAAAAGAAGTGGCTTGTCCACATTACGTCGTTATTTCGCCCCAACTAACCTTTTCTTTCCTCACAGTAGGGTTCCCTGAGGCATTCCTTGAGGTGAACACAATTAAATTCCATAATTTTGCGCTATAACCGTGAATATACACTGTACGGCACAACCATGACCAGGATAAAGGCCATTTGAGTTAAAGAACTTGTGGCTTGTGCTGCCCCACACCTTGATATGGTCTGTCACTGAATGAATATGCACAAGGAGCAAAGACAATTGATAAACTCGAAGCTCGGTGGCATTCGAGTGACCCGCTTGACTGTGAGTTCAATTTCTTTTCATGGGGAGTCCCAAAAAATATGACGGTCAATATTTAGACCCAAAAATGCAAGCATTAAAGAGTCTTGTGTGAGAACCAACACAGTTTCCACAGTATCTCCTCTGGCATTCCTGCGGAACCTGCCGGTCAATCAGGTTACTTGGTTTTGACTAGTTGCTGGGGAGCTGAATTTTTTAACTATTTATGGCGAAAGGGTTAATTGACCCATTTGAGGCAGTATATGCCCATTGCATGCTATTTGAGCTCTTAAATGTGATTCAGGGTCACTGAGCAGAATGGCTTGTGCACGTGACACAAGCCGGCCAAATGGCTTGCGTCAATATCTCAGGAATGATTTATGTATTCACTGTAATTCAACTACAAGATGGAGAAGTTAACTCAGAGGTACATTTTGTATGTTTTTGTGTGACAGGAAACCCCAGAACAATGGTTGAAATTAATTGCAGCGGAGGCAGGGGCAGCGCCACCGAGCAGAATGGCTTGCGTCCGGCGTGGGGCAAGATAGAGTAGCTAATTCATCAAATGTACGGCTATTCATTTAAATTCGGTGTAGTGATATAGATTAAGGACCAGTAGAAGCAGAAACTCAATTATTAGGCAGATACGAACATTTGGGAACGGCCATTGGCATACTAGTACATTCGATCAAACCCAGTATTGCTAAAAATCAGATTGTACGACGAGGAAGAGAGTGGAAGAGATTATATTTTCGGAGAATATCGGTGGACATGATGAAATGGACTTGACATTCCAGCCAAATACATGAGTGAGCACAAGGGTGGTCTGTCGATTGATGTTGCGTGGGCGTGGATCACAGCCTAGTTTGGCGTGGGCATTCACAGGGAATGGCTTGTGCGTGGCATGGCGTGAGTAGATTGGACGTCATTGAGAAAGATTCCACAGCTCAAATGTGTGGTTGGATAATACCAAATGAGACGGGTGACAGCGTGGATCATTCGTCCTTCCCAATTCAGGGCCATTGGACGATTTGACTGCAGTAAGGGAATATGTGACTTTGATTTGTGCCAGATGAGCAGAACCGAGTTCCCTGGTTCAAAAGTCGCAGTCACGATCAATCACGGCGGCGAGGTTGATCGGAATGTCCTGAAGGTAGTACGGGATAAAATAGACGATAGCGGCACAGTAGTGAACGTTAATGAACCAAATGCCCTTGGTGAAAATGTGTAGTGTAGCCGAGGACAAGCCAAGCCACATCACAAGCCACGCCGTCCACGCCCGCCCCACCAAATTCAAACTCCGCTAAGGGGCGCAAGCCATTCCGTAAAGTCTGACATATCGCTCAAGCCGAGCTGAAGCACCCGGTTCCCCGTCGCAGTGTAGAACTCAAGCAACACATATAAGTGACGAGGGAGAGAAACGGAACATCAACACCTCTAACTGGCAGCCAACCGAAACACGGGGATAGCGTAGAAAATTTGAAGGACTTCATGTGCAAATTTAGCGACGAGGGCAATTGTAGATCTTTCGTAAAATCCTCTCGTTTTTGCAGTACCTCAACGGCTAATAATCGAGTGGACACGAGCAGTGAGGTGAGTGCCTCTCGGTGCTTCTGTGTACTCACCATATATAAATAGTGCCGTAGTCGGAGTGTTTGCGGAGCAGCAGGCTTGTCTTTCTGTAGTTCACGACGCCCCTGAATCAGATACAGCTGGTCGGTTGAGTCGATTTTGCCTTGGATCCATTGCAACATCAACCCATGAACTGATTTCGCGTAGTCCAGCCCAGATTTTGCCGTGGCGCTCGCGAGATCCAGCTCCAGGCAAGCAAATGGAAGCTTGGTCGCCGCAGTGAGTAGATCCTTAGCCCACGATTTTTTGTCCATCGCAAAATGGGAGTGGAGGAGTTCTAACAAGTACTGCGGGTACCCAAGGGCAAGAATAAATCGACGAACTCGAAGAGGTGCGATGCCTGTTTCCGTATATAACGGGATGAGCGTGGATCGTCCGTGGAGATCGAGAATCTGCCGTATGTATGAGATTTGAACATCACAGAGTTGTTTCACTGGACATCTTCGCAATCGGGCAAAATTTCACATCCGTGAGTAACGGTCCGGAGAAAATGACGCGGCAGGCGCGCACTGACGCGGCATTGACGCGGACCGGCGCGGCATTGACGCGGCATTTTTGGAACTTGCGCCGATCTTTCTAGACTACATTAGTTCATTCAAACCACCTCCGGGAGGTGTCGGGTAAGGTCTAGCACACAAATTGAGCATGTTCAGGGATAGGATATAGTTCTTTGGGCTGAAATCTCCAGGGATTTAGCACGGTTGTTGATTTCTTCAGCCCTGGTTGACCTTCAAACATGTAAAATGATGTTTTGGGGTCGTTTCAAACTGCTAGAAGGTCCCTAGAATTAATCAGTTGCCGCGTCACCCGCCGCGTCAATGCGCGCCGGTCCCGCGTCAACGCGCGTCAGTACCGCGCCGGTGCGCGTCAACGCCGCGTCAGCACAGCCACAGCCGCGTCAATGCCGCGTCACTCAAGTACATTATGTACATGTTGCCCAATACTAGAGAAGTTTTATTTCAACATATACCAAGGTTCAGACCATCAAATGCAACTTGAATCTAGCACATTCATTTGAATCTGGAAATGCTTGCACTTGAACAAGTGAAAAATCACGGAAATCTCATATGTAGGAGCTGTATGTGGAAAGATGAATAGAGTCCCATCGAAAATCAGCAAGTAGCATGGTTGGCTCGGAGAAATAGAACATTCCTGTGGCGAGACCGTATGATTGCAAAAGACATGATTCAAAAGCCATTGACAAATCTCAAGGCCTCGGCCAGCTGGTGGTGTTGGACTCATTTATCCATGCACTCATTCATGTGTTAGATTATGATAGAACAAAAAAAAGTATGTTGTTGCAGCCCGCCCACACATCAGATGATGTAATTATTTCTGTGGTAGCCTAGACCTTGAAGGAAGCTTGAATCTGGGAGATTTCATAACTGGGTCTGGGTCAACCCACAACTGACTGTGGTACTGTGGAGTATCAACAATCTTGAGGAGGAGTTCATTGTTCCAATCAATGCACCTGCAACAAGGAACTTCCTCAAGGCTGTTGGCGACTGAGAAGAGTTCCGGTGTCCCACGTCATCACCTCAACTAACCTGATGTGGAGATTTTAAAAAGAGAAAGGTGATCCGGGGACAGAGGCTGCATCTTCGTGTTACACATTGGTAAAACAGAAAATTGAGTCGCTGGGGAACTGCACTGACTACAAATTGGGGAACTACCTTGGCGAAGTTTATAAAGGTCTGAGAAGACGGTCTGGTTGATTAGAACTAGGATCTCTCGCTGATCAAAATTTTCAGATGCGAAACTGGAAGTGGGTGTGCGATATTGCGTTAATAGATCTCAAGTGCACAAAAAAATATTGAATAAATGCTGGTAATTGGAGCTTCAAGAACCCTACATAGTTCATGCACAAAGGACGAAATATTGATATTACATTGATATCGAACACAGATTACATTTAGGGTACTTTATCACTCTTGAGTGTTGAAATTCGGAAGGTGAAAGACAACCATGTAGAGGATTCGAGTAACAGCTCTGATGTTATTGGAATCTGTGCCAATAGGCCTCACTTGATTCTGTGAAGTAGATCCCAAATAAATGGTGTTTCGACCCAACCACGGCGGCAGAATATTGATATCGATGTCTTTATATCGAGCCATGGGTAACTTGGAGTGTTGGGTGTACTTTCCAGCGAATATTAATTCTACCACACAAAGGATACAAGACAAAAAGCTTGGTCACAACCCAGGCTGGAGTTGAACCAGGTCTCGCCATGTAGTGCAAGATGTGTAATGCAATTACATCAAATACAGAACACGATACGAAGGATCACAGGATGTGCTGATCGAGTAGGGTGGGCACAGTCAGTCGGATTTTACATGTCTAAGTAATAATGAATATCTTGATACCTCTGTTCTGTAGCATGTCACAGGAAGTAGAAAATTAATGGATTGCATGCAGTGGACACCTAACATGCTCCCCGGTTCAATCCGGAGTAGGATCGGCAGCAGTCTCAGCATGTGGGATCAGATGAGAAGATATTACGTGAATATGAGGTGAACACCTGTCAAATTCCGTGAACTTGATTAGAAGGCAATTTTGCGCAGGATTAAGGGCCATATTAATTGAGATATTAGAGGATGATCGTTCCCTGATAGTGGGAGATAATCCCGGTAAAACTTCCGGAGTAGATATCCACGGTTTATCGATATTTCCCTGGCCCCAGTTACTAGACATAACTGATAATTAGAGTGAGGTGCTGAAGGTTACGGGGTCGCAGATCAACTTAAATGCCATGCTATATTTGAATGGGAACCAACCTATAGTACAATGATAACCAGGCTGTCAGTGGCACCACGAGTTTTGCACCTAAATCAGATACTTGGGCATGATTTATAGAAGGATCTCAAAATGCTTGAGGTGGAAATCAAGCACCCGCAGATACGAAAACTGTAGTACCGGTGCAATGATAAACCCCATTCTTCGTTCAATGGTGGTTCATACCTTAGCTGAGAACCGGGAGAATACAGGGAGTCAAAATTAAGCTGAACAGATGTTGACCTGCTGTTGAACCGATTTGAGCTGATTGCCAGTTTGTTTTATCGAGCCTGGGTCGCGTGCAAAAAGCTTAGACTGGTTCGATATGATATATCAAGGCTGTAGGTCAAGTTGACCTCCTATACTATAGAAACATTTTCGATATCTAGTCTATCTTTAGTCCCCATGTTTCCTGGTGTCGGAGGAAACAATATGACACTTACAGCTCGTTTCTGTGTAATTCTGCGTCTGGGATGCGATGTCAAACACCACAGGCAACGACGATGCCGACTATTATCGTTAAAATCACCACTAATTAGCACTAATTAGTGAGACTTCAGTTTCAACTGACCAAATTTTGGGCGGGGGTTTTTTGGTGTTAAACGATGTATTTACACCAGGAAATGTTGCGCGAATCGACTTTAGGGTCAAGGAAGCAATATCGGATGAATACGAGGTAGCGCGCCGGTTGCCGCGTCAGTCGCGCGTCACGCCGCGTCACAGCGCGTCACTGCCGCGTCAATGCGCGTCAATGCCGCGCCTGCCGCGTCATTTTTACCAGACCCCGTGAGTAAGATGGCAGTCCATGCGCGCCATGTAGAGCAGCTTGAGTTCTCTGGGAGTCAATCTACCGGTTATCCTCGATTGCCATGATACGATGCACACAATATCTCGCTGTGCCTGCATTAGTTTTGTAGGGATTTTGGAAAATATTTTGCGTATCAGAACGGCAGTTCACTATGGCGGTCTAAATGCACTTTTAATAATCCGCTACTTATTTTGCTTTTTTTGTCGTTTCCGCTACTTTTATCGTGAATTTGATCAATCCCGCTACTTATTCAAGTTTGAGAGGATGAAAGAAAGTAGAGGGAAAGGTGAGAAATTCCCGCTACTTTTATTTGAGCACATCAAAATCCCGCTACTTATATTTTCAAGTAATTTTTTTTTTCAGCTGGATTCAGCACCATAGTAAGGACTACAGTGTAATGGTATTATATAACTAGCTAGAGGATACAGGCAGTGACATGGGCATAGAACAGCCGTGGTGCACTCGTTGTGGCAGTGCCACTTGCCTCGCTCGTTGCCTGCGGGCTTTGGGCCGAGTGCACGTGCAAACCAAACTGTTCAACACAACATGTCTAATTTCCGCGCTGTTCCTTTGATCTCACCTTCACATGTATTCCTCCTTTGAAGAACATTTTCAATCTCTATTTCCATTCACCACCACAGAACCGAGGCCTCTTCTATTCCACCACCAAGCTACATCTCTTCCTGCCACATCACCATCGCGCACTGTACAGCTCAAACCACATTCAATACAACTCACCGTATTTTATTCCAATCTCTACCTATTCACATTGACTTACCCACCTATATTCTACTTGTAGCAATCCCAACGGGAAGCTTTCCTTCCGACGCCGCTGTACACTCGGATCGCGCCGGGGATTGATTTCGGAGTGGATTGGGCACCCACTTCTGGCGCTGAGTGGGGCAGCGTATCTCCCTATACGTCTTTGCGTGTCCCCTGGTGTGCAGCGAGCTGAGGAGGTGAGTTAGCCGCGGGGTTTACAATGGCCATTCTATGTAGTTTCCATCACCTTCCATTCTCACATTTCACTTAGCCGATCCTTACCTAATCAATCTCTTTTTCTGCTCCGTACCATGACGACGAGCCTACCCACTGAGCCTTTGTTTTTGAGAATCAACCCTACATTGAGCTAAGTTTTTGCCATTCTTTGTTATACTGATCATTCTATTATTAGAGCCTCTTTCGTGATCTCGCGAGGGAGTCTTCTGTCCCACGACTCGGCGCCGCTGCTGGCACGACCTTGACACCACTCGGTCTACGCCCAGACCACCCTTTTCTGCGACATTGTGCCCATCAAGAACCTCCTCTCCGCGATGGGCTACCTCACGCCCGAGGCCGCCGTTATGGGGGGTATGCCCTCGCCATGTGGGTCCTACACCGCACTCCCACACAGTACAGCAGCCCATACGTGCCAGGGTATGTGTGGCCGTATCCTGCCACACCGGAGCAGGGCTCGCCGTCCCACTCGCCACACCAGCGGCTGCCGAGCCGCCCGCAGACGCCCACATTGTTCTTTGTGGGTGGAACACCGCCGATGCAGGTGCAGCAGGCGCCAGACAGCTGCTTTGATGTGCCTCCCTCTCCTCCTTGTCATGATTCAGGTTATTTCATTTATTCCGCATTAACTCTTAAAACCCGATCGTATAGCTACGATCAGTTTCTCCTCAACCCCTACCCATCTCATTTATCCCTGGAAACCCCCTTTCCGTTACTTGGCAGTTACGATCGTTTAGTATATATAGGCCCTGTACCCTAGACAGTGCCTCATACTATCCTTGTCTACCCTCCAGTTGCTCCCCCCATCACATTAACCCGACCCCAACTCGAATCCTCTATTGTTGTTCAATCGCCTCAGTCGTATAATAACCCGACGAGCCGCTGTGCTGACAAAAGGATAGTATCCCCCTACCGACTACTCGACTGAACGATGCCCCGCATAAACCTGCTCAACGAAGCGGAATTCCAGGCTGCCGAACTAGGAGACAGAACCCTGTGGCTATACGGAAAAATCCTGGACGACTACTAACATATCGACGGCGACCTCTCCGCCCTCTGTTCCAACAGCGAGACCCTGGGGGCGCAAATCGCTGAGCTACACTCCGAACTCCTCACGGTGAAGGCGGCCCTGTTGGAGGCCGCGCAGGAACGCACCATGGCGAACAACACGATGATGGAGGCTTTGAAGCTCCTCAACAACGCGTGCATCGACCTTGCCGCTACCTCTGCCGCCAGCGGGCCCCAGGTGCCCGCGGCCGCTGATAAGGAACTCAAGGTCAACACCAAGCAACCCCGCGTTGCTGCCCCCACCCACTTCAATGGGGACCCCGACAAGGTCGACCAGCTCCTGTCGGATTGTTGGCTCAATTAGCAGGGCAACTCTGCCTACGACACCAACCACGCAAAGATCACCTACTGCCTGTCCTATATGAAGGAAGGGCCCGCACAAGCTTGGGCCAACAATGTGGTACAGGCCATGCGCTCTGGCAGTGGAGAGGGCGCATACTCCACCTGGGTAGCATTCGAGGCGGCGGTCCTCTCCGCCTTCAAGGGAGGCGCTGAGGTGGAGATTGCACAGGCCAAGATGGAAGGGCTGAGGCAGGGGCAGAGTACCGCAACCGCGTACTTCACGGTCCTCGATACCCTCAAAAAAACCGCCGGCTACGATGAGACCATGTTAATCCGGCTCATGAAGAGCGGGGTTAATAAGCCGGTGGTCGAGGCCATCTACGGGCAAACGATAGTGCCTACTAACTACACGGGCTGGAAGGAAGCCGCCATCAAGCACAACAGGCACAAACGGGCGTGGAACACCATGAACAACAGCCTGCGCCTTTACGACACGAGTATCCGCACCACCTCCACGTCACAGCCTCGCACCAGTCCCGCGGCATACCACACGTCTGCTCAAAACCCAACGGCGAACCCGAAAGCCAATAATTGGGGACGCCCCTCGAATTTCAACCGTGGGAATGTCGGCGGTAATCCCGGTAATAACCCGGTGAACAACCCCCCGACCCCCAAAGCTCCGGCTGCACAGGAACCCGTCCCCATGGACATCGACCGCACTGCTTCCACTTCCTCGGCCAACCACCCTCGCCCTGTGTGCTACAACTGCGGAGAGACTGGGCATATTCAGCACAACTGCCCAAATCACCTCGCTAAGAATCCGCAATTTCGCGCGATGTTGGCAGAACTTATCAAGGAGGAAGGGAAGGATTTTTCCGACGACCAGGAGTGAAAGTTGCGTCCTCCCGGTCCCCCACTATACCTGACTCCCGTGTACCAGTTTCACCTACCAATCGATTTGGAATTCTCCCTGTCTACGAGGATCCAGCAAGTGAAACTAGTGAACCAGAGTCCGAAAACGCAACCGATAGAACCCGAGAAGGGAGGGCGGGTACAACCCAAAGCGCCCTCCGCCCCAAGAAGAAGAAGCCGCAGATGGAGAAAGCGGAATGGCGCCGACTCCCTGCAGGCAGTGCCCGAAGAACCCTGGAACATATGCGCGAACGACCGCAAGACGCGCTACGAGTGGCCAAGCAGTGGACACACCCCGCCTGACGTACAGAAGCGTGCCCTGAGTTAATCCGAAGTCTCATGGATGCCTATATCCCAGACGCACTAGACACCCTGGATGATTTGCGGGAATCCCCTCAGTTTATACAAGGAACTGGGGGGAATTCGATGATGGTGCCCGTGGTGCTGGAAGAGCTCTCCAGCCTCAAGGGGTACACGGCGGTCGGGCTGATTGACAGCGGGGCCACCAACGGGTTCATGAACCAGCGATTCGCAGAAGAGAACAATTTAGAGTTGGAACCCTTACCACTCGCCGTGCCGGTGTACAACGCGGACGGAACCCTGAACAAAGGTGGCCGCATCACCCATGTTGCATGTATGCACCTCACCATTGAAGGAAACTCGGAGGTGTTTCCTTTCGCTATCACCGACACAGGGAAGAGTGACATCATTATCGGGTTTAACTGGTTGAAGCAGCATAATCCAGAGATCGACTGGGCAAAGAAGACCCTCAGGTTCTCCTGCTGTCCGCCGGCTTGCAAGTGCGCACGGCTCTGGGAGGAGTGGGCCGAAGAGGACGAAGAACCCGTTGAAGAAGGTGACCGGATTTTCGTCACTAAGATATACCCGGAGGCTTCACTGGATCGTCGAGACACAGAGCATGTCCGGGCCATGGGCAGCGTGGCTACAAAGCTCGCTGCCGCCGCCCACGAGGCCAAGGGCGAGCAGACCTTGGAAGATAGCGTAGCCGCGCATTACCTTCAGGACTTTCGTGCCATGTTCGAAAAGCAGGACTTCGACAAGCTTCCCGCTCGCAAAAAGTGGGATCACACTATCGAATTAAAACCCGGTGCAGAACCCGTGTGCGGTCGCAGCATCCCGCTTTCGGTCCCGGAACAGCGTGAACTGGACGCCTTCATTAAATAACATCTAGAGACTGGCCGAATTCAACCCTCGAAGTCGCCCTTTGCCTCCCCGTTCTTTTTTGTGAAGAAGAAAGACGGAAAACTTTGCCCGGTTCAAGACTATCGGAAGTTGAACGCTATCACCATCAAGAACCGATACCCCATTCCCCTCATCTCCAAAATCATGCATATGCTCCGCAAGGCCACTTGGTTCACAAAGCTCGATGTGCGCTGGGGCTACAACAACATCCAGATTAAGGAGGGCAACGAAGAGAAAGCCGCGTTCATTACCAACTGCGGATTATGGGAACCGTTGGTAATGTTCTTCGGACTAACGAACTCCCCGGCGACCTTCCAATGCATGATGAACGAGATCTTCGAGCGACAAATTGCGGAAGGACGGGTTATCGTGTACCTCGACAACACATTGATCTACTTGGAAACACTCGAGGAACACCGGGCAACGGTCCGAGAAGTTCTTGAGATCCTGCAGAGTAACGACCTCTACTTGAAGCCGGAGAAGTGCGAGTTCGAGAAACGCGAGGTGGAATATCTTGGCGTTATTGTGGGCCATGGCAAAATCCGCATGGACCCCGTCAAGGTTGCAGGTGTCCAGGAATGGGCGCAACCACGAAACGTTAAGGATGTTCAAAGTTTCCTCGGATTGCTCAACTTCTATCGCCGGTTTATTCGCGACTTTGGAGATCACTCCAAGCCATTAACCCGGTTAACCCGGAAGGACGCACGGTGGCGCTGGGATCGGGAGGAAAACACCGCATTTCGAAAATTAATCGACGCGGTGACCTCCGAGCCCATACTACACTTTCCGACCGACGACAGCGAATGGAGTGTCGAAGCAGACGCCTCCGACTTTGCGACGGGAGGTGTGCTGTCCCAGGAACAGGACGGGGTCTGGGTCCCAATTGCGTATCTCTCAAAAGCGCTGAACAACACAGAGCGCAATTACGACATACACGACAAAGAGATGCTAGCTATCATGCGCTGCCTCTATGAATGGCAAAACTTTCTTCAGGGCAGCGAGAAGAGGTTTGAGATCTGGACAGACCACAAAAACTTGGAATATTTCACAACAACCAAGAAGCTTAATTGACGACAAGCACGGTGGTCTCTCGAACTGAGCGAATATGACTTCTCCCTGGTGCATAAACCCAGCAGAACCCACGGGAAGACCGACGCCTTGTCGAGACGACTCGGCCATAAAACGGGGGAAGGAGATAACAGTGGGATCACGCTGCTGCCAAAAAAACTGTTCGATGGAAAACCCGGTAATAATCCGGAAAACCCTGAACGGCTACAGATCATGTCTTCGGCAATCTCTAAGGAGGAATTCCTGCGCGCTATGCCCGCGGTCCTCGACAACACCCCTGGCGACCGATTTATGGAGGATATCAAGCGCAAGAAGGACCTTTGGGAAGACGCGATCCAGGAACTACTGAAGGAAGAGAATCCCGAAGGATGGACGAACCACGGAGATTACCTGACCAGAGATGGGACTGTATACGTCCCTCTGGAGAAGACACTGAGAGACAGGATTCTCCGCGCCCATCACAATGATTACTTGTCTGGACACCCGGGGCAGTATCGCACGGCCAAATTGGTGTCTCGCAATTACTACTGGCCAACTCTACTTCAGGACGCGAAATGATACATCGCCGCTTGCCCCACTTGCCAACGCACAAAGACGTTCCCATCCCAACGCCGTCCCCGAGCGAATTTGGCAGTACATCTCCATCGACCTCATCACCAAACTCCTGGTGTCTAACGGATATGACTCGATAGTGGTGGTGGTCGACCGACTGGGAAAAGCTATTTGGGTTCTTCCCTGCACTGAACATATTAGCGGGGAAGGGATCGCCCGGGTTTATCGCGACCACGTCTGGAAGGACTACGGAATGCCTGAAGTGGTCATCAGTGATCGAGGACAGCAGTTCGTTGGTAATTTTATGTGCGATTTATCCAAGCTGCTCGGGATTAAGTCCAACGCCTCCACTGCTTATCACCCCCAAACCGATGGCCAAACCGAACAGGTCAACCAGGAAGTTGAACAGTACCTCCAGATTTTTACAAACTTCCTCCAAGACGACTGGTCAGAATGGCTGTCCCTGGCAGAATTCAGCTACAACGACAAGGTCCACTCTACCACCGGATTCTCCCCCTTCTTCACCATGCTTGGGTTTCACCCGCGGAAAGGTTCGGAGCCCCGCATGGAGGTCCCTACCGAGTCCGCAACAGAGTTCGCGAACCGAATGAAGCGGGTACGCGAGGAGGCTGCGGCCTCCATGCGCCATGCACAAATGGTCATGAAGCGGTATTACGATTTGAAGCGTCAGGAAGACCCCGACTATAAACCCGGTGACCGGGTTTATCTGTCCGGACGGAACTTGGTTACCCACCGACCTACGAAGAAGTTCGACGATCGCCGCTACGGGCCTTTTAAAGTCCTGCGAAAGGTCGGTGCCATATCCTATGAGTTGGAGCTTCCCAAGAGTTGGAAGGTACACCCCGTATTCAACACTGTGTTCCTACGCCCTTGGGTCGCCCCTGCCGCCGCCCATCAGGATTCCGTGCCACCCCCGCCACCTGACGTCCGAGACGGGCAGGTCCTATACGAAGTCGAAGAGGTTCTCCGGATTAAATTCAAGAGCAAGAAGAACAAACGCGAACTACGATACTTCATCAAGTGGCGAGGATACCCCCAGGAGGAATGGAGTTGGGAACCTCGCTCGTATCTTGACGGAGCAGAGGACGCGATCGAGGAGTACTATGAGAAGTATCCTAACGCTCCGCGAGAGGTCCTTAACGGCGACGGGCGATGGCGTGTCCCAACAACCCGTGCCGCCTAAACGACACCCGGGTTTATCGTGCACCGAGACGTTGCGCCTTGAAGGGGGGGGTAATGTCATGATTCGGGTTATTTCATTTATTCCGCATTAACCCTTAAAACCCGATCGTATAGCTACGATCGGTTTCTCCTCAACCCCTACCCGTCTCATTTATCCCTGGAAACCCCCTTTCCGTTACTTGGCAGTTACGATCATTTAGTATATATAGGCCCTGTACCCTAGACAGTGCCTCATACTATCCTTGTCTACCCTCCAGTTGCTCCCCCCGTCGCATTAACCCGACCCCAACTCGAATCCTCTATTGTCGTTCAATCGCCTCAGTCATATAATAACCCGACGAGCCGCTGTGCTGACATCCTTCCTTCCCATTACCATCTCTTTCTCCCATTCCCCGGTTCCCCTTTCACTCGTCTTTTACCATACTCTAGCTATTTATATAATACCATTACACTGTAATCCTTACTATAGCGCTGAATCCAGCTGAAAAAAAAAATCATTTGAAAATATAAGTAGCGGGATGAGCAAATCCCAAAAAGTAGCGGGATCAAAATCTGTCAAAACGAATATAAGTAGCGGGATTTTGATGTGCTCGAATAAAAGTAGCAGGAATTTCTCACTTTTCCCTCTACTTTCTTTCATCTTCTCAAACTTGAATAAGTAGCAGGATTGATCAAATTCACGATAAAAGTAGCGGAAACAACAAAAAAAGCAAAATATAAGTAGCGGATTATTAAAAGTGCATTTTGGACCGCCATAGAAATTCTAGGTTTTTCCGCTCCCTCTTTTGGTCCATTTTCAAGTCCAATAAGTAGCGGAAAAACATGAATTTTATGAAAGAGGTAGCGGAAATGACAAAAATAGCGAAATATGTAGCGGAATATTAAAAGTGCACTTTGAACGCCATACATATTGGGCGATTCACATTTGCGCTACCTCCATTGGGATAGTTTTTAATCACGCTACTTTTTCTGACCATTTTGTGATCCCGCTACTTTTGACAGTCACGACCAAAATCCCGCTACTTTTCACTTTTCGGACTTGTGAAATTTTTCGCAAAGAATTTTTTTTCATGGTGGCAGGATTGATCACTTGATTGTTGTTTGTCCAATGTCACAGAATGTCATGCGCGATCGCCAAAGGTCCATTCGGAGGTCTACCATCGTCTATAGACCGGTCCACCACCGAGGTCTATCCGCTGGTCCATCAACAGGTCTAATAGACCGGTCCGTAGACCTTGCTCCCAGTGGATCCGACGTTCTCACAGACGCATTGCCAATTTTTCGAGGGGTCACGGTCACGGAGGGGTCCGTTGCCCAAAAAATAGTGTGACAATGAAAAAAGACTTAAAATTAGAGTGTATTAGTTAACACTTTTTTGACGGTTTTTTGTCAGTAAGTGGAGCACCAAATGAAGCGAGTTTGAGTGAGCTCACCGCTGTCCAGCACTGTGTTTTAAGCGAAACAAGTCACAATTATTTCGTGGAACCTTCAAAAAAGTGTAACTAATACACTCTATTCTCAAGAAAATTTGTATTAGCTTGTTTCCTACTCCTCTTCATCACTGTCAGGTTGACTTGTCGCTGCTATTCTCCCCATCCTCAGAATCCGATAAAAAAATTGTGTCCGAGTCGCATCGGTGTTGCCCAAAGAGGCAACGGTCATGGTCACGTTCATTGTCGTTGCTCAAAAAATAAGCAACAACAAAGTCACGTTGGTCCGGGGTGCACACTGCTTGAGCATTTCAAGTTTTTCAGTGAAAAAATCAGTGAAAAATGTTTTGCATTTTACAAGTTTTTCAACCAAAATGTTGGTGAAAAACTTGAAACTTCTTCATGAATTTTTTGAACTTCAAAACTGTTTCAGCACTTTTTTCACCACATTTTCACAATATTCAAAAAATTCAGGAAAAGGTTTCAAGTTTTTCACCTAATTCTTTGCTCAAAAACTACTGAAAAACTCAAAACATTTTTCACCAATTTTTTCACCGAAAAACTCGAAATGTTCAAGCAGTGCACGTGTTGCCTCCATACATGTCGGTACAGTAACCAATGCCAACCTGGTGGAGCTAGTGGCGCCGCTCGGAGCAAGACCAAATGAGGAACGCATAATAGCCGGGTGCCGGTGTCGAAGGATTCACTACCGTCGACAACCAGTCTCCCTGACGAGGTGGTCCTAGTCTTGTTATTACGGCGGGGGTCTGATCGTAGTGCGCCCTTATTATGTAATTGCGGAGTTTGAATTTTAAGTCGCGAGATGAGCTTCATCCAGGACGCGTTATTTCATACGATTTTTTCATGGGCTAGGTTGTCTAATGTGTGTAAGAGGTTCTGTCTCTTCAGAATGTCAAAATATGTCCTTGAATCTGCTGCACAGAGTCGTCGAGATTTTCATGTGATATTTTCGTCGCTCCTTCTCAAAAGCAACGAGAGATGCCTAAAAATCATAGAAAAAATTCTGGAGGACTCTAAGGGCCTATGCATGTGTGTTTA
The DNA here is from genome assembly GCA_029281465.1 of Mycena epipterygia. Classification (NCBI taxonomy): domain Eukaryota; kingdom Fungi; phylum Basidiomycota; class Agaricomycetes; order Agaricales; family Mycenaceae; genus Mycena; species Mycena epipterygia. Next base: position 251,409 of record JARJCQ010000031.1, on the reverse strand, counting down.
AAGGACCTCAGATTATTTGAAGCTCCATAAGGGAAAATACAATGGTGTCGAGCATCTGAACAGTGAGATTCAAACTCCGCAATTACATAATAAGAGTGCACTGCGATCGGACCCCCGTGGTAATCAACAGACTTTAACACGCGAGGTACGAGCGTCGTATGTTAAAGCGTCTGTCTACGAGAGACTAAGGTGGTCCATGGTATTGGTCGAAGACGGAAGGCGCGCAGAGGCGGGATTATTTATTTTTGGTAAGTTTAGTGATGTACTATATGTGGTCGGCCTTTCGTTCGCGTGGCTCCACCGCCCCGCCCCACCGTAAAATTTGCCACTTGAAATTTGAATTTTAAAAGTGGCTTCAAATAGTCTCTAAAACAGCATCACGCTCGTTTGATGAACGGCGCTTACCCGATCGGGCAGTCGGACCCAGAATACTCCGACGCCGCATAACCCACGACTATCCATTAACTACATATTATGACATGCTAGGTGGAAGCACTCGGGCCGCCCCGACGTCGCTTTCGTATCATTTTTCTAGTGTTTGCCGCGTTGAAATTGCGATGGGCTCTGGGCCTCTGGCTTTCCATATGAAAATGGCCGAAACGCCCCAACTGGCAACGCCAACAATTTTTGCCGAAGTTTTGACAACGCTAAACGACGCCCGTGATATCGGTCAATGAAATAACAGGTCTTGCACCACGGGATTCACAGCATCGGCAAGGCTTCGTTCGATTGGTACATTTAGGTTTCCCTCAATGGGCAGGCAACTTCGGGGCCTCGGTAGCTCAACGACGGATATTTGGCTCACGACGCCGGCCCAACAGGCACACAGACTGAAGTATTTCAACTTTAAGAGCCTGTAGCAGGAGAAATTCAAAAAATACGCCAACACATCGAATAGATCTACCACTGAAATGTCTCAGGGCGATGGACTAACTCACCTGAGATGATATTGCCGTATATGCCGAGGGCTCACCGACACTTTGTTCCATTGTCCTTCTCAACAAAAGAATATCTTCCCTTTCAAACCTCAGAGAGCTAGAAATTGTTGGCTCAGCATCTCCTCTGTCTCGGCAAGTGGCCCGCTGAAGAAGTCGCTTCATCCATCTGCTTGGGCCGAAGAATAGAGTTTAAATATGGAGAATATTTGTACATTCGAGGTGATCACTATTACGATTTGTTCATGAAGGCTCAACAATTCGTGAGGAAAGCAGCTCAGCGGCACTAAAGCCGTCATGTTGCATGCCGACAGCAAGCTGTCGTAAAGCTCTTTCGGGGAAATGCGAATATGCCGATCTAAGTTTGGCTCGGCAGCGCCGGTATGAAATCATGGACGCAACAGCTCGCGTCGGTCATGACTCATCCTCCGATTCCCGAAGCTGAAACAGACCAAAAATTCAAATCTCGCCGCTTTCAGCCCGATTGAGCCCGCACCCTGGAACTATTCTATCGCTTATACATATTCTGATTGGAGTTCTGCTTCGTTCACACTCGCATTGTCGCTCCGCGCGTGCCGACTCCAACATTTGGGAACACGGCGTTCAGAGGCTGGACCATGTCGTGTATAATTTTATCACTATCACTATCACTATCACTATGATGGACTCCGTAAAGATGGCGATCACTGACAGCGATCTCAGCACGGTCCCAGGGTGCCGTCTCGTGTGGGGTATATAAGACACTGGAACGCTCCCCCAACGTCATAAGTACCTCTTTGACGACCATCGGCAGTTACTTCAAGATGTTCTCCAAAGTCTTCGTCGTTACCTCTCTCGCTCTTCTGGCTGTCGGTAATCCCGGTACGTTTATGCTCGTATCTCGTCCTTCCTTTCATTCTCACTAGTTGCTGCCTTCGATTGATATCCTTCAGCCGCTACCAAAACACAGGCCGCCGCAACACAGATCTTCACTGTGGCTGTTCCCCTCGGCCTTGGGCCTAAGAACGCCATCTTCAACGCTGGCATCATCGGTAGCGGCGTGGCAGGTACGACGATCACGTACGCTCTTGCCGAGGATGTTCTCGAGACGGGTGAGTATATAGCCATTTGTTGCGTTCTTTTACCAATCTATTCCCGGCTGGAACCGTTCATAAACTGACATGTTATTCTTTATATAGTCACTGCGACCATCAACCCCACCTCCTTAGTTGAAGTACAAGAGGGCGAAACGGAGATTTGCACCCTCACCAAGTCAGCCAGGAGCGTCTTGTGCACGCTCAATCCTACTGGAGATCCCTTCTTGGTCACCCTTCCTTTAACAACTGTCCCCATCCCTGGACCGACTATTGCTTGAAGTAGCGATGCAGTTATGAGAACTAGGACGCCCGTTGCCCCACGTTCCAGTGATATGTGAGATATGAAGACCCCCCCTGTTGTAAATAGGTTCAGATACTGTCCAAATGTATTTAACATATGACTGGAAATGTTTGCAACAGGCTCGCATGCAAATGGTCCAGGTGGAATGAAAGCTCTGTCGGCTAAGAGTGCCCTACGAATATATTTACTCAGTGTGAGCCACATTGGCTAGATAGTCACTAGCGCATCTGTACATCTGCATCAACTACGCCGCTTGATAGCAGACTGATGCGGCGCAGCAAGTAGCTTTCCTGGGCGCGTCTGATTGAGGAGGGCCAGGCAGCAGATGTCGTAGCAAGGGACTTGCGATTGGATTCAGCTCGGGCCGGCAGAACTCTGTTCGTTCATCTTTGTCTTTGCGAGGTGAAGCCTCGGTCGTACAATCTTTGATTCTTCTCAATCCTGCACTGAACAGTGTATGACAGACAAAACATAATTATATATCGTCAACTCTCCTCAAGCTTTCGTCCTTCCTTCCTACAAGCATTCCTTTTCGTCCTCTCCCTTCCTCCCTTCGCGAGAGAATAGCGAGACCGCTCACACGGAAGTTGATGTGTGGGCTGTGGAATATGTGGCGGAGCGAGCGAGGACGGAGGCAAAAGAAATCCCACAGTTGAAGGCTTTGCAAACCGGAGGAACAGTGAACGGCGACTATGTTGATGGGTTCAGCATGCAGAAGATGTCGGATTTCCTTCGCATGCATACAAAAACGGCGATGAAGGTTCTCGATGCTTTTAACACATCTACTCGCAACGTTCGGAGTAATTTTTCAGCGCGGGTTGCCAAACGAGCCCTTGTGAATCACTATTCCTTTTTTTGTGGACAAACGGCGCTAACTTTTTTGTGCAAGGTATTGACATCAACGGCGCTTACCCTCCTTGGAGAGTACAGCTACAGGAACAATTTCTCCCATCGCATCATGTCTCTCTATTTTTATGCGAGCGGTGCACAGCGCCAAACAATATCGGTCCTGTCTCACGTCGGTATTTCCGAGAGCTACCAGAACCTGGTCAGGAAACCCCTTTTTATTATCAACCGCCGGACGCATGATTTCGATCCTGAGGACCCACTTCCCTCGACACCACCTACGCCCGTGACGTCTGATCCTCTTTGTATTCCTCCTCACCCATCGGGCGGCCTTTTTGCGTTTCCAGGTAGACTACTCGGGACCGTATCTTTCGGCCGAAAAATCTTACCGAATGCGTTCGAACGCGTTCACTGTTCAGCACATTTGAGCGGGGGCTGAACGCTGAACCTGAACCTCGCGTTCAGTTCGGCCCGGTTCAGGTTCGAACCGATGTCCGAATTGGATCTTGCCACCACGAAATACTGCCCAGAGCAAGTGGTACCCACATCAAAAAAATTCCTGCACTAGGTCGAAAAAGTGAATCAAGGTCTACCCTGATGGATATGTAATCGTCCAAATGCGGTTTTTTCTTCTGGTTGTTGCTCCTCGTTTACTTCCAATCGCGTGCTTTCAAGATGTGGAACAGTTATTGTCTATTTTGCATTGAGGACCGATTACTTTTTTTTTTTTGCAGGCTCTACCATCAGTTGTCACAAATATATATCAATAGCCAAGGCCTTGTTCAATCCAAGTCCAACGACAGAGATGAGACGAGCAGGCATCAAGTTACAGGTCTTTGCAGAACTTAGGGCACGGGTTTTTTTTTTCCAAGCTGTTTTGGGCAGAACAGCGGTTGCGGGCTCAATTATTGTCCGTTTGCCTTGTGAGTATGGTATGGGACAAGAACCAAACACGAACAACGATAAGTAGTGCATTGCACAGCTGCAGCCATCCGGATTTGGAGCTTAGTCGGGTCGCTTAGTCGGGAGAATTGGGGTCGCAAGTTCCCCCAATACATAATGCGGATTTGGGGCCATTTTGGTGTTCTGGTCCAGGTATGTGTACATCGGTCTACATGCGTCTACGTCGGTCTATGTACATAGACAAATGCAGACATATGTAGACCAACTGTGTTTACATGATGTAGACGTGGGTAGATAAAGGGGTTCATCTACCCTTCTTCTACGGGCCCTCTGTCTACCAGGGGTGGGAGCACAGTGAATATCTGAACACTTGTTAGGAGCTCTGAAATCACCGTTAATTTGACAGGTCACCGCGCCGATGCTACATGCGTCGGTGCGCGTCGGTGCCGGGTCAATGTGCGTCAGCACCGTACGCGTCGTGTGCGCCAGTGCCGTGCCTGCGGCGTCAATTTTACCAGACCCCTTGAATCTCACCTTGTTCAATGAAATTTGTGCCAACCTGAGGTATCGGATTCAGCTTGGGCCGGCCGAACGCTGTTCGTTCATCTTTGCGAGAGTCGTACAATCTTTGATTCTTCTCAATCCTGCACTGAACAGTGTATGACAAAACATAATTATTATACATCAACAACTCTCCTCATGCTTTCCTCCTTCCTTCCTACAAGAATTCCTTTTCGTCGTCTCCCTTCCCTCCCACTCCCAAAATCTCCACTCCACACCTCTATGCATCCCCGTCACTCCCCACCTCTAGGCATCCTCATTCTTGCTATCGACGTCCTTGTCCACAAACGCCGCCCGCTCGACGATCGCCGGCGGCCGCGGCACGTCCCGCCGCAGCACGTAGCGCTTGACGAACCACGGCAGCCACACCGTCGACTCGTACTTGATGTACTGCGCCGTCGGCACGGAGAACACCTCTGTCGGAATGCGATTAGATTCATAGCGGCGCAACCGCGATGTGCGGGCACGCACGGTCGAGCTCCTCGAGCGTGAGCTCCTTCGTCTCGCGGACGAAGCAGAAGATCATGCCCCACGCGATGAGGTTGAGCCCCGCGTAGAACCCGACTGGTATCAACATCAACATCAATATCAATATCGCGACAGCAGCGAAGCGGACGACGTACAGGCACCGGTGGGCGTCATGACCGTCTGCATCCGCGGGAAGGTCAGCCCCAGCACACCCGCTACGTAAGTAATCCCGTGTCAGCGCGCTGAGTAGTGGTCGGAGAGTATGTATGTAGAGGTGCGCACCGAAGACGTTGTTGATGCAGACGGCCCACGCCATGCCCTGCTCGCGCTGCACGGTCGGGAACACCTCCGCCGAGTACTGGAACGCGACGGGGCCCTCGCCGAGCGAGTACATGATCGTGAACAGGTACACGAATCTGGTGATCGATTCACGGCAGTCAGTCAATCAATCGACAGGGGTGGGAATTGGGAAGATGTACAGTACGAGCGGGCCGAGGCGCTCGCCTTTGCTGCCGTCCGTCTTGAGGAGGGAGAGCCCGGCCGCGAGGAGGAATATGCACATGAGGGGGAACGTCTGCGCGCCGTCAGTGTGTGGATGGAGGCAGGCAGGCGCGGACACGCACGATGAGACACAGCGTCCGCCGCCCCTTGGTGTCGATGAGGAACACCGTCGGGATGGTGGAGACGAACTGGAGCGCGCCGTACCCGAGGGACGCGAACAGCGCCTGGTCGGCGGTGTACCCCACATTCACGAAGATCGTCGAGCTGTAGAACGAGATGACTGTACAATACATGTCACGATTATGTATCGGGCGCGGTGAATGGGAGACGTGACGCACTGTTGATGCCGCACATCTGCGGTTATTGGGGCACTGTAAGCGGTGGATACGTATGGAAGACGCGTGCGTACCTGCTGTGCCAGCATGACCGTCGAGGCGCCGTAGTTGGCGCGCCGGATGCGCGGGACCGTGAAGCAGTCCTTCAGCCGCGAGAAATAGTTCGCGCCGCGGGCTTCCAGGATTTCTTCCTGGTAGAGGACGTACGACAGGTAAAAGTCCCGAGCAGCGATGATGGGGTGCGCGCGGATGCGCAGGAAGGAGCGGAACGCCTTGGCGTGCTTGCCGTGCTTCATGAGCCACCGCGGCGACTCGGGGCAGAACCAGATGCCGAGCACGAGGAAGAAGGCGGGGATGAACGCCGAGCCGAGCTGGAGGCGCCACGCGATCTTGCCCGCGTTCCGGACGATGACGTTCGCTGCGAACCCCGCGAATATTCCTGGCGAGGACACGGGCATGTGAGCGTCCCGGCGGCGCGTGTAGATCGGCGTGCGTACCGAAGGTGACCCACAGCTGCCAGAACATGACGAGCGCGCCTCGGATGCGGGCGGGCGCCAATTCGGACGAGAAGATGGGCACGGTGGCGTTCTTGGCGCCGATAGCGACGCCGAGGATGAATCTCACAGCAAACAAAGCCTGCCAAGAGTGGGTGAACCCGGAGGCTATCGGGGTGGCAAAGAGGCACAGGGCCGTGAGGAAGATCTCGCCCCGACGGCCGAGGTAGTGATTCAGGGGATCGACGATCCATGCACCGCTGAAAAAAGGAGATGGTAAGCAAAAGGATTCGGCGAAAAGAGTTGAAAACAGCAACTCACACCAAGCCCGCGCTCAAGAAGATAATGGAGTTGACAGCGCCGACAATCCACTCGTCGCGTCCGGTGCCCGCAATGCCGAATTCTTTGGGGAAAGACAAGTTGGCGCCATTCGAGCCGGTTTGATCCCAGCCCTGAGTGGCCGCACCAACAGCACACAGGATAATGGAATACCACATGGTGAATGGGCCATGCCACTTGTGGTCTCGCTCGTACAGGAGCGCGACGAGCTCGTCCTGTTGCAGAGAGGAGACCGTCTCGAAGTTTATCGCGTCACGAGCCACGAGCGCGGCCCTGGAGAACAAGTCGGTGTGTTCGGTGAGGCCATGAGTCTTGCAAAACTCGACGGCGTCGGCGACGACCTTGCTCTTGGTATCGCGCTAAAGAAAGTCGGTCAGATTCTCTCCAATCTCCATGATATCCATGCTATGCCATTCACTTGCAGGGGGTTCTGGACGACAGCGATCGCGGTGTCGACATGCACCGGAGAGTTGTCCTTTTCCTTCGACATGTCGTGGGGAGGGACGATGGACGTCGATGATGCGTCCTTATTTAACGGCCGTCGCCAGCGGGATTTGAAATGTTCCGATCCCGTGGGGAAGACGTGATGCCATCACAAAGTGGAGCCAAGGCCCCACAAGGCCCCACTTCCGCTTCACCCGATATAATTGCTTTCGGCAGGTTCGGCAGTTCACAATGTCTACAATTGATGTAGCATCTGTCAAAGATAGCATAGGACAGTGGAATGGATAATTCTAATCAGCAATCCCCACGTAATAAACTCGGCCAAGATAGTTCGTCCTCCGCCTTGCCGTACCGTGCCGCATTCCACTCGCAACTAATACCAGAGTAACATCTTTTGAACATCTTACACATCATCTTGTTTGAACAGCTATGGACATCATTTATGGTGTTGAAAGCTGTAAGACAGCAATCGGACCGTGTAACATCCGTGTTCTTCTCCCGCAAATTTATTATTACGCAACAGCTTCTCCTGTGGACTTCTGATCATTATCTTTCATTGTTCGACCACTCTGGTATGCGTAGCTGTAGATATAAGATTGCAGCCGTTATCTCCGCAGTATATATACGTACTGCACCTCAGACGGTGACTTGTCAACTCTGAGGTGAGCTTTGCTTCTACTTACTCTCATTCTTATCTAGTACTCACGTCTTCTTGATTTAGGCATGAATATAGACGTCGACTTATCAACTCCGAGTCTGCCTTAATTTAGTTTCTATTTAACATATGGCACTGCCAGTGGTGTCTACGAGCAGAAACTTGACTGCATTCGGAACACCTTCAAGTTGAACTTGGCATTATATTAATTTCAAGCACCTTGGTTGTGCGTGTGATACACTCCCCCTCTGCACTGCACCTCCACTGTGTTGTACCGCAGCTTTATAAGCTGACAGCATCTCTCGACGCGAACACTGCCTATAGCGCAAACTGCGAGGCGCACAGCAACGGCAGCGTCGATCCGGGCGGGGGTCGCTGAACAGGAAAAGATCATGAGGGTTGTCGAATACACAGCGGCAACCAAAGTACGGGCGTTGCTGATTAGGATTATCCCAGTGGAATAATGGCAGTCTTGACGCCGCCGTAATCACGTCCTTTGCCCGCATGCGGGGTTCGAGAGAACTGTCTAGGGCGGCACGAGCGTAGTGAGTCCAAGGAAGTAAATTAAGTGGGCACGGCGCCGGTGAATGGGGTCCACAGATGGCAACCCAGCACACCCGAGAGTCGCTGACACCCTGGTCAGTGGTCAGGGTCCCGCCACGGCGCGCAGATATAATTTCTGGCATACTGTCCCTAATGCCGCGACTCCAGACTTGAGCCGACAAAGTCGACTTGGAGTCGCCGATTTAGACCAAGTCGAGTCGAGTCGCTTTATCGACTCAAGTCGACTTGAGTCGAGTTGGAGTCGGTCATAGCCTAGTTGCACGGTTTGTTGGAGATTAGCAATCCAGCACAAGCCCGAGGCAAAGCCGAGGTCGCTGACTGATATGGAACTTGATGGAACTTGCCGGAACATGCAGGAATAATTGGGATTTTAGTATAAATACAGTACCTACAGTAGAGCTCCTCATGAGCTTGTAACCTAAGGCCTCACAGCCAGGAGTGATATCTTACCAGGTTCACGAGATAAAACCAACACGGTTCGTCGAAAAAACGCGATTGGGGACAAATTGGGGACATGGTCGAATTTTGTGACAGGAGTGACAGAATCACGCTTTGGTGACATTGGGTGACATCACTGTGACAGCCGAAAAAAAAAAAAAATCCCTTTTGCGTTTTTCAACCTGCAGAGTACTTAGAACGAGTTTCTGAAAATTCTTTCAAGAAAAGTCGAGTCGTACCCACCTTCGTGACTTAGTGACTTCGCTTAGCGTTGCGAGAGTTCATGACTTTGATGGTATTATGTGAAAGTTCGTCACATTGCCTGGTTTGTGTGAAAGTTCGTCAGTTCAACTCGGCACGTTCAAGAACCCGGAATCGCGGCCATCATTGTTGCTTCAACAAGGCCGGGCGTGTTTTTTATATAGATCCCATGCTAACACTAACCACTAACCCGAACCACTAACAACTAACCTCTAACCACTACCCACTAACCCAGATCTAACCGGCCATTTCGGCAACTGATGATTCCCATCACTCCGTGATGTGCCGAAGAGTTGCCGCTCGACAAGCCCGGAATACAAACTCACGAACTTTCACAGAATGCCATCATACTCACGAGCTTTCACTGATTCCCATCAAAGTTACGAAGTTTCACTACGCTAAGCGAAGTTACGAAGGCACGAAAATGGCGTGGACTCAGAAAAGTCGACTCAAGTCGACTTACTCGACTCGACTTGATTCGAAATCGACTTAGGCCGACTCGACTTTCCGAGTCGTGGCAACATTACCTGTCCCAGCCTATGAGAATTGCGGCGGAGACGGCGGTGCGACGGGATTTGGTGAACATGGCGCTGGCAGATTCGGTTGGTGGGTGAACTGAGATTGAGATTTCAGGATACCCTGGGTCCCTTATAAGTGAGCGGTTCGGATGGCCGTATACGACACATGGAGATCTCGGCGCCGCGTATGGATGTATGGATGTACTTACGTTGTGCAGGCTCTCAATCACCGCTGTGCTCCTCTGGGGTCACCACACTCGTGGTATAATGCAAGTGGGTGGGATGAACACAGCCGAGGTATAGTTGGTGCCGGGGTGCCGCAGGATTATCAAGCGCGCACATGTACAGGGTGAGATGAGACAGCGTGAGAGCCTGCAGGTTCGACGGTCCTCATGCAGCCTCGCCAGATAGCTTTTCAATCGTGGTTATGCATATGCGCAATAAAGGAGAACGAGCAGATTAAAGTCTTGGTTCGCGGTACATGAGCTTTAATTGGGTTGAATTTCTACTGCCCGCACGTTCGATTGTCAGGGGTGGATGACACCAGAGGATGTACTAGACCCGATAGATGGGGGTGGGGAAGGAAGGAGCATGCCGGGGCTGGGACGAAGATGCACAATAGTAGGCGACTAAGCCCTTATTAACCTCTGGTTGAGAAATTCAGTTCCGCGCAGCCCGGTTCCTGGCCTTCCCCCTCAACTTCCGTGATTTGCAGGTTACATTGCAGTGGTTATAGCCTGAGAGCTGCTCAAGGGCGAGATTTTTGGGGGCGGCAGTCGTACTAAGTACTTCTCCGTGATCATCCGGCGCCGCAAAATATATCTCAACGTTACCAGGCGTCTTCTATTCCCAAAGTATACCCTCCAGATCGGTGAAGTCCGCCCGTAAGCTCGGCGGAAGCAAGATACCCGTCCATGTGCGTCTCGACGAAACTTCCAAGGACGGATCAGATCCCCAAGGAACCACGCCAATGATCTAGCAACCCCTCATCGACTTCGCACCGCACACCACGGAAAAGATGTATTAAATGACCCCATATACGCGAACCCGCCCTTTTCCACTGGTTAACGGATCGACGAGCGTATAGTATATGCAGCAGACACGTTTGCCTCGACAACACCTGCGCGTCGACGGAACCTGCGCGTTTTTGCCTGGAAGGTGGGATGAGGGAAAAATGAGAGCGGATATATGTTGGATGAACGCCTCGCGGGGTGCGTGATATCCTCGCGCAAGAGCATTCGGCGGAAACAAACTGCGCGTGGGGAATAAACCGGCGGCCTCGCCGGAATCGGCTTGCACGAATGAGAAGAGCAACCACGGTAATTAAATTAAGACCGCGCTCGGGGAGCGAAACGGCCAACTGAGAATCGGTCAGATGCATCCTAATCCGTCAAGTTGAGTGTGTGGTAGTAGTTGATGTGTTGGTAGACACTATGCCTGCGCGGAAAATACGCAGAAACGTGACAAAAAATTTATGGATGAATGGAGGGGAGCTCTCGTTGGACTGCCAGAAAGCCGTTGGTATGATCGATGTACCTGTAGACGAGTCCATTCGGCTGAGTGAGTTTTCTTTGCTGGCAGAAAGCTCGCACCATGGAACTCGCACCTATACGGCCGTTGGAGCGAAAGTTGTCTGGATTCGACAGCAAAAGCGGGCTCAATGCGGAAGAGGCGTGGACAGAGATTGGCCGCAAATGTCTTCAATGCGAAGGGATGAGCCACCGCCAGACCACTGCTGCGACGAGTACCAGTGAGCGTAAAAGCGCGCGGTAAGGCTCAAACCATTTAGTTTACGTTTACGGTCGAGTGTAAATTAAACGGAAATGGTTCGAAAACTATTTAAAACTATTTAAAACCGTTTATAAACGGTATTTCAACGGTATTTCAGGGGGCCGTCTCAGATATATTTTTTAAATAGAATCATGGTCCGGAATGGACTTCTAAGCATCATTCGAATTGTTTCAGGACAACAGGTGTAATATTAAATGGCGGGATGAGGGCAGATGGTGGGCGTCCCGCAAGATGGCGGGCATCCCGCAGGATGGCGACGCCCGCCATCCATCAGCAAAAAAAGACTTGGTTCCATAGCGCTCGGTAGCGCCAGTAGCCGGGGTATCATGGTAGGCAAGTCCCCCTTTTGAAAGCCGTTGGTAGTCACCTGCGAGAGTCTGGTAGCGCCTGGTAGCTCTGGCATGTGACTATGGTAGCTCTCGGTAGCTCCTGGTAGCTCTGACTGGGTAAGTCAGTAGCAGTGAGTAGCACTTAGTATCGACCAGTAATCGAGGGTAGCCAGGGTACCCGTTACACATATCACACAAAATGAATGCAAAATAAATAAATAAAATCATATTCGGTGCAGAATACATTAAGGTGACTAGACAGAAAGGATCGCGGATGTTCGATGGCTCCATCAGGAAAATCCAAAGTTGCCCCATAGCACCATATAGCGCACCAGAGCCCTATATAGTGGCCATAGCTGATATAGCAAACTGACCAACCTCAGAGAAACGTGGGACCCTGGACTGAACTTCATAGCCCACCATAGCCCACCATAGTCACAGTGTTTTCTATGATAGTGGTCACGGTCAGAGCACAAAAAAAATTGGGATGTTGCAATTGTAAGGTCATAATGTATTGTTCTCTTGTTGCATTACTACGGTAATGGGGTGCAAAGTCAAGGTTACAGAAAAGCTAATTAACATTAAGCAAGGGTAAATATATTTAAATGCGACCACCTTGGGGAGTTGAACTCAGGACCTCGCGCGTACGACTAAAATTTGAGAAGCGACAAAGTAACCACTAGACTAAGGAGACATTAAGATATGTAGAATCAAAGTCATATTAGTAGGGTCGGCACTGACCTACCACCTCTCTCTGTCTTTGCCTCCACTTTGTGGTAACTTACTACATATAATGAAGTGGTAGTGGTTAGGCTATAATTTTGTGAGTAGCTAAAAATAAACCCCAAACCAAAATTGTAGAGCTCGAAATGCTCAACAAAAGTTGTCAAGGGACAGATTTTGCCTAAGGGGTTTGTCCTGCTGCAAACCATAAAATGAATTCCCAGAAGGTTCCATCTGGTAGCAAGATCTGATCCAGATAACCATTCGTGACAGCCATAAGTTTACTTGCCATTGTGTTACCTAACTTTCCACTATTTATACTAGTGAAATCTTATAGATGACCATAGCGCCATAGAGTCAATTGGTTCAGCTCTATAGACCTTCATAGCTCACTATAGCATCATATAGCCAATCAGGTCAGTTATATAGCTCACCATAGCTCACCATAGCGTCATATAGCCAATCAGGTCAGTTATATAGCTCACCATAGCTCACCATAGCGTCATATAGCCAATCAGGTCAGTTATATAGTTCACCATAGCTCACCATAGCCCCACATAGCCCATGATAGCCACCTATGTGTCTCTCAGAGCATTTCAGATTTTCCTGATGTCATCGACAACACTGAAGAGCAATGAGATTCAGAAATTGGAACAAAAAAGCTCACCAGTCGGCAGACTGATGTCTCGACTTCTGTCGTTGCTGTAGTCTGCAATGAATCAGCGGATGGCGGGACGGAGAACTATGGCAAACTCACCAGCTGATTTTCAAGAACAAGATGCGTAGAATGACAGGTCGAGACCCGAGCATGCCATAATTGATGGGCCTGGGATGTATGAGTCTGATGTAAGCGAGAGTAGATATTGATGTGGACGTCTTTGGCTTGCGATGAACAGGAAGGGCTTGCGAAAATGAAACGAGACAAGGATTGATGCACATAGACTTGAATATGCTTGAAATATCTTGCAGATGACTTGCAGGGCTTCGCATTGGCAGGGAATGGGAATCTAGCATGCACAGATTGACGGCGGGGACTTTGAGGGAGCGTTAACAACGAAGTACATGTTTGTAGAGTTTGCCGGGGACCAGGGAGTGTCTTGGTGTGCCAGGGACTGGCTTGCAGAGGGGAGGGAGATGGGGGGAAAGGAAGAAAGACCATCAACCAAAAGCGCCAAGCAATCACCTGCAATCACGCAATCGTGCACGTGTATCGGACTTTGAAATGGACTTAGCAATTTTTTGCAGACGCAGACTCCCCTGCAATACCTGCTCCTTATTCAACTGATCTAGTTTGAATTCTTTTCAGTCATCTCTCTCCTAGGATGGTGTGGTACTGTACCTCTGTGGAGGCCAAACCACCATTTATTTTCGGAACCGACTACCGAGTGCTACTGATCCGTGGCAGGCCGGCTATCAAATGCTACTGATCCTTGGTGCGTAGCTACCAGGACTACCGACGGCTACTGAGCATTGGTGTGAAGCTATCGACGCTACCGGGCCTCCAAATATTGGCACGCAGCTACATAGGAAAACACTTTTTCCTGATGTCAGTCATGTGCGTAATTGCCGAATTGGGAAGTGGTTGCCGCTCTCACCCAACCTCCACCCCGAAAGTCGGCCATTGGGAGTGGGGATCTCCTTTTCATCCCATATCCTCATATTACGGGTCATATTTGTGGCCAGAACCCCACCATACAACCCATCCCAGGTCGCTGAAAACTTGAACCGTTTAAACCGTTTATTTACGATCTGTTTACCGTTTACAAGGGTCCGTAAACGAAAATATAAACGGTTTTTACTGTTTAAAAACAGTTATAAACGGAAATGGGTGGAGCCTTACCGCGCGGCGGCGACAAGCCTAAGACCAGGCTCCTTACAACTCCGGGGCTACGGTGAGACAGAGCTCCTCATAGACTCGGTGAGAAGCGATCAGATAGTATATTCAAGCCCTCACGAGAAACCAAAAAGAAACATGACAAGATTGCGAGGTGTGGTGATGTTTGGAATTGCCTTGGACGGATCAGTGATGACGACACAGCCACCGCATTGCTCTTGCTTCCTACACTCACTCGCTCTTCCCCTTGTCCGACTGTGCTCCAATGGCTCATCTCTGAAACAGAAAAGGAATTTCGAGCGAGTTCGACAATGGTTACTTCCGCTAGACCAGCAGACGCATTAGCAGCAGCCCGTGCGTCGCAGACTAGTTCTCACTGGCACTCCATTCACACGAATCGGATATAGAGAACGCCAAAATCGACGAAATACTCGCGGAGGAGAGAAGTCTAGCGAGGCTTACGACCAGAATACTTGTATTGGGTATACAAGGATCAGGAAAGGTGCGCATCCAAGTATAACCAGCGGCCAAGGCTCATTGGTTTCTCCAGGCCACCTTTATGCGACAGTTCAGGGCCATCCACAAGCAATACCGCGACGATGAGCGGCATGGATTCAAGGTCTCAATCCACGCGAGTGTTGTGCGTGCTGCACGGTGTGTGGATTTCCGGCATCGTGTTTTCTCGATATTCACGGCGACTTTACAGGCAGATTCTTTCCCAGGTTCCCGAAGAAATTTGCTCCGCGCCTCACGTTTTGAAATGCCAGCGAGTCATCTCGAGTAGTGATGCACTTAGCGAGGAAGTTGCAGCCGCTGTGCACACTCTCTGGACGGACGACGCATTGAAGGCAGTATCACCACTGGACACGTCTGCGATCTATTTTCTCAACGCGCTGGATCGCATCAGTGCCCCTGACTACACCCCCACCGACAGCGACATCCTGCACTGCAAAGCGCATCCACCACCGCCCCTGGACGAATTATCCGTGGAAATCGACAGCTGGACGTACTCGCTGGTTTGTGTCAGACAAAACTCGTCCACGAGACGCAAATGGCTGCCCTGCTTTGACACCATCGCGTGTCTGGTTTTCGTGCTCAACTTGGAGGAGTACGACCGACCGGTACGTCCATCGCACGCCATCCATCCCTATCCACAAAACGCAAATAATTCTTTCGCTAGGACCTTATGCGGGAGGCTGTGGATCTCTTCGGCTGGGTCTGTTTTCCGTTCAGTCGAACCGTAGTTGTGAGCCACGTCCATTGACCTGCTAAATGTGTTTGAATCATTCTCTCAGCACCTCCTGCTGAACAAACCCGAGTCTCTCGGCGCGAAACTTGTCGCCTCTCCCCTCGCCGCCATATACCCGGACTACGCCGGTGGCGACGACGAGTCGGCCGCTGTACAGTTCATTTCCCAGCCATTCAGAACTCTGATTGCGAATGTGCCTCACCGTCTAATTTATACCCACATCGTGGACGTCGCGGATGCGGATGCCAGCAGAGGTGCGCGCACACTCTCTACATACTCTTGCTGTAGAGTGGAATCTGACGCGATTTAAGCAGTGGTGATAGACACCATCGCAAATTCGTACGAGCTTAGGGTTGGATGTGTATGGCCGTCATAGGGCGTCACACAAGAAAATCATGCGACTAGAGAGGACGCACAGCGTCGGGATAATCAAAGCACATAGATCCGAGATGGTGGAACTAACTACCGTCGGAGAACGTTTGGTCCGCCGGGACGTGCTGCGCGTTTGAGGTATGAAGAGCATCCCCATGGCGTAATGGTATTTCCTAAAAAAACTCACAGGAGGATCACGAAACTGGCAAGAATATTAGGTTCATGTAAACCCCTCCCACTAATGTGTGAGGGGCAGGTGATCGCGCAGGCGCCGCTGTACCTCAACTACGCGCTGGGAGACACGTCGCTGGAGCGCATCTACGGCGCGAACCTTCCCCGGCTTCGTGCCATCAAGGCTGCTGCGGATCCGGAGAAGGTGATGAGCCTCGCGGCGGGTTTAAGTTCTGATTTACTATGCGGTTGTCTTGCCAGATACGCGAGCTTCTTCCGTACATTTGGCTGTATGTAGAAGCCGACATCCGAGGCAAAACTTCAACTCCCGCCCTGGAGCGCGTGGATGGGTCGTCAACTCGGAAAGGATATATACAGCACTTTAATGCTGTCCGCACAGTAATAGTTTAAACACAAACAATCAAGTACAGCGTTGCTTTTCCGTGTAACGTCATGGACGATTTGCGAATCAGCACACTGTGACCGCAATTGCTCTCTCTCTCCCCCCCAAATTGTTTCTGTTATCGTTTTATCAAAATGGATTATAATTACATGGTGATCACCGTACTCGGATAGTTTGCGTTAGTTGGTGACTAGAATGCACGCGAAAGTTCATTGAAGGTAATCATTTTGCCAGATTCAGCGCGTCGACACGGCTGTCAGCATGCATCTGAACTATAACCACTAGACAAAAAAATGCACCATTAATCAGACCGGGTTCAGAGTTAGGGTAACGGTTTATAGTCCACGTCACTTCATTGTCTTGCGCACAAGGCAAAGTTCGGGAGAATCAATCTGAACTGGAGTCGTAATCCAGCGGGCACATACTACATGCAAGAGCAAGAGGCACATTCGGATTTTGGGCTTGGACCAAAGAGGGACATTACTTGCCTATTTACATGAAACTCACCCAGTGCAGCGATTTTTCGAAAATGGGAGAAAAGGTCAAACACATCCGCCGCAAGGACTTAGGAACCAGGTTCTGAATGAAGTTCCCAGTCCCGTCATCGACATCGTCAGGTGCTTTCACGGGAGAAGAAAGAGGGCTCTCAGAGCTGGTGATTTTCAGTGGGCGTTTAGTAATTTGTGACGTTCAATAGATATGCATGTGGTAATCGGAGAGGCGGGAGGCGGGAGGGCGGGCGCAGCATCATTTGTTGATGATTCGAGTCAGTGGCAGTGCCCGCTTATTTGATGTGCCTTGTCACTCAGCGTCTTTGCTCCCACCATGACCACCGTTCCACAGGAGCTCATCGAGGCTATCGTCCTCCAAGTCGATGATTCTGATACCTTGAAATCTTGTGCTCTTGCGGCCTCCAACTTCCTCGAGCTGAGCCAGCGCAGGCTTTTCGAGTCGCTCACGCTCCATGGCGGTAACTGGAACGGGCCGAACGTGAACTACAGCGCCTGGTCTGCTCGCTTCAGCGAATCACCCCACCTCACGAGATATGCCACGACCTTGAAATTGGATTACCCTTGGATCCTGACCCATTCGGACATCGACAGTTTCCAGGACGTGCTCGCACACCTAACCAACGTGCAGCGCTTTTGGATCGACGGGACATACACCAAGCCCATGATGTGTTGGAGCAAGCTTCCACCGGGAGTCTCTTCGGCCCTCCTCGACTTCATTTTCCGCCAGCGATTATGCCGGCTGGATATCGGCTTTATGTGGATGCCGGCGGTGGTGCTCTCAGCGCTGCAGACCGCCGTTCCGAGTCTTCACTTGTCCTGGGTTTTGAATAAGCCCAGCACATTTTCAATCCCTCTGCATGCCCCGATCTGCGCTCTAAAATGTTTGGTGCTCCAAGCGTGCAACGATCGCGTCTACGCGCTGTTCTCGGCCCCGAACCTGCGCGGTTTATGGATGACATTGCGACACTGCATGCCTCTCATTTCCGCCGCGGCGCGCACACTCGAGCGCATACAACTGAGTTGTACCGGTACGTCACCACATATTCGTACCAGCCTCCTTCGCCTGCTGATTTGTTTGTCAGATCTCGCTCGGGATAACTCCTACCACCGCATGTTCCCATCTCTGCCGCGGCTCCGCTCCTTCGAGATCCTCATCAATATCCAGAACCAGAAATACTTGGCCCTCGTGGCCATCATCTCGAACATCCTAGCCTCCAAATCGTCAGCCGAGGCCGCACTCGACGAACTCACCATCGGCTTTCTCTTCCCGCTCCCTGCAGATCATATGGACGACGCTTATAAAATAATGCTCTCTGAGCTCGAGCAATTGCTCTTACCGTACCCACCGTTGGCGCGCCTTCGATGGAGGGTTCGGATGGGAGCTGATCTCGAGGGGGTGGCGGCTCTCACGCGGGAGGCTATGCCCACGTTGCATGCGATGGGGAAGCTTAGCTTCGAGCAATGGACCTACAATTGGCTCGACAATGATTTCATGTCAGGGGTACGTTGAGGATGGAAGGTCGGTGAGGCGTCGCTGAAAGCTTCCGTCACGCTCATTACCTTTTCTGTACTGCCATGATAGGCGGGTATGTATGCGCGCCATGGGTGATTCGTACCCAGCTTGCTTCTGGTTTCAGGAAGGGTTGATAATATCTGGAGATGTTACGTAGGACGCCGGGTGTGTGGAGTGGGAAACAATCGGACGATCTTGGCAGCCTGAAACTGAGCAAAATGCAACTTGAAAGTCACCACTGGACCCGTCGCTTGTGTTCAGTGTGCCCACTCTCCGCCGTCTGCAGGACGGCAGTCAAACGAAACCATCATCCTTTTTTCAGCTGTGGGACCGATGCTCCCCTAGTCTGGAGTCCGCGCCATCTTCGTCACTTCGTTACTTCGCGTAGCATTGGGAAACTTCGTCATTTTGATGGGAATTGGTGAAAGTTCGTCACTTTGATGGCTTTCTATGAAAGTTCGTGAGTTAGTATTCTGGGCTTGTCAAGCGCCGACTCCTCGGCACATCATGGAGTGATGAAAATCAACAGTTTGCCGAGATAGCCGGTTAGGTTCGGGTGAGGTTAGTGTTTTGGTTAGGTGGTTTTGGTCAGAGGTTAGGGGTTTGAGGTTACTGGTTAGGAGGTTACTGGTTAGCAGTTAGTGGTTAGTGGTTAGTGGTTAGGGTTAGTGGTTAGTGTTAGAGTGAGGGATCTATATAAAAAAACACTCCCCGGCTTGTGTGAATGAACACTGATGGCCGGTGTTCCGAGGTCTTGAAGGTGCCGAGTTGAAGTGACGAGCTTTCACAGAAAGGAGGCAAAGTGACGAACTTTCTCAGATTCCCATCAAAGTGACGAAGTTTCGTGTACCTACGCGAAGTAACGAAGTGACGAAGGTGGCTACTACCCCCTAGTCTGACCCATCTAGCGATTTCCTACTACGCCATTAAATCTACAGAGCTCCCATCCGATCCAGCAACCCCCTTGCACCATTCGATTGGAATCCCTCGATATAGCTCCCGTAATTCTCCGTAACTGGCTCGTACACCTCTGTGCCCCTTGAATTTCTCGGCCCTGAAGGCCTTGAGGATCTTCAACGACATGGAATTACTCGTTTCCGAAAAATTTATGCGGGTCCTGCCAACGATCCAACCTCTCAGCTTGATGTCTAATGTACGTCTCCCTTTCTTGCGTAAATGCGCCTGACCCCCCGTGCAGTCTGCGAGACCGATTGAGCTCTTTGTTTGGTCAACTTGCACTACTCCATGTTCCTCCACGGGACCACCGCGGTTAATGCACTCCTCCTCCTCCTCCTCCTCCGCACTGACGTGCCCTGCAGTCTTATCTCCAATATTGTAATTGGCAATTGCAGGTGGGCTCAATGATTTTCCCCCAGATAAGTTTGACTCGCAATTGTTGGCCCTTATCCCACCAACTAATGCAACACAATCTCGATAGCTTCGCCGTGTCGATTGCGATGAGAAGTGATTCGCTGTGAATGCTCCTTTGAAAACCGCCCATCCCCGTTAATTAGACCAATCTTTGTAGCATCTTACTGGCATTCTCTGATAGTTTGCCCTCCCTCTTGTACTTCACCCCATTCAATCTACGTAATGCATCCTTCACCATCAACCAGTCCCCGGGCCCGGACGACACATGTAGTCGTTACCAACGCCACCCTCAACAGACAGCACGATTGTTCAGCTCCGTGCAAGTTCCATGCCACGATCGAATTGAGTGCAGTGCGCCACATACTCATTCTAGTCTCCTTGAGGTGAAACACATCCAATACACCTTCCCATTCCCAAGACAGATAATATAACGATCAAACATATTCAAGCAAAAGTCCCCACACACTCATAGATTGGCATGGTTCTCAGCGGTGCGGCGTGCAGTCTACATCCTCCCAAAGCTTAAACTCACGGTCCAGTCCTGCATTTACCCTGGCATTTTTCTGTTCAGACTACACTGCCTGAAAAAAAATGCCCGCGTCTTCAATGGGGACGCGGGGAGTCAAACCTCATTCAGCTGCGTGCGCAAGGTCAGACTGTAATATTGAGTGCAGCGGTGCACCATGCACCGCGTCCGTTGTCTATCTACCTTCCTGAGGTAAATACTCACGCATTCAACCAATGATCGCGCCGAGCAAAGGGGCTAAGTGGCCATAATGTTTGTTAAATACGACGCCGGCTAGTAAGTAAAACCAGTTCGCTTGCCTTGGTAGTGCTCTACTCCATTGGATCCATTTTCAGATGTTCAGTTATGCAGAAAAAGAAAACAAATCTAGTGCTTGGAGAAGATGTGGAACAGAGTGTATACGATATTAGACCCAGTACTTGCCTAGCGCAGGTCATTTTTGGTTTGTATTTTGTTTCCTGTCTCGTCCAGAGGCTTAAACATGATAAAGTAGGTAGGGTCGACGAGTGGCACAGCCTGCCACCAATATAATGTATTTTAACTTTGGATTTCTACACTGGAATTAGCTCTGACTCGGACACGTCAAGGAGAATGCGACCTGTCCAAGAGTTGAATATTCAAGTTGAATTGAAAACCACAACTTCATAGTAGGTACTGCTCAAAGGCACGGCTCAAAGTTCGCTCGGTCGACGCGCTGGCGCGTCGACCAGCTCACATTGAGCCCTGGTAAACTGCACAACCTGAGAGAGATGTCTTATTGTTTTTATTTTATTACCATTTGTAATAATTCATATCACTGTGAGCCATGTTCTACTGAGAAACAAGTCAATCATATTCCCGGTGGATTCAGCTTGGCACTGTTATAAATTTCCCTCATTGAGTTGGAGTGATTCAATTTGCCAGCCCACCTCATAAATCATATATGGTTTGAGGACGAAAGTGTGCAGAATCAGATCCCACTGAATCTCAGTGGAAATGTTACTCAGTTACTGTAT
This sequence comes from Mycena epipterygia, assembly GCA_029281465.1. Classification (NCBI taxonomy): domain Eukaryota; kingdom Fungi; phylum Basidiomycota; class Agaricomycetes; order Agaricales; family Mycenaceae; genus Mycena; species Mycena epipterygia. The sequence continues at coordinate 229,981 of JARJCQ010000031.1, read as the reverse complement.
GTACATGTTCAAAGTTCGATGGTCCAACTCAAGTCCGACTTCGGAGAGCGAGATGATAATCAGAATTGCATAGCATCAACCGGCAAAAGAGGCATGAGGGCCGGCCCGCAATCTTTTGGCGGGGAGAAAAGACGCTGACGTAAAACGGCTGACGAAAATGTGATGCCCCGCCAAAAAGTGTTTGATGGGGTGCTATATAAGAACCTGTATCTAAAGGTAGCAGGAATAAATTCATAACCTGTTCTTATGGGCTGGGTAAAAATGAGGTGGCTGCTGCGCGTTGACACGCATTGCCGCGGCACTGCCGCGCATTGACGCGGCAGTGGCTGTGCTTTCGACGCGGCATTGCCGCGCGCCCTTTAACTCGTCGCATAATGCTCCCCCAGCTGTAAATCAAGTTTGTGCAAGGTTTTATAGGTCCAATACATCGTCTGGAGACAAAAAACCCTTACTTTAAATTTAGTCATTCAGGCTTATTCTGCTGGTAACCATCACAGTCTTCTTGTGAATTCTGGTCTGCTCCTTCGAGTCTTGCATTGAATCCTGGAAAACAACAATTCTCATCATTCCAAACACAGATTATGTGTTGGGCAGTTGTTTGAACCAGCAAAAATACCCCTTTGAGCTCAAAACCAAAAAGTACCAAGCAGCTGGTGGGCTTGAGCTCCTACAGTTTGTGCGCAGCCATCCAATTCTCCCTTCTCTGACTCATTCTTTTCACATATTCTCCAAACTTCAGGGTTTTTTCTGAGGCCAGAGAAAGGAATTGAAATTTGAGCGGTGCAATCTCTTTGGCATTGGGACATGTAGCAAGTCGCTGGATCTGAACATACATGTACCACCTTAGATTGATTTGGGGAAACACCAGCCCAACATGTAAGCACTTTGCCCACATGTAAGGGGAGCTGGGTGTTACTTCCGTGAAAATGAGCTAGCCGTTTTTCGAATGCGTTATCAGCCAAAAATGGATATTGGTTACCTTGCCTGATAGAAGAGCAGATTTATTCGTGCAGCCACACTAGGATAGGCTTGCTGGGATATAAAATCGAGGATAGGGCAGTAGTCTCCTCATCTCAGGGAATTGTGAAAGGCCCACAGCCCGGGCTACACTGTCCTTAGATCAACAAGATAAGAAGCAGTTAACATTCACGAGGTTCAAATCAGTTTTGAAATAGTTTGAAGGCACACCATGACACTTAAGACTCGGTTTTACCGCTTTGTTTTGAACACTGAATAAGGCTCATGAGCCACGGATGCATATCTATGACACTATTACTATTGAACCCTGGCCAACTGATCTCAAGATTCACTAGTATAACAGATATAGAGACAAATATTCACCACACATTCACCCTAGTCTGCTCGGTGACCTTGTGCATAGAATGTGAGATGACTCATGAGAATTGTCTGTATAATGGAGTACAGTGACATCTGTGATCAGAATTGAAGTGACTGGAATTTTTGAGCTAAATTGATGAGGAGGACGATGTTGAGACAGCATCGTTACAGTTGAACAAATCATCCATTTGAACTGGTCAGGACCCCCACTGGATCTGAACCTCGATGAAACTGAATCCTGGGGGCAAAGTTCAGTGAATGCCTTGAACTGAATTTGAAATCCGAGGTTCAGAAAAAAATCTGAATAAGAACTGGACTTAAATGCCAACCCTCATCCACATACATTGACATTTCACAACCGCCCACATCCCCGGAATATTTACTATCAATGACTAGGAAGCTGGCCACACTAGGAAGCTGGCCACAGGGCGAATATAACACTCTGGAGTGAATAATATCTCACCTTTGTACTTGCATGGTGCAATATGACCCATTGTGCACCCTCAGACCGATTTTCAACCCAAAGTGATGAGTTGATCCAAAGCTGTGCCCGGGTTGATTGCGGTCCGCAGGGTGAGAAAATCAATTTCCTAACTCCGAGCGACCGCCTCGCCTGTTTCTCAACCAATACTTGAGCAATCCAGGACTTTGGGGGCTACTTCTTCTGCCACAACCTTGGGCTTCCATCTGTGCATAGCTCAGGGTGTAAACCTTTTTATTTACTTCAGAATCCCCCAACACAATTGGAACTCTAACTCAACACCTGCAGTCTTCGATTCGAGATACCAATGTGGTCTTCAAGACTACGATTCCAGTGCCTTGCATGAACCGTTAAGATAGATAAAACTTCCATACTCTCAATAGCTCACCACGCTAATACCGCCCTGTCTCTCTTGATGTCAGTACAAGTAGAAAATCACGCTTTCGACACTGGAAAAAAGATTAAATGTCGGGTTCTCGGCAGCATGCCTCGGAAGTAGGGATCTGGGTCCAGGTGGGTCCATCGGCTTCCAATGAACCCTCCCATAACCTGTTTTGGACAACGGCGCCATACCGCTGGCGCAACTCCCTCACTTAGCTCACAGTGTGGATCCCGCCACTCACAGTTCTCATGGGACGACTCCGGTACTGCAGTTTTGCGAGGTCCAATGTACAATATAAGCGTTCAGAATACATCATTTGGAATCCATGTACATTATGGTCAATGGTGCGCACCCCCATTGGCCGGCAGCAATGGGTTTTTTACGGTGGCCAGGTACCCCGACATTACCCTTTCGGGAAATCCAACAAAAATAAATTCGTTGGGCACTCAAAATGCCACCAAAATTATCCCAAGTATTCTCAATCTCTTCAAAAGATGCACGCCTATCGCCTAGGGCCCAAAGACCTGGGAAAAGTCCCCGTGGAATACCGGAATCAGGCCAAAACCCCTAAGGTGGCCAGGTTCCCAGCGCGATATAGTATGCTGCACAAAACGATTTCTGACAAGAGTACAACATTTTGAATCTTCAAAACTCTGTTGTGACCTTGGGCTGAATTATCATCAATAGTTCTGGTTGATCGCTGGTTATTCATCCAGTTTCTGTCTTGAATGCATCAGCAAAAGCACTGATTAGGCCCTATTCACTGCATTCCGACCCCTTGTAGATGCAGAGTGTGTCTACGGACGTAGACGAAGCGTAGCCGCATGTAGATGTATTATTACTTTACATGCGGCTACATGCGGCTATACTGAGTAGACATATTGTGTCTACATATGTCTACCCATGTAGACAGATGTAGATGGATGTAGACCAGTGTAAACTCCCATGGTACGGGCGAGTTCTGAATTTAGTTATGTTTTGGTCAACTTCTGGCGAGGTGTGTCCAAGGTTTGTCTACACATGTAGACAGAGGTAACCACATGTAGACACAGGTGGCCGAACATAGCCGAAGTAAGTCTACCTGACATAAGAAAACGTAGACACATGTAGCTAAATATGTGTCTACATTGTCGGTGCTGTCTCAATGACCCTTGTCTACCCACATGGACCAATGTAAGAGAATGTAGACACATGTAGACAGGGTATGTATACATGGGGTCGGAACACAGCGATTCTGGCTCACAACTCACCACCGATTCTGAGGACTGGATAGTTTGAAATTGGAGTCGCATGGAGTCGCAGAAATGTGCCGCATCAATCTTATGTAAGTGGCACGGCACTGTTCACCAGGTTCAACGGCCTCCCTACGCCCAACACACGTACTGTACCTTGTTAATTGACTGCACATTTGTTCGTCGAATAATATGAGTCCTGGATCGTTCCAGCTGTTTGATTGCATCACAAGTCCAGCATACAATTATTTGTACCTTGTTTAGTCTGAACCCTCAGGGAATGGCCACTTCTCTCATGCAATATTTCGCTCCCAGAAACACTGTTCACTTCCATATCGTCAATAGGTTTAGCAGTCAAGGGAAGTGCTGGGGCAATGCCGCGGCACTGACGAGCACTGATGCGCACTGACGCGGCATTGCTGCGCATTGCCGCAGCAGTGATGCGGCACCGGCGCGGATTGCCGCAAACTTGGCGCGGCAGACCTCAACATGAAAAGAGGATCTGAAGTTACGGAAAATGCTTTTAAATATACTATTCTTCACCACAAACGCCATGGAAAGCATGCATATGAAGAAGTGTTTGTTCGGGGTAAACTTCAGTTGGACTTTAAAGGAAAATAATATGCTGCACCCTCTAAGACCCCCCAAATTGACAGTTTCTGTTGTAGGAAACCCGGCCGGCGGATACTCCGCTGTCTCCGTCTTCTCCGTCATCTCCATCTTTGATCTACATTACCTTTTCTGCTTACTTATATACCGACGCTGCGCGTCCTAGCACCTCAGTCGTTTCCACTTCGTGTGTCCGACTGAGCTCTTACGCATATTATTATTACTTTAGTTTCATATCACCTGTGTGACATTGGGGGGGGGGAATTAATTATACTCGCGTGCAACACTGCCAGATGTCAAATTCTGAGGTTAAGCGTTACCGGGCCAACGCCGCATCAATGCCGCGGCAGTGCGCGGCAGCCGCGCCACTTTCTCCGGCCCCCCCCCTGCAGGCACATACACACTAATCCAGGGCAGGATCGATTCACTTACAGAAAATCCGGTACTGCGTGTGAGTAGGCGAATGCCTACCCCAACACGCGCACATCCTCGAAGGGATTCAATTAAATTCGAGGCAGGAACTCCTCCTAGGTGCGCGCTTTTATTAGTCCAGTTTTCTTAGTCCAATCTGTCCCGCATGTAGATCTTGCCGGGCAGAAGTCCCCCGTTCGACTCCGGGTTGGGGGCCGTATTCTTTAGTTTGTTCTTTTGTTTCTTGAGCCCCGATACCCACTTGGGTCTTCCCAAGAGTTGGACGCCTCGAAAGGCTGAATTGAAGGGAATAACAACTCATGTGTACGTGCGCTGTTCCACCACACTTTAGGGCAGTACTAAATTCGTTGTGTCGAATCCTGATTGATTCAGTCCAGGTTGAACCAGAGGTAGAGGAGACCTCAAGCGGAGTGGTCCGCATCTGCGCACCATGCTATGGTGATTCCATTTTCTTTTTTCTTCAAACTTCAAGCAGTGAGCGCGCTTGGAGCAGATGCGATTGGTATCCAAAGACGATGTCCTCAGCAAGTCCTCAGCTCATCTTACAGCATCTGGACTTGGTAATCGATTTGCAGCCTACACGACTGGGAGGAGTCTCTGTGCATCCTATTCTCCAGGATGCCGGAGTGGACGCTGAAGATGCCCTACCAACGTGGCGCTTCCAGGCCCTTTTCCTATTGTCTGGATTCATGATGATATTTCATATCATATGTATCAGCAGTGTCTTTGCGATTTTCAAGGTATCGCGCCTAGATCCTTCCATGAATATGACTGACGATCGTTATCGGGATTTTTACACGTGCTCGCGGGGACGACGCCATATGCACCCTCGGCAGCGGAGCGGAGGGGTTTTCGTGAACCCTCCTATCATACCGTCAAGAGCGTGCAGCTCATCACGTTTACTGGGACAGCAATGATGAGTCTAGGCTCGTTCCTCCGAGTCCCTAGCTCCGTGCGCATTGCCAATTCTCCGCGATCCATGCTAACGCCACTGTCACTGTAAAGGCCCCACAACTCTGGCAGCTTTCCCTAATGCTGGCCCTGGGCGCCTCGTTGGATTATTTCCCCATTATGAGCATTGCAACGACATGCTTTGATCGCCACCACAGCTTCGGGATAGGTGCATCCTCTGCGGTGCTAGACTGGTGACACTTCCCGTAGACAGACTGGTTACCAATTCTACTCCGGTGTAGGTGCCGGTGGTCTCGTCATGGCACCCGTCCTGCAGGTTCTTCTCGACCGCTACGGCATTCCGTGGAGCACTGCACCTCCTCACTGAACTTCGCGGTCGGTCTCCCTATTGCGTGCGTCATGCACCGCCGTTCGCAGTTCGACCTCACCGCGAATGGAACGCACGCACGCCTACATATGGGACTTGCGAAACGAGGAACCTTCGGTACCAGGTTTGTATTTCTCCTGAACCGATGGATCCAGGCGCCTGTCGCGTTCCTACAGGCTGCATGGAATGTCATCCTATGACAATTTCTCGCATCGCCATGGGCCTGCTCGCGGATCGCGTTGCCAGGCAGAACGCCTTGATTTGTGGAGTGCGTTTAGTATTTTGGACACTTTACTGATTATTCGCTTTATTTTATGTATATTTAATGTCGTTCTCAGGCGCTGTCAGTCTTCGCGATCTGGCCCCTGGGACGAGGCCCGGTCGCGTTCGTCGTAGTGGACGACATGTACGTGCCCCTATCTCCACGACGATCACGGAGAGCGTATGGGGGGACAGATCCTCGGGAGCCACAAACAAGGGGGCGATGCGCAAATTGAACTCCAACTAAAGGCACGATACGAGCATGTCGTGGTGCACCACGGGGCCGGGCCAGTGTTGTCAGGGTCAGACAAAAAGGTCAAGACGGGCCAAGAATGCTTGACCTGTCAAGCAATTAACGGCCTGTCCGCCTCTTGTTCTTTTATTTCAAATGTTTTTGAAGACTTGTCCCGATCGAGTGTTGGCTCGTGAGGTTGGAAAGTCCGGGAGAGAGGTCCGCCATCAAACCAGCGGAGCTTGAAAGCATGAGAGCACGTGTCGCGCGCCAGTTCCCTTGCTTCCCGCCTCCCGCTTTCCTACATCCGGTCGGAAACTGTGCGCCAGTGGCTCCCTCATGTTCCGTGTATCCTGCCTCCTCCGCACCAGACATTCACTGCAGGAAAGGCGACGAAACGGCACTGATCACACGCGAACCACCATTTCGACTGCCTTAAATTGACCAGGATGAGTAATAATTGTGTAACGATCTTTATGGGGCTCTGAGGCGCGTCCAGGCTCCGCATAGCAGAGGCGCGTTAGGTTTATTTATATATATTTCCCATCAAAGGCATTCAAGCCGACCCGGCCGGCATGAGTGTCGCTGATGTCATAGGTCCGCCGATCAGATCACGAGTCCGACGATCACATCCGCCGGACCCGGACTTTCCATATCTATATCTGACCGGTCAAGCTTCAAGGCTCGTCAGACAAGACCTTGACATTCTCATAAACCCTGTCAAAAACCCATCATAAACCCGTCAAGGACAACACTTGCAGTGGCACGGGTTGCTTTTGTTCGGTGTGGGTATACTATGTGCGTGGCGTGCGGTGGCTGGATGCGCTGGCATGATAATGGACAATGGAAGTGGAAGGCCTATAATAACGCGAGCGAGTGTGATGAGTGAACGCAAAATGCGTTTACCTTATCTCAGTCTGTCGTGAATTCGCGTCTCTGACCCCCCCGTCAGCGCGCGCCCATCCTACGGATTGAAAGCCATTTCTTCAAGCGGTGAGACGCAGTCAAACTCTATACATCTATTTGCTAACAATATTCAGCGGCAAGGAGCATCAAATCGATGGAAGTAATTTTACTGAACGCGGGAGGTGGATTCGATTAGATTCTCTGCTTCACCAAACCATCCCACGAGCTTTCGGACCAGTCACTCACTGTGTGTCAGTGGCGTTCTGACTGTCTTGGAAATTCCGTCCTTCCGTCGTTTATTAGGTGCAGGGTTGAGAACCAAGTACCTTATACAATAAGTCCTGTCAATAGCGCTTTGACTGATCGGATTAGCCCACGCCTAATTCAAGGGAGCTATATCGGTGAGAGAATATGTCCTCCAATGAAGCCAATGACCATGTCATGCATAACCCACCCATCCTATCATTCAACATCATCGAGATCGACTTTGATATTTGATCACCGCCGATTTTCTGCAACGTCAATTCAGATTATATTACCCATGGCTCTGCTTTCTCTCTGTTTTTGTGTCGCCGACTTATTATCGCCAAGGAGTAAACACTGCTGTCGGTGCCAGGCGAGGCTTCCTTCCTTTTATAGGTACCCGAAAGGATCCGCGCTCGCTCTGGCTTCCTGCTCGAACCGGAGCCGAAGGGACTGTTGTTCCTCGCACAAGACCCTTTACATAAGGATTGGAATGCGTCATTGCAGAAGCACAGTATTGCGTTCAATCGCGCGCAAATGCAACATCTATCTTACGGCTTTACGGCTTTTGAACGGGCAAGCGGCTTGCTTATGACACCATATGACGCCTATCACTTTTTTTGCCTACCCGTTGTTCGGAACTCTGATCTTGTTCCCATGCACCCCAGCAATAAACCCAATCTGGGTAAAATTGAGTTACAGGGTGGGCGGCCGTCCCTTATACATAGACCATGCATTTATGGGCGTCATTCTCGGCACTTATTCTCGCACGCCATTCCCCACACTTTCCGTCGGTAGCACGACCTTCGAGTTCGTCAGGTGGCTACGAGGTATTTAACCCTGGCAGTTACTTTATCAGAATATCCTGATTGACGCTTTTGAATTTAAGCCGTCAACTTTTTGTTTATTATCTTGCGTTGCAAGGCGTCGGGGGAAACTCCCTCCTCTCCTTCATGTCCACTTTAGAGTTCGACGCGGGGCCGACTATCGGCGCCCTGCAAATCGGTGTCGTTTTCGCAGTCTTTCTTTTCGGGGCCGTCACCGTTCAGGTGCGTCCCAAAACTTGCCCCAAAAGTAGCATGCTGATGAGTTTCTTGGAACCCACAGGTGGCCGTCTACCACGTTCGTTTTCCCAATGACCCTTATCTCATCAAAGGCATGGTAAGTGCTTTCTCCTGCCTTCCGCTTCCTCCCTCACGAATTGGATGGAGGTGGCACTCGTCTGGTGTCTGGATTGCGGCCACACGATCGCGATATGCAACGCGATGTACATAATAACCGTCGTGCAATACGGACACCCGGAGCTGCTCGCCACCGTCCCGGACTCCCTTAACCTCGCTATTTTGCTGAGCGGCTTTATCGGCCCACTGGAACAAGTTGCGTCTATACCATCATTCTATACTTCTTTCTTTCGTGCTTATTGCCGAACAGGTGTGGTTCGCCTACAGAGTACACAAGTTCGGCAAGTGTTATCGCCTGCCAGTCCTCTGCACCATGCTCTCTGTCAGCCGCGCCTGCGGATCCGTCGCTCTGGGGGCAATCGCCCTGCAGCGCATGCCCGTCCTGGTCTTCGTCGATAAGTGGGGCTGGCTGATTATCGTGGTGCTGGTGATTGGTGCCCTCACCGACATTATTCTTGTGGCTGCCCTGTGCTATCACTTGAGCACATGGAGAGGCGATGGATTCATCCGGTGCGTCCATAGCTTGAAAAATCATTCGCATTGCTCACTTCGCGGTTTCCTTCAGAATGAATCATCTGGTCAACCGCCTCATGCAGTGGAGCATTGGTACGTGCGCCAAGTAACGTGCCGCTGGCTCGCTAATTAATTTCCGTTCCATACTAGAAACTGGACTGGTAACAAGGTGAATAACTATGGCGCTTCTGCCTCCGAGGCTCAGACATTTCAGTGTCGGGGCCATGGCTCTCCTTATTTGTGTAAGCTCATGGTGAGAATTTATTACGTATAGCCCAACTAAAACCTTTTCTCTTTCAGTTCATAAAAATGAAGGACACCTGTATGTGTTCCCATTGCTCACCTTCCCATATCCTCTAACCGCACCACCTGATCGCCAGTCAATTGGATCGCAATATACTTTGTGTTATCAAAGCGTATGTCTCCCATATTCGCCCAGTTTCAGCGGCTCACAGAGCAACAGTGTTCTCAAATTCGCTGCTCTTCTCGTATGCATTTTCCCACTCCCACCTTGGGATCTCACGCCTCATTATTCAACACCAGCCTGAACGTGCGAAAGCCCTCAGTACAGCCATGTCCAGATCGCAAGCTGCAGAGTCTGCACTCCGCCGATCCTCTGAGGACCGAGGTTTGTCCCGTCGCTCGCGTGAATACTTTACCCCTATTGAGATTTTTTATGCAGTTCAAATGCGGTGAGCTCCCGGCCCCAGTATCGGCGAAACGGAGATCAGATCGCCGCTCCTATAATGCTGTCTGCCTGCATGTAAGTTTGTTCAACCACACGCAACCTAAATTCGTGCTGATGCGATAGATAGAACTCGCATATCTTCCCTCCCGCAGAAGGCATGCCCCAACTAACATACTCGGATCGCTGAGCGTCCTAGTGTTCCTCCTCCAATCGCGTTATCTCTGCGTTTTTGGACAACTTTAAGCTAATACTTTATTAAATATCTATCCTTCGGGCATCAGCCTGCCTTCGTAATCGACATCGCCACTACCGTATATCCCCCACGCTTCTTCAACTAAAATTTCCTAACTTGAATTTGGACACATTTTCGATCTCCTGCCGCCTGGGGCTCAGTTGTACATACTATACAATCATCCGCACGTTGTAAATCAAACCAAATCAAACGCCTACCCACTGGGACTAGTCTTTCCGGGAGGAAGATGTGTCCAAGGTTCGTCATACCACTATGGTACATATAGCGTGCAAAAATTATTGGCTGGTTACATCTCAGTGCAAGCAGGGTTTTGGGTTGCAACTTGCAGTGAAACTGCAAAAAAGCTTAAAACTTGGATTTTGCAGACATCTTTTTTTGCAGTGGTTGCAAGGACTTCATTCGATGAGTTACACCTTGGAAGGCTTGCTTCTGGCTGGTAGATTTTCAAATTTTTGATGTGGATGATTCGAACAATGATGCTACTCCCGTGCCGATATCCATAAATGGAAGTCGGCTGAATTCTCCGTATTGGAGCGCCATAGTGCACCAAAATAACTTCTCCTTGCATATAATACAATGTTCCAATTGATACTTATGACTAATCATGATAGCAATGGGACCTTTATCCTCTGCAGCCCTCTTGGAAGTTCACGGAGCAGAACATTGCAATTCCAGTAGTTTCCAAGGATAATTTGCCAATGATGCCTGCATCTGGTCCGAAAAACGGTTATAAATTCCAAATGCATCCTCCGGTGCCTCTGCAGGGCCAGGCGTAGCTGGGGATGTGATACATCACAGCACCGCTGGTTAGCTATCCGGCATGATGCATCATGACTGCTAATCAGCTATCCGTTGTGTTGTATCACTGCAGCTTTGTTCCTCCCATATCACTCCCTATCCGGCGTTCCGGCCTTTTGCGGCGGCGGCCGTGCAACCCATCAATGCGCCCTCGCGCGCCTTTAATGTGGCATCAATCCCGCTCCAAGCGCCTTTGCGCGCGCCCATTTCGTGTATTTGATGGAGCATCAATTATCCGCTGGGTGCGTTTGATGGCCCATCAATCCCGCCCCCATTTCCCGGGTTTAATTTCTGCTGGATCCACGCCGTCGCAGGCCGTCGCCCTTCCACATTCCTCTACACCTCCCACAATTACGCGTTCCATCGCGCCCTCCTTTGATGGGCCATCAATTACGCCCCATTTCGGCTCAATCTGATGGCCCATCAATTGCGCCCTCTTCCCTCCGCTCCACCCGCCCCCCGCTTTATTTCGCCCCAGCCGTGTATAATACAAATGTATTGTACGTAGAATATCAATTGTCTCATTGCCCGCCCATTTCGGCTCGATTTGATGGCCCATCAATCGCGCCCTTTCCCCCCCCCCCCCCCCCCCCGCCCGCTCCGCCCGCCCCCCGCTTCATTTCGCCCCAGCTGTGTATTATAGAATATCCTGTACGTAGAATATAAATTGTCTCAAATCAATGCGCCTTTGAAAGAAAATGAGCGCACTTGATGGGCCATCAATAGCGTCCCATTTCGGCTCAATTTGATGGCCCACCAATCGCGCCCTTTTCCCCCCTCCGTCCTCCGCTTTATTTCGCCCCAGCCGTGAATTATGCGAACATATTGTACGTAGAGTATAACTTGTCTCAAACCAATGCGCCTTTGAGCAAAAATGGCCGGGCAATTGATGGGCCATCAATTGCGCCCATTTCCGCTCGATTTGATGGCTCATCCATCGCGCCGTTTCCCTCCTCCCTCATACCTAAACCTTATATTAGAATTACGCCACAAATCTACATCTTTTAAAATCGATCAAAAAGGATCAATGCGACTAATGCCGGGTGGAATTCGAACCCAAACACGCAGAGTATACGAGAACTGCCATCATTATGTTGACCTGCTACTCTCCACTCGAACCACCAGGTCCACATATAAACCTTGTATTAGTTCGGCGTCAGGTTATAGTGCATGAAATAAAACAGTCGTTTTCTCCACAGAAAAAATATTATAGGCTCCAGGAATGTCCCTTGTGGGATTCGAACCCACACCGCCAGATGAGTCATAACAACTGTAATCTGGCGCTCTATCCAATTGAGCCAAAGGGACGTTGAGATATATCCCTGTGGACATCCCCAGTCCACCTGGCGCTTCCCCGGCATTGATAAAAATTTTTTTTTTCTCAGTCCCTAATTGTACTAAGTACCTAATCATCTAAGTACTGCTCAATACCTCGAACTCGGCAGTCGCTGGTTGAGCAGCGACGCATATTAGCTGGTTGAGCAGCAAACCCTCAAACGCTCACCCTAAGTCGCCGCCTTTTTCCCTTTTGGCCTGCCCCTGTCAAAATCACATCAGATACGACCGAACTCTCGCAACTGGCACTAACCTTTTTCTAGGCGCCTCCTCCTCCGGCTCCTCCTCCCTAGTCTTCCTCTTTTGATCTCCCCCTGCACTTCTCGCCAACAGCGCCGCCTCCGACGCCGCATTCGGGTCCCTCCTCGTATTGGCCACATGGGCGCGCATGCCCTTGACCACCCGCGACGGCGCGCTCCCGTCCCCCATAACCGTGGGCCTCCGCGTCCGCCGCTCCGCCAGCGGCGGCGGCGTCAGAACGATGGTGGGCGTCTCGCCGTCTCGTAATAGCCCCGTTCCTTCGCCTCCTTCAGCTCCCTCGCCTTCTTCTCCGCCTCCTTCTTTGCTGCCGCCGCCTTTTGCCGCTTCTCCACCGCTCTGTTAAACTTCATCGTCTTGTTCCCCATGGTGTACACCAGCACAGGCGTGTCCCCCGTTACCGCCACCTGATTCGTCGCGTCGTTTAGTGGCGCTCCACCATCCACTGCCGCCTCCGCTGTCGTCCCCGCCGCCTCCCGCCCTCCCGTTCGCGATGCCGCGCCCCCGCGCCCACGCCCCCTTTTCCCCCCCCCTCGCTTTCGCCTTCCCACCGCGTGCACCTTGCGACGGCAGGTTTCCCTGTGGCCGCGATCGCGGGTAGTGGGGCCCGTCGTCCTCCAGTTCCTCCTCTTGCGACACTGAAGCATTTCCCGCCACAACAGCGGCGACAGGTGTCGTCAAGGAGGGCGTCGTCGCCGGCGTCACGGGCACGGGCGCCGGCGTTACGCGGGGGATCAGCGGAGTCGAAGCCGCCGCCATCGTCGAGGAGGGAGCGGGGGCCGGCGTTATGGAGGGAGTCGAAGTCGCGGCCGTCGATGAGGAGGCAGCCGCGGTCGTCACAGGCGGGCAGTGGCTATGGCGAGGATGCTGGCCATCGCCTCCCTCGTGCGGCTCGGGAACGCAATCTTGCGGGGCGGGCTCAGCCACGTTTTCCTCCTCAGACTTGCGGGCGTGCCATCCGGCGTGATGGGCGACTGGGACTGGGACTGCGTGATGGGCGACGACTGGGACGGGGGCCTCCCGCTGAACGCTTCGAAAAGGGTGCTCCTAGGGTAGGCTCCTCGCCCTCCCCCAGACGTTTGGGGAGTGGCGATCAAGTTTGTCGACTTTGGCGGGAATACGAACCCGCCCTCGTCTGCGCCATCCTCGATGTGGTTATTCGGAAATGCGGCGCCCTTGAAGCACGGCCGAGCAGTTGGACGTACCACGGCGGCAAGTGAGACAGCGGGTGCGACTGGCGCTGCAGGAGACGCGAGGGGAGCCACTCCCACAGCCGAGCCACTCGCCCCCGCGCCCACAGTTTGCGCCCACGTCTCCTCCTGCGTTGGCCAAGCCCAATCCTCCACTCCTGACGAATCTCCAATCCCGAAGATGTCCATCTCATCCGGTCCCGCAAGCCACGCCACTGTCGGGTCCGCGATGGGGTCCACATCACATCCAGGCCCAAACGTGGCGTCCAGCGAGGCGCCCAGGTCATCCAAGAAGAGCTGGCTGTCCTGAGGTGTCGTCGCGCATAACGCAAGCCAGGATGTCGGGGCAACAGCGGGGACCGGAGGAGACGAAGAAGAGTGGCGAACGCGGGTGAAGAAGACGCAGATATAGGCGACAGCGACCCAGAGTGAGATGCAGAAGTCGAGGTAGATGTAGACGCCGCCGCTGTGGGCCCAGTCGGCTTGGGCTTCTTTGGTTTCGCAACACGCTTTGGAGCGGTGGCCGTCGGTGCAGGCGCAGTCGCTGGCTCCACTACGGCGGGTTGTAGCGCGCGTTCCTCTCGCTGTGCTTTAGCTTTATAGAGAAAACCAATCAGCCAGTATCTCCATCACATTCGATCCACTTACAATAAACTCGGTTCAAGAAGAGGTCGAAAGCCTTCACCAGTGTCCCTTCGAAATCGGTGCACGAAGACTCGAAGTCATTCCCGGCAGGCGTCTCGCCCAGGCAGATGCTGGCAGTGGCAAAAAGGTGTCAGATGACAAAGACAGTGGTCGCCGCATTAGGAAACTCGCACTCACACCTTCAGCGTCAACTCCCCTTGTTGTCGCGGCGTGGGCCCGCCCAACATCGTGAAGCCAACCCACCCCGAGCTTTCGTGCCCCAACTTGTGCGCCTCCTTGAACAAGCTGCGTAACCCGTCGATCCCTCTGACAACGAATTTCAGCCAAGAATTAATTCAGCGACGCGATTATCTACTTACTCCTGGTATTCTTCTGGCGCCTTCTTACCCTCGTTCTGCTCGTCCTCCAGCTCCTTGTTCTTCTTGGCCTCCTTCTCCCTCTCCACCTGAGCTTGCGCCTTGTCCCGCTCCTCCTGCGACGCGTTAGCCCACAATTCCGACACCACCTGGGTGCGCATGCGCATCCGTTCTCCCCTGGCCAACTTCACATGCACCTCCTGCTCCTCCAGGGTCTCCTCTACGCCTTCTTCGTTCAACTGCGTCCTCGCCGCCTCGTTCAGCGAAGGAAAACCTCTCTCTGCAATCTCCTCCTTGTGTTCCTTCTGGTAGATCTCCTTCGCTTGATGCGCGCGCCCCCGCGGCTTCGACGGCCTCGCCGACAGTGCGCGTGCGAGCCCCGCCGCCCCCTTGCGCTTGTCCTTGGGCACGGTCCGGATTTTGTACTCCTCGCGCCTGAACCAATTCGTGAGTTGCTGTTATGCGCGTCCATCAGCGGCGTTCAAATCTTTAAGTATTTTTTATCGAGCTCACCTCTTTTCGCTTCACGATTGCTGCACCCAGTGCGGCCAGCTGCTCCGCCGTCAGCGGCGCTGCACTCTCGTCGCTCGGCCGAGGGAAGCCCAGCTTGTCGTGTTCCGGGAAGGTGTGGAACCATCCTTCCTGCATCTGACCCCAGAAAAGGTGCAGCTTCCCCTGCGCTCGGCGCAGCACGTAGTCGGCCATCTGCAGAAGTAGCCAGGATCTCTCCTGGTCGGTCGCCCATGGTTTGGGAGCCATCACAATATTTGTTGCGGTAAGAGTTCAAGTTTTTCTGCGTAGAGAGAATGTCGAGAGAGTCGCAGCAAGATAGAAGTATCTATTTGTAACTCCATCACGAAACCGCCCAAATACTCAACTTTCTTGCCCCCAATTCTCCCCGTATTCGATCGTCGTCTATCACAAGCCCGCCAACTGCGCCACAATCCCAATCTAACCCCTCACATCATCCCTTTTCAGCCAGTTTCCGCCCAAAAAAAACATCCGCCCGCCACCGTCCAATTGCCAATTTGTGTGAAGCCGCTGCTATCGTGAAGCATCATGATGCATCACCTCCGGCCCTCGTGCCTGAACCAATTGGTGAGTCTCTACCATGCGGGCGCATATCAGTATCTCTGACTTCTTCCGAAAGCGCCGTGCTCACCTTTCTCCGCTGCGCCATCGCAGCGTGGAGCGCATCTGACTCCCCCGTGGTTGCCGGTTCGGTTTGCGGCGGCAAGCCCAGCCTCTCGGACTCCGGGAAGCGGGTGAACCACCGTTGCTGCATGTCTGGCCAGAAAAGGTACAACTTCCTCTCCGCTTGCAGACGTCGATAGTCGTCCATCTGCTGCTGCAACCACTCCCTCTCCTCCTCTGTCGCCCATGGTCTTGGCGCCATTGTAAGGTACGTTTATTTTGCCAATGTAATTATTTGCAGATGGAAGCGAGCGACAGGGTTTCATAGCCATAATCGGATCACCCAAAGCGGACAAGACCTCTCTTTTATCGCGCCATCTGCGGCCGCCGCTATTTGAGCCATCGCGCACCATCGCACCTTCTTTCTCTTTTTGGTGCGTGAGATCGCCATCTTTCTTATTTATTATCGTCTGGCCATCTTCCTCCGTCTTCCTCCCTCATCCCCTCTTCACCATGTCCACTCCTCTTACTGCAACCACCGCCACCACCCCTGTGTCCACAGAGCTGGCGGCGCTTGTTGCCAAAGTCGACGCCCTCTCCAAATTGGCGCTCGACATGACCAAACTCACGATCGACATCAACAGTGAGTCGTTCCCCGCCATTTGAGCCCGCGACTCATTTTGTCCCCAGCAGCCATCCCAGTTGCCGTCACCGCCCAGGTCGCCCTCGTCACTCGTATGCCCTTTGCCCATTATTGATGTTAATACCTCGCCTGAATTTTATTCCAGCGCCCGCTCCCGCATTCGTCCACGGCCATCCCAGAACCCCCGGTCAGATGGAAATAGCTTTCCCGGCAGGCACTGGCGACCAGCAATCCTGGTATGTCGTCACCGTTGGCCGCGAGCCTGGCCTCTATGGCAGTTCGTAAGTTTTTTTCCCCTTTTTCTGCGTCCTGTACCACGCCTAATACCTTTTACCAGTGCTGAGGCCGATGCCCAGGTCACGGGAATTCCTGGCCAGTTCCGCCAGAAAAAGTCGAACCGCCTGGAGGCCCTCGCATTTTATCGCCACCGCTATCTCGACGGCGCTGTCTCCAAGATCAATCCCGCTCCCGTCATCGCCCCCGTTGTTATTGTTCCCGGTCCCGCTCTGGCCGCCCCAATCACCAACTAAGCTCAATGTATGTTCATGTCCGCTCATTTTGACTGAATTATCAACGCTAATGTCTTTCTAGTTTCCAATTGTTGTACAGTTATTCGACCTCGCGTAGTTGATAGTCGCCGTTTAGTTTACTTGCATGGCTCTCGCGCCCAATACAATTATGAGTTGCTGGCTATGCCATTGCATTTGCATTAAATCCCAATTGAGTCCCATCTACCATCGTTTATTTCCAACACCGTGCCTGTGCACATGGATCGACACCGCATAAAGAGCTCCATGGAGCCCGCCTATTGTAACATAGTCTAAAACTCAATCACTGTCTTCATCGTCCGATATCTCCGGAGTCATTCTGGAGCCTGTTCAGCCTCTGTGCGTGAAAGATGATATCACTGACCTATTCGCGAGCAGGTTTCGCGCCCGAAATGCGGCCGCCGTCCTAGCATCCCAGGCGTTGTCCGGTTGCGGGTCCATGCCTAACCAGAAGATAACGTTCCAGAACCCCTGTCAGTGCATCGCAATCGGGTGTGGCTTCTCCTGGCGGTAAGGATCATCGAGCCAAAGAATGGCATCCGCGCTGGTTGGCGGGGTCAGAGGCCCCGCGTTTAGCTCGGCGACCGCGAGTTGAGCCGTCTGCACGCGTGTCAAGGACCTGATACGTCCCGTCTCGCGCGGGTTGATCACTTGTTGCTTGGTCAACCTGGAACACGTTGCCAGTTCCTGTTGCACGCGCCTGTCGGAACCCGTTTCCACCAAAATCCTGGCGAGTCTTGGCAAATCAGCAACAAGCAGTGGAAAGTAATCGCGCACGCATCACAACTCAACAGGCGTGCTCTGCCCAACAACGATTCCTCGCCAGTCGAGACCGCCATCATATGCGCTAGCGCCACGATCACCAGGCGCTCGGAACTCGTGGGCAAAGTCGGGCCCTCCGACATGGGCGCGCGTTTCTCTTCGACGACCGGTACGAACACAGACAAGAAGGCGGGGTTACGCACGCCCGGATATTCGGCACGGTTAGGGTAGACTACGACACTGGCTCGAAATAAATCAGTTATTTGGCATGTGTATCACGTAGTTTACCTCTCGTCAGTATGAGTGCCCGCCGTCCGGTCGTCCACATTCAAGTCGCGTTGCGGAGCGCCTCGCTTGTGTTTTTTCAATTTAGCAGCAGCCCTGCTCATCTTCGTCAATGATCCTGCGCCATGTACCTAACTTACCTGAGTTCTGCCATCCGCAGATGGCTCTTCTCGCGCTGCTCAGGGTGTCTGTATTATCAATGAATGCTAGATCACACCCGCGCGACAGACAACACACCGAGCATAGCTAGCAGCCTTGGTTTGGCGACGTCTTTCTGCCTTCTCATCATCTGTCAGAAGTTTCCGGGTGGCGCGTTTGCCCATCGGCGCAATCGAGGTGATGGAAGAGCAGAAGCAAGAGTTGTTGACACTTGTTTGCACCTCACTTGGTCCACCTCTTTTTGCGCGTTTTATTCTAAGCGAACGCATATTTACGCGTCAAACGGTGTAGACCGTTCATAAGTACCAGTGAGTCCGGTTCTGTCAGCTTTTCTCCTCGTTCCGCGCTGCGCCCAACCCAATTCTCTCAGTTTGGGACTCTGACGCCAATGTTTGGGACTTTACCCCTCCATTCGCATGGCATTCGACATGTTCCAGCGATCCCAACCTACTGACCATGAAATATGCACCCACCATTCAATCCTTTGAGTTCCCAAGTCAGTAGACTTCTCTTTGATTTTTTGAACGTGCGCACGCCCTTGAACGTCACTGGCTTATATTGCTTTTTCAACCACAGTTCCAACTCTTTTGAACTTTTTTTTCTAAGTATACCTCGTATTAACCAAACTCGATATATATCACTTCTAGGTGTGCATTAAACCTGTTTTGGCATGGAGCAGCGACCGTAGGCCCCCCCCCCTTGTCACCTTTGCCGGCGAAAGAGATGTTTGGGACATTTCTTACCTCCTTTTTT
Source organism: Mycena epipterygia (assembly GCA_029281465.1). Lineage (NCBI taxonomy): Eukaryota > Fungi > Basidiomycota > Agaricomycetes > Agaricales > Mycenaceae > Mycena > Mycena epipterygia. The sequence goes on along the minus strand of JARJCQ010000031.1, from coordinate 211,085 downwards.
TCCCTGCATTTCACCACCGTGATATTTGGGGCTCAAATAAAACATGTTATGACGCTGTCGCAGGGTACGAATCTTTCTTGTTCACCTATACCAGGACCCGCAACATGTTTGGGACCATATGGTAACGCTGTCACCGGCGTGACCTCTGTTACCTTCTCACTCTCAGCAGCGTTCTTTCTACCTACAATCATGTCGTATCTAGACGTGCCTCAAGTTCACCCCGACACACAGTCTAAAGCCTTGAAGCTCGGTACGTGCCATGCACTCCATCGTCCTCTGAATATATTCACATTTGACCGCAGAGGCCATGCACGCCGATGAAATCTTCCTCCGACCCGGTCTCCAGATCTGGCTGGACCGCCAACGTTTCCCTCCAAACGCGCCCGGTCCGCGCAAGCAATCCGCGTATCACCGCATCCGAGCTGAGCTTGAGCTCAAGAAGTCGCGTTTTGCGGTCGCCGCTTTCGTTAAGCTCCGCCACCAAGACCTTCGACGCGGGCCGAGAGGCAAGGAGAACGAGGCGCCGGACAAAAGCCAGACGATAGGATACCCCGCCGACACCGCGCGAGCCGCCCGCATGGAGACTTTGATACGTTTCCGCACCGCAGTCCGTAAATAGCCAGGCCGGAGATCGGTCCGTTTCTTGAAATAGCATTGCTTCTTTGATGGTGGCGCTGCCTCGTATTTGCACCTGTCGCTTCCAAGTCTCTCATGTGCTTAGAATCCGTTTTAACACAAGACCGCTCCATCGCTTGGCCATGCCCACATGCCGAGTCGCCCACCTCTCCCTGGCGACATCTGCTGGGAAATCGCCCGTATCAGTTCTCGCGACGTCATCCTTTCGTTGCTGCTCGTGTCCCGTCAAACCCGCTCCCTCCTGCTGGTTTTGCTGTATCGCGACATCTCGGTCGAGCATCGTGCTCATGGTCTCGTCAATGTCCTTGCGGGAGATGCTGATTTGCCACCCCTGGTACGTGGCGTCTTGTTTTATTTTATATTTGATGTGCACCACTGATAAAATCTCTTCAAGATTCATTCACTGGAGTTCCGCGACAGCTTGTGTGCGCACGTCGACGAGGACGCCTGGGCTGCGGTCCTGCCACAAATGGCCAATCTTCGCAAGCTCACCGTGTCCCACCATATCCCGCTCGACTGGGTTTCCTTACCACACATCCGCTTTCGCCTGCGGTCTTTCTTGTCTACTTGCTCGCTCCTCGGCGCATGGGTCGGCTTGATCAGCCTTCAGCCGGAACTCGAGGAGGTATTTTTCCATGGCGACTTCTTCGGCCGTGCGCCCACGTGGGAGGTTTTGCCTGTGCTGCACCATATGACTGCCCGGGCGGATGATCTGGCCAAATTCGCCCAGCACCACCCACTGGAGAGCGTGCATTTCTGGCCAGGTTCGCCTATGCCCCGCAGCGCGCTGAAGTCAGCCGATGTGCGGCGTTTCGAGCGAAGCCCTTCCCGCCTTTTAGCACTTCGCATCAACACCTCCCAGCTGCTGATGCTGTTAAGATCGGCACCTCAACTTTTTGGGCAGCTCAAACATCTCGTCCTCAAGGAGGACATAACGTGGCGCCGACTGGGGTGCGAGGTAAGTGATTTTCCGCCCCTGTCCTGTCCCATAATGACGATCAACGCAGCAGAGTAGTGTGTTGATGAGGGCGGTCTCAGCCCTGGACCACGCGCATGTCCCAGTCCTGGAGTCACTCCGTATGGTATGCTGGATCTCAGCGGCGACGTTACTTAGCCCCCCGATCATGCTGGCGTCGAGTGACGACTTTGCCAGGGGCATACGCCGCAGGTCAAATGCTCCCATGCATACATTTCATTTTTGTGCGTCGGATGGCTGCAGGGTTTGGCGCAACTGGGGTTCAACGGGCGAAACGGTCGAGGATATTTACTGTGGCGGTGCGAAAAATGTATCCAGGTTTAATTAACTTTTACTTTTCTCGCTCAATTTGATGGCAGCCCAGTTCTAGTTGGCCATTTTGGGCTTGATGGAAGCCACCGCCCAATGCGTCTATCAGCTATCAAGTTCTTTTTTCTGGTAGGCTATTTTGGGCTTGATGGAAGCCACCGCCCAATGCGTCTATCGGCTATCGAGTTCTTTTTTGATAGTGCGCATCTTGCTCGTAACCTCCACCATGGACCCTGGAATGCAGGTACGTCGAGCTAAATAGTGGCCGCCTTGGTGCTGACACCTCCCAGAAACTCATGCGCTCAGAATTCGCCCGGCAGACTCCCACTGGTCCCGACACCACCATCTGCGGCGGGTGTGGCGGCGCCAGTCCTGATCACCAATGTCGCGACTGTTTCTGGGCCTCTTATCTCTGCGCACAGTGCATTGTCGCCAAGCATGCCGCGCATCCGCTCCACTATATTCAGGTACGCCCGCGTGCACTTTCGCTTCTTTTTTTCAGGGGTTTCTTTTGTATCTGATCTCACACATTCAGACCTGGACTGGCTCGTCTCTCGAACGCGGCAGCCTCCTGCTCCTGGGACTGCGTCTTCAACTGGGGCACGGCCCCGGCGGTCACTGCCCCACCCCGGTTGCTGATGACGAGTTCTGTATCATCGACAGTCGCGGCATGCATCATGTGGCGATCGATTATTGCGGTTGCGCCCGAGCGCGATCGCGAGGCACCCAGCTGAGGCAAGCGCGACTGTTGCCAATGGGGATTGGATTGCCGGCGGCCGCAATCATGTTGGATCTAGCCTTAATATCGCGGAATCACCCCCTCACGCCGTTGTAGAGATGGCAATTTTTTTTGAAATACAATCATGCGCCTTCCCAAGCAAGCCCTTGTTTCTGATATGAGTTTCAGATGCACCACAAATTTCTCCCGAGGCTTCCAGAACGCGCCACCAATTTCTGCTACTATCTGCTGAAATTGGTTTCAGACGCACCGCTTTGCTCTCAATCAACGACTCGAATGCCTCCAGACATCGTGCCCCTTCGCCTTCGCAAGAAAAAACGTCGACTAACCGGTACGTCTACTGACTGGTCTTTCTTGAATGACTTCGAGACGCTGATCTACCCGTGTATACAGCTTTGCCTGTGCCGCCAACCGTTTGGCCCACCCCATTTGTTCCTCCTAGGGAAAGGGGATGGCATCGAGCGCGGGCTCGGTCCCAGCCGATTGGGGTCGAGGCCGCCGGGCGTGTTGCAGCCATGGACCATGTCCAGGACCATTCATGGACACCTGCGTTCGAGGAGCTGCTATCTTGGGCCAAGGAATACGAGTGAGTGCGTGCATTTGTGATGGACAGACGTGTACTGACTGCGTATTGGGAAGGAGTAACGTCGGCAATGCTCACCTTATGAATGACGAGGACCTGTTATGGTGGGTCAAAGAAAACGAGTGAGTTTACATCCTTGTAATGGACAGCATTCGTTATGCTGAGGCTGGCCCATAGCAGGGATGGGGCTCTCGCGGGCGCGTCGCCCGAGCCGGCGGCGGCGGAGGAGACCGCCCCTGTGTGGTGCCACGCTGGAGGCGAAAATGCAGACGCAGGGCCCCACACTGACAGCGAAAATCCGGAAAGGGGGTGGGGTAGTGACCAGTGGCGTAATGCTCTGGCGTTGGCTGCGCACGCGATGCGAGTGACTGACTACCGGGACATGCTGCTCGAGGAGCGTAGGGAGGAACGATTGCTACAAAGTCAGGAAGCGCGACGAGCCGTGTTGCAGAGGATGCGCGAGGAGAGTTTGAATGGCGCTTGGAACGATGTTAGGGGCGGGGAGTATATAGACTTGTAGTAGATTAAATTTCAATGCTTAAATTTCGAATTCATCTTCAAAGGCGACGTATCTTAGCTGAGACATAAGATCCAACGTTGCATGAGCAAAAGAAGTGATTTAAATGATAGCTGATACATATGCGTGCAGGTATCTAGAGTTTGGCGCGAGGCGAACCGCAAGCAGGACAAGCGGCCAAAGCCGCGCATGCAGCCCGATACGCCTGGATGGCTTTGGCCATTTTGATCTGGTAGGTCATGCGAGTTCGAGCTGCGCGAGTGTGGGCCCGCAAGCCGGGGGGGCTGTGGTCTCTCTGGTGAAGGAACAAGGTGCGGACGCGGCGTGCGTGCTCCACATCGCGCTGGACGTCCATCAAATGGAGGCGGCACCAGGATGTGACGCCCTCGGAGGGCGAGACAATGTAATGAGCGAGGGGGTGGGAGCATTGCGATGATCCTCCACGGTATTCTGCGAGGGGAGGAGGTTCGTCGTCTTCGTCGCATTCCAGGAGCGGAGGAGGTTCATCGTCGTCACTCTGGGCAGCTGACAAGCACGGGCTGCAGTGCGACGCGGAGTGCATGCTGCACATTTGCATCAATAGGAGGAACAAAGAACATGTGGGAATGGAGACGAACACAAAACAATTGTCGTAGCTGAGCACCAGTGGAATCTCGCCCTTTTGAAAGTCGAAAGGCAGGGGCAAGGCGAAGAGAGTTTCGAAGTTGAAAGTGGGCATCTCACCGGTCTGGATGTCAAAGGTGAGGACACGACGAGCGGGAGCGTGGCTGGACGTACCTCGCCCGATGATGGTTGGTGGGGAGTAGGGAGTAAGTTGGGTGGAGATATCGAAATGATGATGATGAATGCGATTAGGAGATGCGCGAGATGGGATCAAAACTCAGGTGTGCGCATCACGCGCTGAGCCAATATATTATCCTGAGCTTATCCTTGGCGTGTTGCAATTGAATCTTCCTTTGCTGCCTCAATGTCCATCGTCCCAGCTCAGAACTGCACGCCGGTACCAGTCGACTGTGAAAGTGCGAATATGGAGAGCGGAATGTGGTATCTCACACATTGGGGGTTGATAACGAGGGATGGGTGAGTTTTCTTATCTCTGTCTCTGGTTATGTGTTTCAATTGGATGGGATACACGCAGCGCGCGCATTTGTAATTTGCAAGAAGCCGACGAGAACCCACGGCTCCTTCCAAACACCGATGCCGCTGACTATCCGACGTACACAGCCCGTACCTTCGAGCGCGTCATCAATTTTCTGCCGCTGTGCATCGGTTTCCGCGAGGCTTTCCAGAGGGACGCGACTAGTGGGAAGTTTGTGCAGGTTTCAACAGTTTATTTCGTGGTAGAGAAAAGCACTCATGTGTGCACTGAGAGGTAGGTTTCAGTAGCGCTTAATATGACCTGATTGGTGATTTAATTACAGGGCCGACGTGGAGCGCATTTATAAGGCGCGCGGGGACTATTGGGCGGGCATTTATGCCACGACATCACGCGAAGAGGCAGAGTCACTGGCAGAAGATAATTTGTGGTCGGAATGAATGGGATAACGGAGGGATATATTGACGCTACGTCCATTCGAGTGGTGTTTTTTTGAAGGGCCTGGGCCAAATCGGGGTGTCGAACAAATAGATGTACATATGCGGTGCCCATCAATTGCCAAACGTTGATCTCGACTGGTTTCGAGGGGCCCGCGCGCCATCGCGATTGCGCGGGCTCCTCCCAGTCTGTCCTGTGGTTTCATCTGCCGACCGCCCACCATTTCTTCACCCTTCCGTCTCCTTCCTCGCTGCCACCTCACCGTCCGGGACCCAGATGGCGAAAAAACGCAAAGGCGAATACGCTGTGGCTCGCGAAACCTCGGAGGAGCGGGAACGGCTGGAGGCCGGCGAAGACCTCGAAGCGGCACACCTGCTCATCCGTGAGAAGACTCACATACGGCTTGACGGCACAGTACGCGATTCGTCGACTACGACACAATCATCGCAAGCGCGCACAAGCGCCCGGCTGGCACCTAGCATTCTGAGGCCGGACGTCCCTGCTCAACGCGGCCCGGTATACGACCATCTGGAGCTCGGAGGGGACGCGGGACCGCCGCTGGAGGAGGATGATGATGAGGGGGGGAGGGCGCTGCGGAACTCGGTACGTGTACACCCATCGTGCTCCCTGTGCAAACTGACGCCTGGGGCCAGGACGACCCTCTTCACCAATGGGCAGAAGATCACTTGGCGGTGTTTTTGCAGGAACTGCTACGCTTGGAGGGACGCGGGGATCACCGCAGCTACACCGTGTGCCGTGTTTGTGCGGTGGGGAAGGCAGATCATCGGTGTAGGGATTGTGTGGGAGGTGGAGAGTTACTCTGCAGGGACTGCATTGTGCGCCGTCATGTGCAGATGCCGTTTCACAGGATTCAGGTACAGTGATGCTCTCCCTCGCGCTGTGGAGGTCGACAGCTGACGGACGACAGCGCTGGATGGGCTCGTTCTTTAAATGGACGACTCTGAAAGCTGTGGGCTTGCGCGTACAGCTAGGGCATTGGCACGAGCGTGACCGTCGGTGCCCTGCTCCAACGCCTGCTTCGACGACCATGGAATTCACGAAATCGGGCTCGATTACTGCGGGTGCGCGACCAGCGGGACGCCCACGGTCCAGCTGTTGCGCGCGCAGCTCTACCCAGCCACCACGATGAACCCGCGGAGTGCGGCCTCTTTCAATGTCCTTCGGCGCTTCCATCTCCTATCATTCGAGTCAAAGTGCTCCGCATACGAATTCTACTACAGCTTGGCGCGGGAGACGGACAATACGGGGTTAAATGAAGCGGGAACAGAGGATGCGGGGACGGAGGGTGTGGCGCTGCCAGATGAAGCGCGCGCAGAGGGTGCGGGTACAGAGGGTGTGGCACTACCACCGTCGAAGCCACTGCCGGCGAAAGCCAGGGTGAGTCCGTCGTCGCGGGATTAATGGCGCCAGGCTGACAACAATATCAGGATCGTTATGACGAGTTTGTACGGATGACGAGGGAATGGAGACATCTGCAAATGTTGAAGCGCGCGGGCCAGGGGCATGACCCGGAGGGCGTGGAGAGCACCAAGCCGGGGGAGTGCACTCTTTTGTGTCCCGCGTGTCCACAGCCGGGCAAAAATCTGCCAGAGGGGTGGAAGGATTACCCCGAGGAGAAACAGTACATGACGTGATTGTGTATTCAGACGGACGCTGATCCCTCACCCAGGTTCTTGTTCGCCCTGTTTCTAGCCATTGACGCCAACTTTCGGCTCAAAAGGAAGGACGTCTCCTCGGAGGAAAAGGACCCGGGACTCGGGCAGGGTTGGGCGTTTTTCTGTGAAGTGAAGTCATATATGGCTCATGTGAAGGCGAACTGGAACCAGGTTCAGGAGGTACGCGGGTTTGCATCTTGAGGGGGGTCGCTTGCTGATTTCTTTTTACGATTTAGAGGAGTCATTGTGTGGCGCATGACGCAGTGGACAAACCTGATCGCGAGGCACGGGGCACGGCCTCGTCGGGGATCGGCACCGTGGACTGTGCGCGCCACAACATGAAGCGGCCGAACGCTGTGGGCGATCTGCAGCTCGGGGAGCGGTGAGTATTGACCGAGCTCCGCGTTCGAAGAACAGTGATGCTAATGATGGCGACAGGTATATTAATATGGACTACATGTTTTTCAAGAGCGTCGTGGGCACGGAGCTCGTGCGGTTCTTCGTTTCCTACGACATCGCATGCCAATGGCACATCAACCTCTGGGATTGCATGATAAATTACAAGAACAAGGCCGTAACACTTGATGGGAGGGGAAAGTTTATGGTTTTCCTGGTGCCCAAATTCCACCTGCCGGCGCACATCGAGGCCTGCACCCTGCGGTTTTCCTTCAATTTGACGCGCGACGTCGGGTGGACGGATGGGGAGGCTCTGGAGCGCGGCTGGGCCAACGCCAATCCGCTGGCCACTAGCACGAAGGAGATGGGACCAGGGTCAAGACGGGATACGCTGGACGACCATTTTAACGATTGGAATCATAAGAAGATTATCGCGTTAGGTAAGTTTTGTTCTGCCTTCCCTGACGTGGATAACGTACCAAGCGCACGCAGGTGACACGATGCTGGATCGCACAATAGACGCGGTGCCGATGATGGTCGAAACGAGGGCCGCCCTGGCGGAGCTGGAGGGATCATTTGAGGAGGGGACGTTGAAGGTCTTCAGGGCGATGGCCGAGTTGTGGGACAAGGACGGCACGGCGCCGAACCCTTTCGAGAGCCTCCGGAAGGACGAACATCTTGCGCAGGTGCGGCGCGAGTTGGCTGAGGAGGCGGCGGCAAGGGAAGCGGCGGGAACGGAAGTCGTGGGCGCGGTGCGAGAGGATATGCATGTGACAGAGGTGATCGCGATGGGGCTGCAGCTGGAAGAACAGCAGTGAGTACAGAATCGTTGCTCGGAGGGTAGCGCGCTAACGACATGGTCAGGAGGGTCCTTCGCTTCGATGCGTCGGCAACGGGCCTGCATCCTTCAGAGAGGGAACGCACGGCGATGGTGGAGCGGACAAGTAAACTGCGGCGGAAGATTTTCGCCTGGATGGAGATACAAGAGGCGTTCTTCCCGATCTTGCCGTTGGTGCGCAAACGGGAGGACGACGCGCGTGCACGAACGGCGGGAGCGCAGCCAGTCCCGGGGGTCAAGGTGCACGACATCTCGCTTTGGCTACCGTCGGCGATGAAGCGCAGGGCGGGTGCAACGAGCGAGGATGGATGCACGCAGGACATACTCCTGTGCGAGTACCGGCTGCGGGTGGGGCAGGCCAACGAGGCGCTGCACGACGTGCGGAGGTACCTGCTGGTGCGCTCGCATCTGTACCAGCTGAAGGATCGCTATGCACGGGGGGTCAAGGCGAATACAAGGTCGAAGACGAAGATTGACGTGACGGACGAGAGGATCCGACGGGCGGCGGCGCAGTATCGTGACGCGTGGGCGGCACTGGGGGTGCTGGGAAAGCTGGTCGGGCGGAGGGAGTGGACAGCGACGCTGAAAGAGCTGAAGGTGGATGACGTGAGGGGAAGGCCGCGGTCGATGGAGGGCGACCCTGTGAGGCAGCAGGGGGGGACGAAGCAGAAGGCTGTGGTGGCAAAGCTGGCGGCCGCGACGAGGGAGGGCACGCAGGCGGTGAAGACGATGGCGGGGAAGAAGAAGCGCAAGGTGCATCGGCCCTTGTCGTGGATTTGGCTCGCCCAGGCGCAGGGCAGGCAGACAGGCGAGAAGCAGGAGACTGACGAAGGTATTTGGCTCGACTGCCCCAGCGTGCGCTGCGCTAACCGTTGACATTAATAGCTTTGCGGATAGGGTGGGCGAAGACGCGGGCTAGACGCATGCGGTGGTCTGAGGAGGTGGATTTGCTCGAGGAGGAGATGCGTCGCATCGAGCAGTATCTCATGTGGCATTCCGAATGGTGGCGCACTCAAATGGGGAGGCGTCTGCTGTTGGATGGTCCCCAGTCTGAGGGGGAGATGGCTTACGCGCTGCGCCAGGCAGCGGTACAGGCGGACCTGGGTGCAAGCTTCGCGCTGAAGTGGGAGACAGCGGGACTGGCGGATTTGATTCGCACGGGGAGGCTGGGGGAGGGCAAGGGGAAGGGCAGGGTGGGTGATGTGGATGAGGTACAAGACGAGGACGAAGGCGCGAGCGGGAGCAGCGGCGAGGAGTACGAGCCTGTGCGACCAGTAGGACGGGCGGTGGAGACGCGGGATGTCGACTGAGGAAGGTGTTGGCTGCGGGGGGCGCGGGCGTCGCGGGGTGCTGGGGCTTAGAATTTTATCTCTATTTTTCTACTAATTTACATGATTTTCATGCTCGTCGCCATCAACGATGTCAAGCATACGCTTGACGTCGTTCGCTCAATGCGGTTATGTGTAAGCAAACAGACGCAAACCGGACAGAAATATAATGTAAACGGAAGCCGGGGCGAGGGCGTGCTGCTTATGCTTTGCGGGAGGAGGGCCTAAAAGCTGGAGTGATGCATTAAAACGGATAGCTAACTAGCGGCGTTGATGCATCGCAACGCATCGCTAATGAGCGGTGGGTGATGCATCACCCCCCCAGGTTGTGGTGGCAGGGCTCTCAGGTTCCTATTCACGGACATGGCGCCGAGTAGCCGAATTGATGCGGATCAAATCCAAACACATGCAACTTTGGTAGAGATGTGAGCTATTCATAGTTGTAGGCCAAGGAAGGTGAGTACATCCCGAACGGTGATCAAACGGTGATTGCTTCCTGACAATGATCACGAGGACACAGTCCAGGCGTATATAACGATGCATCGGCGTCCCAGCCTCTCGGAGCTCCCATGGACTCGACATTTCCGCCCTTCCCGGACAATATCCCGACCCATCCGCTGCTCGTGATCGACTACGAGCGTATTAAGGCGAGCGATGCGGAAGAGATCGAGCGGCTGTGGACTGCCGGCACGAAACTCGGCTTCTGGTAGTGCGTGCGGGTTTTGTGGGGCCGCAAGAGATTGCTAACGATTCGCATTTTCGCAGTCTCAAGAACCACGGCGTAGACGAGCAGGTCGACGGGATGTTTGACATGGCGGCTGAGACGATGGCGTTGCCGTTGGAGGAGAAGATGAAGTACGAGCAGGGAGATGATGGCATGTCGTTCGGGTGCGTTGTACGGAACCTCACATCAGCGACGTGCTCACTGACAGGGAGTCGGTGAAGATATAAAGCGGCTGGTGCCAGTGTGGTTGATGCCTCAGGGAAGGTGGACACAGCAGAATTCCTTAATGTCGCAAAAGACGATGCCTTGGCATGGCCCGGGCAGGCACGGCGCTCGTATCCGTCGACTGTCAATGTCCGCATGGAGTCCACGATTGTCCCCTTTGTTAAGAAATCACTGGCCGTGAATAACACCCTGCTCGAGGTATTCAACGACAAGCTGGGGCTGCCGAAGGGCACGCTCTTGAAGCTTCATCCCCGCGAGGAGTACAGTGGGAGCGAGACGCGCTCGACGTTTAGTCCGCCGATAATCGACAGGCAGGTCATCAGCGCGCATACGGGTGTGTCCTTCCCATTCTCGTGCATTTGTTATGGACTTACCTCCTCCAGATTATGGGTCACTGGTATCTTCGCGTCGTTCCCTGACATCAATCCACTCATTGTTTTTCCAGTCCTTCCTACACAATCGTCTGGGAGGTCTCCAAGTATTCGTTCCCGGCGCAGAGACTTGGCAATATGTCAAGGTACCTTGCTATCATCTGACTCGCGATCCCTCTTCATGATTTCAAGCCTATCCCCGGGCATGCGATCTGCAATATCGGCGATACGATGGTAATCTTCAGCGGTGGGATTCTGCGGTCTAACCTTCATCGTGTCGTGTGCGTTATTCCCTTCCACTGCGCCATATTTCTTGCTCATCTATGATCACATTCACAGCAACCCCCCTGGAGACCAGGCAACGCTTTACCGCTACTCGCTGGTATACTTTATGCGCCCAGCTGACCTCGTCGTCTTCTGCGCGCTGACGGACGAAAGCCCGATGATTGCTGCGGCCGTCGCAAATGCCACCGACTCCAAGAAGTTCGATCCGGGGGTGACGTCGCTCGAATGGTTCACGCGGAGGGTCAAGAACCACCGACTTAAAAATCGAACGGTGAGCAGTTCTTATTTATGCTGCTAGGACGCGTTTGTTGCCCCCAAAAAACACCGCTGATTGGCCTGCTTGTAGGGACCCGAGACCTGGCTGGCTAGCAGGGGGACCGAACATATCGACACTAAAATCGAGGTTACTTGAAAATTTCCGACAGATGTGTGCATCATGCCAAAATCTTTCCATTCTAACTATGTTCATCGATGTGGTCTTGCTTGCCTCATTTCATAACACGCGCTTCGTCACGTGTTGACGAATCCTCTCCCAACTTGAACAAATGACGAAAGAAAAAAAACTGATTCCTGCGTTGACTCAAGAAAATGAAGAATATGATATCGATGACTGATATCGTTCTTGAATCAGAACCTCGGGCGGATAAATACCTGGGCTGAATCCTGGAAAGGGAAGGAAAAAACTGGTGCGTATGTAGTTCCATAGTATTTTGACTACCGCCGAGATGTTGGGTGGATGAACCCTGACGCGCTGACTGACGAGGTATTGTGTTGTACATGTAATGTAACACTGCTTTCATCTATTTTTTCGCGTGGGTGCGCGTGGGTGCGCTGTTGAACTATACAATGTTGGTCCAGCACTTTGAAGCTTTACACATTGCGCAAATATTCTTTCCAGAATCAGCCGTAAGGCTCAATTGATTCAGGGGGAAAAAAAACTTCTTGGCATCGGTGCGCTGTCTTACAGAGCGGAAATTCATACACCTACACGTCTACGAAGATTTCCTGGAGAAGTACCTTCTTTGACTCGGGGTCAGGCGAGTCTTTTTCTCACTTCTTTTTTCGCATCAAAATCTCGAGCCTCAAGTGGTCTTTGACGATTGGATTCAGACACATGCACCTTCGCAAAGTTGGATCCCAGCAAGGATGAATTCGAGGAAATGTATTGCCTATGGGTAGCTGCGTCGTTTTTCTAAGTGAAATATATCACCGTTGTTCCGAATTCGTGCTGGTATTCTCTTGTTTTCAACACGGTGGCCGCGGAGATCAAGGAAAAGTTTGTTCATCATTCCCTCTCTATGCGGACGCCGGGAATCGAACCCGACTTATCTGCTTTTGTTCTGTGTATGTCAGCGGGCGCCTGGGACGGAGAAAGCGCGGGTGGAGGTCGGGAAATAGCGTCGTTCACAGCTGTTGTTCAATACTGCCAACAGTTGTTTGGCACGGAATGTGCCGTAAGTGCCATGTTTTTTCTAGATATCGAACAGCAAACGCAGTGCATATTTTCAGGCGTATGTCGATCCAGACGGCGACGACACAACAAACAGGCCCCGGTGGGCTACGTTTCTCGCCATATCATCTACCTCTCCGCACCTGATTCGACACATACGTCAGCTTGATGTTCTTGACGACTTAGACCCCCCGGAAACATTCATCTCCATTTGCAATTTTCCATTCACGCATTTGGATGGTGCTTATATCAACTGCAGCTCCTCGACACCCGCATGCACCCTCGCTTTGCAACAGGTTCTCAGTACGCCCGCTCTCCGTCGCCTGAAGATGTACCTACAATTGGAACCGTCGACCTTTTTATAGCTGTGGGACTGATGCTCCCCCAGTCTGACCCATCTAACGATTTCCTACCACTTTTCACCTACCGAGAATCCCTCCCATCCAGCAATCCCCTTCCACCATTCGATTGGAATCACTCGATTTAAGAATGAGGGCGTTCAAAAGCCATTGTGAATGGCTTTTATACCTCCTGTGCCGCTTCTATTTTTCTCGGCCCTCAAAGCCTTGAGGATCGGGTTCAACACAGAATCTTTCCTCGTTTCGGACAAATTTATGCCTGCCCGACAGACAATCCAATATCTCGACCTGAGGGCTACCGTAACATAGGTCTACGCTCGCTATTTAAACGCGGCTGACTCTTCGAGCACAGTCCGAGATCCACGATTCACCTCTCTTCTTTCCCTCAACTTGCGCATCTCCGCATTCGACTAAATGTCCCCCAATCATGGCCGTGGGTGCTAGCCACCTTTTCTACCATAACACCCCGCAGTCGTATCTCGAACACCATAATTTCTGGTGCCTCCATCCCTTTTGCGCCAGATCAGTTCGACTCGCAATTGTCTTCCCTCCCGACCTCGCCAACTATCGAATTGGAGATGGACCCTATCCCATATACCCATATGATTACAATTCTTCCTCTGCTATCCTCGAAAAATATGGTGCGTGCCATCTGTACATCTGTTGTTTGTTATCTTATGCGACTTGAACTCGGTAGCTTCAAGTTCGCCGTCTTGCCCTCGCCAGGAATTCAGATGAGGAGTGGTTCAGAGTGTGTGCTTATTTGAGGACCAGCCCATCCGTATTAATCGAATCCATCTCAATAGCATGCTGCTGGCACGCTATGATAGTTTTGTCTTCCGCTTCTATAATTTCTTGTACCACCTCCATTTCGATCTATACCATGTGTCCTTCACCATCAAGTCCCGGGTCCGAACGACGTATGTAACCGTTACCAACACCACACTCAGCGAACAACACCACGATCAAACATATTTACCTTTGCACCCGGCAAAAATCCGGACACGATCATAGAGTGGCATGGATGTCAGCGATGCGGCGCATCCCCCAAAGTTTAAACTCACCGGTCCAGTCCTGCATTTATCCTGGAAATTTGTGTTCAAACCATGCAGACTAGGAAAAGAGACCCACAGGTCTTCAATGAGGACGCGGGGAGTCGAAGCGTGCGCACGCCTCGTTTTCAATATTGATCGCAGGGGTACACTCTGCACCCCGTCCGCTTATCCATACATTTATGAGGGGAATACTCACGCACTCTACCCATAATTTCACCGCGCGAAGGGGCCAAATTGCCATACGATTCATCAAGTATGTGGGCTAGTAAATGACTAGCCCGCTTGCCTTTATAGCACTCTACTCCACTGGATTTATCTTCGGTTCGAACCCTACGTAGGCTTGAAAAAAGAAAATGTTTCTACAAACCGCCCATGCGAACGCGGGGAGTCGAACCCCGTTTAGCTGCATGCCAAGCTCGCTTGGACATTCCTCGCAGCGTTACACCGTGCACCATGTCCGTTTCAAAGATCCCATTACAACCTCGAGTCACCCAGACATTTTGATCTGCTCAGCTACGCAGACGATACGCAGACAAAAGAAAAATAATAATTAGGATGTAGAAAAGACCTGGAGCAGAGTGGTACTGATCTGCACATATTGGACCGATCTACTTGCCGCGCGGAGGACCCCCTGCAAAGTCACTCATCTCTTTGGTATGTCTTTTTTTTTTTGCTTTACGTCTCGTCTAATCGTCTGATTCGAAAAACCTGATTGAGTGGGAACTCCACATGAATGAATACAGGTGAACATATAGGAAAAACGCAAAGTAATCATGGGTGCAGAAGGTAAAACTATTGCATGCCGGTAATGCGCTACAGAATTGATCAAACATTGAGCACCGCTCGTCGAGTGAGAACTCACCTGGAAAAAGTACTGATCGTATTTAACACGCCGAAGCTACGGAAATTCCGTTACATAAGCTCGTGAAGAACGAATGTAGAAATGTGGCGCACCAGATTTGCCGAGGTTAAACGAGGGAGGTTTGGCGTGATAGCGTTGGTGGCCATCTGCAACTCGACGATAGGCGAGATGGGGAGGTTTGAAATAAATAAATCGAACTCTTCGGGGGTAGTGCCGTGAAAGCCACCAACGAATATGATTTTGATAATACGGCTGCGGGAGGTAATCGTAGAGAGGGTGGTGTATACCCACGGCCACGCCTGCCAACATCCGTGGAAACGGAGGAGAGCAAGTCTAGGCAACAGGGAGAGGTTGAGGGGTGGTCTGATGCGCTACCTTTCGGGTTAGAGGTGAGGGCTACACGAAGAAGAGGCGTACCTCAATGTGCACATCGAGAGTTTCGATCGTTTTAAGACCAGGTTCAAGTTTGTAGGAGACGATCAATTCTGTACTCGTCGCGACGGCCAAGTGCTTGATGCGGGAGAAATCGAAGGGGCATAGGGGATGTGTCAACCAGTCACGGAGACCTGCGGAGGCCATCATCTCCCCGAAATCGAGTGACTGAAGTCGGATATACGAAGGGGGGGACTGGCTGGGAGGGAAATCTTTGGGAGATTGCGAGTAGAAAATGGCTAAATGAGCCAGCCTGGGCGAGCATCGGTCCCATATCTGCGCAAAGTGCGATGGGTCCACAAAATGGCACGCTATTTTTGCGCGGCGGATGGTGGGTAAGCTGAGCAGCTGTTGCAGACCGAGTATGCAAGAAGCTTCGGAAAGCGAGAGGGTGACATCGACTCGGTCCAAATGGGTGAATGGAAAATGACAGATAGCGGGGAATGGATCCGTGGAGCGCGTGGAGAGGCGACCGGCACGCATGACCTGAAGTTGGCGTACATGACGAATGAGGTGCGGGGACTTCTCCAATGTTGCAAGGAAACGATTTCCCAAGTGTTCGTCGGTGGATTCCTCGATCTTTAAAGAAACACGTCTGAAAATATGGGCTTGGGCGGCGTACACCCAAGAACGGGAAACCAACGCGCATGCCGGCCAGTCGCGTGGTGAATCGTGGAGGAAACCAATGATATGGTCTACCAGCTCTTGTGTGACCTGGTCCATCTGCTTTCCGAGCGCGAGGAGGGGTAGTGGAAGGTGGAGGTGTGTAAGGGCCGGATGGATCATCCGGTTGTCATCTGGATGAAATCCGCGGATGAGTTCAAACTCCGCTAAGCCCGATTAATCCACGGATTGTCGCGGAAAAAAGAAAAACTCAGTGCACGGTATTAAGGGCAAGGGAAAAAAATCTGAGTCGACAGAAAGTATTATAAGTATGGCCAGACCCTCTTCTGATATCTATATCAAAGTAGTTGTGCAAGGTGGCCGCAGACGCCATCGTGCTAATCCATGGGAAACATCCATATCCGTGACACACGTCATCCACGGATGATCATCCGGATCGGGCGCACTTAAACATTGGTCCGGCATTTCCCGAACCAACAGGAAAAATCTCGGAGCTTTTCAGCTCACCTTTCGCCGTATCGGGATATTTCTTTGTTTACATTGTTTACATTCAATCTACCGCCTGCGTCTAACGGTGTGGCGGTCCTCAGAGGTGTGAGACAAGAAGCACGAGACTGCGGAATGATCCGTTTGATCCGAGACATGCGTTTAATTGTTTTTTTTTGGAACCCAACTCGTAGAATATGTAGAGCATTTCGATGTTCCGTTTGCATCGGGCTCGAGGACAGATCAATGCACCCTTGGACTTGATTTATGTCTTCAGTGGTCCACCGTGTGATTCTTTTGCGAAATATTGACCGTGCAGGAGTTCCCTTGGAGTTCCTTGCCCATTCGACTCCAGTCATATTTTAGTTTGCAAGCAACCGGTTTTTTTTTTCAGCTTCAGAATACCGGGCAACATCAATGAATTGATCCAACCAATCATCATTAATTGGTACCTAGAAGTGCAAAGATATTTTTGATGGCACTTTCTTGGCTTCAGTAAACAACATGCCAGCCTCGGCTTTTACAAGCAGCATTTCCCAGATATTGAAATGGGGAATCTGGGTGCGTTTAATATCTGAGGCCGAACGGAGAGCACAGCGAAGTTACAGAAGTACAGCCTCGTCCTAATTGGTAATTTTACACGGAAGTGCAAGACGATCAAAATGTCACTGGTGTTTTTTTTGTGGACCCAAATCCTCCATGATTCTTTCAACTACCATCTAGGTACTATTGGGACTCCCATAGAACCATCCACCTTGTGTTCCGACTAGATTGGACCAGAATTGAGGTCGGTACAGCAAAATCTTGCACTTAGGCAATCGATAGTAATATGGATATTAGTTTCATCACGACGCAAAGAATATCCATTCATATTGAGCGTATTATCAATTCTGGGCGCTCAATACCTAGGCCGCCCCCACCGAATCCTGGCGGGCTGTTTGACACAACCCCGCATATCAAGGACCCCTGACAATACCCTTAAAGGGTAGGTCCGGTGCCGGACAAAAATTTGACGATTTAGCCTTGAAACCTAGGTCCCGGACGGACAAAATTGGGGGGTTGAAGGCAAAAATGCCAGGTCCTGCCCGGACAAAATTTGAGGTCTAGCCGAGGTTTGGTCAAAGTTTTTTGAGGGAAAACTATTTTCGACTGGTCTCCGCGCGAAAAGTGCCTCGATGGCTCCGATTTCACGAAAACAACTCTAAAAACAGAGCAGGAAGCAAAAATTAGCATTTTCTTAGCCGTGGGAGCGAAAAATTACCCTTTGGGATGATCCCATCACCCTCGGCTAGGTCCAGGACGGACAAAAAACGCCTAGATCCCCTCGAAACCTGTGCGGACAAAAATCCCCGGATCGAGGACTTTGGGAACCTAGCCTTTGACGGGATTGTCAGGGGTCCCGCATATCACCGCGCAACAAAACGAGCACCGATCGTCCTGGCGCGTGCTCTTCATTGAATACGCAATCGAATCCCGTTCAGCTACATGCTAAGATTGTGTCGAGATGAACAATGCTCGCAGCGGTGTACCGTGCACCGCATCCTTTCAACCTCAAATTTACTCAGACATGTTGATCTGTCCAACTACACAGAAAAAAGGGAAAAATCCAAGAGATGGAGAAGACCCGGGGAGGGGTAGTTTGCGTCTGTACACAATAGGCCGAGCCAATTGCCTCGCGGAAGTCCCCGTTCAACTCGGGGCTCTGTCGCACATTTTTGGTTGGGGTTTTGTTTTTAGCTTCCTGTCTCGTCTCGAGGCGATTGGGCGAAAATTCATTCAAATCCATTTGACACTTATAATTGTCACGTAGATTGTTCGAGGCATCAATGATGGAGCTCGGAATACATGTGAACATTTAGAAAGAGCGGGAAAGAATTATGACTGCGGAAGGTAAAACTACAACATGCCGCCGGTAATGCGCTGCAAAAATTGATCAGACATTTGACCGCCCGTTCCTCGAGTGAAAACTTAGCTCGAAAAAGTGCTGATCGTATTCAACGCAGCGGAGTTACGGAAATTCGGTTCCGTGAGCTCGCCAAGAAATAATGTAGACATGTGGCGTACCAGATTTCGCGAGGTTAAACGAGGCAGGTCGGGTGGCATGCCAGCGGTAGACTTCATTTGGAACTCGAACTCGACAATGGGGGAGATAGGTAGGGTTGAAAGATGCGAATCGAACTCTTCGGGGGTAGTGCCGTACAAGTTCCCAACAAATAGGATTTTGAGTATGCGACTGGAGGCCGTAATTGTAGAGAGGGTGGTGTATATCCATCCCCAATTCCTCCCGCGGATGCGGAATAGTTCAAGTCTCGGGAACAAGGACAGGTCGAGTGTGGGTTTGTTGGGCTGTCTTGGGTGTTAGTGGTTGGGAGATATTTACAGTGGGCAAACGTACGCCAGTGTACAAGTCAAGAGTTTCGATCGTTTGGAGGGCAGGTGTAAACTTGGGTGATATGAGTAATTCTATGTTCTTCCAGATGGCCAAGTGCTTAAGGCGGGAGAAATCGAAGGGGCAAAGGGGCTGCCTCAACCAGTCATTGAGACCGACGGATACCGCCTGCCGCAAATCTAGTGATTCCAGTTGGATATACGGAGGGGGAGGCTGACTGGGAGGAGAAGTGCTGGTAGATCGCAAGTTGGAGTAAATGGCTAAATGAGCTAGCCTGGGCGAACATCGGTCCCACATCTGGAAAGAGTCCGATGGGTCCGTAAGAATGCAGATCATTTGTATGCGCCGGATAGTGGGTAAACTGAGCAGCTGTTGCGTGCAGAGCATATATGAAGGTTCCGGATGCCACATGGTGATATCGACCCGGTCCAAATGGGTAAATGGAAAATTACAGATGGCGGGGAATGTCTCTGTGGACCGCGTGGAGAGATCACTGGTACACGTAACCTGAAGTTGGCGTACATGCTGAATGAGGTGAGGGGATTTCTTCATTGTCGCAAGGAAGCCCAGACCCTCGTCGATGGGGTTGGGGAATGTGAGAGAAACACATCTGAAAATATGGGCTTGGGCGGCGTACACCCAAGAACGGGAAACCAACGTGCATGCCGGCCAGTCGCGTGGTGAGCTGTGGAGGAAACCAATGATGTGGTCTACGAGCTCTTGTGCGAGCGAGTCCATCTGCTTTCTGAGCGCAAGGAGGTGACGGGTGTAAGGCAAGAAGCACAGGCTGCGGAATGATCCGTTTGATCCGAGGAATCGCGCGTTCGGCGCACTTACCGCAGGGGTGAAGGTATATTTCTGGCTTGTTTTGTACACTGGGAAAACTCCAGGAAACCGGCGTTCGTGATTCGGACCGTGCCGTGTAATCATACCTACCTACCTACCTACCTACCACCGCGTCCCGCATCAAAATAGATTTCGGCTTTCGGACATTATCCATCAGACTTTTGACATATTCGTTGTGGCGTTGTACAACGCCCAACAACGCCTAACAACGCCAAGAAACGCCGCAACACACAACCCCACAATTTTTCTAATATTTCCCACATCACCGGAACAAGATCTGCTGATATCGGCAGAAGGGCCGATAGCCACGACTTTGGACCTCCCCAGAAACCTCTCATATTACTACCTCGTCCTCATGATCACTTTCAGCAACATCTGTTGGCCCCATCCTTCTGGCCAGCCTCGAAAATTTGGGAGGACAACACGAAAACGCCAAAAAACACGTGCAACACCACAATCAAAATGTCAAAAGGCTGATGCCAGACCGATTCGACGACACTAAACAGAGCGACATAATCATTTTCTGCACATCTACCTCGCCTAGCTCTGTTCCAGGCGTCATGGCCTCAATTGCTTCACCATGGAATTTGGCCTGTCCTTCTTCTCACTGCAGTGAAGCGTTAGGTTGGCTGGCTCTTATCGATCTTATAGCTCCCTCTCGCAATCGACTCGCAATCCCTCTCGAGTCTTGACGTAGTCTGTTAGTTACCGCGCTGATTACCCGGGTGCCTGCGTTATTATGTAAGCTTCCGTTTTGGGAACTTCGCCGAGACGCGTCGAGACGCGTTTCTCTTCTCCACTGCAACGGAACATCTTCGGGTAGTCCAAAACACGCTGAGGACAGTTTTAATTAGTACCAGGCATGTTTATTTTCACTGCGTAAATACACTGGAGTGTTTCCGAGAAGGAATGGTTAAAATCAGACCAATATATTCGTAAAGGGGCTTTACTGGCTCTGGTCATGTCGGAAAAAAAATCAGCAGACAATTGGAAGTGTTTAATTCAGAACAAATGCCTCAAATTTGTGCCCAGTCCCCAGCTACCACTACGACGCGTTCAAGTTGCGTCAATGGGCCATGCACGTGAAATCCGCAAAAGGAAATCTTACATAATAGCGCAGGCACCCGGGTATCAAGGCGCGGTAACCAACAGACTTTATCGAGCGAGGAACGAGCTAGTATCGATAAAGTGTCTGTCAAGAGAGACTAGTCTTGACGCGAGTATTCGAAGTCACGGCCATCGCGTCAATGGACTTCCCTCCACGCTAATTTTCACTGTAAAGAACCTGCGCCTATCTCCGGAGGTCCTACGCCTATAATCCTCATCGCAGTACCGCGGATCCTCTTTCAAATCTGGTGGCTCGTCTCTATGGCTCGCCGTATTACCGCCTAGCTGGCGTTTATGAATTGAGCTTTGACTTTGTCAATACGTTTTTTTTCTCTCGGCGTATCTCCTTGTCTTGGAGGTTTCCTGACTGAACACCTTCTGCGGACCAAAGGTTATTATAGGTGAGCATGCTGTGAGTCTATGACGCATTTCTTCGGGCTGACACTAAAAATACCAATTGGATCCCATACTGTCGGGTGTGAATGAACTTTGATTTCGCAGCTCATAGAATATCCCCTCTATGCAAACGCAGTCTACCCCTTTCCGCGTTCCGTCCTCGTCTCCCTTGGATCCAACCGCATCTGCCAACTCAATCTGTGCAGACATGCCCGGGTGGTACTCGGGCCAGTTCCTCGGGGGTGAGTGAGTGCCTCCTGAACGGCAATTGCGGCATGGCGATGATCACGAGGACAGAGTCCAGGCGTATATAATAATGCATCGGCGTCCCAGCCTCCGGGGCCCAACTGTGCTCTCATGGACTCGACCTTCCCGCCCTTCCCGGACAATATCCCGACCCACCCGTTGCTCGTCATCGACTACGAGCGTATTAAGGCGGGCGATGGGGAAGAGATCGAGCGGCTGTGGACTGCCGGCACAAAGCTCGGCTTCTGGTAGTGCGTGCGGGTTTTGTGGGGCGCGCGAGAGATTGCTGACGATTCTCGCATTTCCGCAGTCTCAAGAACCACGGCGTGAACGAGCAGGTCCACGGGATGTTTGAGATGGCGGCTGAGACGATGGCGCTGCCGATAGAGGAGAAGATGAAGTACGGGCAGGGAGATGATGGCATGTCGTTCGGGTACGTCGTACGGATACTCGCATTAGCGACGTTCTCACTGACAGGGAATCGATGAAGATATAAACCGGCTGGTGCCAATGTGATTAATGCCTCGGGGCAGGTGGACGCGGTAGAATTCATTAACGTCGCAAAAGACGATGCCTTGGCATGGCCCGCGCAGGCACGGCGCTCGTATCCGTCGACTGTCAATGTCCGCATGGAGTCCACGATCGTCTCCTTTGTTGAGAAATCACTAGCTGTGAATAACACCCTGCTTGACGTATTCAACGACAAGCTGGGGCTGCCGAAAGGCACGCTCTCGAGGCTTCATCCCCGCGAAGAGTACAGTGAGAGCGAGACGCGCTCGACATTTAGTCCGCCGATAGTCGACAGGCAGGTCATCAGCGCGCATACGGGTGTGTCCTTCCCATTCTCGTGCATTTTTTATGGACTTACCTCCTCCAGATTTTGGGTCACTGGTATCTTCGTTTCATTCCCTGGCATCAATTGCAAACTCAGTTATTTTCCCAGTCCTTCCTGCACAATCGTCTGGGAGGTCTTCAAGTATTTGTTCCCGGTGCAGAGACTTGGCAATATGTCAAGGTACCTTGCTATCATCTGACTCGCGATCCATCTTCATGATTTCCAGCCTATCCCTGGGCATGCGATCTGCAATCTCGGCGATGCGATGGTAATCTTCAGCGGTGGAATTTTGCGGTCTAACCTTCACCGTGTCGTGTGCGTTCTTTCCTTTCACTGCGGTATATTTCATGCTAATCTATGATCATATTCGCAGCAATCCCCCTGGAGACCAGGCAACGTTCTACCGCTACTCGCTGGTATACTTTATGCGTCCAGCCAACTCTGTCGTCCTCCGCGCGCTGACGGACGAAAGCCCGATGATTGCTGTAGCCGTCACAAATGCCACTGACCCCAAGAAGTTCGACCCGGGCGTGACGTCGCTCGAATGGTTCGCGCGGAGGATCAAGAATCGACGACCCAAAAATCAAACGGTGAGCAGTTTTTATTTATGCTGCTAGGACGCGTTTGTTGCCCCCAAAAAACACCGCTGATTGGCCTGTATGTAGGGACCCGAGACCTGGATGGCTAGCAGGGGGACTGAACATACCTAGCTCAAAATCGAGGTTTCTTGAAAATTTCCCATAGATGTATGCACCATGCCGAAAGCTTTCAGTTCTAACTGTGTTCATCGATGTGGTCTTGTTTGCTTCATTTTATAACACGCGTTTCGTCACGTGTTGCGAATCCTCCCAACAAACGACGAAAAGAAATAAGCTAATTCATGCGATTGATTTCAGAAAAATGACGCTGCTGCTATTTTACACTCCAGTCCACAAGTCTTTCACGATGACTGATACAGATCGTTCCTGAATCAGAACCGGACGGAGTCTAAATACCGGCTGCACATCAGGTTGAATCCAGGAAAGGATCCGGTCAATTCAAGCAAAGAACTTGGTGCGCATGTACATCTTTGACTACCGCCAAGATCTTGGGCGGATGCGCTGATTGACGAGGGATTGTGCTCGTTCTAACACGCGTTATTGTGTTTTCCTATATAACCGAGTTCGGATCTCTTACAAGGTTTTGCGCACCGAAATTTCTTAGATCGCCTACCATACTCAACTGGCAATCCTACTTTTGACCGTCCCCTCCCGTAGCCAGGTGGTGGTTATCCCTTCCAGTGAACTGGTCAGGCGACCCCTGGCACCGGCGCCCTCGTCCCAACGGCAGCACCACTGGCGTCTCCCTCTTTACCGATGTCGAGGCGAAGCCGACCGTATCTCTCGATGCCCAAGTCGGGACCACTTTTTCGCAGGGGCAACGTCAGCTCATCGCGATGGCCCGGGCCCTCCTCCGCCGGAGTTCCGTGGGCGTGATGGACGAGGCGACGAGCAGTGTCGATTTTAAGCTAGTCGTAACTTCGTTGAAAATGGTGAAATGATGGGAGCATTGATACATAATACGCCGAACCGCATAACGGAAATTGAACCATTTTCTTACAGCCCATAGTACTTCTGAAATGCCATAATCTGGTGTTCTAGAATTATCTGTTCTAATGAAGTTTGGACTCACAAAAAATATTCAACCCATGCGGAGCACAGTTCGGGTGCGCTAATTATGCTTAAGGTTTCACTGCCAACTAGTGGAAGTTATCCCATAAGACTCTCGGGCTCTCCGAGATGATATTCATGGATCCGAAGGCCCTTGCATGGCAGGGTCCAAACTTGACATGCCTATCCACTACGGAGGGTCTCTGCCATTCTCTGCCCGACATATTCAATATCGGCAGCTAAGGGATAAAAGGATCCCGACCCGCGGCTACGTTCACATACTGTGTGCCGAGCCATTCTCATATCGGACCACACCGAGATGCGCGGCAGAGAGTTTCCTGACGTGCGATCCTGATCAAGTTCCACTCCAAGTACGTTACCAGACGTTACCCGTATTACCGCTCCATGGATGTGCACGATTGATATCCCATCGATTGCGTTCCCGGATCCATATATCCGCATCTGGATCCGATGTTCTAAAGTCGTCTATTCAAGTCTATGCAACACGCCACGCTGCGCCACAACATATCCGACGAATGAGAGCACTCATGGACTGAACGGGGGAATTATCACAAATATTTCTGCACACAAGCAGTGCTGAGGACGGAAGAATGAACCTTCTCCACCAAACTACAGACACCCGTGACAGAAGCGGATTACTGATCCCTGTAAGCCCAACATGGATGGTACGCTGAGTTCATTATCATCTAGCATGGCGGGCGTGCACTCATTCTGAAAGATGTTCCCCAGAAGATCCGTCACGAGGTGGTTTTGAAGCAGTCAGTTCCTCGAGCACACATAAGCGGAGGCGACATACGGGGATAAACCCACAGCACGGAGGGGATTGTGAATATCCCTGTTGTGCATAACCAGAAATTCCGCCAGACTGGTGTTTCGCACGCATGGGCTCGCACCTTTGGGCGCACAATATTGATACATGACAGCGTTAATGTTGTGTTCCCATACACCCATGTTTTCTTGTTGAATTCTAGGTCGCAGTCACACGGAGTAGAGCATGGGAACAAACCACGTAGACCGGGGGTTTATGAAGTCCATGAGAGGCCGACGCAAAACAGCGATGGTACAGGCAGGATAATTATTTGATGGCCGCCGTCTTCTCCGTGATCTGTCGATGCGCCTTATCCCGCCATCAGCGCACAAGGCGGGCTATTAATGTCGGCTTGAAATGAAAGCCTTCCTCCAAGGTAATCCAGGCCAGTCCGCCGAATCCTGCTTAATGTAATGCTCGCCGCATCCCGGGCCTATCTAATTCGTACGTCAACGAACTTAAAAACCAGGATAGTTATACATATATGCACACGCACTTACATACCTAAGGTATAGGTAAATTTATTATACAAGACGATCTCTCCCCCAGCTCCCCACCCCGGAATTTCCCCGTCATCCCCCAGCTTCCTCATCCAAAATAGGGGGCGTCCTCTTCACGGCGGCAATATATTCGTCGTCCGGGCTTTGAATTTGGGCTCGAGTCCGGGGCAAGCCAGCGCTTTGGGACATGCGCTGTAAGCCGGCGTTTTGGGGCGTGGCGATTGGGGGCGCCCGTTGCAAGATGGCGATGTGGGGCAAGCCGGCGACGCTTTGGGCTCGAGTTTGGTGTAGGATGGCAACGGAGGATTCTTCCTCCGTGTGCGCAAACCGCAGCGTGTCGAGGCGAATGGTGCTATCCGTGCTGCGGATGCTCCCCGCCTCGTGCAGGTTCAGCATGACGCGGCAGATCATCGTTACAGAGAGCCTGCAACGATAATATTATTAAATGCGTCGATAATATGATTAAACGAGGAAAAGAAGGGGAGGGAGGGGGTGGATGGATACGCACGCGACGGTGAAGGAGGACATGCTGCTGGATGTGATGGCCTGTGGATGAAATATCATATCATGAGATTGAAACGCACAGGAGGGGGTGGGACGAGGTGGATGGGAGAGTACCCACGTCGCCGAGCTGGAGTGTGGAGGGAAAATAAACGATCAGCGGATGCGGGAAGGTATTAACTATTGAGGCGCACGTTATACATGAGGATATTCGCGAGATTCGCGAGGCAGATCATGCTGTGCGGATTATGTTATGGTCAGTCAATTGAGGGATTCAACGAACGACCGAGGCCGGAGATGAATGGAAGAATGCGCACCCGAAGTACATCGCGCCTAAACAGAAACACATTAAGGTCAGTCAATGGGACAGTTCGATGAGATGAAGGCGATAGGCAGTAGGGGGAAGGAAGCAAGGAGGGACGAAGGAGAGCGAAAGAAACTCACCATCGCGGACGAGCACGCGCCAGAGGCGTCCGTACAGGAACACTTCACTGCGACGGCGCGAGTAGCCATGGCACAGCGTGAACGCCAGCAGCAGGACGTCTCCGGCGAGTCTGTCGAGCAGCGCGTGAAATGGATGGACGAAAAGGAATAACTGACTTAATGACTTACTGTGCTTCCCAGGCCGCAGCCAGGCCTTGGTTGGCTGTAATTTGAGAGGTGATCGGCGAAGGGGAAGATTGGGACTCACGAAGACGTCTGTGAATGGATGGATGTTTTTGTGAGAGGAGGCGGGAGACTGAGGAAGAGGGATGTGCGTACACGGACCACGGGGCGCCGATATGGCAGCCCGGCACTGTTGTCTCGACTCTGGCGGGGGGGCCGGTGGAGAGACAATACTTGGAGATGGCGCTCGCAAATCAGATTAAGCGAAGGGGGGGTAGACGATGCACGCACAGCTGCCACGCCCAAGACCACGATTACCGCAGTTATGAGGGTGACCGTTATTCGCTTGTCGAAGGAATACATAGCGAGGACGCGCAGGACGAGCGTGGCTGTTTCGTTGAAGTGGACGATGATCATGAAAACAATAGGGATCTGAAGAGGAGGGGCACGACGACGTACATCCGACGAACAACTGCTGCACCACGATCACGATCCCATGCGCGTCGTTCAGTTTCGCACACCTGTAAGCGTCTGTAAAATGGCCATCTAAGTCTCGCGGAAATGAGTGCCTACGTCTGGCGGGAGGGGTGAATTTAGTTAATGTCTCGCTCCGACGCACGTACCTCTGAGTCGAAGTCTCCGAAGGCTAAGGCGAAGGATCCCATGTTGGCGAGGAGCGCGAAATAGCGCACGAAGAAGTACCAGCCCGAGCTCCGTCGTATTCCCTTCGTCCAGATGTACGTGACTTCGGCGCCGAAAGTCAGGAGGTGGTCGTAGACCAGTACGACTATCCCGAATATCAGCAACAACAGAACCGGAGCATACCGACGCGCTCACCGATCCCAGCTAGGAACAGATAGCGCTCATTGCGGCTGGACAATGGGAGGCGAATGTAAGTGGGTGCGATAATCAAGGAGAGGACACGCACTCGTCATGGACTACCGTCGCATCGTCGAGAGTCAGCTTCACGGTGACGGTCATGGCCAAAAAGCATTGGGGCGTCGGGAAAATCTCCGCTTACATATGGGGAACGTGCAGGGCCAACGGTCCCCGGGCCCCTTTTCAATTTTGGTCGAAGATCCCATCATTTGACAGGCGAGCGACAATCAGCATGCGAACTGTGCATCGATATCGTGGTGTGTACGAAGCGGAAATGGGGAGGTGCAGACCAGAATTATTGAAGGCAGTCGTACACTGCAAATATTCACGTCAACCCAGGATTAGCGCAGGACAAGGAATTTTGCCAAATTTAGGAAAGGGAGGGCATCATGTCCGACGGCACAAGCGGTGTGATTGTAACAGCCGTCCCTGACGATCTGGGGTATTCACTATCCCGTGACGCAAATTGCACCCATGACAATGGACCTGAGCACTAACCAAAAACACCGGTCATTTCCAGGCATTTCCCCAATTACAGCCCGCGATAGTCCGTGAGTAGCCTTGAGTCCGAGTCATTGCTACTAGTAGTAATTAGCGCGACCAGAAAATCGGAGACTTCAACAACGTTAACGCAGGATTTACACATCAATTGGAAATTATTCGTTGCCAATGATGCGTCTAGCGAATTTGTCGTCGAGTGGAGGCATATGTTTTCCTGCCTGAATCCAGACTTGCGCTTGTTAATTTTATTACTCTCTTGCACCGAACGCCCAGTTTATCGAGTCCCTCCATATCTAACTTCAAACCCAGCGTCAGGATGATCCATTGCAATCGCCATCGAAAAGAAGAAGACGTAACAACCTGGGTCCAAGACTCATAACACTGACAGGCGAATTTGAAACCACTATAAATTGTCGCTGGGCAAAAAGGTGGGTAAATCGGCCGACTGCAGTTCCACGACTCATAACACCGACAGGCACGAGCATTTATGCTCCACCTGCAGGAAGGTTCCACGTTCAAGTGGCGGGTAAGTCTGAATCTCGCGAAACTGGATTGTTCCCCAAAGAAAAACCGCCAGCAAGACTTGGAATCTTGGGGTCAGTAAATGGTATAGTTTTTGAGATGCCTCACGCCGGATACTTGAAATACTTGGATTCACGTTACACATAGTACAGAGTTCGATTCCTTTGACGCTCGTCTCCGCTTACTTCTTCAACGCCTCGTTCTGGATGACCTCGATCCAGTAGTTGTCGGGGTCTGCATCGTAGATGTCAGCCACGACGACAGAACGCAGAAAGAAAATCGCACCAAGCACAAACGCAATATTCTTCATCCGGCCGTCCGTGAGCCTTTTCTTCCAGCTGACACCCTTCTCCTCAAACCGCGCGCACGCCGCATCGAGGTCGTCCACCGAGACGCAGATGTGGCCGAATCCCTGCGGCTCGTCGTTCCCGTTGTGGTACTTGAACGCCGCGTCCTTCTCCGTGCCGTAGTTCCACGTCAGCTCGAGCAGCCCCTCGCTGTCCGCGACGGGGTTCGTGCCGTTCGTGCTGGTGGCGGGCGCGTCGGCGCCGTAGCCCAGGAAGTAGAGGTTGAACTCCGCGCCCGGGTTCTCGGACACGCGCTTGAGCTTCATGCCCATCACGTCCTTGTAGAACGCGAGCGACTTTTCCTGGTCCTTTACGCGGATCATCGTGTGG
Source organism: Mycena epipterygia (assembly GCA_029281465.1). Taxonomy (NCBI): domain Eukaryota; kingdom Fungi; phylum Basidiomycota; class Agaricomycetes; order Agaricales; family Mycenaceae; genus Mycena; species Mycena epipterygia. The sequence continues at coordinate 182,197 of JARJCQ010000031.1, read as the reverse complement.
TTCTAATCTCAATTTCAGCCCACTAATTGAACAGCCGAAGCAAGCAGGCGCACCATGCGGTAGGTACCGACGTCCGTCGTCTTCACGTCCGCGGTCGACTCGACGGGGTTGAACGAGATGATCTCGACCCAGTAGCCGTCGGGGTCGAGCGCAAACGCGATGTTGCGCATGCGCCCGTCGGTGAGCTTCTTCTGGAAGCGGTACCCGGCGTCCTCGAGCCGCGCGCACGCCGCCTGGATGTTGTCCACGGAGACGCAGACGTGCCCGAAGCCGCGGTGCGGCTCGGTGTTCCCGTTCACGATTTTGTACTCGGGGTCGCTCTCCGTGCCGTAGTTGTGCGTGAGCTCGATGAGGCCCTCGCGGTCCGAGCGGTGCTTTCCGTGCGAGACCGCGCCGGGGCTGTCGTAACTAAGGGCACTATTAACAATAATGTGGGGGTGATAGAAAATGGAGACGCACGCGAGGAAGTAGAGATCGAACTTAGCGTCGGGGTTCTCGAGCTTCGCGATTTGCTTCATGCCCAGGAACTCGTAGAATTTCAGCGATTCCTTGGGATCTTTGACCCGGATCCTAAAAATTTGATAAATAAACACCATGAGCGACAAACACCGGTGCAGCACTCACATAGAGTGGTTGAACTTGTAAGTGCTCGTGTCCGTGGCCATTGTTGCGAAGAAGTTGTGGAAAGCAGGTGCTTTATGAAGGAACGCAGGAGATTTGTGCGAGAGAAGTGGGTGTCGAGCGGGTCGGATTGGGCGTAGGACAAGACGCCGGAAGAGCATTGAGAGAGCGGGTTAGAGTGGAGGTGTCAGATTCAGAGCTCGTGGAGCACGTCTATGCAGCAGAGAACCAGGCTTACCTTCCGGTGCGCGGGTCGTGGGTGTACAGAGTCAAGCGCGTCACGGTGACGTCACAGTGGCTATGTGACCAACCACAGTGACTATGTGACCAACGAGCCACTCTCTTTCTCTCGCTCTCTCAACCTCAGACTCTTGTCTCAATGCCATCGTATTACCAGGCAAGTACTGCTGACTTGTCGCTGCAACGCATGCCTTACTATGCCGTAGACTGCTAGTTCTGTTCCCTCGACCGCAGACTACAGCGTCGTCAACGGTCAGCGACGCCAGTGATTATTTCCCCGGTCTCAATGACCCCGCTATCCCCAGCAACTTCAGCAGCATTTTGAGCCGCGCGGGTCTTCCCACTATCAGCGACGCCACCCTGGACTGGATGCTCAAGCCTGTCTGTAATACTCCTCAGGAGCTAGCTCAAGCGAAGGCGCGATGGATAGCGAATTCCAACCAAATCGCCCCCCCAGACGGGAAGATTCCGATGTTGGGAGTGCGTGACCATTTTTCCCTCGAGTGAATCCTTTGCTGACTGAATCGATCAGCGGAAACCCGATGAGGGTGGCGAGCCCGCTCTCAAGCTCTTGCCCATCCCTAATGACGTTCTTTACATCCGGTTGTTCCCGGGAGGCTTCGCACGCGACCAGCACATGGTCTTCTTCGACTTCGTTCAGGGCGGGACCGTAGGCGTGCCCATGCCCCAGGGTTACAGCGTCCACCAGGTTACGACCTGCGGCAATGTTGCCCTCCTTGGGTTGCATGATGTTTTCGGATGGCCTCTCCCGCCCAATGGCGAAAGCTTTGCCGTGATGGAAGACGTTAGTGTCGTGCTGATGCGCCCCGGTCGGGCTAACTTTGTGTTTTCGACGGAGATTTAAGTCGTATTTCAATGTGATGCGCATTCTTCGTTTCTTTTGCATAGAATTTCAAAATTATTAGCACTTTCTTGTCGTTACAGCTTGTCCAGCCTCAGCCTCGGCTAGGTCACAATGCCCGACGTAGAGTAATATGTATGCCCCCCCTAGGCTGGTGGACACCGATGGCCACCAGTGGCCGCTACTAGAGTTCCCACTGTCCCTTCTTGTTCCTCGGCCAGCGCCACATACCGACCCTGCCGTAAGTAGCGTACGAACGTCGAACACTTTTTACTCTGTCATTTGGCGAAACTCACGCTGAGAGGGGAATCGCGTTCCTGAGTTTCTCACATCACCAAGAGGACATCTGGAGCTCAATGGAACTACTCGACTACTGAGGATTTGCGTCCCCCAAAAAACCGCTCTTTGCACTGCCTTTTACTGCTGCGCATGTCCTCTCTCCCGCCTCAGGCCTGATCCGATTAGTTAGAAGGCGGACTGAAGCGGGATTACACTCGCTAAATCCGTTGGCTCCCACCCGTGAAGTCGTACTCGAGTCAGCCTTCTGGATTCCTAATATCAGTTTAAATTTCAGGCCACTTTAATCCCAATCCGAGGCATTGGATTTCTACACCTCGGGTTTACCTAAATTGGGGAACTCGAACGTTCCCACCGTACGCTGGAGTTTCCGAGATTTAGTGACGCCCTGATCCGCTCGTCTTGCAGCTCTCGTGTGTTTTTTTGTTTGTTCTGCTCTTCTGGGAGTCCAGAGGATGAAGAAAGTGATAGATTAGTATATATCATCGTTCGAACCGAGGGATAAATATCGCGATGAAAGTTTGAAGTGGTTCAACTCGGCGATTTTGTTGCCTCAGCTGAATTTGGCTACAAAGCTACTGCCATGGATCAGCAGATAGAAAGGCTCGGTAGCAATGGTTCTAAATTCTCATACGACACGACATAACGCTTTTTATCGTCGCTATCAGAGTCTTTGAGCCCGACTTCCAACACATACGGCATGAATAACAATCTCGCAGATCAGATGGGTATATTCCCAACTCATACAGTGAGAGACTGCGGAACTAACCCTGATCCGGGTATACTCTACGAAATCATTGATTCCAACCACTGAGCGACTAGGGATTCCGACTTTTTACCGTATCTACTCTTGATTTACCGGTGGTTGAGAGGGAGTTTCGTGTCAATGGTCAACGGACTCCGCTGATTGCGCATATATGTAAACTGGGGAGGAGTCGGTACTGGTGCCAAAAACTTTCATGACTTTCATAACGCATTATATTACATCATCAATTGGATATTAATTCTAGATTTCAACCACAAAGGTTGTCATCACAAGCCACACATCTTCATACGACTACACAACACATATTCAGCAATTGTTCCTTTGTAAAAGAGATGAATGCAACTCACCATAGTCGTAAACGACACGGGACTCGATGACCTGCCCCGCGGGGCCGGTGAACTTGCCGCGTCTGGTATGGTAGCGTTTACCGGCGACTTCCTCGAAACCCCAGGTCTGTAAAATGTGATTATTGAGTCCGCGCGTTAAAGAGCGGGGTGAAGCGCGAAGAAGACGAAGACGCACCTGGTTGTACGTCCAGTTGATGCCGCCGGCGCTGTGCGCCTCGGACTGGATGAGCCCGTGCTCGAGCGTGTCGGCGCTCCAGCCCTCGGTCAAGTACGCATCGCCAACCTCCGCGGCCTGGGCGCGCCTGTAAATCGCAATTGCAATGGTCAGAAAATACAATACAACCATTTAAAATCGGAGGAGGGTAACGCACCGGGTCTTTACGACGAGCTGGCCGAAGATGGGTGAGTCCATGGTGGCGTCGGTCCAGGTGAGAAGGCGGGTCTCGCCGGGCATTACGACGCCCTGGATGCGGGTGTCGCTGACGACCTCGACGTCATACTGCTCGACGCCGTCCGCGTTCTTGTAGTGCTTGAAGGCCATGGTGGCCTCGGCGGCGGCAACCGCGGCGCGCTCGGGGGCACCGAGGCCCTGAGCCTCGAGGGTCTTGTCGATGGCGGCGAGGTCGCTCAGGGACTTGTTCTAGATTACACCAGTTAATTTAATCCGCCACCAAGGCGGGGAATCGGGACTTACGATGCTCCACTTGCCGGAGAGGTCTGCGGTGGTGGCGGAAGCAGGGGCGGCCATTGTTATAGAGTGAGGTGGAAGAGAAGTGGTAGTGGTAGTAGAGGTGATGTGGGAGGTTTGTGTGTCTCTTCGAGTCGCGCAGAGCTGCTTAAATGAGTTTCACCCATAATCGCACTATACCCGACGGGCAATTGGGCGCGGAGGGCCGGTAATCTGCGCTATTCGGTTACAGCTTGGGTGGAGTGTCTGGTTGCCACCGGATAGGATTGGATTGGATAGGAAGGCCGATAGAAAGCGACGAATGGCAGCGGCCGGTGTCCGTGCTGCATACGCAATGGCTGCGCAGGGCTAAACTTGACGTGAACGCATGCATGCAACGCCAATGTTTCACTGACTAGTCAGTGACGCGTCGAAAGGTCGGTTAGGTCGGGTCGCCTGGGTCGCTAGAGCGGCCTGACTTGGCGACCTAATTTCCCAATCGGGAAGGAGCTCCCGCCAACAACGGCCGAGCATGAATAAAGCGTGCTATAACACAAATTAAATACATACTTGTACACCAGAACAGGGCAATAGCTTATGTATGTGCTAGTTATTCCAGTTACACTATTGCGTTATACAGGTCTAAATATTCCCCATAAGTCTAAATTTCGACTTTCTCTCTTTACTAGCCCTTTTTTACCCCGGCCTTTTTCGGGGTAACATCTCCCTCTGTTAATATACACATGCGTGAAATATCTAAGCGATACGAGGTGAAAATGAAGTTTCCGGCCTTTTCCGACGCTCAGGAATGTTGTATCATAGCTTGTGGCAAGCGTGGGAGCAGTCGCTCGGCTAGCTTCGGCTGGGCGACGCAGGTCGGGTCGCTTGCGTGGCCTGGTAACTAGTCGTTGACTAGTCAACTCAAGCGGCTGACTGCGCAATGCACAACGTGATGTTTCAAACCTATGCTTCGAATGACCTTCGAGTGCGCCACCACCACCGCTCCACAGGTTTTCGCCTACTGTGTTGACTGTGCCCAAGTTTCACAAACTTGTCCCCGCTGCATACTTCTCGATATCAACCAGGTCGGTGTTTATTTAAATGCGACTTTCGATCGCAACTAATTGCTTTCGCAGATCCTTCGAGAGGAATGATATTGGATATTCATCATGCCTTACGTCGGACACTTCTGAGGTACATAGGTAGAGATCATAATCATGTCGGCACACCGTTCCAGTTTCCTTATCGACGAGCAGCCGCGGGTTGGTTCTCACTGTTATTTTCCGCGCCGAGGTCGGTAAGCCTACTAAGTGGTATTCGACGCGTGTCTTTCAGTCGCGCTGGGACTGACTGTCCTCGAGCTTACGATTATATTCGACGCTTACTGGGTCAGTATTTTAGCTCTTGCTCCATCTTCTTGGCTGATCTTGGTCCCGTAGGACCGATCCATGAACCTGAATCGGATGTCTCATATCCCTGGGATAGGCAGATACCTGCAGGTTTCGCCAAGGTCTCACATTGTGATGCCCCTCCGTAATCTTTCGCCCTCCACCGAGCCCCTAAGTTTGATGCGCCGAACCTGCCCTAAGCCATGACGTCACGGTGATTGTGACAGACACCTCTCTTCCTTTCCCACCACCAACTCCACATCGCTTCATCACCCATTGCCGAAGGGCAAATCTCCAGTCAGCCAACCCTAATTTTATCCATGCTGTCCCTTTCGCGTCGACCTATAGCGCGGTTAGGCCTAAAATGCGTCCAGAATCTCTGTCTGATGACTCACAAACTCGGTTCTTCTAAACTGAGTTTATGCCCTTCAAGTTTGCTCAGTTCTTAATCTCGTCATCGGTTATCCGTTAGCTCTTAAACCTCCCTACTGGACTTCCTTTGTCGACATCTCCCAGAATTTTGGACATGCAGGAGCAGGCGACTCGGATTCGCTGAAATAGACTCGCTGAAATGGTCTTTCTTGTATTCGGGTTTCTATCTTTGATGGGCTCCCTTGGGAAGAATGAACCCCATCCAATGGCAGACCTATGATATCCAATACTGCCCGGGATTTTAATTTTCTCATCGCTGTGCTTCTGATGTTCCGCCCTAATATTGGCTCGTCATCAGATTCTGCCATTCAAGCACCCGTGGATCTTCTGGCCACGAAGAGTTGAGTTTATTGACTGTGGTTTGCGCATTGTTTCGTTCATGTCTCTCGAAGTCTCCCGCAGCCAGAATGAATGTACCGCCTCCACATGACTCCACGTTCAGTTTTTTTTCGAAGACGTCTGGGAAGTAATGAGGTATATCAGTCTTTGATCTGGTGTATCCGCAACAAGGTCGGTGAATATCCATCTACTCCACTCCCAGGCGGTTTTCCCACCAAACAGTGCGTCTGACAGTGCGCACCTGCGATGATCACCAAGTTCCTACATTTATGCGGCCACTCATCGTGCAACCCTTGAGTTGGGATTAAGGCGGGGATGCCATTCGTGGTCTAGAAAGGTGTGTGCCCGGCTGAATGAGTCTTCTAATCTTTTGCATGGCGCTGCGTCGGGGATTGCGCCGCTGGTAAATTTGTCGTGTTTATTCCTGACTGCATCTCTCATTTGCGCTCTCCATCGGTGCCGGACTGAGCTCGTACCTCACCACAGCATCGATGCCGGCCCAAGTCCACCGCATCGCCGACGATCTTGATGATCGATCATTCATTCATTCTTAAAGACTTCGCTAATCCACATACACGTATAGTTTTGGGGCTTTCTGCCCACAAGTCGGCAAGGAGGAGCATACAATTCCGGCCCGATCTGCGTTTATATACAGAGGTCTTCCAGACCAAGTCGTTTCCACTGTCCTGCTTTCCATGGCGACTGTAATTCTAGACGATGCGACGATTGTCCAAGACGAGTATGTCCTAGTTCGCTGATTATTCTTTGAGGCCTGATATTTACCATTTTTTATCTAGTCGTGTTTATCGTTCCCTATTTCTCACTGGGAGCAGTCAGATCGCCGCCATTATTCAAATTCCCTTTCAACTGATATTTCCGGATAGTTGTCCTTGGGTACGACTACCTATTGACCTTAGGACCCGAGGTCACGTACATCTGGGCCCAGGGAATAAAACGGAGCACTGGCTGGTTTTTATTCGTTCGCTATTTCACGCTGCTCAGCAACATGGCGACGTTCGCCTTGGTGTTCGGAGACTTGGAGCATCCGGTACGTTCATTGTACAACTGCGACAATCCATTTAAGTCTTCCGCCAGCTGTAGGACGACTTCTTCGTGGAGTCCTACACAACGATCTGACCGAGCCCTCAGCTGCAATCAATTGAATGAAGCGCATGGAATCCTAATCGTGATACAAGAGCTGGTCGTTGGATGTGAGCTGTGCTTCTCCCAGCCCTATTCTTCTCAGTTATTCAGATAAAACACCGCGACAGACACTCTCGCCCTCCGAGTCCTCGCTATGTATTCGTTCGACAAACGGGTCCTCGTCACTCTCGTAGCTACTGCAGTTGGGGTCTTAGCGGTAGCAGCGGTACGGGCTTCTTCTCCTCTTCCCCTTCGTTTCATCTGATCTACTACGTATCCAAGTGGTGTCTCGTCCCGCACGGGCCTGCTCCCATATTCAAGACAAACATACCAGGCTGTCAGATTATAACATCGGGAAACGTGTACGCAAATTTCTCGTCCCAGGTTCTCGCCCTCATGCCATAGTTCCTGTACAGCGTTGTCCGTGAGTACCGATCCTTCCCTCCTCCGATGATCTTCCAAAGCCGTTTCCCAATAGGCCTGGCGGCAGCTTGGGAAGCAGAGTACGCGTATCTATCTCCGCCTATCCACCCGCTCACTGGGCTCCACAGACTCGGCGCAGACATCCTCCTGCTCGGGTTCACCCTGTACCATGGCTACACCCGCAGTCGCAGTGAAATATTTCGCTATGGAACGCTCTGGCGGGTTTTGGTTCGTGATGGCGAGTTTCTTTATCCCACGGGAGACTTCTGGCTGATCTCGACTGCATAGGTGCCATGTACTTCGGGTTGAGTAGCATTTTCTCTCCTGCATACGATCAACTCAATCACCCACAATCCCTCAGTATTATATGTCTCGCAAACATCGCAAACATCCTGATATATCGTGTCCGTCATTCCAGACGTCTTCGTGCAATCCACTGATCCTCTTTTATCCGTAGTTCGGCGACGTTCGTACCCGTATCGCCATTTCCCGGGGTCTTATCTGATCCCGTCCACAGCCGATCACATCCAGCAGTCTTTCCTCGTTCACGGTGTCGTATGTGCTATTTCTCACATCGTTCGCCCTCTGTCGCTGATTCAATGTCGATGCAGGATCTCCGTGGCCATGATCTGCCGCCTGATGTTAAACCTCCACAAGGCGGGGAGGACTGACACTGAGACGCATCAAACGCCCCTCGAAACCCTGCGCTTCGCGGGAAGGAGCGCCGTTCAGGAGGAATCGGTGGCCTGACACGATTACTTCAAGTCAGCGACCGGGTATGCGTATACTGGCTACAAGTCTGTTAGCTCTTGTCTCACTCCATTGTCACTACATTGTGTCTGCTAACTTCTCTTACCTGGAATGTCATCTATACAAATAAACTTGAAATCTCAGGCCCTGTGAGGGGGATGGCAGATGACCTGAATTTCGGACTGGACTGTTCTCCATGTCTGAGAACACCTACGGAATGTTTCGACATTAAGACTTGAGATCAATGGTATACATCTACTAGCGATTCACTATAATTGAAACAACATCGAGGGCTCGGAGCAAGACCACAGAACTAGATTCATACATTAACCTTACCATCCGTGAGAGCGCTTGCAATGTGGTCAAATAATTGTCCAACTTCTTATCCACTAAAACTCACTTGACATGCTGCCCATCGTCCAAAGTGGAACCAGTCACTCCACTGCGCGTGGACCTTCCCCCTGACCCGAAAATAGGCATGGAGACTTGCTCTAAAATGATGGTCCCGTGCATACGGCCAGCGTGCTGGCGTGTATTGAGTCTAGAAAGACGGGTCAGGCGTGGGGAGATCGACGCGTTGGGACTCACATGGCCAGCATGCTGTTCATATAGCCTGGATGGGTGATGTAAGGAACACGATAAACGCGACACGCATATCCGAGGCGCACATTTTCCAGTCAGGAGAAGCGCAATCATGAAGTAGAATGTCCCCACGATCTGCCTGAGCCATGAGCGGTACTTTGAAAAGAACGAAGGACGTACGAGGATGATGCTCAGAGTGGCCAGGAGCATGGTCATCACCCCGCGGTTTATTGCCGTTATTATGAGAAAATTGAGGACCTTGGCACCCGAGACGCCGATGAGATTCCGCTGCGGTGTCTATTCATGAGACTGGCACCTTGTTGGTTCTGTCCGAAAAATTAATCCCCGTATCAGTAGTGGGTTATAAATCATTCGTATGGATACGTACGATTGGATTCCGCCTCGACCATTGCTCAATCGCCAGCAGAGACCAAATGTAATGAGCATGTCGGATGCAAGGGCCGCGGCCGCTTGAAGATTGGCGGTAACCTGAAGAAGTGCATGGCGACATTAAGGAACCCACGAGGGAAACAAGCGGCTTACACTGGTCTGACCGAGCTTGCTGTACTCTCCGACTCCCGTGCTGAATACATCATAGTTAGTTGATCATTCAAGTGAGGGAGGATAGAAGGCTAACGCAAGTATAACCTGTCCTGTGAAAATGGGATCAGTTTCACCCGGTGTTGCTGACTGAATTGGGTACCTATTCCACCGCCTGTCGAATCATATATCGTCAAAGATATTCGCTTCATATATCTATTGTTTACCAAGGGCAACAAGGGCGAAGAGAAAAGCAAAACCAGGCAGGACTTTGTCTTCCTTGTGCACTGCCACAGATGTCATCTACATGCCCCTCCGTAAGTTATCTCTTACGCTGATAGATGGTTTTAGCAAAGTGGCTTGGAAAGAGTGAGAATGAGGCCAACGAGCTTTTTTCAGGGAGAACTCATGCCTGGGCAACAAACGTCGACAGGTACTGTGTCGGCATATTGAGTATGAACCAGTTGAACCTTGGTTGAGCGTGATTACCAATGCGCCTAATTGCAACATGTCCTGCCTGGATGATCGTATATGAGATGTCAAACTATTCGGCCTGTATTGAAATCCCACCAGTGGATGATGTTCAAGTTCTCGGGATCGCCAAACCCATCGATCAACCAGACGTAGACGTTGTCGAATGCGGCTCCGATTTGAACTGTCTCGAGGATTCTATTAAATGTTATCATGTGTCCGCCAAGGACACATTCAGGATGCGACGAACAGTATAGCGATAACCTGAACAATGGGTGAGTGTTGAGTGAATGGGGAAAGGGTAATCTTACCGCTCCTTTGATAACCCAGGGATCATTCTGGTTCCAGACAAAGTAACTGTCGTCGAATTAGCCTGAATATGATCAGGTACTTCACACAGCCTACAGAAAGCCTTGAAGAAGTCCCATCCCGTGCAGACTGTAAACTTAATTAATGGGGTGTCTACTGAGGTTTCACGACACTGTCATACATGGATTGCAAGAACAAGCCGGTGAACCACATCCCGACGGTTGGTCCTAACGTGGTGGCCATTGCAGAATTGAGTGAGCGGTGCGGATAGGTGAAGTTGGGGATAGTGGATACAGCGGCTTTTAAATGAAGATATTTCAATCCAGTATATCACGGGAATCAGAAGGATCAGTATAGGACGGAAGATGTGTGTTGATTTGATGCAGGAGATATGGGGTTCATTACATTAACTAAGAGAACAGGGAGCCACAGAGACAGATCCGGGGCTGGATTCGGAGCATCGCGAAGAATTTACAGGGCGCAATCATTTCAGTTGGCCAGCTTCTGGAATCCGACAATTGATGCCAAGTCAGTTGACATCATGTCCATGGGAGAACCGACCGAGGTTCAACAATTAACTTTGCGGTACAGCTTATTATCATTTACTCGTTTTTGATTCCCTCGCGGCCTTGTTGATTCCAGCACCCGCTATTCGAACATTCTCCCGCCCACGCGGAGAAGTTGGCGCTGGGCACGAGATATATTGGGTATCTTCGCAGCAATCATGGGCGGAGAACATCCAACGCGGTCCGTCGCACAGAGATATTTCACCGAATCTTCTCACCAGAACAGCGTTGCGAATGTTCGAATGAATTGCTCCACCTCTCTATTATGATCACCTGATATTTGATATAGATGAGTAAAACTTTTTATCACTAAAATACAGTTAGGGTGGCCGTTCCATTCAATTTTCCGACGGATTCATCCCCTTTCACATCGGAGGCATATCGTGGGGCACCAACCATCAAGATGGTTCATTCCTGCCTGAAGACCTCGGCAATCTGCATGGACATGTTTATGTTAGTTCAATCATGATGGGATCTCCATCCTAGAAGTGTGATAAGGACTGGTTTCAGTTCGGTTCAAATTTAGATATCGACAAGATGCGCCTTCGCTCCGCTTCGCCACTTTGATCAGAGGCTACTCATTAACTGCAGACACCGGCGAGGTTAAAATGATAAATTTCAATATATATTTTGTCGTAAACGCTACAATGGAGTTTGAACATGAAGAGGAACACAAATCCAGCCAGTGATACGTAGGAAGTCTGGGAATAAACATTGGAAAATCAAACACCCTGTCCTTGAGTTTCGTGGGTGTTGATAACTTGAGGTTAAGGACAGGGACGGAAGAAACTTGTGAGGGATATGATGTGGAAGAAGGAGGAGTACACGGACAACTCGGATTCATGGTTGCGGAACGTGCATTTTTGGTCCCCCACACTCACATTCGAACGAAATCCCCGTGCACGTGTTGACGCACTCGTTTGGACTGCAAATCATTAGACACGGGGCTTGCCGCCGCATAGCAAGGGCATTGGTAGCCCGAGCGGTGCGGAAGACCGGAAAGAGGCGTGAAGAATACGCACTTCGGGTGTTTTTAACGACTGTGTAGACGTCCCTCCGCGTCGGCTCGAGTGTGCGAGAGAGTAGATCGGAAGGGAGGAGCTGCTAGTACACCATTGAGGGCCGCGCACTTGCAGTGTGCGCGGGCGAGTGTGCGGCTGCCACACCGCCTACCCGGTGCATGGGACCTCCGAGGCGAGAGTGCTGTAAAAGTAGTCTAAGGATGAGTGCCAAAGGGTATTGAGATGGAATCATACAGCCCAAAATGATCACAGCAGGATAATTGAGGACTGATGGATCTGCGACGATTTGGACAGTCGAGGGAAAAGAAAATAACACAGCGCGGGTTTCCTGGACGGAATGAAGGAGGGAACGGCTCTTTCTATTTGTAGCAGCACTATGCCCGCAGTTCAACGGCGCGCGAGAGATGTGTTAATGTGAGCAAAAGATATGGGGTTTATTAAACTAATTAAGGGCACAGGGAGCCACATAGAAAGATCTCGAGCTGGATTCGGCTCCGAACCATATCGAATTTCGGACATCGTGAGGAATGTAGGGGGGGCAATCATCCCTGGAATCCGTCAATTGATGGCAGATCAGTTGACATCGTGCCCATGGGAGAACCTACCCAGGTTCGACAATTGACTTCGGTGTACGGCCCTCATTCTCATTTACTAATTCTCCTCGTTTTTGATTCCCTCACGCCGTTTTTGATTCTTGCACCCGTTTTTCGCCTGAGGCGCTTTTCGAACATACTCCCGCCCACGCGGAGAAGTTGGCGCCGGGTAAGAGATATATTGGGTATCTTCGCAACAATCATGGGCGGAGAACATCCGTCAACGCGACCCGTCGCACAGATATATCTGACCAAATCTTCTCACCAGAACATGTTCAAATGAATTGCTCCACCTCTGTATCATGATCATCTCCAAGTTGTGATATTTATGTGGCCAGCTTTGATGAATATATGGTAGATACTTTTTATCATTAACATACAGCGGGCAGTGGTCCCCGCTATATCTGCGTTAGGGTGGCCATTTTATTCATATCTGCCCGGATTTTCCGATGGATTCCTGTCCTCTCACATCGGAGATATATCGCGGGGCACTAACCATGTTGATGGATCCTTCCTCCCTGACGACCTTGGTTCAATTATTGCGGGATTTCCTGCCCAGCAGTGCGATAAGGGCCGGGTTTGGTTCGCTTCAAATCTAGATATCGATACTAGCCCATCTTACTTCACCATCATCGACACCAAGTTTATCTCAGAATTAATCCATGAACTTGAAAACAGTTGGACGAAATCCATGCATTCGTTGAAGGAAACTACTTAACAGACCAAATTCAACGCATCCATCGCAACTCCATGATGAGGGTATCGAGCAAGCATCGAGCGACGAGGAAGAACGTGTTCGACTTTCGAAATGGAACAATATCGTGCCGTGATAGCCATCAATCGATTGTCGTGTGGCTGTAACCTTCGGCTGCTCTCTTGCTCTGCTCCGTCATGATGTCTTCCAGTGTTACGCAATGCGCGAAAGGTAGGAAGTGGATATCTCTCCACTCACCTCCAACAAGCTACTATCCTCCTGTGTGCCGTTTTTTATTGGAAGCTTGACTTCCGCTCCAAAGCAGATGCTCATAGATGTCGCGCTCGTCATCAATTCCACCACATTTTTTGACGAGATCTACGTAGATCTACGGTTCACCTTTGAACCCGGTTCTTCCTTGGTAAATGTTCAACCCGAATTCCATCCATCATATCGTCCCGCAAAAATGTGCGTAAAGAATGTTTCCATTGGAAGCTAGGACAGCAGTTGCGAGTCAGAATGTCTCTGTGCATCTTAAAAGATTAAATCCGGAATGTCACAGACCTGAGTTGACCCCGTTCTTGCACACTGAATTGGTTCCTCGGTGGCCGTTACCTTGACTTCTTCCAAGCACGAAGACCGCCAACATAACAACAGATAGCAACCCCTGTATGCCGCGCCTGATCAAAACGTATCGTTCATGCGTCCATTTCGGACAAGACAATGCCCAGAATTTATTTCTACAGCGACCCTTCGGCCAAACGATAAATATCCAGGACGCGTTTCATTCTCCGGTTTCTCTCTCACCCTCTTCCCTTTTTTTTCTGTTCTGCGCGATCTGAGATGGTCGCTTTTCTTTCCTTGGATATCACTCAATTAACCCGGTTCCCCATCTCATACAATACTTGCACCGGCCGCAAAACCGCACCCAATGTACTCTTCTTCTCTCGCGCGTTTCTTCACGCTCGCGCTCGCATTGTCCGCTGCCGCGTCCCCGGTCATGGCCCGGTACACCTTTATTCGTCAAATGTGTAGCCTGTATTGACTCCTTTTCCCTCGATCTAGCTCCGATATCCAAGAAAGTGATGTTGCTGGCTAGTACGTCCCTGTCTCATCCCAGTAAAACCCATCATTCATGAGGCATCCTTGTCACCGCCAGAACATCTAGATTGACTATCGGCCGAAGGCATCATCGTACAGGAGGCCGGAAGGGCACTGGTGGATTCCAAGAATCAACGCGGAAATGGCGCTGCTGTAGCAGCGAGTCACAGGATGCTCTATTGTATCACTCCCCGCTCAAAATATTTGCAGACTCCACCTGTACGTACGGTGCCTCGTTGTTCACAAGGGGTACACTGACATACGGCCAGGCGGGGAACGGTGCTGCCACAGCACCGGCTACCGGTGCTAGCAAAGGATCGACTGCCGGTGGCGATCTGCAAGCGTCGCTCAGTGCGTTATGTTCTCTCCTTGATTATTCACCTTCTCCCCTTCATTAATAATTTCAATTGCGAGCCTCGGGCACCGCTGAGCGATTCAGCAGTTCACCGCGAAGTAGATCGCTATCCGCCGATCTAGCTCACTTGTGCTTTGTACATAGCATTCACGTCGGTAATAATTTGAAATTTCTGGGATCGTGCGCAATAGTAGGGATATCCAACGAGAGCAGTGTATTTTCAGGATGTGCTTTAACGGAGCATCTCCGAAATAACGCTGTGCGAGGTGATTCAAACTCCATTTGTCCGAACGTCCGATATCTCCGGTGGGGTAGTTGAATAACATATATAATCACTCCCCGATGCTAACGGAGCCTGGTGGGGGCGGCGGGGGAGCTGAGAACGGGACGCGGGCATAATACATATATGCAAGGAGGAATATTAATATCAATCAGCGAGACATTTTGCGCAGCAGTTCCGTGTCTAGGATGCGATTACGTAGGTCGGCAGTTGGCGTGGAGATATCATACCTCAAAGTGGACGTAGCCGGGATAGTGTTGCTCAGACAAATGGCTCGGATATGGCCATGGATGACATATAGGGGGATAGTGGCCGGGGCTACATAAAAAAAGCCCTTACTTAGCGGAACTCTAAATACAGGTAGACTAGGATGCTGGATGATATTTCGAGGTGATAGTTGACAAGGCCCGAGATCACGCAAATTAGTGTTCCCTCTGGGACGTCTGGGATCTGGCCACGGAACCCGGTATTATATGTACAGCGAGTTCCTGGAAGATTAGTAGACAAACATTGCCCATCGTTCTTATAACACGGAGCACACAGTCAGTTGAGCGGGGTGACCACTCTCGCGAGCGGTCTTCCATGGAAGCACATTCAACGGAGTTAAACTGAATTCTATGACTTTTAGATGGGCTCGTTGGGCTGCATGAAGACGCGCGCGACACAAATCTCCGGATGGCGAATGAAAGACTTCTATGGCGGTCCGGATGCACGTTTGATCCGCGCCCCGAAAATCCGACCCCCGCCCTATATAAACTCGACTCCCCGCCCCAAATAAATTTGAAACCAAATTTTAGTACAAATTGAACTGATTGGTTCTAGCCGTTACCCGGCCGCTCCCAAGGCCCTTGGAAGTAGTGAGGTTGTCACAGCCCTCAAAATAGAGATATAATGTTAAATATTGGCTCTGCATCCAAGTCGCCAGCATTGATAGGTGAGTCCCTATTTCGCATGACACAAGTAGACCTCATCTTAAGCTGAAGCTGAATCCTCCAAATGAGGTGAGTCGCGGTGATATGGTCACGAACCCATCTCTAGTGGGCGGATCCGAATTCTAGGCACCCAGTAATGCAAAGAGCGAGATCCTTGATATGGCTCTCGACGATGTTGCTCCTCCAACTCAGAATCGCAGCTCCAGCTCTTGTTGGTTCGATTTCGGTCCCGACTCAGATCTCAAAGGGACCAACATTGAACAATAGTTTTGCCAGCCAGGGTGATTTTCAACCATTCTGAGACTGTGGTCGACAATGATATTTGCTTTGCAGTGAAGTGGTGAAAACGTATCATGTGCCTGTCTTTGAATTTCGGGGAAGGCTGCTGCCTCTCCTCATACTCTACTCCTACTCACTGCATCCACTCTTTGATACTAGATCAATGTGATCGTTGCTCCTTCTATACTATTCATATTCACACTCTGATTGTGTCATTCCATTGCTCCATCCGTTACGTCCACTCCTTGATACCAAACACAACACCATTCCTTCTACTATACCATTCGTATTCGGACTCAATAGGTTGTTCCTGCTCCTCATTCCCATTCCTGATCCATCGCGTCCTTCTACTGGCACAAATATCACCATCATCTTCACCTAGGTACATTAGCCACCTCCGAATTAATGGTTGCCATTACGTTCCTTAGATTGGACTGAGTTCAACTTGTGCATATCTTCACGGGGCGGGACAAATTTATTTGTGGGCAGGGGGCTCAACTTTATAAGGGGCGGGGGTCCGAGTTTATATAGGGCGGGGCTCGAGTTTATAGGGCGGAGATGCATCCGCGCCCAAAATAGACTGCCCCATGGGGGTGGTCATTTATACGGAGGCTATCAAAACAGTCTTATATATAGGGCGGGGGTCGACTTTTTTGGGTGCGGATTGTGACTAATACAGTATAATCCCCTTCCAACAATTCTACGCTGGCTCGAGTGTACAAGGGTCACCGATTGATATTGTATACGCAATGCTATGGAAAGCCAGAGCACCACGCTCGTTTGATGCCCGTCGCTTGCCCGATTGGGCAGTCAGACTGATAACACCCTGACTTGAATTCAAACATTTCCCGAGGTGATCCCCATTTGTTCAGTGTGTTCACCAAGTGTTCACTCAGCCTGCTTCCAAACAGGTAAGACCCAGAGAATTTTGCCAGGACCACTGTCGGTTCGAATAGCCGAATTCCAACCTCAAATTCACTGCACTTGACTCCGCCGTGAAGAGCAAGGTTACAATCTCCGACACCTTGGTGTTCCGTAATAGGCGCAGCGCAGACAGCGCGGGTGATCGGCAGCGGTCGGCATTGGCTCATGGGTTGCCGAACTTCGGCAATTACCGGCTCGCGGTGTGTGAACTTTCCCTGGAGTGCGCTATCGTGTTTCACGAGCTCTTGCTGTGGCTAAATTAACTGAAGATTGTTTCGATTTGTGTGATAATCTACAGTGGTTTGCAACAAGGAGCAGAAATAGCTCATCAAACCCTTCTTTGATCCATGTCTTGCCTCAAAACCAGGTACGTACTGTAAGGAATGATCCGAATCCATCCAAACTATCCAACGTGCCCATTGATGGAAGTAGAATAGAACACTGCCTCTTGGAAGCGAAAGTGAAACTCGGGGGGATTCGCTAAAAAGTTGGCCGATAATCACTCGGAATCAAATACCCCGCTATATAATTTGCGTCAATGCATTTGGTTCAATGGTGAAAATGAAATGTTCAGCGAGCAATCAACTAAACACTGCACTTCACTGGATTGTGCCAGTAAGTTGGATGATAACCCAATAAGTGAAATACAGTGCGCCATCAGGAGCACATCCGGGGATATTATTGTCCCCGCACGCTATGCTGCAGGAGTGCCATCGGTCCCAGTGCCTAATGTGGACAAATCCGGTCATCAAACGAGCGTGGTGCTCTGGCTTTCCATACAATGCGCCTGGATAATGTTTCAATCCAATGCGAGAAGCAGCCACGTCGCGGCAATCACCGAGATGCAGTGCACCAGCATTTGTGCGTGTGTGTAGCGGCTTGTTTGTGCGTCTTCTCACTCCTCTACCTTGCTCAAGATGCATCGCTGCTTGCATATCCGCGAAATGGTGGATATGGTCTTTGAATTTTCCAAATCCTCCCCCCGAACCCTTGCCGTCCTGGCGAGAACGTGTACTGCCTTTCAAAATCCCGCCCTTGACATCTTGTGGAGGGACCAAGATACCCTCATGAACCTGCTTCGCTGCATGCCCAGTGATCTGTTTGGTGAAGAGGCAGAATCTGGGTTGAATGGTATTCGCACCCTGGTGAGTGACTCCTTAGGCGGGATGAAAGCAGTTCTGACGCATTCGTATGCCTGATAGCGACTCCTTCGGCCCATTGTAGCCAGTGATTGGGATCGGCCCCGTCTCTATGTTCCTCGTGTCAAGGAACTAATTTCTGGGACCAGCGGGGGCGTCTCCCTGGCCGAGGTCCTTCCAACGCTCAGCATGTGCCTCATAGACGACTACTTGTTTCCCAATCTCTCCGCTCTATTTTGGTGGCACAACACCGGAGAATTTCCGTATATCCATTTATTTCTCACCTCCAAACTCACCACCATCGGTCTTGTATGCAAAAACGTTGTTTCCGACCTTTCGGTGCTCTCGGTGTTGCCTTATAAATGTCCCACATTGAAAGATGTGTCGATTTTTTTGCGAAATAGCACACGAGAGTTCACGACCCTAAGCTCCCCCGTCAAAGCCAGCATCTCCATGTTCATACATGGATTGCTGCGGCTGGAAAAACTCAACATATGGATCCCGGATATGGCGGCTCTCGAGCACGTTGGTGCACTTCCTACGCTCCGGTCACTGACACTGACGACACTGCCGGTGGCCCTCGTATTATCACCATCTAGCCAGATGCCCATGTTCACCTGCCTGCGTCGCCTGGCGTTAACAGCTGTCGACGTACAATCAGCAACGACCTTTCTAGGAATGTGTGTTGGCGCCCGCTTGCAGTCCGTCCAAGTGGATTTCACTGCAGCGAACACTTCTGAACAGATGAAGAACTTCAGCACCGCTTTAGCTCTGTGCCGCCGTTCACATTCGACTCTCACCTCTCTCTCCATCGACAACTCATCCTCCACGGTGGCAGACGTCATGCATACCGATTCCCTGCGCACCCTGTTTTGTTTCGGTCAGTTGGAGCGAATATGCATCGACTCGATGGCCGGATTTGACCTTGACGACGCTGCCGTATCTGATATGGCACGTGCATGGCCGTGCATCAAGAGCCTGGAGCTCCGGGGACAGAACGTCGTGCGCGCGCGCGCCACACTTCAATCCCTCCGAATGCTCGCTCGGCATTGCCTCCGCCTCCACACTTTCCACATGACCTTCGACTCTATCCTACCTCCGTCTACGGATGAAACACAGGAGCACGTCTCGCAGAAAAGTTTGACTTCGCTGAACGTCGAAGACTCTGCCATATACGCCACCCTCCCCATCGCCCGATTTCTTTCAGGCATCTTCCCGAACCTGAAGACCATCTGCACGGCACGAGAGCATGACGACGATGAAGATGACGATGAGCTCGAAGATCACGGCGAGGAAATCCCTTTTCACCGCCTTTGGAAGGAGGTGGAGTCACAGATACCGGTTCTGATGGCTGTCCGCGAAGAGGGAAGGGTGTGGGCACAACCGGCGCCATGAGCGACATCGTAAGAATTTTCTGCCTGTATATTCCTCTCGCCGAATGGATCATTGTTACTTGTCGTGCGTTTAGGCACTCGTATCTCCCGAAACCTGCCTAGACAGCTGCCAGACGCAGACTTCACCACAACAATCTATGATCAGTGCATCAATTTCGGGCTCTCCTGAAAGTTCTTTTCACGGCTGATGACCTTTTCCCCCACGCTGCGCTTTCCCGACAGGCTCCAAGTCAAAGACGGAAAGTACGAGTTTTTTTATTGGCGGTGATTACACTTTTTAATTGAACCAAGGAGTCCATCACAATGCGTCCAAGCTATTGGAAAGCAGAAATAATTCCGTGAGTGGCACATGTTTCGATCATGCCCTCTACTTATTCTGGGAGGTTGTCCGCGGAGGCAGAGTGTGACTGAATTATATTTTATCATCAGTGAAATCTTTCTAATTCGGTATGTCTCCTCCTTTCCAGTTCCCCTTGGATTTAAATCTCTCTATCATTGTCTCGGTTTAAACTCTGGATATTTCAAAAGACCTCCAAATGTTTGCGCCCATAAATTGACGCGTTGTTGTGGATAGTTTGGTTTGGACGCGTGAACATAAGTCATCCCGTGACTCTTACGCGATCCTGCTAACACCGCTTGATGATAGATTCGGAGTCCGGGACAAGTGACCGCGTAGGTGGTCAAGCCGCGAGATCGCGAAGCACGAGGAGGTGGTGTTATCCAACCTGATAACGCCGTAGAACTGCTGGCAGCTGCAGCGCATCACGGTAATAGGCCAAACATCGCACAGGCTACTGGGCTACTGTTTATGATTCATGCACGTCTAACCTTGGTTTACTCAGGTCAGGAGCGTCAATGACTCAGATGGCCGTGCCCTTCCTTGTAGTCTATTTCCGGATGGCATTCGCTATGTACCTGATAATTCCTAAGATGACAGAATCTGCTATGCACGATACCCGGATGCGGTGTGGACTCCTCCTAGCCGTCCGGAAACGGGAAATCCGTGGCCCAAGATCCGCTTCACAAGGAACAATGTTCGCGATGTTACCGCAGGGCCACCATTTTCCGTCCTGTTCGCATTATCCTAACTTAGTACCGTACCTCCGATGACATATATTTAACACTGAATTTCCTTCTTGTTAATAGCATTTCTGCGTCGTTTCGTCAATACAATATTCCCCTAATAGTTTCTCAAGCACTGTCGACCGGAAGAGCTCCATTGTGGAACGAAGGAAGGCCTCGTCAGGTAGTGTAGTCTTCACCCGGCCCACAGATATGTGTGTATCACAAGCTGTCGGGAATGCCGGCCATCCTCGCAAGTGTTATCCTCGCGACCGGAGACAACCCGGCGTATGTCAGTATTCCGCTCAGGGTGGCGTTCCGCGGATCGCCTCTTTCTCAGGGCGGAGCTCCGAACCAAACGGAATCTGGATACGCGCACCTGTGCCCTTGACGGCTAGACCGCACGCACGGAGATATAGCGCCTCGGCGCTGAAATATTCGTTTCATCGGTGGTCCGGCCGTAAAATGGAGGAGGGTACGGGTGGGCGTGGGGGCGTCGTCCGGGCGGCCATAAATACAGAGCGGATAACCCTTTCATTCCCTCATTCTTCATTCCTTCCAAATGTGCGGGCTTACTTGTGTTTTCCATCCCGGCACGGCACGTATACCGTCGGTTGACGATGTGAAGAGTGGACTGGAAGCATCGCTCGAGCTCATCAAGCACCGTGGGCCTGACTCGCGGGGGATATGGATATCGCCAGATGCGCGCGTTGGTATGTATCCCAATGTCTTGTATCATCCCGCTGATTTATGAGTGCCATTCCAGGTTTGGGCCACGTCAGACTCTCAATCATCGACCTCTGTAGCGGCCAGCAGCCTATGTCGGACGAAGACGAACTCATCCACTGCGTTGTAACCGGCGAGATCTATGACCACGACCGGATTCGTGACGAGATGGAAAGACAAGGCTTCACGTTCAAATCCAAGTCTGACTCGGAACTCGTTGTTCAATTGTGAGTGAACCCTTCCATGTCCTGGGGTTTCCGGTATAATTGTTTTTCTTTTAGGTACAAGCGTGACGGGATAAATTGTGTCGTCAACCTACGCGGGGAGTTCGCCTTCGTCCTTTATGACACCAAACGCCGTCAGATATTTGCGGCGCGAGACCGCTTTGGTATCAAACCCCTATACTACACGGTGTCCAACGGTCGCATTCTATTTGCCAGTGAAATGAAGGCGTTCATGGGGCTCGGATGGAAAGCCGAGTGGGATCTCGACAGCATCGTACACAGTGGAGATATTGGTGACGATCGCACAGTATTCAGGGGTGTTAAAAAGGTATTCCGCCTACATCACAGTTTTTTTCAATTGGCCCAATTAAAATCTTATCAGTTGTCTGCGGGACACTTTGCGATCTGCGCGGCCTCCGGTTATATCAGGACGGAAAGATACTGGGATCTATCCTATCCCGCCGCTGCCGCTCCGGCACCTTCAAGCGTTGAATCAATGATTTCAACGGTCCAGAAGCACTTGGTCGACGCAGTCCGTCTCCGGCTTCGTTCGGACGTCCCACTGGCCGTCTACCTCAGTGGCGGTATCGACAGCGCCGCCGTCGCAGGTATTGCCACACACCTGCTGCGGGAAACGAACCCAAACGCGAAATTAACGGCCTTCACGCTAGCATATCCAGGTATGCATTGAGGCGTATGTTAGTATCCTGCATCTGATTCTATGCATGGCCAGAGGACGATCGAACGGATGAATCCCCGATGGCGGCTCGGACTGCGGCTCATCTTGGAGCAGATTTGAATCTGGTTAACGCAACCGAAGAAACGTTGGTCGGCGCCCTCGAAGACGCTATATGGCACTCGGAGCAGCCAAATACCACCTTTCATGGTGCGGGGAAAATCCTCCTGTCCAGGGCTGTTCGCAACAGCGGTTACAAGGTGATCCATTACCGTTGTTTCGTGGGCCATTATTAATCGACGTACTCCAGGTGGTACTCACCGGAGAAGGTTCTGACGATATCTTCGGTGGATACGGGTGGCTTACACTCGACTACCTGCGGGATTCCGACCCTGCAGCGGTTGGGTTAGGTTTCGCACTACCGACTGAGAGCGAACGGCTTGGTATGCTCGCTAAGCTTGAAGCCTCAGCAGGCATTCCCGAATATTCGACTTCGGTGGTCTCAGTCAAAGATTCAAAACTGCTCAAGATCAGTACCCATCACGTCATGACCACTCTGACCGCATTCTACCGCCCGATGTTCAGTGCAAAGGTGCTCGAACTCACCGGTGGTCCGGAGATCGCACAATGCATGGCGGAAGGTGTCAACGCGCTCGTGCGCCAACATTCCGTGTCCGGATACTGGCACAGTTTGAACATCGCGAGCGTACGTGTTCTAATATTGTCAATGAATAACAATCTAAAGACTCCGCACAGTATGTTACCGCCAAGTGCTTCCTAGGGCAACTCATTCTCAACCAGGCAAGCGATCGAAACGACATGAAAAATGCCATCGAGAGCCGCCCTTCTTTCCTTGACCACCATCTGGTTGAATACGTGAATACACTACCACCGTATGCATGCCAGATCCAGCCCAGTGTTTCCGCAACTTATCTCCCCACAGATCCGTTAAAATCATGCCGGTCAAGGGAGATGGACCCGGCGAGTGGAATTTGACGGAGAAGTGGGTCCTTCGGCAGGCAGTGAAGCCCTTCGTAACGGAGGAAATGTACCTGCGAAAGAAGGTCTCATTTAACCCACCGCCCCGCCCGTCATCGAGTTCCGGCCTGGCTCCACTTCAAGCGCTCCTCAGCGCACGTATCACCCAAACGAATGTCGAACGTCTTGGGTTCTTTGACTGGGCGTATATCAGGGACATACTAGGAGAGTACATAAATTCTCCGGGATTCTCGGCGCAGGGTGCAATTGACCACAGGGCTCGGATGTTGATGGGTGTACTTAGTTTCATCGTTCTACAAGAACGCTTTAATGTTCCTTCTTTGAACTTATGATAAAATATAACTAATTTATTTCCTACGTGACGCCACCCGAACTCAACCCGGGATGTGCCCTCCTAAATTGGCAAGGCAGCATGAAGAACATCGTCGAACATTTCTTCTTTTGGGGTTTAACTGGATAGAGTCTTGCGCAGAACTTGAAATGTAATGCTAACCCAAGTTGGTGTTGCAGAGAAGATGAACTCGGTGTCAAGGAATAATAGGACATTTTTTACCCGTGGCTTTTGGAACAATCCTGGTACTTGGTTATTTTGAAGTTAAAGAATCCTGGGTTGGACTCAGGTAGTTGAAGCAGATGTGGTGCACGCCGCCCCCCTGTCTAGGTTAGACCCATGGAATTCCCCTCACAACCATCACTAGTGCATGATGGACAGCACCTGACAGCACACCACTTCTCATCCGCATCCCAACCGCATCTACATCGGAGATTGACCATGTCCTCCTCGGCAAACAAGGAAGCCCTTCCAGAAGATCTGGAGAGGTTGATCCTTGAGATCGCTGCCTTCCTCTATCCTGCGTCTATGCCAGCGCTCATTCTAGTGGCACAGCGCGTTAACGTTGTCTTGCTATGGAATTCGCTGAGCTGCAAAATTTGAGCAGGATTGAAGCTATCCTCTATAGCGTACTCAATCTGTATTGGTCCCCCGCCAGTATGTCAAGGCGGCACCTTCCGTCGGACAGGATCTGTGATTTGATCAAATCGAGGCCCCCTTTTTTGAAGGTTCATGTTCGCCATGTCAGCCTTTTCAGCTTCGACAAAGATGAACTTGCCGACTTCATGAAAATACTTTGTCTTTGCAATGTTACGATCAATGTTCAACTCGCTCTGCTCCCACGCCTCGGACGACTGCCATTGCAGCGATTGTCCCTAGATATGGGTCAATTATTTCCTGCCCCTGCTCCCAGGGACTTTGTCCACCCGGCCTTCGCTCAAATCGCCCATATTAATTTCCACGACGCGTATAATGGCGGGTAGGGGCCGTGGTCCGGCCTTGCGGAAATGCCTTGCCTCACCCATCTGTCGTTCCTGAACAACCTCATCTCCGATACCGTCTGGATGGCCGCCCTTACCCACTGCACATCGCTCGAGGTGCTTGCTATCATGTGTGCGGATGAAGATGGTCTCAACAGCTATGCCCCTGGCCCAAAATTTGATGCGGACCCGCTGTTGGGCTGAGAATCGGGTGCGCGGGGGAGAAGGGATTTTTGGGCAAGCGGACGAGTCTGTTAGACAACGGTATTTGGAGCAAATCAAAGGTGGGTTGTCCTCTCGCCATATGCTCGATACCGCAAAGTCTCATGATACTTTCAACTAGGATATAAGTCGAATTCCACTCACGATTAGTTTCGTCTGTTTAACGCTCTCCATCTTTCTCATTATCCTTCTGTTATTACGTCTTCTCGGTTGCTACGTTTGCCGTGATGTATAAAGTACACAAGATATTCTTTCCCTGCAGTCAGGCACAATATGAAAAAGAATGGAGCCAAGCTGACAAAATTTGGGTGAGAAAGAAAAGAAAAACCACGCCCGGCCTGATGCTCGAAACATAGCTACACTTGACAGCCGGAGCAGCGAAAAAGAACACAATCGTGTATTCAAAGTGTAACGTAGTTGAATGGAAATGGTCATCAACTGGGATCTGGATGATGCATGTCGTTGCCTCAAGTTTCTTCGGTTATCCCTGCATAGGGAGATCCAAGATTAGACACCCGCTGTGGCCCGTGACGAACAATCAGAGTTCTCCCTCCGCAATGATGCCCCATGAATAATATAAAAGTACGACGAGTTCTCATTTTCCCCCCCGCCGTCATTACAATCGATCCCGAAAAAATACCAAAAAGTGCCCATCTATGCAGCAACCGTCAAGTCGAGAATGACCAGGCAGCCAGATCTGTACCCGAGACATACTCTGTTGCTTGAAAATGAAACTGCGGATGCCCTGAAGTTGCGTGCATGAGGGGGGATCCAACAGTCACCGTTCACGCCCACTATCCATGGCGTGATTACTGCTGGCGGGGGAGGGAGCCACGGCGCAATTGTCCCGCGAACCACATCATAGATGAGGTGCTCGCCAGCTCTCGTTTCAATCATTACTTGTCTACCATCCTGAACGAATGCGACAGATTTTATGTGGTGGCCCATCTTCGTCACCTCACAGTTGACTTCCTGCTCACCCGTGCTCGCATTCCAGATTTTGATCGTGCGGTCATTAGATCCAGATACGACTTGGCTGCCATCTGGAGAGAATGCCACAGATATCAACCAACTTGTATGGCCCTCCAGCTTTGTTTCCACCACACCGGTTGTTAAATTCCAGATTTTGATCGTGCGGTCATCAGATGATGCGACTTGGCTGCCGTCCGGAGAGAATGCCACAAATATCAACCAATTTGTATGGCCCTCCAGCTTCGCTTCCACCACACCTGTTGTTGCATTCCAGATCCGGACTGTGTGATCACCCGATCCAGATGCGACTCGGCTCCCGTCATGGGAAAATGCGACAGAATTCACCCAATCTGTGTGGCCCTCAAGTGTGGCTTGCAGCTCCCCCGTGCTGCCATTCCAGATCCTGACCATGTGGTCCTCCCACCCAGATGCAACCTGGCTCCCATCCGAAGAAATAGCAACACAGCTAAGTTCAATCGGGTGGGCCTCCAGGTTCGCCTCTGCCTCTATCCCGAGCACACTCCAGATTCTGATTGTGTGGTCAGAAGATCCAGATATGACTTGGCTGCCATCCGGGGAGAATGCCACAGATCTCACACAATTTGTATGGCCCTCCAGCTTTGCTTTAACCGCACCTGTTGTTACATTCCAAATCCGGACCGTGTTGTCGTCCGATCCAGACACAATTCGGCTCCCGTCTTGGCAGAATGCGACAGATCCCACAGAATCTGTGTGGCCCTCGAGTGTGGCCTGCAGCTCCTCCATGTTCGCATTCCAGATCCGGACCGTGCTGTCGTGCGATCCAGATGCAACTTGGCCCCCGTCCTGCGAGAACGCGACAGATCTCACCCAGTTTGTATGGCCCTCTAGTTTCGCTTCCACCACACCTTTTGTTGCATTCCAGATTCTGACCGTGTGGTCATTCGATCCAGATGCGATTCGGCTCCCATCCAGGGAGAATGTGACTGATCTCACACAATCTGTGTGGCCCTCAAGTGTGGCTTGTAGCTCCCCCGTGCTCTGATTCCAGATCCGAACCGTGCAGTCAGATGATCCTGATACAATTTGCCTTCCATCCTGGGAGAATGCGAAAGAATTGACAGAAGCTGTGTGACAGTGTGCCTGCAGCTTTGCTTCCACCTCGCCGGTTTTTGCATTCCAGATCCTAACCATGGAGTCAGACAATCCAGTTGCAATTTGACTTCCATTGTGGGAGAAGGTGACAGAATTCACTGAGCCTGTGTGGTCACCCAGTTGTGCTTCCACCTTGCCGGTTTTGCACTGCAGATGCAGAACATTCCATCATCCAGTCCAGCTACAATTCGTCTCCCATCCGGAGAGAACACAACAGAATTTACGGGGAGCCTTAAATCAGTGTCGATAACAAGCTCTGTAAGACCCCATGAGTCAGATAGTCCCAGTGTGAGTTTTGGTACACGGGGGATATCTGTGGTGTAGAGATTGCGTATCAACGATGTCTTTGGAAGCCAAATAAGGGCAGATTGATAGATCTGAAAACAATGGGTATCAATGCACTCAAAGTTTGTTTGCAGACATCGGCGAGCGTCTTCGACAAGTAGTTGGAGATCATCACATCGGGTATCCATTGATTTGAAACCCTGCCAGCCAGAAAAAATTGAGTATGTGGTGCCCTCTTCAGAGTAGGCCACTTACAGATAGTATGACAGCAGCATCCACAAGAGATTCCAGTGCTGTCGGAAGCTCCCCCAGTGCACTCAGACACTCAATCCAATGGAGAAGGTGTTGGTGGCAAAAGACATGGAGTGTGGTGATGAGTTCAGGACTGGGTGTCTTTACCTCCAATATATGGGAAGCCCAATACAGGCATGCATATTTGAGTGCTTCAGGAATTGGAATTTTCCTGTCATTGTCTGAAGAGTTGCTCCTTCCTCTCTGCGACACTGTCAACTCTTCGGGAACACCCCATATGTTGCGATGAAGTGATCGATTCATGTGGTCCAAGCATTTGAAAGCCAGGATTGTATGACCATCTTTGGTGGTCAAAGCAGAAAAATTAGGGGACCGTGTGGTTGAACAACAAGTGGGGTCAGTGATGAAATCTGGGAATGAGGCATGGAAGGGAACAACTGTATGGGTGGGATTTTCATTGTTTGGAAGGTGAATAACAGCTGTTAGACATGACAAATATCCAGAAGCATCCAAGCCTGATAGAGAGCCCAGTGCTTGGATTGAGAGTGGAGTTCGGAGGAATATGATCATTGACATTATGAGTTGGATGAGCAAGATTTCTTCCTTCTTCCTTTTGTGGCATGCCTGTTGCAAAATGTGTGCGTATAGGTCATCAATATCTGACAGCTGTTCCCGAGATTTCGCATCTTGAGCTATATCAGAGAGGCGAGACTTGTAAAAGGCACCCCCATCCTTGATATAACGAATGGCAGTTGCTGCATAGATAAAGAGAGGGTTGGATTGTTCGACCAGATGGGACACCTCCGACGGTGGAGGCCATGTTTCCTGTGCAGTGTTCTCTCCACTGTACCAGTGTATTTGCTGCAATGAATCCTTGACATATTTGACAATGTCATCCTTCACGATGTCCTGTTCGACTTCATGAAGATAAAAGGCTTCTGTGGACTGGTGGTTGAAAGCTTGGTGAATCCAATAATCCTCCCGACTGGCAATGAATATCTTGAGAGGGAGTTTGGATGCCCATGTGAGGATGAGCCGAATGAATGATGATACAAGTGGAAGATCACGGCATTCATCAAGCCCATCGATGACAATGACTTTATACCACTTGGTTGTCTCGATCTGTCAGGTGGGTTCAACAATGAGCTTGCGGAATTGGACATCAATTTTAATGTAAGTGGGTTCCGCGAGGGCAGGCTCGCCCTCGAGGGCTTGGATGACCTGGGATTCAATGGAGGGGGAAGCACTGGAAAGTGCATGCGCAATTACAGGGATGATGAGACGTGCATTATTAGTGCTCTCAGAAGCACGAGAACAGAAGAAACTGGCACCGAGCATATGTTTCTCGTCGAGAATCTCGCAGAATGTCTGTGCAATCGTCGACTTTCCAGAGCCAGCTGCTCCTGCCATCCAGTATACTTTCTTGCTGTCCTGTTTCAAGGCCCAAGCATCTAAATCTGCAAGGATCTTGGCACGTGTCCCTTCCATGCAGCCCGTGGGATCTCCATAAGATGAATAGCGAGTCTTGTACGATGTCCCATCGTGGTGGAGTTTGCTGATAGAGCCTGTTTGAATCAGCACCATGTTCAACAGAAATCAAGAGTGCATACTGTCATGATTCAGCCGCTGTCCATATATATTATTAACTTGAGTTGACTGTTCGAAGGAGAGAGCTCACCTGCAGGATTTCCTCTACCGTGAGGTTCATATTCAGTTGGGTATCCATCTTCGGGATACAGTCAATAAATATATATATAAAATATCTAGACGGCGAACCTGGAAGATGTCGCAGGAAATGTTCATGTTTCGGAAGGCTTTCATTATCTTGTCCACATCTTTTGTGCCCTCTGCGGTCCGCATCCAGAGTGGATGATTTTGCAGGTCGTTTACCGCTTCCATTTGACATACAACATTTCTGCAAAACAAATGAATGTTAGAGAAGTAGGAAGCAATAAGGATCCGACTCGCTCGCAAAATCTTTCGATTCTGGAATTCAGTGCAGATTTTCCGCCGTGGGTTTTATACATTTGGATAGTTGATAGGATGGAGTTGAGCTTGACCTCGAGTTCTTCAAGTTTCTCTCGGTTTGCGGACACTCTCTGCGCAGATAATATTATGTGAACAGCATACTCCAGCCTAGATCGTACGCACCTCAGCGACGCCAAAGATGGTCAGGAATATCCCCGCTGCAGTCTTTAAAGGCAGGAACAGGTCCGAGCAGTCGTAGAGACCCTGGATAATGGCAGTGAGTCCTGCGTAGGCTGCGCTGCCCAGTTGTCTCGACTCTATCGCGCTAGAGGCCTCAGTGGTCGGCTCAGCGGATTGGGACGACCGGGATGCTTGAGGACTCGGTGTCGATGGGGCATTTTGAGACGATGGCGAAGGACTGGCGCGACCGACCGACATGGCTATTTCAGTTGCCTGCAGCAGGCCGGATGCCAAAGTCTTCTCGCTCTTTCTCTGGCTCTTGCCCTTGAGGAAACTCGTCATGTCGAAATTCACTGCAAGTGTAGATGTGGTGATGAGGTGAGAGCCGGTGAGTGCGGTGCTGACGACGCTTTTTCCACGTCAAATGCCAAATATAGTTAAATTAATTATAATTATATAGACGGCCCCCGGAATCGCGGCTCTATCGTCACCTTCTTGCCATGCTTTGGCCGTGCTTTTCTCATCCTCTTGTTTTATCAGTGAGCCGTCGTGTTCCAAAGTCATCTGCCAAATCTGGACGCATCCGCAGTGGAGCGAAAGAAGATGTGAATATTAATATTCCCCTTACTCGAAGGATATATCTGAACCTGTCTGTACGAGAAATCCGGGGCGAAGCAGGCCTAGGACTGCGATGACTCACTCTCGCGGCATAAAATCGTGTAATTTGCCGCCATGACAACCCGATGTATTTCCCGACCAAGGGTCATGGACAGAATGTGAAGCTAATAGTCGGTGGACTTCAACGTAAATCCTAGTAAAAACACCGCACGGTGAGGCTGGGCGATATCGAGCGGATGACGAAATGGCCCACCTTTGATCTTTCCCATACGACGTTTAGCGACGAACTCGTCCGCTCTTTCCCAATAATCCCTTCTACCCCGGGCGCCCGATTCCCAGTCCACCAAAGTATCCGTGACCACGACCATCACAAAGCGCGGATCCGAGCCGAGCTCGGCGCCATCCGGAGCATAGTTGTCGAGACCACGTTCATCCGAGCACACGATCGCAAGCACTTCGAGCGACTTGCAGTGCGTCAGGGCAGCCATCCAGACGTTGTTGGGAACGAGGTTGTTGAGGAACGATAAATGGGTGAGGCGAGGCATCTTCGCGAGTCCGGACCACGGTTCCCACCCGCCATCGTGCCAGTCGAAGAGATGGAGATGAGTGATTTGAGTAAGTGCAGGATGTAGAAAGTCCGTCGTAGCAGGGGTAGGAAACAATTGCCCCACATTTACGGCCAATCGCTGCAATGGCAGTTGACCCAGGAGTGGGAGCAGAGTGGGGCTCTCCGCGAGCAGCAGTTGAAGATCGATCGTAGCTTTACAGAGGGAGAGTATTTGCATGAAGTCGGCGTATGCATCGTCGTCGAAACCGTAAAGGCGTATATGGCGAACATGGGCCTGCAAGAAAGTGGGCCTTGATTTGATGAAGTCACGGATCGTGTCCAACGGAAGCTGAAGCATCGGCTTATCAGGTTCGGGCGCCGAGCATAAGTTGAGTACGCTATAGAGGATAGGCTCAATCCTGCCGAAATTATGAGCTGCTCAATGCGGATTCCGCAGCGAGACGACGGTACCATGCTTTAACGCGTTGTGCCACTAGAATGAGTGCGGGCATAGACGGAGGGCGGAGGAAGGCGGCGATCTCGAAGATCAACCTCTCCACGTCTTCGGGAAGTTTGGGCAACTTGTTTGCCGAGGAGGACATAATCCCTGCAAAATCCGATGTCGGCGCGGATAAGAAGAGGTGTTGTCCATCGTCTTTGAAGCCAAACAAATGTTGCCGTGACGTTCCGAATGATGGCCGGGTTGGCTACCTTAATTCGATTTCGAGGAATGCGTAGTGCAGGAGGAGAAAAAAAAGATTGGCGCTCGCATGATACTCGTAATTTGTTGGAATGCTGCCGCATAATCAACCTGAACCATCCGAGTCATCATTGGAATTCGGAGGAGTCCCGTAGATTCAACTTTGCGATTCAAGATGGAGGACCGCGAAACGAGACAATAGCCTCAATTTCAAACGTATTGTATCACAAATAGAGTCTACGGGTAAGAAGTACAACAGTGTATAGAGGGTCCATCGTCTACAATCGACGCCCAAAACATAAGAAAGTCCAAATGTCAAGGCTAGGAAATACAATTCAACGTACATAATCGGGCTCGACTTAACTTAAAAGTTCATTACAAGTCCATATCTATGTCCCCGGCAATTGCGCGCCTCAACACTCGTGAGTTCACTAACGGGGATGCGTAAGTTCCGCGTACGCCTGTCGGGTGGAGAGCATCCAGCGTTCTAGCCAATTCATAATATCAGAGATGATAATAATATTGAACGAATAGATACGCACGAATGAGAGGTATCTTTGGAGCAAGCGGTGCCATCACATTCATCAGGCTCCCCACGCGCAAATCGAGTTCATGATATTCCGCGCGCGCCTGTGCCCCGCCGCCGCTCATTCGCAGGGACGCCATCTCCTGCATATACACTGTGGTGACAGTCGCGCAGACTGGCTGAAAGATCCCCGAGCGCAATTCAGGTGGCGAAAAAAAAAAAGTCCA
This sequence comes from Mycena epipterygia, assembly GCA_029281465.1. NCBI lineage: Eukaryota > Fungi > Basidiomycota > Agaricomycetes > Agaricales > Mycenaceae > Mycena > Mycena epipterygia. Next base: position 150,112 of record JARJCQ010000031.1, on the reverse strand, counting down.
AGTGCACTCACCCCGAGCATGGGATCTATAGCCTCAGCGAGATTGATAGTTGCAAGGTTCGAGATGATGCGGTTCGCAGCGGTGAGGCATTTGTGGCGCGCAGTGTTGGAGGCGCGGCTAGACGGCGCGTGAAGGTGTATGATTGCAAGATCTGTAAGCGCGTGTGCCATGAAGACGTTCCTGTCCCCGGACAGGCGGGGCAGCGCCGAGTGGAACGTGTGCAGTCGTGTATCGAGAGAGCTCAAAGTCGCTGGACCTGCAACGCGATGAATAAATATCCTCTGTGCGACACGGTTATAAATATGACGCACCAGTGCTGTTGCTGGAGCAGGCAATGATTCGCTCCAACAATATGGACGATTTGGCCAAGAGTGCAACCGGAGAGCGCCCCTCTTGGTCGTTACCGTTCAGGAACTTGGTGATTGTTGCACCGGCCTAACGCAAGTATTGAGCATGGAGTATGGAATTTGTTTAGAGGATAATGTCACCTGGGAACTGGACGGCCAAGGTGTACCGATGGCGGTACTATACGTGATAATGGAGGGACATCCGTCGGCTGCGACCCAGGTGTTGTTTACGATGACAACAGCCCAGAAGGCATTCATCCGCTCTGCCTCCTCCCTCAAGTCGACCGCCGGTGGAAGTAGTGATTGCGCGAGGTGAAAATGGAAGGTAGCTTCGGGGGGAACTCGTAACCTGTGCAGGCCGGCACTCATCGCCAATGAAACCGCAGCAGCAGAATGGTAGCGGCCCTGAACTGGTTGGGCCACATGCAAGTAATACAGCGAGAGCATCACTTCGGCCTGGATCGTTTCGAGCACCAGTTTCGGGTGTACGGAGCAGCGTTGAACGTCCCCCCAGATGCTCTGCAAAGCGCCACGAAGGAACAGCTCTTCTGTGTAGCTGGCAGGAGTAACTGTGGAAGAAATGATGCTACCCCACAGGTAGACGACACTGAGCAGAGATTGACATGGGCGGTCGAGATGCCCAAATGGGAGCGGCAACAGTGCGGAGTTCCGGAATCGGTGGGGTTCGAGGAAGAAGTAACCGCTATTCGTGAATGTTTTTAGAAAGACATCGACGCTAGATAGAAGAGGCCGCGGTGAGATAATCAGATCGCATAGAGACAAATATTCTCACTATGTGACCACAACCTGCGCGGGAGGCTCCTGCAAACGTGTTAGTTCTTCCGGAGTCGTCAAAATGCTATGAACATACCTGAGCGGGAGAATGCATGGGTTCTGTCCCTGGGAATTTGGATTCAGATACGAGCGAAATAAATTGTGTATGTGAGGTTTACCGTTAGGAGTCGGATCGGACGACCGTCTGTGACTGTGATAGGGCTGGTGTAGCAATATTTGAGAGGCCCCTTGTCCCGGCAGGGATTCGAGTTGGTGGATTCGGGACTTCAATACCCTGATCGTATCTTGCATTTGCGCCGCGGTCTGATGCACGGCTTCCGCGTCCAGGTCAAACACGCATGCAACACCCGATCTTGGGGGGCGGAGCTTGCATTGATTGCAAACTGGACGTGTCCCATCACAGCGCTGCTGATAATGAGTACGGATGTGGGTGGTCAAGTAGATGTACTTGCGATTTTGCGGCGCCTGAAGTTCTGAATGAGTAACGATGATAATGCTCGTAGCAAAGGCGTACCTGCAGTTGGAACATGCTGCCCCACGTCCGAGGTTTGAAGCGGGTTGCGGTGAGGCTCTGGAGTCGACCATTTTGGTGTTGATGAACTGCCATCCAGGTTATATACCACCGGGAGGGCAGGTAACCGAGCCCATCCTGAGGCCGCTGAACAATGGAGAGTGGCGCCCCGCTCAATCAAATCAGATCGAGTTCACGGGAATATCGATGCGCAGCAACCGCAGTTCTCCCCTAACACAAACATGACAGATATCCACTCTTGGAACACACATCGAAAGCCGATGTTCAATGCTGTGTTAGAATGTTTCATGAATAATTAGAGGGACGTTCGCCGGCTCGAGTATACCTTATCAAGGCGAGACAGACGAAATATGGGCTCGAAATACCGGATAAAGCGCTACCCAGAGCTAGTGACTGTGATTCAAATCTAGTTTCGACGGTAAGCACAGCAGAGTACAGCCTGCACAGATCAATCAGTTATCGATGACGGCAATGATAATGGCGTCGGGAATCAACGAGCAGCTGCCCCGGGCTTTAACCAGTTACCAGTCTACCCTAGTCTGCCCTAGACTGCCATCCGAAGGTGTCGAGCATCCGCCGGCAAGATTCAATTGAGTCCGAAGGCTATGCTAATTGTACTTACACGTTTTTTTTTGTGCCGAGCGGAGGTTGAGCGGAGCAACATTGCATCGGGGTGCGGAGGGGCGGGAATAAAGCCCGTGGGTACTGCTCTGTATGTTGATGACCCACTGGAACGGGTAGTTCATGGGACCGCACTACATCCTTACGGCTGTGGCAGGGGCAAGTCAGGAATCAGCCTCGATGATCAGGATGAAAACGAGCCATCGGTTTCTCTTTCAAGTGTACTAATGGCCCTTTCATTTGAAGCCGTAGAACTAGCATTTCGTTGAGGGATCTCGATAAACTTGTTGCAGCTCTAGGCATTGGGTCAGGCAGCAATAGCGTGAATGGGTCAATTTTACCGTTGTTTTACCGTACAGACGCGTCAGAGCGCATTCCACTGCAACCCAGGTCATCGATGAGAGCCGCGAATCTAAACTCGGTACCGAGAGTGTAGAACTGGAGGTCGCTCAGGAGAGATGGTGGCGGTTTGCAATTGATGGTGAATCGTGATAGGGTCTGTTTGTCTCGGATTTTCGGTCCGAATCAGTAACACAGCCACTGAGTTGTGAGCGCGGCGGAAATGCGGACTTTAGAGTGTGTCTGCGGTCATTGCAAAACGCACAGATGAAGGAACCTCTGGCGGAGGAGCACTCTTGCTGCGCAGTTGCAAGAATGCGGAGCCGCTTGTCCCCGCTGAGATCTGTCACATTCAACGTTGGCGGTGTTGAGTTCAAATTGGAGGCACGTCGGGGGTCCAGTGGTTCCGGTTCGGGGCAAGAATATATGATTCACATGAGCGTCGAGAAAGATCAATCAAGGGGCATGGAAGCCAACCATTGTCTGCGGAGACTGTGAAAAAAGCTAAGTAGTTTAAGATTAATATTCACAGATTTTTCAGGGCCGCAGTTACGTTCAAAATAAGTCATACAACGCACAATGACACCTCAAATTCTGGACTGTTATTGTGTGTATCGATGATGGCGACCGGAAGATACGCTCCCTTCTGTTTGTGCTGTTGGAGATGAAAATAAAAAGCACCGAATACATACGTTGATGGCGTCCTCGCGTGAATATTTGTCGTTCTTTCTTCTTCCCGCTGCCTATCAAGTAGGTGAATGGATTTGACATGAGCTCGAGAAAGTCCAGCCTCATTCTAATACACACCGCTCAGCAATATCGCCTTCAAGCTCCTCTCTCATCCGGAGATCTGACCCACTGTCCTTTTACCTCCAACAATTTTTCGCTGGAATAAACTTGGAGGACTTTCATTATCATAGCGAGTGAGGCCTGGCTTCAAGTGCTGTGTGAAGAGCGACACGAAACTAACCAAAAAGATTATGCCTGTCTAGGCAATTTTGAACCTCGAGCACCATAATCATGGGGTTTAATTATCTCTGACCCTCAGGCTGCGCAAATTATCAAACATCTGCTTGGAAAAAGTTCTCTTTTCAATGTTGAGGCTGAAGTGAATCTACTGCGCCGTTGGATCCATCAAAGAACCACGGCTCAATACTATCCTGTAATCATCGGCGCGAGGTTTTGAGAGATAGCTTCATATTTCCAGAATTTTAGTATCGATCTGTTGAAAATATCACCTTTGTGACGGAGCGGAGCGTAGGCATATCTTGTATGGTATAGTCATACCGCAGCTGTTTTGGGCGTCGCCGTAGCGGCCGGCAAACCCTGAAATGCATGTTTTGCCTTGTATGGTTGTGTGGGCGGGCCCGATTTTCGTAAGTACCCACCTTCTCTTCTCATCCTCTACCCTAGTCAAGATGCATCATTGCCTGCAAATCCCCGAAATAGTGGATACGTGTGGATACGTTCTTCGAACTTTCCAAGCCATACCCCGGAACCCTTGCCGCCCTGGCCACAACGCAAATCCCACACTCGATGGCATGTTGTGGTCCGTAGAGCAAGCAGCATACACTGATGAATCTACTTCGATGCATTCCCAGTGACCATTTCACTGAGGGCCTCGCTTCTAGCCAGATGAACAGCCTGGTGAGTAAGTCCAAGTCGGGATTTACCTGCTTTGAAGCTTCCTTGTTGCCGTTCGGCCTATCGTAGCCACCGATTAAGATCAGCCTCGTCTCTACGTAAGATTCTATTTAGGTTGAGAGCGCGTCTCGCAGACGAGCCTGAAGTACCTTAATGTCGGCGACTCCGCTATAACCACCACACTCCCCGTTTCCCGTTTCATATCTGGCGTCTTCCCAAACCTGGGAGTCATTTTGACGTCTCCAGAAAACCTCGACCCAGAGGACCTCGAAGTGAACGATCCGTTAATTGTACTATCTTGGACCGCCGGGCCGGACAAACCTACAACTCGGACACTCAGCTTTTTCTCGATCATTTCTGAACCATTTTCCAAGATTTTTGTTTTGGTATACTCTTTAGGGTGTGTTATATGACCTAGAGCAAAAAAAACCCGGGTTTGGGCACATCACTGTCTGATCTTATCCGAACAAGTTGGGAGGTGGCCCTAAATTGATGGTTTTTCATATGTTTTGGGAACTATCAACACTAATGGGAGGCATTGACGACCTGAGAGGACATCCAAATGATAGTTCTACATGATATTTATGCTCATACCAATTTCTGTGTATATAGGTGGCCCGCAACTCCGGCAATAGACCGAAATTACAGGCTTTTGTTACTAAAAATGAGATATTGGATAGCCCATGCACTCGAGGAACAAAGCACGTATCCTGAGAGCCTTCCACTTCATTCCTTGGCTCCTGGTGCATGTTTGGGGTACATATGGTACATTTAAACTTGAATCCCAAATTTTGAGGTCTTGCGATGTGCCGGGACTCCGTGGCAAGTCCGGCAATCAAAAATTGATGCATTACCTACTACTCGGACACTCGAGAAAATCATGTCGTTCGGCGACAACTGGACCGTTTTGCACAAACTAAATTGGTACAACCCATGAAGAGATGAATTGGAATCCAATGGCCTACTCACTTTGTCATAAAATACAATGTGTAAAAAGCTATTCAACAATCTTTCTTAAGTGTCCGGAATGTCAGTCAAAGATAGTATCCTATCATCGCCTCTGGAAAGAGGTGAAGTCCCGATCGTTCAGGCCATTCGCGAAGAGTGGCAAAGCTGGGCGTGAATCTTCATCGACGGGGTTATCTCGCACGATCTGGTCTCTTCGAACAACACCTTTCGTTATTTACTATACGCGTTCCTCTTCGCGCCCGTCGATCGCGTATTTCGCAGATACATGCCAATAAACAGATGTAGAACAACAACTTACACTGGTGCACAGACTCCGGCCTATCTTGTGTTCTTCTTTTACTGTGTATTTAGTTTCAGTTGTGCATTATATCACTGCGTTCAGCGGGTTGATAGCCGGGGGGGCGGCTAATCGATGAACGCTATGGCTATCTATAGTCGTTGATTGTCGTCTAACCAGGGTTGTATAGCCGCATTGTGATTAGCGGTTGTGAGGTCACTGTTGTTCAAATAGGGGTAACCTCGGGTAGCCTCGGGAGTTGGCTAGCTCGCCCGCCGAACACTGCCGAACCCCCGCTACCTGACGCTAGGCGATGGGCAGCCCTAGTCGCACGTGGGTATACCGCCTGGCAGCGGCTAGCCGGCATTTAACCAGCACCTCCGGCTATCCTCGGCTATCTCTGGATAGGTGGTGCTGTGGCTATCCACTCCCTGAACGCAGTATATCTTTCAATTAGGGAATCGTACGGCATTTGATTGAATTTCTGTGATATATTTAAAAGAAATCGGAAAAACCTTGGCCTACATGAAGAGACTACAAGGGGTGAACTGAGACCCTCGTACCATAAAATGGATGCAACCCTGCGTAATACAACAGACAAAAAGTTTCAGTCGTATTAAAATTTGGGTTGCATGCGTGAGATTAGACTAATGGACTTCTGCAGATCCAACTTCCAAACACATCAGCTGCGCCCACATGGAATAACTTGTTTATATCGGCTATAAGATATTATACTCCACACCACGGTCGCTGGCCTCTCTATATGGCACAGAACCACTGTGTCGTGTATCTAAGTTAGACGTGTACATAGCGTATGTGTACATTACGATCCTTCCCACCCTCGTTTATGCCTCGAGGGCGTTCTTCTCGTCGGGCGCTGCTGCAGCGTTCTCGTCGGGCGTTGCCACAGCGGCAGGCGGCGGCCCCGTCTTCGTGATGCGTAAGTTCTTGATGAAGAACGCGGACAGTAACGCGAGCCCGGCGACGGGAACACCCAACACGAACACGATCCGGAGCGCTTCCAAGTAACTCCTCACCACGCCCGGGATCATCGCGGCAGGCAGATCCGTGTAGATCGCCGTCGGGCTCTCCTTGACGATCGCCGCAGGTGCCTCCGGCGCGTACTGCAGCAGGAATTTTGCGAGTTCCGATGCGAAGACGGGCTCCGCGACGCCGAGACCGAGGGTCCCTCCCAGAAACTGCGCGAAGCTCGCCATGCTAGTAGCCTGCCCCAACAATTTCGGATTGTCGCGGAACTCGACCTGCATCGCGAAGAGGGAGTTCTGCATGCCCATGCCCGTGCCCATGCCGGCGAGGATCTGGAAGCCGATAAGTTTGGCCGACGACGTGCTCGTGTTGATGGTGTAGAGAAGCCCCGCTCCGACGGCGAGGAGCAGGGGAGAGACAACTAGGAAGGGCCAGCTGGAGAATACTTAGACGGTGTATAAGGAGGATGGGGTAACAAAACGCACTAGTATCCGAATCTGCCGACGATCTGGCCGGCGGTGATAAGGGTCAGGGTGACGCCCAGTGCGAAGGGGAGGATATCGATGCCGGATGAGGTGGCGCTGTGGTGCCGGACGGCTTGGTAGAAGATGGGGAGGTAGTACGTGAACAGCAAGAGCGAGAACCGCGTGAGGAAACAATACGCGACGATGGCGTATCTGCACAGAGACAAAACTCAGCAAATGAAAAAAGGACTTTGAAAAATGCGAAAGCCCACATTGAACGCGACTTGAAGATCACCGTTGGCGTCATGGCCCTGTCACCCAAGTGGTTCTCCCAAAGAATCCACACAACCGAAAGAACGCCGGCGAAAACAAAGCACTGTATTGGCGTGAGTCAATCTGTGTGGAGCGGAACAAGCGGATGAATAAAGCGCACGATGATGACGGCCTTGTCGTTCCAGGGCTTTGTGTTCCCACCCCACTGGAGAGCAAGCGACAGGCAAGTCACGCTGCCTGCGACGAAAATAAGGCCGAGGAAATCAAGGCGGAGGATTTGGTCAATGATATCCTTGAACGAGCGCTTGGAAGGATCTGAACCCATGGGAGGCGACGCCTTGAGGAGGAACAACACTGCGGTGAGTGAGACGCCGCCAATGGGCAGGTTGATGAAGAAGCACCAGCGCCAAGTGACCTTTGACACGATCAGAAACACTTCAACGACGTAGAAGAAAATCATACATGGTCAGTGAGTGCGCCGCCGATGAGGGGCCCAATGACGGAAGAAATACCGAAGACAGCACCGAACAGGCCGAAGAGTCGCGGACGGTCCTCGAGGCGGGTTCTGCACATTGTCGAGTTTCAGAAACGCTACATGTGGAGGATGAGAGGGGGACACGCACGTTTGCGACAGGACTTGAATCATGGCGACAACTACGGACGGGGGTTAGCTGTAGACACTAAGAAGGTCGGGGACACGTACATATTCCAGCAGCTCCTAGACCCGAGACTGTGCGCCCCGCAATCAGCTGGTCAACATTTTGCGCTAGGCCGCACACCAAGGAACCGATCTCGAATATCGTGATGGAGGAGATGAGGATCCACTTCGCTGGGAATATCCGGAGAAATTGACCGTAAAATAGGATGAAGGAAGTCTGAGCGAGAATGAAAGACGACGACACCCATCCTTGGAGGGAGAACGAGTTGAAGTCCTATGACAAGTGAGTAACGCTCGATACCAAGGGCGGAGGAATAACTGTACCGAAGCTATGCGAGGCAGAGCTGTGGCCAAGATCGTTTGGTCGAGGGCAATGAGCAGAATTGAGAGCAACCTTTTCAAACCCCAGTCAATAGATACTCTCAAGAGCGCCCGAAAAACACTCACATTGCAGTGAAGACCACCGCCAACTTTTTTCCCGTCAGGATCGTACTCGGTTCTGGGGCTGCCGGCCCCGAAGCCTTTTCATCCGCAGCGATTGTGTGTATGCTTTGTGCTCCCAGCGTGTGGTCGGAGGAGGTGTCTGGATTCATTTGGGCAGACATGGCGGAAGGAGGCGGGGGCAGATGGCGTCTTAAGACAAAGCCACAGGTGCGCCGCGTACGCGTACTGGGAGTCAAAAGGCACGGATAACATTCCGGACGGTGGTCGATTTGTCGTGGAGAACCCGTCAGCATCCGTTGAACACGGACCACATGGCGGTAGGTGACCCGCGACCCTGACAGTGATAACCCCTTGTTGCCGTCCAATCTGGATCAGGAAGACACTCTGGAAATACTCTACCACTCAGAGGATAAGACTCAGGATCAAATTAAGCCCAGCGCGGTCCCATTTCGAGAGGAGTTGCGGATGTCCTTGATGTAAACTGCTCTGGTCGAAGGATTAACAGACCACTTTGAATCCATGAAGGTTCAAAGCAAACGGAGCAAGTATTATTGCGGCCCACCGCGTCGCTATTGAGTCACCCGTGATAAGTCACGGTCGGGAGTGGATCTCCGTTTCTGTCTGAGTGTCGAGTTGTTGCCCAGTCGGTCCCGAGATGACCAAGTCGCGAGCATGACTAAAACACCTCGCCCTTTGACCAAAAATGGTGCTCGTAAGTGCTAAAATATCTCCTTGCATATAATTAAGACCAGTAAATATGCTTAAACCACTGCTTACCATTTGTTCGACCAAACTGGTCGGTAAAAGCGCGAGTTTAGCCGGTATGATGTGAGTCTGACGAAGCGTGGATGTGTATTTGATCTCGGACTTGAAGCGATGGGAAAGCCTAGATGCACAAATGGACTGGCCAAAGCATTGTCCATCTTATGAGGCGCCGAACGAGTAGACGAGAAAATCCAGTTATTGGTCTGACGCACGTGGCACCATCCACGATTGCATAGACGGCTGCCGCGGGGGCTGAGGAAATCCTCGTCGAAGCGGGATTGAAGCTGATTCAGAAAGTGAGCATGGATGTTACAGGAATTTCAGCTTGCAAGGAGGACGCTGAAAAGAATTTTCAGAACGAGAACGATTATGGTCCGCGCTCTAATGAAAATGAGGAGGTCCAGCGAGGTCCCGCGTCCCAGTAGTAGGCATTCCGAAGCGGGGAGGAAAGAAGCCATACAATGAAAGACGCCAGATTTTAAATTCATGAGAAAGAGACACTCCAGATTGCACGTCACGAGAACCATGGAGACCCAATTCCAGATCGCGAGGTCCTGGACTGTAGTTCAAGGAATCGATAACAGTATCCGATCCATGACCATAAGCTGTCGGGTATATTTCAAGCTGAGTAACTGCTCACATGTGGCCAGGCCAGCAATCCTTAGTGTGGTGGGAGCAGAGCGCGTATCAGTGACGGTGCCAATTCGGCGATTGCCGGATAATCGCAATCTGCTCTGTATTTTTTTCGGAATGAAAAGAAATGTGTCGGAAGGTTGGAGCTCTGCAATAAAAGTGTCGGAGAACTGCAACGCGCTGGTCGATGCGCTTTTCTCGGACGGCAGCCATGCCACGAATCCCAGCGGACGACTTACGTACACGATCGCGAAGCAACGCGCGGGTTATCCGGCGGACCTTCTGTACATAAGCAGCGACGCCAAGCCGCAGATCACGTACGGAAGATTGACTAAGTACAAGCGCGTGACCACGCTGTTTGCTTTCTGAGAATTCGCTGATGCGGACGCAGAGAACAATATCACCCCGCGGTTCGAGTTTGGCTTCGGGATGAGCTATACTGCCTTCGTGTCGGTCACTCGCGGCGCTACTCAACACACCACCACCAGCTCCGCTGGCGGGGAAGCATCGAGCAGCTTAGCTGTGGCGTCCAGTAAATCTGCCAGTGTTGCATCGACCAAGTCTGCCAGCGCGAATGCAACGCTCAGCGCCTCCACCTATGCTTCGGTCACCGTCACCGCCTCCGCTGCTTCCGCTTCTATCTCCGCTTCCGCCTCCAGCTCTGCGTCTGCCTCCGTGTCCTCCAACGCAACGAGCACCGCTAGCGCACCGTCCGCAGGCTCCTCCCTGTCGGTAACATCGGCGGCCCGGCCGCGCTTTACAAGGACCTCCTCACCGTCACATTCAACGTCCAGAACACCAGCGGCGTCGCAGGCAACGAGGTCTTGCAGCTCCACCTCGGTTTCCCCGCGGCGTAAAACGACCGCCAAAGTCCTGCGCGGCTTCGTGCGCACGATGCTGAACCGCGGACAGAGCCCGACCGTAAGCATCCGGCTACGGCAGAAGGACGTGAGCGTGTGGTACGCGGTGAGCCAGAAGTGGGTGGTTGCGATGGCAACGTTTAAGGTGATGGTCGGGTCGTCGTCGCGCGCGATCTATTTGGAGGGCACGTTCCAGCTGTGAAGCGCTGCGGTGCCGTATACCCCGTCCGAATCGAATAAAATAGTAGGGCATTGATGTGTAGGAGATTTGGCTTTATATATACCTGGGATGAAGGCTTCATATTGCAAGTTCTGCGTTCATTCCGAGTTGCGCAATTAGCCCGCAGATTTTGTTTTGAAAAAGAAGGACGCAGCGGCTATGATATATGAGCTCTCAGCCAGGGTAGATGTGAAGGAGTATCTAAAGAATCCAATCAGAGTCTTAGACCCTTCGAACGAATCGCGGGGTGTATGGTCTCCCCGCGGGGAACGCGATGCGAAGTCCATCCTGGTATCAAGAGCGGGAACGGCACGCAAGTTCTGCGGTGGATTCCCGAGAGGGTCGGAAAACACTAACAAGGGGAGTACACGTCCAGCGTCAGCGGTGAAGGATTTAGATCCATGGACGGAACGGAAGAAAAAGACGAACACTGCCACTGATGGGCCGTGGGTCCAGCCTTTTGATAACATCAGCAGCCGGTGTCGAAGTGAACCCCGCCCTTTTGCTTCCTGCCTCCATGTCGAATCATCTTCAAATCGTCTCCGTTGTCGTCTGTCGTGGACCTGCATATCTTCCTGGTATCACGAGCCACAACGGTCTAGCCGACCACAGCACCATGCCTGTCTTGCCCCTCGATAATCTAGAGTTGATCCAGGGAATTAGCCGAGCTTGAGGTGCCAAGCACTCCATCACGCCGCAAAAATAATGTTATTCATCTTCCTCGTTGTCCTTTCATCGTGTCTAGCCCTATGCTCCCCTCGAAACATTAAGGCGCATCGCAATCTTCCTTGATTCCTGCTGCCAGCCAGCTGGAGAGGAACTCCAGGTAACGTTCTGCTTCTGACATGGAAATTGACTACTTACTTTATACATCTCCGAGTCTCGGACAAATTCGCCGGATTTCGGGACGCGCCTGGAGCAGTGTTATGTGACATGTCATCAGCAGAAAACTGACATGTTCTGTTTTATTTTCACTGCTTAACTTACGAGCTTGCGGATTCTCTCAATTTATGAGTAGGTTTGAACGGGAAAGGTGCGAGATATGTTCTCTCAATGCCTGCCGATAAAATTGGCTGACACGTCTGCTTCAGCTGCCCACCGTAAAATGATGGTGCATGGCTACCGGGTATGCGCCGTAATGTATCCCAAATCGAAGGCACACAGGGCCACAGACACTTACATTTCCCTCCGTTTCGTATGTCAACACGCACTCGCCATCACGCAGTAAACTATTATGTAGGTGCTCCCAAGGATCGACATCTTCTGCAGGACTGATTGACCGAATCTTCACTTTATTATAGGCTGCGCTATCACCTGCTTTCTCCTCCTGTCACATTTTTGTCCGCAATCCTTTCGTTTATCAACTTGACCAGATGACTTCGCACCTGTGAACGGAATGCAATCGGCGGCCTCTGAGTGGCGGATGAAAATAAAATACGTCCCACGACGGCTGCGACACGCGCCGGTATTGATCAGCAAGTGAGTTCAGAAAAAAAGTCGGCGGTTGGAACGTCGAGGAAACAAGCACCCGTCACATGGACTGGGGCTTTGTGTTGTTCAATTCCAAAAGTGAATCAGAACCTTATCGCCCAAACCTCAATGATCATCGAAGCTTGAAGCTTCGGAGTGATCGATTGTTCATCAGGTCAGGGTCAGCATGTCAACATGACCACGCTCCCGCCGCGTTCTCGATAGACATCGAGGGAAGCATAATCTCTTCTTCGGAATCCTTTTCCCTCTTTCCCGCTCAATGGCAAGCAGAGGTCACTACAACAGGGAGAGTGGGGGCCGCCCCAATCCGACATGCTGGAATTTTGAAACCAACATTGCCGTTCCGAAACCTGTTCTCCCTCCAGGGTACGTACAGTCCTCCTACGAGTTTCTTGCTCTGAATCATCCTCCACAGACGCCATAAGAGAAGTCTGGATTTCACCGGGCGAGCCATCTGTCGGATCATGCACCAGTATAACTGGGGGGTCACCGACCTTGCACGCATTTTCAATATATCAGAGAATCCGATCTCGAGAGCGCTCACCAACAACTATAAACCTCCCGACAACACGTCGCAGGATTATCACTGGGCGGGAGGGGAATACCAACAGAAATATCCGTTGAAATCACTGCATCCAGACCAATACGCGAAGTGACGTCCAATGAAGACACCCGTCCCCGCCAAATCAGAGTTAAATTAACTTTACCTCAACAAGTAGGTCACATCTATCTACCTGAAAGAGGACATTGGAACCGACTTATAATCTCGCAGACGGACTCTGGTGCTCCTCCTGGTCGCCGCCTCGACACAGAAATTCCTTCGCAGAAGAGGGCTCGTGAAGAGATACCTGTCGCAGGGCCTTCCACCCCCCACGTAAGCATGTTGAAACGATCTCTAGCTCAGCGTTCACCGATGTCTCATAGCAATCCTCGTTCACGGCGCCCGCGAGCAAGAAACCCCGATCTGCGCCGAAACCATATAAAACATATGAAAGTGAGACCGCCTCAGTGAGTCGTCCGTAATTCATTTGCCGTGCATGTCGAGAATTCCCAGGAGTCGTATCGACACCATGCCATGCATGGACCCCCAGAACTCCTGGCTCTTGATTCATACGTGCGTATTATTTTGTGCTCTGCACATGCACAAGTTGTTTCTCACCTCAATGCTCATGTCTATTTTCTATTCGCAGTTGAATTACACACCATCGGCCTCCGGTGTTTCATGGGAGATAAAAAACCCAGACAGTGCAGTGCGTCTCCTGATTATTATATGTCTACCTGAGGAAGGTCTCATCTGCTTTTGAACCAGGCGGCGGAAATTCCGTTCTCTCCACAGGCAACGGCCCCGCTCCCAGCGCGCCCCCAGACGACCACCCTCACCACTCTTCCCCTGAGTATTTCTCCTGAAACGCTAGATTTATTCCTCCAGAACGTGATGGGAATCGATCTCTCTGTCCATCGAGAACTCCTGCTCGCCCAGGGCCTCGACATGGACAAAATCCGCATCATGGCGGGCTGGAGTCACGATGCTCGCCAGCGTTTTCTCCATTCTTTGCTGGAAGATGGAGCGGAACTTCTGCGGGGGAAGAAAGGACTGAGTCTGTTCGAGATCATGTCGCTGGAGTCGGTTATCGGAGACCAGGGGAACTCACGTTGACTCTGAATTCTACACCTCTTCGGGTTGTATTAGGTACAAAAAATTCACTTTATGCGCATATTTCTCCCCGGGGTAGACGAATGAGGACCCGGTCTATCGCGGATTGAAATACATGAACCAAAAAGTTAAATGCACGAAAGCACTGTTTTCTGAATTATTATAACCCTAGCGAACACCCGCTCCGACTTGCACAAACGCTATTCATAAACTGACTGTAATTATTGTTGTTTTACTTGTATGTGTGTAGGTTCAAAATGTAGATTCCGAACTCGGGTTAGTTCTGAACCATCGGACGGTTATGATAAACTCTGTGTTCAGGTTTGAGGTCCAAATACAAGCTCAATCGATAGAAATTTCACGTCGATGTGCGTTGGTAGTCCCGTAGCCAGACCCCGTAACATTTATAGTCAATAAATTTATTATATCAAGTGCGTTGGATTCGCACAAATCTCGATCCTCGTTGCAGAAGCCTCGATAAAGTTACAAAGAAACCAGCTACGACGGACAAGTATTGTTTTTTTTAAAGAAGGGAAAGTGCCCGCCAAGTGGCTAGTGAATCTGTAACACATCCTGGCTGTCCTCAAGAAGGTCGGAAATTTCGTCCATGACGCCTTCACTGATGGGGTGTCGTGCTAGATCCCGCAAGCTGTCAAAGATATCTGAACTGCTAGATCGAAGAGGAACAACCCAATATGGCGTAGTGGTGCCATCCAATACCCGCATGACGTGCAACTGAAGCCGTCCTTGGCTCCATGCCGCGCGCGCAATGAAGTCTGTCCACTCGTCATCTGCTTCCTCAAGAATGGTAGACAGAGGCGAGTGGGCTGCTGAGTGTACCTCAATTTGGAGGTGCCCTGTGCAATAGTCGAAGAGCGTAATCAGGAGATCGCATGTGGGGTGTTCAGCCATGAACTCGACTTGTTTTTTGCAGATGGAAGAAGCATGCATGGTATAATCGTGGTGGAGGAGTGCGCGGATGAAGGCACGCTCACGGACGGTGAAGATCGGTTTGCTGAGTTCCGCTATTGCCTCTGTTATGTCAGAGGATTCGTAGATATGAACAGCGACTTACTGAGACTTAATGACGCAGATTGGTATGAACGGCAAGCCTTACGATGGGCTCCCTCTTGCCAATCGGTTATCTGGCATTCTCGGGAACAATAATACACCGATTTGCATCCCGAGCAGCGTTCGAAAGACGACTTTTCATCTATAATGTCGCACTGGGGCAGCATCAAGACGGGTATCACCAATCGCATGGGGACTAACCTTGAGATTGTCACAAGCTTTTTCAGCGGGATAGTCAACATCGGTGAGGACGTCAAACCGATCGTCCGTCACGGTCATGAAATGCTCCCATTCTCCATATACACTGCAGTTCTTGAACGCGTCGGTTGAAACGAGTTCCTCAACTGCGGCGCGGGACGATTGGAGTTGGGCGACAACATAATAGTAGAATAGGCCGGAGGAGATTGCCCTTCGTAACAGACTGCGCAAATGATGGTTGATCTTTCTAGCGCATGGGAGCGTCGCGCACGTCACTATAACACGGAGTAGGTCGGCATCCAGGGCTTCTTCGAGCATGAAGCATCCAGAGAAAAGAAGGCTGCAACGTAGCATCATGAAGCATTCGTCGAGAGCTAATCCTGTTTCCGCTGTGGAGGTCGTGGAGAGAGACATTATAGCGGCCACAAGTGCCACTACAAACCCGTGCTTAACTAATGTCGCACACAACGGCCCGAGAGGCACCAGTAGCCACTGGGTCTCCGCCTTGGGGTAAAGATCCGCTTCCACGATGAAACAAAGTAGGCTGTGGATGTAGGAGACATTGGAATTGGATCCCAGCGGTGACACTCGTTCGATCGCGGTGTGAATAAACTTGACTACCAAGTCGGCCAAGTCGTCCAAAGTGCCGCCAGCGCCTTCGACGATTTCAGCGAGATTCTTTGGGTCCGTGGCGCCACAATCGGCAAGAAAACCACGGAGGTCATTCAGCACCATTTCGAGGCGGTTGGGCTCGCTGACGTGAGGAAGAAACGTCCAAATCTTCCCGAGCACCACCCTGAATCCCGGTGTCGCACACATGAGCGCGTACGTCTGCGGATGGTCGTGGAAGCAGCCAGCGAACATGAGAAAGTCCGTGTACAAGATAGAGTCGGGAACGACGGTAATGCCTCGGAGGTGGTCCCGGTGCACGCGAATCCATTGAAACCAGAGCCACACGCGGGGCCACAAAGAGGTACCCACGCTCATTTCGGTTCTGATATGGAATATTGTGTCCAAAGATAGCACAGCGCGCGAAATGTTGTCTCTCGTATGGGGATGGAAAAGTTCGAGCTGTTCTGACGTAGGAATGTCCGCAGGGTCGAGGTTGGCGAAAAATACGGGGAGGATTGCTTTCCTATGCGTTTCGGATAAATCAACCAGCAAGTCATTAGCGCGTTCCACATCCTCAAGAGATCGGTTGTGTCCGCACGCGACGGTTGCGATCCGCTACAGAAACGTTGGTAACCGTCCAAGACTCGAGCAATAGTCGCGAATACGTACCCTGATGGACAGCGGTAGTACCTGTAGACTTTGAATCCGGACTGCGGGATGCATTGTAACGTTGGCGGTACGAGGTGAAGGGACAAAGACAAAGAGAGCGGTGGCAGTGTTTGATGTTTGGTTTCAATTGGTCGCTCGTGACCAAACTGGCATCACTGAATAATAACAATTGTAGCGCGCTTTGCGGCAGAGCCCACTAACTGCCAATATGCTGGCTTATTGAATGAGATTCACATGCATTTCTCTACTATCAACTTGCTTTGTAAATTTGAACATCTTTTTAATTGATCAGCATAATTACCTCCAAATCTCTAGCTTCGCAACTCGGTTACTCACTATGCATGGCATGTAAATCACCGCACAATAATTAATAAGTACAGTCTCCAGTCTAGGTACTGTGCTTATGAGCCCAACTCTCGCTCGGTCGACACGTCGACCAGCTCGCATTGGGCTCGGGGTTCTCGGTGGCTCGTGATAAGGAATCTGTAATGGGATCTCTATTAGCCTCTGGTTATATGTTTCCGACTCCTTCGTTTAAAATTGCTCTATAGTTACACAATAACCTGGAGATGTGTGCAATGCTATAATCCTTACTCAAAAGTTCAATAAATAAAGCCAAGAATTCAGAGGGTGATACAGTAAAATATAAAAGATCAACATAAGTATGCAGCAGTGATTGTAACCAATAGACAGTACAGTGGCCAGCAAGCACGATTAAAAGGCACATACTCGCCTCTTGTGTCCGTATCGCTATCATGAGGGCAGGAGGGAGGGCGTGAAGGAATCAGCAAGGAGGTGAGAGCAAAGATTATACAAGAGAAAATGCATACCAGAAGGAAAGAGGCAGAAAACTTGTGATATTAAAGTTCCCTCAAACCAAATGATTGGGCTCAAACCGATACTGGCGAACCTCAGATATCTAATTTGGAAAGGTCTGCAGAGGAGCTAATGGAAAAGACACCGAAGTAAATAAACCCGATCTGAGGTCACCATTGAGAATGAAGTCAAAGAGCAAGAAGATGGTCCTGGAGGACAAGACAGTGAAAGCAGAAGATAATTGCAACAGTTGAAGTTCCACCGAGTCAAAATCAATGTTCCTGTAAGTTTTTTGAAGCGTGCATTGAATTTACATAAAAAATCTGAACATCAAAAATTGAAGAATTGAATTCAGATAACTAAAAGCCCACCGAAGGATGCCAAATTTAGAACCCAACATATCACATTAGAATCAAACTCGCCTGAAATTTAAACTGATTCCAGTAGTTTCAATCCTTGAATCAGTTTAAATGTCGGGCCACTTTGATTGCAATTCGATACTTCAGGTTCCGGATAACACCTCGAGTGTACCTAAGTTTGGGAAGCTCCAACATACCCGCCTATCCCCACCCCAATATACTAGCACGAGTGTACCTGCTAGAGGTTCCCAAATTAGGCACACCTGATGTACTTTTTGAAGCCTAAAGTATGGAATTAGAATTAAATCGAGCTGAAATCTAAACTGATATGTGGGTTGAAACTACTTGAATCAGCTTAAATTTCAGACTGAATTGATTCCAACTCGGTACTTTAGATTTCAAAAAGCACATCGGGTCGGCACAAATTTAGTAATCTTCAGTGTGAAGGCGAATGATGGTTCGGCTTCACCTGGAATTCGATTTCTGTCTTATATTCAGCCTCAGAGCTATCGGAAAAGCCAAAAAAATATGCTCCAGATTGCTTCAGTTTGTTGAACACACTTCACATCCCATTATTGAGGAAGAAACTTGCGGTTTTTGGCTCCCACCCGTCGACCCGTTGACGGCAAGAAACAGTTCATACAGGGTCATACAGTACCGTCATTGAGGGTGAAAAATCCGCCACGGAACGGGCACGACAGCTGTCCTGCCATTGAGGGCAGTAGCCCTACTTGAAGTGGAGATGAACAAGAAGATTGAAGAGAATCTTGGCAGACAAGGCCCAAGTAACCACATCACACGCCTAAACCCGGTTATGAAAACGGCCGAACCGGGTAAAGAAAAAGAATGGCAAGGGAGGGACTTGAACTCACGCGCAAAATCCCCATTGTTTGATGATGCTTGGCCGTGGGATTGGACAAACCTGGCGGACACTCTATACCGTTAGTGCACTACAGGACCCACTATCTAAAGTTAGTGGGCATTCGACTTACTTACTCGTAGAGGAGAATCCGAGAGTTTATGTAAGAATGACTCAAGCCAAGGTCAACTTTAGAATTTGGCTCCCCCAAGTTGTCACGCAGAATAAGCCACTGCCCCGCGAATCCTCATAAATTAATTAGTCTCTTATAACTAGACGCCACAAACGTTGATGCTCGTACCTCGCATATTTGTATGAACTAATCAATAACACCATGCGAACACGGCTCACTACAGTGAGTTAGACAAGTATCACCGAGATTCTCCCGTTACGCCGTTTGTTGGGATGGAGGTATTAGTCATCACTACTTATATGTGGAACAAGATGGCATTGAAAGTAGTACTAGCTAGTACTCTTCTGTCACTGCAAATGCAGATCACCCGGAAACACGACCAAGTCGTCTCTCAAAACTACCATACTATTGTTAAGGGCGGCGAGGACCTCGTTCTTTCAACCTCGCCTGACAGCCACCCAGGGAAATGCATTACACACGATACGTCGCGAAAGACGCCTGTGTGGGGCTACGACTTCAAGGTTCAAGGTCAGCCAAGGCCGACCCATCATTACCCCTCATCCGATACCCACTAAAACCCTGGCCTCCCTAGTCCAGTCGGCTGGGAGTCTGTCTTCATCTCGGAGAATCCCGGTCCAGGTTTTGAGCACTAGCGATTTCTTTAGTGCCTTGGCGCCATACTTAGCTTTGTTCGTAGTCAGGCAATCAATATTTATTCTCATGTTCAGGGCATGCTTCCAGCGATTAATTATTTCGCTCACTGTGGAAGGGGCCTTCCCATTGAGGACTCTCTCGTTTCGTAGGCGCCAAATAAGATGGGCGGATTCTGAGATGGTAATTCTGTACAGACGCGACGTGCCCGCGTCAGTCTTGCCAGGGAGATTCCCTTTTTTTATGAGGCCACAAGCCAGTATTTCCCCCATCAGCGGGGGATCCATCGCCGTGCCTGTCCTGAGCTTCCAGAGTTCGGAGACCAGCTCCCAAATAGTTCCCTGACCATTCTCTTCACATTGAGTGAGAATATGCTCCATGCTTTCCGGGATGTTGCATCTGTTACATACTCCCCAATCCGCATGTAGCGGGAGGTTCAACCAGTAATTACCGAGGGGGTATCCGTCGTGGATTGCCATCCACAGGAAATATCGGATACTTCGGGGGAAATCCTTGTGGCGCACCGATTTCCATATCTGTGACTCTGCGGGGACGTCTCCTCCTTCTCCGGCCGACGTGTCTTGCGCGTATCCCATATTCCGGGATGTAGTCCGTCGGTCCAGAGCCTCCTGGTATGAGGGCTTGTCCATAGTTTGTGGTCTGATTATTTTGTAGGCCAGGGATTGGGTCACGCTCTGGAGTTTCACCCCTGGGACCAAGACTTTCTGAGGGATGTTGTAGTCTACTATGGGGGCCACATCTTTTAGCCGTCCCTCATCGGCTAGCCTATCGGCTCTCTCGTTTCCTTCTACACCAGAGTGGCCTTTCACCCACTGGAAGGTCGTGGGCGCGTTCCTCTCACGGACGCGGGCCGCGATTATTTTGATCAGGTGACCGTTGGCAGTGTTATGGAAGCCTTCGTCTTCCCACTTCTTTAGGTTCGTAGTCAAGCCGTCAACTATCAGCTTACAGTCGCTCTTCACACGCAGCGGGATGTCCTTGGGATTCGACTCAATTGTTTCCTTTACAGCTAGGATTTCCGCCACGTTGTTCGTTTGCTTCAGCTCTTGCGGGACTCGTATAGCTAGATTTCTGGCATCGTTCATCGCGTAGTACGCTCCGGAGCCTGCACGCGCGTCCGCCGTTCCATTCTTTGTCGCGGACCCATCAGTGTATACCACTATATCTTCCTCATCGGACTCCGGTTCCATTCGAGTGTCAGGCGCGGCGGGCCCACTTTTGAGTCCATCAGTGAAGTTCCGGAAAGTGGCGCTCAAGTCGCCTGTGGTGGTAATCTTGGGGTCGAAGACTTTCTCCCCCTCGTTGAGATTGATAGGCGGCGGCGGTGCGTTTTCATAGTCTTCTGGTTGGCCCTGCAGAGGGTTCCACTTGGGATCCAGGGAGTTTAATAACTGCCTGGCTTTCAGGTGGCATTTGTGGGGGTTGACACACTCCGGGCACTCTGCGCGGGTATCTTTACAGGCTTGGCATGCGCAGTTTGAGCGGTCCCGATGTCGCACATCACCAAGTCGTCTCGCGAGGATTTCGGTCTCGCGGACTGTTCAGATTTTATGGTGCGCTTTAAGGCATGTCACTACGGCTCCCCGGTTAAACAGGACATGGGTTGCGTTGCTCTTTATGTGGTACCAGATGGTGGCGTCGTGCATGATTTCTCTCGAGAACGCGAGGCCGTCCATCTGGACGCCTCTTTTGCTTGCAACGTCTAGCATGTCAACTAGGTCTTTTGGCTTCAGGGTGCGGCCTGTGTCCCACGCCTGGAGGAATATGCATGTTCGTAAGTTATCATCAACTGCATCCTTGAGTCGAGCTTCAATACTCATCGCTATTAGTTCGTCTGCTGCAAAGCCCCAAAGGGGCCGCGATGATCCGAGGTTCAAGTAGAATTTGAGCCAAGTTGCCGTAATTGCCTCGTTGCGGGCGATTAGGTCGAGGAGGTTGCACCCCCCCATTTCAATTGGTGCGTACACCGTTTCTTTGTTCACCACTATGAGGCTCTTGTCATTCCACAGGAATGACCGTACTCGGCGTTCCAGCCTCTTCTCGACATCGGGTGGCATCCCCTGGACCTTCGCGAGGTATTGGGTCATCCCCCCTATCACCATCATGATGATGAGTCTCCTCCCCTCCATCGTGGGGTGGCCTTTATCCCATCTTTCGAGGGCATCGTCGATTTTATCGATAGTCTTCGCCCAGGTCGCGGCCTGGTCGACCTTGTTTCCCACCCATGCGCCGAGGGTACGGATGGGTTCGCCCTCTTTGGCAATTTTTATATGGTCTGGGATCCTTGTCCCATCAACACCATTCGTTGTCCTGGACATCCGAACACGATTCCGGTGTGCTAACGTTCCTATGGGTATAATCTCTGTTTTACTTATATTAAACTTCGCTCCTGAAGCTATGCACCACTCCTCTAGGATGTCAAGGAGGGGCTGGAAGCCGTCCAGGGCTGATAAATAGACCAGCGTATCATCAGCGAAGAGGGTTGCAATGACCCGATCATCGACCTCCTTTAGCTTGAAGCCCTTGAGGCCTGATTGTCGCAGCGACTCCGTGAGGGGTTCAATTGCGAGGTCAAAGAGAAGGCAGGATAGGGGGTCACCCTGGCGGACTCCCCGGGTAACTTTGAACGGGTGCTCGCTCGCCACCCCATTAATCATGACGGTAGTGTACGCATCGCTGTACAGTGATTTTACTGTGTTAATAAAGAGGTCAGGGATGCCAAAGCGTTTGAGTACCTTCCAGAGATAATCATGTTCAATACGGTCATATGCCTTCTCCTGGTCAAGTGCGACAATTATTCCTTCCTGTTCAGTCGCCTCGGCGAGTTCGATTACCCTCTTTGTGAGCCAGATCTGATCGTATATATGTCTCCCTGGGACAAACCCCGCTTGCGCTGGGTGTATGAGTTGAGGTGCTATTCGGGCAAGTTTGATAGTGAGAGCCTTGGTGAATATTTTGTAGTCCGTATTTAGCAGGGATATAGGTCTGTAGTTCGCTATGTCCGCTGGATCGTTTTTTTTGTATATTGGTGCCATCCAGCTTTTTGCGAAACCAGTCCCAGGTGTTACACCGTATGTCTCAATGTCATTATATAGCAGGTGAAGTAGTGCTATGATATCGAAGGCCGGCTTCCCTTGGGATATGGCCGTTCTGAATCGTGAGTCTAGCACCTTCCATATTTCATATGGGATTCCGTTTAAGCCAGGGGCTTTATTGTTCGCGGACATCTTAGGTGCATGTTCTACATCGCCTCTCGTAAGTTTCGTTCCCAGGGATTCTGCTTGGTCTGGGGTGGCAATCCGCACCACTTTCTGCAGGACAATGTCTATAGTTGGGTCTCGGAGGTCTGGGGCGGAGTCCCCGCGGTTCTTTTGGATTCTATTGTGGTAATTCCTTGCTATAGTCGCCATCCGACTTGAGTCGGTCTCGAATCTGGTTGCACTCTCAGAAAGCGGATCATGTCCTGGCTTCAGCAGGCGGCGGAGGACTTCCCGTGGCTTCTTCGATTTATTCAGCGCTGACCAGTACTTTCCAATGACTTCACCCTCGAGTCTATTTCTGATCTGTGCGGATATTCTGCTCTTCGTGTGTTTCTTCACGTGAATCTTAGCGAGTCTCTCTGTCAACAACGCTGCCGTGAGTTTGACCTCCTCTTCGGTGAGTGCCGGGTTGTTCAGTACCTCCTCTAGGTCACCCTCCAGGTCAGCTATTTCCTGTTTGGCCTTGGGTATCAAGATCTTAGAATGTTCACGGGCCTTTTCCCGTATTTCGGACTGGAACCTTGCCCACAAGACCTGGATGTCATGCTCGGGGTCTTTCTCCGGCCAGGCAGCTGCACGTTCGATGGCTGTCAGTATTTGGGTGCCCCTCTCATGTATAAATTGCACGAGGATCTTGTCTCAGTTAATGTGGAGAGGCCAGACCCATCTTCCGGGGCCTGTGGTGGGTGCTCCCTCTTGCGTGATTCTCACCGAGACCATGCGATGGTCAGTTGAAATACCGACTGTCTTCATTTGCCAGTCGTATGCTTGGGCGTACTTGTCCCTCCGTATATATATACGGTCTATCCGTGAATGGGATCCGCCTCCGTTGTGGCGTATCTGTGCGTATGTATACGCCCGAGTCGTGGGGTAAGTCCTCCGCCATCCATCTGTCAGCCTGAGTGCTGTCAGTAGAAGATCTAGCTGTGTGGTGGCTGGTTCTGGGTCCATGTGGCAGGGTAACCTGTCTATGGCCTCCTCAACAATGTTTGTGTCACCCGCCATTATATCGGGTGTGGTTTCTGGGTTCAGGCGGAAGTAATCTCGCAGCGCTTCCCAGAAGTCCGCATTTTCGTTCAGCGCATTCGGCGCATATACCCCAAGCACGGTTAGTTTTTTGTCATCCCACGTCTGGACTTCTATTAACATTGCTCGTCCTGGGATGATGTCCCAGGAACGCAGGTTATCCGTATCGATGAGGTCTTTATTTAGGACAAAGGCAATACCCTTTGCATTTGGGGAGATTGGGTCCTCCGAGAAGATTATCTCAAGGCGTCTGCCGAATAGGGATTGAATGTTAGCATGTCGTACGGCACTTAGATGGCTCTCAACTACAACCAGTATACCCGTTTTGTTTTCCTTCGTAAGTTGGTTGACATGGTACCATTTGTGCTTTGGGTGCCATGGGTTTGGGTTCCCTATTCCCCTTATGTTTAGTGACGCAACTTGAATAGATGCCTTCAAGGTCTTTTTTCGTCTCCCACCCGCCGAGCGTCGGCCAGGTGGGCCTGGAAAAGTATGGTCCATGTTCAGTGGTGTGGGTGGCCGCGCCAGCCCTGGGAGCCCTCCCGCAAAAGGGAGGCCGTCATCGTCGCCATGTGGGGGTGTTGGCACGCGAGGGGGGGTGCTGTGATTATTATCGGACGTGTTTGGCGGCGGTGGTGTGGGATGGATAGGAGTGGTCTCCCCGTCCGGGAGCGCGGGTGGGTGTTGCGGTGGTGGCATGCGCAGTGGCTCATGCCCTCGTACCTCGTTATGGTCCGGTATTGGGGGATAGTTTCCCCGGGGCCTAAAGCCTTCAGCGATGCGCTGGTCCCCTTCGCTCAGGGCGCGGGGTCGGTGCCTTTGGATCGGCCCGAGGGGTTGGAATCCCCCTGCAGCATAAAGCTGATTCCCGTCACTGGGTGGGCGGGTTCGGTCCCTTTGAATCGGCAGATGCATGAGATGTGCATTGACACCTGCAATGGTGCCCCCCTGTGAGCATACTGCTCCAGGAGTTGTGTCCACGCCCCCCAGATTGGGGCGCGCGTCGGCCATTTCACCTCCACTGCGGTCACTGTCATCGGTTAGGCGGGTGCTGGTAGCAGAGCTCCCGCCGCCTCCAGTGCCCAAGCTGCCCGTCGCCGTGCCTGTAATTAAACCGTCAGTTGGTAGATTCCCGTACCGTGGGTTTGGAACATGGTTCCCGTCATTGTAGTTTGTAGTGGCAATTGTTATAAGAATAAAACAAACTGGCGACCTTGCAAGGGTCACCAGTCATACACGCCTTATCCAGGATGGGGTTGTGTGTCTCCTCATAGTACGTCTCTGGGGACATGCTATTCGGAGACACGCTTGGCCGGCGGACCTTAATCCAATAGTAGGATCCCGCCGTTGCGGCACAGTGTCAGCGAGGATGCTCCTCGGATAGTTTCCCATCCGAGAGGCATTCCCGCATTCACCGCACGTTCCCTTCCCCACGTCCTGTCCCGCTCAGTGAAGAAGCAGCCAGTAAATTAAGCGGGGTTGGGGTGCATACCGTTGTACATACGAGACATCTTCTTCCGAGCCCAGGCTCGGGTTCACTCAGAGAAATGGTGATAAGAACCTATTATCATTTTTATGCAGAGATATAAGAGCGGTACATTACGACGTATGTGTGTATGTATACCGGATTGTCCAGAGAAAATGTTAGGTGGTCATGCGTAAGGGAGTATGATAGGTGCGGGGAGGGCAGCAAGCAGGCTAGTAGCGTCCGCGAGCGCGGAAGCCACGTGTCATGACGCGCCCGCGGGGCGCGCCGCGGCGGTCACCTTCACCGTCATCCCTGTTGTTGTCGCTGTCCCCATCGAGCTCCGTTAGGAGCTCTTTGATACCCTTGGGGCCCCACTAGGCCTTATCGCGTTTGGTGAAGAGGCAGTTGAAGCAGGGGTGGTCATCGTACTTGCAGTCGGCGCACAAGTTGTGGCCGGTGTGGGCGTTCACGTGCGGCTTGAAAGCCTCGAGGTCGTCTGTGTAGGTGATGCGGAGTGTGGCACGGATGGTGTCCCAGAGGAGGGGGTCCTCGGTGCAGGGTTGTCCGAAGAGGACATATACAGGGGTTTTGTCGTGGGGGAGGAACCGGACGTCGAAGGTTAGCGCCCAGTTGAGGAGGCGTTGCTCGCGGGAGATCTTGCTGCCCCCCTGCATCACTCGGTCGAACATGCTAAAGAGAGGCGGGGAGCTGCAGATGGTGTCGTAGACGGCGTACGCGAGGCAACAGCCAGCAACCTCAGGGAGGTCCGAGATGTCGGTCTGGAAGAACCCGAAGGCCCACGATAGGCGCATGGGGTCGAAGGTGACGATGTGGAAGGCGACCGTGGGGGTGGCGGCGAAGGTGACCTGGCCGGTTAGGCGGCTGCGCGCCTCGGGGTCATCGCAGTGGGCGATGAGGGCGATGGGCGGGGGGAACTTGTCCGCCCTGTTCCCGAGGCCCCGGCGGGCTGCTTTCACGGCTTCCTTTACCTGGGGGCGGATCAGGGTGACCTTGCCTTTCCCCGCTACCTCCTCGAGGGGGCGGAGGATTTCCGCATGGATGTTGGAGAATTTGGACGCGAGGAGCCCGCCGTAGCAGAATAGGACGAGCCCGAGCACCGTCTCCGGCTTCTCCTTCGCGGTCTTGACGACGGCGTCGGCCATATTGTCGAGGATAACGTGGTCGGGGATGACGCACGCCGTCCAGCTCGGGTCGTTCATCTGGACGGTAGTGTACTGGGGGATGGCTGTGGGTTTGTCGGGGTCGTGTGCATCCAGCGGGCGGTGCGGGTTGACGTTTCTGCCTGCCAGGGTTTTGGCCATGAAGGCTTCGCGCGTTATCTCGCGGAAGACGGTGTCGTCGGTGTCCATTGGGTCGTCGGCGTCGGGTATGGCAGTGAGCGAGGGGGAAGGGGGGGCGTCTGGGGTGTCGACGAGGATGGGCGGTGTGGTGGACAGGCTCCGGGAGCGGGCAGTCACGGACGGTGAGGGGCTCGGGGAGCGGGCTGACGCAGATGGGCTCGGGGAGGGAGCAGAGGTGGACGGGCTCGGTGAGGGTGCTTGCTCAGACGGCGCCGGCGAGGGTGCAGGGGCCGGGGAGGGCGAAGTCGGGCGGAAGAACGAGTGGTCTTCTATTGGAGACCAGCCTTCGTCGTTGTGGGGGCCGTAGGCGTCGTACGCTTGCGAGTCGTTCACCGGCAGGGAGAGGGGGTGGACGGGGGGAGCAGCAGCGGGGCGGGAGCCCTTGTTGAGGTACCTGTGTGCTGGAGACTGGCGGTCGCCGTGGTCTGCGCTTCGGGTTTGTTTGTCTTCCCTATGCCTTTTTGTGGCCTTCTGCGGGGGCGTAGATGGGCCTCCGGTATCCAGCTTGTCTGTGGGTTGGTCAGGGTGATCAGAGGGCAGTGTCATTGTAGACGCACGGCTTAGTATCTTCCGTAGATTGCAGAGGATGTGGGGGGGTGTGAGCGAGAAAGAGGCTTATCGCCTCAATCTGATGGGGCCACGTACGCCCTCGCGTAGCGAGATTTGGTGGTGCGAGGCCGTTTCCTGGGTCTGAGGCCTGCGGGCTGCATCGTAGGGTGTTGGGGAGGGACGGGGAGTCGTCAACGGAGGTGTGAGGAAGCGTAATGTAGATTCATTCCCCCAGGACGTAATTAGGACGTAATAATGTATTTTAAGTCTTTGATTGACTTGACTTCGGCGTCTACTGCCGTCGTCTGGCTCTAAGGGCCCACTCCCGAAGGGAGGCTCCGCTTTGAATCGCGGGTAGGGGCGTATTGCCTCCCTCGTCGCGCACTGCGACGGGGGGAAGCCCACGGCCGCTTACCTCCACCAAGATGGTGGTGGTAAGAGATCACGAGACCCCCTAGTCATCACTACTTATATGTACTCGCCCCTGTCGTGTTACCGAACAGTACTCTTACTCTTGCTCCACGACTATCATGATCTCTTCACACGTTCCACTATCAGTCGCGCTGTTCATATCTGCTATATCCGTGAATCGTCGCTGAGGGGCAATTGATGGCTGGGCAGACAGGGGGTCCGTTTCATGTGGGGAATGTCGTAACGGATGCCGCCATAAGCACGACAGATACAAGTACAGCTTTATTAATATAATACAAGCGGTTGACGGCCCGCTCCGCGGCATCCCCTTTGCTGAGACTTAAATCGAAGTGATAGTCAATGGAATGGTTGCAACATAATACTATAAAAGAAGCTCCTCCCAGACAATATTAGTTGTACATGTAGAAAATTGTCTTCGTACTTTAGGATAAGAACATTTTGATTCGTGTCGATTATGATAAGCAATCAGGTCATTTTGGCGAATTACAGCCCGTTGGTTATTGTTGAGCATGGCCCGGTGAATGGCGCGAGATTGAGTATTTTTGCCATGAATATCTGCAGTTTGTTCATCAGATAGAACGGAGCGTGAGACCCTGCGAGCAACCGCATCTTGTCTCCTCCTATATTCACGATCAATGCTGTCTTTGCGCAAGCGATGACCCCTCGAGATTCACGTCGTAGACGACGCTGACATTCGGCCTCGGATTCAATCAGGTTGTGATCCGAAGTCGATTCCGTCATTTTTTTTGTTAGCTCAATCCGGCAAACGGCACCGTGATAAAGCAAGGTTCGAGCGAGACACGAAGAGACCAAGAGGATGTCGCAGTACTGCAGAGCAGTGGATGGGGGGAGAAAGTGACAACAAATCATTTACTATTGGGTAACCTCTAGAACAGAGCCACCAAAGGGCGGGAAGCGCTTACAGAAACAGGGAAAGGCAAGGGAAAGGTATTTCACAATTTGGAAGAAAGGTGTCCGAGGCTGTTTCAAAAGAAGACGAACAGCGGGAGAAGTTTTTGCAAGATGGAAGTGAAATTACCGAGCTTGCAAGGAAGTTGTCGCACGCAATAGAAAAGGGCAAATGAAGCGGGCAAATCCGGGCGATCAACCGGGCGGACTTTGAAAGTTTGAAGCAGAAGGACCAACGATGACAAAAAAGGTCAAATGAAGCGGGAAAATCCGGGCGCTCACCCGTGAGCTAATCAGCGGAGTTTCAAAGCTTCAGACGGACAGAGTGCTTAATTTTATAAAGAGGGTGATGTGGTCCGCACCAGCATGTTTAAATCCCGCCGCCAAAGAAATTGTATTAAACATGTATGTAATCTCTCTCTCTGCGTGTTGAAATCGTTGGCTCATCTACATCCCCGCTGTTTGCTTGCCATCGCAAAGACCCGCATCGCTCGTGGTTCACTACACTGGTCTACTTTCAATGCACTGTTGCGATATTTATGGTTAGTCAGGGGCAGATTATTACCCGCTGTCAGGTGCAACTCACATCTTTATTGCTCTGATTAACAGTTCAGCGCTAACCAGGAATATCGTCCGCCACAAGAGGGCGCTCGTGTAACACAGCAAAAACAGGTCGGACAACATGGTTTACCGCCTCCCCAGTGGATTCAAGGCGCAGTCTAGGGAATTCACACACTTCAGGATTCAAGTCTCAAACCCCGTTGAGTACCACCAAAAACACAGCATTTGGGCTATATATGTGTGTGAGTTTATCATTTTCGCGGGGGAAATAGGAACACTCATAATAGCGCAAGCGCCCCGCAGAAGTCTGCTGACAAGCTATCTGCCGTCATCCAATCTACGCATTCAAAGTGGATATGTGTCCCACGAACAGCAGTGGTCATTTAAAACACCCAGAACTTCACCTGAGTGCCAAGGTGAAACTTTGCTGTACTTCCCCGCACTTTTTCCTCGCGATACCTCGCATCGATGTATCATACATCATGTTCGAGCATTGCAACAACGTCACAATATCAGGAGGCACCTTCCATACGCAGTCGGAGTCGAGTGTGGCCCATCGCTCCCACGGCGGAAGTGCAGTGGAAGCACGGTCGTCTCTGCCTTTCCACTCTATCCGGCTGGGCGATCTGAACCTCCTCGCCGAAATCGGCATGGAGGATATCGTGGAGTATCGTGACGTGCGACGCCGCAGGACTGGAGCCTTGATACGGCGCCAGCGGGTTGCCGTTGGCACGCGACGAATCTACCAAGCCCAGGTCCTCGGGAATCCACGCAGTCTGACTGCCGTCATCTACCAGGGAACGGACTTCGAGAAGGTTCATTCCACTTATCCGTCTTGAACTTGAACTCTGACCTAGTTATTCAGTGGCGGAAAGAGGCCGAGAAACACGAAACGTTCCGGTAGGATATTTGCTACACAGGGGATGGCATCTAACCAATTGTAGCCATCCTTCTCTTGTTCAGTTGTACGCAGTCGCAATTGCCCGAGGCATGAATGCTCTCATCTACACCGACAGTGCGTTATTTCGTACATTTTCCTTTGAAACCCCACATTGATTGCGCACGTTAATCCAGGCCTCGTATCTCTGCTCGATGTGAGGGAATTCCACGCATGTTCGCCTCTCGCCTCGACATATGTGGAGTACGGAATAGTTAGTCTGAAGTTTTTCCCCTTTGTCCTTTGATATCCACTAATTTTGCAGAAACGCGATCTATACGTACGTTCGCTCTTCTGTGGTTCGATTCACATCCTAATAACCCTCTTCAGACCGCGTTTAAATACTGGGAAAGCACCACCGGGACGTGGCTCTTGTCCCCTGGCGCTCCCAATTACACTGCATGGATCCGCATCTCCACCGGTCGTCTCTGCATCGATGTCAGCGACTCGTTCTCTGCCATCAAACACTGCTTGGACGTCAAAAGCCTAGTCCGCGATCCGCTCTCGCGCGCAATCTCGCTCGGGTACTGCGAACCGGATTTGGATTTGAAGCTCATGTCCCGCCTGCACCTGAATGATATCCACGTCCTACTCGCGTCCAGGGCCAATTATGAAGCAACGGAGGTCTCTTTTCGCTTCGGACGTGTTGCGCTGGGCGCGATTTGGCCCGTGTCTGATGTGGCGCAGCTTATGCGCTCTTGCGGTGGCCACCTCAGCATCCCGGAACTCGTCACGCTCGACGATATCGTTTCAAAACCATGGTGGTATTGGGAGAACGGAATAAGGACTCCATGGGATCGAAAGACAGTTATGGCGAGCGGGTGGACACGGCGAGTCGCTCGCTGGAGATTTGATTTGAAGCACTCATCTGTCGGTAGCATCACTCTGCCTCCGGACGTGCAAAAGGCATATCATTTAACCACCCGTGTGAAGATACGATCTTCCATGCGTCGTAATATGCAAAAAGTCTGGCTCTCGCAAGCGAATAATGTGGCCCGCCAGCGCGGCGGTAAGATCTTAGATGTGTCTGTCGATTCCCTAACTAATTTTATACCTCATAGCTGTCAACAGTTATTGTAATTAGCACCCAGTTCCCTCCTTTGAACGTCCTTGACTTCAATGTCCTAGGTATCTCTGGCGGTGTCAAGTTCAGAATTTTTATTTGGTACCCGCAGGACAGCTTTACCCTCCGCGGAACATTCATGACGGACACACCTCCCTGGGATATATATCTGTTTATCTTCCAGCCCCGCACGGTCTGCATCGATGGATATCCTGTCGTCGAGATCCCACGGCCTAGGGAAGCACTTTACTGGTCGCTCGATCCACATGGTTCGACAAGGTTGACATCGGAAATGGCGGAGGAGTTGGGCGTCCCTCATGTTTTCCTTGAATCGTGGGTTACGGGGGCGTCATGGACTCAGCAGCAGTACGACATGTTAGCCGAATTCCACGACACAAAGGGATTCAACCCTTTCAGCCCTGACATCGCCATCACCCTCGGATATCCGCTGGTGGAGGAACGGACCACTCCTCGTACATCTGTTTCTAAAGGTTAGTGCCAACAACCTAGTTAATATATCTTCATTGAACGCTTTGCAGTTGACTCAGATGCGCTAGACCACGCGAAGAGGGCGTTGAAGACATATCCGAAAGAGCCGTCTCGGGGAGCCGTTTCGCGCTGCCCGCATTGGTAGGCGATGCCACTGCGTTTCCACTGTTTATCCCCCATGACTGCTACAGCGGCGGGCATTCAAAGCGCGGTGCTTCCGGATCTCGAAGTTCAGCCGATTCGCATGCACCGCAAGTATCGTAATGTTTTCATCCACGCCGACATGACTGCAGTTTGATTGACCAACGCCCTGCAAACGCTATCAGGCGACGGCCAAAAAAATTATGTGATCCCCTTATCCTGTACTTGTATCCTAGTTCTATGCTGTCTCACTCCAATGTCATCGATCCCTCTGTATAACTCTTCTGACGCTCATGGCGTACTTGTGTTAGGTTTAAAAGTATGAACCGTCTGATGTCAGCGAACATCGAGGTTACTCGACCAGTGATAGACAAAGAATTCTCGTTCAAATAGGCGTAGGTCATGATTAAATTCCAGAGAAAATGAACTTGAATTTCCTGGTATCGAGCGAGTCTTCCACGCACCTGACCACAATAAATGTCATAAACTGTGCCACATGAACTTTATTGCGCACAAACTTCGCTGAAACACCGCCTGACATCAACCTGAGATTCAGGACAAAATTCGAGATGCATTTTCAAGATCGAACATCTAAATGGTCGGACAAATATTCCTCCCGTCTGTCCATCTTAGCTGCTTGCCTTCAGATAAGTATCGTGCAGAGTTCATATGGCCGGTTCATGTTTTCAGGCCTTGGGTTGCGTGCGCTGACCATAGCGCGGCGTCGACCAATCAGATGTCCGTTTTACCCCATCTTCATCTCTCCCAACGTAAGATGCTGCTGATTAGTTTCTCAGAATCTTATCACTCAGTTGTACGGCGGATTCATCTTCAGGCCGATCAACTTTGCCAGCGTGCCATCGACTCTAATACTGAGATTTGGCGCCCGTCGCTCGTCCTGTATTTACATGTTAAACCTCTTTTTGTTGACCGCCGGAGTTAGATCTCGGCTGCGGACCCGAACCTTCACGCGACGGATCAACATTCGTCTGCGCGTCGACCTGCGTCGACCTGGCAACGACCAACGGCTAGTGCGCGTTCACGGCCTGGAGTCTTACTGTCTTACGGGTATTGGCATGCGGAAACTTGCTCGTCCCGCGACTCCCGTCGGGTACTCTTTGAAGAGTCTTTCGCATGTGTATCCCGGGTCGCAACCGGGCTGCAAGCCGAAAATTGCGTGGCGTGAAGATCCGCGATGGCGAGTGGATTTTGACCCAGCAGATTATAATGAGACCGAAGTCTGGATTTCACATGGTAAATTCGGAGCAGGGTTGCACGTTGCACCAGGTTACACCCGCGGCTGATTTGCTTGTGGGTTGACTTTCGGTTAAAGACCTTTAAAGGCTTGCCTTTTTCCAGCTTCCCCCATGGCTGCCGCGTATTTATACAAGTCCTCGTTCGTTAAACAATTCGGTGGAACCGAATTTGCTGATCTCCATGAGTTATCTCGATCCGGTGGTCAACATGTGCGGAGGTACTCGAAGATTCAAGGAATACAACGCACATGTGAGGGGTAACCTCGGCGGAGTTGAAATGCACTCTTTGAAACACTGATATCTGGATTGGACCATCGCAGTAAGAGATGCGAGAACCTTGTCTACATGGGGACCAGAAGCTTGCCGAATTTTTTGACAGAAGTGGGTGGGGCAGCGATTCCACGACGCAGGCTGTGACCCTCTAGGTCTTTCACCTAGGGCCTCTTATGCTGAGCACAGTAAGCGTCATTGGGCAGTCCGACGGAGAGCCATCCGAAATCGCAAATCACGATTTACGCTGCCGATTTCATCTTCAGCTAACACATGCAAATCGGACGCATGCATGCTGTTTCCACCATGCTCATCGTCCTGGCTCCAGTCATTACTTCCCCCACACATTAATTCCAATCCATAGTGGTTTCAACTTTTGTCAACTGCCAGTCTATGTGAAGACTCGTTGTTTTTTTATTAAAAAAAAAACCCCCTCCCCGAAATCTGACGTGCATGCAGATCCTTGTTGCAACGAAGACGAAATGACACAGAAGCCATCAGCTATGCCGATTGGCTGAGCTGATATGCAGGACCGGTGGAGACCTCTCGGGGTCTCTACGAGATAGAAATGGCCTCGCTAGGCTCGGTGGCTTTCTGGGATCTCCTGGGCCACGAAACTGGGCCAGGTGATGGAAAACGAGAGCAGAAGGTGGTGGTATATATGTACAAACAATCCCAATATAGCTACTAGCACCGCCACACCGGGTCTGTGTGAGTATAAAAACGGGAGGGCTTACCACGTGTCGTCCATCTCCTCCACGTTAATCCCCTTATTCTTTTAAATCACCAGCCATGCTGTCCTTCCAGCTGCTTTCCGCTCTTTCTTCTGCAGTTCTACTCGTCTCGGCAGCACCAGCGCCCGCCCCCCATCAGGAAAACCCTCCCCAGATAATTTGAGGTAATTGTGTTGAAATTATCTCAAATTATCGCCAGTTGTGAGGTTACGTCAAATGTTCTCAAATGTTCTCAAATTATGTTACCCAAACAAAGTTTGAGCAAATTTGAGCTAATTTCACCACATTTGAGTCGAGTTTGAGTCGAGTTTTCGGTCAATATGGGCCCTTATTCCTTCTACTTTCGCACATAGAACACTGCATAGTAACAAAACAAGTGATATTCATTGCTAGCGACAAGTATACAGGGACAAGTAATACATGACGGCGGCAACAATAATAAAAAAGACAAAAGATGTCGTACATACCCAGGAGACGGCCACGGATATCGGGGGAGGGGGACAAAATATTTGCGAACCGAACTCGAAGGCCATTCATTTGGCGGACTAGAAACGGGCCTGAACTTGTATGAAGGATGAGATTTTGACGACAAAATATTGAAGCGGTCAACGAGAATGAGCTGAGGGCGTGTAGCTGGGAGAGCTTGAGAGCGAAAGTGGTGTCCTAGCGTACACATGAAGGGGAAGGAGGTTTGAAGATAGCCGGCGACAGCAGGGGCAGAGAGAGCAGACTTGACCGACTTGATGATCGTTGCGGTGATTTGAAGTCATGACGATGCTGGGTAACCTCGGCGTTGACAGTCGGCATTGCTGCGCATTGATTGGGCTTGGCAGTCTTGTGGACACGGTGGCCGGGCAGTGGCGCCCATAATCAAGCAGCTGACGCCGATGAAATGACGGCCCGAACTTGAAATCGAACGGAGCAGAAGTGGATGGACGGATGATGGATGGACGGGTGGCTGCTGTCTTGCGTCTGAGAGGGTATTGCTCTGTGCGTAAGACCTCCAGTGACGAGGCAGCCGATGGTGATCCTAGCAAGGAGCAAATGGAGCACGAGAGCCCGAGGGAGCGCGGGGAGGTAGTGGTGGTGGGACGTGGAGGGCCTGGAGGCTCAGCATGGACGACGGTGAGGAATGGCGAGGAATAGTGGGGAAGAGAGTGGGAGTGAAAAGAGGAATGGTGCCACGTCTGTGTTTCATGTTGTTTGGCATCATCGGAGTTTGAATGACTTGAGGTGATTTCACTTGGATTTCACACGATTTCCGTAAACACCGACTCTCTCTTTTTGCCCATTCATTGCATTCTGGGCCTTGACTGGAAGAATTTGGCTTTCATGTCCGCTATAATGATTCTATAAACCACCCGCTAGTTCCCAGGAATATGTTCACTGAATGTGTTCGAATGTTCAGCAAATTATCTCAAATTATCGCAACTTTCGTGAAACTATATTGGGCTAAAATAATTTGAGCAACATTATCTCAAATTATCTGGGGAGGTTTGCTGATGCCCGAGCCTGCTCTACCACCGCAGCAATTATGGACTTGCCCTCGGGCCAGACACAACTTGAACTCGTTGCCCCGACCACCGCTCCTTTGTTCGTAGCCCTCGGTGTTGGCATCCAGAACTACACGTGCTCCAGCACGACCCTGAAATACACGTCCGTCTCAGTGAAGTCTCGCATGATAGCGCGCGACTTACTCACTTGATTTAATTTCAGTTCGACCGGCGCCGTCGCGTCCTTGTTCGATATTTCCTGCCTGGACACCACGCCCGCTTTCACGTCCGTCCAAACTGCCGCTTTCACGACGTGGAGCGCGGCCCCCGCAGGCACGTCGGCCAACACCGTCGGCGCTAAAGTCGGCGCACCCGCCCTGCTCGGGGTACGCTTTGAACATCATGCTCTCTTCCGATTGTCAAATTGTAACTCACTATTGACAGTACCATTACTTCGTGCCCTCGCCCACCGGCACCGCTATCTCGCCAAAGTGGGACTTCACCTCCACCGGCGCCTTCGCGGGCAACGCCACGGCGTTCGTCATCGGCTCCAAGGTCGGCGACGTGGCCGCGCCCGCGGACTCCGCCACCAACGTCGACTGGCTCGCGCTCAACAATTTGCAAGGCAGCCTCGCGGCGCAGATCTTCCGCGTCGACACGGTCAACGGCCAGCCCCCCACTTCGGTGAGAGTATTCCTTACTTGATCGAGCCCGATGCAGAGGCTCAATGTTGGCATGATTGTAGTGCGTTGCGGGGACGGCGGATATATCGGTCAAGTACACCGCGAAATACTTCCTGTATTAAGCGGCGAGCGAACGATCCTACTTCGGGATCAGTTTCATTTATATAACTTAGAAGTCGAGTTGCGACGCACCAAGTTTGCGAAAATAATAAACTGTCATTTCTTCTTCGTGTTCGTGCGTTTTGAGGATCGGTTTACGTCGCACCGCCCTGAATCCCAAACATATCAACGTCCGACCAAAGAATGAGTGACTGTCTCGACTTGGTGACAAAAAAGGACCTGTTCCTGTTGATTGTGGGTGCGCTGCACATCGAATTAGATTTCGCACCTGGCCAGTCTTGTACCATGGGTCCCCTCAGATCAATACAGCCGTCGGAGGAGAGAAACAAAGCTGGTCTAGTCTGATTTCTTAAAAACGGCGAGAGAGAAATTGAATGCTCATAGACAGATGTGTTCAGCTCAAACAGTCGTCGGAGGAGAGAAAACAAAGCTGGTCTAGTCAAATTTACTGAAAACGGCGAGCAAGATGTTGAATGCGCATAGACAGATGTGTTGCTTGAGCGAATTGCAGCTCGAGGTCATTAATATTGCCTCGCAAGAGAAAGGGGACCCGCAAAGAGGAGTTTGGGACGTATAACGCGATGACGAGGAACGGGGTGTTTCAGGGTGCGCCATTGGAACGTCCATAAGAATGTCATGGTTGTGTAGATTGCTGTCGAGACGCTCTGAGTCAGTGTACGAGGTCTATGTGAGCCACAAAACGCCTTGGCATTGAACCAATCCAAGTGGTGGCCTGGTGCCACAAATTGGTGTGGTGGGAGGACGAGACACGCTTCCATCGGTGGCGATGCAACTCGGAACTGCGATCCGACTCGACCACGTTCATGGGAGCTCAGAAATCGATTTTGCAAATCTATTGGCTTGGCGTGCGTGTGTTAGGAGGAAGAAAAAAATGTATAATACAGTAAAACGCGGCTCTCCGAAGACATGAGGGATCAATTAAACGCTAGTGAACGTCGACTCGTAAGGGTTCGTGTTACACGCCTAGGGATTCGCTCCACCGTGAGATAACGAAGCCGTCAGTTGGACTGTGCCAAGTCCCCGCGCTATCTCTGCGCCGATCTTCGTCCGCCGCTATACACATCTTCTCTTCACGAGGGCTATAGGAGTTGTAGCCGACTCAAAGTCGGCGACATCGGCGATCCAATGTGTTGAGTCGTGATGCGCCCGCGCCGGATGCGACGAACGGATATGGTAGGGCTCTGCTCCGCCACATGTGCGCGCGTGCGCCGGAGCTCTAGCCCCTTACGGGCTTCGTGTTTCTCGACGGGAGTCGCGGTGCGTGCAACTCGTAAGTGGAGCAGAGGAAGTAGCGCGGCACAGCAGGATAGCATTCCTGAGGGGCACAAGCAGAGGAACGAGCGGGGCAGAATCAGGCTTGGGGATTGGGCATTGACAGGCTAGACGTCTTATACGATTCGTGTAGGCGTTATGGTGGCCACACCAGGCGATCAAGCTATATATACGTGTTGATTGGTGGGCGAATGTATGCGCACCAAATGCCCGTACGTACCCTGCGTCACACGTGGAGCAGGTGGTTTAAAACTTCGGTCAGCGGTCCGGAGTACCTGTTGATCGGGATTAGGGTGGAAAATAAAACCAATACCAAAAGGAAAATAAAACGACGAATGAGGTGAACGCTGCTTCGGCGTGGTGGAATCGATGCCTCGCGACGAGGGTGCGTATGTACTGGGCGGCGGATTTAGTAACAAGAAGTTCCGAAGATCGAATGGATGTGACTAAATTGAAGGTAATTTGGTTGCGCACCAGCAGATCTGGATTCGGGTCAATTGGGCTATTGAGTCTGAAGCTCCAAAAAAGAGGAAACACACCAACGTGTTCTGCTTGGGCAAAAAAATTGAATGAAGATGAACTATGAGATCCTTCCGATATGATCATAAAATTTCCTTGGCGCACACTTATGACTTGCCCGAGGAGGCGAGACATAAATACACGGATCCATAGACGAGCGTGGAACATGCGACGTCGGTATGCCGACGGGGAGCGACCTCCAATCTCGAACAACCGAGATCTGCTGCCCGCAGAGATTATATCCAGAGACAACGACATGAAATGAGGCGGTTACAGAAAGCTCTGCGGGATGGCAAAACTGGCGGGATATGGATCAAGCCAAGACTCTTATGTGTATAGTAGTTCAAGGAAATGGATACCAGGATCCGATTCATGACCACAATACGGACGCTAGATATTTCAAACTGAGGAACTGCTCATGCGGCTAGGCCAGCAATCGAGCAATTGTATACGACCCCGGTTGGACCCTAGTGTAGAGCGCCTATCAGTGGCAGTGCCGATTCGGCGATTGCCGGATAATCACTTGTCTGTTTTGATCACTTCGCGCCATGACTGAACCTGATTTGCGTAGGTAAATAAACCACTGTACGAACAGAAGTGTTGTTCTTTCCAAGTCGTCCCATCTTCAAAGACACTTAAATTTCCCAGCTTCAGATGGGTGTCAACCAGATTCTGAGATTCATCATTCACGAAATGTTCTGCCAATTTTCCCCGCTCAGCGATTTCTTTGAACACATCAGTCTTCTTGATATGGTATTCGCATTCCGAGTTCCGAATGCAGGACTTGATGCAGCTTGCGTCCCCCGCATTCAGAGACACCATCCGGCTTGGATCAGTGTTTCCGCCGATGAGACGTGTACATCAGGTGGCCGAACATTCTGACGACAGCCCATGCACCTTCCGCCGCGTGTATCGTCCGCCGACAAGACAATGGCAGATGGATCTTCTCAAGAATTGATCTGCCCAAATAAGATCCAATACAGTCGTTTCGAGGCTGATCTGTTTTGAACAGCTGTTTCAACATAAGAAGATCACGCCTCGCTTGAATAATACTCATGTATCCTTCCTCAATATAACTGTCAGGGCAAACATGTCTCTCTACCAGGACCAGGACCAGGACCAGGGACCAGCAGGGATGCTTTGTACCTGTACCTCGATATACATCGGGAGGGAAGCTCACTGTTCCACTCGTGGGAAAACAGGCCTTGAAAAAGGTATAAAAGGAAGCCAACCTACATGAACCTCATCATCAACCCACAGCGAAAATCCAGAAATCAGCCAATAAATCCAGCATTTTTACCACAATGAAAACAGCCTACATCCTCGCAGGACTCGCCTCCCTCGCTGCGCTCACCTCGGCGTCGAACTGCACGCCCGGGCTTACGTACTGTGGATCGGGTCTCATTTCTAAAGGTACCCCACATGCCAGCTGCGAATACTCCAGCTTATTCATCTGGCACAGGAAACTATCAAGGCCAGATCGACCAGGCGCTCTTCTGCGCGGGGGTCGTGGAGGTGGATTCGGGCCACAGCTCGCTGTTTTTCTGCGAGGGAGGGGCGGAGGGAGTCGTGTCATACGTGACTTCGTGCGCGGTGGGAAAGTGCATCG
Source organism: Mycena epipterygia (assembly GCA_029281465.1). Lineage (NCBI taxonomy): Eukaryota > Fungi > Basidiomycota > Agaricomycetes > Agaricales > Mycenaceae > Mycena > Mycena epipterygia. The sequence goes on along the minus strand of JARJCQ010000031.1, from coordinate 110,577 downwards.
ACGGTGGGTCGGGCAAGAACGACCATTGCTAGGGGATTCCTGGGCGGACATGATGTCGTTAACCTGTTGATGTGATTTGGATAGCGGCTGTGTGCGATCGCTGTTTTCCAATATGATATTTTTCTGAATACTGCTCAAAGGCAACAGTAAAGACGGAAATTGCGTTCAAGTTTAGGGAAAATGTCCATCACAACTGCAAATCGCGAGTCCAAACTGAACTACACATTCTGGCTGGGCTGGTTGACCCACATGAACGTTTTTATTTTGACTGGCTCTATGAGGTTGAGGGTCTTGGTGTCGTATTCGAAGAGTAGGCCGCTAGGATCAAATCTTTATCAGCGAAGCAAGAAGAAAGATGAAAACCAACACATACCTTACTATAGGAGGAACCATTCTCCTCGAAGAAGGGATACTGCAGGACGTAGGTTCCGAGGATTACGTCCTGGTCGTCGATGTTGAGGATGACGGGACCATCCCACCTGGATCAAAAGGAAATAAATAGGCATAGGTTATCGTGGAGAGGCGATTCGCTCACGCACCCTAAACTCGTGACGTTGGGAGGCACGAAGGCGTCAGAGCGGACGACCCCCATCCCGAACAGGTTGTTTCCGGTGACACTGACGTCCGAGTAGTTAAAGGTGATGTTCTGCCCGTTATGTAGGAAGATATCGGGCGGCCGGATGATGGTGGCGGAAACAACCGAGGACAACGTGAGAAGGGCGGCAACAGAGTGCATGAGCATGGTGAAAGTGTGTCTGAGATGACTGGAGTGTTAACATAGGCTGGAACGTTGCCACCGTTCCTCCTCGTGCGGATGAGACGGAATCAGGAGATTCGGAAGCTTGTGCGCATATACATGAGATGAAACTCCGAGATGACGGCAGTCAGGACGTTATGGTGATCGGCCAGCGGCTGCGCGAATCCCTTGAAGAAGCCGCAGAAGTAGCCGGTCAACCAATGTGAATAGATCTAGCTGCGTCAGACTGGGGCTGCTCTTCGCCATTGTCGTGAACAACGCCGGACCCTGGCCATAAACACTGTTCTGCCAGTTCGCGAGACACGGTGTAGAGGAATGTGCAGCCGTTGAGGAGTGAAAAGTTCTCCTTCAGGGTCCAGATGCTTGATACCTCGTCGTGGTCTGAGTGTCCACCGTTCAACTAAAAGATAGGCAGTGGAGAAATAAAATGAACTTGCCTTGCAAGTTCTGGCCCAAGCCGGGGAGGTTAACGACAGAGGGGATGCCAACCTTTTGGAGCGCAGTGGCGTTGCCGATACCCGACAGCTGAGATACAGGTGTGAAAGAATTGTTGGAACGCATGAGGAAAAGTAAAATGCCATGAGCTAAACGAATGGCACGTCAGACGTGGCGTAAAAATTAGAAAAGGCATCGATCCGACGAAGGTTCCGCAGGTTCAAATATTTGACATGTTTCCTGGCCCCTTTCGACGCCAGCGTTCATACTACCGCATTCCGGCGGCCGATTCTGCCCTGCATTGGTGGATGCCATGTTTCGGGACCGACTGTTCAGCAAGTGATATCCCGTGGGCCGGTGCACCACTGAGAACTAGTCTGCGACGCACGAGCTGCTGCTGATGCGTCTGTTGGTCTGACAGAAGTAACCATTGTCGAAGTCGCTCGACGTTCCTTTTTTGTTTCAGAGATGAGCCATTGCAGCACAGTCGGACAAGGGGAAGAACGAGTGAATGGTAGGAAGCAAGAGCGCTGCGGTGGCTGTGTCGTCATCACTGATCCGTGCAAGGCAATTGTCAAACATGACCACACTTCCCACTCTTGACCCTCATGTTGTTTCTTGGTTCTCGTGAAGGCTTGGATCTACTATCTGATCGCTTCTCACCGATTCTGTGAGGAGCTTTGTCTCACCGTAGCCCCAGGATTGTAAGGAGCTTGCCAGTGGGCTTGGTCGAGACCTGGACTTGGGCTTGTCGGCTCATCCCTTTGCATTGAAGAAATCCGCGGTCAATGTCTGTCCACGACTCTCCCGCATTCAGCCCACTTTTGCTGTCGAATCCACCTCCCACTCGCGGGTCTGTGACGGGAAGGTTCCACAAACAACCGCGCCACCGGGTGTACTACGACCGAGTATGGTCGTCGTCCACAGCCAGCTCCTGGGGCCTCTCACTTAGGACAAATATCGCTCCAACGACCGTATAGGTGCGAGTTCCATGGTGCGAGCTTTCTGCCAGCAAAGAAAACTCACTCAGCCGAATGAATTCGTCTACAACGGCTTTCTGGCAGTCGAACGTGAGTTCCCCCCATTCATCCATTTCTGTCACGTTTCTGCGTATTTTCCGCGCAGGCATGGTGTCTACCAAGACATTAACTATTACCACACGCTCAACTTGACGGATTAGGACACACCTGATGGACTCTCAGTTGGCCGTGTCGCTCCCCAAGCGCGGATCTGACGGAGGCTCGTACTTTAATTGCCATGGTGACTCTTCTCATTCGTGCAAGCGGATTCCGGCGAGGGCGCTAGTTTATTGCCCAAGTACAGTTTGTTTCCGCCGAATGCTACTGCGCGAGGATATCACGCACCCCGCGAGGCGTTCATCTAACAGGCGTCGACTGCTTACATTCCATTTGTTGGTGCTCACTGAACGCAGGTCACAACGGGAAGAAGGATGATGTCCATCCATAATACAACGAACAGGTAAATGTACATGGAAATCTGAATCATGCCGCGCAGTTCGTCAATACAAATTCGACATAGTTGGCCATGATCCGATGCGTCTCTTTGGATGGGTGTCTGTTGCACAACACAGAGATTCTTAATGTAAGTACACTCCACCCTGAAAAAAGCGGGGCCCACGCACCCAGGGAGCCAGTAAAATGTGGTCAACGGCGTCGCGCACTCGCCGGACAGGTTTGTCTGCTGCGCATTCGGGATGCAGTCGCCGTCGGACGTGTACCCAACCGCCGCAAAGCCGGGCGACGTCCCCAGCACGGCGTCCCAGAGGGGCGCGAAATCGACGTAGGCGACGTTGAGGCCCTGCGCACGTAGGTGCTCAGACCATTGAAGACCGCTTGCTTCCAGGCGTCGCCGATGACAGCGTGCGTCCCGTGTCCGTAGTCGTCCAGGACGACGATGTTTTTCGCATTTGTGGGTGCTGCGGCGAGTTGCTGGATCTGCGTGAGGAGGTCGGCGGCGGCTTGGGGGAGGTGGTTTCCGTCGGCTACGTAGATCATTGTCAGCTCGGAGTCAAAGGGCTGCATGCAGAGCGCTACATACTGGCAGTAGCACTGAAGTCGCTAGAGAAAAAATGTCAACATCCGCTAATATACCCAGTTAATTTGACGAAAGCTTACTTGATTCCAAAGAAAACTGTGTAGAGCGTCGTGGACGGAGTTAGGACATTATTTTGGCTGAGGAAGAGAGCGGCTATAATCGTTGTTGGACCAAATTATTTCATTCAATCCCAAACGCATTGAAGGTGCACCTTGATGGAGGAAATCCGACTGGCCTGCTTTGCTCGGCCAAAGGGTCACATTCACGACTGCGCCAGCGACCTTCGTTTCAATAATCAGCAGTGTGCAGCGGGCAATAATTGGTGGAGAGTGCGCGTACAGCGTAATCCCTGATCGTAGCACCCAAGTCGCTTGCGACATCCTCAGCCCAGACAGGCCCGTCCGTGACCCGACCACCTGCAAGGGGGCTGGTGCCAAGGACAGCCGCCGGAAGGGGACCTCCATCGCTGCGCCCACCGGAGGTGTATGAGTCCTATACGCCCGGCGGTCAGAGGCCCGAAAACACGCATAATAAAATTAAAAATATACTCCGAAAGCGACGAGCGTTTTGATTCCGCTCGTTACAATCCCGGCATTAACGTTGGCCACGGTCCCACCAAGCTTGCCACACGTCGGCGTAATAGCTAGGTGGACACCGTCGTTTTGTCGCGTGACCAGGCCTGGCACACGTACGCCGGCGGCCGCGACGACCGACAAAAGTGCGAAAAGTGGAGTCCAAGATTGGTGTATCATGACGTCGTAGTATTTCGAATGTTGATTGTGGGTACATACGCACTTCTTAAATACAAGTTCCAACTGCAGCCGCCAGAACATGAGAATTAATCGCGGTCCGCCGCTGCCCCTTTAGCACTGGTCCAGGTCTGGTGGGAACGGCCCCCGGCTTTTACACCGGACTTCAGCCGAAATATCCAGTAGCAAATAGTCTCTGGTACATACCAGCTGTTTTGGGCACTGTATGTGCCAAATATATCCGCGTCTATTTTATAAACCTCGTTCGCGGGTACGTGCATCTTGGACGTGTCGTTCAATCCATCAGGATTTTCTCACAAGTCGAGGTGAAGCGCGTAGCGATTCCGATGTATGGTACCAGCGACGGCAAGTTGCATTCATCGCACATTCTTCCCAGACCAATCCAGGGGCCAGAGGGAGAATAGGGTCGGCAGGGTCTAGTGCAGTTAGTGGCCAGATTTTAGAAACTGGAGGAGCGCTGCTCTTAATTTTCGTATGTGAGTACCGGACATATAGACACGCGATCGCGGCTTGAAGACGAGAGACTACGAGACCAAGGAGGTAGTGGGCCGGCCTGTGATTCCATCTCGGTTCTTTACGATGTGCATGGCCTCAATCACCACAATTCTAGGTTAAAACTTGACGTGGTGTGCATGAGATGAACTCACCATCTGATTCTGCGCAGTACTAGGCGTTTCAGATACGAGCTCATTAAGCTCTCGGGTACGGGGAACGAGCTAGAATTGAGAAAACATCCGTCAAGAGAGACTAGCTCTCGAACACAGAATTCATAGCGTTAATACCACTGGTGCCACTGACTTTAACTTTCAAGTTCTGTCCCATACTGTGAGGTAATAGTCGAACGCGGGACACCGACCAGGTAGGTCACATTCGTTATCTGGAGAACAAAATGGACATCTCCCACTCTTCAGAGGTCCCACTCCCAGAGGCTGCCAGAGCTTCGCACGCGCCAAAGGAGAGGGGAATCATAGGACCCTTGATTATGGTTTGGGAGGTCGAATATGGAGTTCGGACAAAATTTATGATCTGGGTCGCCAATGTCAGAGTAAAGTTCGGACAAACAGGCAGGACAATGGTGAGACCTCGGATCGAAAGTTCTGTCCTGGAATCATCGTGGTTATGAATAGGGAGGTAGTCACGTGAGAGGCGCGTCTCGCGAATCGTGGCCAAACAAGTACAACGCACTAGCAAGTCAGAATTTCTTGGAGAGTCTTCCCTAATTGAAGCCACAATATCAGCGCAACACCTGTATCACGTGTCTTGCACCAAAATGCATTGCTCGGTCCCCTGCGCGTTCGGACGAGGTCCGAGTGAATTTTGTGATTCAAATTGCACCCGTTCCTTCCTTGCCTGTTGCACCCAGACATATCCAATTTTCTAAGTACGCTGGCACCTGGGGCGTGGTAAACACTCTCGCTCTCTGTACATGAGAGCCCCAGGTTCGGCTCCTGGATCACCATTTCCTTTTATTTATTAGCTTGCTAACACTACATTTTGATGGCCCCTCGACCAACCCTCGGCCGACTTGTGCGATGTCGGTTGAGGTTAGCTGAGGATTGGCCGAGGGGCCATCAAATGTAGTGTAAAGTGTACGAAATACTGAGTAGGATATTCAGGTGGAAGGATGGGAGGTAATCGAGCGTGGTGTACGGAACACCCTCCGCCCACCAAAAGATTGGTTGGGAGGAGATTCAGGTTGAAAGTGCATACAGGAACTCGAGCCTGGTGGACGGCACACCCTCATATCACCCACCCAGCCCCAAGCCGAGCGGGCGTTCCGTGCACAAGTCAATGGCGAGTGTAGACACGCTCCCAGCGTTACAAGGTGCTTGCCCCAGCTGTTGCGAGAATACTGAGGGTGAAATAAATGGTTTATTATGATTCCAGTAGGTAGTAGTCGTGGAACAAAGATGAAACAATTTGTGATGATTTCAGATAAATAGCAAGACGAGAGGGGTCCGTGCGTATGTGAGCGTAAGAGTCGATGTCTGTCTCGAGGAGGGTAGGGGTTCGTCGGAGTCTCGGTCAAGAGGAGGAGTGGGCTGGGCTGGGCACTCGTGAGCAATATGTGAGGTGAAGTGAGCGATAACAAGCAGGTCCAGGTAGAGGGGGAGGCGGAGAAGGATGAACATGTGCCACGATAAGATGGGCGTATACGATGATAGCGTAACATGTCCATCCGCGATTTTGTAGTCGGGCCCGTCCGTCCGTAATTTCGTGGGCGACGCAAATGCGTCGGGTGCATGCTAGTGAGTCGTCCGGTAGCGTGAATTTTCCAACGCGGTTTTGGCTGAGTCGGAGGTTGTGCGAGGCGAGCAAATCAAGTATCATTCTAAGAGAACGTAATGCCCTGCACGTCGACGGCTGTAGCGGGCAGGTGCGCGATGACTCTGACAGCGACCTTGGCGAATGGATCAGTCAAGGTCTCGTTGACATTCGCCCGGTGTTCTCTCGCTCGCCTGAGGATTCTAACGGCTGCAAATACCTGCAACAGTTAGTCCTAATTCTCGACTTTCATGACATGCGCTGAGCTAGTCTGCCTGCAGCCGTGTATGGAACGATAGCGCGGACAATGTGGAGGCGTACAGTTCAGGTGTCGCGGTGAGTGCTTCATTACCGTAATGTAAGCCGCGCAACTCGCAAACACCGATTTAGTTCCTCACATGTGGGTCCGCGAATGTTGCGAAAGAGATCAAGGCGACACTGGTGAATATAATCAAGACGGGGGATAACGTGAGTCTTGCGGCGGCAACGGAGAAGTTTGAGAAGATCACCAAAGGACGATATGTCATCGATATTTTCGACTAGACTTGGCGCAGTTATATTTTGGGAGTGGATAAGGGCCTTCAAATGGAGATTTTAGTGAACGAGGAGGAAGTTCTTCAGTACGTATACAGAGAGGCATGCGCTAGACTACTCGCGGTCCATTCAGACTCCGCTCTTGGTTTGAAGTTAGTTTAGGCACTTCTCAATCTTCGCTGTAGATGCCACCATCCCCGCTGTGGATTCCGCCATCGCTGAAAAGGTGTTGTGGACGTTTTAAGGAAGGGTCATGGGCAGAGGGGCGTACGGTATTTTTAGTCCGCCCGGTTCTGATTCACAAACGATCTGTATCAGTCATTGTGAAAGACTTGTGGAAGATTGGAGACTAGTAGCATTTTTCTGAAATCAATCACACGAATTAGCATTTTTCTTTTTCGTCGTTTGTTGGGAGGATTCGGCAACACGTGACGAAACGCGTGTTATGAAATGAGGCAAACAAGACCACATCGATGAACATAATCAAAACGGAAAGATTTTGGCATGGTGCATACATCTGTCAGAGAATTTCAAGCAACCTCGATTTTAGTGAGCGCGGTATGTTCGGTCCCCCTGCTGGCCAGCCAGGTCTCGGGTCCCTACACACAGGCCAATCAGCGGTGTTTTTCTAGGGGCGACAAACGCGTCCTAGGAGTATAAATAGGAACTGCTCACCGTTTGATTTTTGAGTCGTCGATTCTTAACTCTCCGCGTGAGCCATTCGAGCGACGTAACGCCCGGGTCGAACTTCTTGGGGTCGGTGGCATTTGCGACGGCCGCAGCAATCGTCGGGCTTTCATCCAGCGCGCGGAGGACGACGGAGTTAGCTGGGCGCATAAAGTACACCAGCGAGTAGCGGTAGAGCGCTGCTTGGTCTCCAGGGGGATTGCTGCGAATGTGATCATAGATGAGCAAGAAATATGCCGCAATGGAAGGGATTAAGGCACACGACACGATGAAGGTTAGACCGCAGAATTCCACCGCTCAAGATTACCATCGCGTCGCCGATATTGCAGATCGCATGCCCGGGGATAGGCTTGAAATCATGAGGATGGATCGTGAGTCGGATGATAACAAGGTACCTTGACATATTGCCAAGTCTCTGCACCGGGAACGAATACTTGAAGACCTCCCAGACGATTGTGCAGGAAGGACTGGGAGGATAATGAGTTTGCGATTGATGTCAGGGATGACGCAGAGATACCAGTGATCCAAAATCTGGAGGAGATAAGTCCATAACAAATGTACGAGAATGGGAAGGACACACCCGTATGCGCGCTGATGACCTGCCTGTCGACCATCGGCGAACTAAACGTCGAGCGCGTCTCGCTCCCACTGTACTCCTCGCGGGGGTGAAGCTTCAAGAGCGTGCCTTTCGGCAGCCCCAGCTTGTCGTTGAATACGTCGAGCAGGGCGTTATTCACAGCCAGTGATTTCTCAATAAAGGGGACAATCGTGGACTGCATGCGGACATTGACAGTCGACGGATACGAGCGCCGTGCCTGCGTGGGCCATGCCAAGGCATCGTCTTTTGCCACGTTAAGGTATTCCACCGCGTCCACCTTCCCCGAGGCATCAATCGCATTGGCACCAGCCGCTTTATATCTTCACCGAGTCCCTGTCAGTGATCGCGTCGCTGCTGCGGTTTCCGTACGACGTACCCGAACGACATGCCATCATCTCCCTGCTCGTATTTCATCTTCTCTTCCAGCGGCAACGCCATCGTCTCAACCGCCATGTCAAACATCTCGTGGACCTGCTCGTCCACGCCGTGGTTCTTGAGACTGCGAGGGGAATCGTCGACAATCTCTTACGAGCCCCACAAAACCCGCACGCACTACCAGAAGCCGAGTTTCGTGCCGGCAGTCCACAGTCGCTCGATCTCCTCCGCGTCGCCCGCCTTGATGCGCTCGTAATCGACCACGAGCAGCGGATGGGTCGGGATATTATTCGGGAATGGCGGGAATGTCGAGTCCATGAGAACGCAGTTGGGTCCCGGAGGCTGGGACGCCGATGCATCGTTTATACGCCTGCGCTCTGTCCTCGTGATCACCGCCATGCCGCAATCACCGTTCGGGAGGCACCCACTCACCCCCGAGGACTGGTCCAGTCTATATCTGAACAGATTGAGTTGGCAGATGCGCTTGGATCCAAGGACGGAACGCGTAAAGGGGTAGACTCCGTTTGCATAGAACACACGTTGGGGATATTCTTAGATTCTATGACCCGCGAAAGCAAACGAAGTTCATCCACACCCGACAACATGGGACCCAATCGGTATTTTTCATGTCAGCCCTAAGAAATGCGTCATAGACTCACAGCATGCTCACCTATAATAACCTTTGGTCCACAGAAGGTGTTCAGCCAGGAAACCTCCGAGAGAACGGTGAAAAATACAGTACACGACATGGTCATAACGAGCGCCGGTTCCCAGGAGTTTTCCCGGTGGACAAAACAAGCCAGAAAATACACCTTCGCCCCGTGATGTGATTCCTCGGATCAAACGGATTATTCCGCATTCTCGTGCTTCTTGCCTTCACACACCCTCACTTCACCCAAGTCTTGCACTTCTTGTCTCACTTCCACCACCCCTTGAAAGCAGCGCGCTCGGAAAGCAGATGGACTCGCTCGCACAAGAGCTCGCAGACCACATCATTGGTTTCCTCCACGACTCACCACGCGACTGGCCGGCATGCGCGTTGGTTTCCCGTTCTTGGGTGCCATCTTCAGGTTACGCGTCCCAATCGCTGCTCCGCTTATTTCACGGAGACATTTTCCGCCGTTTGTAATTTTCCATTCACCCATTTGGACCGAGTCGATGTCGCCATTTGGGATCCGGAACGTGCTTATACAGTCTGTCTGCAACAACTGCTTAGCCTACCGACTGTGTGCCGCATACAAATGTCCTATCAGTTTGCCGATCAAACGGACTTTTTGAAGATTTGGGACCGATGCTCCCCCAGTCTGACCCATCTAAAACTTAAATATTGGTCGAAATCCACCGCGGCTTTCCCTCCCACCCAGCATACCCCTTCGTATATCCGACTGCAGTCACTCGATATAGGGAAGACGACGGCCTCCGGAGGACTGCGTGACTGGTTGACACACCCCCTGTGCCCCTTCGATTTCTCCTGCATCAAACACTTGGCCGTCGGTACGAATACGGACTTACTCTTCTCCCATAAATTTGCACCTGGTCTTGAAACGATCGAAACTCTCGAGGTATACACTGAGGTACGTCTCCTTTTCATGTAACTATCGCCCCTAACCCGGGAAGACAGCGCGGCAAACCACCCCTCGACCTGTCATTGCTGCCCACACTTGCACTCCTCCGTATCACTATACGGGTATCTTCGGACGCGTGGCAGTGGATATACCCCACTCTCTCTACGATTACCTCCCGCAATCGTAGTATCAAAATTATATTTGTTGGTGCCTTTCATGGCACCACTCCCGAAGAGTTCGACTCGCATCTTTCAACCCTCTCCATCTCGCCTATTATCGAGTTGCAGATGGCCGCCAACGCTATCACGCCAAACCTCCCTCGTTTAACCTCGGCAAATCTGGTGCGCCACATTTCTACATTTGTTCTTCACGAGCTTATGTAACGGAATTTCCGTAGCTTCGGCGCGCTAAATACGATGAGTACTTTTTCCAGGTGAGTTCTCACTGGAGGAACGGTGCTCAATGTTTGATCAATTTCTGTAGCACATTACCGGCATGCAATAGTTCTGCTTTCCGCAGCCTGAATTCTTGCACTCTTTCTAAATGTTCACATGTATTCCGAGCTCCATCATTGATGCCCCGAACAATCTACGTGACAATTATAAGTGTCAAATGAATTTGAATGAGTTTTTGCCCAATCATGTCTTGCGCCTTGAGACCAGACGGGAAGCTAAAAAAACAAACCCAACGAAAATGTGTGACAGAGCTCCGAGTTGAACGTAGACTTCTGCGAGCCAACTGGCTCTGCCTATTGTGTGCAGACGCAGACTACCCCTCCCCGGACCTTCTCCATCTCTTGGATTTTTCCCTTTTGTCTGTGTAGTTGGACAGATCAGCATGTCTGAATAAATTTGAGGTTGAAAGGATGCGGTGCACGGTACACCGCTGCAAGCAATTTTCATCTCGACACAATCTTGGCATGTAGCTGAACGGTGCGCGCGTCCGCATGTGGGGTTCGCTGAACCGTTTTCTTCTTTTGTGTGTCATGCTAAGCCTACGCAGCGTGGCTTAGAGTAGGAGTGCTACAAGTGCAAGCGGATTAGTACTGATGCTACTTACTAGCCTCCAGGACGATAGTGCTCGCTTTTTCGCACGGTGATATGCAGGTTGGTGCCAACAGCCCACCAGGATTCGGCGGGGGCGGCGTAGGTATTGAGCGCCCAGAGTCGATCATATCCACGCTCAGTATGAATGGATATTTTTGCGTCGTGATGAAACTAATATCTATATTACTATCGATCGCCTAAGTGCAGATGCTGGTGAAGTGCAAGACTTTGCTGTACCGACCTCAATTCTGGTCCAATCCAGTCGGAACACAAGGTGGATGGTTCTATTGGAGTCCTAATGATACCTAGATGATAATTGAGAGAATCAAGGAGGATTTGAGTCCACAAAAAAACACCAGTGACGTGTTGATCGTCTTGCACTTCCGTGTAAAACTCCCAATTAGGACGAGGCTGTACTTCGGTAACTTCGCTGTGCATTCTGTTCGGCCTCAGATATTAAGCGCACCTAGATTTAAATCTGTTGGAAATACTGCTTGTAAAATCCGAGGCTGGCATGTTGTTTACTGAAGCCAAGAAAGTGCCATCAAAAATATCTTTGCACTTCTAGGTACCGAGTAATGATGATTGGTTGGATGGATTCATTGATGTTGCCCGCCATCTGAAGCTCGAAACAAAACAGGTTGCTTGCAAACTAAAATATGACTGGAGTCGAATGGGCAAGGAACTCCAGGGAACTCCTGCACGGTCAATATTTCGCAAAAGAATCACACGGCGGACCACTGAAGACATAAATTAAGTCCAAGGGTGCATTGATCTGTCCTCGAGCCCGATTCAAACGGAAGTACATCGAAATGCTCTACATATTCTACGAGTTGGATTCAACTTGGGTTCAGCAAAGAAAACAGTTAAACGCATGTCTCTTCGGATCAAACGGATCATTCCGCAGTCTCGTGCTTCTTGTCTCACACCTTCCACCTCCTCCCGGCGGCGGCGAGTCGGAGTCCTCGCGCTTGGAAAGCAGATGGACCAGTTCGCACAAGAGCTCGTAGACCACATCATTGGTTTCCTCCACGATTCACCACACGACTGGCCGGCATGCGCGTTGGTTTCCCGTTCTTGGGTTTACGCCGCCCAAGCCCATATTTTCAGACATGCTTCTTTAAAGATCGACGAACCCACCGACGAACGCCTGGGAAATCGCTTCCTTGCAACATTGGAGATGTCCCCGCACCTCATTCGTCATGTACGCCATCTTCAGGTTACGCGTACCCATCGCCTCTCCACGCGCTCCACGGAGACATTCCCCGCCATCTGTAATTTTCCATTCACCCATTTGGACCGAGTCGATGTCACCATTTGGCATCCGGAACCTTCATATATGCTCTGCGCGCAACAGCTGATCAGTTTACCCACTATCCGGCGCATACAAATGATCTGCATTCTTACGGACCCATCGGACTATTTCCAGATGTGGGACCGATGTTCGCCCAGGCTAGCTCATTTATCCATTTACTCTAACTTGCGATCTACCAGCATTCTTCCTCCAAGTCAGCCTCCCCCTTCATATATCCGACTGGAATCACTGGATTTGCAGCAGACGGTATCCGTCGGCCTCAATGACTGGTTGAGGCAACCCCTTTGCCCCTTCGATTTCTCCCGCCTTAAGCACTTGGCCATCTGGACGAACATAGGATTACTCATATCCCCCAAGTTTACCCCTGCTCTCCAAACGATCGAAACTCTTGACTTGCACACCGGCGTACGTCTGTCCACTGTGAATATCTCCCGGCCACTAACCCCCAAGGCAGCCCAACAAACCCACACTCGACCTGGCCTTGTTCCCGAGACTTGGGCTATTTCGTATACGCGGGAATGCTTGGTCGTGGGTATATACCACCCTCTCTACGATTACGTCCTCCAATCGCATCCTCAAAATCCTATTTGTTGGTGCCTTTCACGGCACCACTCCCGAAGAGTTCGACTCGCATCTTTCAACCCTCCCCATCTCGCCTATTATCGAGTTGCAGATGGCCACCAACGCTATCACGCCAAACCTCCCTCGTTTAACCTCGGCAAATCTGGTGCGCCACATTTCTACATTTGTTCTTCACGAGCTTATGTAACGGAATTTCCGTAGCCTCGACGCGTTAAATACGATGAGTACTTTTTCCAGGTGAGTTCTCACTCGAGGAGCGGTGCGCAATGTTTGATCAATCTCTGTAGCGCATTACCGGCATGCAATAGTTTTGCCTTCCGCACCCATGATTATTTTGGGCTCTTCCTATGTATATTCGCCTATATTCTGAGCTCCAGCATTCATGTGGAGTTCTCACTCAATCAAGTTTTTCGGATCTGACGATTAGACGAGACCCGAAGCAAAAAAAAAAACATACCAAAGAAATGAGTGAGGGGGACCTCTGCGCGGCAAGTAGATCGGTCCAATATGTGCAGATCAGTACCACTCTGCTCCAGATCTTCTCTACGTCCTAATTTTTTTTTTTCTTTTGTCTGCGTATTATCTGCAAAATGTCTAGGTAACTCGAGGTTGTAATGGGTTTCCTTGAAACGGACATGGTGCAGGGTACACCGCTGCGAGCAATGTCCATCTCGACGCAATGCTTGCCTGCAGCTGAACGGGGTTCGATTCCCCGCGTTCGCATGGGCGGTTTGTAGAAACATTTTCTTTTTTCAAGCCTACGTAGGGTTCGAACCGAAGATAAATCCAGTGGAGTAGAGTGCTATAAAGGCAAGCGGGCTAGTCACTTACTAGCCCACATACTTGATTAATTGTACAGCAATTTGGCCCCTTCGCGCGGTGAAATTATGGGTAGAGTGCGTGAGTATTCCCCTCATAAATGTATGGATAAGCGGACGGGGTGCATAGTGCACCCCTGCGATCAATATTGAAAACGAGGCGTGCGCACGCTTCGACTCCCCGCGTCCTCATTGAAGATCCGTGGGTCTCTTTTCCTAGTCTGCATGACTTGAACACAAAATTCCAGGATAAATGCAGGACTGGCCCGGTGAGGTTGAACTTTGCGGGATGCGCCGCATCGCTGACATCCATGCCACTCTATGATCGTGTCGGGATTTTTGCCGGGTGCAAAGGTAAATATGTTTGATCGTTGTGTTGTTTGCTGAGTGTGGTGTTGGTAACGGCTACATACGTCGTTCGGACGCGGGACTTGATGGTGAAGGACACATGGTATAGATCGAAATGGAGGTGGTACAAGAAATTATAGAGGCGGAAGACAAAACTATCATAGCGTGCCGGCAGCATGCTATTGAGATGGATTCGATTAACACGGATGGGCTGGTCCTCAAATAAACACTCACTCTGAACCACTCCTCATCTGAATTCCTGGCGAGGGCAAGACGGCGAACTTGAAGCTACCGAGTTCAAGTCGCATAAGATAACAAACAACAGACGTACAGATGGCACGCACCATATTTTTCGAGGATAGCAGAGGAAGAATTGTAATCAGAAGGGTATACGTGATAGGGTCCACTTCCAATTCGATAGTTGGCGAGGTCGGGAGGGAAGACAATTGCGAGTCGAACTAATCTGGCGCAAAAGGGATGGGGGCACCGGAAATTATGATGTTCGAGATACGACTGCCGGGTGTTATGGTAGAAAGGATGGTTAGCACCCACGGCCATGATTGGGGGACATTTAGGCAAATGGGGAGATGCGCAAGTTGAGGGAAGGAAGAGAGGTCAATCGTGGATCTCGGACTGTGCTCGAAGAGTCAGCCGCGTTTACACAGCAAGCGGAGACCTATTTTACGTTAGCCCTCAGGTCGAGATATTGGATTGTCTGTCGGGCAGGCATAAATTTGTCCGAAACGAGGAAAGATTCTGTGTTGAACCCGATCCTCAAGGCTTTGAGGGCCGAGAAAAATCGAAGCCGCACAGGAGGTACAAAAGCCAGTCACGATGGCTTTTGAACGCCCTCATTCTTAAATCGAGTGATTCCAATCGAATGGCGGAAGGGGATTGCTGAATGGGAGGGATTCTCGGTAAGTGAGTAGGAAATCGTTAGATAGGTCAGACTGGGGGAGCATCGGTCCCATAACTGCAAAAAGGTCGACGGTTCCAGTTGTAGGTATATCTTCAGGCGACGGAGAGTGGGCAGACTGAGAAGCTGTTGCAAAGCGAGGGTGTATGCGGGTGTCGGGGAGCGGTAGTTGATATAAGCACCATCCAAAGGCGTGAATGGAAAATTGCAAATGGAGATGAATGTTTCCGGAAGGTCTAAGTCGTCAGCAACATCAAGCTGGCGTATGTGTCGAGCGAGGTGTGGGGAGGTAGATTATATGGCGAGAAACGTAGCCCACCGGGGCCTGTTTGTGTTGTCGCCGTCTGGATCGTTGAACGACAGACGCCTGAAAATATGGGATTGCGCAGGGTACACCCAAGAACGGGAAACCAAAGCGCACGCCGGCCAGTCATCCGGCGAGTCGTGGAGGAAACTGAAAATGTGGTCTATCAACTCCTGGGCGAGGCGCCCGCTGACATACATAGCTAGAGCTTGAATAAAAGCAGATAAATCGGGTTCGATTCCCGGCGTCCGCATAGAGAGGGAACGATGAACAAACTTTTCCTTGATCTCCGCAACCACAGTGTTGAAGATAAGAGAATACTAGCACGAATTCGGAACAACGGTGATATATTTCACTTAGCAAAACGACGCAGCTAAGTACCCATGGGGAATACATTTCCACGAATTCATCCTTGCGGGGATCCAACCTTGCAAAGGTGCACGTATCTGAGTCCAATCGTTTGAGGCTCGAGATTTTAATGCGAAAAAAGAAGTGAGAAAAAGACTCGCATGACCCCGAGTCAAAGGAGGTACTTCCGCAGGCAACCTTCGTAGACGTGTAGGTGTGTGGATTTTCGACCCGTAAAACAGCGCGCCGATACCAAGAAGTTGTGTTCCCCCTGAGTTAATTGAGCGTTACGGGATCCACACTTGCAGTAGCTGATTCTGGAAAGAATATTTGTCCAATGTGCGAAGGCTTCAAGGGGCTGGACCAGGATTATATAGTTCAACAGCGCACCAACGCGAAAAAATAGATGAAAGCAGTGTTACATGTACAACACAATACCTCGTCAGTCAGCGCGCCAGGGTCCATCCACCTAATATCTCGGCGGTAGTCAAAATATGGAACTACATACGCACCAGTTCTTTCCTTCTCTTTCCAGGATTCAGCTCAGGTATTTATCCGCCCGAGGTTCTGATTTAAGAACGATATCAGTCATCGTGAAAGACTTGTGTAAGGAGTGGAGCGATGAGGGTTATTTCGCTATTTCTTGAATCGACGTAGGAATCAGTATCTTTTCTTTTCGTCATTCGTTGGGAGTTCAGAGCATTCGTCCACACGTGACGAAACGCGTGTTATGAAATGAGGCAAACAAGACCACATCGGTAAACACAGTTAGAATTGAAAGATTTTGGCATGGTGCATACATCTGTTGGAAAATTTCAAGCAACCTCGATTTTAGTGAGATCGGTATGTTCAGTCCCCTGGCTAGCCATCCAGGTCTCGGGTCCCTACACAGGCCAATCAGCGGTGTTTTTTGTGGGACAACAAACGCGTCCTAGCAGCATAAATAAGAACTGCTCACCGTTCGGTTTTTGAGTCGGAGATTCTTAACTCTCCGCGTGAACCATTCAAGCGACGTCACGCCCGGATCAAACTTCTTGGGGTCGGTGGCATTTGCGACGGCCGCAGCAATCATCGGGCTTTCGTCCGCCAGCGCGCGGAGGACGACGGAGTTAGCTGGGCGCATAAAGTATACCAGCGAGTAGCGGTAGAGCGTTGCCTGCTCTCCAGGGGGATTGCTGCGAATAGGATCATAGGTGACCAAGAAATATGTCGCAGTCGAAGGAAAGAACACACACGACACGGTGAAGGTTAGACCGTAGAATTCCGCCGCTGAAGATTACCATCGCATCGCCGAGATTGCAGATTGCATGCCCAGGGATAGGCTTGAAATCATGAAGTTGGATCGTGAGTCGGATGATACCAAGCTACCTTGACGTATTGCCAAGTCTCTGCACCGGGAACGAATACCTGAAGACCTCCCAGACGATTGTGCAGGAAGGACTCGAAAAACAATCAGTTTGCGATTGATATCAGCAGATGAAGCGAAAATACCAGTGAACCATAATCTGGAGGAGATAAGTCCATAGCAAATGCGCGAGAATGGGAAGGATGCACCTGTATGCGCGCTGATGACCTGTCTGTTGACTATCGGCGGACTAAACGTCGAGCGCGTCTCGCTCCCACTGTACTCCTCGCGGGGGTGAAGCTTCAAGAGCGTGCCTTTCGGGAGCCCCAGCTTGTCGTTGAATACGTTGAGCAGGGTGTTGTTCACAGCCAGTGATTTCTCAACAAAGGGGACGATCGTGGACTCCATGCGGACATTGACAGTCGACGTATACGAGTGTCGTGCCTGCGCGGGCCATGCCAAGGCATCGTCTTTTGCGACGTTAAGGAATTCTACCGTGTCCACCTTCCCTGAGGCATCAACCACATTGGCACCAGCCGCTTTATATCTTCACCGAGCCCCTGTCAGTGAGCACGTCGCTGATGCGAGGTTCCGTACAACGCACCCGAACGACATGCCATCATCTCCCTGCTCGTACTTCATCTTCTCCTCCAACGGCAACGCCATCGTCTCAGCCGCCATGTCAAACATCCCGTCGACCTGCTCGTCTACGCCGTGGTTCTTGAGACTACGAAATGCGGAAATCGTCAGCAATCTCTTGCGGCCCCACAAAACCCGCACGCACTACCAGAAGCCGAGTTTCGTGCCGGCGGTCCACAGCCGCTTGATCTCCTCCGTATCGCCCGCCTTAATGCGCTCGTAGTCGATCACGAGCAGCGGATGGGTCGGGATATTGTCCGGGAAGAGCGGGAATGTCGAGTCCATGAGAGCGCAGTTGGGTCCGAGAGGCTGGGACGCCGATGCATCGTTATATATGCCTGGACTGTGTCCTCGTGATCATCGTCAGGAAGCAATCACTGTTGGATCACCGTTCGCGAGGTACTCACCCCCGAGGAACTAGCCTGTGCACCACCCGGGCATATCTGGACATATTGAGTTGGCGGATGCGGTTGGATCCAAGGGAGACAAGGACAGAACACCAAAAGGGATAGACTCCTTTTGCATAGAGCACCCATCGGGAATATTCGGTGTCCTGCGAAATCAATGCTAAGTTCACCCACATCCGACAGCATGGGACACAGTTGGTATTTTTAGTGAAGGACTAAAATACTCAGATGCCAGCCCAATGTTAGCCCAAAGAAATGATAGACTCGTAGCGTGCTTACCTGTAACCTTTTGACCTATAACCTTTCGTCCGCAGAAGGTGTTTAGCCAGTTAAGCTCCAAGACAATGAGATACACCGCGAGAAGACTCGTAGCGTGCTTACCTGTAACCTTTTGACCTATAACCTTTCGTCCGCAGAAGGTGTTTAGCCAGTTAAGCTCCAAGACAATGAGATACACCGCGAGAAGACTCGTAGCGTGCTTACCTGTAACCTTTTGACCTATAACCTTTCGTCCGCAGAAGGTGTTTAGCCAGTTAAGCTCCAAGACAATGAGATACACCGCGAGAAGACTCGTAGCGTGCTTACCTGTAACCTTTTGACCTATAACCTTTCGCCCGCAGAAGGTGTTTAGCCAGTTAAGCTCCAAGACAATGAGATACACCGCGAGAAGACTCGTAGCGTGCTTACCTGTAACCTTTTGACCTATAACCTTTCGTCCGCAGAAGGTGTTTAGCCAGTTAAGCTCCAAGACAATGAGATACACCGCGAGAAGAAACGAATTGTCTCAATTCATACACACTAGCTAGGCGGTAATACGGCGAGCCATGGAGACGAGCCACCAGAAAGGATCCGCGCTACTATTGCGATGTCGGACGACGATTATAGGTGCAGGAACTCCGAGCGGCGTAGCTTGTTTACAGTGAGAGTGAAGGGAAATCACGACTTAGTACTCGCGTCGAGACTCGAGGGATTGCGAGTCCATTGCGAGGGGGAGCTATAAGATCGATAAGAGCCGGCCAACCTAACGCTTCACGCAAGCCACAAGTGAAGAAGGAAAGCAGGTCAAGTTCCTTGGCGAAGCGATTGAGGCCATGAAGCCTGGACACAGAGCTGAGCGAGGCAGAGGTGCAGAAAATGTTTGTGTTGCTCTATTTGGTGTCGGCGAATCGGCCGCATGTCCGAATGTCCGATGTTTAATTCTGTTCGTGAAAGCAGTCCGCAACTGGCCTGCTGCATTCCCGCCACTCTTTTGGCGTGGATTCTTGTATGAACCAGCAGTAGGGTCGAGTTCATTGTGGCCCATCATTGGAAGTGGTATGAGGAATCTTGGACACACCTTCCTCCCAGGAAGGCTAGTCCCAGTGGGCAGACGTTTGATTTGGTTTGATTTACAAAGTGTGGATGATTGTATAGTATGTACAACTAAGCCCCAGGCGGCAGGAGATCGAAAATGTGTCCAAATTCTAGTCCAGAAACTTCAGTTGAAGAAGTGTAGGGGGATATACGGTAGTGGCGATGTCGATTACACAGGCATAGGCCGATGTCGACTACGAAGGCAGGCCGCTGCCCGAAGGATAGATATGTAATAAAGCACTAACTTAAATTTGTCCAAGGACGAAGCGATGTCCCGATTAGAGGAGGAGGAAGTACTAGGACGCTCAGCGATCCGAATATGTTAGTTGGGGCATGCCTTCTCCGGGGGGAAAGATATACGAGTTCTATCTATCGCATCAGCACGAATTCAGATTTAGTGTGGTTGGACAAACTCACATGCAGGGAGACAAAGGAACGTCGACCTGATCTCCGTTTCGCCGATACTGGAGCTGGGAGCTCACTGATTTTGAACTGCGTAAAGAAAAAAGGCTCAACAGGGATGGAGTATATAAACGAGCGACGGGGCGAACCTCGGTCATCAGAGGATCGGCAGAGTGGAGACTGTGCAGGCTGTGCAACGAGTCGCGCCTGCGGTCTGGATATGGCTGCACTGAGGACTTCCGTACGTTCAGGCTAGCGTTGAATGATAAGGCGTGAGATCACAAGGTGGAAGCGGGGAATGCATACGAAAAAAGCAGCGAGTTCGAGAACACTATGTTCTATGAGCCTCAGGAAGTGGGCGGGAGATGGGGAGACATACGCTTTGATAACACAAAGGATAGTGCGATCCAGTTGACTGGTCAGGAGGTAAGATTAAAGGATATGCACGGCGGCGATTTCTGGGGAACATACAAGTATCCGGCATTTTTATGAACTGAAAGAAAAACGTTTTAGTGGGGGCATGTGGAATAATTTGGCCGAATGAGCTTACGCAAATAAGGAGAGCCATAGCCCCGACACTAAAATATCTGAGCATTGGAGCCAGAAGCGCCATAGTTATTAATTCACCTTGTTACCAGTCCAGTTTCTAGTATGCACAAGAAATTAATTGGGGAGCCAGTCACACGTTACTTCGCGCACGTACCAATGCTCCACCGCATGAGCCGGTTGACCAAGTGATTCATTCTGAAGGAAACCGCGGAGAAGTCAGCAATAAGGATGACTTTCGGGCTATGGACACACCGTACAAAGCCATCGCCTCGCCATGTGCTCAAGTGATAGCACAGAGCAGTCACAAGGATGATATCAGTGAGAGCACCGATCACCAGCAGCACGATAATCAGCCAGCCCCACTTATCGACGAAGACCAGGACGGGCATGCGCTGCAGGGCGATTGCCCCCAGAGCGACGGATCCGCAGGCGCGGCTGACAGAGAGCATGGTGCAGAGGACTGGCAGGCGATAACACTTGCTGAACTTGTATACTCTGTGGGCGAACCACACCTGTTCGGCAATAAGCACGAAAGAAAGAAGTATACAATGTTGTGATAGACGCAACTTGTTCTATTGGGCCGATAAAACCGCTCAGCAGAATAGCGAGGTTGAAGGAGTCCGGGACGATAGCGAGCAGCTCCGGATGACCGTATTGCACGACGGTTATTATGTACATCGCGTTGCATATCGCGATCGTGTGGCCGCAGTCCAGACACCAGACGAGCGCCACCTGCATAATTCGTGAGGGAGGAGGCGGAAGGCAGGAGAAACCACTCACCATGCCTTTGATGAGATAAGGGTCATTGGGAAAACGAACGTGGTAGACGGCCACCTGTAGGTTCCAAGAACTTCATCAGCGTGCTACTATTGGAGCAAATTTTGGGACGCACCTGAACGGTGACAGCCCCGAAAAGAAAGACTGCGAAAATAAAACCGATTTGCAAGGCGCCGATAGTCGGCCCCGCGTTGAACTCTAAAGTGGACATGAAGGAGAGGAGGGATTTTCCCCCGACGCCTTGCAACGCAAGATAATAAACAAAAAGTTGACGGCTTAAATTCAAAAGCGTCAATCAGGATATTCTGATAAAGTAAATGCCAGGGTTAAATACCTCGTAGCCACCTGACGAAGTCGAAGGTCGTGCTACCGACGGAAAGTATGGGGGATGGCGCGCGAGAATAAGTGCCGAGAATGACGCCCATAAATACATGGTCTATGTATAAGAGACGGCCGTCCGCCTGTGTAACCCAATTTTACCCAGATTGGGTTTATTGCTGGGGTGCATGGGAACGAGATCAGAGTTCCGAACAACCGGTAGGCAAAAAATGTGATAGCCATCAAATGGTGTCATAAGCAAGCCACCCGTTCAAAAGCCGTTGAATTTCAGAAGAGCCTAAGATAGATGTTGCATTTGCGCGCGATTGAGCGCAATCCTGTGCTTCTGCAATGACGCATTCCAATCCTTAAAGGGTCTTGGGCCAGGAAAAACAGTCCCTTCGGCTCCGGTTCGAGCAGGAAGCCAGAGCGAGCGCGGATCCTTTCGGGTACCTATAAAAGGAAGGAAGCCTTGCCTGGCACCGACAGCAGTGTTTACTCCTTGGCGATAATAAGTCGGCGACACAAAAGCAGAGAGAAAGGAGAAGCACGTCATCAAGGTACACGTACGCGACGTCCGTAGTGACCAGTCGGGATGTTCGGGTATTCTGTCGCCAGAGGTTTTGGAAAACCCATGGGCAATATAATCTGATTTGAAGTTGGCAGAAAATCGGTGGTGATCAAACTCAAAGTCGATCTCTGCAATGTAGATGATGTTGAATGACAAGATGGATGATTATGCATGACATGGTCATTGGAGGACATATTCTCTCACCGATATAGCTCCCTTGAATTAGGCGTGGGCTGATCCGATCAGTCAAAGCGCAATTGACAGGATTTACTGTATAAGGTATCGGTCGGCCTCGACCCTGCACCAAATAAATGAACGGAATTTCCAGGACAGTCAGAACGCCACTGGCACACAGGTGACTGGTCCGCAAAGCTCGTGGGAGGATTTGGTGAAGCAGAAGAGTCTAGAACCCACCTCCCGCGTTCGGTAAAATTACTTCCATCGATTTGATGCTCCTTGCCGCTGAATATTGTTACACCACGTGAAGAAATGACTTTCAATCCACGAGATGAGCGCGCGCTGACGGGTGCGGGTCAGAGACGCGAATTCACGACAGATTGAGACAATATAAATGCATTTTGCGTTCACTCACCACACTCGCTCGCGCTATTATAGGTCTTCCACTTCCATTGTCCATTATCGTGCGCATCGAGCCACCGCACGTACGCCGTGCACATACCCGCGCCGAACAAAGACAACCCGTCGTACACGACGAGATGCTCGTATCGTGCCTTTAGTTAGAGTTCAATTTTGCGCATCGCCCCCTTGTTTGTGGCTCCCGAGGATCAGTCCCTCCATAGGCTCTCCGTCATCGTCGTGGGGATGGGGGCGCATAGATGCCGTACATTACGACGAGCACCGCCGGGCGTCATCCCAGGGGCCAGAACGCGAAGACTGACAGCGCCTGAAAATGACATTAAATCTACAAAAAATTAAAGCGAATAATCAGCGAAGTATCCAAAATACACGCACTCCACAAATCAAGACGTTTTACCTGCCAACGCTATCCGCCAGCAGGCCCATGGTGATTCGGGAGATGCTGTTGATGGCTAGCCGGAGACTGTTTCCGAGCGAATAACTTCATTCCGTGCAGCCTGTAGGAACGCGCTAAGCGCCTGGAGTCATCACAAGAAATATAGAATTATCGGCTCAGGAAATATACAAACCTGGTACAGAAGGTCCCTCGTTTAGCAAGTCTCGTGTGTTCGCTCCATTCGCGGTAGCGTCGAACTGGCGTATGACGCACGCGATAGGGACACCGACCGCGAAGTTCCAAGCCGCGAGGATGCGCAGTGCTCCATGGATACCGTAGTGGTCGAGAAGAACCTGCAGGGCGGGTGCCATGACGAGATCGCCGGCACATGCTCTGGCAAGGATGTCCTGTCCCAAAGCCGCGGTCGCGATCAAAGTATGTCGCTGCAATACTCGTAATGGGAAGATAAGACAGAGAGGAGCCATGCCGTAGAGCAGGAAGAGCTGCCAGCTGCGAGGTATTTGCAGTGACAGTGGCGTTAGCGTGGATCAAGACTACTCGCGGGGAATCGGAATGATGACGCACGGAGGAACAGTAGTTACCGAGCCTAGACTCAGTGTTGCTGTCCCACTGAACGTGATGAGCTGCACGCTCTTGATGCGTGCGATGAGAGAGCTCACGAAAATCCCTGCATTCCACGTCAATCCGCCGCCGAGGGTATCCACCAGCGCAAGTACGGCGTCGTTCCCGCGAGCAGGTTTAAAAATCCCGATAACGATCCTCAGTCATCTTCATGCAAGGATCTAGACGCGATACCTTGAAAATCGCAAAGACACTGTTGATACCTATGATATGAAATATGATCATGCATCCAGACAACAGGAGAAGGGCCTGGCAGCGCCGCGTTGGTGAGGCATCTTCAGCGTCCACTCCGGGATCCTGCAGAATATAGGATTGCACAGACTCCTCCGAGTCGTGTGGGCTGCAAATCGATTGCGAGTCCAGATGCTGTAAGATGAGCTGAGGACTTGCTAAGGACATCGCCTTTGGATACCAATCGCATCTGCGCCAAGTGCGCTCACTGCTTGAAGTTCGAAGAAAAAAGAAAGTGAAATCACCATAGCATGGTGCGCAGATGCAGACCACTCCGCTTGAGGTCTTCTCTACCTCTGGATCAACCTGGACTGAATTAACCAGGATTCGACACAACGAATTTAGTACTGCCATAAAGTGTGGTGGAACAGCACGCGTACGCATGAGTTTTTATTCCCTTGAATTCAGCCTTTCGGGGAGTCAAACTCTTGGGAAGACTCAAGTGGGTGTCTGAATCCGGCTCAAGAAACAAAAGAGCAAACTAAAGAATACGGACCCCGACCCGGAGTCGGACGGGGGATTTCTGCCCGGCAAGATCGACATGCGGGACAGATTAGATTAAGAAAACTGGAATAATAAAAGCGCCTACCTAGAAGGAGTTCCTGCCTCGAATTTAATTGAATCCCTTCGAGGATGTACGCGTGTTGGGGTAGCGTGTTGGGGTAGGCATTCACCTACTCACACGCAGTACCGGATTTTCTGTAAGTGAATCGAACCTGTCCTGATTAGTGTGTCTGTGCCTGCAGGGGTGGGTATCCGTCGGAGCTTTCTGAACCCAAGAACGATGTAGGATGACGCACTCATATCCTGACAGTGAGAACAGCAAACCATGACACACCAACCTTCCGTAACTGCGGGCGGACCGATACTGAGGCATGAGGCCTGAGACCCGAAGTGATTTGCTAACGTTATCCGGGGGCAGGGTTGGATATCGGCCGAATGGGAAGACGCAGCCGCGGCCGCAAGAGCCTGAGACGCAGGTGGCAGCAGGCATAGTCTGATCAGGACAAGACGAGGTCATGAGGACGTCGTGCGTTTCGCCGCCGCGAAAGAGGTTATACGGTCGTCGGTCCCCATGAGTTTGAACGCGCTGGAGGACACTAGCCGGAAACAAGCGGAAACAAACAGAATAGGATGTAGAAGGAGAGAAAGGCGGTGTAGCAAACACGTGGCAAGCCTCGGCCCGATTAGCCGATCGACCCCTATCGCGTCAGGTTGGACGGGTGTTTACTCCAGCCGGGAGATAGACTGTGAGCGGAGGTGATGTATGGTGCACCGCTGAAATCACATTCTAAAGAATGTAGCCAAATTGCCGGAAGCTGAACGGGGTTTGACACCCCACGTTTATGTTACGGTGTGGCGGGACAATCTTTTTTCCCTCATCAGTGTGGTGTGCTTACCCAGGTCAGATTCAAGGAGATAAAGAACTTGAATGTAAAAAGTGTACTATTTCTCGTAGAGTTTCGAACACGACTGGCTGAAAATCTTCCACAGAGACATCATTAAACGGTAAAAATAAGGTGGTGCTAGAAGCACAGTTACTAACCCCGGTTTCCGATTTCGGCTGACAGTAAGTAAATTGAGGGTGTAAATGGACTTAAAGAACAAGCTAAAGTCTCGCCATCGGGCGAGGAAAACGGAGCTCACCTGAATATTTGAGGAGGAGTGTGGTCCCAATATGAGCTTCAAACGCACGCGCCGAGGCCGGGCGCAGCGTCGCATGTCCAGAGAGTTGGGGGAGGGCAGGGAGCATATGCAGCGCAGCGTCTCATATCAGAAACGAGGGACACCATCGCACACATTGAGCGGGGCTAGCATGCACAAGCATAACGCGGGTTCAGCATCGACGCGGGGACAGGCTGAGCGGCAATGTATTTTACGGCCTTTGCATACCCAGGGCAAGTTTGAAAAAAATTAAGTGGATTTCAGAGCTACAAGGGTCGTAGTGCTCTTACCACTCAATGAAGTTGATGCCCGCGTCCCACAGAGACCCTAGTTGCTTGGATTCGGTCCTCAATTTGGATCGGAGATGTCGGCCCGTCAGCCGGGGAGCGGAGATCACTATTGAACGACGTCGGTGATGACGGCCGTGCGTATGCGTGATTCGGCACCGCGTTCGAATCGGTTCGATGCTTGGGCCGCCGACGACTCGGCATCTTTGGGATGCTGATTTATGTCCATTTTGGGAAGCCGTATTTTACGCGTAAACGGACGGTTACGGGGCAACGTTTACGGGGGGTTGCCCCGTACTGTTTGAGAATGCTACAAACCTGTTTGACGGTACGAGACGTAACCGTTTTTACGGGCCGTCGTTCCGTAAAAATACGGCACGGTAGCACATTCTGTCAGTCAACGAAAATAGATTAGATCTGCTGACGATGGAGATATAAAAAGGGATTGGATGGTTTGTTGATTCTTTCGCTCCCACTGACTGTGTGACGAGTCGTTCGCGATGAGCGTAGCACTGGGCCCACCGACTTTTACTGCGCCAGGAGCATTCCCAACCTCGATCTTTGGCTCGTACTACAATGACCCGATGCAGACAAGCTCTCAATTCCAGCCAGTCATCTCAGACCCTGTCACTGTAACAGTGTTGGTGGGTCGGCGACCTGAAGTGACCGGCCACTTTTGACAGTCGGTGACTACACCACCGTTTTCAGAAGGACGGTCGTATGTATCGATATAAATCGGCCTGCGTATGACCGACCTTAAATAAAGCTTGAGTTGAGCTGGAATATGTTTTAAAATGGCCTCGTTGTTGGAGGCTCCGATCCTGCCCAATCTGGTCTCAGGCAACGGGTCGGTGTTTGTGCCTCCGTCCCGCATTTATACGACAGCAAATGTGACTTGATGTGACGTGTGATCGACCACGCACGCCCCGCATCGAGTCGACGTTGAGCGCGACCTCTGCTTGAGGTTGGATCATCGAGCAGACTGGACGATGAATATATGTGTCATTCTACACATCTGAATTTCTCTAAGTCCCACTTCTCTGGTTTTACGCCTCCATAGTCACCCAGCTTAAGATCCCGCCGATTCCCGAATCCCGACTATGTTTAACAAACTTGGCTCTCAGACTGCCGCCTGGTCTGTACATAACAAACTCGGATACAATATTTCGGGTAAGTATACTCACGGCTTTTTATGGCCTCGGTCTCCGCCAACTCTTGATTCATCTGGCCAGAGTTCCGTCAAGATGCCATTAGCCAGCTTTTCAAGTGCCGCATCTGTCCCATCACTTGTGGAGACAGGTGGATGTCTACTAAACGACTCAAGGAACATGCAGAATCCAAGAAGCACTTGAAATCACGCATCATCTCAAACAAGGCGAAGGCCCTCAAGGCCATCAAGAGCGCTCATAGCACTGCATCCGAGTCGGCCCATACTTGTCTTCGGGAACCTGTCGTGGCCGGTACTGAGGCAGCTGGATCTCCTCTGAATCCTCATTGCTGCCATCCAGACTCCCCTTTACCTCGTACGGACTCGGCAGCCTTCCATACCACGCATCTCTCGGCTGATCCTTTTGTTAGTATGTCGGAATGTCTGGAACCTACATCAATTTAACGAGACAAATTATGTATGGCTGTCAAACAGATTTTGCACCTGATTCAATTGACGGAGAAGATACGCAAGACTTCTCACATCTCGGGTGGACGGATTCAGCGGGACGACGTGTCTTCTTCTCAGCTGGTAGCGAAGAGACTGATCCTCTGGCTGAATCTCTTGCACGAGCCCACCTAACATCGGATCTGCCGTAGGCCGAGCTGGATAAATGCATCGATGATTTCATCAATATCACTTGCAAATGCAGCCCCAGTATCCTCATCTCCAAGCCAAAATTTCATTTTCTTCTTCATCTGCCCTTTTTCATTCGGCGCTTTGGGCCTGCAGTTCTATTTTCGACGGAGCGGTACGAGGCATACAATGCGGTGTTCCGTGCGTGCTCTATATACAGCAACCGGTTGACCCCAAGTCGGGATATAGCCTGGAGCTTCGCCGGAATTGACTGTGTTAAGCATATTGTTACTGGCAGTTGGTGGCGGGATTCCTCGACTGGCGCGTGGACATGTGCAAAACCTCGGGTATTGCGGCATATCCTGGACCATCCCAAGATGGCAGCAATGGTTGGGTTGCCAACCAAAGTTGTGTACGAGCCTGGTATGATTCCCAATCTGTCGCACATTTCCATGACTGATTTACGGTCGAAAACAGGGGTAGTAATCCCTTTCCCGACTCGGAAACCGGGTGAGGAAACTCCGGAGCAAAAGTTGCTTTGGACCGAGACCATCGCTGTACTGTCCAAATCTATCAGGTTTCCCCGTGGTGCCGCCGGGCTTTGCAAGACCATGAAAGGGCTTACGGCGTGCACAGGTGACAAGACGTTTGTCGGGCAGAATGTCACTTTTCGGCATGAAGGAGTATGTTAAATCTGCAGACACGGTTTCCCGAACTAATTTACTGCACAGGGCAAATTTTCTCCCCTTTCATTTGGCACAATACGGGAGATAATTCAGGTCGCTTCACCTGATTCAACCGAGCCAACTACTGGTTTGGAACCTCGAGCTGTCGTAACAGTTGAACAGTTTTCTGTTGAGGCGACCTTGCATCCTGTTCTTTATATGCCAGTACTCAATCGGTCAAACCAGCTGGTTGTTGTACTTCCTGAGGTTAGTTATTTGACAGTTTTGTCCGAACGACAGTTATTCCGAATTTTCAGGATATCGAGTCAGCCGTAAATCTACAGCACGACTGTCATCAAGGAAAATGTGGTCCTCATGACCTCGTTTCGAGCTGAGCTTTCGAGATTAAAAGACAACTTGCATGGCCTGAAGAAAACCAAATAAAAAGCTGTTCAAATTCGATTTTCTAAGGACCCGACCCCGAGTCGAACGGGGCACTTCCACAGCAAGTGGTTGGGCGGCATATCAACAGTGCGCGGACCACTCCGCTCCAGGTCTTCTCTACCTGTGGAATCATCTTCAATTTGACACGGAGCGAATTTCTTATGCGCACCGAGTGACTGTGAACACTGGCGCTGACCGTCTGTTCTGACTGCCACGAGCGCGATTGATGCATGTCGTGAATTCAAAAACAACCGTAGCTTGCAACCGCACCCTGGACCTCCACCCTACCTTGCACCCTTTATCTAGGACCAACGAAGCCTCACAGCATATCTAAGCGTAGGTGGGAGCCGAGCTTTTGAAATTGAAAGCGATCGTTAGTAAGAGGCCTGAAGCGAAGCAAATACAAAACCAAACCAAATAAAAAGCCGTTTCCTAAATTCTAATGACCCGACCCCGAGTCGAATGAGACATTTCCAGAGCAAGTAATTATACGATACGCTAGCTGTGCGCAGACGCGGACCACTCCGCTCCGGGTCTTCTCTACAGCACCTGTAGAATCACCTTCAATTCGATATGGAGCAGATTTCTTATACGTCCCGGCGTAATTGTGAACATTTGCGCTGACCGTTGTTATGCAGAATGCAGACGGTCTTTTCTGACTGCCATTAGTATTACTGTAACTGACGCATGTCATTAGTCCAAGTGACGTGTTCGCACCGCTACTGTCAAGGATGCTTCATACTGCGATCCTCTAATTGAACTTCACGGAGGGTCCGATACGAAAGTAAGCCCCTACTTATATGCGCGAGTTTTTTCCGCCCCAAGGGCCCCCATCTCCTGTGGTTTCGTCAAATACGGATGCAGGAAGCCGCATGACGATTATGTAGGTCGGAGGCGATGCGTAGGGAGCCAGGGTTCGCGACACAGGTCGGGCGTGTTAACCAGCCTGAGGATGCTTATGGTGTGGGTCACTGGCGGGCTGCGGCGTGGTTTCGCGTTGGTGTCGAGTACGGGCACGGGTTGG
Source organism: Mycena epipterygia (assembly GCA_029281465.1). Lineage (NCBI taxonomy): Eukaryota > Fungi > Basidiomycota > Agaricomycetes > Agaricales > Mycenaceae > Mycena > Mycena epipterygia. The sequence continues at coordinate 80,784 of JARJCQ010000031.1, read as the reverse complement.
TACGAGCGATGAGGGGAGTAAGGCAGGAGGAGGACGCAGGGCGGCGGGCAGGCATAGGCTCAGAACGAGGGCGCCGATGGGGATCACCAGACCAGTTCACCGGAGGGGATGGCCACCACCGAGACGGTCAAGCGGGCGATGAAAGGGATCCGGGATCGCATAGGGCGTGCAGAGCAGGCGGGAGGAGCGTAGATGTCAAATTCACTCGAGCCCGCGCCGTTTCTCTGCCGAGTATCTGCACTCGCACTCCATAGTGGAAAGGCGGTGTATGGTACTGTATGAGAGGAAAGAGAGACGCGGTGGCAGTGCCCTGAAAACGCGTGGCGAGCACACTGCTTGAACATTTCAAATTTTTCAGTGGAAATATTGGCCAAAAACTTCCTTTATTTTTTGCTCTTTTTTCACTGAAAAAGTATGTGAAAAAAGAGTAAAAAATATAGGAAGTTTTTCACCAATATTTCCACTGAAAAACTTGAAATGCTCAGCCAGTGGCAATCTCTGAGGACTTTTTTTCACGAATTGTCAGCTAATTTGCCGAGAGATGGTGCCTGCTCGTTGCCGGTGGGTTCCTTACACTTGCAGACAACAACAGAGGCAGTTTTGAATCGGTAATACAGCTAATTGAATGTGACTTGGACGCGACTTGGTATTGCATCATGTACTCGACAGATTAGGAAGTGTCCATCACCAAATCATCACCAACTCGAGTTGCAACTTGGCTCGCATCGACTGATCAGTTCCATCAACTCGATGGCCGAGCCGAGTCCTGAAACGATTTGGACTCACACCGACGGCAACACTATTTTTCGAGCCAGTTTTCGTTCCTGTTTTCAAACGTAATATTCGTGACCTGATGTGACCCATGGACGTCGGACTTCGGAGATATCACACTTCAGCTTGATACCAGCGACCGTCACCAACTGGCAACCAGCGACAAGGGCCCCGCCGTCGTCCCGCACCCCATTCCCGCCCTCTGTAGGCAACTGGTTTTCAATAAACAAATCATACACAACATTGATTTAGTGACACAGTTAGTGTATGGGCAAGAGTGCGCCCCCTGAAGTGTCTGCAGAGCCTAGATAATTGAGCTCACTGCTTTGGATGATGAGCGGGACGTGATGAGCGACTCTTTTGAATGATGGTTGAAAGGCTGATTTGATTTTGACTTTCAACTTTGATTGCTCAGCGAAAACCAGTCTTCGACGTTCTCCGCGTCACAAGATCATCACGCTCCTGTGAAAACAGAAACGAAAACCAGCTCGAAAACGGAGCGAAAACCGCTCGAAACCGCACTGTGAAACACCCTATTCTTTGGGTTCCGCAGTAGGTATCTATGCGATGTCTATGATAGCTCATCTCGTCACTACGATCGTCCACCGTTATCGTCGGGACACTTCCAACACTATAATGGCACGGACGACCAACGCAAATGTCAAAGCACACACCACAACCAATGGACCCCAGATCAAACTTACACCCTCCGGTCGATAACCCAGGCCTCGACGGCGCCGAGACCGAGCAGGAATCGCCCGCCCCAAGTGATGGGTCGACGGGGTGGTTGATGTGCGGCGGCGCGGTCGATTACGTCTGCACAATCTTGAGCAGCGTGGACGTCTTTGGCTGTGTCAAGCGGGCCCATAAGGTGAGAAGTGCACATTTATAACTGAGCGAGCATTGGCGAGAGAGCTGAACGATGACTAGGGAGCTGGCGGGACCACGAGCAAAACCCCCGAGACAGCGCCTGGTGCCTTGGATGATCCCCCGGTATGCACACACCACTCGGTGAGAGCGCCTTGTTCACTTTACATAATAGCCGGCCGCCGTCCATGAAGTTCTGCCAACTGCTCAAGATCTCAGCGTATGTTTCTATCTTTGCTACGATTTTCGATTGATAGTCATATCACACGAACAAGATGCACTCGCCTCCGCCACCTGGCACAGCAGGCAAGCGATCATCTCATTGCCGTCCATGCCCTTTTTCATGTCTATTACAGGAATCATCGGCTCCAGGGTCGGTGAGCAAGGAGTTGAAGGCGAAGGACCGCTCCTCGAACTCCGTCCGGGTGAATCGTGGCCATTCACCAACATTGACGGTGAGCTTCTGCATTCGACTCAGTATATCATTGCTTACAGTTTACAGGCGGTACAGGTGGTAAGGGCGAGGATGCAGTTGAGATTGGCGGCAAAGGGGGCACCGGCAAAGGACCAATGATCCGCGCCACCAGATAGAGGCCTGGAATTTCCACCGGGACGTCCTGGGCCTTCCAAGATTTTCTCCGAATGTATAGTTGCAGTTCGGAAAACCTTTACATGCGCCGATTTTTTTTTTGCTGAAATAAAAATACATTTACCTCCATCGGCAACCCGGTCCGGTCCCAAGAACATAGTGAACCCCCACTTGAATGGTCATAAATAATTTTGGATGCCCCAAAGTCACCGTTGAGTCCAATACGCAACTTCAAACTAGCAGTGCCGACTCATGCCGGTCTGCCGAAGCGACACATGATGTTTTATTTAAGAAGAAAAAAAGAATATTAATGGTGCATGTCAAGGTTCTCCGAAAGCGCTGTAAACATGTGCAATAAGATGGCTGTTCGCTGAACACTGGCGTGAAGCAGGAGGTGAGCGATCTCCGACCTATGTGTCGGAAGGAATGTGCTCGCGCGCAACTCGCCATCACTTCACGTGCGATCCCGCCAAACTAAGAACTCAACCCAACTTCAACCACTGGGCGAATCTACAAGGGGATGAGTTTCGAAGGATATCCTCGGAGGTTTATTCTTTGGGGACTGGTGATGAGAAGTGTTTATTATACTCATACCTGTTTTTATTGCAGTTTCGCTTCGCTTCACCTCCGTCTGATACTGCGGTTCTTTGCACAAGCAACTCCGGAGCCGCCCATTCCCAGCCCAGTGTTATACTATGTTCGCCTGCATGACACCCACACCGATTCCGACGCATGGGGGAGATTCTCCCGGAAGTGCTTTCCCTAGGGCGCTTGTCAAGCATTAGCACGGCCAGCCCTACCTTCAGCGCCAGTAACCTGTCGCCACGATCTGACGGGGGCCGCGGCGGGGTGCGCGCCGAGCCGAGGTGTCGATTTCCTTCCGCCGCCAATCTCGAGACAGTGACAGCCACCCTCGCGACGTACTCTTCTCGCTCGGCCTGCAAATCGTGCGCGTGCGTAGCCTGTCGCAATTAATGCCGAAGATACGGAGGCGAGGATGACGTGGTGAGGGCTAACGGCTGAAGGACCAGATTGGTGTGTTGCCTACAAGCCACGGCGGCGGGGTGACTCCAACGCTGTTCCTGCCAAACACTTTACCTCCCTCGACGCTCGTCGTACGTGTAGTTTCGACTGACCCTCCTTCTTTTTCTGAAATGCCAAGATCTACCGCGTCGAAACCTCACATGCACTCACACACGATGACTTCGCGTCCCCGTGATATCGCGCATTCGGAGGCCCTCAGCGGCTACAGAACCACGGACAGCGCTGCTCAAACTCCCACTGTTCCGCCGTCGCACCTAACGCAGACACAGAGCGAGGAACGGGTTCGGGCTCAGGTTGGGCGGGGCCCGGATTGCAATTACAGGTGCGGGTGAGCGGTACGACTCTTCTAATACTGAACAATATGCCCGAGAGTCTGACGAACTTTCTTCTGCAAGCGGGCCGGAGAAGCACGTAGCTTCACGGCGAACTCCTCCAGGCAGCGCGGCCGAAATATATTTGTACAGAGACGGCAGGGAGAGAAAGGAGTGGAGGCCGAGGCGAGAAATGTGGGGTGTTCTCTCCGTTTCTTCGGTGGTGTGTCTTTCCTCCTTTATCCTGCTTCCATATCGTACGTGATGGTCACGAGTCTCTCTTTTTCGCGGTAAGATCATGACGAAACCCACCTCCTTTCCCCAGCGCTGGCCCCTTCGCGCTGCCGCACACCATTCTGCACGCTTACACACAGGCGCCCGCGGCGGACAAGCACGCGTGGTGCGATTCAAGATCAAGGTATCAGGTCCCTCGTGGGGATGTTTGAGAGCATCACGGCGACCGAAACTCTGAAGTCCGCTCGAGATGACTGCAGCACGGGCGAGGAGAGTCGTATGTCGATGAGCAGGAGGGGAGGGAAAGGAAGCGTGGAATACTTTTACCGCGGTGTTGTGAATTTCCTCCTTTTTCCAGTTCTTGCGCGATATTCACGTTTTGCGCAGGCGACATGCAGAAGACCCTTCCGGCGTTCCAGCTAACTCGACTCAGATGCCTTCGACGTGCTCTTCGCACCACCGCGACCCCGGTAGACCGGTGACCGATCTCTCGTATGAAGACAAATTGTTCATAGAGAGACCGGTCGATCTGAGTTTGAAATTCCATAGCAAGCGAGCGATCACGTTTCTGGCACGTGCACGGCCGCACACACATCCAGAGCACAAACGAAGAGAGTCAAATAATAACAAGTGTTGAGATAGGAGGCTACGTGTCAGCCCGACAGAGCCACGTATGCCGCAGACGTGGAGGACGCGTGTAGTTGACACATCAAGAAGTTGCCATGGAGCTGGACTCCTGGAAACACGTCGAGACGGGTCACAGGACGCGCCACTCATTTTTTATCAAGTCAGGGAGTTTGAACTCCGCATTCTCCTACTTACATTGTTCAACTATTTATTGTTCTCTAGAAAGGTATAAATACTGTAGAGTAGATCTCGTCAAATATACCATTTTTTCCCTTCCATTTTACTACAACAAGCAACCTAAATCTTGTCAGAATTGATTTTAGCGTGCCCGAGTGGCTCCAAGATATTTCTGCGCCAATAATCATGTTGTAAGAACCAAATTTACCAGTTCAGCATTATTATGCCAAACCCGTCCCAAAAGTTGATTATTTCACACCGTTCAAGCATCCATAACGTCCGAAACAGCTATATGTGTCTATTCAAATTTGATCATGAATTATAGGTCCCGTATGAGCTGGATAATTACTCTGATGGTGGTCATGCACATGCCAGAAACGTGATCGCTCGCTTGCTATGGAATTTCAAACTCAGATCGACCGGTCTCTCTATGAACGATTTGTCTTCATACGAGAGATCGGTTACCGGTCTACGACCCCGGCCCACCTGCACATTACGCGCCCGCAGGCGCCCGCGACAAACACGAATACCTGGCCGCTTCCGGTGGATGAACCGAGGCGGACCGAGAGAGTACACGCCTCGTGAATGACGGGCGAGTATTCGACTGCACGGCGCCCCACCGATCTCGCCGTATGCGAAGATTTCTGTGCAGAGAAGATGCTGTCGGAGTTCCTCTAAGTTAAGATTCGGAGGGCGTCGGCGCAAGCAAATGTGCATGCCGTCAGCAGTCATCGCCCAGTTATGCGGACCCACACTTATTTATTTTGCAGCACATCAATCCACTGCGCGCCCCACTTTCACCGAGCCCTTTTCTCTGTCCCTTCCGTGCTCTATCGTGTCGAAAGTTCACACACCACGATATGTTCCTCGTGATATCGCGGGGGACTTCGGTTGCGCTAGATGGGCAAGATCATTTCGACCCGAAGACACAAGACCTCTCTGTGAAATTGCTGCATAGAAACAGCCGGCACATCGTTCAAAGCCAACCCCACAGCCCTGGAGCACTTCCCCCACCTGCACATTTCATGTTCAAAGTTCACGCCGGTGGCGCATCGTGCGCATTACATTGTATCCGGAGTCCACATGCACCCCAGATGATCCTCAGTTCGGATGCTTGTAAGATTACTAGCTTGTTCGTCCATAGCGTATTATCGTATTGCGAAAGGAATTGAGAAGAAACTATTTATTTGATTCCTCAACGGATGATCTGAAGATGATCCTAAGCTCATCCTAGGATCATCCTAGGGTCATCGTCGGCTGAATTTCAGCATGTCCGAAACCCAAGGCTTCAACTGTGTTTTCGGCACGCGCTGAGACTGCACCTGAAACTGATGATTCAAGTCGCGCCGAGACTGCCGGCGATGCTATTATTTTCAGTACCAGTTTCGGCACGTCTGAAGCTAGAGGTTTCAGACATACCAAAATCGTAGTTGAAGCCTCCCCTTTCAGCTACATAGTCCACTGCGCTGTAAATACATCTTAAACCATACATTTAAGCTATGCTGATTTTGTCAGGATATGATTGTTTGTTCGCGTCAGTCCGAGTACTGATAGTTATCACTTTTTTTTTGATACTTGATGTACATATATCAGCTTCCCGTAGTCTAGCATAGCCTCAATACATCTATCTATTCTTTCCCCCAATCTTCTGTGCCCTCTCTGTGCCCCTCGCACTCAAGTAGCTCCTTGTTCACTGTGAGCTCCTTCTAGCTGCCTCAGCATATTTTCTGATGATTTTCTGCCATAATCTAGCAAACTCAGCTTCGTTATCAGTCTGTCTGAAACCTGTAGTTTCAGATGTGTTTTCAGCTGCACTGAATATGCTGATGATGCTGTGTAAGGTGTGTTTGCAGGTGCACTTAATTTTTGCTTTTTTCCAGTCTGAATATCGGGTGGATGTCTTTTTCTTGAATCCCAGTTCTCCCTTGCTTACGACACGTCATGATTGTTACCTTTAGCACTGCCTCACCATGTATTTTATAGCTCTTACAGCTATTCTCGAATTAATGAGATCAATCAAAAAAAAATTGAGTTCCCCAAAAGGAAGGTCAACTCACCTAAGCCCAAGGCACCACTCTTTTGAATCTGGAGCACAGCTAGTAATGTATGGGGGTCTATCAACGATGAAATCCAAGCGACGGGGGGTCTGATAGCGGCCTCACAGGGTGATCGGCGATATGCACGCATGACCCCATCACTGCCGCTTTTCTTTCCTCATGCACCCTGCAAGCAGTGTTTCTCTGCTGGAATGTTGAAATATAGGATGCCAAAGCTTATCCCAGCATTCTTGGCTGCGACATTGAAGGTACAGTAGTGCTTTTCCCAGCACCTTCCTTTTTGGAAAAGCAAAAATAAAATTTGATTGGTCTCATTAATTTCGAGAATAGCTGTAATTCGTCGTTGTACGCTTCATCGAATCAATGGCTGTTTCGTTCCTTCCCTTGAGATTTTCATTGCTTTCTGCTCTTCGGCCTTCTCGGCGGCCAGCCCCGTGACACTGGGTTACTTACTCTTTAAGCCAGGCGGGGTTTCTGTTGGCGCCAATCACTTGCTTGCTCTCTCGTATTAGATTCTATCCCCATTGATAACAAGGTTGTCTCCGTCAACCAAGGGCTATTGAGAGGCTGTGGCTGACAGTGTTTGATCTTCTGTCCCCATAGTGACAGAAGCTACGGGCATTTCACAGGGGGCAAAAGCCGAGATAGTTAAACATTAACTGCCCCGGGGACTGTTGACGGGCAGTTTCCCCGGCAGTTACAATTAGAACAAAGGCCATCTTCTTTGTTCTTTGTTATTACATTTTTAGTTTGTCGCGTGAAGATCGGGATCTGCCGAGACATGCTCATAGTACAATAATCCATATTAAATGTTGAGTACTGATCACAGCTGCTCTCGTGCAAGAAATATGCAAAGAAATGACATTATATCAATAAATTAATATTGCAACTCTTCACCAGTTTGCGGCAGTTGTTGAACATATCTCAGCATTTTGAGTCTTTTTTGTCCAGGCTATCGAAATCTCATAGATTCTCAGCGGATCCCACCGATTTCCAAGATTTTGAGCTTTTGCTAGTGCAAACTATGTCCCAACTAGCCCCTGTGAGACCATCCAAAGGGAAAAAAAAATGCTTTCGGGCATCAAGCACTTCATGCTTTTCTCATGCAACACGAACACAAGGAAAAAAGGTCAGAAGCTTTCTGTGATCTCGCTGACGTCACTTGAAGCCAACAGTTTCACACTTGGTTTCACAACCAAAACAAAAACTAAAATAGAATCACGAATCACGAAGAAAGTTGATGTTTGTTGTGATTGTAACTGCCTGAGCAACTGGGCGCGAGGCAGTTGACATGTAACCGGCTTTTGCCCCCTGTATTTGGGGTGTGGATGCTTGGCCATCGTGTGGGCACTATAAATACGACTGATGTGCGGCTTATATGCAGGGAGGACAAGCATTCGAAGCGGCGCTCCCAATGATTTTCTTTCCGCTTTTCATGGTTGGTCACTTCTTCCCAAGCACTCTAGTAGCCGCGCAAGTTCCATCTCCCTCTTGGCGTGTATGATTTTTATCTCCATTAAAAAGAACATGATTGACGGACGGACGCCAGAAATCGGATATCGCGACATCCGCTGTGGATCGAATCAGCCTTGCGGGTACCGCGCTGGATATAGCCATTGGGAGGCTCAATGGACAGGGTCTATTCAACGGTGCGTCCCTCTCTCTCTCTGTAACAAAATTATTCACTAATTATGATGCGTTTTTTTAGGTGAAACGACCGGCATAGCGGGATTTCTGTACTCTCAAATGGCAGAGCTCGATGTTATCACCAATCAGACAAAGTATGAGAAAACACTTGAACAGTACCTGGACTTCATCCAGCAGACGCACGCGAATTTTTCGGATCCCACCTAGTAAGCTCAGAACTCGGTTTTCTCCGATAACTGATGTCTTCCAGCGTCAGTTATTAAAGTTGATTGGCCGTGAAAATTCTGATCCATCTGTTGCCACTTGTGCAGGTCTACTTTGGGCTGTGAGACCATCATACCATCTGCAGAGGGCATAGTTGACTGTCTACCCATTTTCTAGTTCATTTGGGCACGCGGCCGCGAGGGGATATACAGCGTATAAGAACCCGATATTTCTTCAATATGCTATTCAGTCCTGGTGGTTTGGTAGAGCATACACGCTTTCGGACAGCGATGTGTCGGCTGGAGAAATCGCGACGAAGAATTTCCCAATCTCGAGGGATTGCTCAACATTGAGTGATACTTCAGAGACAATGGCTGGGGGTTCATTCCATGTGAGTACGATTTATTTATATCTCGATTGTTTCAACCCCCACTACGCGGACTGAACGCCGGTATTGAATCCTAGGATCCCACCAAAAGCTGCTGCCAGAGCAGCTGGATCGCTGGAACTAGCACAGGGTGGGTTTTTACCATTGTCGTACCTCAGCACACATCACTCATTTATCTGAACTAGATACTTCCTTTCGTGAGTGGTCCGCCGTCACTATATCGCCTCAGCGCAGTTTATGCCGCCCGAAAGGCTATCCGCTCTCCTGGCCGAGGCAACATCAGATCCCTTGTATCTTCAAGCCGCTACGCAATCCGCCGATTTCATCCATGCGCATTTATATGGCCCTCGTAACATCGTGCAGGAGTACATTTTAGCCGGTTCCAATGACAGTTGCCAAGTCATCCCCACGACCTTCCCGTCCATAACCCCCGCCTCGTCGGGCCTTATGATCGAGGGACTTGCCATTCTCTATTCAATCACAAATAATGCATCGACACAGAATCTGTGAGGTTTCCTGATTTTCTTATTATTCTTCTTATTCATTTCTGACCTATATGGCAACAGTCTCAACGACCTCCTGGTTGCAGTAATTCCTAATATTGACTGGCAAGGTGATAATGGAGTTGTTGCGTACCAAATATCATCGACAGGTGGTCCCCCTCGCAACTTCCCAGCTCGTGTCTTTTGATTGACGGAATCACAGCGACAATGGGAGATATGAATTTACTCCAGGGCCTTGGTGCGGTCTATACCCGGAACTCGACAACCGCTGCCTTGCTCCAATATGTCGGCGCGTACATTGCCGTTCAGGTAGATATTACAGAAATGATTACATGATATGTGTGTGATCCAAACATCCTTTTAGTTCAACGCCGTCACTGAGCTTGCGACCACAAGCGGTACCAACATCTACGCAGGATCGTGGACCGGTCCTCCGAGTGCGGACTTCTTGGGATTCAATCAGACGACAGCGCTGGCCGCTTTACTCAGTGCAATAAGTCTCCCCATGACCTCGGCGGCCCATGCCCCTCCTTCAAGACGAGCAGCGATCTTAGGGGGCAGCGTGGGAGGGGGAGTCGCGGTGCTCACGGCGCTGGCGGTCCTCGGGTTCCTCCGGCTCCGTAGGCAACGCATCTGCACACCGAGTACTCCACTCGGTGCATCCCAGGAGTCCACGATGACTCTGTCCACGGAAACAACCCCACCCGGCTCCACATCTACCACTGGATTAGGTCCTCAAGCCCCCATGGCCGAGGATACAACCATCCCGGCCGGGCATCCCTCAGGATCTATGGTGGCTGTATTCGATCCTGCTGACTTATCGAGGTAAATTAAATTATGCTTTGACATACGTATTTTGACCTCCAAACCTCTAGAAACGCCGGTGGTTTCTTCCCGCGCGCAGAGAATTTCGTCGTCGCTGGCGGGCACTTCACCAACAATATCATCAACCTGCCTTCACTCACATCTCCGGGTAAGTCGCCGCTTAGTTGGTGAAAGAGCTCCGACTCATGCCTGCGCGAAGACTTTCGATCGATTCAGAATCCTTTGAGAGACGTGGATCTGCGACGCTTGAAGGAGCTGGGTTCAGTTCAGAGAGAACAGGGAATGGTTCCCATCCGCCGAATATCGTCCGCCGAGGTATAAGGTAGACAATTTGTTATTACTAGATGTGTAACAGGGTCGCAAGGTGGAAGAGGCAAGCTTATTCCTTGTTGAGCTGGGTATTTTCGATCTTACTAGTAGTCCGCACCGCCTGAAAACGGGAACTCCCCTGCTCCTCGTCCGGTATGCCCTTTCCCGGTTCTCTCCGTCAAACTGGATTTTCTTTCTCTTTTTTTGAGGGAGGTGGGGGAAAAAAGCATGCATTTGCTAGAGCTGAGACTCGGAGCGCTTGGTTGGCTAAGCTCGCCAGGTAAATGTCGAAACAGTATCTTGCTTTTGGGATCCTTGTTTCGTAAGAGTTTTCTGTTGCCAGTCTTCCCAAACCACTAGACTTGGTGTCCTAGACAGAATAAAAATTACGAATCCATTCAAATCTATGTCCCTCGTCCCTCTGCTCCTCATGTGCTCGGCCACATAGTGGGACACCTTAATGCCACAATTGACTCCCAGAGAAATACTGCTCCGACCGTCTCGATTATTTCCCCCGGTAGATATACAAATATGAGCGTTCCAGATACTTTAGGCACCAGTTCACCTTTCAAGAATGAAAGGAAAAAAATCAGCCCCGGCGGAAGAAAAATCTCAGGGGCAACCCAGCCCTTTCCGCCCAACGCCGCCGTCGTGTCCCGCAGACGCGCCGCCGTCGCTGACGTGACACGTTTGTTTGCGTGTGTGATGCCCTTGATCAACGGCGCCGGCCGCCTGCCTTCTCCACCCACCACGTCGTTCCTCACGTACGCTTCCTACGCTACAGCTCCACCTACGCTCGCGCTACACTAATCTCGCTATCCCTCCCGTTGCCCCTCGTGGCTGCATGCCTCACTCTTCCGCTAGAACATTCAGTGGTTGTTGTGCTCGCCCACCCACGCACCCTGCGCAACGCCGGCTGCTACCGCACGTCCTGCGATTCCCTGCAGCGAGCACAAGGGCTCGAATAGATTCACCTTACCTCAGAGGTGCGTCGCAGTTCCTCACTGATGACCTGCACTCACTTGCAATTCAGCCCAAGTCCCCCCGCCGGCCGGAACCCTAGCTCTCGGATGCATTTCAAATCCATGTGCGTCTTTCATCTTAACCTCACAGTTCTCCGCCCACGCATCTCTGTATCGTTGCATTGACATCAGGTGACTTTCCACGCTCACGATCTCATTCCGAATACCCACAGTTCAAGCGAGCGAAACGGCCTCCAACGTGACGATGACTGAATTACGTTCTCCAAGAGCAGGTGCGACGGAGGTATTCGACGTGAAGATTGAAGCGCGTAGCAGCTGCGTACTTGCTCCATATTCTTTTCGCCTTTTTCCAACTGTGGTCCCGGCGTGGTGGCTTGCCCAACCACGGTGTCTTCCACCGCTGTATGTTCTGCACAAGGATATATATATATATATCCTTCCACTCATGGGACGTTCCTCCGATCTCCATTTCCCATTCATCTCACTCCTCCCGCAAACATGCTAACTGGAGTGCAGGTGTACCATCAACGCCGGTCTCGTTTCTCAGTCCCCACACTCGTCTCTCTGTTTATCACGGTGGACCGCTCGGTCCCGGCGTTTAATACCCTCTCAACCTCGATCGATAATGTAACGTCAGCGCATTCTTCCCGGGATTTCCGGGAGAATCAATATTTCCAGAACTTGCCGAGGCCCAACTGAGCGGGTTGACCGTGGACGGCACCTTGTCGCAATACGTTGCGTCGTCTTTGAACCACCTCACGCCCATTCCTGAAGGATTCGACAGCAATGCCGCAGCCAGCATCTTGTGAATCGTTAGTTCCCGATATTAATTTACGCGGAGGAGGATCCTTACTTTCTATTCCAGGCGCTAATACGTCCCGCGCGGTGAAGTACAGCGATACGAGTAGAGACTGGATCGTCTTCCCCGGCACCGGCGGTGGACTGGAGCATCTTGGTGCTTATTCGCGTACTTCGGGCAGGCTGACATACTGGATTTAGCCATCCACTACGCCGAAACCCGCAACCTTCGCATCATCACAATCGACAAGGGGGGCGCCAAGAAGAAGCTCAGCATGGAGCTAGGTGCGGAGGCATACATTGATTTCAAAGAGTGTAAGATGACTGTCGCTGTTCTCTGCATACCCTGTTATGCTAAGAGGCCCACGCTGCCATTGTCATGACTGCAACTGTACGCCCTCCTTCAAGTCTTCTCTTGTTTCAGCAGTGGCTAATTCACACCTTGTGCAACACAGGCTGTATCGTATCTCAGGAGGCACGTTGATGGCGGTCGGGCATCCGGGGAGCACCACGCTTGATCTGAGCATTCTTTGCTCCCCTGTTCTCAGCGAGCCCACTGGGTCTGAAAATCCTAAATGAACGCCTCGCAGAGCATCAACATTCACGGCGCCTTTGTTGAGAATCAATAGAAGCACTTGATATCGCCACCCGAGGCGATTTTAAATCCTATTTGAGCTCAAGGCCTTGCACGCGCTGGAGAGGTTTGTTCTTACCGCTTTTCTGCGACAGAGACGGACGAGGGGATGCAGAAAGGAACTGTGGCTCCTAGCACGTACCTCGCCAAGAGCCGAGCGGGGATGCAGGCGAGGCTCACATACCGCCCGCCGGAGCCCCTTCCAGTTACCTATTCTCGCCGGATACGGTTCCAGTTCACCTGTGAGCATCTTGAGCAAGGTGTCTGTATCCCCTTCGTTCCTCTCCCACTTCGGACCCCACTTCTTTCTCACTAGTACTGCAGAAGTGAGTTTTACATGCCGCTGTTAGACGGATTCGCACCGTTTTGATTTGTATCGCTCCACTGATTTCTCTCACATACGCTGCAGCGTAGATGCCATCGCCATACCCTTACTCAAAGTCCATGATACCTTCCTGCTTCTCTCGTACGCCGTTTCCGCCACCGGGGACGGCCGATCATTGAATTTAGTCATGCGTGTGTGTTGCAGGCCAGTTCCATATTGTGCGTACATCACTGTTTTTCTTACGTATCTCGTTCTGGCTAACCGGTACTCCATCCTATTCCGGCTAGCGCGATGGTGTGCGTGCACAATACCGCAAATGCTCCATGGATCGGGCAGCAGCCAAGGGAGGCAAACCAAGCTCTCAAGTGCCGTCCTATTCTTTTCTGTCCAAGAGGATCGGTGCGTCGGCCGTCTTTCCTTCCTCCTCGTTCTACCAATTTACGCCCTCTGCGCAATCGAGGTACGCGCGGTAGCGCGAGGAATGCAGCCTAATCTGCATTGCGAGAGAAGAAGGAACACCCGTGAGTAAGGACCGGGCGAGTGTTTTTTTCACGCCTCAGGCTCTCAAATAGCCCTCAACTCAACACAGAAGAAATTCTCGTGCGACAAATTAGACTGTAAATAACAATGCAATAGATAGAACAGCATATCTCGGCGCATTTGTTGAGCTGAGCTTTCGAAATTTAAAGTGGTCGGTCTTGAATGACCTGAAGTAAACCAGATAAAAAGGCGATTTCGATTCGGCATACTAATGGTCCGACCCCGAGTCAAACGGGGCACTTCTGCAATGACAGCAAGATACTTTAACTGCGCGCAGATGCGGGCCACGCCGCTCCGGGTCCTCTTTACAGTATCTGTGGAACCACCATCAATTCGACACCGAGCAGCGTACCACAGTATAGAACAGCATATCCGGGCGCAGGTGCCGAGTTCAGCCTTCGAAATTGAAGTGGTCGTTAGTGAAGACGGCTTGAATAGCCTAAAGCAAACCAAATAAAAAACTGTCACCATTCGAAACTCTAATGACCCGGCCCCGAGTCGAACGGGGCACTTCCGCAGCAAGGTGGGGCAGTAAGACAACTGTGCGCAGACGCGGACCACTCCGCTCCGGGTCCTCTCTACTTGTGAAATCATCTTCAATTCGATACGGAGCGAATATCTCATACGTACCGGCATATAGAACAGCATATCCAGGCGCAGGTGTCGAGCTGAGCTTTCGAAATTGAAATTGAAAGTTAGTAAAAGAAAAGACGACTTGAATGGAGCCAAATAAAAAGCCATTTCCATTCGGCATTCTAATGACCCGACCCCGAGTCGAACGGGGCACTTCCACAGCATGTTTCTTTGGAAGATGAATAACTGTGCGTAGACGCAGACCACTCCGCTCCGGGTCCTCTGCACAGTCCCTGTGAAATCATCTTCAATTCGACACCGAGCAAGTTTCCTATGCGCACCGCCGTATAGAACAGCATATCCAGGCGCAGGTGTCGAGTTCAGCCTTCGAAATGGAAGGCATCGTTAGTAAAAACGACTTGGACAGCCTAAAGCAAACCAAATAAAAAACTGTCACCATTCGAAATTCTAATGACCCGACCCCGAGTCGAACGGGGACTTCCGCAGGGAATTCACACTAAATGATGATTATGTGCAGACGCGGACCACTCCGCTCCGGGTCCTCTCTACTAGTGAAATCACCTTCAATTCGACACGGAAAATTTATTATACGTACCGAGTGACCGAATACTTACGCTGACGGTTTTTATGACTGCCCGAGCGCTACTAAATGAAAGGTCACCGGAGGACATATTTCCTCACTGCTATACAGCTCCCTTGGTACAATTAAGCGCGGCCAGTCAAAGCGCAATCGACCAGACTTAACATACTGAGGTACCAGATAAATGAAGGAAGGACTGAATTTCCAGGACCGCCAGAGTACACAGGTGCCTGACTGCCTCGCGAACCCGTGGGATGGTTTGGTGACGCCGAAGAGTCGAATCGAAGGATTCCACATCCCGCGTTCAGTAAAATTACTTCCATCGATTTCGCCGCTGAAATTCTTAGCAAGTATATGTATCATACAGAGCTTGGCTGCGTCTCACCGCGGGGAGAATTAACTTCCACTGCATCGACCGTACGCGGATTCACGACAGACAGACTAAGACAAGGTAAATGCATTGTGCGTTCACTCGCAACACTCACCCGCAGCTGATCAGACTCTCCTCCCGCTTCCATCCTCCCTTGTCGCGCATCGAGCCACCGCACGATGTACGTACGTACGCCACGCACAGACCCGCACCGAGAAAAAGCATCCCGTGGTACACCACGACATGCTGGTATCGGGCCTTTAGTTGGAGTTCAATTCGAGCATGGCGCGTAGATGCCGTACGTTATGCATTACAATGAACGCGATGAAGCGGTCGGTTACGTGGGGCGTCGCAAGAGCACGAAGACTGACAGCGACGAGAGAAAGACCTGACAATGATATTGAATAAATAATGTGAATAATCAATGAAACAGCCGCACTCCATAGATGACGGTGTTCTGCCTGCTGAATGTGCCCAGCGTCACACTCCAGCGCCATCGCTACAACGGTCCGGGCATGGGGATGTGCGGGACGGGTACAGCAATGGGTGTGAGGACAACCCTAGCCCGGAGTCGGACGCAGCTGGATATCAAAAAAAAGGAAAATAACCACGTCCACGTCAATCCGTGCGCGCATAATGATAGAGGAAGAGGATGGGGAGGATGGACAACGCACGGGATAATGCAGCGGCAGTAGCGCGTGAGCATGCCGGGTCCCCCTAGCTGCAGCGTGCACGCGAGACGATCGCCGGCGATGGGCGGGGGTGCGTACACTAGGATGCTTGTGGTGTGGGTCGCCGGCGGGGGGCGGCGTGGTTTCGCGGAGGTGTCGGGCACGGGTGGCACAGTAAGCGTCGGGGAGGGGGGAGGGAGGGGGTAAGGCGGGAGGGGGAGGATGCAGGGAGGTAGGGAGGCCTAGGCTCAGGACAAGGGCACCGATGGAGGTCGTATCTTTCGTCGGCGAGTATGTAGATCGATGGAGTACTTGGCGCTTCAGTGTTGCTTCAGTGTCGTCAAGCAGAGGCCTGGAGCGGGATTTCACTTGTGCGATGCGGGAAATTGGTTCCAAGTTGGCCTAAAGTAAAGGAAAGAAAGGAGCTGCCCCCCTAGGATAGAGAGAAGAGTGAAAAAATTGGTGTATGAGAGGCGAGAAAGAAAGACGCGGTGGCAGTGCCCTGAGAGCACGTGGCACATTCGGCCCGCTCGGCCGATACACCCCTATCACATCGAGTGCAACTTCGCGCGTTGGAAGAGCAGAATTGGCGAATGTGGTGCACGGCGCACTGCCGCGTCAGTGACATGTGCTCCTTGGAGTTACACGGGGTTCGAATCTCCGCTTTCGTATGCATAGTTCGGTTGAGTGACTTTTTGCTTCTTCTTTGCCTTTTGCACCGTGCCTTGATGTTAAATTGGAGTTCGGGGTAATATGGAGTGCTATTATCACGAGTGGACATAGCGTGTTTCGCACCGGCGGCTGGTCCTTGTCGACTCTTTTGATCGGCATGGAGAGGAAAAACCGGCTGCAACGAATGATCGTCGCCAAACTTGAGTCAAAATTGAGGCAACTGACCGTAGTTCGACTGGCCGCATCCGCGTATAACGGTGGTCGATACGTATACGTATATTCCGTTAAAACAATGTGTCTGTGCCAGATCACTAGGCCTGGATCAATTGGGACCTGGAAATGAGCTGTTTCAAGCGGACGTGGTGCACGGAGCACCGCTGACATTAATGGGCGTCAAATTAATGAATGCACACAGCTGGACGGGGTTCGACTCCCGGCGTCCGCTTAGGGTCAACCTCCACCTTTTTATTCATCGATATTAAAGTCTTACCCAGGCCATATTCAGCCCCTTCGAATCTGAAGAATTGGACAGGAGCATGCTCTTGCACGGCACACCTGCGATTAATTATCCATGCACTACCGTCTACAGGCAGCTCAAACTTCATATCCGCACTCCCAATACAATCGTTTTGGCCGTGGTCCGCATCAAAATACCTGGAGACATTGAAGCGTGAAATGCGCTGTTTGAGGCGGACGTGGTGCACGGCGCACGGCTGGAATCAATAGCGTCGAGGATCAGTTCCGACTCCCCGCGTCCGTATGAGCATTCTCAGGTTATATTTTTCCTCGGGCCTGCTTAGACAAAGTTGTTAAAAAAGATAACAATGCGTTGAATACATTCGGGGTTATGATTTGAAGCGGACGTAGTGCATGGCGCACCGCTGCGATAACTTGTCGTTTCTGTTATATATTGGATCACACGCAGTCGAACCCCGCAAAAATCGCTTTTCAAATCTTTTTGTTGTTGTGCGTACTAAATCTGTGCAGTGATCAATCGAAGCGTGAAATACAGAGCAGGCATACTGGTGTTACCGTAGCAGTCAATCTTGCCGGACAAATCCAATTTTGTCGGGGTTCTTCCGTCACAGATTGGATGGTCTTGAGAAATGTGCACCTATGGACAGGGTTCCAACGGTACTATAATCAGAAAAGACAATTTGAGACTCGAAGACTTGAAGCTCGATATGAGCACTCTTCCGAGGTTACATTTTCCCTGGGCGGCCTAACCACAATTAGTTGAATAAATTCGGGGTTAGGAGTCAGCCTTTCAAGCGGACATAGTGCACGGCGCACCACTGCCATACTTAGCGTCTCTCATATGCAGCATCACGCAGTTCAACGGGGTTCGACTCCCCGCGTCCGCATGAGACCCTTCTGGGATTTTCGTTGTTGTTGTTGTTGTACGTACTAGATCTGCGTAGTGTTCGAACAGGGATCAATTGAAGCTTGAAATACGGTGCTACAACAGAGCAAGCGTGCTGGTGTTACCGTAGTTAGTCGCTGGTTCATTCTGTAAAAAGTCGTTCCCATGAATAAAACGCGATTTCGAGCCCGTTGAGTACCTTCTAATGCGATGAATTACACACCATTATATGCTAATATGTCCTTTCCCCCGCAATCCCTAACCAATTTGAACCATCAACGCCGAAATACTGGATTTCAAGCTTCCCACCAACAAGGCCACGCAGGCGAACCGTATCTCACTCAATGGGCCCATAGTTGTACTTAATGCCTTCCATGGCATCCATGACTCACCGCATATCGCTTTTCCGAGCTCACCTGCCGCGATTTGACTGAAATCCGCAGCGCCGACGGACAGGTCACACGTACACGGGTTCTTTCAGAGACTTTCGGTTAGCCCTTGCCTTCCCATCTCCCCTTTTTCCTCACCCATGTACTCTCCCATCTCGGATCGGATCGCCTCACCACACACGTCTCGCTCGATCGGCCTTCCCGTCGGCCCAGAAGATTGGTACATCCCTGTTTCACGCGGATCCAAGTACCATAGCGTTGCTTCACCATACTTCAAGCTGACATGTAGCCAGCACTGCACTTCTGAGCATGTTATTTGAACCGACAGAGGTGGCGAACGAGACAGCATGGTGAGTTTCTCATTATGATGCTCTTTACCTGCACCAGTAGCTAAGCTAAATTCCCACGTTCCTGAACCTTACGAACTTATAACTCCCTTCCACGCGAGTTTTACGTACTCCAACAGGTTTGAGCTCTGGTGACTCTTTAAATGCTGAACTTTTCACAGCTCTCACTTCATGACGAGTGACTGAACGTAACATTTCAATTCTTTCCTGCCACGATTTACCTGCACGTGCGCCGACGTGCCGGTCAGCCTTTCATTTCCTGATCTTTCCTTCCTTCTCCGTCTCACTCCAACAATGCTGGACGAGTATCGACGAGAAGAATGGGACTCGCGACGATGGGACTCGGCTAATATCTCGCTTAACATCGCTTAATGATCAAGAATGGGACTCGGGTAGCAACACATCAGATGAGTTTAAGCTCCGCTACGCAGGTGCCGCAAGTGCCGAATGTGCAAGCACCACGCAGTGGGCCCCGCGGCGAGAGGTAGCATCACGCAGTGGGCCCAGCGGCGAGCGAAAATGCACCGCGCAGCGGGCCTAGCGGCGAGCGACAAGGGGGGTCCGCGGAGGTCTCCCCCGCGTAAGATGTAACCAAATAAATACATAATTAGCCGTAAAAACATGTTAGAAAAATAAAAAGGCCCCGCGCCAGCGGAAAAGGCTTCGCGCCAGCGAAAAAGGCTCCGTGCCAACGGAAAGGGCCGCACCAGCGAAAGGGTGGGGCCTGGGCAGGAGGTTGAATGCGCTGGGGGAGACTGTCTCTGGAGACATCTCCAGAGACTTTGATGGAAACGTGGGTCGATCAGAGTCTCTGGAGACGAGGCGGACAGGCCCGATCAATGTCTCTGGAGACAACACGCGAATGCCGAATGCCGAAAATGTTTAATCGATGTCCATCATACATCGATAGCACGTATTCTGATCATCGATTCGCAACTGCTCGGACAGAAGGTCAGTTCTACTTTTAGCCACTACCGCCCAGTTCCCAAAATGGCATCTCTAGTTCTGACGTCCTTTTGACGGAACAATTCAATCTATCTCTTTCTGAACCCCGCATTGACCTGGTATCCATGCTTTACCTGTGCAGCAACATTGCAATTCTCTCTGTAGCTTGAACACAATAATGCATCAAGTTTTCTCGCGGCCAATGAAATAATAACGCTGCCGTAATAGGTACGCAAAGACAACTGTTTATGCACATAATAGTGGTGGTAATACTGCCGATTGTATCATGAGAATTTCGGCTGATGAGATGCAACGATGACAATTATTATGAGGCGCTTACTGCGGCAATATAATGAGGAGGTGTAAACTAGGAGTACCCCATCCTTGAGCGTGGATAATGTGGCTTTGTGCGTGAGGGGATTCGTCAAGGTCATGATCTCGTCGGTTTCCCGATGAAGCGTGCACTCGGGATTTGTACACACTCTAACGGGTGGGTAAATGTGACGAACGGCTTGCAAAAAGAGGTAAGTGTAACACTGTTTATCAATATACAGCCACCGCTTAAAGGTACCATGCTCGAGAGCGGCGTTGTTGTACATGGTAATTTCTTGCTCAGTCGGAGAGATAGGGGGATGATTCCAGAGTAGTTCCTTGAAAGTGCCCAGCAAGTTTGAACCAGACCACCGTCTGTGACATTCAGAGCGGTGGCTATCGCCTGTACAATTGCTGCAGGAAGCACAGGCGGAAGCCTCCGATTATTTACTTGCCCGAACGCGATTGTCTGTTGAGCCAAGCACGACATCCGCAAGAACGGGTTAGGCCATGGAAACTGAGAGCGCCGAGGCCGGGAAAGCGAACGAGTGCAGCAGAGATATCCTGTAGGCTCATGAGGTTTGGTGGGAGGTGGGGGTGACGCGTCGGCGCGTCGCTCGCGAGCCGGTTCACGACTCTGTACGTACTTGTTTGCCGTGGCCGTGTCTATCATCACTTCATCAATGTCTCTCGGATTTTCATCAACGTCTCCAGAGACACTCGGCTCCCATCATTTCTTTACGGGTTAATCAAAGTCTCCAGAGAATCTCTGGAGACTTTGATCCCAGCAGGTTAAATGCTCTCGGCCTGGGGGAGCCTTCCCCCAGAAAGCCGAGCAGTTGCCGAGATTGATGATCAATTGATTGTAGAATCAGCGCGCCAAGTTAGCCGAGTCCCATTGTCGTGAGTCCCATTCTTCTAGTATAGACTCATGCTGGAATCCACACTAAAACTATCTATTCACAGGTATCATCACCATCCACAGTTGCTAATGCTGCACGCATCCGCACATTCCTGCCGTCGGATATGACGGGCGACGGCGGAGGTCACGCCGAAAGTCGCGATAAAAATCGGTGATTTCCTGGTTCTTCTCATCGCTGGCCAATGCCCAAGGGCTCGGGGCATACCTTTCCTCTGATCAATCACTGCGTTCCGGTCCTGTATAGCCGAACGTCGGCTACATGTGTCTACGTATTCTTACGTGGGTCTAGTGCTGCCGCGAGCTGAGTTGGAGCTGACCTCGAGCTGATGGGCCATCAACTCGGTCCACCTCGAGGCCCCACAAGCTCACCTCGAGCTGGCTCGAGCTGACGGCTGAAAAAGGAAATCCAGTTTCCCACGCATGCACACCATGGTCGACGACGAGTATCTTGGAACTGTATGGACCCAATATACACTTCCTCTTGTCTACTACGCATATTGGTGTCCCCTGGCTTTTTTTCGGGTTCAAAAACACGAAATTGGGGACTGCAGAAGCCTAAATTTCTTTAAAGCAAAAATAATTCGTTGGCGTCAGAACTTGACGCATTTTAATGCAGAATCCATCTCCGTATGATATTAATGAGCTTGGAAACACAACTCAAGGCCTCTTGCCTCCCAATATCCGCTCTACTCTGTGCATTATTCTATGAGATTGGCGCACAATATCGCGCCTAAACACGAGCAACAGGTGACATTTTCGCGTTCTTCTTTCGTTGACTCAAAATGTGGGGTACAATCACTGGCACACCATGAAAAACGATATTTTTTAGCTCGTTTTGCGGCCGCAGGGAATTTCTGAAGTAGAGGAGAGTAGACACTGGGTGGCGGGCTTGCTTACCATGAAAGGAAATGTAATTTGATAGATATCAAGCCAGCTCGAGCCGAGGTCACCTCGAGGTGCCGTATATGGTAGCCGTCCGAGGCGAGCTGAAACTCGGATCGAGCCACCTCCACCTCGCGGCAGCACTACGTGGGTCTATGTGGGTAGCCGATGGGTAATTAATTATATGTCTACATCATGTGCTACCCGTCGGCTACCCACGTAGACCCAGTAGACATATAATTACCCATTGGTTATTCACATAGACCCACGTAAGAATACGTAGACACATGTAGCCGACGTTCGGCTACACAGGGCCGGAACGCAGTGAATCGGTATGTGTATATATTTAATCGTCGTCTCCGCCGCGCCGACCTCTAACAGCCCCCAGACTCAAACTCCTGATTGTACCTGTCCTGTGCTACCTCGTCGCCATGCTGAGGCTAATTTATTTCTCTCAGGACCGTATTCCCACTGAAAACCCTGCTCCGGTGCTATTGTCACTGGATCTCTGGTCCGATTGAGTACTTGCATCCGCTCACATGCTACAATGACTTTCTAGTTTGGTTGATATTTTCAACGTGGCCTCGCCTCTAGGCGCTATATCACTTTTACCTTCATTTGACTCTGGCACGTCTCTGCATTGCTACCCTCGTACATGATGGACCGTATTCAGTCAGGTACACCTTATTTGTTATTATATTGTTGCTTGCTCACTTCCTTCGAATTCGCTCAGCGCACCGAAGTACGTACATGTCGAATCCACCAAGGTGTACCACATTCTAGTCTGGTATCTGTCATTTGTCATATGCCTAAATTAATTGTTGCTCTAGTTACGCTACTCGACTCGTTAGGTCCTAAGTATTGTGCGTTTAATTTTCACCTGCCGTTTGTTTATGTTGGCCAACTGTCAACTCTCGATATTTTTTGACTTGCGAGCGCGGTGCAGTGTCGATCTCTTTTCTTTTCTGTCAATTTTACTTACTTATGATCGCAGATAGCTTGGGAACGGCACCAGAGACGTGGGAAACACATGGTGGACATATAATAGCTGCCAGAGCCCTGTATTTGCTAGCAGTAATATATACCTTTTTAAACCCTCAACCTGAGGGAATGGAATAATCAAGCTGATTGAATTGAACCACTCAAGCTGAGTGCCTTATGCACTCAGGCTGAGGGTAGTAGTGCTGGTCAAATACGGATACGATACAGCAAATGGTGTATTGTATTCATATTCATATCATATTCACCCCTGGAGGCCGTATCGTATCTGTAATGAATTGTATTCATATTCAGCAGGTATGAATATATTTTGAATATATTCAGATATATTCAGTTTCTGCGAGCGTGAATTAAATCCATCCAGTTAACTCCCTCCCCGAGCCCAGACTTCAACCACTCCTTTGTTACAATGTCCAAACACTGTCTCAGCAGTCATCCAGGAACGTGCATCGGACAATGTGTGTTTCAGGCTTGAAGTGTTCAACCGAAATACTCACACTAGGGATGGCAAGGATGTCTCGCGTGACACGCGACATGACCCCCAGTGTCCCTTGAATTTGCTTCTGAAAAAAGTACCAATTTAAAGTCCGCAGCTGTGCAGCAGCAGATCCATCGGGTTAGTGCCACTGATGAGGCCGGCGATTGAAAAGCGGCCGAATGAGTGATTTTGGCGGGTAAAGAATGAAGAAAAAAGTACGTTGAGGAGGGTTGAACTCGAGGTCCTCCAGCTACCAGCTGAGCCAAGGGTCTGATTAAAACTGCACCATCTGCATGGTATTAGGTGTCGAACACATTTGAATATGGACGAGCCCGTATTACTCGTATTATAAGCAGATGGTTCGTATCAGATTGTGCCTGTTTGCCCTGTTCCGGGTCTTCCGACATACCCCGTTGGCTATTTATTTCCGCGCGAACCTAACCGATTTGGCAACAGATTACTCGAATCTTAAAGAGATGCCTCGAAGCCCCGCTGCCTCGGTTCACCTCATGGCACGTTTATTTTCGCACATCAGAAAATAACTTCAACCTTGCCTTTTCTGTGCTGCCGTTTGACGTGCCGCTTATCCAGACGGCGTACGATCGAGCGCTCAAGTCCCACTCAAAAGGTCGACCTGTCTGATTTTGTTTCGCTCTTTCCCCCATCATCACCCTTTCCTCTCGCATCCCGTCGTCTCCCGGCCGCTCGCAGCACGCTTCTTCATCTGCCACAGCCCGTGCGTACACGGCTCAACCTAGCACTCCAGCTACAGTCCCCCGTTTCCGGAGCAGGCGGATCCTTGCGCGCCTCCCATCAAGAACGTCGTCGCTAATGTTCTCAGTGGCGACTCACCTCAAACTTCGAAGACGGACTAAGTCCTCCACTGACGCAGACGACTCTGATGGCGCGGGCTGTTGTTCGCAACGTTTGACTGACTGCGGGAATTGATCTGGCTTCGACTCTAATGGGGCAGGCTATTCTCAACGTTGCGCTCATCAAGCTGCCGGGCCCGCAAGAACTCACGTTCTTACTCTACCCATCAGCAAGATTGCTCAAGCCAGCATCAAGCTAGCTGTTCAAACGATTCAAGACGTCCCGGGCCGAAATGCCGGAGCTTCCGCGCTGAACCCATACCAGTACTGCTTCCCCTACTTTTCATGTTCGGATGGATAACTGGGCGTCTGAAAGCTGGAATGGATATGAAGTGTTCAGCTAAGTGACAAGTCTGCCCATTCCCGATGATGATTGCTCATGTCTGTTGATGCCGGCTTAGCTCGCCAGCCCTTCGATCTTCACATTTTACCGCCTTCCTCTCCGAGTCGAATCCATCCTTACTATAGGCCACCCATTCCATCCTTTCGGTTAGTCGATCATCTCGACAGTATGGCCCGCGATTGATGGCTCACCAGGAATTGATGCACCGCTGGCGTTAGGACCTACCCTCTGGTCCGTGGCCATGTTTCATTCATCGTTCTTCCGAAGTTGATTACTCTCAGCAACCCATCGACCCCTCTTCTTCGGCGCTGAACAAGACCGCAGACGACATTTCTTCACGGTATGTCTCCCCGCCTACATTACTTCCTCATCGTCAATGGTGTTTCTATTTAGTTTCGGGCCCAACTGTATTCCTCTACATTCTTTGCACCGTCCGTATTCTCTGTGCATGCATGGAATGTTCGTTTGGGGCTGACTCGGCTCGCTACAGGCATACATCCGATATGTTTTGGGCATGTCGGAAATCAAACCGCTCGGCGATGTAAGCTGTTCGGCATTTCCGCTCGTGCAGACTGAAGTCTCATCGAAATAGTCAGATCTCTGTGTGCGTCAGTGCTCTTCAAGTCGGTAGATCTTCGATGACATCACTGAAGTCCATGACTATCGTTTTCTGTTGTAATATTAGATCTCTCAGATGCGCACTCGGTTCGTATTTCTTCGCTCGGGCTACGTGGACCCGTCGCTTCCCGCACGTTGACGCCTTCGTGATTGCAGCGTGTCTCGCACACTATCCAAAGTGCTCGCCTATCGCCATCCTGGCTTGAGGCCCTCTCGGTGCCCATCGCGCAGTCGCCGGAGCTCAACTAAATTTGCGACTTGCACACGAACGTGAGTAAGCCGAGCTCTATGTTCTATTTCAGACACTGAGTTTTCAAGCCTTCAGCACGAACGTCACTACTCTCACCGTCAAGGCTCCACTGGCCCGCAGACTTTGCGCCTAGATCCCGGAGTACAGGAGCAACGCACGCTTGACTCACCTTCGAGTCTCATCGTGGTCTTTCGTTTGAAAAATCGCGGAGTGATGGTGGTTTTAGTATTCATTACTTCTAGAAGCAGCGAAATATATGCATAAGGCTCAGGCTGTCTGTATTTACCATGGAACGCGAGGATTTGAAGTTACACAAATTTGAAGGACATTACATACGTCAGCTGCCGGAGCGTAGCGACGGCATGTCTTGTTATATTATATTCATATCATATCGTATCGTATTCTGACAAATTCATATTCCAAGGTCAGTCTCAAGGCCGTATCGTATCTGTATTCTCTGAATATATTCAAAATATATTATTCCATATCATATCTATGAACAGCACTAGAGGGTAGTTTCTGCCAAAACGCAATCAGCCTGAGTGTATTGCCTCACTCTTGAGTGGCCCCACTCAGGTTGATTGATTTCATACACTCACGCTGAGTGCATTGATACACTCAGGCTGATTTTAAACACTCCCCACAGTGACGACTCACGAGACGCTCAAGGACCGCAGCAGGTTGGCGGGCGCTAACTACCGGTGCTTATTCCGTCTTATGCCACTACTTAAATTTATCGCCAGCGCTAACTTAGACGCGCCTGTGACATGTGGCTGATATCCATCAAGAAATGGCGATGCTCTTTAAGCTTCCTCACACCCACACACGATGGACACGCTTTCTGCGCTTATCCTCGGGACGGTATCGGAGCGCGATCCCAGTCATGACAGCGCAGCAGCGAAGCTTTGGTCGGTCTACGTCAGAGAGGCCGAGAAGTACGACAGAGCACTTGTCGAGAGCTGGAAGAGCGACATGGAGGGAATGCTGATATTCGTGCGTATGCACGCCACTTCAGGAGTGCAAACTCTGAACACCACCACAATAGGCAGGTCTCTTCTCCGCAAGCTTGACTGCTTTCCTCATCGAAAGCTATAAGACGCTGACCCAAGACTCTGGGGAGACGACAGTGCTGCTACTAGCGCAGATTTCACAGCAGCTTGCAGCCGCGGCCAATGGTACCAATCTCACCATCACACCATCTACCGCATTCACTCCACCAGCAACTTCGCTTGTTTGCAATGGATTCTGGTTCGTCAGTCTCGGACTGAGCCTCACCTGCGCCCTTATTGCGACCCTCCTCGAACAATGGGCCCGCGACTTCTTGCATAAAGCAGACATGCGATCCGCGCCGGCCACTCGCGCCCGCATTTTCTCATACCTGTATTATGGCCTGAAGCGTTTCAACATGCACGCGGTGGTGGAGATTGTGCCTCTCCTGCTTCATGCATCCCTCCTTTTCTTCTTCGCCGGCCTCGTGGCATTCCTCATCCCAATCAATATTGCCGTGACCGCCATTGTCGCAGCCCTGCTTGCACTCGTGGCAGGGATCTACATCTGGCTCACCATTCTTCCCCTGGTTTCCCTCGATTGTCCATACCAAACACCTCTTTCCGGGCTACTTTGGAACATTGTTTCATCATTCACACTTCGAGACCCATCCTCTACCAACGAAGCACAGCTGGAGCGAGACTCCCCGACTATGGTTGAATCGATGCTCCGGGCCGCGACAGAATTTTCAGATGAGCGCTCTGCTCGAGACAAACGGGCGCTGGTGTGGACGATGAAGTCGTTGAGCGATGACGAGGAACTCGGACCGTTTATCGAGGCTATCCCCGACGTGCTGTGGGGCCCATACTCAAGGCGACATGTGTATGACGGTCACATCGATCATCTCATCCGCGCACCGGACACACTCCTTCTGGATCGCTTAGATTCATTCTTCGAGAATTCCCGGCGCGGAGTTTTCACCGAGGAGGGGAAAATTCACCGCCAAACGATTTTCTACAGAGCACTGTGGGCGATTTTGAGTGTGTACGATGCCACCGATTCCTCTAAACCATCACCTCCATTCCACGACGGCTTGACATACTCTATGGCTTCCACCCATCCCCAAGTCAAACCTTACAGATGTTCTGCCTTGGCACTCCTGGAATGGCACACATACTGGAAAGGAAATGAAGGCACGATGAGCATGCTAGAGGAGCTGCGGAAGTGTCAGCGGGACATCAGTGAAGGCAGGATCCCCCAACTCAATGCAATTCGGCCATTTTTCCATCGACTGCAGTTCAACCAAATAGTCAACGAAATGAACAGATATATGCGGGCTCCCAATATCTTAGAGGCAGCTCGCTTGATTCCGCAATGGTTTGTCACAATCCAGGCCCAGCATGCTGGGGCCCCCTTGCAAAATCTTATTCATTACCTCGGATTTTCTGCCTCGCTAGACTCTCCTCCATATCGATATCAGGAGACTGTCGACTCCATTGAACCACGGACCATCCTCCGGTCATCTGAGACCCGAAAATTTGTCGAATCGGCTCTGGACGACATCATTTACGACCATATGGACAGGTTTAATTCCCCACAAGACCGTGCTCATTGGCGCGACGAAATTGTGCAGAAACTGTTTTCATTCTGGTTGCCAGAGGACGATCCAGAGGAGCCAATTTCTCTCCCTGCTGCCGTGATTCATTATCTGAACTTCCGGAACTCTGACAATGCATTGTGGCGATTTGTTGACACCTTCGATCAAAGTCAGTGGGCCTGTATGTCGAGGACACTGCTCGACGGCCCATCACTGCGATCCTCATCCTCTTTTCCGAACGATCCCGATCGTACACAGACCTTGAAGGCGCTATGGAATATACTCTATGCGGGACGCTATTCGATTGAGGATGAAGATGAGCCAATCATCCCCAGTTTGCAGGTTGCCACGAACATCCTCGACGTATTGCTCGCGATGCCAATCTCGCCGGAAGCCATGTCCACCATCGCTCTCGTCAAGAACAAACTCCTGAATCGTCTTCACAGACTCTCCGCAGACGGAACGACAGGAGACCACATTCTCCAATTGTACCACCCAATTCTGCCCACGGAGACCGCCGTGACTGTGCAAATCGAGTACATCCGGCATCGCTTAAACCACGGCGAAGTACGGGAATTCCGGAAAGTAATGCTGGATCGCATCAACGAGGCTCGAATCATTGTCATTTCCGAATACCTCGAATGGTGCAGTTCGCAGGTCTCCCCATCCAGGGCGCTAGAGACATTCTCTACATTTCGACGCGTCATGTGCCAAACGGCGGTCCATGAAACCCACCAAATAAGGTTTGCGGAGGCCATTCGAAGGTTGCTCAGCGCACCCCTGGGTGATGTCCTCCTCGGCGGTTTGTTGGACGAGGTCATAAAGGGGGCGCTGGAGGTTTACACTCCAATAGCACGTCTTACACGTCCTCACATCCGCAATCTTCAACTCTATCCATGGCTCGACAATCCCATTTCCCGGCAAATCATCAAGGACACTTTTACTGAAAACAAAAACAGGCTGACAGTTTTGGATCCTCCTCTTCCGGATCTCTTGTCCAATATGGAAGAGATCATAAATTCCCTCGATTCTATGCACCTACCCCCGGACCAGATATCAGGTATGTACGTTGAATTTCCCTGAGCATGATGACTTTGATGAGTTTACGGTAGATAACATCTTGCCCAACGGAGAGACGCCCGGGGGAGAGGCGTTGGGCCAGTCGGGTGGTGGTATTGAGATTGTCGAATCAGTAGCTGGTTGAATTTTGGTCGAGTTTGCGGCTCACCCTTCGCCTTGAACTGCGGCAACTTATAATGCTGAAGTCGGGTAACTTCTGCGCTTCGGCCATTTCTACTGTCTTCCCTTCCCCCATACTGCAACCTATCTATAACTGCTACTGGTACCTCCGCCATACCCGCACTCTTTGCTTATACTATTTGTTTAAAATACGTGCCTAATCGCCATTCATCCGTGCGAGGCAGTGAGCACAAAACCACGATACTGCGTATCTCGGCGTAGTAATCCCACGTCCACCCCAATTCTTCGCTATTCTCCATCTCACCGCTTTCCATGATCTACTGCTCCTCGCTTGAATCACCGATTCCTCATAATACTGTATTTTTTATTCAACTTGACAGAGGGGTGACATGTGACATGTTCAACATATTCGACAGTTGGACAAGGGCCAAGTTTGACCGTGATAACCCCGAAAAATTTGACACTATCCCAAAACGATGCAGGGACATCGTTGGGTTGTTTGGTCTTTCCTGCGGAAGCAAGGGAATCCAGGCACATGTTGGTTTAAATTAATTACCTCGGGATGGTTCTCCCAGTGATGTTGTGAGATTTTAGAGTTTAAAAATTGGTAAAACACAGAAGATGTACACGAGATTTATTTGTGGCTTCTCGCTGCTGAAAGATATTTTTTCAGAATTTTGTGACGTCGAACCTACTCGCTAACCCGCCCTGTGGCACGTGACTGTCAAATTGAATTAAAAAAATACAGTACCCGCTGGCGCTCACATGCACATACGATGACTTCGCGTCCCTGTGATATCGCGCATTCGGAGGACCTCAGCGGCTCCAGAACTACGCATAGCGCTGCTCAAACTTCCATGTTCCGTTGTCGCACTTGATGCAGACACCGAGCAAGGAACGGGTGCGGGCCCAGGTTCGGCGGGGCCCGGATTGCGATTACAGGTGCGGGTGAGCGGTGTGACTCTTCTAATAATGAGCAATATGCCCGAGAGTCTGACGAGCCTTCTTCTGAAAGCGGGTCCGGGAAGCACATAGAGGATATACAAGACGCGACTTTTGGGAAGGACAGCACATGAAATAATGTACGGCAGTGTGCTGTAGGACTGCACACCGCACCCGTCTTTACGGCTGTGACGGGCGCCGCCTACGGGTGGCCGTCCCGTTCCGTAACGGGGTCCGGCGCTAAAAAAATACGGGGCGGGTACGGGACGGCAAATTGCCGTCCGTCCCGTCAAGTCCCAACTTTTGACGGCTGTATACGGATTGCGTGGAAGATTTTGTTTTCCAACTGTGAAACATCCCCCAGAATTGTGAAACTCAGGGGATAAATTAACTCAGGTAAGTCTTCACAATATCTGGGCTAGAATTCGGATTAAATGCCGCCCTCATAAGGATCCGCCCAATTATTTTCTGCTTGAACAACTCACGTGATATGCAACACCCGCTCTTGAACCACCTCTGGACCCACATCCTTCCTTCAAATGAGTTACAGAAGCTTATGGGGCATATAATAGACTATGCCTAGTGATATAGAAATCTCGACGGGCTCATACACCTGCTCCTACTACCCAATCTCGTGGGCCCAACACCGTCCCGTTATCTAGCGGTTGACGGCCGTCTTTTGGCCGTCCCGTACCGTATTGAGGTCTGGAAATCCAAAAAAACGGCCCGTCACCGTCTCGCGGCCGACAATTGACGGCCGTACTCGTTTACGGGACGGTGTGCAGCCCTAGTGTGCTGCATCTGATGTGTTCAAGTGCCGCACGGAGCGAATTCCCGTACGTACCGAGTGACTGTGAACACTTACGCTGCCGGTCTTTCTGACTGCCACGAGCGTTACTGACTTAAAAGATGGATGGGATATGGATTCGGATGGCATGGTCACCGGAGGACATATTCCCTCACCGATATACAGATCCCTTGGTACAATTAGGCGTGGCCAGTCAAAGCGCAATCGACTCTACATCCCACGTTCGGTAGAATTACTTCCATCGCTTTGGCCACTGAAATTCTTAGCAAGTACATGTATCATGCAGAGTTTGACTGCGTCTCACCGCGGAGAATTAACTTCCACTGCATCGACCGGACGCAGATTCACGACAGACTAAGACAACGTAAATGCACCATGCGTTCACTCAACACTCACCCGCGGTTGATCAGACTCTCCTTCCGCTTTCATCCTCCATCCTCCGTCAACGCACAGACCCGCAGCGAACAAGAGCATCCCGTCGTACACCACGACGTTCTCGAGGCCTTTAGTTGGAGTTCAATTCGAGAGACGAGTAGTTCGACCTCGGTGATCGTCGTGGGATGAGGGCGCGTAGATGCCACACGTCATGCATTTCGACGAACGCGATGGAGCGGTCGGTTGCGGGGCGTCGCAAGAGCGCGAAGATTGACAGCGACGAGAGAAAGACCTGACAATGACATTGAATAAATGAGGTGAATAAGCAATGAAGCAGCCAACATAAACGTACTCCACAGATTGAGGTGTTCTGCCTCCCAACGGGCCTGAATGCACCCGGCGGAACACTCCAGCGCTACCGCTACACCGGTCCGGGCACGGGGATGTGCGGGACGGGTACGGCAATGGGCGTGAGCGCGACTCTAGCCCGGAGTCGGACGCAGCTGAATATAACAACAACAACAATAAAAAATAGATGGATCCACGTCAGTCCGTGGGCGCATAATGATAGAGGAAGAGGATGGGGGAGGGAGGACAACGCACGGGATGATGCAGCGGCAGTAGCGCGTCGGCATGCCGGGGCCCCCGAGCTGGAGCGTGCACGCCAGTCGTTCGCCGACGTAGGGCGGGGGGGCGTACACCATGGTGCTTGCGGTCGAGGCCCGGTTCGCCGGCGGGCGGCGTGGTTTCGCGGTGGCGTCGGGCACGGGTGGCACAGCAAGCGTCGGGGGGAGTAAGGTGGGAGGAGGAGCACGGAAGGCGGCGGGGAGGTCCAGGCTCAGGACGAGGGCGCTGATGGGGGGTCGCCAGACCAGTTCATCGGAGGGAAGGACTGTCAAGACTGGGATTGGCATTCACTAATATGGTGGGCAATGAAAGGGAAGTGGCAAATCGTGAAGAGATGATCCGACTCGGTGACAGTGTAGGTAGAATCGAAAAAATGACGCGTGTTGGAAGTGAAGGCAGTGTACAAAACAATCCAGCGTCAGTGACGCGTCAGTCAGTGCGTCAGTGTCCGTCGGCGGTAGTCAAAAGATGGCAACTTTGGCGGAGACCGAAACTAGCGATAGAAGGTAGATTGTCATTTGTAGAGGAAAGCCATTGCGCGATACAGCAGAGCGTCGGAAGAGAAGGAAGAGTGCCTTGCCGCGAAAATCTGTGGAAGCACACTGCCGCAGCGGGTAGGTTTCCATCTGGTCTCAATGACCCGGCTGGGAATATGGGAGGTTGGAACCGTTGAACTTAGAGTGAATACGTAGGTGGCGTTGTAACTTGTAAGGAAGACTCCATGGTGGCAGTGCGCCGAAAATACGTGGCGCGCGTTCGGCCCGCTCGGCCGATCCACCCCTATCGCATTGACTGCAACTTCGCTGCGCAGCAGCAGTTAGTGCGCGCCAAAAATGCAGGTACATACAGCGAGTGTGGTGCCGGCGCACTGCTACTTCAGTGATATGTACTCCTTGGAGCTACTGTATTATTTCGCTGTAGAATTTGTCGCGGCGCGGTTCCCAACGCTGGTATGGTTCCTTGACCGAACAATGATTTTACTGGGACCAAGTAGATATTCACTTGCACATTAGTCTACCTTGAGATTTCGCGATTAAATGTCGTTCCGGTCCGAGCTCTGAAAGCTTAGCCTGCATTTTCATACATCCCAGGAAAGAGCATACTTGATCGCAAAAAGATCAAACAATATTCGCGTGCGCACTTGTGAATAGTTGATTGCGGAGGAAGGGCAGCGTCCGTCTCACTTCATGATCTCCCAAGGCTGAATACCTCCCAATAATTTAATTAATCGCCTACTATGTACTTTAAGTACTATATCCGCCTCGTTCACATCGTACCCTCTTGGGCTGTACATTACTGCGCGTGCGCCAGGAGCTTCTTGACGAAGCTGTTGACATACTCGTCGATGGGTTTTGCGCGGGCGGCGAGGAGGGCGCGGCGCGCAGGCGACGCGTCCCCATCGGAAGGCAACGCGTCGGCGGTGCTGTTGGCGGTGCTGTTAGCGCCCGCGCTCGCGGAGGGCGCCGCGCCGGACGCCGACGCGCTCGGATCAGTCGCCGGGTCGGTCGAGTTGCTCGAGGGGTCCGCGGGGTCGGTCGAAGGATCCGTTGGGTCGCTGGGCGCGGAAGGCGCGGCGGGGGAGGGGCCCGAGGGAGTACCTGGGACCGCCGTCGAATTTCCGCTGGAGCCTCCCAGGCCGCCGAGGCCGCCGAGGCCGTCAGTCTGTGAATCGTGTCAATTGGGTCGGAAGAGAGGATGTGGTGGGTGCGCACGAGGGAGGCTACGATCTTCGACACCGCCCAATCGATGACGTCCTCAATGCAGTCATCCACAAACGCGGGGTCGCTGCTGTTGCTTGCGGACGGCGCGGCGGTGCTAGCGTTCGATACAGTGGCATTGGCCGTTGTCGAACTCGGATCCTAGCGCGCCAAACGCAGTTAGCATTTTTGCAGGAATGAGAGCGATATGCGCGGCTCACCGAACCCATGACCAAGCCGAGGATGTAGTCCAAGGCGCCGTCGATGCACTTGTCATCGCGCGCAAGGTGCTGGACGGTCGCGGCCGCGGGTGCCCTCCGGTACGCCGTTATGGGACGCCGCGCTTGAAGACGTTCCTGTTAGCGATGTATTAGAAATACTTTATCCATCAACGATGCCAGCGGGGGTCTCACAATAATATCATGGCGGCGGGCGGGCTGTGCACGTCGCGGGACTGGCACGGCACCAGAGAGTGCAGCCGAGAGGACGAAGGCGAGAGTGAACTTGGAAGAAAAGTACATTGTGCTTGGGTGGAGGGATTAATAAACGAAGGTGCACCTAGCCAGAGGTGGGGAGGTAGGTGAAACAGCACAGCTGATACAGAATAGCGAGCAGCGGACGGACGGCTTTATAGGATTCACGGATCCCCGTTACGGGGACTACGAACAACTCTCACAGCAACGTTGCTAGGCGGAACCCGATACATGATATTTGATGATTAACTAGCTGGAGGCAGTAATCGCTGATGATGGTTATCTACTTCGCGCCGGGCCATCATGATGATGAACAGGAAAGGCACGGAATGACGATAATAAATTGCGGTTGAGCGCTGTTGCCTGCAAAGGAGGCCTAGGTTACTGATGAAGTGTTATGCTTGAGCGCTGAAAACCCGGAACGGAGGGCGGGCCGAACGCCACAAGAGCTGACAACACATAAAAATAACGCACCTCGAACGGCGAGCGCCATGTAAAAGCGGGAGAGTAGTAAAGTGTCGTATGTGACAACAGGATTGCGGGAAGCATTCAAGATGAGACTCGACAACATAGTGCAACCGGGCCACAGCATGGGCTAAGTATAGCATGGTCCGCCGTAGATTTGACCTGAAGATGTCCCAAGAGCTCGGCCCAGTCCGCGTCTTTGACCAAAAATGTCGGAAACCGGGATTCAAAAAACAGGCCGCAGAGGGCGCCCATGACGAGGTATGATGTTTTCGTTGCCAGAGTAGAGAGACTTTAGACCCAACGCAGATATTGGGAACCAGGAAAGCTTTGACGTGGCGGTTACTTCCAAGGGAATGTCACGCGTGACGTCTTTGTGACCCTCTCTCGCCTCGCCCTCATCCCTCTGGAAGGGAGCTCCCGACATCCTGGAGCGTTCAAAGCAGTCATATACAGCTGGAGCAACATTGCGTAGAATCTCTTCGACTTTCCATTCTGGCAACGTCCAGATCTTGAATCGACGACCTGAGCGCGGTCTCAGTCCTCTCCGACTCAGCGTCCTGCTCTTCGCGATATGGAATCTGATCGTTTCATTCCAGTCGCCGGCTGTCTAGCAGAGGATCCCCAAATTGCAATGCTTGGATGACTCCTATTCCATCAGCGCCGAATACTTTGCGCAAAAGATAAAAATCTGGGGAGAGCGCTAAAGCTTGCCGTACGAACTTTATTTTAGTTCTTGTCTCTTTACGAATGCAAGTTCCTCAAGGGCTCATGTCCGGCGGGCTACCACGCGCTGCATTTTGCGACCCGCGATCTGACGACTATGGTTGGGGTGAGCACATGCTTCCAGGCGGCGATCCGAACATACTTACTCAATATGTGGCGCAGAGACTAAAGACCAGGGCGATATTGGCATAAGGAATCTGATGAGGTCTCAAGGTATGGCATGAATACATCACAACCAGTCGTGCCACTTACAAATGAATACGATTCAAATTACAAGAGGGAAGCTACATAGTACTCGGAGAAGCCGCGGCGACTAGGTACGATCTCTATAATCTATTCGGTGCGATAAGTACCCCACGGGGGCATTAAGGATATATTACTCACAGGATGTTGGCGGCAGCAGTAGTCCCGCCTCAGACCGTTCGTCATTTTACAAACGACAGCGGCCGCTGACATGTTTTTGTAGGTCGGGGGGCGCTTGCGCACTTGAGCTCCTCTTCATTCGTTGTGTCTGCAGGCCAGTAAGGACACGTACTCCCAACAGCCAAACGGACTTTACCTTCGCTTTCCCCATTTCGCGCCCTTCCTGGATTCCTGGGCAGCGCCCGCGATGTTTTTGCCAGAGACCTGGGTAATACCGCGAACGGCCATCGAGCTTGATGGACCGCTCGCAGCCCCGGCAAACGACGTGGTTAAGTTCTACGGCGAGCGTCCAGGGGTCGTTGACCAACAAGGCCCTCCGCTCGTCCTCTTTGCGCGCAGTCTTCTTGGGCTTGCGTGGCGCTGCCTTGTGGGAGGTGGTATCCGTTTCGTCACCGGCGGTGTAGCTGGATGTCGCCCGGCTTCCGGCGGAATCGCTGCGGCTGTCGATGGAGATGTCCTCGGCCAAGTCGTGCATCACATCGTCTTGGTCCAGTTGGACCTGCTGCTCGGCGGGCTGTGACGCGCAGGCCACCTCGTCCATGTAGATGTCGGTGGCACAGTTCTGTTCGTCGTTGACCTGGTGATAAGGCTGGTCGACGTGAGGCCGCTCGCAGCCCGTGTCATGCACGTCGGTGATACTGTGCGTATATCCGTCAAGCAATGTCGCGGAAAATGAAGTGGACAAGCACTCACGGATAGTTGTAGTCCTCGCCATGTATCAGGGTATCGGCGTCGGCTTGGAGGAAGTGCTTCACCATCTCCTCGGATGGCTGCCAGGCGATTCTACACGGGTGGGTGGTACTGTCCATCCATCAGCATGCCGCATTAAATTGCAGCGTCTAGGGACACCCACTCGGAATTGCGGCCCACGCAGTGTGGCCTGTGCACCCTCACCATGACGGCGAGTGCCTCAAATGGGTTCGTACCCTCGTAGCGGAAGATGTGGGGGCATCCGCGATGCCCACATTGATTCTCAAAGCGCGGGATACTCCCAGTGGGTGGCGGGCTGGCGCCTATACTCTCGCAAGCGGACATGGCGAAAGTACGCGCGGGATATGTTTTTTCGGTGAAGGTGGAGGGAGGTGGGCGGGGTGAGACTCGTGAGAGGTAGGGTTTAAGGACGCCTGCACCTGGTCCAGCGTTCCTGCCACCCATTGTTACTGTTTGGGCGAAATTGATGGTGATTCATTTGTCAAGGTGCTGTGCCCGGGCCCGCGCTTTGGTGGCCCTTCCCAGCCCTTCCTCCGCCGGCTTTGTTCCTATCGTTCGTCGCGGGACCCTCGCTGTGTTCTCCAATTCACTGGCCTGAATGTCTCACTGATCTACATTTTCTGCAAGGACCCACGAAAACAAAAAAGACGTTCTCCGAGTCAGGATGTTCTTCGGGATGCTTAGAACGTCTGATGTCGGCACAGAAGAAGATTTTATTCCCCGAGTCAAACGCAACGTGCCTTCGATTCTGTCCAGCCTATCCGCATTCTGTGTTTTAGGGTTTGATGCATCTGCATTTGTCGTCAAAGCGTTAAAATCGGCGCTTCTTTTTCGACTTATCATTTTTATTTATTTCTCGTTCCACTGTAGCTTTGGTGGAGATCCACGTCAAGCCTTGGGGGACGCTCATCTTCAGTAAAATCTAGGGAATAAGAATCCTGGTCGACACGGGGCAACTCTGCTGATGGTCCCGATGGACCCGGATATATTTGCACCCGACGTGTCGTCCAAAACCTATAGACGCGCGTCGACTTTTCCGGAAATGAGACTTTTACAGCCTTCGTAACGGAGACTAATTTAAGAAAAGCCTACTCCACTGCGCACGGTAAAGGATTTTCCAGGTTCTCTATCCGTCATTCATGAAGCAAATTTCAGGCCTGTCGAAAAATCACGTTGGCAGTGACCAACGATCATCGTGTGGGCTGCGATGGCGTCGACCATACCATACTTATCATGAACGGCCGCGGTTTACGGAGTTGAATAACAGGCGAGTTTGTGGTCTTGTGCACGAATTTTGAATCAAGCAAGAATTAACCGCGGAATAAGTACCTAGCTCCGTCAAAATTCCAAGACCTATAGCAGCCGAGTTCACCCACCCTGAGGGATTCCGAATCGAATCAAAAGTCGTCCGAATCTGGCTGCCGAGACGGTTACCGGGCGCCTATCAGTCGGTCACGGGACCAACGCGTCGAATGTTTTGGACCAAACAGACCATGCCAAACCATGTCAGGAAACTATTCAAGGTCAAATATCATGGCCCTTCACGGAAATCAAGTCCTGTTTGTTCCCTGCTATTCTCCTCCGCTCTCAAATCTGACCTCTGATGTTGACTTTTTCCAATCTGCCCGTTCCGATAATTACAACCGCCCCGATAGCCGGCTGCATTCATCGAGTTGACACGGACAAAGCGACTTGAGGTTGACTCGCCAGTTTTTTGATCTCACTTGGGTCTGACCGCAACTCTAGGGTTTCGGCTTCCTGATCGCAGTTCTTGCTTGACACGAATTCGAACGCGTTCAACGAGCGGATCCCAGTGTATGATCGATTCCCAACTGTCCCAAAATACATCCAAAGGCAAACGCCGCCTCAAATTTCGTCTCCGCTATGATAAGCGCATACTTTATCTCGTCGCAATTCGCGATATTATGCATATAGCTCCTGATTCTCCCACATTTTATCCTCAGATCCTGCTCATAGACCTCAAAATCGCCGCTTTCAACGCCAATTGGTTGCAGCCACATAATTAACATCGAAGCAGCGTAGAATTGATTTGTTCCCGCTTTTGGAAGCCAAAATTATCTCAACGGGCGTCACGTTCCAACGTCCAATCAGCTTCTCATGTCCTCGTGCACTTCAAGTTACGTACATCTATCCCGCAGCTTGTCACCGACCATCATGTCGAACGCCCACACAGCGAGCCCCAGCCCCAGCCCAGCGGCCTTCGTCCTCGAACCCCCATTTAACAATACCTCCAGTGCCGATACGATCCTTCGATCGTCCGATGGAGTGGACTTCTACGTCCATCGCACGGTCTTATCCTTGGTGTCTCCGGTATTCGAGACCATGTTCGCTCTCCCCCAGTCCGACGGCGCTCCCGCAATCCCTGTGATTGATTTGGAAGAGAACTCGGCCGTCCTCGACAGAGCCTTGCGAGTCTTCTATCCCGCTACGCAGCCGACACATGCGACTCTGGACGAGCTACAGGGCATCATCGAAGTCCTGGTCTCGAAGTACGATATGCAATGCCTCATTCCCGTGGTGAAACAACACCTTGAGAGGTACATTGTGACGCAGCCTCTCGCCGTGTACACCATCGCGCTCAGGTATCGCTGGGAGGACGTGGGGAAGGCGGCTGCGAAGGAGTCCTTGAAGCTTCCTCTCCGTGCGCTGAACACAGAGGCCCCGCCAGAACTGAAGGGAATCACGGGGGAGGCATATCACAACCTGCTACATTACCATTATCAATGCGGTTATGCGGCGCAAAGGACAACGTGGAACTTGGAGTGGTTGCCTGTCCCACCGACCAGTGGCAGCGGCGAGATTGCGTTTGGATGCAACTCATGCCACCAGTCTTCGGTAAACCGGAGGTTCTCGAATAACGTGGATCGAAGGACCGTTTCGTGGGTGTTGGACTACCTCAAGCAGATGGGAGATGTCTTGGCAATCACACCGGGAATAAACATCCGCGAACATTACACACTTTACAGCACCCTCACCAAAGCGGGGTGTTCTTATTGCACAGTATACCACTTCGTTCACTTCGCGACATCCCAGTGGCCTAATAAGCTCAAGGAGGAGCTAGACAAGGTGCGCTGGATCGATTTCACCATGCCCCACTGATCTGAGCGTTCAAATAGGTCGAATTGAAGTTTTGAATACCACTGATAAATGGGTGGTGATGGCGCCCGAGATTCGTTGTCTCTTTTGATTCAGTCCATGTACTTAGTATCCCAAATTCCTGAAAAATTTCAGTCGTACACAGGAAATTCCTCGAGCAGCTCCAGTTCGTTGGCAGAAATCAGGTGTCAGTCACTCACCATGTTTTGGCCTTTGCTATTAGATTAGTGCAGCCACGTTTCTTTTTGTGGTCACCTGTATTCCGAGCTCCGCCATTGATGCTTTCAAGACATCTACACCACAATTATAAGTGCAAACAGATCTGCAGTAAATGAGCATGTCTCACGGAGCAAGCAAATAAAAAATGTATAATATATATAATATAAAATGACTGACCGACCGACCCTGAGTCGAACGGGGGACTTCCGCAGGAACAAAGGATGGGTTGGAATCTTCTTATTGCGTGCAGGCGCGCATCACTCCGGGTCTCCTTTACCTCTGAACCGGATCTGGATTTGAGACAAAGTAACTTTCCACTAATGCAGTGAAGGATTGGAGGGCCCACACATGAGGACAGAAGACAGACGCGTCTGAGTTTTCTGAATGAAAAAATGCTGCAGAGTCACCCATCGCCAGCTTCCGATCTCAAGCAGCAAAGAAGAGGACGAAAAAGCACTTCCCAAAGTAAAGTTACCCCCTCGAGCAGTGTACTTTGGCGGGTTTTCGGAGGATTTACGCTGTAAAGATGAAGCCACTGGCATCACTAATATTGGTTCGCCGGTCTGGATACCTTGGGAAAATCTCGTCAGTTCAGTCGGAGCCAAGTATTCAACGAAGCAACGATTTCCTTGTAACTTCCACCGAAGTTCCGCGCATGCCGGTTAACGCAACACCAAACTGCTTCTTGTAGTACTAGTACTAACTTGGCCCGCTGACGCATCGTATTTTGAGACGTGTTGTCGATGGAACCCGATGCTGGGACGTAAGCCCTTACCACATGTTGGTTTCGCGGATTTCGAACTGTCGGGGCACTTTGCATAATCCCATAAAATGAACTGACCAGGCGGAGTGCATCATTTGAGGACAGCTATGACCGCCTGTGCCCTGACACAAGGAATTCAACAGCTACATTTTTACCCAGTTTTGAGTTCGAAACGAATTACGAGCTAGGAATCGACCACTTAACTAAAATCCTATCCTGCGCTTCTGATCCTGGGCCGGATCGCCGCCACTCTCGTTGGTTCACTCCTTCCAGTGGAATTGAGCAGGCATCTCGCTGACGAATAGCAGGAAGTTAGTAGCATATCCCGACGTTCTCGGCCTTCGACGCTCTTACCTCTAATCGATGCGAAGCTACGCCGGCCTACTTATCATCCCTCGACCTCCCTCACCCGCATTCTGAATCCTCACCCGCCTCACCTACTGCAGTCAACCACCCATCCCTACCATGGTGCTCACACTATACTCAATGTCCCGCGCCGGCGGCGGCAACGGCGTCGTCGCGCTGGTCCTGGCCGAAAAACAGATCCCATTCGAGCACGTCCCCATCGACATGGACAAAAAAGAGCACAAGACGCCCGAGCTCCTCGCCATGAACCCCTGGGGCCAAATCCCCGTCATCGTACGCCTTCCCCTCCTCCCATGTACATGCAGTGTTCGGCGCTCACGGTGCTGGCATGGCAGGACGACGACGGCGTGATCGTGTACGAAAGCCGCGCGATCTGCCGGTACCTCGCCGAGAAATACGCGCACCAGGGCACGCCGCTCCTCCCCACCACCCTACAGGCCAAGGCGGCGTTCGAGCAGGGCGCGTGCACCGAGACGGCGAACTTCGACCCCGCGGTCATGAAGCTCGTCAAGGAGGTATTCGCCAAATCGTGAGTCTAAGTTTTGAATTTTCGATCTGCATCGCGTTGAATGCACGCTGACTGACTGGGCGATGTGCACAGGCGCCAGGGCCTGCCCCTTGACGAGGCCGTCATCGCGGAGGGCGTGGCGGACCTCTCCGCGAAGCTCGACGTGTACGAAGTTATCCTGGGGAAGCAGAAGTTCATGGGCGGCGACGTAAGCGTTTTCATTCCCCCACTTTCCATCGTGCGCCCAACCTTGCGCTGAATCTGGCTTCGATTCGTACAGGAATTGAGCCTCGTCGATCTGTTCCACCTCTTCTACGCACCGCTCCTGGCGGGCGCAGGCGTAGACGTCATGACGAGCAAGGGACCCGAGAGTAATGTCACAAAGTGCGCACCATTCCTTCCTTCTTGCTCTCTCGCGCTTTCATGAATGGAGTTAATCAATGCCGGCTTGGCGCCTAGGTGGTGGAACGCCCTCATTTCGCGCCCTTCGTGGGTCAAGTTGAAGGCGGAGGGAATCAAGAGCGTTGCGAGCTACTAGGGATGATGGAAAAAAGGGAGCCTGGAAGGAGTGCTCCGCGAGAGTAGAAGTTCGAGCGACGTACTGGATGTGTAACATGAAAATCGTAGTCCTCGCATTTGCTTTGAGAAATTCGGGAGGATGGTGATAGGAACAGCAGTGGTCGGCATGCAGACGGGAGGCTTGCGAGCATG
Organism: Mycena epipterygia; assembly: GCA_029281465.1. Lineage (NCBI taxonomy): Eukaryota > Fungi > Basidiomycota > Agaricomycetes > Agaricales > Mycenaceae > Mycena > Mycena epipterygia. The sequence continues at coordinate 38,629 of JARJCQ010000031.1, read as the reverse complement.
CGTAATTGCTTCCGAGATCCCATCACGAGCGATGCTTTATTCGACGGGTTTCATAAAAGGAACAGCCGGCGAAGGAATTTGGCGCTGACCACGGCCACGGCCTAAATCGTTGGTATCGATTTCGAGTCTATCCGACGTGGGGCGCAAACACGGACGAATCCGCTCCGAGTCTTCGATACCTCTGAATCGACCTGGATTCAACGCAAAGCATAGTACCGCGGCGAAAAAGCGTACCTTTACTTAAGCACCAGCGTTTCTGAGCGAGGGGACGTGGTATCTCGAAACGGGGATCGTGCACCGTAGAACAGCCGAAGGCACCATTTCGACAATGCGGAGGTAACTGAATCTAAAAGGACAACATAAAATTTGAGACTTACGCAAAAGAATTGTCGCCAACCTACATCATCACCCGACTCCGAGTCGAACTGACACAACCTGGTGTGCGAAGGCTTTGGATTGGACACAGAGTGAATTTTTACCGGGGTGAAAGATGGTTTGTAGTAGAATTGCGCACCTACGCGACAGGTGGTATCCTGAAGCAGACTAGGCTTCGAAGGTCCGTAGTTGCTGCAGAAGTTCCTGTACCAGATACGCCAGGTTGAGTTCCGTCAACTGATGGGAAAGGACTAACTGAATAAGCGACGAGGCAGAGGAAATATCGCTGGTGAGATCATGAGGGAATGCACCAATTTCGGAATGTTCAGTGTATACAGAGACACACATTGGTGATGCACGTCCCGCGGCGAGCACGCGACGATAGCCGGGTCGTTAGATCATGCAGGGAGCGCGGAATTGAAAGACAAAACAGAAGTATAGAAGATGGAAAAGGAGGGAGAAGAACGCACGAAGAGAGACCACGCAGCATCCATCCGATCCGTGATCCGGACTCTGCCCCCGTGCGCTAGCCTTACCGCGCGAATTAAGGAGAGTCTGTAAGGACACGATTTCACGAGACTGTGCACGTAGATCGCGTCAGCATTAGCATTCCGCGTTCATGCCAGAGCAGTAAGCGGCACCAGTCGCGCCCTCCTGAATCAGAAAGACGTCGTCAGTTAGCAAGAACTCGAGAACAAAAGGCATTTTTGCACCATCAAGATTGTTAAGCCATCGAAACCTCCTGGGATTCATTTTAATCGTCGTGGAAGGAGGCAAGAAGGTCAAAAAAGTCCAGGAATCTTGGGTATGTACAGAGTGTGCACGCTGCGATTTGGGTATCATCATGAGCTCTGACGTTCTTATGCACCAGACCATTATAAGGCATCGGTGATAGTCTAGTCTGGGATTAGGGAGCCACGAGCCGCATGGCATAGAGTCACCCAGGCGAAACGGCCCCAGCGTCGGGGAGAGGGAACGGACGTAGGATGCAGGAAGCGCATACAGAAGTCGACAAGATAGAAGAGGCCGGAGGGTCACCGGCGATGTCTGCTATCAAGAAGGAACGGGATGAAATTGCACGCACCGGATGCATAAGTCCAATAGGAGCATGTAATCCTCGTCTGCCTGCTCGCGAGCATCTTGGCGAGCGCCATGCGCTATATCGGCGTAGCAATCCAGACGAACGACAGGGTAAGCAGCTGTAGTGAAGACACCGTGGAGAGCCCAGGACCAGGCGCAGATCGGACAGGAGCCGCAGCGAGGCAGACGTAACTGAGCAAACGACGAGGACTCTGAGCGCCATGGGGGGTCTCCATGGATGACCCGGATTTGCGCATTGGAAATACGGAAGGATGTTGGCGTGCCAGGCGTGGTATCCAGGTGCGTAAGGGAGAGAGATAGGTTGAAGACGAGAGGGTGTAGACGAGAGAAGCGAAAAGGAAGCCGACGCAGTGCCGTAAACACGTGGCAAGAGCTCGGTCCGCCGATCAGCCCCTATCGCGTTGTTCGACCTGGATGGATGTTTATTGCGGATGTTAATAGACGATGAAGCGGACGTGGTGCACGGTGGACGGCTGTTACTAATTACGCTGCTCTTAATGTCAAGTTGCAGGCAGCTGAATGGGGTTCGATTCCCTGCGTCCGCATCATCATTGAAGATGTCACATTTTTTCTTAGATCCCGAATCAGAAATTATGAAGAACTTTGGTAAATCAGGGGTTTCAGTCCCTTCTGACTGGCCGGTGTTCGAATAGCATGTATCTAGTAAGTTCGGCTTGAGGGAGTATGTAAGACTAAATTTCGGCCTGTGTATACAATTGGGGCGGGTGTCTTCTGGAAAGAACCAGTGTGTATCCTGTGGGTGGGTTGTCCGACTTTAAGAATGTAAGAGAGAAGCGGACGTGGTGTATGGCGGACCGCTGCACTCAATGCATTATTGACAGCACCGAATAGTAGGCAGCTGAAAAGGGTTCGAATCCCCGCGTCCGCATAAAAGGGGCAGGACATCTTTTTCTTATTGATTGTCGTCGATGCCATTGTGTTTGAAAGTATAGCGCGCTTATCTAGTTCATGTTTCCCTGCTTTCGCTTTGCAAAATGTACCCTTGGCCATTCAGCTTACCTCAAAAGCGGAGGATGTGTCGCAGTGTGCACCGCGGAGGGGCACGTTGCCTCGGAGGTTTCAGTCTTTTGTCCCCAAAATTTTTGAATAAATTTAGGAGCAGCAACGAAACATCTGAAGCGGACGTGGTGCATGGCGCACCGCTGATCATAATGCGGAAACCCGACATCTGGCATCGCACGCAGCTGCATGGGGTTCGACTCCCCGCGTCCACATGTTCTCTTAAGAAATTATGGTTTTTGATCGAGGTCCCATCCATTTTTTACCCAAGGTTAGAATCCACTTCGCTCAGAAGGGCAGCAAACCGGGCATGAATTCGAGGATGATTTCAAGAAGACGTGCTGCACGGCGCACCGTTGACCATAATGCGGAAACCTGACATGTGGCATTTCACGCAGCTGCACGGGATCCGATTCTCCGCGTCCGCCTTCCACGATGAGGACCATCTTCTTTCCCCCGAATGTTAGAATCCACTTTTCTCAGAAGACAAAGATACCGGGTATGAAGTCAAAGGTGAAGTGAACAGCGCACCGAGGACACGAGGTTGGCTTCTGCGGAGATTACAGCCGTTTGCATAATTGATGACAGTCGCCGAATTTGGAAAGATAGGATCAATTCTGATCTGTCGGTTTCTGCCGCTCATTTCTCACCCAAATCTAAACAGATTTTCTCGGTCCTGCGCACGTTCGACGCGCTTTTGGACGCGCTTTCGAATGGTACCTGATTTACTGTGTAATTCAAAAAACCAGGGAAGTGAAATTCGGCCGTGTGTATTTCAGATCACCACTTCTTGCGCCCCGTTCTCAGTCGATTCTGGACGAAATTCGCTGATTCTGGGTTCATTTTGAAGAGGATTTTCAGGCAACCATGGCAATCCGAAGGGCTTTTGAAATTTTTGTCTAACCTGCTTTCAAGTATGTGTTCTCGACTTGATTCGATGCCCGAATCACTAGAGGCCCATTTCTGGATGAAACCATTTTCTCTCACAATGGAAATGTTTGCCTTCAGATCCTCGTTTCGGCAAACTTTATCTCGTTCAGATTGGATAAGATTTGATCAAGATGAGAAGGATTGATGTTTGCATTAGAATGCCCTGGCCCTAATTTTGACACGCCCTAATTTTCGCAATCAGCGGGAAAATAGGGGATGAGTTGGAAGCTCTCATTAGCCCCTTTCAAATGCATCTATAGCCAAGTGATTCTGCCCAGAAATGGGCAAGATATGAGGCCAGAAAAACGGGAACTCAAAGTGCTTATTTATTTCAAATTTCGATTGACTGTCATCAATTATGCAAACAGCTGTAATACACGAAAAGAAAAAGAAAAAAGAAAACAGCTTGCTATATCTGCATGACCCGACCCCGAGTCGAACGGGGGAAGTCTGCACATACGTGGTTATTGATGGCTTCCTGATTGCGCGCAGATGCGGACCACTCCGCTCCGGGTCTTCTCTACCTCTGAAGTTGCCCTTGATTCGACGCACAGGAATTTCCAAAACAAGTGTAACAGCGCAATTACTCACTTACGCGGGGACCGCCGGATATTTCCTTGTCTCAACCTACCACCACTCGGGCAGCAACAAGGGCTACTGACATGATCCAGCGGGATAGGGCTCCACTCGCTGCGTCGCCATAGTTGCTGAATAGCTCGAAATATTTGAATGCAGGAGAGGGATCTTTCAGGCGGACGTGGTGCAGGCGCACTGCTGCAACCAGGCGGCCCAACGCTGATGTTTAGCAGATGAATGGGTGCGTCCGGGTCCCAATTATAAGCAACCTTTTTATTGCATGTTGATAAGTTATGGAATTTATTCCACATCGAGCTACAGGTAGAAACGTGGACGTGGTGCGCGGCGCACCGCTGCAACCTATTAAGCGCGATCCGAGATGTCATGCAGCTGAACGGGGTTCAATTCCCCGCGTCCACATGCCGCTTTGAGTATGCGAATGATTTTTTTTCCCTTGTTTCCATCTACATAGTTCGACATACCTGCATAATTCCGAGATGTAAGCCCTGTCGAAATGGTGCACGGCCCAGGCTTCTATGCCCCCCATGTGTAAAGCCCATTCAATAGCTCTCGCCGCAGAAAGTCTTTTCATCCCGAGCTAGATAAAAATAGTTATTGAACGGATAGAAATCCTGAATAAATTCGAGGGTGTATCATACATGCAGAAAGCGAACAGCGCACGGATGACCACTAAAATCAATGGATGTGGAGTCGAACAATGCCAAACAAGAAAAAAACCTGAATGCGGACGCTGTCTCTTTCCTTCTCTCATCTTGCTCTGATCGCCAATAACCTCTAATATTTTTTCACGCACGGTTTTTACTTTCTTCTTCGTCTGGCGAAGATACTGGCGGAGGATGCATGCAAATAAATGGAATCCGCGTTATCCAAGACGTGGGGAGAGCTTGAACAACGTCTCTCTCAGTCCAGGGTGCATGCGAAAGATAATATGTATCGACGGCGCAACTCAGCCAGGTCCTCCAAGAGACTTGCGGGGTTCGGATCATCTGAGGAGCGTGCGACTTCTGAATGTAATAATGCTTTATTGCGCCGCGGTCTGGCTGAATCCTCACCTGCTCACGCTAGGGTGATAAGTTGTGTTCGGAAAACAAGATTCGACGTTATGAAATCATATCGTAGTTCCAATACTTCGTCGCTGCGGAGAAACAAAGTACCGATGAAAACACACAAGATACAGGGTAGACATACCTTCGATCTCCCCTCTGCGCTTCGCCTCCACAAACTCATCCGCGCGTACCCGGAAGTCTGCTCCGCCCCACGCTCCCTTCGTCCAGTCCTCCGCAAGCGGAGCCGTAGACCCACGAACCGCTCGTCCTCGATGCACAGCCTGCGCGCGATAGTCTCCAGCCTAGAGTTCCAGTAAAATTCCCGCCGTACATTCACCAAGACACGCAGCGCGGGGCAGCGAGCGAGGACGGCGAGCATGATGTGGCGTGGTGCGCCTTCCCTGAACGCGACGTGCGTCAGCACCGGGAGGAGAGCGAGCTGCTCGGACCACCTCTCCGCGTCCGCCTCTTCGCCAAGGTCGGGGTCCATGAGCAGCAGATGGGTAAGGTGCACTAACGCCGGCCCGCGCAGGTCCATAGTCTTATAGCCGCCAAAGATGTTACCCATGTCCACTGCGAGGCGGAGTAACTGCATTGATTCGAGCTGGGGCAAGAACTGGCAGGGTCGCGCGGGGTCGGAGTCCAAAACGAGGTCCTCGAGAGCGGTGCATTTGGAGAGAAGCCTCTCCGCAAATTCAGGGTCCAAATGCATAGTTCCCCTACTTAAGAACAAGTGTCTGGGGGGATCGCGCCAAAGTTTCGCCTCCTTTTTCTTGAGGCGGTCACGCAATATGAGCGTTATATACCCCGAGACAACAAGAACTCGATAGAGAAGTGGCTCAAACCTGCCAAAACGGGATTCGCTGAGTTCATCATAAATTGGAAACGGTATAGATATTCCAGTTACCTTAGAAGGGTACGTCGGGCGATACACAGCAGAGTTGCAATCTCCATGGGGCACAGAAAGGCCGCAATCTCGAGAATTCTGCGCTCCAAATCCTCGGGCAGTCGTGATTCCACAGAGGCTTGTGGCGAGCAGGACATTGCGGGGAGGAGATATTGGGTAAGAACCCATCCTTGGATTACCTCTGACAGGGAGTTGGATTCGTGAAGGGTTTGAGATGATGGTGGTACGTCGTCAAGTTGTTTTGATGACCAACCATTTCTCCCACACGTTCGGCAACTCCCGCGATGCGCGCGTTTTGAACTCGAAACTGGAACAGACACCGTCCAGGCTTGAGCACAGAAGGGAGTGTCATAAAATGAATTCTAGAGCCAGTATTTTATGAAGATTATTTCTACAACCTTCTTACGGCTTTTCAGCGGTGATCACGAACGCCTGCCAGATCAAATTGAAGTCCCCGTCTCCATGCTTCTCCCGCATGTACACCTCGTATTTTTCGGCAGTTTCTCCCACCAGAATATTCACGAAAATCTCCTTCATATACTGAGGTATCGAGAAATACTGTCCGTGTGCTCGAATTTGATTGGCTGCACATCGACGTTGGTGAATCCAGCGGCGGTGAGGATGGCAATGATGGATTCCTTGGATGCCATGGGCCCATTGGTAAACATGGGCGGCTCTACGAACCCAGGAACAGCGACTTTGAAAGATTCGAGCCAGCCGGGCGCGGTCCAGGAGGTGATTCCTAGCTTGCCGCCGGATTGAAGGACGCGGAATGATTCTGTAGAGACGTGAGACCCAGATAATGAACGAACGAATCCAGAATCAGGCAAACCTTGGACGACCAACGAGGTATCGGGAATAAGCTGGATCCCAAAGTTCATCAGGTTGTGGGTGAAATGATCATCTGGGAATGGGATGGCCTTGACGAAAAGAGTGAGTCTGCGCGTAGGAAAGGATGACGACCGCTCCATACCTGAGCATCTACCACAACCGCCTCAGCGTTCCACCCGTTGACCTTGATCCTCTCTGCCGCGGATTTCACCATGTAGCTCTCCAGGTCGCCGCAGACAACGCGAACATCGTTGGTCTTGCCAATAGCGTCAAACAGGATAGAAGTCACGACGCCCCCGCCGCATGCATTTTCGAGGACCAAGGCATTCTTGGGCGGTGTCGGGAGCATGCCAGATTGTACGAGCATAGCTTTCGCTGGCACCCCCGTAATTTCTTCCATTTTTGCAGTATCTGCAATAAAAATATCAGTCGTTGCATTCGTCAGAGAACTGGAATGAAATCAGCCAGTTGAGCTGACCTGCTTGAGAAAATTTGGAGTAATCCGGTTTCATGGCGATGATGGCTTTGTGATCGACGGGTGATTTAAATGGCCTGAGGACAAGGATGCATGAAAAATTCTAGCGCTCTTATATGGTGGGCAGGAGGCGACTGTGGGGGTACCCACCGATGATCTCTGTCTCTTGATTCGCGGTTAGTCAGAACACTATCTGTAAGCATGATCACGGGAAATTGGGGATGCATTGTCATGTGTAAGCGGCGGCATATCCGGTACCCCCGACTAGCTCCATGCTTGGAATTCACCGATGCATTTGGAATTCGTGGACAATTCAGCATCGGAAGTCTGAGTTACTTCCTTGTAAGATATCCGGTTCGAAAAATCCCAATTGGCTCCAACCGGCGGCAGGCTGGCCTGCCGGAAGGCGAATTGGATGGATTTTGATCCAGACCTCCTACTTACTTTGAGACATCCCCAATTGATATTGACTGCAGCATGTACGGACATTCCGTTGCATCCGGATGAAACTCTGCCTATCAGCCGCCTCCCCATCTTGCAATGAGGCATTGAGGTTGAGGGACAACGCCCCACAGAAACAGGAGCTTTGCCTAATTGGGACTCAACGCTCATTAATATTTGATCGGGATTTGACACAATCACGTACGTGAAGTTGCTCACGCTTCCTCTTGAGCAGGATATAATTTTCACGCGTTGTTCTACGCGTAGTTTGGATCGCACTTGATATTTGAGAGCCCGATCCGCATGAGACCGCAAGCTTATCGGGCTCGGCGTCACACTGTCACATAGCGGCCAGTTCAACTTTTGCTCACATCTGAAGCACTCGGATGATGGTGCTCCGCGGTGACCAGAAAATATCGATTTCACCAGAGGACTCCCCGATTCTCGGAGAATGATTCGGATTGAATATAATGGTACGGTATGTAAGACTAAATTTCGGCCTGTGTCCACAATTCGGGCGGGCGTCCTCTGGAAAGAACAGGTGATGTGTCCCGCTCGAAGGATGCAAGAGAGAAAAGGACGTGGTGTATGTCTCACCGCTGCTCTCAATCCAATTATTGCAAGGAATAGCAAGCAGCTAAACGGGGTTCGAATCCCCGCGTCCGCATCACACAGGACGTCTTTTTCTTCGCGTGTCGATGTGTTTGATAGCACAGCGTAATTAGGCCATTCAGTTTCCCTAAAAAGTGGAGGGTATGTCGCTGTGTGCACCACGCAAGGGGGATCGATCTGCACGGAGGTTTATAGTTTCATAAGTTTTATCCGAAAGAAAAACCTGAATAAATTGATGACAAGAACCAGATATTTCAAGCGGACGTGGTGCACGGCGCGCCGCTACCCATAATGCGGAAATTTCCGATTTGATGATGTGAAACTTGAAGCGAGTCGAGGGACTTGCCGGAAATGCAGGGGTGGGCAATCCACAGTCACCCGTGTCGAGTAGCACCCACCTGGATCTACTCAAATCAGTGCGGATGGATAGAGAGAAAAGAAAGCCGCAGGTGAATTTATTATGCGGACGCGGGGAATCGAATTCAGCTGCCGAATTGAAGATGGTTTCATCAACAATGCATTCGTCGCAGGGTGCCGTGCACCACGTCTGCTTAAACACAGTCCAATACCACCTAGTGGATATATACAGATAAATAACGAGATGAAAACGAAAGCTACAAGCGCATCTGATATCCGAGAGCGGGGAGTCGAGACCCGTTCACCTGCCTCAGATTTCTGTTGTTTCGCCCATGTCCGCTGTCACATTGAACTTGGTGGAAAAATACCACCCCGTGTGGAATTATGGAGATCAGAAAGGGTGCAACAAGCACAGGACCTACTACGCACGCGAGATATTTTTCGCTCGGCTACGATAGGTCAACCATTTGTCGGTTGTAAGATGGATAGGAGCCACGGATTATTCTGCGCCCGATTCACTGCCAGAAGTATTGTAACACTTGAGACATGTTGGCTTCTCCCTCGCGATTACTTGCGTAAATCTCCCAGTTACAGATATGTTTATCGCGCCCGAAAATGAATCAAGGGAACGGGCGTGGTGCAAGGTGCACCACTGCTATGCATAGCTGGATTTCAACATCCACAGAATTCGATTCCCCGCGTCCGTATAGTTGAACCCCGCCAAGATCTTTTTTTCAAGAACGATTTCTTTTTGGGCCTGCATAGTTCAACGCATGACAAAATGCTGGTGGAACTACATGGTGAGGAGTAAACAGCGCTGAGCTAGATGTTCACATTTCACTCTTCAACCGGATGTATGGCGTCAAAGACGCGTCGACGCAGCTCGTAAGCGGAGGTGGGCCACGGCGCACCACGGCAATCAAATTTTCAGCTTGCAGCTAAACGGGTTCTGATCCTTTTGTACTACTGGACTGGATAGGGGTCGATCGGCTGACCCGGGCCGTGTTCTTGCGACGTGTTTTACTCCCTTTCTCCTTGCTCTGATCGCCAACATGCTCTCGTCTGCAGCGCATGATGTTTCTTTTCACTCGCTCCAATACGCTCCATCGCTTCGTGCGCACCCTCTTCTGCACCGAGAAATTAACAATAAAGGGGTCGGAGTCGAGTCCGATAAGTCCGCATCACCGAACGGTGGCAGTGGCGCGTTACGGAATGTGACCATCCTTTTTCTCTCGCTGCCACCACATCACGCTACCTACGGTGACGGCCACGGAGCTGTTTCTCGTATACCATGAAACTTCGCAAAGGTTTGAGGTATCCCATATGAACCTCCCGCGCACTTTCAGGCACTTATCACTCTCTTAGCATAGACCGGGTGCATTGCCAAGTGTCGACTTTCAACGCTCGTCGACTGACGCCTGGCGACTTCATCGACATTTTGGGGAGTACCCGCTCCGTTCTACTGCGGTTTCAAAAAGTCTACGTGGCTGAGCCCAACTGGTTCTCGTTCAGGGGCGCGGGCCCTGCTATTACCAGCACTGACGCACGGGTCCGGGGATTCTTGTACTACCACACAGCGTATCCTCGACAATTCCTCTCTGGGGGCCTTCGCTTCAGATGTACCGACCGTCCCGTCGATGATCCTCTTGTTGCCTTCGAGCGTGGGCACGATTTGCTGGATAGATACCTATTGCCGTGGCAGCTTCCGCTACCCACCCTGCTCCGTAAGATCCGTTATCACACTTTCCTCGACCAACTTTCGTTGGACGGCTTCCTGACGGAAGAGAAAATTCGCACTGCCAAACGATTGTTGGTATATAACCCGCTGGCAGCCGAAATCCCTCCGCCATTCATTCACGACATCGAGCAACCTTTCCTGCTCGATCTTTCGCTTCCCACACGCATTTGTGTCCTCGCGCCGCACGCGGTATTGAACGTGCCAATCTATCCCGCCGTATCGTACGGTAGTAAGTACATATCACCCACCAACGTCGTTGCCGCGCTCACACCACCTACAGGCGCCGCCGTCGTGCGCTTCGAGCGAACCGTCAACGAGGAGGAACTGTGCATCCGCATTCTCCGCCTCCACTCCACGGGGGCCTACCTCCCAAAATACGAATATCTACCGCCACTGGCTCCGGGTGGGCTGCTGCCGAGCCTGCGGGAACCCCTGCCGTGGACGTGGAACCACGAGGAGGGACAGAATCGGAGCGTGAAGCATTCGGCTGCACTGCACTGTTTGCTCCATCCAACACATCATTTCCCTCAAACGTGACTGGGGTGCATCTAATTTCAGGGCCGCTATAGAGTGAGTACACTTATTGCTCTGTCCAGCGCCGCCGTGGATTTTAGCTGAATTTCTTTCAGGTTATTGCATTTGTTTACACGTTGGCATGCGTTTTCTTCCCCGCACTTGGGATATTTGTCGAGACGTACTGCAAAGCCTACCGCAAGTACTCGGTTTTTGAGCCCGATCTGGAATCCATCTCATCCCTAACATGTATTCGCGTCCGCGGGCATGCAATTGCAACTTACCGGATCTCGCGTCACATCGCCCACTCGCCGGATTTCGAGGAATCGCATACAGCCGGCTCGGAGGCAATTCGCTCACGTCGCTACCGATATACGTCTATCTCCAGCTTGAAGCATAAGTTCGGTCTCAAACTAGGCGGTCAGTACCGTGCCTAGAACGGCGAATCGGCATAAAGACAAGGGGCATGGTGCTCGCGCGCGCGGACTGCTCTTTCACGAAGGACGCACCTTATTTCGGCCTTGTTCGGCCTTGGTTCCTAGATAACGACAGCTTCCGCCGTTCAATTATCCAGGTTAGCATGCACCGAAGGTTCACCGGATGAAGTAGTTATAGCCGCAGACCGGAACACTAATGCAGAAGTCCCCCGTTCGATGCGGGGCGGGATCTATCATTTTTTTGCACGGTGCGAGTCTCAAGCTGGTCGTGCAAAATAATCCAGCCGTCTGGGTGTGACAGTGCCCGCGAGTTTTGAAATACCAAACGAATCGAATCCTTTTAAGCAGAATGAATCACTGTACCCAAGTGCGTTCCTCTTATAGTTCAAAGCCTTCCAGCACACTCGACCTTTAGAGTCCTCTTTCCCTCTCCCACTTGACGCACGATCCTAGCTCGCTCAACTATTCTTCATGGAATATGGCGCGATTTGGCCTGACAAGAACGGTTGACTCCTCACGGTCAGACCCTGTTAAACGCGCTGTTACAGTCCATTTGGCAAAATCCTGTGCGTCGAATCAAGGACAACTTCGGAGGTAGAGAGGACCCGGAGCGGAGTAGTCCGCATCTGCATCATTGGACAACCACATGTCAGGTTGTCTCTGCTCCGTCCAATTACATGCTGCGCATATCTGCTTGCTTTCCGTGTCTACGTCTATGTATAGTCTCTGGCGCTGGGGTTCTGGCACGAGAGTTGCGTTCGGCGCTGGCACCTGTCCACAGCAGTCACTAGGAAGACCTTTGACGGGGAATGCCTCCACAGCATTCAACGATAATTCTGGTATATCTGATCCGCGTGTAAATCGTAAATATTGAGGCGAGTCCCATATCCAGAAAGTACCCGCGAGGTCGTACTGCGCATAACTGGTGTGAGCTGCGAGATTGGTTGGGCGTCTAGTCACTTTCCGATTATTGAAAATCCATGAATGCCTGGGTTTCTCCGTGCTATGTATGCTACGGACGGCTCCGAAGTCTACATACGGACAAAATGATAAATCAGGAAATTCCATCCTTGTTTAACATTCTTGACCAGACGTTGCTGGACGTGCCCTGACGTGCCAGTATAGACCACTACGCTGGCCGTTTTGCCGAAGTACGATCCCTAAGGTGTTTTGCCAATCACGGAAGTGATAATCATCTATCCCCCGACAAGCATCTCTTCAACTGGGTCTTGTGAATGTTTGAGTTTTTTAATAGTCGCGATCCTCTGGTTCGACAATCGATCTGTCGAATGTCTATTAAATTTTAATAATGGATATAACATGGCTCCGTTGGAGTACGGGCTTTGAATACACTGGCAGTGCGCCAGTAGGACGAATTCCGGGTGGTCGTCCTTTCACGCCTATGTTGCTCCTCGGAAGGATGTCGGGGTGGAAATTCATGAAGAGGAACCTCCGATTCTAGGAACGATCATCTCTGTAAATGTCACCCACAGCCATGGCGTATCAGCCTATCAAGCAAGAAGTTCTTAAGTCATACCAAATGCTGTATATAAGCCTGCGCAGGCGTCTGCAGATCTCCCCTCTGCCACCCACCTAAAAATGTCGTCCACGCCAACACAATCGGGTCCACTCTCGGGCTCCGTTGTATATACCCTGGAAGGGGAACTTACAACGACTGCGATCCAATTTTGGTTGCACGGTATTCCCTCTGGATTCACATTCCACTTCCATCTCTTAATGAATATCTATGCAGGACTGTATACGACGCTCGTATGCATTGCTGTGTACAATCTGTGGTGCGTTCAGCCATCAGTCTGTCCATGCGCCCGCGGGTAACGTTTTCATTCAAGGTCACACAAAGCGGGACTCCCAACACGACAAGGCCTCCTCGCCGCAACACTCCTTATGTTCGTGTGCTCCAATCTGCAGGTTATCGAACAGCTCGTTTTCAACCTCCTCCAACTGGAAACACTCGGCGCCCACCCGCCCCCCATGCGATGAGGACCAAAATAGTTTTAGACTTGCTTGTTGTACTGGGCGCCGGGACTAGTGCGGCTTCGGGGCATCGCAATCTGTTTTTTAAGCACGTAAATGGATCGCCAGTGAATGATAAGCAGATATCACCTTAGGCAAAGAGTCTTTGGAGGGGCAGGTTTGTGCTCGGCGCCCGTGAAGCGAGCAGATTTAATTCCACAGCCATGTCAGAGCCGGGCTCTCGATGGATTTGCGATATTCCGCGACACTTTTCTCCGTCATAGTAGCAATCGAGAGCCGGTGAGCAAGTTGATTGTTTCACGACGGATCGAATTCCTGTCTGATTCAAATACGGGACGTACGAAGCAGCTACATGTAGTGGATCAAGTTCATCGAGTCGACATTGACCTGTTATTTACATAACAACAAGTCCAGTCGACGCATACCCGGACATTGGACTTTTGGATTATGGATGCGTGGTTGGCAGATCAGGACCATGCGAATGAACCCATGCTAGGAATCGTAGTTTAGAATAATGCCAGATTTCGAAACACGACGAACATACATTGTTGTTCCACGTATTTCGGTGGTAAAAACTCAAACACCATTTTTTTTGGATTCGTAAGTTTTGTATCTGTGCCCATACGGCGTCGTCAAGTGCGCGCTTGTGGCCTGGGAGCCACCGCAGCGCGCAATCGAATGGACCCTGGTCTGCTTCTCCCTGCAGCCGCGAGAGCGAGAACTTCAGGTAGATGTTGTCGTCGAATTTGAGCATCGACTGGCAACCTAAAGTGCGAAGTCGCGGAACGAGACTTTGGGATTGGGGTGTCTTTGTGAGCGCGACAAAAAGCGTATCGGTGATCAACAGATGCTCAGTGCGGTCAGGTAGGACAGTCAACTGATCTGAGATGGTCGGCCACTCCAATGGGGGGAGCGCGGCCAAAGACTGCAGGAGTTCTGATTCCGTGATAATGACGTCATAGAGATAAAGCTCTGTTAGGTGTGCATGGAATGAGGACCGCTCGGAGAGCGAAAGGAATTGGGAATGTGGCCATGGTATGTGCGAGGATAGTCGACAGCATCGAAGAATAGGCTGGCGAGAAAAGGTAAGGTGAGACTCGCGATAAGCTCTCCAGCGGCCGTCGGGCATCGTCGGGTGAAATTCTTCAAATATCTCGAAACTGAGTGTTGATATAGCCGATACGATGGGTGGTAGGTGAAATGAGATGTCCACTTCGTTATCTCCGGGCAGAAACATGGCAATTCTGAGGTCGGATATTGAATGCAATCGAGGCATCAGGGCCGTGACCAGGGGTGGATAATCACCCAGGTGCTCCACAGAGCGAGATGTCTCCAGCACCTGGAGGGGCATTTCCATGAGTTCCCCAATTTTATCCTCGAAGTCGAGCCTCTTCAACCGCGGTATAACCTGGAAAATGTCCGACAGGACCGCCTCGCCTTCACTCCAACAATAAATATCGAGATCCTCCAATTGGAATAACTGCTCCTTCGAAGCAGAGAGATGCCACAGATCGGAGAACGGACACCATAATGTGAGCGTCTTCCATCGCGCGGAATGGCTGAGCCAAGAGTCGAAGTGCTGGGCCGAGGGATGGTGCCCCGTAACGATTGTCCACATTCACAGTGAGAGGGCAGTTGTCACCGCAATCCAAGGCAGATCGCAGAAGGGTCTTGGCGGTTTCGCTGTGAATGGGATCGGCCCACAAGGTGCCGGCGAGTCGAACTGTACCCCAGAATGTTGCGGTCCCCATGACAATGCCGTGCCACCACACGCACACTTGTGACAGGATCCAAAGTGGAGCATTCGCAAGTTGTTTCAATTCCCAGGAGATTTCGTCCCCGACGACGGGGACGAATGGCAAGTCCCAGCACAGGCCAAAAATATCGACGAGGACCTCGGGTGGAAGGCGGCGGATGGGAGCAAAGACACTACGGCAATCATCGTAGTCGGTTTGCAGGTCAGCACGTCCAACTCGCAAGCGGTCGAGCTTCTCTTGAAGGCTCGCTATTTCGATGTCGTATCGCAGGAGCTCGTCCGACAATGCGGCGATCATGAAGGGGAATTGCTCGGGTGGCTGAGAGTGAGAGCGGAGGGCTTCGCGTATCTGCGTCCTTTGAGCTGGACTCGGGAGAGACCACGGCGAGTCCTTCCAAGTGGCAGAAGTTATCGACATGGTGGTGGGAATGAAAAGGTGGCGCTCACGTGCAATGTTTCGGACATTCACGCCGTCGCTTGTATTCGGCCGAAGGCCAAACTGGAAATTCACCGACAGAGTTCAACAAAAAATCAACAACGAACGTTCCATATACATTCGTACAGTCAGAGTGGTTGATATACCTTGTTCATTTTCCCTGCAATCGAACTTCGGGCGAGCCAGACGCGGCTCTCGGGAATATATTCAGGCCCTGACCCATTCCGATGATGTATGTCGAGAGTGGTGAGATAATCCAAGGTATTTTCTCACTCTGGTGCTGGGAATAATTCAGAGAACAGCCAAGACGGCAGTCTGGACCTTCCGATTGCACGAATTTCGTTCCCTCGTCGCCCCTGTCCTCGGGCCTCGTGGCGGCCGCTGAGTCTCGCTCTTCTCGTGCCTCCGTCATCCCATCAGACTCAAGCACTGAGCTTTGGTTGGACCAGCACGCACACATACAATCCATTATTCCCCTCCTTCTGTCCCGCATTACGTGTTATTGATTTTGGGGTTTGCTCGCGCGCAGACAGGTCCATTCGCTGCGTACCGGTATCAGTGGGGATGAAAATACCCCGAACTCACGGCAGCGTTCTTTGAATGAATTGAGTGTGAACGTTTGGTGAAGCTTCAGGTCTAACAACGGGAGAAGTTGAGATGCGGGGTACAAAAGCATACGGTTGGAATCTAATCCAATTGAGTGCGGCATTATGAGGGATTAGGACTCGGCCCGGATGGGAAAAACAACTCTACAACGGAAGAACATCCCATCAGTTTGTATCCTTGGCATCTGTGGTTCTCCCGTTGTCGTAGAACTTGCGGCCATTTCTACCCATCTCCGAATGTCTTCCGCAATATCTCTGCGTAGCCGATTCACGAAATATTGCCGCCACACTCGCAGTTGAACTTTAACGTGCCTGCACATATGACGTTTGGCGAACAGCAGCCCAGGATCGATGGGCCCGACCGTTAAGGATATCCATGGACATTAATGTACCGGACGGATTGTGACGACACAAAAATATTGGAAGGGAGAGTGTGCCTGTGTGCCCAGGAGATTCGTACAGAGCGGGCGCTGCATCTGTGCGCCGATCTCGAGGCTAGGCGGAGTATATCTCGATATCGATCGGAGTCTGGAGAGCAAGACACAGCAGCGGCCGAAGGACGAGATGAGACGGGGATCAGCAGAGGGCAGCCGTGAAGCGGCCTGTCGTCACTCGTGTGATTCGCTGCCGATATGCGGCGGGTTGGTGTCCATGACGGGGCTGAGAAGTGTTAAAACGCAGTGCAAAAAAGAACATGAGGCTACCGGAGCTGGTGCACGACGCACTGCTATTATCAATGCACAGGATAACTTTGAAGCTGTATTGCATCTGAACGGGGTTCGACTGCCCGCGTCCGAGTGTAATAATCCGAAGCCAACTTTTTTTTGCCTCGATATAGGACGGGATGCGCGCCGGGGCAAGTAGTCAATATTCGGTGGGTTCTGCCTGGATTGTGCTGACAAATTGGGTCATGAAAAGTATATTGGGCGCGCACTAGTACTGCATGAGACATCCGTGCTTGCCACTCAGCGAGTGCGTGCCGTTCAGGTTGAGGGAATGCAGAGTATTAATTGCCCTTCTCGTTGAAACAACAGTTCACTCTGACGGCGAGCGAAGGTAGGTTGCGGATGGGCTCGAACCCTGTGCGGTACGTGCACCACACCTGCGCGTAGAAGTGCGTGCGGAAGCACGCAGGCGGGAGCGTGGGCCATGCTCCCCCGTCGAGCACCCCGTCGTTGACACTGGTGTGCGCCTGCTGTGCTTGGAAAACGCGGCCCTCGTCCTTGGGGCCCCAGCCAAGTAAACGCACGCCCAGGAGCCATATCTCCTGCGCACTGCGGTCCGGCGCCGCATCGCCGTCAAACAAAAGCGTGCCGCCCTGTCCAGCAGGCCCTTCCTTGCGCCGCCCCCGCCCTCGGTATTTCTTGATATATATGTGCGGTGCCCGTGCTGTGGCTCAACGCACCCGACAATGTCGCCATGTGCGACAAGTCGCTCCTGCTGCCCCACAGATGTACGGACCACCCGCCCAAAATCCATCTGCCCCAAAGCAGATGAGAAGTTGACTCGCGAAGAGAATTTAGTTCATGGAATTAGCGTCACAAGGGACCAAAAATTCGATCTTCGTTGAGTACGGTGCTCGCTCTCGGCCAGTGCCGAAATCGTTCTATCATAAATTATGGCAGATATGGTAGTTCGACTCCATCCGAGGGCATTTTGACCAACTGTCTTTTGCACACACATGATCCCCGTTCTTGACTTAGAGAGACAGCTCACCCAGGGCTGTCGCCGCGAACAAAACCTCGCCCCCTCTCAGATTTGTAGAGAATTCTTCGTTCAGTACGGTACTCCCTCCCATTCAGTGTAGAATGCTGAGACGACACTGCTGGGCAAGCCGGTGGTTCGACTCCACCCGAAGACGTATGTCAATGGTGGTCCGTTTTTTGTTTTGTTTTTCATCCCAGTGACTAGGAGCAGCCGGAATTTGTAAGCCTCAGACTCTCGAAGGGATCAGCCCACAGTTTCGCCATGACCCTCTATACTACTACATGTCTGTCTTCCGTAAACTCGTTGTTCAGTCTGTGGACCACGCGAGTATAATATCCCCCCCTCAAGTACCGGACTCATTTGTCTGCTGTTTCCCATTATATCACGCCTGCTCTCAGAGACAGGTGAGGACTCCGTTGTCGTTGCCGAAAATAACATCTAGGAGGTAAAAATCAGTAAACCTGCTATGACGAAAATATCAAAAGGCGCACTCAAGTCGAGGCTAGTATTGATCTCGATTCCGGCGGGATTACGGCAAAGCGC
Source organism: Mycena epipterygia (assembly GCA_029281465.1). Classification (NCBI taxonomy): domain Eukaryota; kingdom Fungi; phylum Basidiomycota; class Agaricomycetes; order Agaricales; family Mycenaceae; genus Mycena; species Mycena epipterygia. Next base: position 20,207 of record JARJCQ010000031.1, on the reverse strand, counting down.
ACTCAGTTCAACTCCGCTGAAGCTGACGTCATCGCACGACCCGCTGAAGCTGTTACCTCTGAAAATGACACCGAGCTGTAAGTAAATCGCCATCAAACGTGAAAAGCATAGTTAGGCAGCCAATTCTCCGTTGGTGTTGCCGACACACGTGTTGAGACTAATGGTCGCGGTCTCTGCGCCGCCAGAATTCGTCCCGCAGGTCGCAGTGAGGTCGAGGGTGGTAAGGTCGACACTGATGCCACTGCAGGTAGACGAAAAGTTGGTGTCGGACCCGCGCCCATTGACAGGTGCAGCGAGGGAACCGGGGACGGTAGCCAAGGTGCAGAGGGTGAGGACGACGGAAGATAGAAGAGTGTTCATGGTGGGGACTGATGGAGGTGTCTTCCGGTCTGCAATCTTTATATACTCAAAACCACCTTTATTTTGAGCAAAATTCCTCCGCCAGAACCCGTGAACATACATCTTCATCTAAATACGGATACGTTACGCAGGTTCGTTATTCTACTGAGGTGACACGTCCACACTGTGATACTGACAGATACCATCAAGGGCAATACCCGGTATGAACATAAATGACACTTCCCAAATGTGAGATTACCAGTTCAGTCTCTCGGATCTTCAGTAGAATCTACGATCGGTGTTTCCGCAGCTCAATGAGAGTACAACGTCGACCCCAAAGTTGACATGGTAAGTACCAGTCATCCGGAAGTGCGCAAAGACCCACCAACATCTGGTAATGCATTGCATCGCAACGCGGCTTGGTAAATATTGGCGATACCCAGCATACGGGGAAAACGTTGATATCAAGCCGTCTTGGGATACCGTTTTCAGTCCCTGCTTGCTGGGCGCCTTTGGATTATATTCCTCTTCCTCTTCTGGGCACCAGGCTGATATTGTCCCGCCATCAGATATGACAACAATCCAGAGTACTCAATGGAACCGCTGCGTCTGGTATTTTCCAGCCTGATACTATCCCGATCACATATTGATTAATGTAACCGGACACTGGACCGCAATATGAGCGGTGGTCCTGTTCTGTTTCCCGGATGCAATTGTCTCCATGACCTAAATAGGAACAGGCATGCAAATGCTCGAATAGGCTGTGAGCATTGTTTCATGGTTCAATGCTTGGTTGAAATACTGTCGTAACGTACTGCGTCGTTTTTCATATTAAGTGGTCATTGCCATATCTTGCTCATCAGCTTTTTTCTCTGCGCGTTTTCTTTTTTTTGGACCAGATTGACACATTGCCCATGCCAACGGAGCACCTGAAAATTACATATCTCAGCGCCATGTACACCACACGCGCAGATCGCCCATACATTTCCAATTCCCCATGTCCACATGGATCGGCAATTGATTCCGGGTCCGGATGTAAAAACGCAGCAGGAGAACTTTAACCCTCGGCGAGACTAGCGGAGGGTATGCGGCCGCTGCGCACTTCAACTACTTAGCGGGGCGGACAGCGGTCACCTGCTGCGCTTCAGATTGGGCTTTTTCACGGAGAAATGGAATGAGGACGACATGGGACGCCTCAAAGACCATCTTCGCAAACACTCCTTGGACAGCTCTGCGGGGGAGGACCAAACTTCGTATGCGGAGTTGCTGGAGATTCCCGCCGAGGACCTGGCACGACTTTGCAATGAATGTGTTGCACACGCAATGGTGGCCCGTCTATCTGGTTCATGACTGCACTCATAGGTATCCTCAAACGGATGAAGCCGCATGATAACCCAGACAGCTACAGGCTCATAGCTCTGGAGAGTTGCTTCCTCAAGGCACTCACCATCTTGATCCATTGGCGCGTGTTCGATTGGTCGGAAGCGAGAGGTATAATTCCACCGGCTCAAAACGGATTCAGACCGGGTTATCGAACTAATAATAACCCGTTCATTCTCCGTTGTCTCAAGGAATGGGCAAGAGCTAACGGCCACACCCTGTACGTCGCTTGCGTTGACTCTACCAATGCCTTCCCCTGAACGGATCAACCCACACTTTGGTTGAAATTATTCCGGCTGGGTATGGGTGGGAAAATCTTCGACTGGCTGCGCATGCTGTACGACCGAATGGCTTACTATGTCAAGCATGGAGACATGGAATCCGCACAATTCAAGGCTCTCGTCGGCCTCCTTACTGGAGACCCTGCCTCGCCGATCCTATGGGAATATCTTTCTCTCTGACTTGATATTACTGCCCGACTTTGAAGATGTGTTCCTGGCCGGATTTCGAATCTCCCTGCTCGCTCAAGCTGATGACCTTCTCATTGTCTCCCTCTCCGTACGTGGTTTCCGTGTGAAACTGTCCACATTAGAACGCTGGTGCGCCGCGAACTTCATCCTCGTCAATTTGATCAAAACAATCATTTTGATCTTTGGACCTATGCTCTCGCCGCCTCCCCCATTCCATCTGGGCAACACTCAGCTCACCATTAAAACGGACGAGAAATACGTAGGCATCAACATCAGAACGGACACACAGAATATGTTTGAAGACCACTACAAAGCTAAGGCACGCACCGCGCGTTATTGTGGACATCGAATTTTGGGTATTGAAGACATGACGGGACGTCTAACGCCAAAGGAACTCAAGCAGCTTTATATGGCGCGCGTTGATTGTCACTTGATCCATGGATGCGAAATTGCTCCAGACAGTGAAGACGTGCACATCAAGCACTTAATGAAAGTTCAAGTTAGCTTCATGCGTCAAATGCTTAATCTCCATAGTCGCTCCATGATTGCTCCCTTGTTCACTGAAACTGGGATAATGCCTCTCCGGGTCCGACGCCTTCTTCTTGATCTCAGCCACCTGGTGTACTTTCTTGGTCTCAACGATGATACATATGCCCGAGCCGCTCTAAATAGTTCAATTGAACTTTCTGGCAAAGGGAAAAAATCATGGGCCAAAGATCTCATCAAAGCTGCGACAAGACTGCCATTCCGCTGCCCTGTTTTGATTCTGTCACGTTCTACCTCTATTGTAGACGTCGAGGATTATGCCAAACTTGTGCAGAGACTTATGTCGGAATGGTTACAAGGTGAAATTGACTCATCTGACAAGCTCTATTTGCTACATGGCCGTCGTGAACCCCAAAAGGACAAGGCACCAACTCAAGTAACTTCCTGTCTGCGGCACTACCTAACTTTGGTGAAGACTCAGAAGCACCGCGAGGCTATCACGTCCGTCCTGCTCTCTACTCACCAGTTAGCCGTAGAAGTCTTGCGTTATGTCGACCATGCGCATCAACCTGTGCCCCGATCGGAGTGGTTGTGTAGGTTCTGTAAATCGGAGGTTGAGACTCCCGAGCACGCTTTGATCTTCTGCGAGTCTTCGACCGCATTGAATGATCTTCGAGCTGTGTTTCTCGGGAAACTCTTCTCTGATCTACCAAACATGCAACACCGTATGGCGGAACTCTCAAATACAGAATTCCTGAAAGCCATTGTTTATCCTAGATCGACTATCGCACTCGTTGCTAAATACGCATTTGATGTCCTGGAGTTATTTTACGCCGTTCCCGTGTTCCGTCTAGATGCTTGAGAGGCTAACCAGTTGATGTGCTAACTTTTACTCGCTTTTTATGTCTGTTTAGTTCTACCGCGGCGAGTCTGACTGCGTCCGTGAGCTCGGCTTGATGGATATAGAGGGCCCAGGGACGATGGTGTAAATAGTGCGTGTACACCGGGAAAATTCCTGGAACCGGCGTTCATGAGTTGGACCGGCCGTGTAATCCTACCTACCTACCTACCTACCGCGCCGCGAACCGTTAACAATGATTATGTAGCGGTCATCACCCGAAGGTTGCCAAGTCGACGCGCAGTTGATTTTGATCCGAGAAAGTTGGGTTCCAGGGAAACCGTCAGCCGTCATCCCTCAGAATCTCTATTTCAATTGGCATAGCCGCCCGATGCTTGCACCCCGCAAGAATGCTTTCGCTTTTACTGTACTATTTCGACCGAATGTTCGGGTGACAGGTGGCGGAGGGTCGTGAACTGAACAATTTTGGTGTAGGTGGCGTCAATCAAGGTGAGGGCCGGGGTTAGAAAGTGTTGAGCACCTACAGCTTTTACACATCTGAATAGGCAACTCTCCATAAGAATAAATCAAATTCATTGAAAAATCAAAGCACAACAGGGCAGCTACATACAACCTAAGCATATGAAAGTTCAGCCAATGATGACAATCAGGATGAAATTCAGTGGTTACAAGACAGAGAAAGGAAGGGGTATGTTCAGCAATCACAGCTGAGGTAACATGGTTTCAAAAACATGGGAAGTTTGTTCCAGAAGTGGAAAACAAGGTTACCCTCCACCAGGGAGACAGGAAGGGGTATCATCCAGCTTTCGACACCAAGGGAAACTAGATTTGGAAACACAGAAACAAAGGTCCACAAAATAAATAGCACAGGAAATCACAAGTCAAATCACGTTCAAGGTGGGAACAGCTGTTCATTCTCAAGGATTGCATCCTCTGTTTGAGTGTTCGGTGTGTTGCTCGCAATCAATGGCTCATCCGCTGATATTGTAGGTGCCTCCAGCCTGTTCAAAAGTGCAAATAATTTCTGGTGTATATCTGAAATCTCTTGCTCAACAAAGGCAAGTCTGGTGTCTATTTTGGCCATTTCCTTGTCTTGTGATGACCGTTCAAATAGTGGGCGGGCCTCTTTCCAAAGTTCTCCTGCCTTAACCAAATCCCCTCCATTCTTTGCAATGTCTCCGAGACGAAGCATGCAATCGGCCCTGCTGCGATGAACATCCATATATGTGAATCCCTCTAATGCCACAACAAAAAGATTATGTGCAGTGTCTTCATCCCCTTCCAAAAGAAAAACATCGCCTACACAGCGGAGTGCTTTATGCAATGCTAATTTCATCTGTGCCTTTTGTGCATGGACCAAGTATGTCACTGGCCATTGATATGACCATTTGGCATTCGTAGACCTCCAGCAACCCACATCAGCAAGCCTGTCCAGACAGTAAGTCATCACCGCAGAATCAGTTCCCCAGGCTGCATTAAAACACTGTTGGAATAAGATCTGTGCTGTGCTTATATTTCCTTCCCTGAGATGAAGGCCTGCTGAGAGGGATTCACATTGATTTACTGCGTGATTCATTCCCAAGGTGCTAAATGTTGTCATTGCGCTGTCCAGATTTTGTTGCACCTCTGGAACATCTGCACCAAGCATGAGATCAACATCTGCAGTGTTGAGTAGGACAATGGCCTTGTAATAGGGATCATGCTGCACTTTCTGAGAAAGTTCAATAAGGATTCTGTGAGTCTCTCGATACTCAGACTTCAGTAAATGGCCTTCGGCCAAGACAAGTATGATAGCATAATCAATCTGAGATCCCAACATACCACACAGCTGCAGATGATCTCTTGCTCTTTGACACAAGATAACACTTTCTTTGAGACTGCCCAGAGCATGAAGGCACAGAGCTTCTACTCTCAGTGCCGCTGCTTCTAAATATGCACTGGCAGACCGTCGACCAAGTTCTTGTGCTTCATGAGCATGTATTTGGGCCACATCATAAGAACCTATGACGAATTCGAGCCAAGCTATCTGTTCGAGTACTGTGGATTGCTGTATTGGGTCTCCAGCAAGCTTTGCAAAAGAGAGTGCTTTCTGGAAGGATTGCTCCGCTGCAGACAGGTTGTTTTCATAAGTGAAATAGTAATAGGCAACTGCTGCATGGAACTCGGCTATCGAAAATATGTCAGGATATGTTGGTCAAACAGATATTGTATGCTCACACTCAAGGACGAGATTATCGAAGTGATGAGCCATGCCTTGATGGATCAGAGTTTGTGGATTGTTGAGTGGACGGAAATGTAAGGCTTTAAGCATCTCGATGACATACTTCATTTCTATTTGGTCATCACAAGGCCGTGGAAAGAACACTGGAATATGAGTCATCAATGTGGTACAACCATAACCAGTGACTCGACCAAAGGAGTTTAGAGAAAGTGTGCAGGTGATAGCATCTTCCAGATCTGGATTATCCGAATGCAATTCTAGAAGTAGTAATTGGTGGAGGTTCCCAAGATTTGGAGTGATTCGGCTGATTGTGTCCTTCAACTGAGGTTCATTGTATTTCTGATAAAGATCTAGAACAGTGTAGAAATACTTGGAGAGCTGGTGAAAGAGTGACCGCGATGGAGGCATGAAAGACTGAATATGTTCTCGAATAGGAACCAGAGATTTTAATCGCTGTTTATCATCAAAATATGCCAGTGAAGTGCGGAGCAATGTAACTCTGCATCCAAGAGGATCTTGAATAGGAATGTTAGATTGAACAAGCTCAACATCTGAGAGGCCATCTGGAAGGACTGATAGGAGGCTCAACAAAGTCCTAGCACCAGATGTCATACGGGGACTTGCAAGTGACACAGTAATAGACCCATCCAAGCTTGACTGTTTATCATTGCCAATTGAAAGTAGAGATGTCTTTTCTGTCTCCCAGCGACTTAAGACATTGGAACAGCCTTCATAGTCAACCAGATGTGCAATGAGATCCACTGCAAGTGGCATGTTATCGGTCAAGCTGAGAAGCTGGTCAATGTCTTTTCTGTCATGGAAATCATCTGCAATTTCAATGAAGGTCTGTCGGGCAGCATCATATGACAAGGGTGTCAAAGGCTCCAAAAATGGACGAGTCCAGCGGACTTTGGCTGGCCTTTCTGCACCTCGCATTGTGATCTGTTGCAATATTAATAGGTGAACCTTTGAAATAGCAGGTGCTCACTATCAATGCAAGATGTGGGATGCCAGTGAGCAGAGACAGAAACTCTTCAACCCCACCACGTGACTCGAATGGTTCCCATGGTGTTTCCAAATTGTCCAAAACCAAGAGGCAAGATGGACCTGTGGAGAGAAACTGCAGAACAGCCTTGATGATTTCTTTCCCTGGCTTCAGTCCCAAATGAGAGCCAGTCAGAGTTGCAAGTTCAATGCTAGTGGTAGCAGAATCTGCGGCTATGAAGAATCTGTGTTCGTATTTGGCAGCAACATCAGGGTGATGCAAGGCAGCTCTGGCAAGGCTTGTTTTGCCTATGCCACCAGCACCTAAAATGGCAATGCAGGCTGATTGCTGTGTAAGATTCACTACAATCTCCTGAAGTTGCTGTTCACGGCCGTGGAATATCTTAGGCTGTGCAGGCAACAAGGAGAATGAGTTCGAACTTGGTGAATAAATTATTAACAAAGTACACCACTATAGTCTGAGATTCATACCTGTTGTTTGGGTTAGTGGAAGTCTGATAGATCTGTTGCTCCAGTTACAGGGTATTCTACGACAAAGGATGAGTGGTGACATACTGATGATTCATCAGAACTCGACCCATCAGAGAGACTTCCAACCAAGTCAAGCAGTTCCTGGTGCATGCTCTGTGTCTTTTTATACATTTCTGCCATATTGTTGGCAATGATGAGACCAGTCTCCACCTGCACAGGTTTGTCTTATATTCACTGTATACTGTATAATTGATCGTCACATACCTTGAACACTTTCAGAGCCTCTTCCAGCCCTTCCTGACAGTCCTTGCGAAGTGTGTTCATCTCATTTTGACGCAGGAAATTCTTGATCTTGTTTCCATGCTGTTGTGTTTCAACGAATGTGTGGATCTTATGAAGTGTCCTGTGTGAATCTGGTTGGTAGTCATTTCATCAACTAATTGACGACAACATACTGCGTAAAGTTCCCAATATGATCCAAGATTGCCGGTGGAAAACTCCTTCCAATTTCAGATGTGATGTGCAAGTCAATTATAACATAGAGGATGCTACAAATATTTTCCATGAACCGGATACATTCATCTTTATTTCTCTTCACATTCTGGGAGACTATATCAGATCGGTAGATGTGGTATGGACTGTAATTTACCTGCACTGAAGTAATCAAGGACAGAGTTGTGTTTGAGATGGCTCGCATGAATGGAGTGCCAAAGACATCCGTGACCTCATTCAGGAGTGTCACCATTCGGGTCAAACCGGCTAGGACAGCATTCGTGCGGATCTCTGTGACGGTGGGCTGTTGGGGCATCTTGTCAGGAAAGGTGGGAAGTCCTCGAGAGACGTGGATCAATGCTTTATACTAACCCTCATAGCAGTGCTCAATCAGCTTCCTTAGGTACCTGCCCTGGATCAGCTTCCCCGGTACCTGCCCTAGATCGGCTTCTATGTACCTGCCCCGAATCAATCATTGCTCCACATAGAAGGTCTGAATGTGACATGAGTGACCCTGATTCTTGGAATTCTACCGTGCCTTCGGTTTTTCCTGGGGTCTAATTCAGGGTTTGAATTATGTTGATTCCACGGAGGACAACCGGCTATGCCACGGTTCAAATGATTGTCGCTCACAGTGGGCTTCTGGAGCGGCCCCATCATAATCTTCAGGGGAAAGCGGTCAAAAGGTGGGGCCAATGTTCTATATTAGCACTCGAAGCAGTGCTTTCCCATGAGATCATCTGTTGATGACTTCCTGATAGGTCAGTTGGCAAATGGATTGATAAGATCCCCCTTCTAACTATTATGGGGGGATCCTATAATGCTACAAGCGTGTCGCTCTGGCCGATGAGGCTAGCACTGCGGATTGGAGTGGACAGACCTGGACTTCAAATAAGGAAGCCCCTTGGAATCAAATCAACGCAATAAAATTAATCCACGAGCCGGACATAATTAAACAAGGTTGCATGAGAGGCAGTCAAATCACAATCACAACAGAACATCACACCCACTCAAAGACATGCGAGGAATGCATTCAAAACCATTCATTGCAAAGTTCCCGGTACTTGTAGCACCGAAATCCTATGTGCGAAAGCCCTTAGTGGCAAAACTCGAATACAGCACGGGTTGGTGCCAACAGCCGAAGCTGAACTGGATTCATCTAGGAAAATCAGCAGACAACTCCGAAATTGAACTCCGACCAGGTCCCACGGGGTTTTAACCGGTGGTCCTGCCATACAAGCGGCCGGCCAGTCCACAGTTTCCTAGCGTCCTGTGTGATCGCCCCTCTGGAATGATGGTGTGCTCTGTTGGCATCTTATAGTTGTATGTATGGCTAACCACTCGTACACTACTACATGTTTGTCTTCGGTAAACTTGTCGTTCACATTGTGGACTATGTGAGCATAATTTCTCGTATCTTAAGCAGATGGGTCGAATCAGATTGCACCTGTTTGCTCCCTTCCTAATTTACCCATTTTTTCTCATTCACCGCTCCAAGGCCCACAGATTTGGTACTTCAGGTTCCAGTTATTTTCCTTGGGTTGCCAGCTGACCCCACGTCGAAGATTAGCCGGCTGCTTCATTACGTGCATTTTATTTTCGACCTCGCCGATCAGCCGTTCAAGGGCCGTTCAAAAGGGAGGTTCTCTTTTGTCTTCCTTCGTCCGCCACCCCCATCATCTACTCATCGCATCCGAGGTGCATCATTCTTTCTGTTCATTTCCATTCTTCCTGCCGTGCCTTAACCACTGAACTCTCAGTTCCCGAGTCGCCGTTGTCGGATGTACTCGACTCATTTTGTTCCGCTCTCCCAGCTCACGGATGAAAGGTGCGCGGATTCACAAAAATTGCTACCTTCATAGTTAAACTAATCACCCTGCTTATGACGGCGCAAACACTCCCCGCCGACCAATCAATAACGGAAGAGTGCAGAACGCCCGGGCGGATTATATTATATGATGAGTTGCATTCTGTCTCTAATCTTTGCTTTCCTCCTCATCCATAGAGCTACTGTATTCAGACACATGCTTCTGCAATGTGTATCATTCCCGGTGCGCCTTCAGCATCTATTCCATTTAGCCAACTCAATTCCTTTCTAGCAGAAGGTCGCTCTTGAATCTATCATGTCGATGTAGGAGCCTCCTCACGATGCGCTCACTGCAAGGTACAATTTCAAGGTGGGTGGACTGTTACTATCCGCTCCGACGTCAATCTGGTATAGCACTTTGGGCAAACAATATTTCCCAACGATGTGTTCACGAACGAGTATATCCTGTGAGTTTGATTGAACATAATAATTCTGCCCGCACAACATCCATCACTAATACAGGCTTCCACAGTTTCTTGCCGTCAAAATCTCAGTGTACGTTGGCTCGGACGTAACAGGACAACCAAAGTGAGTGCAGACAATTGACGATGTATGCAATTATCGTCATAAATTTTATTGTACAGGGAAACAAGATACATTCGGGACGTTCAGGTACGTTCTATTTCATTGCTCATTTGTTGGGTAATGTCCTTAATCCTCTATCGATAGGTACCGTCAACGTTCAACAGGCAGGTCAGTTGCAGGTCAGTCACTCAGGTCGAGCATTTTAAACACTCCTCTCTCTCTTATATTTTAACTCATTGTTGATGCCCGCTGGAAGCTGTGCACGCACACCCAGGCTCTGTGCGATCCGTTTTCAGCGTCACCGTGCACTCGCCGAGTCGACGCTGGCGCATGCCCATGAGAAGTCGGTGACGCTGTAACATCAAAGTATGCCTCTGTCTGTTGCTTTTCATTCTGACTGCGCATTGCACATACTCTGTACCGAAGGGGCATAGCGAGTCAAACAGGAGCAGATTATTGCCAGGCAAGTGAATGATGGATCTCTGGATGTTCGACAGATGTTCCTTCAAACTCTACGCTCCATAGATCGAGAGACGTAGGAGAGATGGGTGGTGAAGGGTGGTGGTTGTCTTGTAACAAGAACCCAAACCGGGACTAGCGTGCATCAAGCCCACAGAGTCGGACCCAACAATGGTACTCTGCAAGGGTCTGCTAGAGGCCTAGGTGCAACCGGATAACCACCACCGAGGACGTCATAGACTGAGCCCGTACTGAGACTGAAGACAGGAGTCAGAGTAGGAGTTCAGAATAGGAGACAAGGGTTATGACGAGCGGAGCAAGGGAGAACCCGAGTCAACGAGATAGCTGAAGTGAAGGAGCCTTCAAGCAAGTACAAGTCCAGAGTAACAGGCTAAGGTAAGGCCGGAGAATAGACGAGATAGAATCTACTGTACAGGGAGATTCTACTCTACTTATATACTATTTGATAGTCAGGAGCGTATCTATGTGATAAATGCGACACTGAGGGGAAATCAAGGAACGCAGGGGCGTAGTGACGCGCCAAGAACATAGAAGGGTAGTTGCGACGCGCATTGGAACTACCACGATCACACCTCTCGATCGGGTTTGCGATAGTTGATGGAGTGTCATGTGACCGGGTTTACCGTGGGTTAATCCGGGCAACTGAGCCGAATCATGACAAAATCTCAGGCAAGTCAATAACCCGGGATGCAACGAGACGAGTGAGATGTGTCCGGCCTTCTATTTTATTTTATGAGGCCGTCCTGAACTTCATCACAAACAGCCGGTCCAATTTGTGAGTCGTGAGTCGTGACCAGGTGATAACTTGTGATTCGGCGGTGAAACCTACTTATATAGATCTATCTAAGCTATGCACATATGTTCATAATCCTAAATGATACCGTCGTATCTTTGTGTTGACCTCAATTGTTCTACTCATTACTTCCACCAGATGCTGATACACATTCTTAGCTCCTGGGTGGTACAGAATAGGAGACGCCCGCTCCTACAATGCAAGCTTCGCTGAGGCAGATGTTACGTTTGCATTGGCTTCAGACAGATTTTTTTGGTGGGTTTTTTTCCGACTATGTAGGTAGCAACAGATATGGATGGATATAATGTGACGCATAATGAAAATAGGTGCTACCTAATCTTATGTTTAAGTTGCCGCATACATTCATGTAAGTCTACAAGCATACCCCAAAAACGAAATCATAACGACAAGGTGCTCCATGTCAAAGGTTCAACGCGATGCAGATGTCGGTCACCAAATGGGTGAATTTGAAAGCCTTTTATATCAAGAAAGAAATTGTTCTGGATGTTTAGAGTGGTGTGCGAGAGGGATTCTGATGAGAGCACCCGTGCCGGAGCGAAGTGACGGCATGTCTTGTATCATTATACAAGACATGCCATGCTGTCGCTTCGCTCCAGCGCGGGTTTTGATTCTCAAGTTTAAACCACTCATCAACCGCGGCACTGCATCCGAACTTTGGGATGGTAGAGGGTAATAGATATCAGTCATGAGTTTTATGAGACAGAAATCGCTTTCATCCTCCGTGGTCCCACTAAATACCGACAGAAATAGGAATGAAATGGGGCCTCCACTCAGAGAGCGGGATTGACTTTAGGTGCAACTTTGCGGTACACGAGGTAAACAGATAAGAAGTGACATATAATAGGATTCGCGCGTTGATAAATGATAAGATGAAGCATTTTGGATAGAGGATTCGCCACGAAATTGCTCTCTTACTAGAAATTAGGGCTGATATCGCCAGAACTCACGTCACAAAGATCCGTCTTATTTAGAACGTGTCGTGGACAAGCAACAAATTTGTGAACAGCGACAGCACGACAGACACCCAAGCTCAAGAAAGGCACTGTTTCAACAGCTTTGATTGCAAAAATCGTGCCGCGTCCAATTACATGCATGATGCGAGAATAGTGCGCATACCCGGCATAGTGTGAGGAATCGTCCGGGCTGCGAGAATTATTAATCTCAGGTTCGGCACAACCGTTAATTAAAACGTCTCGAACCAAAGGTGGTAAAACGGCTCACACACGGATGAGACTGAATTGATTTATGCATGGATTGCCGAGGGGCCAGACGGACGGTTCGACTGTCTAAATAAAGAGTCAGACCGTGAGTGGATCAAAGGCGCGGTGCCAGGGAAGGTACAGAATGTGGGTCGCCGCCTTATTCGTAGTCCCGCTCGCAGGGACTCCTAAAGTCCACAAAAATTCGGGCAGCGCCGTTTTGACCCTTTTGATGCAGCAGCGCTGCATTTGATGCGAACAGAGTGGAGGCCGACGGCGGTGGGAGTGAACGCGATTCTGAGAAGGTTGAGTCAGAAATGAGGAAGGTGAAGAACAAAACTTATCAAAGACGGATAGCCCTGCTTGCGGGGACTCCAAAACCAGCGAAAGTGTGTGGGCCGCGCGTTGTTAATAGAGTTACGCAGAAATTGATGGAGCAATGTTGAACTTGATGCGTGGCGGCAATGAACGCGTTTCTGAGATGGTAGGGTTAGTAAGAAGCGAGACAAAGAACAAAACTTACCTGAGCCGTGTACCCTCGCTCGCCGATATTCCAACATACATTAGGGGCGCCGCCGATTTAATCAGCAACATTGAAATTGATGGAGCAATGTTGAACTTGATGCGTGTTGGCAATGGACGCGTTTCCGGGAAGGTAAGACTAGTAAGTAGCGATAGGAAGAACGAAACTACTTACCCCCGCTCCCGGGGACTCTCAAATTCCAATAAAAGTTTGTGGGCCGTGGCGTCGAGGGCGGGACATGGAAAGGCGATGGCGACGCGTCGCAAGTCTGTGCGACCCTCTGAAAAAGCAACAGATGTGGATGGTATTGACGTCAACCTGGAATGTTCAAGCTAGTAATTAAGATGTCGATGGAAAGATAAATATACCATCAAAACGATAAACACGTACCCCTGCTCGCAGGACTTCCAGAAAACGAATGACTTTGGAAGTCAAGTAGGCGGCAACGGCAGCGCTGGGCGCCCCCGCACGCATCGAGTTCATCAAATTAAAGTTTGAAGTTAATATTCCTCGACATGATCAGAGAAAAAATTAACGTACCCTGCTCGTGGGACCTCCAAAATTTCAGTCAAAAATTCGGGAACGGCGCTGGGATTCGGGGGTCGATGGCGCGATATTAGCGGTCGAGGAGGCGGCGGCGGCGCAGGGCACCGCCCCGGCGTTTGAGCGAACATTGAAGTTATCAATCACAGATAAATCATAAAGAAGTGAACATACGCGTTTCACGTGTACCCCCGCTTGCGGGACCTCCAAAAAATCAGTCAACTTCGAGGGTGGCGCTACGCGCGGCCGCTGCTCACTATTTTGATGGCGGACCGTGTGCGCGTCGAGGCTGCAAGACTCAAGTCAGTCACAAGCGAGATGAGGAAATAATAACATAGGTGGGACTTGTAGCCTCCCTCGCGGGACCTCCAAAAATACAACCGAAAAATCGGGCGCGGCGTTACACGCCGCCGATGCGCAGGGTGTTGATAATAGAACATTGAAGATGTAGGAGTGGATATGTACGCGTACCTGGGGCATTTGAGTTAAGATTAGCGGAGATGTAAAGTCTATTAAACGCACGTGCTGCGTGGCGGTACGGGCCGCGTCAGCCAGAATCAAGAGATGGATAAAGGGGGCAGCCCAGGTCCGCGCCTACATCCCATGTATGCACGTCAGCTCGTTGAAAAATGGGAGGAGAGGGGTAGCCACACATGTAATTACACGCTTAGCGAAACTGTATTGGTGCGTTCTACAATACGACGATACTTGATCACGGCGGAGGTGGGCGAGGGAAAATTAATGGATCCCAGGGCATCTATTCTAGAAAAAGTTGAACACAGGGAAAAGGGGAGAGAGACCTACCGTTGGAGGTTCATGAGTTGACGATGCGGACATATTCACTGCGTTCCCACCCCCCGTAGACCGACCTCTGTCTACGTAGTTCTACATGCGGCGACATGCGGCGACCTTCAGCTACGTCCGGCTACCTATGTGTACACCGGACCTGTGGCGAGCTTGATCTACGTCCGGCTACCGTCTACATGCCGTAGACACTATGTAAGTCTACCTGCGTCTACGCGGTAGACATATGTAGCCCCACCTCGCTCAACTTCATGACACAGATTTACCCCCATCTTGCTGTTCTACCGAATAAGTAAGTTCAAACAAGATCTGCCGTCGCTTCGCTCCGACTTCTTCAATCTATAAATTCGACCTTAGAGCGGAAAATTGCGGCTTATTCAGATGCAGGTCGAAACTCGCTGCGGTTGATTGCTGTTCCGGAAAATCTATCCAGTACTTGCGTTCCACTGGGTTTCATCCAACGATGATAATCAATTACACTTCGCGCTGACGACCTCTGCATGAAATGTATACCCTGTCTATGCAACACCTATCCATCCATGCGCGGACTGCAAGCACCCCGCGTCTGGGCAGCAGGAAATAAACTGATTGTCAAAAAAAAAAAACCCCCCATATACACGCGCGCGTCGTAACAGTGCTGAAACATGACCTAAAATCGCTGCGGTTTGCTGCAAGAAACCGAGGTGACGAGTCGAGATATTGGTCATTCATGGCAGCAGACAAAGAACCGGACTGGGGAAGGTTCGGTTAGCTTTATAAAGTTCGGGGCGGGCGCACAGGCTGCCGAGTCTGCTGGGGATGGATAAGGAACTGTGAAGCCCTTCGCCGTTAGAGGTATCGGATAAGCGCGTGGGGATGTATACTTGCGAGGTATTCTGTCCCCGAGGTAATCCATATGCAAAGCATCATGACATCGGAATCGTTCAACTGCATATACAAATCAACCGGAATTCATCGGGAGGCTATCTGGCGTGCCTTTCCAGCCCCGAGTGTACGACTCTGAGGAGCGCCGGCTGCCGGCGGGTTGCGCACTGTCAAGTGGCTCGGAGGAGGGCACAGCACGGGGATGCGTTGAAGGGAAATGAATATCATACATATGCAGAGATAAGGTTACTTATTGTCTGGGCCCGCAGCGGGAGCTAGCGTAGCGTTTGAACGAAGGCATGAGCGAGCCATCGAAAATAGATTATCCGGGACTGGAAATCGGAGGAAATGCAGTGGGCGACGGGGAGGATAAAAATTAGCCGCGACGTAGTTCAGCGACTGAGCGCAGAACTCGATGCTGGGACACAGGCTGGGGAAGAGATTATCCTTACCTGCAGAGGCGGTGCGGGTAGGGAGAATAAACAATTAGCAAGCGATCGACTGTGTTTCATGGAATCCAATGCGCACCGTAGGAAACTCGGGGCATGTCGAGGAGGCTGGCTGGTTGACTGTCAAGAAATTAGTTGCTGACGATCCCCTGATTGTGCGTGCTTACAGCCAGGGATGCTGACGACCGCTGGGAGGTGTATAGAATGAACACACAGATAATGAAGGTGTTGTTCAGGCATACCTGTCATCGCAATGCATTCCAGTCCGGAAGATCACCGCTGGGTAGCGGAGATGGGGGGACATCGAGCCGATAAAAAAGGCCGCCGCTGACAGAGAATTCGATCGATCTACTTGCGGAAAGTCGAGATTGCGCGCACAGGGAGTTGAGCTCAAATGGATTGAAGTATCTTGTGTTTGGAAGGCGGCCCGACATCTTGAGATCTTGAACGATCTTGAAAGGTCTTGAGGTATTGAAGGACACTACCAAGTCTACCGGAATTTGGGCGGGGCCAGAGGTGGGCGAGGATGAAGAATTGGGTGGGAGAGATAATAGTAGGAAGCAAGAAGCGTAAGCGAGACGTGTCGCTTATGAGCGGGGGATGAGTGGCTGATCGGGGAGGTTGAAAGGACGCGTGATTTGAAGCGCCCAGCGCGCTTAAGCTAAATGAAGGAAAGAAGTGTATATAAAAAGGCTACCTGGGAAATGAGCGATGGAAGGCGGATTCTCGGATCTGCACAAACAGGTGCAATCTGATTCAAACCATCTGCTTATAATACGAGTAATAATGACCATTCTTTGGGCATCCCGCTGCTTCATAGGTGCATCGGTAAGCACCAAACTCAGCTTCCATCAGCCCATCAGTCCGAGGCGAAGCACAGCCATCAATGATGATCAACCGCTGCGAAATCTCGTGAAATCTTGGGAAATGCCACACTTCAACTTGATTCTCTTTGAGTTTCCTCAGCTCATTCTGGATCCCCAAATTGACTTGGGTGCATGTACATGTATGTGTCTACATCTGCCTACATGTGACTACGTGCGGCTACATCGGTCTACGTGCGTCTACGTCGGTGCAGGTGACTGAATGAATGTAGAGCTATGTAGACTGATGTAGACTTACTGCGTCTACATGGTGTGGACACAGGTAGACACAGAGTTCCATCTACCGTTCGTCTACAGGGGGTAGACGGACCCTCTGTCTACATGGGGTAGGAACGCAGTGATTAGCGATCAAGGTCCGGAGGGCCATTCAGGGCGAAGGAAAGACGAACATTGCGGTAAAGTTTCCTCCAATTTGTCTCGATACACACCGACCAATGAGGCACTGAGGCACTACGCCGATGCTGGAGGAGGCCAGGATGTAACAAATGACAAGAGACACAGGGGCGTGATGGGGGGCGGACGGACAGGGACGTGGAAGGAGCTACACCTCTTAAGTGGGGATTGAACGGGTGATTGCTGCAGTTTGGTTGAACATGTGCACTGTTCCAAATTAGCCGCACGTAATAAGGCGCTGTCCGTCAAAGTTAATTCGTGATCTGCAAAAATGAACATGAGAATCACTTTCCGGAATAGCGGAGGTTGCACAGAGAGCGAAGCAAGAGCGAGGAACGTTAGTGAGAGAGAGAAATGGGAAACTACGCTGAAGTCAAACATGTGCAAGCGAGGCATCTGCTTGCAATAAAAAAATACGGCAGACATTCGCTCAGTCCAACCCATCAATCATTCAATATTCGCCACCGATGTTCTCCGAACATGAGGCGCGGAGAAGTGGACTGTGGTGCGCATCTGACTATGTTGAATTTGATTTTAGTTTACAGCCTCGGGAAGCATCGAATCTAAAGCGGAGAGAATCATATTCATGCTGTAAACGGGGCATTGTCGGAACAGGGCAAACATGTACAATCTGATTCGAGGGATCTCCTTAAGATACGAGAAATACGAGAAATCATGATGCCGGTAGCTAGCGTGTCACCTGATGTCATGATTTCGACGAGATTCTGTAGATCACCTTTACCGTTTGGAGACCTTGAACCTAATTCGGTACCAGGAACTTGGATGGACCTCAATTGAACCAATATTTATTCCACTTAAAAAGATGAGAAGTGTGGACTCATCAGGAAAGACCTCTTTTGCTAATAAGGTCGGATTGCCCCTAAATAGCGGGTAATCTGGCCAAATTACCTTCATTAGGTCCATTAGCTTTCTAGTGACGTTCAAAAGAAATTAGGGGTAGTACGGACTTAATTATCCAGCATTTGCGACCAGTATCCCTGCTTGCTGGGATTACTCATTGCCAAAATGTCATTTTGAAAGCAAAAAGTACACTGTATTCATGGACTACGACAAACATGTGTCTAGCTAGATACAGTTACTGTGACCATCTATAGGTCCTCATAATTCCATCTTCGTTGACTCGGCACCATCGCAGAACTTGCAGATAACCGGCAAGATCGGCAACGACGACGAATCTCGCGAAGCTGCCACTTAGCCGGCGGTGAGGTGGGGTAGCTGCGAAATGAGGTAAGAACGAGAGCGCACGAGGAATAGAAGAAAAAGACAGACAATAGATAAAAATGTTGCGGAACAATTGAATTCAGATGTAAAAGGGGCGATGGAACGTACCATAAGTGACCAAGTTCAGAATGTACAGAAGCTGCAGTGTCAGTATACCTGTGTGGAACGTGACGGTTATGGAGTCCGGCATGATCTGTGCAGTGCGGCGTTCGACGTGCAGTATGTCAGTGTCAGCGGACCGGCAACAGCAACGTATCAGTAAATGGAAAACAATGTGTGGTTAACGTACTGTCATGCCACACGATACAGGATACGATAAGCGGACCCGCGAGCACGGAGGTGACAAGGCGGTTCACGAAACCCGTGACGTACACTATCTGCGACGCACGCTCGCTGCCTATGGCCGCGGCGGGTGCCAGAAGGGTGTCGTTCACGGGTGCAGTGCCAAGAGCGACCCGCGTGAGTTGGGACGGGAGGGGCTTCATCTGTGCGTTGCCTGCGCAAATGACGGGGCATCAGGATCATGTACGAGGAGAGGCACTGCGTTCCCACCCTATGTAGACCCACGCCTGTCTACGTTAACCTACGTGTGGCTACGTGCGGCTACATGCGGCGATGTGCGGCTACGTGCGGCTACCTGTGTGTACGCCGTGATGTAGACGGACCTTCGCCGAGCTTGACCTATATTCGGCTACGTCTGGCCACATGGCGTAGACAGGGTCCGGCTACCCGTCGGCTACGTATGTCGACCTGCGTCTACGCTGTAGACGCACGTAGACACACCTTGGCCAACTTCATAATGCGGATTTGGGGCCATTTTGGTGTTCTATTGTATAGGCCAGTTCATTGCCATCCTTGTGCTCCATAGATTCAACGCATACAACGAATCGAAGCCAACGAGAGAATTTCGGGAGAAGGGTTGCATCCAAAAATAGCCAAGAAACACCCACGTCGGCTTGGGCAATGCCCAAGTAGCAATCCTGCATCAGTTGGGGTGCCTGAGGATTTGCAGAGGTCTGAGGGAAGCCAGAATGGATGACCAGACAATGGAGTTAAAATTATGCACAGAGCCCTGGAAGAATCGGACCCGCGCCGGCCCGAGATCAGACGCCATTGGCAAACATACACAAACATTAAATTTGGTAAACTAATGCGAAAAATCACACGTTAGATATCTCTTCAACCACGGTCTTCACCCCCATTCTGCATTGAATTTATGCATCCATTTCTGCAGGCTGGTCTAAATTGGTTCAGGTATGTGTATATTTTTCTACATTGGTCTACGTGCGTCTACATCAGTCTATGTCGGTCTATGTGCGTGAACCGACGTAGACCGACATAGACAAATGTAGACATATGTAGATGAACTGTGTTTACATGATGTAGACACAGGTAGACAAAGGGGTCTATCTACCCTTCGTCTACGGGGGTAGGCAGACCCTCTGTCTACAAGGGGTGGGAACGCAGTGAGGAAGTACACAACACCGCCGAGGTGGAATGTGAAGACACCCCGCTTCTCTTTCTCCTTGCTCTCCTTCCCATCTCTGTATTACATGTCGCCCGCGCTGCCCTTCCGCACCGGGCTCATCCTAAGGCGACCCGACAGCTTCGGCGTGAAACTGTGAGCGCCTACTAGAGGGAGGAGGATATCCCTGTAAAAGGGTGTGCGCTCCACTTGAGACCTGAAAGAAATAACAAGGCCGTTAGACTGGGCAAGAAACCTAGTTTGTACTTACCAAACGCATGCACCGTGATATCCATGCACTCAACACCGAATCTCGAGCTCACGCAGCCCATCACGCGGCAGTTGCGGCAACGCGATACTGGTCTGCGTACATTCGCGGACCCTTCGCTCCTCACGCAGAGCCTGCTGATCTCGTCGCTATAACATCACTGG